>BCJO01000003.1:3037178-4237178 GCA_001600335.1 Apiotrichum gracile | reverse complement strand
GTCGCCGCCGACGCCCCCCCGCAGGTCAAGAAGGACATCACAAAGAACCTCAACAAGCACGCCGCGGTTGCCAAGGCTCTGGCGAGGGAGGGTGCCGAGCGCAAGGAGTATTTGGACACCACGGCGATCGCAGAAGAGTACAAACGCCCTACTTCCGAGCCTGAGCCCGAGTCCGAGCCCGAGCCAGAGCCAGAGCCTGAACCAGAGCCAGAGCCTCCCCGCAGGCAGAAACGCAAGTCGGACCCCGAAGACCTCGAGGCAGCGCGGGAACGCCGCCTCGCAAGCGAGACGGAGCGGGAGCTGCGCGCCCTCGGCGTGCCGCAGGGTATCCTCGACGACGTCCTGCGTCCTCCCGCACTTGCACCGTTCCCCAAGCGCCAGCGTCTCGACTCTGGCAGCCGTGCGGGCAGCCGCGCGCCGTCGATGCGGCGCGAATCGACCCAGTTCGAGTATTCCCGTCGCGAGTCGACATCCGGGTCTTTCCTCCGCCGCACATCCAGCGGACACGGAGCGACATATATCGATCCCTCCCATCGCCAGCCCACCCCCGCCAGCATGTCCTCCCGCCGTGCGTCTGGCCGCGCCGCCAGCGGCTCCCACCCTCCTCAGTAGCCAGTATCCCATCCCGTAGCCCGCACCCGTCCGTTCTGTTATCTCGCCCTGGTGGCCATTGTAGATCATATCTGTTACACCCACACGCCACGACCGTTATGATATTTATGCCACTCGTACACTCGTACAACTGCGATGAAATGAAATGATTACATAGGCTGAAAGTGTCTACACTGGCTGCTGCTCTACTCTACTCGGCTCTACTCGTCCTCGCTCTCGACGTCCATGTCGGCATCCTCGCCCTCTGCGTCCTCCTCCTCGGACGACACATACTCCTTTACGCGCTTCTTGCCCTTGCCGCGCTTTGAGCGCTCGGCCTCCTCGATCCTGCGGTCCGCGAGCTCCGTCTCGTCGAGGTCGCCGTCCGCGTCGTCCTCGTCGGTATCGTCATAGTCGCGGGATCGCTTGCTGCTGCGCTTCTTCTTCTTCTTGCGGGAGCCGTACTCCTCCTCGTCCGAGTCGGCGACAACAAAGCCGTCGTCCTCGTCGTAGTCCTTTTCGCGCCCGCGGCGGCGGTCGCCCATGTCGAGGTCCGACTCGTCGGATGCCTCGCGCTTGAAGCGCTCGCCGCGGCGGCCGCCAAGCGAGTCGGCGACGCTGCGCTGTCCCGCGCGCGAGCGGGACGTCTTGGCAGGCGCCGCCTGGCGCTGTGGCGCAGCGCGCAGGAGCAGCTCGGCGACCTTGTCCTGGTCCGCAATGTCGTCGAGGATCATCATGCGCGACTGCTTCTCGTGCTGCGACCCGACGAGCTTGACGAGTTCGCGGTGCGTCTTCGAGTCCATCGACGTGGGGACGACCGAGAGCTGGCCGGCAATCGCGGTCTCGGTGACGAGGACCTGTTCATTCGGCGCCGTGACGCACAGGAAGGTCGTATCGCGCCCTCCGCCGGTGGTGGGCTGCTCGGCCGCGCCGTCCTCTGGCCGCGCGAGGGTCGTGCCATAACTCGGCTGGAGGTCGTACAGGTCCCCGCCGAGCTGGAGAGACACGCTCCCGTCGCTCCACCGCAGCATGCGCGCGTTGCTCTGCCGCTCCACCCCGCCGTCGCTCGCCCCGACCCACCGCCACCGCACCGTGTTGCGCACCCCGATCATCTTGCTCTTTGCCGCCGGGCCCTCGAGCACCTCCGTCTCCTCGTTTGTCGCGCGGTAGTAATCGGAATCGAACGGGCGTGCCTCGACGTTCACGTATGCCGGCAGCTTGACGTGCCACACCTTGCCGTCCGTCGCTGCCATCCGCGGCCAGGTGGGGACCGGAACGTCCGCGACAACCTCGGACGTCTCGACCTCTTCCTCGGGGTACTCTAGCGAGTTTGGTGTCGATGCGCGTGTGGATGGCGAGCGCGCGCCGCGTCCCTCGTTATCGCTGTCACCAAACTGCTGTCAGTTCAAGTCCATCCGCGCGACGCACCATATCGTTCGCGTTGTCGTTCTCGTCCTCGTCGTCCGGGTCCGCGTGCCGCCGCGGCGGGCTCCCGGCTGGACTGGCGCTGCCGCCAGGAGACGGCGCGCGCTCGGGCGCGGGAGATGTCTCGTCGCCGAACAGGTCGTTTTCGGAGTCGGACATGGTGGATGTGGTAGTCACGTCGAGCGTGGAACAAGCAATCTAGGATCGAGGATCCAAAGTAATTGTTGATGATGATGGCGGACGCGTGATAAGGGAAAGCGTAATGACGTGTAGTACCAAGTGCAATTCCCACGTGGGGCGCACCCTAACTGCCACCGGCCGGGTGAATGCGGAATTCCGTAACGCCGCTCCGATTACCCCGCCCAGCCTGGGGATTGCAGCCAGTCAAGAGCCAGTCAGAGCCAGGCCGTGTAGCACCGTACAACGCCAGAGACTCAGCCAGCCAGGCAGGCAGCCCGCCAGGTACAGAGCAAGTCGGCCAGCCAGCCTGGCTCTGGCCCACCCAGGCAGCGCTGGCGGGTCCTCCAGCCCAGCCAGCTTTGCCAGCCAGCGACAAATACTTCCGCCCCAGCCAGGCTACCCAGCCAGCAGCCAGCGAGCACACCACCACTGCACCACTGGGCGCTCCTGCTCGCTCCGGCTGGTCACCATCTTCAACCACCTCAACACCCCCTTCCACCACCATCCCACCCCTCATCCCCCCTTGCAAAATGGCCTCCCGTCTCGCCCTCCGCTCGCTCCGGAGCGCCGCCCGCCCCGTCGCCGCTCCCCGCGTCATCGCCCAGTCGTGCGTATCCGAGAATGTCGTGCCCCGTCCATCGCAGCAAAAGGGCGAAAAAACGCTGGCAGAAAAAGACCCCGCAAAAATGAACACAACCACCGGCGCCGAGCGTGCGGCGTGCATGTCCCGACGTGGAAGCGGGGCGTGCCGTGCTCGTGCTGGTGGTGCTGCGGCGGACGGGGCAGACAGAGCTGATGGAGAGTAATTGCTGACGTTGCAGGATCCGTGGCTACGCTTCGCGTTAGTATTTGTGATAGCCGAGGAGGTGGATCGGGATAATGCTGGAGGCAGCGGAGACGGGCTCGGAGGTGGGATGGGGGACGCTATGGCCGTGCACGCTCGGTGCATGCGTGCGCGCCAAGACGACGGCCCGAGTCCCCGTCCCCGCCGCTCTACAAACATCGGCAAGATGACGCTGCCTCCAGACCCCGACCGGACCTAAACATACATCTGCTAACCCGCACAGAGCCCAACCCCGACGAGAAGGCCGCCGAGATCATCAACGCCGTCCCCTCGTCGTCGCTCTGGACCAAGACCGGTGGTGTCATCCTCGGCACTGGTGTCGCCGCCGCTGCGGTTTCGACCGAGCTCTACGTCGCCAACGAGGAGACTGTCCTTGCCGTCGCCTTCCTCATCATCTTTGGCGCTATCGCCAAGAGCATCGGTGCCCCCTACTCTTCGTGGGCCAACGGCCACATTGAGCGCATCAAGGGCGTCCTGAACGGTGCCCGCGAGCAGCACACCAAGGCCGTCACTGACCGCATCGACGCCGTCGGCCAGCTCAAGGACGTTGTCCCCCTCACTGAGCAGCTCTACGCCGTTGCCAAGGAGACCAACGCCCTCGAGCACGACAACTTTGTCCTCGCCCAGGAGGCCGCCATCAAGCAGGAGCTCAAGTCGGTCCTCGACTCGTGGGTCCGCTACGAGCAGCAGCAGCGCGAGCAGGAGCAGATTGCTCTTGTCCAGACCGTCACTGCCAACGTCGCTTCCGAGATCGCCAAGCCCGCCTTCAAGAAGCAGCTCCTCGACGAGGCCGTCGCCAACATTGAGGCCCTCGCCCGCTCCAAGTCCATCTAAGGCAAGGCGTCGAATTAGTTGCGGTTGGGGGGGTCTGAGCAGCAGCTCATAGCAGCTCGAGATTCGCCGCGTCGTAGGAGGTAGAAGCGGCAGCCATGTCGCAGAATGCAAAAAGCATATACATAAAGCCAGTGTGTCTACAGTCTATGTGGAGAAGGGGGGTGGTGGTGGTCTATTTCTTGTCCGCGGTGGTGTCTGCGGTCTTGCCCGTGCTCTTACCGGGGGTCTTGCTGGCAAACGCCTTTTCCCTGGTCTCGCTCGCCTTGACCTGCTGTTCTACCTCCTTTTCGATCTTTTCGTACGTTGCGCGCGCGAGCAGCGGGTCGTGGAGAACTGGCGGAGTGCTGTGGTCAGAAAACACTATTAGGAGTCCACTCACTCGATGATGCCGCAGTTGCGCACGACGTCGCCCTGGCGCACGCCGTTCCGCCGGGGATCCGTGATCTGGTCGGTATCCGCCTCTTGCTTCTTCTCCTCTCCGGGGGCAGGCACCTCGACGGGTTTGGCGCCCGCATGCTCCTCCTCTCCCGGAAACTTGACGGGCGCGGAGAGCGCAAACAGCACGCTCTGCACGGCCTTTGTCGGCGACGCGGTGAAGAGAAAGATGAACGGCAGCAGCAGGATGTACGTGATGTAGTTGAACAGGCTGCCCGAGGCCCAGAGGGGCCGCACGACCTCGTCGCGCGCCCACGGCATGACGACCGAGAGCGCGAGGATGTTGCTCTGGAGGCTCGTGTCGCGGCGTTTTGTGACCTTGTCGCTCGTGGGATCGGGGACAGCGACGGGTTTCGCGAACGCCGCTGCAGCGAGCGTGTCGAGGATGAGTTTCAGGTGTGTCTGGAGCAGCAGGGAGGTGATGCCCCTTCGGGCCGCCGCGCCCGCGAGCCCCTTGTCCTCACGCGGCGCCTTCCCCTCCAGACCGGCCTGAACGCCGGGGAGCGCCGCGGCCCACGCGGGCGAGACGAGCTGCACGATGCGGATATCGCGCTCCAGCGGCGCGCGCAGGAGGCTAGGCAGCAGCGCGGTGATGAGGTGGTAGTGAAACTGGGCTGGTGTCCACTCCGGATCCTGCGTGGGATCCCTCTCCATCTCGGCGCGCTCGGCGTTCACTGGCTGCACACACTCCCACGCGCCACCAAGCACGATGGCATCCACGCGCCGCCCGCCCTCGCCGACGGTCCCCATCGGCGCGCCGGCCCACTTGCGCACGAAGTGCCGCACCGCGATCGGCGTCGGCGGGAGCGGCTCGCAGTGCAGCGCCCCGAGCTGCGGGTTCGCAATGCCCAGCCGCAGCGTGTGCAGCACCGTGAGCAGGCTGTCAGGCAGCGGCGACGCAATGGGGGGCAGGTACAGGATCTGCGGCGGGAGCGGCAGCTGGAGCAGCGCATCGATGAGTGCAAACGTCGTCGGCTCCGGCGGCGCCTGCTGTCAGCGTCGCCCACGGTGTGGCTTACCGCAATGATGATCAGCTTGCCGCCCCACTCGCGCTCCCACACATTCTTCCTGCCCCCGGCGTAGATCTTGGCGCCGTACGCGGCGCCCGCGGCGAGCACGCCCGAGACCAGCGTCGTGCTCTCAATCGGCGCGAGGTACTGCGACACAAAGTTGAACGGCATCGTGAGTTGAGGAGCAGAAGCGGGGCAGAAGGCGGACGATGACGAAGACAACCTGTATGGAAATCTCGGCGTGTACGCGGTGGATGGAGGTCAGCCGATTTGGTTCCGCCAACCCATATGTTTAGCGGTGGAGGCAACAACAATGTTGCATCCTTACTGTCCATCATGGTCCGGCCCACAACAGACTTCCAGGCGCGGCGCCAGCAGCGCAAGCTCGAGGATCTCGAGGTGAGAGCTGGCGTGCGCAGAGTCTGACACACAGCGCACGAACCCGACCGACCTCCCTGCCTCCTCCTTTGTTCCCCCGCCGCCGCCCGCAGGCTCGGCCGCTGCGGCCGCGCATGCGCTGGCGACTGCTGCGGCCAAGAAGCGGCAGACGCCCAATGTGCGGCGCGCACTGTATACCAAGAAATCGCTCCGGGACTGGCTCGAGGAACTCCCCGCCGAGCCCACGCCGCCGTACGTTACTGCTGCTGCGCCCGCGCCCGCGGTGCCCCCGCGACGGCTGTGTGCGAGCTGCGGCTATGTCGCAAAGTACCGATGCGGCAAGTGCGCCGAGTGGAGCTGCAGCATAGACTGTGTAGCGGTGCATGAGCGCGATGGCGGGTGTGGCATTGCACCATGAGCAGCAGCAGTGTGATCGAAAACTCTTGTACATTCTTATTCTGTAAACATTGAAACATTGATACGCAGCTACACATCCTAGCAATCCTAGTACTTGAACTGGGGCAGGCGGAGGTTGACGCCCCTCCAGCCTGTGCTCCAGTTGCTCTGCGCGCTCTGCTGGCTTTCAGCCGAGTGTGCGCTCTTTGGCTCGGACGCGTCCGAGAACTGGCCATCGGACGAGTGCGAGATCATCTTCTCAAGCTTGGGCGCCGTCGAGTCGCTCAGCGTGCCGAGCGTGTGCCCCTGCGAGTCAGAGTACGTATCCGAGCTGTACCCGTCCAGCGAGGCCGACTCGGACTTTACGCTGATGAACAGGGGCGCGTGGCGCGTCGCCGTGTTGGCGGCGGAGTTGGTGGGCGGGAAGGGGAGGGGCTTGCCGCCGGTGGCTGGTGAGATGGCCGCAGCGGGCTGGCGCGATCGCGGGCCGCGGGGACCCACGAGGCGCGAGGGCGTCAGCGCACGCTCAATGTCCGTCGCGCTCGTGCTGTTGCTGCAGGTAGAGTGCGCGCGGACCAGTTGACGTGGCGCGTGCGAGAGCTCGCTGCTGCCGCCCCACCCGCCGTGCCCGCCGGAGCTCGAGGTGGGCGACATGACACCGCGCTCAAAGGCGGTGCCGCACAGCGCCGTCGGGTCGAGGCCACCATTGTACCCGTGCCCATCGAGGCTGGCGGGCTGGGTCTGCGGCGAGGGGCGACGCGAGGGATCGAACGAGAACGCCGAGTAGGAAGAAACGGGCCGCTGGCGCGGGGACTCGAAGGAGAACTTGCTTGAGTCGGCACGCGGCGAGGCGTCAAAGTTGAACGCACCCGAGTCGGCGTGGGGCGACGCATCAAACGAGAAGGCACCCGAGTTTGGCGAGCCAGGTATGGTGCTGCGCTCCGAGACCGTGTTCGAGTGGATCGACGCAGGCGACTTGGATCGCGGCGTGCCGAGCGCAGAGGTGTACATCCTGCGGCCCGATGGCGACACGCGGCCAGAGGGCACCTGCGGGCTGAGGGGCGCGTGCAGTGTTGATCCCGGCGAGCTCATCAGACCAGCACTCGAGGCAACGCTAAACTTGCGGAGCGCCTCGTTGCGTGTCTCGATCTGCGCCACACGCGCCTTGACGGCGGGAAGCACACTGTCGGTTGTGGTGGCAGTGAAGTTTGTGCTCGTATTGGAGACAAACGACGAGTGGCTCTCGGCGTCGGACACAACTCGGGGCTTGAACCTGTCGGGAACGACGAGGTTGCCACGCTGAGGGAAGCCGGTAGGAGCGGCCGGAAGTGGCGAGCGGTAGACCGGCTCCTGCAGGCGCCGGGGGTTGGTGGCGGGCGACTCTGGTGTCTCGAGGCTGTCCGAGTCCGAGTTCTCGGGCGTGCCGAGCGCCGGAACATCCTCGGCAGTCACAAAGCTGCCGTGGCCCGAGCTGCGCGAGTACTCGCGTCCAAGCATGTTGGAGCGCAGCACATTGGGCGGTTCGAGGTCGTCATCGTCGTCCTCATAGGAAGAGTCTGCACGGACAGTGCTAGCGTCACCGTCATCATCCGAGAAGCTCAGCAGAGCCGAGCGACCAGAGACCGTGCGGCCAGTCAGTGCGCCGCCCCAGCGGATGTCACGCGCACGGGCAGGCGACGGGATCCGGGGGGCATCAATCGGCGCGTCGTCGACAGTCGACCACGACGCGGTCGAGTACGACAGAACTGTCTGCGGGCGCTGGTACGGCGAGTGCTGCACGCCAAAGGTAGGCGCATCGCTGTGGCCGTCTTCCGACATGGACAGACCGGTGAGCGAGATGGCGTCAATGTCCATGGGCTCGGTGTAGTCGACCGCCTGGCGGGGCGGGAAGACGGCGTACGTGGCAGGAGGCCCGGCGGGCTGCGGCAGAGGCCGCTCCTTGTTGATAAGCGTTGCAAGACGGTCCTCAAGGCTGCGACGCGTGGGCGTCTCCGGGCCAAGCGCAGAAGCCTCCATGGTAGGCGTGACCGCCTCCTCGATCATGTCGTCGTCCTCGTCATAGTCGCCCTCGATGCGGAGGTGTCCACCGTGGTCGCCGCTGAAGCTGACAATCTCGGTCAACATGTCGTCGTCAATCTCCTCCTCTTCCGAGATGTGAGCAAGGTACTCGTCGCGCGGGTGCTTGGTAAAGTCGGGGAAGTCGAAGAGGGGAATGTCGGGAACGGGCGAGAACATGGGCGAGCCCGTCGGAGTGTCATCTCCATCACCCGCCTCGGAAATAACCTCATCGTCACCGAGAGGAATCGCCCTCTCGACTGGCGACGCCGAGGGGCGGAAAGTGCCCCTCTCCTCAGGCGAGAGTTTCTCATCCTCATCCTCCGAGTCGGTGAGCAGCGGGGTGTCGTCGGTGTTGATGACGCGTAATGAGGTCTCACGACCCTCGCGGCGAGCCCACTCGGCGGCAACACGGTTGCGCTCCTCCTCGTCGATACTCATACCAGACTCGGACTGTGCCTTGACCGTCGAAACGGACTGCATTGTCGAGTACTCCGAACCAGGCGACATGGGGCGCGGGGTGAAGTCACCCTGCTGTTGCTGGACCTCCGCATTGGTCTCAGTCTGAGTCTGTGCGTACAGCTGGTTGAAGGTGAGATTCGTCGAGCTGTGGCGCGCGTGCTGCTTGCCCTCGGTCTGCAGATCGGTGTAGCCCACCTGCGGTGCGCCGTTCATCGGCGACACCCTGGTAGATGCCACAGATTGGAACGACTGCGCGGACTGCAAAGACTGCACCGACTCCTCAGGCGACACGGCCATCTCGGCAGGGATCGGCGGGGCCCAGCGCCTGCGGTCGCTCGGCATGGGCGGCGGGTCGATCGACAAAAAGTTGATCAGCTTGAGCGGAACATCGACGTAGATGCTGTTGTTCAGAGTGACGCGTAAAGTGTACACAACCTCGAGGAAGCGCGAGCGCGGGATGGAGATCATTCCGGTCTGAATGTCAGTTGTATACCACTGTGCAACTCACCGGAATCGCCACACTCATGTCCCAGCGGTTCGACTCGCCCGACTCGAGTCCCGTCCACCAGGTCTTGGAGGTAACGTGTCCGCTGCCGACCTCCATAAAGTCGGCCTCGACGACCTCCTCGGCCACCTTGGTACGGACAACGTCGAGAGGTGGGTTTTGGTTCTTGGCGTTGGCCTTGGGGATGCCAAATGTGTTGACGTCCTGCAGAATCGCCAGTGTGCAGCGGTTGATCTTCTTGTGGCTCTGGTTGCGCACCGAGACCTCACACCACACACGTTGTCCGGCGACCCAGTTGCGGCGTCCAAGCGCGACCTGTACCTCGACCTTGCCCTTCTCGCCGCCGAGACGCCAGCCCAGACCGGAAGTAACGTGGGCCACAACGGGGGAGCGCGCGGGGGCGAGCGCGGTCATGGGGTTGAAGTACGGAAGCACAACAATCGGACGGTAAAAGTGCGCAATGGCACGCTTGCCAGTGGAGGGAATGTGCAGCTTGATGCTGCCTACAACGACGTAGCGAATGTTCGGGCCCTTGCCGGTCGGACTGGTGAAGCTGCCCTTGGCGCCACCCTCGAGGGGGAGCGGCATCGCAAAGGGGATATCGTGAGTGCCCTCCTTGGCGGCGCGGAAGCCCTCCTCGTCTGGGGCGTCGTTGAACAACGTGCACCTGTCGGCAGAGGCAGCGTCGACAAACTGGCGCAGGGGGTACTGGTGCTGGTAGAAAATGTGCTTGCTCTGACCATCGTTTGTCTCCTCGAAACCGAGCACGCGGAGCTTTCCGCCGCCAACGCGGAGTCCCTTTCCGCGCTTGCCGCCACGGACAACGACTTCGAGGCGACCGCGCATCTCGCCACCTTCCACGACGCACTCGCGCTCAATGACGACATCGAGCTCCACACGCGCACGGCCCTTCTTGGCCGCCTCGAGGCGGACCTGGTCCTTGTTCTTGACTGGTGTCTCAGGGGCGGGAAGGAGACGGTTCGCGGACAGACGGCGCGAGCGGGGCTTGCCCAGCATGACGTCGAGTTCCTTGGCCGCGCGCTCCTGCGAGCTTGCTGGATGGAAGAGCGTGCCCTGGCGAGCGAGAGCAGACAGAGCCTCACCATCAGAGTGGCTGCGGTGGTGGCGCCGCTGAGAGCGCTGCGGTACGACAGGAATAGGAGGGTAAGGCTGCGGTGTCGACACGGGCGAGGGCTGGGGCGAAGGCTTGAGAATCGATTGCAGTGGGGGCAGCCTTTGCGGCTCTCCTTGACCGGGCGACCGAGGGGGCTGCTGCTGCTGCTGAGCCGTCTGAGCCGGCGGTTGGAGCTGGAGCACAGACGACTCGGGAGCTGCCAGATTCACCATTGATCGCCTCTGGGCGAGAATCTTTGGTGCGCGGGGACCCCGGGGAACGCTGCCACCAATGTTCTCTCCAGGACCCTTGCCCTTGACGTACGACCCGCCCTCGTGGCCGATCATGCCGCCGGTCTCGGCAGCGAGGAGGACATCGTTGGCGACACGGAGGGGCAAAAAGTCTGACAGCGGGCGGGGCTTGGTGGTTGGCGATGCCTTGGCTGCGGCAGGGTACGGCGCGACGCGGGAGGGCGTTTGGCTGTGCTCCTCGCCACTCTGGGCGGTGATAAACGATTCCTGGGACGAGCTTGGGCCCGAAAAGTCCGCCGAGACACGCTCAGGAGGCTGGAGAAGCGAGTCGACCGAGCTCGGGATCGTTGACGGGGCACCGCCGACACCTCTGGGCGAGGCCATGCTGCGGGGACGAATCCGCTCGTCATCGTCAAGATCGTCTTCGTCGTCCGAGAGCGGGCTGTATCGCTGGGTGTTTTCCTTCGACTCCTTGGATTTGGACTTGTCGCTTCGGACGAGTTTGCGCAAAATCTCCGACGACCTGGAAGGACGCAGATGGCGAGGAGTGGCCGGCTTTGTCAGCAGCGACTGGTCGTCCTTGGTCGTGAACACATCATCGGGGGGCATCGAGTTTGCCCGACTACTCGACTTGAAGAACTCGGAGCGGGGCCGCAGCGACGAGCCCGTCGGCTGTGGGAAGTGCGGCTGCTGCGGGGGCAGCGAGCTGAACGTGTTGTATGCACCCCGGTGGGTGGGACGGAGCGCAAACTGGCTAGGCGAGCCGTGCGGAGAATAGTTTTGGTTGTTTGGATGAGGCTGGTTTCGCTGAGGACTCATCTGCTTCTGGGGGCTGCAAGACGGATCCCGATTGTATGCCCCGATCAGATGCGGCGACGTCGTTGGAGCGTACATGGTTGACCCGCCGTAGCTCATGGCAGGCGAGGATGGTGGTGAACAAGAAACTAGACAAGTAACGAATGACTAGAGACTAGTTTATGAAGATGAGATGCAAAAATGTGAGATGTGAGGGGATGAGAGGATGTGGATGTTGGGTTGTTGGTGTGTTTGTTGTGTTGATTTCTTATCCGGAATAGGAGCCAGGAGGCTGCAACAAACCAGGAGGAAAGTCAGTCGCGCGGCTGTCGCCCAGATGGTGCATGTTGATGCCGTCAGCCAACGCTCATTGGCCCATGCACATGGTGTGCACGGAGGCAATCCGATCATTGGCAGGCATGCACGTACAGACGATGCACGCACAGACGGTGAGTACTCTCGGGGCACTTGGGCTGAATGCAAAAGGGTTTAATGGCTGGAAAGCGCAAACCATCATGACATGAATGGGCGTGGAGAGCGCGCATCCGATGGGGCATATCAGATCGTGTCTCGGTTGCGGGAGCATGGGAAAAAAATCAATCACGCTAGGTGCAGAATGCAACGTGGCTTCGGCGTGAGATTCACGCGACGACACCGGGTGAGTTATCACGTGACAACTCTACTGAGATTTCGAGACCTCGCAAGATTGTGTCCACCGACAGTGTCCACCCGGCTCAATGACATCTTCGAGACTGCACTCTCCAACCCGATACCCATCACCTTCACCATGGCATCAAAACGGAAGCGCGGCGACGAAGTCCGCACATCCGACACGGTGCACCGTCCGGAGCCCGGCACAAAGTCGTACACCTCGGGCGCTGCGGTGCGCGACGGCCTCGCTGTCGGTTCCCGGCAGGGTGAGTTGCGGAGTCCGATGGCATGCTAACTCTCAGCGCTCGTCTCGTTCCACCAGCAGATTGTGACGCCCCAGTCGCAGCTCCCGCTGGATATCACGCACCCCACTATCCTCATTCTCCAGCACTACTTGGATACCTCGCCGACTGCCGATGAGATCTTCAAGGCATGGAAGATCGCCGAGGAGGTAAGTTGATCAATGCTTGCCCAACTGACATTGCTAACGCTGCAGACCAAGAGCGAAAAGCTCGCCGAGACGGCAGCTCTGCTTCTTGCCCAGGTCATCCGCGTTCTCACCCCGTTGAGGTTCTTCCACACCCAGGTTACGTCGATTGTCACCAAGCTTGTCTCGCCGACGGAGCCGTACGCGGACCTCCTTGGACGACTGCTGCAGAGTGGCCGGAGGGAGCAGATTCTTGCTGGTCTTTCCGTCGCTGCCGCGGCTGTCAATGTCGACACTCCCGACCCCTCGAACCTCCACGGTGGCGCCCGCGGCCGCCTCGCCATCAAGGTGTGGACCTCCCTCGTCGAGGGCGGCTCCGTCAAGCACTTTGGCAAGATGATGTCTATGCGGAGGAGGACCAAGGAGGGTGCCGTCGAGTACGGCGACAAGGACCCGATGGACCGCCCCGATATCCGCCATGTGCTCATCAGCCTCATCCTCCCGCTCCTCCCCATGACCCAGTTCCACACGCACGCCAAGCACATGCTCTCCAACCTGTACTCTGGCCTCGCGATCGACCCCCCGACCACCGTCTACCGCGTCCTGAATGCCATGTGGGAGTCCATCTCCGGCCCTCCTCCCGGAACTGGCCGCCGCATCGCGCTGGTGCTCCTGGACGAGAACGCGATCGACCACATCTCCAAGCTCCTCGACCGCAACGCTGTCGAGCCGACTACCAACGTGTCCGTGGGCGAGATGGCGCTCGGATTCCTGCAGGGCGTCACCTCCACCCCCGGAACGGGCATCTGTTTCCCCGATGAGGGTTGGTATCCCCGCGAAGAGGACGAGGTGGACCCGAAGAAGAAGCGGGGACTGCACAACCGTATCCTCTCCAACGTCGTGAAGCGTCTTGGCGCGCGTGTTGTTGACGACGAGGGCCGCGTGGGCGCATGGGTGCTGAAGATGTTCGAGGCGTGTCCCGAGCTCGTGGCAGGCTACTGGGCCCACTCGGCGCTCTCTCTCGAGCCCCGACTCGATGCCCGCTGGATCGCGACCATGGCGTACGTCGGCAGGGTCATCTCGCTGCCGATGCCCGACAGGTCAAAGTTCAACCAGCCGGCGCCGAGGGGTACGAATGCAGTTATGCCCCCGCGCTCGATGCCGCCTGCGGTGTTGACAATTATCGAGTCGGTGCTTCCCTCGCCGCTCACCAAGACCCATCTCTCGAAGGGACTCCAACACAACGATGCGCTCGTCCAGCACGTCACTTCGCTTGCGCTTGCTCGTGCGCTCCAGAAGCTCGCAGCCGTGCAGGCGCTGTTTGTCACTATTGCCGCCGAGGTTGACGACGATGCCGATGGACCGTGGACCACCCGTGCGCGCGAGCTCGAGGCCGAGTGCCGCCGCCGTGTCCCAGAGGTTCCCGTCATCATTGCCTTTGCCCAAAAGGCCGCCACGCTCGCGCGGCCAAAGGACGAGGACGACGATGTTGAGCCGTCCCTCATTGCTCGCAGCGCCATGCTCACCGAGGCTGCTCTGCGTCTGTTTGGCCTGTACCACAAGACGCTCCCTTCGCTCGCTGGCGAGGCACGCTTCGACGTCGGCAAGCTCCTCGTCTCTGCTTCCAGTGCCAATGCCGAGCGCCGCGCCCGCCGAGAGGCGCGTGAGGGCTCCGTCGTGTCGGACTCTGGCTCCGTGGGCTCCGTCGGAACACTCGGCACCGTCGGCATGGGCGGCGGCTTCGGCCACGCCCGCGGCGACGTCGAGGGCTTCGAGGCGCTGTCGCAGCTGCATGTGCTGCGCCTGCTGTCCGAGGTGCGCGACTGGAGCTGGACGAAGAAGGCAGCCGGCTCGCAGTTCACGTACCTCTACCACATCCTGCAGTTGCACCTGTCGACGCGCAATGTGGTGACGCACACCATGACCACGACGCTCCTGCACAAGCTGCTCCAGCCGTCCCTGCTGTTCGAGCACGACCCGCTCGAGCTGTCCATATGGCTCGACGCGCTGCCCAAGGTCTCGGAGACCGCGTCTGGTCCCATGTTCGTCGCACAGCAGATCCACCTGCTCAGCTTTATCGACGAGTGTGTCCGCCGCGCGCTCAAGACGCCGCATCGGTACATCGAGGACGCCGCCGCGGTCGTCACTAGCTACTCGGCCCGGGAGGTCTCGTCGCCTCTCCTGCTCACCATCGTCGAGCAGCTCCACGCCAAGCTGCTCGGCATGCACATTGCGACCGAGGCCGCGGCCGTGGTGCTCAACTACCTCCGCCGCGTGCTCGTTGGTCTGCTCGGCAAGCAGGCGTCAGGCGAGTATGTGCGTGCGCTCACGAAGCGCATCTCCGACTCGGTCGATGCGGCCAAGGCCGCCGGCCAGCCGCGTCACGGTCTCGCGGAGATTGTGGCTCTCATTAACTCGGACCTCGACGTCGTCTTCCTCGACACCGAGCCGATCACCGTCGATCCTGAGACGCCCAAGCTCGCCGACCACGCCGACTGGGAGGGCTCGTTTACCAGCGCGTGCCTCGATGCCCGCTGGGGATACTCCCCCGCCAGCCCGGAGGAGAACGCGCGCCGTGCGCAGTTCTTGGTGCACTTCCTCGCTGCGCGCCCCGAGCCGGCCATCCTTACGCTCATCTGCTGGCTCCTGCGTGCTCCGTCTGATGGCTCGGGTGTTCGTCTCAAGTCGGCTGTGTTCAACGAGCCCGCTGTGCGCAACCTCTTCCTGACGTCTGCGGGCGACGCAGTCCGCATCGAGCTGAAAGACATCGTCGAGCAGCTCAGCACGTCTGTCGCCATCGACCGCGCGCTGGCGGAGCACTACGCCGCCGCGGCGGTTGATGCCGTCAAGGCCTCCCCGGCCATTGCGCTGCCGTGGGTGCGCTTCATGGCGCCGTCGCAGGTGGAGGCCGCGCTCGGCCCGGCGATCAAGGGCAAGGACAAGCCGCTGCTCTCTGCGCTCGTGGCGGTCGCGCGCCCCGAGGCCCTGCACAAGCACTTGTCCAAGCTCCTCTCGCGCGGGGTGTACTCTGCCATTTCTGCGCGGTTGCGCTCCATTGTTGCCGAGTCGCTCTCCCGCCGCCTCGATATCGAGATCACGCCCAAGATCATCAAGGAGCTCGTGGCGGGCGACGACGACGCGTACGCCCTGCTCTCGCTCCTGGTTTCGCTGTCCCCCGCCGCGGCCGAGGTGTTCGCTGCCGAGGTGGAGAAGAACGAGGCGTGGCTCGAGGACGCGCGCATTCTCCCCGCTGCGGCTGAGGCTAAGGTTGCTGCGGCCGCGTTGGCGGTCAAGGCACTTGCTAACCCGGTTCTCAGCGATGAGATCCACGAGG
The DNA here is from genome assembly GCA_001600335.1 of Apiotrichum gracile. Taxonomy (NCBI): domain Eukaryota; kingdom Fungi; phylum Basidiomycota; class Tremellomycetes; order Trichosporonales; family Trichosporonaceae; genus Apiotrichum; species Apiotrichum gracile. Next base: position 4,221,491 of record BCJO01000003.1, on the reverse strand, counting down.
CTGCACTCGCCATCCTCCCCCTCGCGCCCGAGCAGGTCAACGCTGCCGTCGGCGCTCTCCCTACTGCGACATTCTCTCTCCCCCTCGCTCGTGCCGCTACCGTCATGGCGTCGCATGCCAGCAAGGACCCCGCTGCGGCGCTCTCGCCCTCGGTCTCCAAACTCCTCGACAACGGCCTGTACTGGGCCGGCAACGCTCTCACGTCGCGCACGCTCGCCGGCGACGAGATCTCGACCCTGAAGGCGCTCGCGTCCACACTGCAGCTCACCGCTGCACTTCACGTCGAGCCGGACATTGGCCGCGCGGAAGCGACCATCGAGGCGGCCGTCGCGCGCGAGCCCTCCGCTGCCGCGCTCGAGTTTGCCGCAGCCCTCGCGCCTCGCACGATGCTCAAGGCGAGCTACATCCGCACGCAGCTCACGGCACTCATTGCCCCGCGCCTCATTGGCCCGCTCTCGCTTCCGTCCGCAGACATTGAGGCGCGCACGGCATTCGCCAAGCTCGCGCACGCCATCTTCGTCGCGAACACGTACGTCTCCGCCCAGCCCAACTTTATCGAGCCCCTCCTGCCGTTCTACCGCGGCACGATGGAGGAGGCCGACCAGCTCGTGCTCTCCATGTTTGTGGCGTTTGAGAACCAGCGCCACCTTAGTGTGACGTCGATCTTCAAGCACTGGGGCAATGCCTCCGGCCGCGCGCTCGATGCCCTCTCGGCGCTCGACCCCGCCAAGGTGTTTGCCACCTGCACCGCGTTCCCCCTGCGGCGGACGCTCGCGACGTCCCGCTCGCCCGCGGAGGACGTGTACGACCCGGCCTTCGTGCTCCCCCTCTTCTCTGCCGTGCTCATGGAGGAGCTCGCGCCGCTCGACTGGGTCGAGGTGCTGCGCACCAACGTGCTCGGTCTCGCCGTCTGTGCCCTCTCCTCCCGCGACGCGGGCATGCGCACGCTCGCGGGCTACTTGCTGAAGACGACGCTGGAGAAGGTGCACAATATCGGTTTCCACGAGAAGCTGCAGATGGTGCACACGCTCGAGCTCCTCGCGCACGCGGTCGATGCCCCGTCCAAGACCGAGTCCGAGGAGGTGATCAAGCTCAACCAGCCCCGCCTCCCGAGCCTCATCACGCTCTTTGTCGCGCACGCGCTGCGCAGCATCGCCCACCCGGGCCACTTCCTCTTCCCGCTCGCATCGCGCTTCCTCCTCCAGCGCCCCGTGCTCGACGTCGACGACGTGCCGATGCTCTATGGCATGCTGTACGCATCTGGGGATAACGGGCGGCGCGAGCGCGCCTGGATCGTGCGGTTCCTCAAGGACGGCGTGCGCTCCGAGGCCGACTACCGGCTGCTTGCGCGCCGCAACGTGCTCTCCCTGCTCGCGACGCTGTTCGCCTCGTCGGCCGACGCCGTCTTCCGCCGCAACATCCTCGCGGCACTGGCAGCAATCGCCGCCATCCCCTCGGGCGCGAAGGCGATTCTGCGCGCACACGTCCCCTGGCTCGCGTCCCAGTGGTCTGCGGCGCCGACGCGCCCGAACGCCGACGCGGTGCGCGACGCCATCCTCGACATCCTCGACGTGGCAGTCGCGGCCGGCGCACCAGTGACGCACGGCGGCGCCGAGGTCGCGCGCCTCCTCTCCCTTGCTGGGAGGGACGCGTCCCCCGAGCGGCTCGAGGTGCTCGCGCGCATTGCGCTCCGCCTCGCGCTGAGCGGGAACACGGACGCGCTGCCCGATCTCGTCGCGCGCCTCGCGGCGTTCGAGGGGCAGGAGACCACCACCGAGCTCCTCTTCCGCGCCTCGCTGGCGCTCAAGAGCCCGCTTGCCGCTGCCCCCGCCGTGCGCGCACTGAGTGCGCGTGTGGCGCGGCTCGATGGGGGCGTGGGTGCGTGGGCGCGGGAGATGGCCCGGAGTTAGAGGAGTAGATTTTCAATGCATGTTTCTCGTCCTGTACGTAGCAGGCGTGTCGCACCCAATGTCCGTTTCTGCTCTCTGTCGGCCAGCTTTGCTTCTGCCTCATGTCTCATGTCACATGTCTCCAAGTCTCCAAGAAATCCCCAAGAAACTTCCAAGAAATCTGACACTCGTCTCGAGGGGAACAAGAAAAAGTGACAACTCTATCACTCTATCGCCAGCAAGTTTCGATCCTGCGATCTCCAGGTATCCTATGAGCCTGGCGCCTTTCCACTAGGCCATAGCGATCTACGGTGCTGTCCAGAGGGTGTTCGACGTGTGCCAGGCATGCGCACCTCTAGCCCTCTAGGCCCACGCCTCATCTCCGGCCCCTCTCCTACATGCGCTCGCAAAGCAATAGAGATACATGCGCTACAGCTCACATGACGGTCCAGTTGTACGGCTGGAACTTTGTCCCGAGCGCGCGCGCGCGCTCGCCGTTCATGCTGTACTCGATGCGCTTGGGGCGGCGCCACAGGCGCGGCTCGAGGTCGAGCACGTTGCCGATGATTTCCGCTGCAAAGTATCTGCCGTCAGTGGGGTTCTGGAGTGTTGGAGCGTGGGGCTGCAGCTGACGTGTAGACACCACTAGCTGCTGCTGCCTCGCATCGACTCGCGGCCTCGCCTCGCAGCGACTCGCGGCCTCGCGCCTCGCTGCGCTCGGCGCTCGCGCTCGGACTCACGGAGGAAACCTCGCCCCGCCGCCCTTGTCGCCCTCGTCCATGCCCCCGTCGCCGTCCTCGAGCATGTCCTGGACGCCCTCGATAATGTGCCCGTAGCCCTTTTCGCCGCGGTAGTCGAACTGGACCATAAAGTAGGGCATGTTGGGGACGAGCATGCGGCGGAAGCCGCCGGGGCGCGTGGAAAAGTCGATGAGCTTCTTGTGCTGCGACCACTCGCTCTCGGAACTGAGGATCGACTGCCGGAAGTAGCCGGGCGCGTCGGCAAACTCGTTGGCCGGGAGGGGCACGCACTCGATGTACGTGTGCCGCTGCTGCTTGAAGGATAGGATGGTCTCGTAGAAGACGACGCCCTTGTTCTCGGCGGCGAACATCTGCATGAGGCACTTCATAAAGTTCTGCGAGTTAGAGAGAATGGAGGAGGTAACTCACGCGGACCTCGACCCAGTCATCGTCGTCCATCTCGAGCGAGCTCAGGCAGTGCTGCAGCGGCACGATGAGGCAGTGCCCGGGGACCAGCTCCTCGGTGAGCGTGCAGCAGAGGTACGTGCGCTTGCCGAGGGCCACGACGGCGGTCAGCGGCTGCCGGTCGTCCTGGTAGCAGAACGGGCACTCGTCGAGCGCCTTCTTGGTGCGCTTGTAGTCTAGAGTCAGATAACTGTATCTCACTTTGGCCTACCGTTGATGGCAAACGCGCGCTTCATCGCGTCCGTCTTCATGCGCTTGCGCGCGAGGCGCTCGGCGTTGTCGTCGATATAGTCGAGGCCGTCCTGGAAGCGGCCGTCGCGCGAGATCTGCGCGGCCAGCTCCGAGTCCATGTTCTTCATGTCGCTCGCGCCGCCGCCGAATTTTTCCTGCCGCACGAGCTCGCCGAGGGTCACATCGTCGTCGTCGGCATTGTACCGGATCAGGTTGCCCTGCTTGTCGCGCGTCTCGAACTTTTGCTCCTTCTTGCGCTTGCCGGCCGGCACGGCGTCCTCCTTGCCGTGGCCGACGTCGTACAGCCGCCCCTGCCCGTCGAGCGTGGGCAGCACCTCGACCTGCACTGTGTTCCCGTCCTCGTCCGTCTGGATCATGTTGCCCGTCGTGTGCGCTGCGCCGCCCGCGTCGTCGAACCGCGCCCGCTCCCGCTCGTACTGCTCCTCGAGCGCCTCGGCGTCCGGGTCGTCGGTGAGCTTGGCGCGCAGCACCTTGGCCTGCAGGCGGTTGAGCATTTCGAGCGTGAACACCGGCCGGCCGTCGGACGTCTTGGGTGCGGCTTCCGTCGATGCGCCGCGCGTGAGCGCCTGCGGGGTGAAGACGGACGGAATGGGGGTGGCGCCCTGCAGTGGCGTGCCCCGATCCTGCCGCTTGAGCGCGTCGATGCGCCCGGCGCCAGAGCCTCCCGCTGCGCCCGGCGTTGCATCCCTCTCCCGCTCGCGCTCTTCACCAGGGCGGCGAAAGCCCTGCCTCGATCCCGGACGCGAGTCGTCAGAGTTGTTGAAGACAAAGCGGTTCCGCGCGTCAGGGGTGCGCACGCCAGACGACGGGGACGAGTGCCCGCGGTGGTCGCGGTGGTCCCGCCCGCCGCGCCCGCCACGGCGCTCCTTGTCATCCAGGAACCGCCGCTCCTCGACCGCCTCGTTAAACTCCTCCAAGCTGCCGTACCGCTCCAGCGCGACCTCCTGCACCGGCCGCCCCTGCTCTTCCGCCTGCTCGTACATCCGCCGCAGCTTCATCATGCGCCACTGGTACCCCGGCCCGCCGGGCGTGATGCCCCGCTTCTCCTCGGTCTTGTACTCGTCCACCGCCTTGCCTTCGAGGTACTGCTTGTTGAGCTCGTACTTTGAGTGCTCGGGCTGGTGTCAGCTACAGTCTCACATGTGCGCACCTTGGTCTCGGGCTTGAGCTCGTCCTTGCGCTTCTGCTCCGTGCCGAGGGAGCCAAAAAAGTCCTCCCCTCCGGCCCCCCCGCCGGCTCCCCCGCGCTCAGGCGCAAGCATCCACGTATCGCGCCCCGGCGCGTCGTGCGTCGCGCGCGCCGGCGGCTCCGGCTGCCCATCAGGCACAGCGGTGGAAGTGAGCGGGAGCGAGTCCGCGGTGGGGATGCTGCTCGCCGCGGTCTGAGGTCAGTGCGATTCCGTGATAAGGACGGCTACGGCTGTACGCACCGCATCCACCTCGCCCTTCTCGACCCACATGCCCGCCTCGTCGTCGTCGACCACCGCCACGCCGTCGTCCCGGCGCTCGTCTTCCCTGCGCCGCTTGTCCTTATGCTTGCGCTCCCGACGCTCCGTGGACGTCTCGCGCTCCCGCCGCCGCTCCTTGCGCTCGTGCCTCTCGCGCTCCCTGTCGCGATCGCGGCGGTCGGAGCGATGGCGGTCCTCGCGGTCCCGGTCGCGGTGTCGGTGTTCGCGGTTCCGGTCGCGCTCACGCTCACGCTCACGATCCCTATCGCGGTCGCGGTCGCGGCCGTCGCTCCGCTCCCGCTCCTTTCGCGGGGACTTTGAGCGGTCTCGGTCTCCCATGGTGTCGATGGATGGGTGTTGTTTGGAGCACGGCGATCAAGTGCGCACATGAAAGGGAAAACAGTCATTTGGTCATTTGGCACATGACGTTGCTTATGTAATACGGTCAGTCACAATCTTGGCTTTGCCACTCTGCTTCTGCTCCACAGCTTCCATCTCGCTCCATACTTCGGTGCTGATGACTCGATGCATGGCACCCATCTTGTTTGTATCGCTGTCGATACTGCATTCCACGGCACTTGTAAAGCCGGGGCAAGACTACGGGGCAGCCGGAATACCGAGTACTACCATTAATACCCGCTGCATGCGACTAGATGAGAGAAGAAAAAAAAAGTGATGTATGTAGAGAGACTACGAGGGGCTGATGAGATGTACAGTTGCCCTCGGTGCTATGGCCGGATCGTTATATTGTCGAGACAGTGTACTGAGATGGTTGGGTGGCGATGCGGCGGGGATTTCTATTGGGCAGCGCAACGTCGCGCGCCGCCTCGATGCGGGTCGAGAGTGGATAGTGAGAAGAAGGAAAAAAGAAGTTGATAGAAAGAAAAGTGGTCGTCGAGGGTATGATCGGGGGTATACGAGAGGGCGACTAGCCGACGTCTTAAGCGCCAAAGTTGAAGCCGCCCTGGGGAGCAGCAACGTTGGACTGGAAGGCGTACTGGCCGGAAGCGTCGACGGCAGGGGCGGCTCCGTCGGTCTCCTCCTCCTCCTCGTCGGGGAAGAACTTGTCCATAATGTAGAAGCACTTCTTGTAGATCTCGAGGTTGTCGTGGTGCTGGAGGTTGTGGATAGCGACCATGCCACCGGCCTCCTCAATGTACTGGGCGTACTGGTTGACAGCACCGGGGCCGGCAGCCTCCTTGTCAATCTCACCGACCTTGAGAATGTTCTCAAGACCGTCGAGGGCGACCTGGATGATCTTGTTGTCGAGCGACTGGAGAAGGTCGCACATGGGCTTGATGCAGCCCTGCTGAACAAGGTAGCGGATCTGGTTGGGCTCGGAGAGACCACCCGAGGTGGCGTTGGAGATGGCCCAGCAGGCCTCCTTCTTGGTCTTAAAGTCGGCGTTCTGGAGAATGTTGATGAGGGGAGGGATAATGTTGCCGTCGATGATGGCCTGGATCTGGAGGGGCGAGCCGGCGGTGATGTTGGAGATGGTCCAGCAAGCCTCCTTGCGGATACCGTCCTTGGGCGACGAGAGGAGCGAAAGGAGAGCGGGGAGAGCACCCGACGAGATGATGACCTGGGTCTGGAGGTCGTCACCAGTGACAATGTTGCCGACCGAGCGGAGAGCAGGGGTCTGGACAGCAGTCGAGGGGTGCATCAGGAGGTCGACAAGACGACGGCAGACACCCGACTCGATAACGGCCTGGATCTTGTCGTTGGTGCCGTCCGAAAGGTACGAAATAGCCCAGCAGGCGTCGATGAGAACCTCGTCGTCAAGCGAGTAGATGAGCTTGGAGAGAACGGGGAGGGCGGGCGAGATGAGCTCCCAGTCGGGCTGGGGGGACTTTCCGCGGCAGAAGTTGGACAGAGTCCAGGTGGCGTTGCGAAGCATCGAGAGCTTGTGGTTCTCGTTGAGGAGCTGGAGGAGGGGCTGGAGAGCGCCCTCGGAGAGAACGTGGTCACGGCACTTGGGCGAGTCACCGGCAATGTTTCCAAGAGCCCAGACGCTAATGTCAGTTCAGAAGTAAAGCGGTAGACTTACGCCTGCTCGCGGACATCGAGGACCGACGAGGAGAGGAGACGAATGAAGAGGGGGACGGCGCCGGCGGCAATGACGACCTGGGTGTGGTCGGAAGTGCCCGAGGCAATGTTGGTAAGAGCCCAGGCGGCCTCGAACTGGAGCATGGCGTTGGTCGAGTTGAGGAACTCGACAAAGCGGGGGACGACGCCGCACTCAATCACACGGTCGATAGGGGGGTTCTTCTCCTTGGAGAGGAGCTTGCGGAACTTTGTGGTGGCGTCAAGCTGGACCTCGGCGTCGTTGCTGTAGAGCTGCTGGACCATGGCCGGGAGGGTGTCACCGAGGGCGGCGTCGCCAAGGTCCTCGACGTCGTCGTCCGAGTCGAGCCCATCGTCGGCGGCGGGCTGGAAGTTGCGGCGCTTGGCGATAGACTCCTCGCGCTGACAAGTGTTAGCAAGTTTGCTTGAATGCCAGGGTTCGAGCCCGCGTGTATGTTTCCTGTGCCCAGCTGCCAGCAAAACAAAAGCCACCAATAGACAGGAAAGCAGCCAGTGCCCAAAAAGCAAAGAAAAAAATCAAGCGGGTTAAAGGCAAAAGCACCAGAGCACGCTCTCAATAACTGTCTGCTGCAAGGCTATGCAAGGCTCTTTTGCTGAGGTCATTGCTTTGCAGGGGCACAACAAGGACACACGGGCACTCTAACACAGACCTTTTGCCTACGGATCTCGACCTGGGCCTCCTCACGACGGCGACGGAGCTGTTCGGGTTAGCGGGTGGCGAGTGGGTGGGCTGTGAGTGCGAGCGAGCAAGCTGCTGTTGACAGCTGCTGCTAGACTCGGGTGGCCAAGACATACCTCCTGGGCAGAGAAGTTGGTGCGGCCCTTGAAGTTTGAGCGACGGTGGTCGAGGTTGCGGGTCTCCATGATTGATATTTGGAGTTTTTAAGAGTGGGGAGAGAGAAGAAATGAAACAGAAACACCAAAGGAGACGACGAAATACGACGACGACGATGGAGAAAGAGTAGAAGAGTTAGAGATATAGAAGAGTGGAAAGTAAACGACGACGACGATGACAACAACGAGACCAAGGAGATCGAGCATGAGCACGAGAGCAGGTCCAGCCAGTAGACAGCCAGCCAGCCAGCCAGGAGACAGCGGCAAAAAAGCAGCCAGCCCAGCCCAGCCTGGCAGTGGTGCACCACTCATCCTATTCTGACGCATCCGTCCCTGGCTAAAGGACCACCATAGAAGGACGCGGGAGCAAATTTGACACACCACACAGTGGCAGTATACTCTAAAGTGGGGGTACTATATAAATTATGACATGCATCTGAATTGTGTGGTGGTGGTGGCAAAAAAACTGACCCTTTCTGCCCTGGCTGGTATTTGAAGGCATTCAAGATTCAAGGCATTCAAGGGGCAATCGATCGTGTGGCCGTGGTGGGGGGTCATGGTCGCAATGGTGTGGTGGTGGCGGCGGTGGTGGTGACTACGGCTATGGTATGGTGTCTGCCTAGAGTCTACAATCTACGTCTACAGTCTACTTCTGCTTGCGATAACACTCCCCCGGGACGTCGTCGTACAAGTCCTCAAGCGACCACTTCTTCCGCAGAGGCAGGTCGAACGGCTCGCCCTTGAGCCCCGCCTGCATGCGCATAATGCCCACCCAGGCAATCATGGCCGCATTATCTGCTGGGTCAGGTCGCACGAGCGGCACGTCCGACAGGACAGTCCGACTCACCTGTACACATTGCGATCGGGGGGTAGTGCAGCGTGACGCCGGAGTCGCCGAGCATCTTGCGCAGCCTGCGGTCAGAACAGTCGTGGGCGCAACTCACTCTTCGCGCAAGTGCTGGTTACTCCCGACGCCGCCGCTCACGACGAGGCCGCGGACGTCGAGCTTGTGCGCGGCGATGCACTGCCGGATCTTGTCCACGACGTGGCCTACTGCTGCGGTCTGGAACGCGCGCGCAATCTCCTGCTGCACGGCGAGGGGTGCGTCGAGGTCTCCCTCCATTGTATCCGTCTCGAGGCGCGCCGCGCGCTCAGTCGCGGTCACCAGGCCCGCAAAGCTGAAAGCGACATTGCTCTTCTCCCGGTTTCGTGTCAGCGGCTTTGCTAGCGGAGCTATTGGCGAGACATCGTAGGGCGGCAGCGGGGCGGCGGCGGCGTATTCCTCCAGCACGGGGCCGAGGCCCCGCTCGTCCGAGTGCGGCAGCTTGAGCAGGCGCGCCGTCTTGTCGAATGCGTCGCTGTCAGTCAGTACATTGCAGCCTAGCAGAGAGTTGGGCCAGACTAGACCGAGGCCCAACGTCAGAAACCGTCCCAGGTCCCGCACGCACCCGATAGCATTATCCAGCGTCGTCATCAGGATCCGGAACGAATCCCACCGCTCAGCGAGCACGAGCTGCGTGTGGCCGCCGGACACGAGCAGAGTCAAGAACGGGAACTCCGGGGGCACAGTCTCCGTCAGGAGCGGCGTGAGCGCATGCGCCTGCATGTGGTGCACGCCGACGAGGGGCTTGTCGCCCGCGGCAGCAATCGCGCGCGCGGCAGTCGCGCACACGGAGAGACAGCCAAACATGCCCGGTCCGCGCGTGTATGCCACCCCGTCAATGTCCGCGAGGGTGAGGTCCGCCTCGGCGAGCGCGGCCTTGATCGCCAGTGGCTGATGTCAGTGCCGTAAGCTGTCGCACGCACCAAGTCCCGCAGGTGGTGCTCCTGCGCCATGATGGGGTGGATGCCGCCCCACTTCTCATTCTCCCTGTGCTGCTTGATCACCACAGACGACAACACGCGCCGATCGCTCGTGACTACCGCGGCGCACGCGTCGTCCGCCGACGACTCGACGCCCAGCACGTGCAGTGCCGACCGGGGGCGCGGCGCGAACGCCGGCACGAACGAGGGCGAGAAGTAGCTCGGCGTCGGGGTGCGCGGGAACGGGGGCGGGGGCGGGAAGGGCGAGAGCGACAGCCACGACTTAGCGGGCGGCGACGGCTTTGCTGCCGCGCGCTTCGCGGCGTCCTTGGCGCGATCCTTGGCGCGGCGGAGTGTGGCGAGCATGGATGGGGGATGGGCGATGACAAGTGTGGACGAAAAAGTGGAGGTCATTTTGTGATGCGCCTTGGGTGGGTGGCAATATGGCGAGAGCACCCGGAACCCTGCACCCGCTTGAAGACAACAATATCAATGCATGCAGACACGACCAATGTATTATAAACTTCTACTCGACCGTCTGGAGGTCGTACTCTGCCTGGCCGATGGACAGCGCATACTGCTGGCGGGACGTGTACGTGAGGCCGCCCATGAGGAAGTCTGTCTCCTCCTTGTCCCAGCCGGTGTATGCGAGCTCGGCGCGGAGGGCCTTGTTGATGAGCATCTCGATCTGGCGGGGCGAGAGGAGTGTGCCGGGCGCAAAGCCGAGGACGACGGGGTCGATGCGGCTCGCGTCCACGAGGTTGTACGTCACGCGCGGGAGGTGCGCGGCGACGCTCCGGATGAACGGGGTGAGGTATCCCAGCCGGCTGAGGTCGCCTGCGCGCTCGGCGTCGGCGTCGGAGAACATGAGCAGCGGCGCGGTGGCGGGGAAGGGCGGGGACGCGATCGCGGGGAACGACGGGTCGACGGGCGCGAGTGTGCCTGGCGGAAATGCGGGCGATGTGGGCGTGCGCGGGGCCGAGGAGAATGTCGGCGTGACGGGCGAGTTGGCGCGCCACGACATGCGCTTGTTGGCCTTGAGGGTTGCGTGCTGCTCGAAAATCGGCGTCGTCTCGGCGCCCGAGATGCCGAGGAACGAGCGCGGGGGCGGTTTCTGCCGCTTGGGCTCCTCGGGGAGGAAGATGACAGTGACGTCGCGCAGGGACGCCGGGTGGTCCCACGGCGCGAGGGGGCGGAGGGGGCGGGCGGGCACGCGGGAGGTGGTGCTCGGTCCGAGCTCGTGTGCGCGGGGATACCGCACAGTCACTACAAGGCTGGCAATACGGTTCGGCACCGGGCCGATATACGCCGTACTCGCCGGCTGGAGGTGCAAGTGTTCGCGGTCGGTCACAAGCCACGACGAGCGCCTGCTCGCCTTTTCGCTCGCCGACATGCCCGCCCCGTCCGCCGCCAGCGACGTGAACGCAATCAACTGCGTGACGCGCGGCGGGAGCGGGCAGCTCGTCGGCGGCGTCCCCGACGCATCTGGCCGGAGGCGGACCGTGCGCGCGCACCCGCACTGCAGTGTCAAATCGGCGATTTCGGAATCGCGCGCGCGCGCCGGCCCCCGCAGGTCGATCACGCGCGTGCCTGTCAGGATGCGCGTGAGGCGGCGGCGCTCGTCGCGGTTCCAGAGCACGCGCACCGAGAGGCCGGGGATGCCGGTTTCCGTCGGGGCGGCGCTTGCGCCGGGGGCGAGGAGGCCGTGGCTCGGCTCGGGCGGGGACGTGACGCGGAGCGAGGACACGCCCGGCGGCGCGGACAGAATCAGGTGGCGCGCGAGCTGCGCGTCCGCCATGTCGCGGAACGATTTCGAGACGAGGCGGAGCTTGAGCAGCGCGGCGCGGGGCGCGTTCGCCATGAGCGTCGCAATGACGCGGGGATAGTCCTCCGCATCGATAATATGCAGGGGCGTGCCGTTCTTGGCGCGGCGGCCGCGCACGGGCCCGCGGGTCGTCGAAGCCGTACGCGCAATGGACGAATACGAAGAGGACACGACCGAGTTGGCGACCGACGTCGCGACGGACGTCCCGACGGACGGAACGCCCTTGCGCCCCAGGCTGGACAGAGACTGCATCGTCTCCGCCTCCATCGGCAGTATCGTCACCGACGGCTCGCGCTCGGACAGCGTGCGCGCCCGCTGCGCGGGCGACCGGAAGCGCATCGACATGCTGCGCCGCGGCGGCTTGGGCTCGGGCTTGGCGTCCGACGGGGACAGGAAGCGCCGGATGGCCTTCATGGTGCGGGCGAGTAACGAGTGTAACGAGTGTGTGTGGAGCCGACTGGCTGACAAGCGGACGAGCGGACAAGCGGACTGGCGGCTGGCGGCTGGCGGCTGGCGGCTGGCGGCTGGCGGACTAGCAGCTGAGCTGGGCAGCGACAAATCACCTGGCAAACGGGGTCGGGGTACGATGTAGGTCGACAAGAACGAGCGTATAGGTATAACTTTGGATCTTGGAAGAGCAAAAGAGACTACGGACGCCGTTATCAACCCCCGCCGGGCCTCTGTCGCTATTGTGTTCGAGTGTTCATGGCACGACGAGCTGCACGCTGCACGCTGGTTGGCGAGCCGCGCGGGGCCGAGCGCCGTGGCGCCCGTGCCCAGGGGTGGCGAGGGACTAGCAGGGACCTGGAGGGGAGGGTGTGGGGCAGGGATGCGTGCGCATGCCCACGAGGCGTCGTGCGAGCGCGATTGAGCGAGACGACATGCAGACCATGCAGATATGCACAGCGAGTGTCAAAGTGTAGAGGACGCGAAACGGCAAAGCAAGTCAGCCAGGCATATTGCACGGTTTGAGATTCACATGTCTCACGTCTCAGGTTCGACAGCCACACCCCACCGTTTCTGCTCTGCTCCGATGCACATATCATGGGTGCATTCTTACAATCTTGTGCGGGGCATGGACTACTTCACTTGGCCTCCGTGCTGATACTTTACTACTACGCCTCGCCCTCGAGGGCCTTGACCATGACGGGCATCTGCATCCCCCTCGCCTCGTCGCCGACGAGGACGGGGCGCTGGATGATGGAGACTGCCACGCGGGCGAATGTCGGCTTGGTAGGCAGCCGCTCAAACTCAAAGCTGCGCATCATGACGAAGAGCACGGCCTTGATCTCGAGCAGCGCGAAGCGGAAGCCGCTGTGGTCAGCATGGCCTGCGGGGGGACTTACAGGCAGTGGTGCGGGCCGGCGAGGAAGGACATGAGGCCGCCCCACACGCCGGGGACGGATTTGTGCGGGATGGCCGGGTCGTCGAACCGGTCCGGGTTGAAGGTGTGCGCGTCGGGCCCCCAGATCTCCTCGAGGCGCTGGATGTTGTTGATCGCTGGCGTGAGCGTCTCTCTGAGACTGTATACTTACGGACGACAATGTCGGTGCCCTTGTTCACGCGCAGCTCGGAGATGAGCTTGCCGTCGCGCCCCACGACCGGCTTGGAGAGGGGCAGCACGCAGTCGACGGCCGCGGTGCGCACGACCTGGTGCAGCGGGGGCTCGTAGCGGAGCAGCTCGCGCACGAATTTGTCCAGGTAGGGAAGCGCGTTCAGCTCGTCGCTATCATCAGTCTCGCCTCGCGCTCAACTCACCCGCTGGGCCTGTCGTCCGCGACGGCCATGCACTCCTCGCGGAGGCGGGCCTGGATCTCGGGGCGTTCGGAGAGGTGCAGCGTCGCCCAGCTGAGCGCCGTCGCGGACGTCTCGTTGCCGGCCAGCATCTGGAGTCAGCTACGTAACTGAGCAAGCCTACAAGAGTGCCGATCTGCCCGAGGATCTCGGCGTCGGTCATCTTGTCCCGCTCCTCGGCGACCATGTTGGCGCGCAGGCAGAGCGACAGCACGTCCCTGCCCTCGTACTGGCCCTTTTCGAGGCTGATGTGGTCCCGCGCAATCTCGGCCTTGCGGTTCGCGACAATCTCCGTGCCGATGCGGTCGAGCTCGGCGCGCGAGCGCCAGATTCCCCGCACCGTCTTGGTGGGCTGCGGTGAGTACTTGAATTATGGCTACTCACGATATCCATCGCGGCGGGGATCACGCTGTTGACGAGCGCGACAATACGGTTCTCCATGATGGCGTTGATCATGTCGTTGAACACCTTGGCGAGCGGGTTCACGCCCGTCCCGTGCGAGTCGAACCGGTAGTTGAACCCCGCGCGGCCGACCACGTCCAGTGCCGTGCCGATGTACGCCTGCAGCATGTCGATGCGCGCGCCCTCCTTGCCGGCCGGCGCGACTTGCTGGTCGTCAGTGGGGATAAAACTAGGGTGATAGACCCGCCGCAGCCTCGCCCGCGGCAGCGTTATTTCTCACCTTGTCAACCGCGTCCTTGAGGACATACGCCTCCTCCCAGAAAATGGGCACCATGTCCGCGACGCTGGACCCATTAAACGCCGAGTTCAGAATACGCCTCTGACGACGATGCACATCCCCCTCGAGGGCGAGCACCCCCTGGCCGACAATACGCGTGATGAGCGAGTTGAACCCCGGGTTGCGGTGCCACTGCCCCGTGTGCCGGAGCACGTGCCCGAGCGCGGCCGTGTCGGTGCTCACGATGCGCCACTGCCCCAGCAGGCCGCGGACGCGGTACGTCGTGCCGTACGGCGTGCGGTAGCGGTCGTTCACGGGGGTGCTGAGGATGTCCTTTAGAGAACCGAAGAAGGTGCTCGACGGCGCGGGGCCGGGGAGGTTGCGGAACGGCAGCCGTGCGGCCGTGTATGGGTACAGGTACAGGAGCGTGCCGGCCAGCAGGAGGGCGAGCGCGCCCAGCACGTGGGTGAGGCTCGGGAGGAGCGTCGAGACCGTCGAGAGCATGGTGGTCATGGTGCGTTGAGAGTCGAGTGCATGTATGTGAACTGGTGGGCAAGTCGTCTATATGCAGCCTAGTCGAGATCTCCACTTGAATGGCTTCGGCTTCGCTATTCGGGCACCTCCGAACGACGAGGTCACGAGACTGCGCCCCGAGCTAGCCGCTTGGCGCGACAATGTTGCGCTGCATATCTGCATGAGATACTGATGACAGACAAGAGATGGACAAGATGCAAGATGCAAGATAACATTGGCATGGTGCGGGGTCTCCATCCGCATGCCTCGAGTCCGACAATGTTGCCCGACGCATCCAACGGTCCGACGGCCGTGATCGCCATGACGCGCACGGTTGCATGACGCGCAGAAAGTGTATGCGCTCATAGCTCACCCCAGGAACAGCGCTGCCGGCACGTGCGAGCGCGTCCCCGTTCCGCGTCGCCATGCCTGGCCCAGCATGGCCCGCCTAGCGCAAAGCATATGCATTGCAGTGTGCGCATGCGTGGTGTGCGGATACATGGAGCCATAGCATGCAGTATTCCAGTACGGGGGTGCAGGGGGAGGGGGGGGCAGGAGGGGCAGGAGGTGTGTCCAGGGTGGACGGACGGAAACTGGTGGATGTGGCGATGCCGAGGCGGTGAGCTTTGATCCAGACTTTCCGACCAACTTCTCTGGTTACCACAATCTCGCACATGCAGTACGACGCCGCAACAGCCGACGGGATCGCCCAGATCGTGGGCTGTCTCGCCTCGATGCCGTAAGGTGGCGACTGGAGCAGATGCAGGTCCGAGACATTGTGCGTGTATCTGGCCTCGGATCCAGTCTGGCGCAGCAGGGGAGCAGGGGCGTATGAAGGGGGGGGAGGCACGAAACGATGGCGTACGACATGCAGCATGGCAACGACATCCCTGGGAGATCGGGAGACGACGAGGACCAGTGACAATCGTGCCGATGCATGCACGTCGCTCGTCGCTTGCTCATTGCTTGCTCATTGCTTGCTCATTGCTTGTTCATTGCTCATTGCTCGTTCTCACCATCTCCCATCCCACCATGCCACCACGAAGAGGCTGTCTGCTCCTCCTCCCCGCGGTCCTGGTGACTGTCGCGCTGTACCACTGGATCTTCCCCGCGCACACGGCCGCCGTGCTCAATCACCTGCACTCGTACGCCTCGGGCGGCGCGCACCTCGACGCGCACCATGTGTTCCTCACCACGCACCCCGTGTGGCACGAGGAGGTGTGGCTCACCCTCGGCGGCATGTTCGACTCGCTCGGCGTCAACACCACCGTCTTTGCCGAGTGCGACGGGACGCAGACGACGTGTATCCGCTTCCGCCTCATGGAGGTCGCGGACAAGGTTGGGCTCGGGCGCAGTGAGTGTTGTGATGTCGTGGTGACGCGGTGACGCGGTGACGCGGTGGCGCGGCGCCGAGGCGGCGTTCTAGCCTGTTTCTAGCCTGTTTCTGGCCGGTTTCACAGCCCAGTCCCTGCGTCCATTTGTTTGGTTCCCAGCTCACACCCAGAACTCCGCGGCAAGGAAGAGCTCTTCGCGGCCGTGAACATGCGCATCGACGGCCGGCTCGCCGACACGGTGGTGCTCGCGACGGAGAACCGCGAGTGAGTCCGGCGTCTGACAGCACTAACGGCAGCTTTGACTGGGCGTCGGACCGGCTGCTGCAGATGTGGAACGAGCGGCCCGACGACGAAAAGTTCCGTCTCGTCGCCGTCTACCACGAGCCCACGGGGGATCTGGAGCAGTACGTGCAGGAGTGGAGCCCGACGGGGGCGCTGAGCTTCCTGACCTTGAGTCCGCAGTGAGTCGCGAAGCGATATGGGGTACTGATATCAGCGTGCACACACACCTCGTGCACCGGCTGAACCTGCTCACCGCGGCGGCCGAGGCGTGGACGCGCGTCGACCAGATAAAGGTGCGCACGGTGGTCCCGTGGATCCCCGCCGCCGAGGCGGGCCTGCTGGCGCACCCGCGCGAGGGCGACGTGCTGCGGAGCGCGCACGACCGCCCGGCGCGCATCAGCATTAACGGGATGATCACGCCCGAGCGGCGCGCGTACGGCAAGGTGTTTGCGGACCTCGAGGCGTGGTTCAAGGAAGACCCCGAGGTGTGGGGATACCGCCTCAACCTCACCACGAACGCGTACTATGCCATCGACCCGCAAGACCCCGAGACGTTCAAGCTCCTCATCCTCGGCCAGAGGGATAACCGGCTCGACACCCTGCCGGACCCCGGAGCGCTCAAGGACGTCGTAGAGTACCAGGGGGGATACAACCAGGGCGACCTGTACCCCTACATGGCCAGCACGGATCTGCTCCTCCTCGGCTGGAACGGCGGTTATCGATGTAAGCTATGCTGCTGGCCGAGCTGACGCCAGACCTCGACTCGCAGGCGTCGTCTTCTGCCTTTGTGAGTAGAGGTGTAGGCTAATCTTGGCATTACTGGGACAGCCGTCTTGGACAGATAGTCGCACAGTGCGCGGGAGAACCGCTCGAGCTATTACTGTCCCTACCTCGTCTCTCCCTCCGCGTACCACCTAGTCCTCACAGTGCGCTAACTGCAGACCACCCTCGAGACCGAGGTGCCCCTCATCATCACCCCGCAGATCCAGCACGCGTACAGCTTCCTCGACGAGACCGTCTCGGTCGTCAAGCCGCACGCGCTCTCCGAGATCGACGCCGTCATGCTCTTCCGCCGCTTCCCGAAATCCGAGGGCCGGCCGCTCGCCGAGCTCGAAAAGCTCACGGCGCCGCTCTTTCCGCCGCCATGGCACAAGAGCGTGCCCCGCGATGCGGCCCGGATGCTCCAGCAGGGCTGGAAGCGCAAGCCCAGCTCGTGGAAGGCCAAGAAGGAGGCGCTGCGGAGGGAGAACAGGCGCGTGCTGACCGAGTTACTCAACGAGGAGCTCGAGCTCTAGCGTGTAGATCGTTTTGGCTCTAATATATTGCCTCATGGAGAGTTAGTGGCCGTGCTGCATTCACAGATAGACAATGAAGAAAGTAACCATACGATATCCGTCCATAACGTAGCCTATTACATATACTCGACGCTCCGTTGTCCGACGCCAGTCCACTCCCACGTCTTCCACATGTCGCCGCGCACCTCGCGCTCGCCGACGGCAATGTTCGAGTTCTTCTCAATCTCAGTCTCTACCCGGGACCAGAGGCGCTGGCGGGCCGCGGCAGATTCGCTGGCGGGGAGGACAATATCGCGCAGCTGCGCCGGGGGAAGGTATGGCTGCGGTGTGGTGACGGGGTCGGTGTAGTGCAGCTGCTCCTGGTCCTGGAGACGCTTGAGCACCACGCGGGCGAGGTCGTGCGCGCGCGACTTTTCAGCCTGCGACTTTTCAATCTGGTTCTTGAAGAGGAAGATGGCCGCGAGGACACCAGCGGTCACTGACGGTCAGCTATAAACTCATTTGTCACGTTATCTACTCACTCGACAGCTGCGACTTCCAGCGCTCAAGCAGGCTCTTGGCCTCGAGCTTGGCGCGGCACGAGATGGTCAGGTCCGTGCGCGACGAGGCGTACCAAGCCTTGCCATCAAGGTCGATGCCCTCGATAACGTCGCCGTGCTCTACGAGATCCTGCAGAGCGGCGTCAAAGAGCTCGTCAAACTTTTCGCGTGTCACGGCAGCCTGCAGAGTTAGATGAAAGGAGCACGCGGTAACTCACCACTCGGCGCTCGGCAAACGACTCGCGGAGAGTGTCCTCGAGCTGGCCGTACTTCTCGGCATCGCTCATCTTGCCCTCGTCTCCAGTGCACACAATGTCTCCGCGCCCGCGGGCGAGCTCGGCCTCAATCTGGTGCGCAAGCTGGCCAATCTGGCGCATGCGCGCAGTGTCGGGGCGGCAGTACGGGGGGAAGACGCGAGTGGGGAGGCCGGGCCAGCCATCCACAAGCGGCGACAGCGAGTCAAGAATGTGCGGAGTGAGAATGTACTCGGGCGCGCACTGCGTGACCTCGCCGTTGACGCAGGTAGCGTACTGGGGGCACGGGGTGCATCCTGTCGGCCGCGGGAGTCCGGGAATGACAGGAAGGGCCGCCTCGTCGCACGAGAAGGGCGCGTCACCGTCGTGGTCCTGCTGCCAGTCGGCGCGGCGCCGGATGCATGCCTGGGCGTTGGTGATGGGAAGCTCGCGTCCGAGGATCACGTCGTTGGTAACAAGACCTGCGTCGCAGAAACCGTTGGACGATGCGAGGCTCTTGTAGTAAGATGACAAGAGGAAGAGGATCAAGGAGAGACCAATGGACAGCGCAGTGGAGGCGGTTGCAGTGGCAGGCTTGGGGCGCTTACGGATGATCGCCTTGCGTTGCGGCTTGTTAATCTTCTGCTCGACAACCTTGTTCTTCTCGTCCGCATCGTGCACCTCCTGGTGGATTTGTACGCGCACATCCTCAGAGGGAGAGCGGAGGTCGTCCGTGCTCGGCCCAACGCGGCGGAGACCCGACGGGGTGCGAGCGCCGCCTGGTGTGTTGAGGATCGACGGGGGAGCGAGGTCGCTCGGTGCTGATGTCGCAGTCCACTCTGATGGCCTGGGTGCACGGCGCTTGGTCTCGCCCAGACCGAGGGAAGACTTGCGGCGGCGGCGTTCGGCCTGCGCGGCCTGGCTGCTGCCAGCCTGGAAGGGGTTAAAGTCGGAGAAGCCACCGTCCTCTGCCTCGGACGAGACACGCGGCTTGCGTCGAGCAGAGTCTTCGTCGCTGCTCGGTACAGCAAACGACGTCCTGGGGACGCGAGGTGCGGGGCTGGGGACCTCGACGATGGGGTTGAGGTCCTTCTTAGGTGCGGGAGTAGGAGCGGAAGCCTCGGGCTCGCGCTTGGGGGTAGGCGCAACGCGCGACTTGCGGCGCGACGGTGTGGGTGCTGTCACGTCGGCCGCGGCGTCCTCGAGCTTCTTCTTCACGCTCTTGCGGGGCTTCTTGGGCGTAGCGAGCCCCTCGGGCTCCACAGTGCTGCGCCTAGAACGCGACTTTTTCGGCGCCGGCTCAGAGGGCTCGGGAACCTCGACCTCGACCTCGGGCTCGGGCTCGGCTACCGTGCTCTTCTTGGGCCTGCCGCGGGGCCGCTTGACGCCGGCGCTTGGCTCCACGGGCGACTCGTCGCCGTTATCGCTTACAGCGATAATGCCGTGGCCAGAAGGGCGCACCTTTGCGTCTGCGGCGAGGATCTGCGCAGCACGAGACTGCACCTCTGACACGAAGAGGGTGACGAGATCGGCCTTCTTCGCCGACGAGGGGAAGTAGATGCGGTGTTCGAGAAGGATGGACCTGGATGTTAGATGCTTATCGGGTGGCAACATGTAATCTTCCTCACCTTAGTTGGGGGACCTAGATATCAGCGCGCATCAAAAATGACGGATGCTTACCTTTAGCTTGGTGCCGTCAAAGTCTGATGCGAGATATGTCTCGCGAGGTGGTGCTGCCATTATGGATGTGCGTAGTGTGTTGTCGATGTGGATGTGGATGTGGATGGATGGATGGATAAGAGACAACAACAACAACGCGACGACGACGACGACAACGACATGAAAAAGCAGCGCGGAAAAGCAAGACAAGCGCAGCCCATCTCACTCGACCATGTTTGGTTTGTTTGGTTTGATTTTGGTGCTCCAAATTTGATTCCGCTCCTCTCATTAGCCGCATGCTAGCCGCATGCCGTAGGTCGCGATTTAGCGCGTTCCACTCCTCTCATGTCATTGTCATATTTGGTTCCGTGCATCTGATCTCTGATGTCACCTCCACTCCATCAACAACAACAACAATATAATATCAATGTCAAGAGACCTCGGCGTCAGCTACAAAGGTGAGCATGCTGGGGGCGACACGCTCGGCGGCAGCTCTGGGTGTACACAGCTGACGGACAGAAACGGTGGACACGATAGCCTCGTTCCGTACGTGCCCCACCGGTCTCTGCTGACATCAGTCGAGGTCGTGATCCACACAATTCTCTGCATCCGCGGCGTGTACCCCGCAACGACGTTTACACGGCGGCGAGCACACGGTGTCGCGGTGTATCAGAGCCGACATCCAGAGGTGCGGGGATACATTGCCAAAGTCGTCGCGGCGATGGCAAAGGATATGGAGCGCGGCAGCCTACGGCGGACAACGGTCGTCACTAAAGCCATCGCGACGGGGGAGCCGCTCGAGCGCTTCATCATCGACTTTGGGTGCATGCCCCTCGAGGGTGTGGACCGCAGTGCAAAGTGAGTTCCTGCTGAGATCCCTCTGACGACAGAATCGTCAATGCGCCGTCGCCCGAGCGCTTGAGCCTCCTGCTCCGCGCCTTCCTTATCCGCCTCACCGCACTCGACGGCCAGCTGACAGATTCTCCAGGTACGTGTCCGTTCCACCAGCCCGCCTCTGACCCCAGAATCCACATTCGCCATTGTCGTAGAGACAAAAGACGACGACGAAATGGACACTGAGACATGGGTTCCCGCCCTGGCTTCGGATACCCTGTCGCCACAAGAGGGCGGCCACGAGCCGCTCCTGAGCGTCCGCGCCGTAGAGACTGGTGTCATCGACGTGAGTTCACACCAACCAAGCAGTCCTAATCTTGCAGCTCCGCATGATGGTGCAAGAGTGCACAGGCAAGACTAACGTTGACCAATTTAACTTTGTATGAGCGAGCACATGTATGATAACAACTGTCAGAGTCTAATTAATTACTTCTTGTCAAAGGGGTTCTGGGTATAGTCGAGGTCGTCGTCGTCGTCGCTGTCGCCGAGGGTGTGGGGCGAGAGCTCGGCGGGGGGAGTCTTGGGGATCTGGTCCAGAGGCGACTTTTGCTGCTGCCTAGTGGGCGACTTGGGCGGCGACTTGATCTGGGGGTTGGGGTCCCTGTCCGAAGCCGTAGACATCAAGTCGACCTTCTTCTTGGGAAGGAAGCCGAGCTTGGACAGGTCAATCTTGCCCGGCGAGGTTGCCTGGCTCGGCGAGACGGTTCCGCTTCCGAGAGCAGGAGAGTGGCGGCCGGGGCTGGTGGACGCGGGGCGAGCGTCCTCGTACGCGTCAGTAGGGCTCCAGCGCTGCTTGGGAGCAGGAGCAGCGACGGGCTCTGTGCCCCAAAGACCGCCGTACTTTTTGCGCTCGTGCGCTCCAACCATGGGCCCCTCGGCCTGGCCCTGCTCCCGCCACTCGTTGGCGATCTCCATCTGGCTCTGCTTGCGCGAGTCGTGGCCCTCCTGCATCTCGGCGTACTTCTGCTTGGCGGTGGTGAGGAAGCGATTAAACGTCTGCTTTCCAGCTGAAGGTCAGCGCGGGCACACTTGGCACACATACCCTCTGCAAACATGCCGAGCTTCTCCTCGAAAGCAATCATGCCCGGAGCGTCGCCACCGGGTCCCTGCCCCGCGGGCGGCTCGCCGTAGCGCGCCTCGAGATCGTGCTCGCGTGTCGACGTCGCATACGGGTCCGGCTGAGCGGTGCGGGGCTTGCGGATGCGCGGTTGGTACGGCAGGTGCGCTGGAGGGACGTACTCGCCCTGGCCCTGGCCCTGGCGAGACGACCGCGGCTGGGCACGCATCTGCTCCTGCTCCTGGATGTGGAGGGCCCGCGCAAACTCCTCGTCCATGTTGAGTTGCGACTGGAGTGAGTTGACAACACAGGTCGTAAACTCACATTAGTCTCCTCTGTCTGCGTAGCAGAAGGGTCAGGCTTGAACTCGGGGTCGGTCATCTGGAGCAGGGACTCGATGGCGCGGTCCTGCGACCCGCCCACGCTCTCGAGCACCATCTCAATCACGCCCGTGTCGACCGTGGGGAACATGCCATGCAGGGCAGCGACCTTGGGATTAGAGTGGGGGGAGGCCGGTGCGGCGGCGGGGGCGGCGGGTGCAGCCGGTGCGTCCGGGGCCCCGGCAGGAGGCGGGGTGGTCGCATTCGCGGCCTCGGAAGTCGTGGGAGCAACGGCCACGGGTGAAGTAGGTGCGGGCGAGGACGGCTTGGAGCCGGGGGGCGACACGGGTGTCTCGGCCTTGACGTCCTTGGCGTCTTTGGCGCCGGTTGGGCTGCTAGGAGTGGACATGTTGAGTGAGAGAGTGGAATGAGAAACAGACAAGAGACAAGTGGGAAACGACAAATGGACGAGAGTCTACACCCGATGGCTCGTAACGGCTGGTCGATGACGACTGGCTTGGGCGGCCGCCGATCCGCGGAACCAAACACACGTGGGAGTTTAGTCGCCACCCAACAAAACACGTGATCTTCAATGTGGGTCGTTTGGTTCGAGTTCGAACCACATTTCGAGACATTGCTCTCTTCGTCATCCACGTCGCCAACATGTCCAAAGCGATGGCAAACAGCACCAAGGCCAGGGGTGAGTGTCTTTGGGGGTACTGGGATGTGTGGCGAAAAGAGAGGCGGTGTGGCGGTGCCACTGCCGATCCTCTTTCCAAATCTCGGCGTCGGAACTCCGTCTCAACGGCTCTACATCCATGATTCTCTTCAATCTCTTCACTCTTTCTTTGATACAACACTAACGCCAGGTCTTGGAAGACTAAGGTACTATTGCCAGGCATGCGAGAAACGTTCGTATTAAAATTAGACACGATTTTGCGACGACCTTCTGACCTCCAGAGATGCGCGACGAGAACGGCTTCCAGGCGCACTGCCGCTCCGAGCCGCATCTGCGCAAGATGCTCGCGCTGGGCCCCAAGGCGGGCAACGCCATTGCCGAGTTCTCGCGGCAGTTCCAGTATGAATTTGTGACGCTGCTGCGGACACGGCACAACACGCAGCGCGTGCGCGCCAACGCCGTGTACAACGAGTACATCCAGGACAAGAACCACGTGCACATGAACGCGACGCGGTGGGTGACGCTGTCGGGGTTCATCATGACGCTCGGCAAGGCGGGTATCGTCAAGGTGGACGAGGACGACAAGGGGCTGTGGATCGAGTGGGTCGACAATCGGCCAGAGACGCTCGCGAAGCAGGTAAGCAGCCGTTAAGACTCGGGCTGACGATCAGGCGGCGCTGCAGAAGAAGGACCGCGCGACAATGGACGGCGAGGAGCGCGAGCGCAAGATGCTCGAGGACCAGATTGCGCGAGCGCGCGCTGCGGCCGGCGCCGACGATGAGGGCGAAAAGGGGCTGGAGAGGAAAGAGGGCGAGAAGATCTCGCTCTCCTTCGGCAAGCCCGCAGAGGCGGCCGCTTCGACTTCTGCTTCGACTTCTGCTTCGTCCGACCCGCCCAAGATCTCCTTTGGCGCCATTGGCGGCTCCCTCGGCGGAGCGGGTGGGCTCTCGCTCAACGCGCCCACAGGCGTCAAAATCGCTGCCAACCCGCTCAAGCGCCCCGCGCCGGCAAACGTGTTCAAGTCGGCCAAGGCCGCCAAGACCGACGAACCGGCACACAAACCCAAGGCGTTCATGAGCGAAGCGGAGCGGCTGATGAAGGAGGACCAGGCGCGTAAGAACGCGCGCACAAAGGGCGGGTACCAGGGCGCTGGCCCGCGGCGGGGGTAGTTGTATGTATGTTGTACTCGGACATGGGTTGGCCGCCCGATCGCTGTCGACTGTTGTCGTACTCGGCCTCGCATACCCGAAGAGCTAGAATGCGCTTAGCCTGGAAGGCGCCTAGTCTAACCCAGTAGCTTACTCGGGCTGCATCCTTACCTACTAAGCAAACACATGAGCCGTGCCAAGCTCCGCTAACGAGCGTCACCGCGGGTAAACCGTAACTCCAGCTGTTCTCAGCAAAAGAGGCCACTGACTTTTGCGGCAAAAGCGGCCACTAACTGGACACTTATTCACTTCTTCTCGTTTAACCACTTGCATTATACAGTCATATGTTAATCCTCAGACAGTGTCCCTTGCACCCCTTAGATGTGCAGGTTCTTCATGTGCTTCTTGAGCACGGCCTCGGCGCCGGTGCGGAAGTCGTCGACGAGCGGCTGGAACCAGAGCGCGTAGAACTGGATCAACTTCTTGCCCTTGCTGTCCCAGCGGGGCCAGTTGTTGGGGACGCGGGTGCCGCGGCCGGTGCCGCCGCTGTAGTCGTTGGGGTCGAGGTTGTAGACAAAGTTTGCGTAGTAGTTTTGGATATTGTTCGAAGCGTAGTTGGGCAGGATACCGAAGAAGACCTGGATGAGGTCGCTGGCGTGGAATGTGCCCATCACAGGAGTGAGGTAGTCGTAGCTAGCAATGTACGACCACGCGGGGACCTGGGGGTTGACGGTGGTGGCCATCTCGAGGAAGATGCGGCGCGAGATGGTAAAAGTCATGTCGCCGATGATGGCGGCGAGACGCTTGAATCCGGGGAAGATCTCGTTGAAGATACCGGTGCGGAATGGGGAGCCAGCAAAGATGTTTTGCGGGTATGCCTCGACGAGCTCGGTGAGCTGGGCGGTGGAGGCGCCCTGGAAGAAGCGCTCGCCGAGGTAGTTGACAATGCCCTCGGTCGTCGACGAAATGTTGGCCTGGAAGAGGGCAAACAGCGTGCCCTCGTCCTCCTGGTCGCCGATGATCATCGGCACGGGGGCGTACTTTTTGTTCTGGACCAGGGTGTCGGGGCTGTCGGTGAGGGTCTTGCCGTCGGGGCGCGGGAGGTACGAGAGGGCGACCGAGGAGAAGGAGAAGATGGCGGGGACCGAGTTGGCGGCCTCGGTGAACTTGTCGAGCGGGAGGCTGCGGAGGCACGCGAGGGTGTCGGCCTGGTCGGAGCATCCGGCCTTGGCGACGACGGCGTCGTACACGGCCTGGCCCTTGGGGCAGTCCAGGGGGTCGGCGGGGACGACACTGCCCGAGTTCATGATGCCGCCGCGGAAGAGCGGCTTGCCCTTGTAGTTGTAGTTGCCGTCGTACATGGCCATCTGGTTGAAGACGGAGATGGAGCCGGCAGACTCGCCCCAGATGGTGACCTTGGAGGGGTCACCGCCAAACGCAGCAATGTTGTCCGCGACCCACTCGAGACCCATACGCTGGTCGCGCAGGCCGAGGTTGCCCGAGCCCTCGGCCATGATCTCCTTTCCGGGCATCCATCCCTAGAGCCGTCAGCGGAGCTGAGAGTTTGACACTTACCCAGCCGCCGACACGGTAGTTGACAGCGACAAAGACGTACGGCTTGCCCTTGAGGGCGGCCGAGGCGACAAGACCAGAGCCGTCGTACATCGAGTTCCATCCGAGCTGGTGGTGAGCACACTGCGCGCACAAGTAGACAAACCTCGAAGCCACCGCCAAAGATCCAGAACAGAACAGGAAGGTTAGCGCCGGCCTTGACACCCTTGGGGCGGATGACGTTGACGGTGAGACAGTCCTCGGAGATCTTGAGGGCCTTCTGGAAGAGCGGCGTCTTGCTCACGGTGGTGATGACCTGGGCGAGGAAGTCGTTGTTGTCGTCAGAGTCGGCGAGCATCTGGGGGCACGCGTTGGCGGCGGGGGTCGCGTCAAAGTTGTTGAGCGTAGTGTTGAGGCGGACGGGAGGGCGGAGGCGGAGGTTGCCGACCGGAGGCAGGGCGTAGGGGATACCGTTGAAGGTCTCGGTAGAGGTGAGGATACCCTGCTTGCCGACAATGGTACCCGCGGGAGCATTGACAGTGACGGTAAGAGTACGGCCCTCGATGTGAGGCATGTTCCTCTCCTGCAGGCCCTCGACAATGTCGACGGCCGGGGCGGGGGKGGCCGCCACAAGGGACGCCAGCAAGAGGAGCGTTGTCGCAAAGACCTTCATTGTCGAGTTGTGAGTGTCGAGCCGGATGGGGGGAGGTGTTGTTCCCGAAGCTACTTGTTATATACCTCGTATTTCCGGCTTCTTTGTCATGACCCGATGTTGTTCACCATCCCATATGCTGCGGTCACCAGCCGCAAACTTTCGTTCCATGATAGCTCGAGCTAAGAGATCTATTTACATGCTCCAGGGCGTTTCCGGCGGCTACAGCCTTGTTCAATTGCTCGAAGCGTCTTGTTCTTTGCAGGTCGCAGAAAGTGGACCATGCATGGGCTAGTCTGTGTTTGTACCATCAGCCGGACGTGAACAGGTAGTTGCCGTAGTGGCAGACGAGCATGACAGTCCCTCTCGATTGCGGTCTTGACCCTCTTCGGGCCCCCGCGCCGCCCCCGGACTCGCGCGCGTGCGTGCTCTCTAGTCTACTTTGCAATGCCGTTAGTGCCTAGAGGCTTCCCGGGAACGGCGAGGACCCGCTGCAGCGTCGGCGGCTTTTCTTGCATCATTCCGCGCAGATGCCCCTGCAGTGTCATCCGACTAGTCGGTCAAAAACAGCATTTGGGTTGCCAGATGCAGAGGCGTCATAAAGAACATCAACAAGCGACCCGCACAAGAGGATTCACACTACGGCCACCAGAGTGCACGCTAGTTCGGTTTAGCAGCTGGCTCGCAAGTCGGCAGTAGCGCTGAGCATGAGTTTATTCGCGGTGGAGAACAAGTTACCCGGCGATGAGGAACAAGCGTCCTTGAGAGACATAAATAATTAACTTTTAGTCTCGCGCTCGGTGGGCTGCATCGCAACCGGCGGAAACGTGCCCGGATAAAAGTCACGCGCACGATGGCGCATAATAGGGCCCAATGGACACTACGCGCGCTACCCAGATCTTGGTCGACCCAGCATGGTAGTGGTGGCTTGGTACCAGCCCAGAAGTTTGGCGCACCGAACAATGTCGTGAAGGAACGAAGGAAACGTCAAACAACTCAAACCAATCAGAGTTCAGCCCCGCGAGCTGCCCATGGGTCCCCGTCTACGTACGTCTGTCAGTTCCATGCAATGGATATCCCTGGCAGCGACACTGCTGTCCAGCTGACCAGCAACACGCGGATGCGGGTTGCGATCTCGAGCCGTAGCTCGGAAATGAAACACGATTGGACGAGTCGCCGAAACCCGACACTGGACGCCGAAACTGGCCACAACATGGCTGGCGCGCACATTGTCACGCGGTTAGCTTGTGTTTGTCAACATTTGACCGCAAGCAGCACGGCTCCTCGCCGTTAACATTTGCGTCATGGTAAGCCAAAGACCCGTGTGAAGAGGGATGCACAGAGGGACCTACACGGTCGCCAACAGGTGCTCACTGGTGCCACAAGCTTGTGATAGCGCCTAGGACGCTCCTTCAGTCGGTCCACGTTCCAGTCGCCAAGATATCATTCTCAACCTGCCAAGCAAGCACGAGGTTGTGAGTGGTGACAGAGCTGTATGCTATGACGGAGCCCTGCCCAGAAACTTGCTGCTAGCAGGTGCGGCGGCCCATTAGCCGTAGATCGTGCAAGTCGGGGAAAGCGTAGGGCCCGGAGGTAGCGTAGGGTGTTGTCAATCTAGTAAAAGCTGGTTTACACCATCCTCAAGTCGCGTCAAGTTGCGGGAATGTGGAACGTGCGCGTCAGTTGACGCACCATCCGGGTATCCGAGTCAGCGGTTTTTCCGACCGCTCTGCCCCCCGTTGGCTCCGAGCGGCGAGTGCACCTTGGGACGGGGTGAACGCCGGGTGGATGGTGAGTTGTCGGAAGAAAAGCTGCGTCAGACCTCTGACGGCTTCGGTAAGACATGCAAGTGGGTCTGGTTCCCGGCGGTTGGCCCGGACAGTTACGCGTCGGCCCCACGTCCGATGTTGACCTCCGAGCCCGTAGCGAGTGTCATGCACGTTAACGAGGCTCGTACTCGCGAACTTCGTCAACTCTTGGAGCGAGGCGTGAATCGAGGCGCATTCCACAAGTTGTCGGACATGATCGGATACAGGTTCGGATCCGAGGTGGGCTGAGCAAAGTTGCGTCTGCCGCAACGCGCAAGCGGGCGTCAGCATTCGTCGCATGTCCGGAATGCAGTCAGTCCAGTCGACTCATCGTCGAGTCAACGACGCGTGTCGGGTTTGCACCTGTGCTCGGTCGTGTTGCGGACGTCTGCTTAAATGTTCGAAAGTGTTAGGCCAAGACTTGGGACATTCTACAGCCTGTGAAGAGCAGCAAGCGTCTAGCAAGAGACGGTGTTCGTCCGCCAGGGCTCTAAACTGGTCGAACAGTCGACAAGAACATTCATCCCACTATCAAGCCTCGCTAAATCTATCACGACTCCGAGGACGATGGAAGAGCTGGACAACACGTAACCTCCGCAGGGCCCAGCGACCCACGAAAGAACTGGACAACACGTACCCGGGGCCGCTGGGTGCCCCTCGTCTGCTCACGATGCTGACACCATCGTGGGCAGCGACCAGACGTGAGCTCTCACGTCTGGACGGAGGGGCGACGGTGGTTTCTGTTTATTTTTGATATTCTTTTTTTTTGGCGTGTTTTTTGGACCTTTTTGGCTCATTTGGACCACTTTTGGGCCACTTTTCTCTCTTTCCGATCGGCGTTGAAAGGGGTGAGCGGCGCATGTGGTAGCGGCGGTGGGGGTTGCTGCTCTGTGGTAGTAGCGTGAACTAGACCGCGGAGGTGGTCTCGGGTCAAATGAGTGGTAGTTTGTGCTTTGCCAGCTTATAGTAGAGCTGTTGTTCGAAGATGAGATGAATGTAAAAGTGAATGGATGTTATTCTTCGCATGCGTTTTATATGTGTCTGTCCAGCAGACCTGCATAGTCGTACAAATAGCCTCCCAGCCTCCCTCGGAGCACCGGTCTTCCGAGCCGGTCGAGCCCGGAAGTACCGGGAGAAGTGCCAACACCAACAATACAACCCACTCGAAGTGCGGGGCCACGCCGCCACGGGGGCGACCGCCACGCGGCAGCGACCCTTCGTGTCACCGCCGCCCGCTCGTATATGCAGCATAAAGCTCCGCAACAGCCATGAGCAGCGCCTATGGTCAGCGCACCCACGGGTCGCACTCACGTCGAACGCGGCGGTCTCGGCGCCGGCGCGCGCCGCGTCGAGCCGGAACACATAGATAATGAGGAAGATCTCGAGCACGGCGTGCGCCTCCCCCTGCGTCTTGTAGATGTTCGCGGGGTCGTAGTCGTGCCGCGAGAGCGGGGGGATGCCGGCCGCTTGCACGCGCATGAGGCCGGGGAGGTGCACGTTGCGCGCGGCCATGTGCGCCGAGAGCGTGCCGAGGGCGGAGACGGAGGCGGCCTCGGCGGCGGCGACGGAGAGCATGGTGAGTGGCGGTGAGTGGTGAGTGGGAGAGTGAGAAGTGTGAGTTTGTCAGTTGCATGCGCACCCTCATGACCGCCTGGGGTGAACAATGGACAGCGCGAGAGACAATCGTGCACCACGAGCATCGGTGGCGAGCATGATTGGCGCCACGAACAATAGAGAGTGGCACATGGCCCGGTGTGCACGGATACACGCTGATCCATCGTTTTCTCCTCGTCGAGCTGCACTCGCGTTTAACTTCATAGCTGCTCACTTGTTTCGGAGGACTGCAAGGCATACGCGAGGACGACAGCGATGCTGGAGTAGGTGTGCTCCGTGCACTGGCCTTTCCACCAGCCACCAGATTGGGTCATTGGGGCCTGGGGAAAACCACCCCGCCGACGCTTGTCCTCGAGGTCATCTCTTCTGGTGTCTCCTTGATCTCAGTGTCGTTGACTTCTTTAACCTAGGAAGGGGTCTTTGACTATGAGAGTGAGCTCCTGGCTCCTCAGCCGCTCCTCGACTTCTGACAGCAGAACATCTGGATTATCAGTCAGCCTCCTCCACGACCACCACGCGGTTCATACTCTCATTAGGCTCACAGCGGGAGAACCTATGGCGGGCAAGAGAAGTACGGGGGATGACTCTCCAGCGTAGGAGGTCCGCTTAGGTGTCTCCTACGGCGGAGGGGTGCGCCTTGATCACCGTCTGTGGTCCACTTCAGTAAGTTTGCGTACTCGCCAGTAAGCTCTACGAGAGCGCTACTAGGACAGGCGCGTCTGCGAACCAGCGACCAGGACCGCCGACGCGTACTGCCTCTGAGTGTCCTTGTAGACACCGGCTTGCCTGGTAGCCTCGTGAGGTCCAGTACAAGCTGTGAGAAAAGCACAGTCACTGCCCCCTACGTCGCCTGCTTTACATTGGCAACGACGACACAATAACAGGAAGGTGAAGGACATGAGTGCGGTAAGAACAGACAACGCGTATTAGTACCTCCCCGACTTCTGGCCAAGCTAGCTAACCGTCATGGGACGCGATCAAGCCCACTGACTAGCCCATGCCAACTGCCACCCGTGCAGGTCCTCGTTTCCACGTGCCGGACCTTTTTTTCACTAGAGCGCGGGAGCACCAGTCGTGCTTTGTCGACAACGCGCGGACATCTGACGAATGAGTGGAGTGAGTGGAGTGACGGACAATGAGCAGCTGGACGCGACCAAGTCTCACGATTAGTCGGCGGGAGCTGCTCCGAGACGCGATGGCGCCAACGTTCATGAGAATGAGCTATCGTTTCTCCGAATCAGCGTCCCACTGGAGGGTGCGGATGAAGTCCGACCTTGTCTAGATTCGCGCCTTAGTCTGGGCCTCCATGGAGACGCTCGTCGTTGATGATGTTCACGAGCTATTCTAGATTCGCGACATGGTCTGAACGTCGCCCATGCGTCCTGCCTGGCTGTGGATGATGAAGACGTTGTCTAGACTCGCGACGTAGTCTCAACATCCTCCATGGAGACGCTCTTGGCATATATAGTGCCCGGCTAGACTGCCAAGCCCAACGTTCCGCTCCTGCTTGGCAAGCATCCATTCCACCTTTTCCTCCATCTCGGAATCCATGAGCCAGCAGCCGTACCAGCACCCCGCATTCCGCAGGCCCACCAGGAACGTAGGAACAGAGAACATCCATCACATCTAATCAACGCATCAAAGTCTCCGCAGTAGGTACGGCCACGGCCCCGCGCTGGCCCCGATCCGTGGCGTGAGACACCTTCGGCAGTCGCGAATCAGCGACGCCAGGCAGGAGTGCACATCATGTGCGAGATGAATGTGAATTAGGGAATGTTAGCGCGACTCCGCGTGGGGCCTCGGACGCCACAGGGCTGGGCATGGGTGGCGTCCGGCATCTGCGGCCTCTGCTCGCCGTTTGAGTAACCCGACTAACCCAAGCTGATGGACGCCGTCAGCCCAGCTACGCAGCGGTATGTACCCAGTGCGGGCTATTTACCGATCTACCGACAATTCGTAGTAGAAAGAGCAAAAGCAACAGACCAGATAGGGTTCAACCTCGCCATATTGGAACACTCGGGCGGCTGGCGCCGCTAGAGGTTGTCGCGGCTGACCGTGATCGCGTTGTGATATGCTCGCCTGCCTCCCGTTACGTCGCCACTGACGCAGAAAACGCCAGCTGAACGTGATCACCTGAGCGTGCGCGAATTGGAAAAGTTGGAATACAAGCAGATGAAAGCGAAGTCCTTGGCAAGGTCGGTATTGAGCCGCACGATGGCCCCACTGTGCCGCTGCTTCTGTGCCTTCGGTGGTCCCATCTGGCATCTAGGCACAGAGACGCCTCTGTCTTAGTTGATGTTTTGGCTGAGGGTCTCGGCACAATCCGACATGCGATGGAGAC
This sequence comes from Apiotrichum gracile, assembly GCA_001600335.1. NCBI lineage: Eukaryota > Fungi > Basidiomycota > Tremellomycetes > Trichosporonales > Trichosporonaceae > Apiotrichum > Apiotrichum gracile. The sequence continues at coordinate 4,189,759 of BCJO01000003.1, read as the reverse complement.
GCTGTGGGTCACCATGAATCGCTACCATGAATCGCGGTAGCATCACGGTGACAGCTGACCAAGTAGCGGCGATACAAAAGGCCAAGACGATAGAGTGGGCACATTGTTGTTGTTCATCCACCCCCCACCACCACACCATCATGTCGGACACCGACAAGCGATCAGAACAGTTTATCGAGGAGAAGGAGCCGAGCCAGACGCTGGCCCCGCAGGCGACGGAAGACCCCAACTATGTCGACCCCGTCGATGCGAAGCGTATCGTCCGCAAGACCGACATTAACTTGATGCCCGTCCTCTGCGCCATTATCGCGCTGCAGTTCGTGAGTGCTACGGACAGCGGCGCATGCTAACGAGACCAGCTCGACAAGACAGCCTTGACGTACACCAGTGTGATGGTAAGCTACCACCATCTGTGCCGTCGTCTAACCTCCAGGGTCTCCAGTACGACACCAAGCTCAAGGGCGACCAGTATGCCGACCTGGGCACCATCTTCTCGGCCGGCATCCTGATCGGCCAGTTCCCAATGTGTTTCCTCCAGCAGCGTCTGCCGCTCGCAAAGTTCACCGCGTTCTGCATCATCTGCTGGGGTATCGCCGTCACCTGCACCGCGGTCTGCAACACCTATGCCCAGCTGATGGCGGTCCGTTTGTGAGTAACGACAAACCCACTAGTCACTTGTTCTTTCAGGAGCGAGAGGCGTTGCTGCCGCGCATGGACCATGACTCACCCGCGCAGCATTCTCGGCCTGTTCGAGTCGTCCATCAACCCGGCCCTGATGCTCTTCACCGCGCAGTGGTACCGCAAGCACGAGCAGGGCACGCGCACGGGTATCTGGGCATCGTTCAACACATGGGGTGGTATCCTTGGCGCCGGTGTGGCGTACTCGTTGTACATGGCCCAGAGCAGGAAGCAGTTGACCATGCACGCCTGGCGCGCGCTGTTCCTCTTCTTCGGCACCACCACAATCTTCATCGGCATCGTCTTCGCCATTGTCGTGCCCGACGCGCCGTCAAAGGCATGGTTCCTCAAGGCGGACGAAAAGGAGATGGCGACCCGCCGCACGGCCGAGAACATGGAGAACATTGCAATCAAAAAGCTCAACTGGTACCAGGTCAAGGACGCCCTCACCGACCCGCAGGTCCTTCTCATGTGCTTTGTCAACTTTATCACGTCCATCCCCAACGGCGGTATCACAAAGTAGGTAACGCGTGTCGAGTACCGTTCTGACGGCAGCTTCTACGGTATCATGGTCGTTGGCATCGGAATCCAGGTGCAGGTCGGTATCCTGCTCTCCATGCTTGTGAGTCCATCGCGGGGAGACGCCAGTGACTAACTTGCAGAACGCCTGGGTCGCCATTGCCACGCTCATTGCAATGATCAGCGGCTCCAAGCTGCGTAAGCGCACACTCACCACTGCCGCACCTCACATTCTTTCGATTGTCGGAAGCATCATGGTCTGGAAGCTGCCCACGGCGCAAAAGAAGGCGCGTCTTGCTGGCTTCTACCTGTCCCTCGCGTTCAACATCTCCTCGATCGGCTGCATGTCCCTCATCTCGTCAAACGTCGTCGGCCGCACCAAGAAGACGGTCACTGCTGCCATGTTCTTCGTCTGCGGCTGCGTCGGCAACATGATCGGCCCCCAGACCTTCCGCAAGAAGGACGCCCCCCGCTACGTGCCGGCCCTCATCACCATTCTCATCTGCAACATCCTCGCCATCAGCACCATGATCGGTCTCTTCTTCTACTACACGTACGAGAACAAGAAGCGAGACAGGCTGGCAATGCAGACCGCTGATGCGGTCACGGATCTGAGCGTCGCCGCCGAGCTCGAGGTCGGCGACAAGGACCTCACCGACCGCGAGAACCTCCACTTCCGCTATGCCAGGTAGTTGTATCGTTTGTCAGCAGTATCAGCAGTGTCAGTAATCAATATGAATGTCCGGTTGTCTTGGAACAAGGGTGGCGCGTAAAGTTATATGAAGTGCCACAGCGCCGTAGCGACGAAGACACCTGTCAGCAGGGTAGCAAGATAGAGGGATCCGATAAGCAGCAAAATCGGGATGCGTCCAGTCAATCACCAGTTCGCCATTCCCTATCTGCGAACTCGACCAATACCCACTCGGCGGTTCTTCATGCATCCGTCCGTCGTGGCCCAAAGGACAGTGTATGCGTTGGCTGCCCTTGCGGCTCGAGGTCGATAAAGTAACCCGCCGACAGCAGGAGTGGAGGCAAGTCCAAACAGGACCAGCCGTGGCACCTGACCAGCACGAAGCTTTCTCGGCGCAGCCGAGATCCTCACTGAGCCACCGCACAAGATACCAGCGGAGTGAGCGCGGGTCGGGTTTCGCCGCAACCGTGTCGGTGCCGTGCGCGTGATATTGGCATGCAGACTTGAAGGTCGCCGCACTGGCCAACGCCGACACTGCTCCGGCCTCGTTCCCTGTACATCATGGATAGCATGTTGCCTGGGCTGGCTCGGTGAGCTGAGCCTGATTGTCGAGACCCCGAGGATGGAGCTTGTTGAGGTCATGTGCGTCATGTGCAAACAATATATGGTAAACAACCTATTGCGGATCCCTCTCCCGCGCATGGTACAAGACCACTTGGCGCAAACATCTTGACACCACCCACTCCACCATGGCCGGCAACGTCTTTGACCACCTGCGCGTCGCCAACCAGCGCGTCGGCTGTACGTCCCGCTGCCGTCTGCGCTGACACCAGACCACGGCCCCGTGACGTCCACGATCGACTGGTGCGAGCTCAACTACACGCACTCGTACTACATTGCCGAGTTTATCAACACGCTCAGCAACATCCCGACGCTGACGATCGCGCCGCTCGTGGGGTGGTACCGCTCCGTACGGCGCGGGGTGCCGCCGCGCCTCGCAGGCATCTACCTCGGCATCGCGGGGATCGGCCTCGGCAGCGCCGGCTTCCACGGCACGCTCACGTGGGAGTGGCAGCTGATGGACGAGCTGCCGATGCTGCTCGCCGCGAGCTTTGCGGACATGGTGTTGCTCGAGGCGGCGCCCGGCAAGGGCTTTGCGTTTGGCACCGCGGGCGTGCTCGGCTGGTTGCTCCTCAACATTGTCACGTGTGGCATCTAGTGCGTCCCCCTGTGTGCAGGTCTGACAGGCAGCCTCAAGTGGCCGTCGCCCGTCTGGTTCGAGGCGTACTTTGCTTTCCTCACGTTCTTCGGCGTGTTCCGCGGAATCTACCTCATCTACCAGCTTCCAAAGGGCCACCCCACGCGCACACAGTGCGCCAACATGCTCACCACCGGGCTCCTCACCTGCCTGCTCGCGTTCGGTATCTGGAACATTGACAACTATTACTGCCAGTACCTCCGTGATGCGCGTGCGCGGCTCATCGAGCTGGGCGTCGGAGAGCTGGGGCATCTCACACAGGGTGAGTGTCCGCAAGGAGTGTCCGCAAGGAGTGTCCCCGAGGGAAGAGCTGACTCTAGGACACGGATGGTGGCACCTCCTCATGGGCTACGGCACCTACCTCATGTACACGAGCTATATCGGTGGGTCTCAGGCGGGGTTGCAGCTGATATCAGCCATTATCATGTCTATCAAGGACACGCCCGACAACTGGACGATCAAAGGCAAGTGGTTCCCATTAGCCACTCCCGTCGCTGGCGGCAAGAAGACGGCGGCCGCAGGCAAGAAGAGGGCGTAGCGTCGGGACTTTGACGAGACCACACCCGGTAGAAGATGCAACTCAGAAGAACTGCTACATGCTGCACTAGACACGCTTCTCATTAGACAGGACACCCGCGATACCCTAAAGACCATGGGTAGACGGTCTTCCATACCGAATCGCGTTCCATTCAGAGTCGGCCTCCTCGTCCACAATTTCCTGTGGTCAGACCATATACGTGCTGTTGCTCTTACCAGAAGATGGTGCTTGACTTGCTCGACGGTTGTGATTCCTTCCATATCCAGTCCGGTTTCAGAAATCACCGTATCCAGATGTTCGCTGAGGTAGGTCTCGAGTGGCACTAGACGGATCGTATTGCGCTCCTTGAGGAGTTGCACTTGTTCCAAAGCCTCGGGGTCGAACGCCACGCCACAGACAGCGTTGAGAAACTCGTCCATGGTAGGCATCGCGGGCAGCGGGGGTGTCGAGTCAAAAGGAGAGAGACCAGAAGGTTCGCCGGAGAATGGGAGGGCGACAACTGTGAGAGAGAAGCGATCCTGGCTGAGGCTACCGACCAGAGATGCCCGCAGAGCATCCCTCATCTCCTGGTCAAAGAGCCGCATGCTGAGGTACAGGACATTCTCGCAGTCACCGAGCCGCGCGAGCACCCCTCCCCGTATGAATTGAGAGAAGCGAACGGTTGACGGCCCTATACGTAGGGAAGGATGACGTTTGTGATTGTCCAAGCCGACGAGGCTCTGGCGTAGAACGAAGTTCCGATTGAGATACGCGTCATGCGAGGGAGCGAAGATCACCTCGCCCTCCATGTGCCGAATGTGCAGATGCTTTGGGGGAGCAGGTGTGGTAGACTCCGCGCATGCATTGCCTCCAGAGTCGGTGCTCCCTTCGGGATCCAGCACTCCCCGCATGCTGCGCATCACGCTCGCGATCATCGGTGGGTAGATGTTCCACTTCAAGTCCAGGATCCGAGTGTGCTTGAATCCCGGTGCGAACAGGTCCCAGCTAGCCTTGCACGATACAGTCTCCTCAATCGTGAACGAAGGCATGATCCGCTTCCCCTCGGGAGTCGTGAAATTCACGCTGCTCGTGGTGTAGTCGTAGGGATGCTCCAGTAGCACGATGGTCTGGTCAAGCCTCACGTGCCGGAACAGCACAGAGTTGACCCTGTCGAACGTGTACTTGCAGACCGGGCGGAACGCTTTGAGAGCGTCATGGTCGGCGCTCTCGATGACGAGGTCGAGGATGTGCGGGTACGCACTGTAGTCGAGGCTGACCATGGTGGTGATGAGTGCGGTGTCGAGAGATGTTTGCGAGATCAGTCAGAGTCACGGTGGGTGTGACGCCATGCCTACGTCCTGGGGGTCTCACGGACATGCACCCATGTCCGCGTTTTTATCTGACTCTTTCGACACACGGCGAGCTCCATTGTTTCGACGTCTCCACCACCACCACCAACCGATATCAACCATGAGCGCCGTCGCCGGACCCTCCAGCAAGCCCATCCACGTCACGTACTGCGGCGTCTGCACCCTGCCGACCGAGTACTGCGAGTTCGGCTCGCGCGTCTCCAAGTGCAAGGCGTGGCTCGAGGAGACGGACAAGGTCGAGTACGAGCGTCTGTGGGGCCAGGGTGAGTGAGGTGTGGGGGCCGCGGTGTATCAGAAGGACCAGGCTGGCAAGTCGGGTCTATCTGCTTGAAAACACTTTGGCTACGTTGGCTACGCCGGAGATCGAGGGATTTGCTGACGACAGACAACCTCGCCGCGCGCATCGGCACGCTCTCGATCGAGAAGCAGGAGAAGCTCGAGCAGGACGCCGCCAAGGCCGAGGCCAAGGCGGAGAAGAAGGCCGAGGCCGAGGCGAAGCGCAAGAACGCGGCAAAGGTGAGACTGCTCTTTACGCTTGCCGCTCGACCTTGCTCACACCCAGATCATCATCAAGCGCTCGGAGCGCACGAGGCGCAAGCACCAGACGCACATTCAGGGCCTGGAGCTGTTTGGCATCGACCTCAAGAAGGCGGCCAAGCTCTTTGCGTCCAAGTTTGCGACGGGCAGCAGCGTGTCCAAGAACCCGCAGGGCGAGGACGAGATTGTCATCCAGGGCGATGTGGGAGACGAGATTGTGAGCAGCAGCGAGGGACACAGCTGACCCCCAGGTCGACATGATCAAGCAGCAGGTCGGAGTACTCAAGGGCGCGCCGTGGGACCAGATCACCAGGGTGAGTTGTGATTGCATGTGTAATGCTGACAGGCAGGTCGAGGTCAAGAAGAAGAAGGAGCCCGAGGCGGAGGCTTAGACTGCTATGCTATGACACCAGTAGACTTGATGACGACGTTGGATCGCAGTAGTGATCTGGATCCGCAGGTGCGGTTGTTCATGTGCTGCTCGTCGTGTGAAAGCCGTTATCTAAAGAGGAGAAGCGATTCAGCTCGTGCAACTCACGTGCCAGCAATCTACCGTATCTGAGAGATCCAGCGAATGCGTCTTTCACCTCCTATCTGAACTAGATTCAGATTCCCGTGACCCAGATGCGTCCTTTTGCGTCTATTGTGATCTAGCACTGCACCCCGAATCTACGACCGCCAGACTCCAACAACCGCTACTGATGCATGCGGGGGACGACTAATCGTGCCTGGTCGTCGTTCCTCCGAGTTTGGACAGATACGGCGCACAGCCATCTCACGTCATGTTTGGAGTGGACGTTATCACGAGTTGCGCGCGTATTTGTGCTAGCAAACCTTGAGGCTTGAGCACTAGCCTCGGTATGTCTCCGGTCAGCGGTCAGATAATATAAAGCCCAAACCGTGTAGGCGCGTTTGGCGTCTTCCGCCGACTTTTTTTCACACACTACAATGCCAACCACCACAGCAACGCCCGCGCACCACACCTGGGCAACCATCACGGGCCCGCACGAGACGTATCGCGGCCCCTACCGGTCGGCGGCCGTCGCGTCCCCGCCCTTCGTGCTCGTGCCTCCCCCCGCGCGCACGGTGTGCAACGACAACATTGCCGCCGTGACCGGCCTCGGCGTCGCGCTCGCCATCATCTCCGCCGCGCTGATCGGCTTCCTCGTGAGCAAGCCAGGCGGCACGTGCTGACCTCCAGATGTACGAGTTCCTGCACTACCGCCCGACCGCGGCGCGCAAGCACAAGAAGGCGGTCGACCGCGCGGTCGCGGCGGCCCTCGCGGCCGTGCCCCGCGTGCGCGTGCAGGCGCCCATGGCGCCGCCACCGAGCTACGACGAGAAGCGCGGGCCGAAGTTCTTCACCGACGACAAGGACCCCGTCTAAGCGATCCAGCTGTATGTACCGTATCGACCGATTCGACCGTATTGTATCTGGACGCGCTGGACGCTGTTTGTAGCCCTCGTCTGTATGTTTGCTGGGAACCGATCGACCCTGCGGCATGTGAACCGGCATGCCACAACCTGCCCTGCGGTTCGTCGACGTCATCACTCGGTGCGCCTTCGGAGCAGATTGTGTGTATCGTGTTTACTCGCCTGCAATGCTCGTCTGCATGCAGCTGCGACGCGCGACCGACAGTTCTCTGTCGCGTTGCTTTTGCACTCGCATGCGCCAGTGCCAAGCCCAGCAGGTCTAATTCCAGCTAAGAAGCAACGCGCTGTCCCTTTGAATTGATCATGTGCTCATTATCCTGGGTACGCCTGCACGCGTGAAGCTCGTCTTATCAGTCAGCGTGAGGCGGTGGGCATCTACAGATATGCATGTAACACTCTATGCAGCTCGAGCAACACGCGTGCTAGGCGAGTCGGCCAACCGTGCTACTGTCATGCACGCGTCGCTCGCACAGTTGCAGAACGACCCAGCACTAGAACCCAAACCCGTCCCACCCAGGGTGGTGCTCGCGGCGGATCGCCTCCATCTGCGCCTCGATCCCGCCATATCCCCCCGCGACATCAATGTAGTGACAAACAACCTTGGGCCCGAACTTGACGGGCGGGTCGATCGTGACGGGCTGCAGCTCCTCGCCCTCGAGATGCTTCGCGTGCAGCTCGTCCGCGACGGTTTTGAGCGCCTCGAGGTCGACAGAGTGCAGGCGCGGCACGCCCTGCCCCTGCGGAACCGTGCGGTGGACATACAGCATCGGAGCAGCCAGGCGCACCGGCCACCCCGTGACCGTGCCGAGGAGCATGGTTTTCGTGCCGTTGCTCGTTATCCGGATTACCGCCGAGCCGTCGGGGTTGCGCGCGTCCCACGCTAGCACGGCGGGGCGGCGGCGCCACTGCTCCTGCGACGGGAGGGGGGCGGCTATTGAGTCGACAGCGGGAGAGCCGGCAGTACACGTGAGCAGGATCTCGCTGGCGGCAGCGTCGAACGCGGGCGACATGTCGTACGCGTCCAGCCTGTCGGGGAGGGTGAGGTGCACGCCGTCGATGAGGTGGAAGCACAGCCCTGGCTCGACGTCGTTGTCCGTCAGGGGTCCCCGTTCGCCGGCGGCCGCCATGCGCTCGCTCAGCGCCCGCGCCCGCGCATAGTTGATCCATCCCACCTCCATCTCACCGCGGCGGTGGAAGAGGAGCGCATGCCCGTCCGTCCCCAGCATGCCGAACGGCGAGTAGAAGGTTGTGTTGTCCCCCGAGCTCGTGTCCCATGACACATGTCCGATTTCGAGGGGGTAGCGCAGGTCGAAGAGCGAGGTCGCGGGCGCTTGGTCTCGGTCTTGGCCGGGAGGCTCCAATGGCACCGACTCTTGGCGGTCAGCGGTCATCCCCATTGTCAGCTGCTGCTGTGTAGCTGTGGAGAGAGCTAGAGAGCTAGAAGAGAGGGAAAGAGAGGGCAGATGCAGAGTAGAGAACAACCAGGGATGAGTTTATCAGTGGTAGTACGAGGTGTGCGCTACCACAACTGCACGACTGATGCTCGGACACATTTCGGACACAAACGTAAGGTGAGCAAACCATAAATTGCACCGCTTGCCATTACAATGACACTGCTCGTTGCCTTTTGTATGCACATGTGCACCTGCACCTACGCACATGTGCTGTACAGATCGTACAGAGAGTCTACCGATATTCTACCGCCGTTGTTTATGCATAGCAGTCACCCATCTCCTCCTTTCTTGCTTTATATATCGCAAGGGGGCCACACGTGCACTTCAACGACGCCCTCAAGATGTGGATGCCTTTGTCGTGACGGTCCGGACCCCACGTACCCGCCGGTGCTGACTGGGTGGTCCTATCTTCCTGAGAGTTCTCCTCCTGGCCGCCAGCGCCTTTCGCTCTGCCAGCTGGCCTCGGCTGGTGACCCTCCTGGCTCACGCGGGCCTCGAGGTGTCGAGGGGGACGGCCGGCCTCAGCCTCGGCATTGTCGTAGTTGTCAATGTCGAAACCATCGCCAGAAGTGACGTCGCGTCTATGTCCTGCGGGATTAACAACTTTCTCGCAACAGAAGTAATACCTCCCCGTGCAGCTGCCAGCGGAAATCTTGTGGCCACGCCGGTTACCAGCAGGACAGTTGGGATACTTTCTGAGGTTGCGATCTGAGGGGCGGAGAGGAGTAGCCGGTTGGCACTTCTTCTTGTTGCTTTTGCTTTTGGTGCGCTTCTCGAGGTGCTCGTCGAGACTGAGCATGCTAGAGGTTCGGACGATCGCTCCACTGCGAGTCTTCACATCATCAAAGTGAGGAGCGAAGGTGGACGTGAAGTTGAGGATAGTACCGTCGGGGACGTCGATCGAGCGGCCGAGAAGGGGGTAGTGGAGCTCGGCGACGCCGACTGCCACCTCCTGCGTGCAGTCGTCGTTGGCGCATTCCCAGTGCCCGCTGGGGATAGAAACAGGGGATGCCGAAACGGTGGCCACGGCCAGCGTGGCGAGGACGGAGAGGACGGTCGTGGGAAGCATGGCTGAATGATGTCGTCGGAGGTGGACGGGTGGGTGTGCCCTCAATGCATGCGTTCGGGTCGCTTTAAGTACGAGTCGCATTAGCCACTGTCCGTGACAATCAAGCCGGAGAGTTTGTGACTCGAATAGCGAGCACGCAGACTTCGGGTGAAACCCCTTGATTGCGAGTGTGAATCGCCAGGCTCTAAGAAATGGACAGTGGTCGCGGATAGAGATGCACAGCAAGTTGCCTCGGAGGAAGCACACAGGCGGTCCGGAGGCCCGTATGGTGCACAGAACACAGTCAGCATAGCTGCAGCGGTCGGTGACTGGCTGTATCTATATCAAGCACCCATCATCGATAGCCGACAGCGAGGCATGACCTCGTCATGGCATGCTGCGCAGGGGGCCATCCGGAGCTTCCCGCCGCTGAACCCGGGCGCTTTCAATCTGCCCCTCATCGGCGACGGACCGTCCACATCACAAGAAATGTGTAGGAGCGGTGTCTGCGATTGTCCGGATTTGCGGAGGTCCTGGGTGTGCCATGATGGTTCTTACATCTGCCTACCACTATGACAATTGGCCGTGTCAATGAGCTGTCATCCGCAGCTTCTTGCTTGCTCGTCAGTACCCGCACATCAACCCACTCGCTCCAGGTCAGCGCCATCAGGGACCTGCTCCTGGTTGCACGTCACAATCGGCCAAGTACATCTGTGTAAACTATCGCTACCCTCGTTTGAACCCTCCTCCTTGCGAACTGCCGTCAGCACGTCTTCCCAATCGTGACTCACTTGAGCTTCTTTCGTTCGTAGAATGCATCCACTCGCGATGCGCCGAGCTGTCTGTCAGTTCCTGTCACAGACTTTAACTCACGTTGATGATTCGCGGACACCCGTCGCGGTCCTTCTCCAGCCGTGTGCATTCTGTGCAGTAGTACGCGTCCGAGATTGCTGCCATTAGCTTTGTCGGCTGGGGAGACTTACCAGTCGAGGCGCAGACGATACACCTGTTCGCGCCGTTTCCGACTGTTTGTCAGCGCGCGTTCACGGACCCCTAAGCCTCGCTTCACTGCTACTCACAGGCACACTCCTCGCAGATGTGCACGAGCGTCATGGGACGCACGTACGAGTCACACACGGGGCTGCTGTTAGCTGGCTCCAAGACTACGGGACTAAGCTCACCATTTTCCGTCACACTTCTCGCACAGGCGTCCGATAGCTGGTCCGTTAGCGAGCTGCAAGACGAGAAGGAAGGATGACTCACCGACACCCGGCTGGCGGCGACACATCAAGAGATCTGGGGTCAGCTTGGCAGAGAGTGTTGGAGCTCACCGGTGTGATGCTTCGACTGCGGGTGTTAGCTGTATTCTCGCCATCGGACACGGTCTGCTCACCATTGTTTATGAGGTTGATGATGAATTAAAGGATGGTCGAATGCGGTCACTGATTGATTGTTGTTCCTTTTGTCATCGTCTGGACTGGTCGGTGGTCATGTTCTGGTGGCCACCGTCAACATTATTCTTTATTCACCCTGCCATTACTTGCGGATTACGTATTACCTCGTGGCCAGTTTGGCCACCCGATTAGAAGCTCCCGTGTTTTCTAATTGCACTCTAATAGATTGGAATTTGAATATAAGCGTCAATATAAAAACTTGCCAAGCACAAACAAACATTTTCTAATGTCATTAGAAAAATGATCATCGGGCATCGGCGTCGGACCTGGAGCGGACCTGGAGCGGACCTGCGTCGGACCTGACAGCCAGCGTGAGAACACATGCCACATGCCCAGGGCTGCGGGCCTTAGATCCTTAGATCGCAGCTTGATCTACAATAGCTACAGTGCAATGCGCAGTCAATGATGCATGACGGGAGGAGATGCAGATGGAGTTGCTGCGGATGTGGGATGTGGTCTGTACATTGCGGAGTTCGGTTAGTTGCGAGAGATGAGCAGTGCATGATTGGCAGGGACAGCATACAGCGGACAACGAGGATACGTCGATCGGAGCATATTTCCAGCCCCCCCACGATGTCACAATGTCCCAGATGGGCTGTTCATGTTGACAGCTCGATGATGGATGGGAGTTTTAAGGGCATCCCATCCCATCGCAGGTATCATCCAGGTAACAATGCATCAAAACAATCCCGTCTCGACGATGTAACAATGCCAGCTGCGGCCAGCTGATGCTGGTGGCTTCATGGCTACATGGCTTTCCAGGTACGTTTCTGAGATGGCCTGATGCCCGAGAGCTGCGGTTCTGGACCGAGGCGCCGAGACAAGGCCGGCAAGGAGCCACAATGTTCCGTGGCAAACGTTGCCGTTATCTTGTTTTTCCCAGCTTTGTGCAGCATTGTGTCAGCAGCATACTACCCAAAGTCGAAGAGTGTCAGCATCCTGGCAGACAGTACCTAACATTTCAGGTCCCCCCACTGAGTACTACTGGCGTTAGCGTCGGGGTCTCGCCTCTCTAGCTCTCTAGGTTGTCATCTCTCCATTTCCAGCATTCTGGAGTTTAAAATCTACATATCCCAAAGATCATACTGGCCTCGCTTATAGATTGGAGCATGTCTTGTTCGCTGCATCGCTCCATCTCTCTCAACAACAACATCTCCCACAATGGACAATTCCACACGGACCGGCTCGAGCCCAGACGTCGAGCCCCTGCCGACGGGTTCTGAGACACAGGCGCGACCCCGCAGGGAATCGCACACGCCGGCGGTGCGCACGCGCCGCGGTAGGTGCTACACCATCGACGCCATCCGCACAATGGAGCCGTCTGCACAGGACGAGCACATGCCAGTGATCCAAGAGGGTGTGAATGTGCAACAACCACTGCTCGACGAGTCGGACATGGGCACGCCGACATCCTCGACCTTTGCCGCTTCCAACGTGCATGTGCGCCGTCCGTCGGCAGCTGCGGCGGTCGCGGGCACCGGCAATGCGAACCGCCGCCGCGCGCACTCTGTCGGCGTCCGCATGCCTCCCTCCAGGCAGTTCCACAGGGCACCAACGGACATTGAAGCGCAGAACACCCGCCGCCCGTCGGACACTATCCGCAGCTCGGTGTCGCTCGACATTACCGTCCCCGAGGCCCACGACAGCAATATCGCCGACCACAACGGGCAGCTGGACGACGATGTCGTCGGTCTGCTCGACGTTGTGGATCCCGAGGTCGGCACTGGTGAGTCACCGCACCCGCGACTAAGGCTAACACACACAGTCAACCATCTCCAGAACGTCACGAACGGTCTCATGTTCCCGCACATTCCAATGTTATGGTCGCGCCGCCCGCACCTGACGCTCAGCTCGAGCACGGACGAGTTCAGCGTCGTCCCGTAAGTGCACACATGCGGCACTCGCTGATAATAGACAACTCGTCGACGAGCCCAAGCCGATGGAGCCCAAGCAGACTGGCCTCGGACGGCTCATTCCTGGCAAGCGCCGCCCGCCGATGAGCCGTTTCGAGTCGGCACCCGCCGGCATCCCGCTCGCCGACATTGACGACAGGAAGGGCGAGGACGACTCGTCAAGCGACCTCGTCGAGGAGGTGACCAAGGAGCACGAGCTGGACGAGCATATGCGCAAGGTGCTCCAACGCAAGGACAAGGTGCGCCGCGCCCTCCGCGGTCTGTGGGCGTACCTCAAGACGCCCATGGGCGCCATCACCGCCATCTACGGTTTTTTGGTTGCGTTCTGGGGTGCGGCCATTGTGCTCTTCCTCCTCGGCTGGATCCCGACTTCCAGCAAGGACACCAAGGACAAGTGGGTCGAGATCACCAGTCAGGTCGAAAACGGCTTGTTTACCATCACGGGTGTCGGCCTCATCCCCTGGCGTGTGATTGACACGTACCGCATGAGCGTCATCTGGACCATGCGCATGCGGATACAGCGCCGCCGCGCAGCGCAGGGCCTCCCGCCGGCAACCGACGCAGACGACCTCCCGGCGCAAAAGGACACGGCGGTGCTGTCCGCCGAGGAGGGCGCAAAGTTGGAGCACAACCAGCAGAAGTTTGCCGAGAGCCAGGTGAGTACAAGTACACGAGCGAAGCGAGTGTATAGCACGCAGAGCGCTGTGTCGCTGCGTGGAGTGCTGTGCATCTGTGTGGCCACGTCTACACACCTCGCCTGTAACCCGTGTAATGACGCTGACACACAGACCTGGTACCGCCCCCACGAGACTGCGACACATCGCGCCTTTCCCATCAAGTTGGCGCTCTGGAACACAATTGTGGGTAGACAACAATGACGCGCACTGACCGCAGCTCATGGACGGCAACTCGTTCTTCCAGTGCATCCTGTGTGGCACAATGTGGGGCCTTAGTGAGTAGCGAAATGCCACAACGACGATCATAGACGATCACAGACGATCACAGCGGCGATCGCTGACACACAGATCGCCACCAGCGCCCGGCGTGGTCGACGGGTATCCTTATCCCTGCGTCCTTTTTGTGTGGCATCGTCGCCGGCGTGCTGATCTGGCAAGGTGGTGCGCGCACAAAGAAGACAAAGGACGTGACCAAGAAGCTCAACGACGCGCTCGCAGTCGACGAAAAGGTGCCCGAGACGGTCAAGCACCCGCGCCGCGCGACGGTGACTGGCGCGTCGGGACCCGGCGCGCTCGAGTGCGAGCTGCAGCCGATTGCGTTCCGCAAGGACACGCTCGCGAGCGTGAGCGAGGCGCACGAGGGGCACGAGCTGCCCCAGTCGCCGCTGGAGCGCAAGCACAGCCTGTAGAGTGAGGAGTGGCATGAGTATAATCTGAGAGAGCTTTGTTCTTGCTTGTATTGCATGTATGAGTTGCCATTGTCGCAGAGCATGGTTGGATGGCTGGACGCGTCCGACATGCTTGTCTTTGTTCCCTGGTGGCCCGAGCGCGTAATGTTTCCATTGAGGTAATGTCCTTTGTTCATGAGTAGGCATTTGTGGCGTTTTACAGGAAAGCGACAACAGGCAGGCATCACCCATGTTCATGTCGATGTTGTCAACACCCATCAGCTCATCACCATCACCATCACCATCAGACGACGACGACGACAGACAGACCACATACGACGGACCCCCCACCCCACCCCACCCCACACCGCATGCAATCGCACCTCCTGCGCTCGTTCGACATGGCGGTCCTAGACTCTGGCGGGCGGTATCCCCTCGCGCTCGAGCTCGCGCCGGACCTGCCGCGCGATCTGCTGCGGTACGACAGTAGCAAGGATCCGTATCGCGAGCTGTTCCGCGACCCGCGGGACCGCGACCGAGACCCTCGGGACCGCGACTCCCGCGACCTCTCTGGCGGCGATCGGCGCATGTCGGGTCTCTCAGCGCAGCCCGACACCGACAGACCGACCTCCATGGCCTCCATGTCATCCCACCCCCGCGACCTCCGCCACTCGGCTCCCCCACCCCTCTCCGCCCCCTCGCAGCTCGACTCGCTCGGAAAGAAGTTTGCCCGCGGGCTCAAGAACGTGCTACCGCGCTCGCGGGAGGTGCACGCCCAAGCCCGGGCGGCTGTCTCGTCTCCACTCGCCTCGCCGCCGACACAGGCGCCGCTCTCCCCCGACACTGCACCAGCATCGGTAGTGTCGTCGTGCCCGCCCCCGCTGCCCCCGAAACCCTCATACGAGGAGAGCCCGCCGGTGCCCCCCGCCCCGCTCGGGCGCGACTGTGAGTGGCAACAGCCCCAGGGGATCCCTTTGTTTGTGGGGTTCTGCTTCGCGAACCGTGTACCGTGTGCCGAGCCGCACCGGACCGTGCGCGTCCAAACACTTCGCGCCTGCTTTCCTTTTGTCCATTCTCCCACTAACTTATAGCACAAGCACAAGCACAGCCTAGCCCGCCAATGTCCCGCGCAGAGTGAGCACCACCAAGACCGTTACCGTGCTGACAGCAGGCAGTGGACGCAGGCGCTCAAGGGGCAGGAATTCGAGCGCGAGGACGGCATGTTTGGCCCGTATCCGACTGGTAAGCAGACAAGACTGGAGTCGGTTTTGACGGCAGGCTCGGTCGTTGGCGGGGGGTTTCCCCCCATCGTGCCCATTCTCGACGTGAAGGAGCGCTCAGGAAGAGGGACGCGCGTCGACAGCATCGAGACGAGCCCAACGAGCCCAACGAGCCCAAAGGAGACAAGTCCGAAGGTATGTTGTTTCGCTTTGTTTACTCACACCCAGTCGAGGCCACGCACACGCACACCCAAGTCAGCCACCAGAAGCCACCGCCGCTCCGACAAGAGCGAGCACTACGACACGCAGTCCACCGCGCACGCTGCCGCGCTCGCCAAGCTCCAGGCCGGCCCCGCGCCAGCGCCGCCGACGCATGCGCGGCACCACACGCTCGACACGGAGCTGACGGCCATGACAGGCCAGACGGGGCTGACGGGGCAGACAGGCGTGACCCAGTCCACGGCGTCCTTTGGCCACATCCTGCACTCCAAGGGGCAGCCACTTCCAGTCAACATGCAGACTCAGCCGGGCCTCCTCCCGCACCGCCGGCACAACTCGAACGGCACGCCGCTGGGGGACATCTACGAGCTCTCCGAGCCCTCGGCCCCGCAGCTGCCGGTGCAGATGCCCCCTCCGCACCCCCTGACTCCGAACCCCCGCGCAGCGTCGGGTCGCTCGGCGTCGGCAAAGTCGTCGCCGTTCCAGTATCCCATCCCCACCACCGGCGAGGCGGCAAAGTACTACGCGCACGTTGAGACTATTTCGGAGGCGAGCTCGCGGCGCAGCTCGGCCGGCGTGCAGGCTCATACCCAGCCGGAGCAGCACACCCCGTCCCAAGTGCAGCCCCAGGCCCAGACGTTCTCCGCCATGGGGAAACAACACATGTCCCCGCCGCTCTCGGCCGCCTTCTCTGCTGCCGAGGCGGATCTCCAGCACAGCATGAGCATGCTGTCCATGGACAGGATCACGCCGAGCGTGTATGCCCCGACTAACCCGTTTGAGAGTGTTCCTGTGGCTGTGGCGGACATCCCCACGCCGTCGCACCATCCCGCGCCAACACCGTCGTACCATCCCCCGAGTGCGATGACCACACCGTCTGCCCTCCCGCTGCCAGTCCCCACGCCCACTATGTGGGCAACCTCGTCCCCCGCAGGATCCCGCGTCCTCTCCCCCGTGCCCTCCCTCTCCACCGACGTGACCCCGCGCGCCCCCTCGCCCACTTCCACCGTCTCAGCGGTCCCGACGGCAATGGTGCCCAGCATGGTACAGCGGAGCTCGTTCCACGACGAGACCCTGTGCCAGCTGCTCGACGCCAGCCGGCTCAACCTCCTCGGCGGCGAGGCGAAGAAGGCGCTCATGCGCGCCGCCCGCGCACGCGTAGTGGAGCTAAAGGACATACGGGAGAAGACGAAGGAGCTCGAGCGCGGGGCCGCGCGCACCGAGCCGCTGGTGATCAAGAAGCGCAGCAAGGAAATCTCCCCGGAGAAGGAAAAGAAGGAACACAAGGTCGAGGAGGTGAGCACCCCAACGAGCTTGTCTGACAGCAGGTGCTCGAGCACCTGCTCGAGAAACAGGACGTCGACCAGGCGACCAAGGACCACGTCTGCCGGGATCCGGGGAGCCACAGTAGCTGCGAGAGCTACGATGCCGTCGAGGCCGAGCTGTACCGCGGCAGGGAGTATCGCCCTCCCCCTCCTGGTCCTCCTGGTCCGGCGTACCAATACCCTCCCGCGCCGTACGCGCCGGCACCATACGCCCCCGCACCATACCAGTATCAGCCGCAGTACTTCGCCGCACCGGTAGCCTATCCCTTCCTCCGGCGCAGCTCAGACGAGCCGCGCTCGCGGGACAGCCACGAGCTCATGGCCGAAGTGCTCAATACCGAGTATGCGGGCATCCCCGCGCGCCAGATCCTGCACGAGTTTCTGCAGGGCAGCATCCACACTGTGCCGAGCACTGTGCCATCTGCCGAGCCGACGCCAGCGCAGACGCCGCAGACTCCGGTGAACCGCGTGACATCGCCGCACACGCCGACACGCAACGTTACCCCGATGGCGCTGGGGTCCCCGATGCACTCGCCGCCCCGCGCTGTCCCGCCGTCGCCGGTGCGCAGCGCGCGCTCCGCGCATGAGCGGCAGATGGCGCATGAGGCGTCTGTCCGTGAGTCTGTTCGTGAACCGTCTGCTCGTGAATCAGTCCGTGAGGCCTCTGTTCGTCAGGCCTCAGTGGCGTCTGTCCGCGAGGCGTCAGTCCGCGACTCAGTCCGCGGATCGGTTGAAGAACCCCAGGCATCAATTAAATCCCACGCCGCCTCGCGCCAGCCTGCCTCGCCACACACGTCCCGCGCACCCAGCGCAAACTGGACGTGGGAGCCCGAAATCAAGATCAGCGTGCAGCCGCCCACGACGCTGAGCGCCACGACCAAGGCTCCCTCTGCGCCTTCAGCCCCTTCAGCACCGTCTGTGCGCTCGTCTGGCTGCATCCCATCGCCCCCGCCGATTGTCCCCACCTCCCCCTCGACCATCGACTATACCGCCAGCTATCTCCCGCTCGAGCGTGACCTTCCCCCGCTTCCCGCATCAACCTACGCGCCATCCGTCACCTCGCCGCCCAGCGACCTCACGCTGCCCTCGATGCCGCCCAAGGGCGCGCCGTGGGACCTCGTCGCGCACAGGCTGTACAGCTGGGCGCTGGTGTGGGAGGACGACTACTTTTCGCGCGCGCTCGAGAGCATCTCCATCGGGCGGCCGGTGAGTCCACCGAACGGACGCTGCTGATTCCAGGTGGACGAGTTCCCGCTGACGGTGCTGAGCATGCTCATGTTCAAGCGGTACGTAGCGGAGAGGAAGGCGCTGACGGCAGGATTCTCCAGCTGCGCATGACGCACGCACCCCCGCAGGCCGTCGACAAGCTCTTCGTGCCCCCCAACATTGCCGAGGCGATCAACAAGGCCGTGCATGCTGTAAGTCCCGATCAGAGCTCGACTGACATCAGAAACAGCTGCAGGACGCGCGCGCCCTCCTCGAGGGGCTGTGGTACGCGTTCGGCCTCACGGAGCCCCCGCGCGTCATCATCTCGCTTGTCCGGCACGGCGTCGTCGTGAGTATCGCGTAAAGTCGTTGCTGACGTCCAGAAAAACGCCTGGCTCGCCAACCGCTACGACCTCGTCACGCACCGCTTTGCGACGTACATCGTGTGCAACGCCATGCCGAGCCAGAAGGAATGGGATGGGCGTGAGTAGAAGTGTCCGCGAGCCTGTCTGCCCCCTCTGCCCCCTCTGCTGCCGCTCGCTAACGCTCGCAGGCCCGTTCATGTGGTGGCACGCGATCCGCGCCGCGTGGCCGTCGTACGGCATCCCGGACCCCGTCGCGCTCTCGCACTCGATCAAGCCGGTGCTGGTGCCCGCCGAGTTTACAGAGGACATCTCGCTGCGCGCGGCGAGCATTGCGCGCAACCTCTTGCTGGGGATCAGGCCCGAGCACGACCACGATATTCCCAAGCTGCGCAAGCAGACGTGGACCGAGGTGAGTATCGCAGGTGGTGTTGCTGATGTCAGGTCAACCGGCTGCATACCAAGAAAAAGGCGGGCCGGCTCATGGTGCACACCTAGCACCCATTAAAACCCGCATTCAATGTCCCAATCACGTCCAGTCAGTTCAGTAGTCATCAGCTCCTTTCATGTCCATAGTTGTCACATGCATGTCCTAGCCAATCAGCGGTGTGTTGCCGCGACTCGCGCTGCGCTGCGCGACGCCCCCGAACTCGCTCAAATTGACGCGCGAGCTCTGCCGGCTGAGCGTCTTCTCTCCGGGTGCGGGGCGCCACTCCTCGTCGTCGTCGGGCGCGAACAGGCCCATGGGCGGGTCGTTCCACCCGCCCGAATTGGCGGAGAGGAAGGGGGGGTTGGTCCCGCTGTTCCGCGGCCGGGGCGAGGGGCGCGGGCGCGGCGTGCCGTGCGCGCTGCTTGCGCGCGGGGACGGTGGCTGGTCCATCGGAGTAAATGTCGACGGGGACGAGGGCTGGGACCACGACGCAGTCGACGAGAGGGGCATGGACGCGTGCCGCCGCAGGGGGACGCGTGTGCGGCGGAAGCCGTTGGCCATGCGGCGCGACCAGAGGGCGAGCTTTGAGCTGCGCTTCTCGCCGGATTCCTCGTCCCGCTCGGCCTCGAGGCACGGGAGGCGGAAGCGGCGCAGCAGGCGGCGCCGGCGCACGGTCGAGAACAGCAGGATGATGAGCGCCATGAAGACGAAGATGTACCCCCACATCAACCCCGTGAGCTCGGAGAGATGCATGGGGATGCGCAGGTTGCCGAGGCGGATGCCGGGCGCGGGGGTGGGCCCGACGGCCTTGCTGGCCTCGATGACGATCTTGCCGAGCGTCCACGAGATGGCCGTCTCGTCGACCTCGTCCATGCTCTGGAAATGCGGCTTGTGCTTCGACACCTTTGTGAAGAGGCCCTTTTCCTTTGCGCGCCGCTCGGCCTCGGCGTTCGTGTCCCCCGTCTCGCCGCCCGTGAGCGTGTCGTTTCCGCCCGCGTCGACGAGGCGCGGGATGCCGATGCCGTCGTGCAGCACGTTCGAGATCCACGCGCCCTTGAAGCACTGCATCTGCAGCCGCGAGATCTCCACCTCGCTCCCGCCGTGCAGCTTGGACTCGATCTCGCGCCAGTCCTGCGCGCAGAACGCGCCCATCGCGCGCTCCCACTCCGCCCAGTCCCACACGCCGCCGAGTCCGAGCACCTAGAAATCAGCTAAAGCCTATTCGTTCCACTCACCTGGTTCGCAGTGTACCAGTACTCGGAGATACCGATGAACCCGCGCTGGTCCTGCCGGTGAAAGTCAATGTGCGGCGACGGCAGCCCGCCAAACAGGCAGTGCTGCGCGGGACACGGCGCGTCGTGCTTGAGCAGCGGCTTGAGGGCGCTGAGGCAGTGGGAAAAGTTGCCTGATCCGACAAAGTCTGGGTGCTTGCTGGGATCGGCTGTTGGGATGCGCAGGCCAGACGGGAGGCAGGCGTCGCGCACCTCGCCCTCGTGCTTGGTCTGCAGGACCGAGTCGACGTAGCGTTCTCGTACGCGGTTGGTGCCGAAATCCAGCCAGCTGGCGGCAAACACGGGCCACTCGACTAGCTCGCCAGACAACAAGCGGAGCGAGACGCGCGCGAGGCCGTCGGCGGGAAAGCGGGATACGTCCAGCTCGTCCTTTGATGGACTAAAGGCAAGCTGCGTCGACGCGCCGCCCATGTCGAGGAAGCCGAATGTCGGCGAGTGGTGGTTGACATCCACGGGCGTCACGCCGTCGTTCTTGCTCCGTTGCGCCGGGTGCGCGACCTTTGGCAGCGGCAGCAGGTGGTCCGGCGCGTCCTTGTCGTGCGCGTGCTCTGGCGCATGCCCAAATCCGTCCATGAGGTAGTTGACAGCCACCCAGCCCCATATCCCCTCTTCCTCGCCAGAGATAATCCGCACACTGTCGCCGCACGGCCCGAGAGCACTCTCCGCATCCACTGTAAACGGATAGTCTGCTCTCAACGTGTCGCACGTCGCCCGCAGGATCGCCCCCTGCGCCTCGTCCGACAGCAGCCGCATGCCCGCGGTGGCAAGCACGTAAATCGGCGTCTTGCGGTGCTGGCTTGGCGGGATGTACTCTAGCGCGTGCGCGAGCAATGGCGCAAGATAAGCTGGCACGTCCTCGGCAGGAACGGTAGATATACCGGGCTCGACGCGCTTGACCCACTCGTCGCCGTCGACGCCCTTGCCGACGCGCACCAGCCGCCGCAGCGCGCGCAGCTCCATCTCCGCCGCCGACGCCTTGGCCTTGCCCTTGATGCTGTCCCACCACCACCACTTGCGCGACGACTCGGCCCGCCCCGTCCCGTCCGCCAGCCCCGCGGCGCGCGCCTCGCGCACCTCGGCCACTATCTCCGCCCGTTCAAGCCCCGGATCGCGCCACGAGTAGATCTGCAGCCGCGAGCCCGACGAGCCCGCGTCCACCACCAGCGCGTACTGCGTCCCCTTGGAGATGGAGGGGGCCATGGCGTGTGTAAGTGGAGGGTGGAGGCCGTCGAGCCCGCGGCCGTGCTGAGTTTGTTTTCAGGTTGCGTGCGCTCACGCCGATGCAGTGTTGCCGATGTCGCCGATGTCGCTGTTGTCGCCGACAGAGATGATTATAGTCAAGAGTTTGTGGAGATGAGAGTATGAACGAGAGTGAATGGGATGCATCCGCCTGCTAAACCATGAATCGGGACTGAAATCGGTTCATTCACGGCCTCCACATGGCCTGGCCTGGACCGTCAATGGCGGCTGGGCGGGGGCGGATCGTGGCTCTGGGGGGCCGAGCGGGCCGAGCGGACGGGAATCATGACGCCCGCGTCTGTGTCCGTCCACCTTCGTCGTGCATGCATATCCTGCTGTCGTTATCGCATGCATAGCTGGCATCTCGGAGACCTTGGCCGCACTCGTGTTCGCACGGCGTCGTGGCAGGCAGCGTGGGCGTGCCTGGCGCCGGATGCCTGAGAAAGATAAGGAACTGATGATGGGCAGGCTGGCAGCGTGCTCGTGTGGCAGCTCGGCGTGCATGCATCCACCGATCTGGCGAGGGTCGGGGCCGACGGACATGTGCCGATGCAGAGCCGCGACCGTCGAGACCGAGATCCTGCACAACCCAGTGCCAGCCACAGCCTAGCACTCGCCTGTCCTCATCGGCGACCGCCGTGATATCCGCATTTGACGTCAGATTGAGAGTCGAGAAACGCGAATCTGATATCTCGACTCTTGCATCTGCTCTACCATCCATCATGCTGCCATCCATCGCGCTTGGCCTCCTGGCCCTCCTGGCCGTCCCCGGAGAGGCGAAGCTGGACGCGCACACGCACCGCGAGCTGCTACTGCAGGGCCCGCCGCAGGTCGGGCTGTGGAAGGCGCTCAACGCCGCGTCTTCCTCCGCAAGCCTCATCCAGTCCGAACAGACGACCTTCGCCCCCGAGCCTGTGCCAAAGTACAAGGCCCACTGCTTCCCGCAGCCCATCTCGCACTTTGAGCCGGGCGTGAACGGCACGTTCTGCCACCGCTACTGGGCCGACGCGAGCCACTACAAGCCCGGCGGGCCCGTGTTCCTCCTCGACGGCGGGGAGACGAGCGGCGAGGACCGGTGGGTTGTGTGTTGTGTAAAGCTGACGGCAGACTCGCGTTCATGGAGACGGGCATCCTCGAGATCCTCTCCAAGGCCACCGGCGGGCTCAGCATCGTGCTCGAGCACCGGTACTATGGCGAGAGCGTGCCCGTCGCGTCCTTCTCGACTGACGACCTGCGGTTCTTGAACAACGCCGAGGCGCTCGAGGACTCTGCCTACGTGCGTGCCATCCCAGCTGCGCTGACACCCAGTTCATCAAGCACTTCAAGGCGCCCAAGGAGCTCAACATCACCCACTCGCTGCACCCGAAGCGCACGCCGTGGATCTACTATGGCGGGTCGTACGCCGGCGCGCGCGCCGCGCACATGCGCACGCAGTACTCGGACATTGTGTGGGGCGCGATCGCATCCAGCGGTGAGCTAAGAGTATACTATGAGCTGACAGCAGCCGTCACGCACGCGCAGATCGACTTCCCGCAGTACTTTGACCCGATCATGAAGTACGGCCCCGAGAGCTGTATTTCCGCGCTGCAGACGGCCGTCGGGACCATCGACGCGCTGCTCGACCTCGCCGAGCCGGCGCCGTCCATTCTCAAGGGCCTCTTTGGACTCAAGGACCTCGAGGACGACGATTTCGCGTCCACCATCTCGTCGCCTCTCGGTACGTGCCACGTTGCTAGTGTGCGCTAACGCCAGGCTACTGGCAGGCACAGAACTGGAACCCCGCCGTCAGCACACCCGCCTTTGACGAGTTTTGCGCCGCGCTCACCGCCGACAAGGCCGGCAGCAGGATCGGCATCATCCGCATGTGAGCTGTTGTTGGACTGTCAAGCTGACCCCAGCCCCGGCGTGATCCTCAACTACGCAAAGTATGTGCGCGACAACATTGTCGCGCGCTGCCCTACCGACGTCGAGGACGTGAGTGGCTGAACCCCACACTGCTGACATTAGTGCTTCGGGTCCCGCGACGACACCAAGTTCCAGGAGACCGGCCTCGACCAGACCTGGCGCCTGTGGCTCTTCCAGGGTAGGTACTTTAATGATGCTTCGCTGACACCAGTCTGCACGCAGTGGGGCTACTTTATGCCCGCGCCGCCCGAGAGCCAGCCGTCCATTGTCTCGCGCCGCGTCACGCTCGAGTACACGTCCAAGATCTGCAAGCAGGCGTACCTCCCCGGCAAGCACTTTGAGGTCCCCGAGTGGCCCGACGTCGAGGACGTGAACCGCCGCGGCGACTATGCGATCGAGAAGAAGCGCCTCGCGTTTGTGGACGGCGACCGCGACCCGTGGCGTCCGATGGTGAGTACCACAACACAACCTTGCTGACACACAGACGCCCCAGAGCGACGTCGCGCCCAGGCGCAAGTCGTCCGTCGACAAGCCCGTGCACCTCATCTACGACGCAATCCACCACTACGACGAGGTGAGTAACCTGCTTTATGTGGCTGACCACAGAACGGCCTCAAGAACCACACCGAGGAGCCCGCGCGCATCCGCAACATTCACGAGTTTGAGGTGCTATTCGTGAAGGAGTGGCTGGCGCAGTGGAAGGAGAAGAAGGCGCGCGAGTAGATGAATATATGCATGCATTGTTGCAATGGTGCGCACCGATGGGAGAATGGCGAAATGCGGGGCTACTGGCGGCAATCGTCGGCCCACAGAGTCGGCAAGTAGAAATGTGACTCGGATCGGCCACCTCCGACCACCGAACATCTATGATAACATTTCTGAACCGCACCATCACCCATCACACCATGCACGCCCCCATGCGCGCCGCCGACGCGACCGTCTTCCTCCCGACCCCGCTGCACGCCAAGTCGGAAGCGCTCGCCGAGCGCGTGTTCGGGCGCGTCCTCCGCCCGTCGGCCGAGTGGCCGCGCGAGCGCTGTCTCGCCGAGGCCGACGCCTATGGTGCGTAACCTACCGACGTGCGCTGACAGCAGTGGTGCGCATCGGCGACTTTACGCCCGCCGACATCCGCGCCTCCCCCAAGCTCAAGATCATCGCGCGCAACGGGACGGGGTACGACAACATCCCCGTCGAGACGTGCATCGAGCGCGGCGTCGTGGTGACGAATGTGCCGGGGGGCAATGCTGCCGTGCGTAACCTGCTGTTCTAGCTGACGCCCAGGAAGTGGCAGAACTCACGATCGCGCTCGCGCTCGCGGTCCTCCGGCGCGTGGTGGAGCTCAACAACCGGATCCGCGGCGGCGAGCGCGTGCCGTCCATCGACGCGCTGTGCCCCGGTCTGCTCGGCAAGACGGTGGGGCTCGTGGGGATGGGGAGCATCGCGCTGCATGCCGCCAAGCTGTTCCGCGCGTTCGGGTGCACGGTGGTCGTGTACTCGCCCACCTCGCCTGCGGACCGGTGGCGCGGGGAAGTGGACCACGCGCGGGTGGGCAGCCTCGACGAGCTCCTCGCCGTCGCCGATGTCGTGTCGCTGCACTGCCCCTCGACGCCAGCTACGGAGGGCATGATCGGTGCGCGGGAGATTAGCCTCATGAAGCCCTCCGCCGTGCTCATCAACACTTCACGGGGCGCGCTGGTTGACGAGGCCGCGCTGGCTGCTGCGCTCAAGGAGGGCCGCCTCGGCGGCGCAGGACTGGACGTCATGCGCACCGAGCCCGCGTTTGGCGAGAACCTCGGCGCGCTCCGGGACACCAACGCCGTCATCCTCCCGCACCTCGGAGGCAGTACGGACGAGTGTGCCGAGCGCGGGTGCACGGTCGCCGTCGAGATTGTGGTGGATTATCTCGAGGGCCGGGGCGCGCGCAACCGTGTGGCCTAGATAGATGGTAGATATGTAGAGGGTGGCTGGCAATGCTTCGATGCGTCTTCCTGCCCGTTGCTGAATCGCGCTGCACATGACCGCGCATGGCTGCGCCTCGCCTTGCCGCGTCTCGCCGCACTACGACTCGCTAGGCCTCGCCTCGCTCCGCTCGGCGTCTGCGCTGCTGAGCTGGATATGTGCATGCTACCGGATCTACAAGGCTAAACAATGCTTTTGCGTTTACGACATGGAGACGGTGGCGCCGAGGTCCTGGAGCTTCTTCATGAGCTCCTCGGCCTCCTCCTTGGGCACGTTCTCCTTGAGGGTCTGGGGCACCGACTCGACAAACTTCTTGGCCTGCGGTGTGAGTGTGGGTCTGGTGGTGCGGGAGCTGCGGGTCGGAGATAGAAGCTAGGCTACCCTCTGTAGAAGCTTCCGTCTGCAGACACTCGCTGCTCGCTGATCACTGCGCTCGCGCTCGCGCTACTCACCTCGACAAGGTTCATGTTGGGCATGAGCGCCTTGACCTCACGGATGATCTTGGCCTTGGCGGCCGCGTCAATCTTCTCGAGCTTGAGGGTGAAGATGGTCTTCTCCTTGGGCTTCTCGGCCTCCTCGGCGGGCGCAGCAGCGGCACCACCAGCAGCTGCCGGCGCGGCGGCGGCGGCCGGGAGCGCGACCTCGGTGATGTTGAGGCGGGTCTGGAGTGAGCGATGATCAATGGGGGCACCTCTCAGGCTGGTCTTCGGGCTATGGCTGCGATGAACGTATGTACAGCCTTCACCATACCCTCCTGCCTCCCCCCTCTAACCCACCTTGAGAGCCGAAACGAGCTCCGAGACCTCAAGCAGCGTCAGGCCCTGCACAGAGTCGACAATGGTCGCAATCTTGGGCGACACGGGGGCGGCGGCAGCCTCCTCACGCACGGCGCGGGATGCCGAGAAAGCACGTGCGGGCGCACGGATGGTCGCGCGCGAGGACGAGGCGCGAAGGGCGCGGAGGACGGTCCGGGGGGCCTGTATGTCAGCGCGGGGAAAAGTCAAAATAACGCGAGAGGGCAGCGAGCGGAGTAGCGAGGGCGAGGGGCGGTGGTGCAAGCGTCGACGGGGTGTGTCATGCATGGCGTGCTGTGTCCGGGCACTTCGTCGACGTGCAGCATGCGTGCAGCATGCATGCGCGACTCGCCGACATCGCGACGGCCGGCGGAGCACGTCGAGCGTTTCACCCATCAAAAGTTCGAGATCGAGATCGTCGCCGGTCAAAAAAAAGTCTGGCGGAAAAAAGTCGCGGGCGGGGAGGGCACCCGCCCCCTGCCACCAGTCGTTCTCGCTGTCGCTCGCCGTCCGCTCGCTGCTCGCTGCCGGGGTCCAATACGCACGCTCATGGTGGTCTGTGGTGGTGAGGAGAGTAGTAGCGAGCGTAAAAGACGAGCGTCTCCGAAATCTCATCTGGCCGTAGAAAAACGCCGTGATGGGAGTTTAGGCGCGGTGGTAGGCTTGAGGGTAGGCTTGGGGGCCTGCGGTTTTCACGCGACCATTGGATCCTCTGAGGGGACAGAATGTGGCCAAGACTAATTGCGAATTTTTCAACGGCTCGTATAGTGTAGGTGGTTATCACTGGGCGTTGTGGTTCTGTGGATCAGTACTACTCTTATCTGCCCCGACCGCTGTTCGACTCAGCGTGCGAGCACGTCTTTTTGGGGTTTATCTGAGGTGGACGTGTTTTTGTTGTGTCGCATGCATGCTGAGTGCTGCGTGCTGCGCCTGTGCACATAGTGAGCATGATGTGCGTTGTGTTCATGTACCCCGCAGCCTGTCTTAACCATCTCACATGCATTCATTGTTTGTTTTCCTTCGACGCTCGGTTTCTTGCAGTGTTTCAACTCGCGCGGCGGCAGAATGAGAATCACGCGCCAGATCCTACGTCACACGTCACAACAACATTTCGCGCTCTCCTCTCCTCTCAACCCACAACAATGAGCACGTCCGACCCCATCGCGAACGGCACCAGCAACGCCGCACCACTGAGCCCGGCGGCGGCGCGCGCGCCCGTCCCGCCCGAGATCGAGGCGACGCTCCAGCGCCTCGCGGCGTACCGCAACGTCCGGGGCGTGATGATCCTCGCGCGCGGGAGCGGCGGCGCGGGAGGCGGCATTATCCAGAACACAGGCGCGGTCTTCGAGGGCGAGAGCGGGCGGCGGTACGCGGGCGCGCTCGAGGCCGTCGTGCATGCGACGGCGGGGGCGGTGGGGGCTTGCAACGAGGGTGTACGTAGACACGCTGGTAGCGCTGACGGCAGGACGAGCTCCGCATGATGCGCATCCGCACCAAGCGGCACGAACTGATTATCACGCCCGGTATGTTACCGCTCTGGCGGCGCTGACAGCAGACGACCGCTACCTCCTCGTCGTGCTCCAGGACCCCGGGCAGTAGTCGCGACGCGACGACGGCGACGCAACGCGGAGCGGAGTCGCCCTGCGACGACGCGATGATACGGGAGAAGGATAGTAGTAATGCATTAACGTCTACATGTGCGTGATGGCTGTCGGAGGGGCCGTGCGTTGATTCAGCGGGTCTGCGAAAGGCTAGTGCAGTCCGCTCGTGTTGGCAGTGCGAGCTGCCCCTGCGGTTCGGCGCCGCTTGCCTGCTTCTGTGGAGGGCTTTGCTCATGTGCCTGTCTCGGAGTCGGACAGTGCTAGTCCGAAGCTCCCTCGAGCCTATGAGGGCGCCTTGCGACATGGCTGTATCATGTATCGCTTGCCATACCGACGTACTCTCGAGTTTGTACTCTCGAGTTTGTACTACAGCGGTGCGAGCTACGCACCGCGATATGGCCCGTGTCAGTATCGCCGGAGCTGGGCTGTTAGCCCGGGCGAGGAGCATCTGCAAACTTGTGCAATACTGCGCCCATGCATGAGCTCCGACTTTGGCGGTCCGCTCGGTGTCTGAATCAACTGGCACTTGGGTCTCGAAGATCGTACAAGACCACCGTTGCAGCCCGCCTCCAAACCTCACTGCAACATCACACGCAGAAACCAGAATAAACTCCTCATACATGACACCTAAACGCATCTACAACAACAAAGAATGTAACGTGTGCCCTTCAGTCCCCCGCACTCTAGAAGCGCGGAGGGAGGACCGAACCACGGAAGGCTAGCAACACGAACCCCCGACCTGGGTCACAGGAGGGGGGCGGAACTCGCTCTGCGCCGCTCCGAGCACCTGGCATTCGTTGGAATGGCAACTGGCAAGCGACTCTGTGTAGTGTTAGCAATCTGGAGCTTGAGAGGAGGTTGTTGCGGACATACCTATAAGGGAGGGCGACAAGGAAAAAGAGCAGAAGAGCGAAAAGTTCAGTCTTTTTATACCCCTCCAAGCCAGCGGACTCTGGGTGCGAGATAATTTCGCACCAAGAGATGGCAATCACGTGACGCACCTCCTCACTCTGGTGGAGTTTAGAAATTCCAACTCGAGATGTTGTTGTTGTCGCCGACAACGCCAGCACGTCACATCTACATCTACTCGCCACTCGCTCCGCCTGGCCAGCACACACTCACATTGTCTCGCCTGCTCCCACTACTCTTGGGGGCTCGCCGCGTCTCTCCAGCGGTCGCTCCGGGCCTCTTCTCAGCACCTGCACTCTCCGCCACTCACTTGCACCTCCGCTCGCACCGCTCGCTGCGCACACGGCCGAAGAACAGCGCAATGAACCACGCGGGGTGGACCGTCCGCACGCTCTCGGTGCCGGGAGACGATACGGACCTGTCGCTCTGGGTGTCGTTCGACAATGCGCGCTTCTGCTTTGGCGCGGGCGAGGGCACGCAGCGCGCGTTCATCCAGAAGCGGCTGCGGATGACGGGCATGCAGGCGATCTTCCTCCCGGACGGAGTGAACGCGCGCGGCGGTCTGCCGGGTGGGTACTGGCTACAGCTCCTTACTGACCTCAGGAATGATCATGACGGCGGCGGACGCAGGGAACAAGGAGCTTACGGTCGTGGGTCCCCCGGATACGAATGCGTACATTGCTTCGCTGCGAGGCTCTGTCGGCCGCGATGCGTTTGCGGTGATGAGCAAGGCATACCCGCGGGAGAGCACCGCGCCGTCTGAGCTCATCTACGAGCACCCGCGACTGGCGGTGTCGGCTGTGGCTCTTCGGCCTGAAGAGCAGCCGAGGGACATCATCTCTGCACTCGGCAGCCGCCCGTCGACGCTCCCGACGCCGCAGGCGGACGCATACACCGCCGCGGTCGTGAACGACATGTTTGGCCGCACGTCTGGCATCAAGCGCCCGGAAATCACCGCACCAGACCTCTTCGACGGCATGCACCGCTACGCCGCCGCTGATGACCGGTACCCCCTCCCGCTTCCTTCCGACGCCGACGTCGCGACCGACATGGTGTACATCTGCCGCGCGCCCGATGTGCGCGGCAAGTTCAACAACGAGTTGGCGAAGAAGCTCAACATCCCCAACGGACCTATCCGCGGCAGACTAACCGCCGGCGAGACGATCGAATTTGACGACCCGAGCGCGCCGGGCGGGCGGCGGACGGTGACGCCGGAAGAGTGTCTTGTCGGCGGCGGGCAGGGCGGAATCCTCGCCGTCATCCACTGCAGGGAACACAACCTCGAGCGCCTGCTTGCGTCCACCGCATTCGATGTCTACCGCGGCGACAACGCCGAGCTCAAGGTCAACTCGGCCGTGCACCGCGTGCCCCGCTCCGTGTGGGAGGACGAGCGGTACCAGCGCTGGATCGCGTCGTTTGGCCCCGGAACCGAGCACCTGTATGCCGACTCGGTGTCGACGCACGAAATCTTCTTTGCCGGATCCGCATGGAACGCACTCCGGCTCAGCATGATCGACTCGCAAATCTTCCCCGTACCATACTCTGTGGTCGACGCACCGGCGCCGCCGACTCTGCCCGCCAACGCCGCTGTGCTCCAGGTCAACCAGCTGCAGACAATGTACCCGCCGAAACCGACCGCAGTCATGCCCAACCACCCCAAGGACATTGGGTTCCCGACGACTGTGGAGGGGCTGGCTGCTGCGCGAGAGCAGATCGCCGAGTCGAAGGAGTTTGAGGACTTTAATGTCGCTGTTAAGGCAGCACAGGCGAGCGTCGCTGCGGCAGAGGCGAAGCGCAACCACCCCGCGGCGCCCGGGGACGATATTGTGGTGACCACCCTCGGCACCGGCTCGGCCATTCCGTCAAAGTATCGCAACGTGTCGTCGACCTATCTCGACATTCCCGACGTCGGCAGCGTCCTCCTCGACTGCGGAGAGGGCACACTCGGCCAGATGCGCCGCCGCTTTTCCCCCGAGGGCATGAACAAAGTGTACGCCGACCTGAAGCTCATCAACGTGTCGCACATGCACGCCGACCACCACCTGGGCCTGTGCGCCATCCTCGCGGACCGCTTCAAGCTGGGTTTTACATCGCCGCTGTATATCATCGCCCCGTGGGCGATTGCGCTGCAGCTGGAGGAGACAGCGTCGTGGCAGGCCGGCGTCCCGCGCGAAGCGCTCGAGAACATCAAGTGGATCAACGCCAACCGTTTGAAGTTTCCCTGGTACCCGCGCACGTCGCCCGACGCCCCGCCCCCGCCCCCCGAGGACGTGTACACCCCCGAGGACGCGGCGACCAACCCCGGCGCGTTCTGCGAGCTCACCACCGCCGAGGACGTCGAGGCCGGCAAGCGCAAGTGGCCGTTCAAGAACATGTTCCGCGTCTCGCCGGCAGCCAACAACCGCTTCCACGCAAACTTGTTTGCCATGATGGCTGACCTGGGCCTGAGCGGGGTGCATGCGCCGCTCGTGTCCCACCGCGGCGTAGCGTACGGCCTCGTGCTCTCGCACAGGTCTGGCTGGAAGATTGCGTACAGCGGGGACACCAAGCCGTGCAACGCCTTTGTCGAGGCGGCAAAGGGCGCCACGCTGCTCATCCACGAAGCGACAATCGAGGACGACAAGCCCGACGTGGCCGAGAAGAAGGGGCACAGCACGTTCGGCCAGGCCATTGACGTCGGCACCCGCATGAACGCAAAGTACATTGTCCTCAACCATTTCTCGCAGCGGTACCCCAAGGCCCCGCAGCTCACCCTCTCGGAGAGCGGGCCGGCAGTCGCAATCAGCTTCGACTTCATGTCCCTCCGCGCGGCCGACACGTGGAAGATGGCCCACTACATGGACGCCATCACGATTCTCTTCCAGGAGCACGAGGACGAGGACGCCGACGCCGCCGACGAGCACACACACCGCGTCAAGGGGCCCAAGAGCGAGGCGGAGAAGAAGAAGCACCACGAAAAGGCGCAGGCGAAGCACGCGCGCAAGACACAGAAGGCCGAGCGGCGCGCGGGGCCGGAGGTGCCGCCGACGGAAGAGGAGATCAAGGCTGCTCCGACAGGCACCAAGCGCGAGTCCTCCGCCAGCGACGACGAGCCCGCGGCGAAAAAGCGCGTGGTGGAGGTACAGGAAAAGGTGCAGGAGATGGTCGTCGAGCAGGAGGAGACAACCATGGCGGGGTGGCGGGTCGCGCGCGGATAATAGACTAGGATCAGTATACCCTGCATTGGAGCATATGTAACACATCATTCAAGAGTGCGTGGAGCGTAGACTGTTGTCGCTTGCGAGGTTCGTCTGCGGTTGTGCTGTGATTGTGACAGCTGCAGTGTGGCTCTTTCTGCCGCTGGGCGCTGTACGATGGTCTATGGGCTCCTGGAGAAGACCATATCATATAGGTGTTACAGACATTAGCGGGTATGTTCCCGAGATCAGGAAGCGGCACGACTATTCCCCATGCCAGCTCATGATCCAGCTCATGAATTGACAAGTATGATCATGGTCAAGTGCACACCTCAGATCAACCTACCACTGAACATGAATGCACAAACCGCCCCACGCCTGGTCAAGAACTCCATAGGACCGATGCAACAGCACGTACCGGAGCCCAGTGAGCCACCGCAAGCCAGAGACGGTCGGGACCAAGAGAATCAAGAGAACAAAGTCATTCGGCCCAAAAAACGATGACAAATACACCAATAAATGATCCCAAAATAGAGAAATAGAGGAAAAAATACCAATAATTCACCCAAAAACTCATCCCTCCCTCCTTCACCTCTTCTATACATCGTAAGGGAGTCGAACCCCTGCCGCGCCCAGACTGATGGCAAGGGCGCATGATACCGTTTCACCAACGATGTAGACGTTCTCGTATCCGGGTGCTGGTGCGGGGAATGCTGCGGTGTGCGTCGAGTGAGCCTGAGGTGGCGAGTGACCTTGGACGGCTACTCGTGATGGAGCTACAGGCTCTGACCTGAAAGACGCACCGCCACGCAGTCTCTCGCCACCGGAGTATCTGGACGAGAACCCAGATCCACGCCAATAATCCGAATGCTTCTGTCCATCCGGAAGGCTCAGCAGTGCTGTGAGATGTACATCCGATGCTCTAGTCCATTCTATGCTACACGCCGTCCACTGCACTACCGCGCCCCAAGCCGCCCAAACAGCGCCTCGCTGCCATCAGCTCCACCCAGACAGTAAACTCACCCAACAGCGTGTCCCACAACGGTCGAGAGGATGAACCAGATGTTGAACGTCATGACCACCAGCCTAATGTCAGCGCCCCCTCACACTCGTACTCACATGAGCGCATAGTGAATAATAGTCATGACGCCCCACAGCGCGCCGCGGGGCACGTCCACGGCGAACCGGAGCGGGCGGCTCCAGCGGCCCTTGCGCCGGGGGTCGAGGGTGCGCCGTGCCGCCGACGGCAAGTACGCGGGGCCGGGGACGGGGACAGAGAGCACCCCCGGCTTGTCGGCGGGCTTTTCGAGCTTTTCGGACTCGGGCGTCGCCGTCTCGCGATACACGGGCGCGCTGCTCGCGCCGCACTCGCCGCCGCACCCGCACTGGCACGTGACGGGGATGAAGCTGTCGCGGGACGCGCGCTTCTCGACTTCCTGTTCCTTCTCCTTTTTGCGCTCGCAGCACGACCCCGCCTCCGTGGCGGTAGCAGTCGCCGACACGGGGATGACGCCGCCCGCATCGTCCTCGTCCTCGGCGCGCACCATGTATTCGTCCCCCTGCGCGACGGGCAGCGCGAACCCGACCTTGCCCCGCGCCCAGGACGCCGTGCACGCGCGCCACAGCGCGTGGAGATACCGGTCCAGCATGGCCAGGAGGAAGAGGCCAATGCATGCGCCGACGTAGGCGCCCGCCGAGGTGGGTTGCCAGGAGCGGAACCAGAGCACTGAAGTAAGTTGCAGCCCAGCCGACTACACAGATTTCGCCGACTTCGTCGGACGCCGCGTACTCACCATCACCACCGATCGTGCCGTGCACATACATCTTCATCAGCATCGAGCCGTGGTTCATGTCCGTCGCGCCGCCCTCCATGCCGGGCATGTTGGACATGTCGTGGTCCATCGTGCGTGGTGTTTTGGGGGGTGTTGTGGTCGTGGTCGTCAGGGTCCGTGGGAAAGAGTCTAAATCCGGAGTGGTGGAGTTTCCGCGAGTTGTGTTCAGCGTCAAGTTGAGCGTCAAGTCGAGCGTCAAGTCGAGCGTCCAGTGTCGACAGCGAGTATCAGATAGTGAGATGAGTTGAACACCAACATTGTCCACACAAAGGCTGCGAACCACTCGACGGAGTCGGATGCGTCCGAGTGAATCTGCCAATCCGGGTAAAACAGCATCAGATCTAGAGCACAAAGATATTCCAGCCAATCAGTTCCATTACCGCCCTTCTGGAATCGATCGGCAGCTGGAACGTGCCTGGATGTGCCTGGGATTTGTGCGCCATTTACTCTAAAGATGGGTTTATTGCCGCGTCGATATCGGATGCAAGCGTGTTGTTCTCGTTTAAGATGAGATGCATCGCTCGTCAGCGCCGGGGATGATGAGATCGGTGGTCCGGATGTTATAGGGGCGTTTTCAGGCGGGGGGCAGATACGTGTCGCCCACCGATCGCAACTACGGCTGTGCGGCATATTCTGCCATGTGCCTCACGTGTCTCGGCACTCCTGACGGCTGTCACTTTTGGCATTCCTCAGAGTCTGCAGCAGTTCTCGCAGCTGTACGACAAAAATGGATGCATTATACAACAAGGCTTACACGTCCGACTCCTCCGACTCGATCACGCGTCGCCGGCGGGCCGCGGTGCCCTGTGCCTCGGTGGGCGAGCCAGCCGGGGAGCCAGCCGCCGCCGGTGAGGACCGGTATCCCTCCTCAAACGCGGCGTCAAACTGGACGCCAAACGTGTTGTCCCCGACATCCGAGCCCGCATCCGAGGCGTCCGAGTTACTCATGCTCCGCCTCCGTGTCGGCGGCGGCATGTCGTCGTCGCTTTCCAGCGTGTCGAGCATGTCGAGCGAGTCCATATCCAGCGTCTCCATCGTCTCCCCCTCCGCGCCCTTTCGCTTGCGCTTCTTAGTCCCCATGGCGAGCATCGTGTTGCCATTAATCTCCGCGAGCGCCTGCATCTCGGCGCGCAGCTGCTCCTCGCGCGCGAAAAAGGCCGCGTCCGCGTCGTCATCGTCGTCCGAGTCGTAGATGAATGCTGCAGACTTGAACGTCTGCACCTCGGCGGCCTTGCGCGCGCGCCGCGGCTCGTCGTCGCTCCGTACCCGCGGCTTGGTCTTGCGGCGGAGGAGCGTCTTGGGGTCGTCGACTGTGGGCGGGAACGCGAGGAATTCTTTCAGTGCACCGATGGAGGTTTCGAGGACGGAGGGGACGACAGAGGAGGGGAGGCGCCACTGCAGAGTCGTCGCTTCCGGGTCGTCCTTTTCAAACTTTAGCAGCGTGAGCATGAGCTTTACGTGCTGGTCTATCGAGAGTGCCTTTTCGAGGTCGTCGTTGCTCGTCAGGAAGGCTGATGTCAGTTATCGCGTGGACAATGTAACTCACCATAGTCGACAAACGCATCGATGGCGTCCTGGCTCGGGCCGCCAAAGTTGCGCACGACCGTCTCGCCGTCCTCGTCTTCTTCGACTCTCCGCTCGCCGTCGATGCGGAGCACCACCTCCTGCCGCGCGGCATGCACAATCTCGAGCGCCTGATGTCAGTCTAACACACATGCAGACTCACAGAAATGACCTCCTGGATCCACTCCTCGCGCCCGGCCGACACGAGGAGCGACACGACGACGCCCATCTGCTGGCTCCACGAGAGGTTGTTCTTCTTGATAAACTCGAGCTCGGCGGCGGACATCTGCTGTCAGCAACATTCGACCCAATTTCTACCTTTTCGCGGATACGCTCCGCCTGGCCGCCCATGCCATCGTCGTCGTCGCCCTTGGAGAGGTGCTGCCACTGCGCGCGGCCCTTTGGCAGCGCAGCCTCGACAATCACCCACGGGTCCTTCTCCGCCTGCTTGAAAAACTGCCGCAGAATGTACGTGATGGTCTGCACCACGTTGCGCGCCGCCTCGCATTTCGGCAGCGAGTCCTTGTCGTCGAGAATCAGGCGGAAGAGGTGCAGCGCCGGAATGGTAAAGTACAGTCCCTCGGCCTGCGCCTTGACCACCTGACGGTGGATGAGCTTGACCACACGGTTGAGCTGCTCCGCGTCGAGAGTGCGGTACCGTCCGAGGTACACTAGCAGAGTCTTTGTGACAGCTTCCTGGGCGAAGCGCTGTCGTCAGCTTATGGGAGTCTTTCTAGCTTACCTTTTCGAAGGCAGTAAACGTGAATGCTCGCTCCGAGTAGCTCGGCATCGCACTCTCCTGCGGCACGTCCTCCTCCTCCTCCTCGTACTCTTCCGGAATCGGCGCCTGCTCGCCCTCCTTCTTCTTCTTCGGCGCCTTTTTTGGAGCGGCACGCTTGCGCACGAACATGAACGCCTTTGACTTGGAGTACTTTTCCAGCATGCGCAGGAGGACGTGTGCAAAGTGGATCGTGCAGTCGAGGAAGGTGATGGGCTGGCCGCGCTGCTCGGGCTTCCAGAGGGTAAATACCTCGAGGGCGGTCTCGAGCACGTCGCCCTGGTAGTAGATCTTGTTCAGGAGGACCTCTGCCGCCTCCCTCGTGTCCTCGTCGCTCGACTGCTGCATCGCGTCGAGCAGGAGGAGCTGGGGTCAGTACAGAAGTGGATGCGTACTCACGATTTGCGTGAAACAGTCGATAGCAGCCTGCAGCTCGTTGAACGACACGGGCCGGTTGTCCATCGATATGCGGATTCGCGCCACGACCCATCGGGCGGTGTTGGTGTTCGCCATGTCCGCCATAACGTCTACCAGTCCCAGTGGCAGCTCCTCGTCGACCTTCTCCGGGTCGGCCTTCTTCCGCAACAGCAAGAGGTACTCGACCATGAACCGCGACACGAACAGTGCTCGTGTCGTGTCTGCTGGCCGCACCTTTTGCCTCTCGCGGTAGATGTCTGTGATGACCGACTCGAAGAATTCTGATGTCAGCGCTGCCACCGTGTGGACTCACCATTGAAGCAGTCGAGAAACTCCCGGGAGAACCGTTGCAGCACAGTGATCGCACTTGGGCTGAGGTTGGAATTTGCCGACGGATCGTCCTGGGGTAAGTTCGCCACGACCGATATCAACTCACGACAAGCTTCGTCATCGGCTTCCTCGTCTTCTTGACCTCGTCGAGGAGCTTGCCCGGGTCCGCCTTGATCGCGCTCTGCGAGTGCAGCACGAGGTTTTGTGTGGGCTAGAGTTAGAGCTGGTCATGTTAGGACTCACCGCTCGGACAGCGATGGTCGTGCCGAACCGCGAGTGGCGCGTGCCGTTGGCCTTGATGTGGCGCGACTTTGTGCGGTCCTCGAGCTCGAGGAGCGAGCGGAGCTTCTCCGCCGGTGCCTGCAGTTAGTACAGCTAAAGGTCGCGACGCACCCTCTTCTGGTCCATGCCCAGCTCGTGCATCTTGACCGAGCGGAAGATGAGCTGCACCATGTCGAGGAGCAGCATGTTGAACCCGTTGAACTCGGACTTTTTCGACTCGGCCCCGAGGGTCAGGAAGAGCTCGAGGTAGGTGAATTTGTCGAGCTGGACGAGGAGCGTCGACTGGAGCGTCGAGAGCTCCTCCTTTTCGCCCGTGGCGCGGTCCTCGGCCACCACGTCCTTGATTGCCAACATGTTGCGCACAATATGCAGGCCGAGCGAGATGACCCGGTCCTCCTTGTCGTCCTTGCCTGCGCTGGCGAACGAGGGGATCAGGAGGGTGAGGAGGTATCGCAGCGTTTCGTTCTGGAGAAGCAGAGCCTGAGTGTTAATGAGGAACATTGAGAAACTCACCTTATACTCGACCTGGTACCGCAGCAGACTGGCGTAGTCTGTCGGCGTCTCAGTCTCGTCCTCCATCTCCTTTAGCTCCGCAGCGACGTCGATCGGCCATGTGAGCGCAGCAACAAGGTCGACTAAAGTGAGTTCCGACCGGCCTCTTTGAACTCACGCGCCATGAGCGACACCTTTCTCCCCCAGTCCCCTCGCGGCGTGCACTCCTTGATGAGCGCGACGAGCTCCTTCATCAATCCCGCGCGCGCCATGCAGCGGGCGACCGTGCGCTCGTCGTCGGTATCGTCTTTCCGCCAGAGCTTCTTCAGATCTTTCAGGACACCAAGCACCGAGTCTCCCGGCCGGTAGATTGTCTCGTACTCGCCGTCCTCGGTCTCGACCTGCTCCCAGCCTCCGAGCGCGTTCACGAGCTGCTGCACCGCGGGCATGAAGACTGCGAACCGGTCCTCCTCGCCCGGCAGCACGTCCGGCAGGTCGCGCCCATGTCCGTCCCCGAGCTCCTCGTCCGAGTCGTACGTGAGGCTCATTGTGTGTGTAGTGGGTGTGTTGTGGGTGGTTGTGGGTGTTGTTGCGGGGTATTTTGTTGATTTTTGCTTTTCGCCGCTCATGTTGTCATCTCGACGCGTCCAAGACGCGTACCGCAAGCAGAGTGATAATAGCTGAAGGTTTAAATTCCACGTCATTGAGCCAACAAGCTGAGATAATTTACACGTGTAATTAAATTTCTTCATTTGATCATTTCTTAACTTTTTCCTGAGCCAGCGAGAGTGATAACGACTTTGAAGCTGAATTTCTCTTTCCGTGAAGATATTCATCCCAAAAGTCGGTCACCTGCACCAGCGACCTGCCATCAATCCTATCGACCTCATCATCTCCATCGACGAGCTCGACATCCGTCTCCCCAAAACCCTTTCCAGTTCGGCACTCTTAGCGACAAGAGTAGAAAAGGGCACCATCGACACTCGGAAAAACGGCAGCAGTACCTTGTACATATCCTCTCATCTACTCCACATCTAAAAAGACAATCATCACCCACGATGCTCGTCCTCACCGAGACCCCCATCGGCTTTGTCGTCTTCAAGCTCGGAAACGACTACAAGCTTGAGAGCAAGGACCTCTGGAAGGAGTTTGAGAGCCCCGAGAAGGCCAACAAGGCGTGGGTATCGTGGATGTAAAGAAGTGGTGTTAACAATCTAGCCTCAAGGTTCACGCCATCCAGCGCTTCACCTCGACTGCCACCGCTGTTGAGGACCTCGCTGCCGTCCAGGATGGCCGCCTGACCGACGCCCTTGAGAAGTTCCTTGTCGAGGCCACCGGTGCCGGTGCCGAGGACAAGAAGAAGAAGAAGAAGCTCGAGGAGAAGCTCGTCGTCTTTGAGCCCAAGCTTGGTGAGAAGACTTGTCTCACCGACATTGCGCTAACGATCCAGCCGCTACCATCCAGAAGTCGCTCAAGATCCCCGTTGTTGCCGACTCGTCGACCCAGGACCTCTACCGTGGTATCCGCCAGCAGCTCGCGTCGCTCCTTGGCGGCATTGACCAGAAGGACCTTAACACCATGTCGCTTGGTCTCGGTCACTCGCTCTCGCGCTTCAAGCTCAAGTTCTCCACCGACAAGGTCGACACCATGGTCATCCAGGCCATTGCCCTCCTCGATGACCTCGACAAGGAGATCAACATCTACTCTATGCGTGTCAAGGAGTGGTACGGATGGCACTTCCCCGAGATGGGCAAGATTATCACCGACAACCTTGCCTACGCTCGTGTCGCCAAGCACATGGGTTTCCGTACCAACGCTGCTACCACCGACTTCTCGCTCATCCTCCCCGAGGACCTCGAGGCCACCA
Organism: Apiotrichum gracile; assembly: GCA_001600335.1. NCBI lineage: Eukaryota > Fungi > Basidiomycota > Tremellomycetes > Trichosporonales > Trichosporonaceae > Apiotrichum > Apiotrichum gracile. Next base: position 4,150,343 of record BCJO01000003.1, on the reverse strand, counting down.
TCAAGCAGGCCGCTGAGCTCTCGATGGGTACCGAGATCTCGGACACTGACATGGCTCACATCAACTCGCTCTGTGACCAGGTCATCTCCATCACCGAGTACCGCACCCAGCTCTCCGAGTACCTCCGCAACCGTATGCAGGCTATCGCCCCCAACCTCACCGCGCTTGTCGGCGAGCTTGTCGGTGCCCGTCTCATCTCGCACGCCGGTTCGCTCATGAACCTCGCCAAGTTCCCTGCCTCGACTGTCCAGATCCTTGGTGCCGAGAAGGCGCTCTTCCGTGCCCTCAAGACCAAGCACGACACCCCCAAGTACGGTCTCATCTACCACGCCTCTCTCATCGGCCAGGCTCCCCAGAAGCTCAAGGGAAAGATGGCTCGTATGGTCGCCACCAAGGCCTCGCTCTCCATCCGTGTCGACGCCCTGTCCGACGCCGACACCAAGTCGGACGTTGCCGGTGCCGAGATTGGTATCTCCAACCGCGTCAAGCTCGAGTCGCGTCTCCGCGCCCTTGAGCACCGCGCCGGCATTGTCTCCACCCGCACCATCACCTCGGGCCAGACCAGCCGCCAGAACCCCAAGTTTGAGCTTTCGGGTGCTTCGGCCGCGTACAACTCTGCCACCGACGCCGTCTCGGGCATGCTCCCCACGCAGCCCGCTGCCGTCGACGAGGACAAGAAGGACAAGAAGAAGAAGCGCAAGAGCGAGGCCGCGGACGCCATGGAGGTCGACGGCGCCGACGAGTCGATGGTCGCCGGCGAGACCAAGGAGGAGCGCAAGGCACGGAAAGAGGCCAAGAAGGCGGCCAAGGCTGCCAAGAAGGACAAGGCCGAGGGCGGCGAGGACGGCGAGAAGAAGTCGAAGAAGCGCAGGCAGTCCGAGGCCAACGGCGACGACGACGACGGAGAGAAGAAGAAGAAGAAGAAGAAGAGGGACTCGACTGCTGCCTAAGCGGTCCTTGTTCTTTCGTTCTCCTCCTTTCTCGCCCCCCATCTTTTTCCTTGCATTGTCTCCAGATATCCACTGCCCACTGCTTTTTCTTCTGTAGAGAGCCGCTGTATGCACAAAATACCTCCGACTGCGTGATGAGGGTGTGGCCTGTGGGGAGGGCTGGTTCGGGCTGTTCCAAGAGTGCGACGAGGGTTATCGTTCCGCTGATCTGCAGCGGGCAGCCGTCGTACTGGTCAGCACTGCTCCTTATCGATGCATGGCCGTGGAGCCTTGGAAGCAGCTGCCCGCAACAGCAAGTGGCACTGAAGTTTTTCCAGAAGTTTTTCCACCAAAGTACACCGCGCGCAACTGTGCTATCGGCGCCATTGATAGCCGCCACACCAGCTCAGCCAACCCATGGCATCTGATGTACATCGATGCCTCCTATCCAGCATAGCAATGCATGCCGCATGCGTCGTGCGCAGTAGTCGTGCGACCAGACCAGTATCAGTGGCAAGCTCCTGGGGGCCACCATCTTGAGAGCCACCATCTTGAGGGGCTGACCTTATTCAAGCCCCCGTTATCCCTGGGCGGTAGCTACGTAATGATGCTTCCAGAAGTGGCAGCTAATGTTCGACAACATTCGAAGCCGCAGCTCACCCTCCACATCGAGCTCACCCTCTCCATCCATCTCCCCATCTCATCTCTCTTCTTCCCTCCCCACTTCCTTCACTCCAACTCACGATGCCCAACTCCGTAGCCTACTTCGACATCACGATCGGCGGCGCGCCCGCCGGCCGCCTCGAGTTCGAGCTCTTCGACGACGTGACGCCCAAGACGGCCGCCAACTTTGAGGCGCTGTGCCGCGGCGACCAGACGAATGCGGCGGGCGTCAAGCTCGCGTACGCCGGCAGCGGGTTCCATCGGTGTATCAAGGGGTGAGTGGACGAGCTGCGTGGGGCTGCTGGGAGAGCTGGTCGAAGGCCAGGTCTGGTAGATTAAGGTGCCGTTCACACCTGATCCTGCGGTTCGTTGGCGCGTACTCGCCTTGGAGCTCTCCCGTCGCCTCCGCAGCTTCTGATAATCGTGCTCTTGCTAACCTTCAGATTCATGCTCCAGGGTGGTGACGTGAGTAGCTAGCTGAACAATTTAATAGAGCTTTAGCTGACCCTCAGTTCACGAGTGCGTTGCCGACACCCACCCCGACCGCACACTAACCGCAGACCACAACGGCACGGGCGGCGAGTCGATCTACGGCGAGAAGTTTGCCGACGAGAACTTTACCCTCAAGCACGACAAGCCGTTCCTGCTCTCGATGGCGAACGCTGGTCCGGGCACGAACGGCTCGCAGTTCTTCATCACGACTGTGCCGACGCCGCACCTGGACGGCAAGCACGTTGTGTTTGGCCGCCTGCGGTCGAACAAGGGGCTTGTGCGCCGCATCGAGAACCTCGAGACGGACGCGCAGGACAAGCCCGACGACCCCGTGATGATCGCCGCTGCGGGCGTGTACACTCCCGAGGAGCTGGCGCAGATTGACGAGAAGAACGCCAAGGACGCGGAGAATGCGGCTTCCAGCGGCGAGGAGTAGGTTGCCTCCTAAGAGTGCTGCTGACAACAGCGTGTTCGAGGACTACCCCGAGGACGAGTCCAAGGTCGACACGGAGAACCCCGCCGCCGCGCTCAAGGTGGCCAGCACGCTCAAGGACGTCGGCACGGCCGAGTTCAAGGGCGGCAACTACGTCGTCGCGCTGGCAAAGTACCAGAAGGCGACGCGGTACCTCGACAATGCGGTGCCGAGCGGCGAGCTCGTCGCGCAGTTTGCCGCCGTGCGCACCCCGCTGCTCCTGAACGCGTCCCTCGCCGCGCTCAAGGTCCCCGGCCAGGCCAAGCTCGCCATCAGCCTCGCGACCAAGGCGCTCGACACCGACCTCAGCAACACGGACAAGGGCAAGGCGCTGTACCGCCGCGCGCTCGGCCGCGTCGCGCTCAAGGACGACACGACCGCCGAGGAGGACCTCAATGCCGCCCTCGCCGCCGTCCCCGGCGACGCGGGCATCAAGCGCGCGCTCGCCGACATTGCCGCGCGCAAGGCTGCCAGGCAAAAGGCCGAGAAGAAGGCGTACGCCAAGATGTTTGGATAAGTACAGATGGGCGTTATTGCCTTAGATTCAGTAGCATGTCATAGGCGGGCGATGTGACCTTTGCCTTTGCTGCGCGCTGCATCGGGGGCTGATGGTGCGGCGATCCGGCTGCTGATCTACTGACATGTCCACGATGGTTCTCTACTGTATTCGGTTACACTTCTTCTTACTCTTCTCCATTCCCCAAAAATCACTCTATCGTCTTTTGTACACCCAAAAAGCTACTCAGCTTCCCTCTAGCCGACTTGAACGACTGACCTCGACATTACTAGTGTCGCGCTCTACCACTGAGCTAAGAGGGAGATGGTGATGGCGCCGGCAGCTCGGGTGTCGCGGAGTCTGGGGGAGGTACTCGGAGTGGGGCCAAGGGGATCCTGGAGTTGTGGCATCTCGGACTCCCCAGTCTGAGTCCAGTGCAAGACAAGGTATCAAGATCTACAGTCTACGTCTACAGTCTACGTCTACATTTCGGGCGACAGATGGCAACAGCTGCAGCCTACTTGCCCTCCGCCATCGCGTCCACCACAGCCTGCACCTGGCCCACATCGAAGTCGACCCACCCCTCCCCCTCGTCTCCGGCCTTCACGCGCTCCACGAACCCCTTCAGAGCAGAGAAGTACCCGATCTGCGTCCCCAGCAGCGTCCGCTCGAGCCCGGACGTGTTGGGGACTACCCAGAAGTACGTGTATCCGCTCGGCGTGCGCAGGCGGAGGCGCTGTGGTGCATCGTAGGCGATTGGCTCGGGCTTGGGTTTGGGGGTTTTGGGTGTGCGGGGGGTTTTGGAGGTCTTCAGTGTGGAGGTCGGTCGGGTGGGAGTGGAGGACGACCCGGTCGGGGTGATGGTTGGGGTGATGGTCCTCAGCGGCGTGGCGGGCTCGCGCGTGGGTGTTACTACCCCGTTGGATAGAGTGTACTGCGTCACGCGCGTGTCCTCGAGCTTGACGGGCTCGTCGATCTCCATTTTGATCGGCTCGCTGACTTGGTCTTTGGGTTCGTCCTTGAAGTCCACTTCGTCCTTGACCTCGTCCTTGACCTTGATCTCGTCCTTGACCTTGATCTCGTCCTTGACCTCCCTATCAAGCGACCGCCGGACAACCGAGAAAAACACGTCCCAGATCCCCTTGCCGACAAAGCACGCCACCCGCGGCCCGTATTCCGCCAATTTGGCACACAGCGGCGCGACCGCAAGCCGCTGTTCCCTCGGGGAGAGCTCCGCCGCCTTGCATCAGCCCAATCTTGCGTCTGCTTACCTGCGCCGTAACCCTTCCGACGAGGTTCGTCAGCCCGACCCCAACATGTATGAGCGTCGCGTCCTCCTCGCACGCGTACAGCCGCGGCGTGAACCCGCCCCCGTGCAGCGCGCGCCAGAACTTGTTGGTCGGATGTGCAAAGTGGTGCCCTGTGCGGCCGGAGCGCTGGCCGGGGTTGATGCCCACGAAGACCACGTCCAGCCCGGGCTGCAGCGCGTCGGCCAGCCCCGAGATGTGCGCGTACGTCTCGGGCGGGGCGTATGCGCGCGATGGCCAGTGGGAGCGGGCGGGGGAGGCGGGGGCGGAGGCGGAGGTGCGCTTCCCCGGAGTCCGCTTTATCGGTGTCCGCGCCGGTGTCCGAGGTGTCCGCTTCGGCGCTGGGTCGGCCTCGTACTCGCTCCCAGAGCCAGCCTCAGGATCAGCCTCAGCCTCAGCCTCAGCCTCAGGATCAAAGTCCGAGCCAGAGTCGTCCTTGGGGAAGTATGGGCTCTTGGTCGGCGTCCCCGTCGCGCTCCTCGTCAAAGCCCTGGTTCTGCTGGGCGTCGTTTCGGATCCACTGGCTAGGCGTTGTCGTGTGCCCCGCAGAGGAGAGACGAGCACCTCGCCATGCCCTGATGCGCCCTGATCCTTTGTGAGATCTACTGCGTCCGTGTCCGTATCCCCGCCCGCGCCGCGTTTCCGCTTGGCGGGCGTATATGCGTACGCGGCCAATTTGGAGAGGATGGATCGCGGTGGGGTGGGCGGGTCCGACATGGTGATATGTGTAGTGTCAAAGAATCGCCCGCCGCCAGCGATTTGGGTTTCGTTTTCGGTGGAGGTGAGTCAGCGTCATCAATCGCAACCATGACGGCAACAAGCAGGAGCAGAAGCAATCGCGATCCTGGCGGCACCCGCCCCGATCTATCCCATAGTAGTACAATCTACGGACAACAACGCGCCGCGCCGAGATGGGCTCGGCGCCGGCTCGTACCCCCCACGTCTCCGATCGCAAGTTGGCCGACTTTGTCGACCGCCTACGCATCAATCCTGTACTCGATGCGCTTATCCGGCTCGCGGTACAGCTTGTGCTCGTGAATGTACTGAATCACGCTGTTGGGGAGCAGGTACTTGATGCTCATGCCGCGGCGCACAAAGAGGCGCACCTTTGTGCTCGAAATGTCGTTGTAGATGAGCTGTTTGATGACAATGACGTTTCGTCGGTGGTGGTACAGAATGTCGTGCGAGAGGAGGAAGGCCCAGACGTCGGACCCGGCGCGCTCAACAATGAGACACCCGAAGCGGCCGAGGATAATGTGCAGGTCGGGCTCGGACCACACGCCAGGCTCGCCAAACGACTCGATCAGGTCACCGCCGGCCAGCAGCATAATCTTGTACTTGCGCCGCGTGCCGTCGGGCATCTGCACGCCGCCCTGGCCCTCTGGCCCGCCGTTGAGCATCTCGTCAAAGTGGTCCAGCACCACGGCCGTGCGCTGGTACTCTGGCTGCCCGGCCTCCCACGGGTCGACCATGAGCCACGTAGACGTGTGCTCGACGGCGAGCTCGCACATGCGCACACGGTCGACGGCGGGCGCGAGTCCCGCCTTCTTGTAGTATGACGACACGGGCGAGTAGTAGCCCGCCATGATCTCGTACGTCTGCGACTCGACAATCTCGTCCTTTGCCATCTCGAACATGCGCAGGTGGAGGTATGTCGGCGGCGAGAACGAGCCGCATGCGACAATGACGAGGGGGATCTTGGACTCGTCTGGAGTTAGTGAGTGTCAAACATCGTTTTGACTCACCCTTGAGCGTCTTCCGCAGCCGGTGCTTGGGAAAGTGGTACGACCGCTCGCCGCGGAGGTACGGCTCCGACCCGTGCTCCGCGCGGGTGGCCGACGTCTCCTCGTCCGCCTCGCCGTCGTAGAGACCCGTCAGGGCGTCGAAGCGCTTGCGCTCCGAGCGGCGGCGGGCGGCCACGGCGCGGGGCGGCGGCCCCTCGAGAGGGGACGGATTCCGCTCGATAGATGCAGCCTGGAGAGCATCAGGGAGCACTTCGCTCTCGTTGGCGCGCGGGGAGGCGTCGGGTTCGGTGAGCGGGGGCGAGTCCGAGTCGTGGCTCGGCGCGAGGTCCGCCGTGTCGACTGTGCTAGCGTCTTCCTGTTCCTCGCCGTCCGCGTCCACCGACGTGCCCTGCGGCACGCGCATGGATGCGACGGGCGACGGCGGGTTGCCGAAGCGGTATCCGCTCACGAGCCGGCGGGAACGTGCGCGGGCGACCGACTCGTCGTCCTGCTCGCCGAAATCCGACACGATCTCGGCCTGCTGGCTCGCAGCGTACGCTGCCGCGTCAAAGTCGGGGCTGGCGGCCGTGTCGAGTGACAGGTGGTCGGGCTCCATCTCGGTCGCGCCGGCCATGAAGGGCGGGCTGGAGTTAGTGGATGGAGGAAAGGGAAGAGTGAAAAGTGTGAAATGGGTTGGGGCGAGTTTAGCGCGTAGCGGTGACCAGAACATGTCCTGGCCGTCCTGGCCTGTCCCCATCGGATCACGCCACCACAACGAGGCACAGCGTGACCCGATATGCCCAGCTCGCTATCACCATCCGCGACTCCAAGACCTCGAGACGCGAGGCGGAAAAGTCGCCGGCCGCAATGACCTCCAACCTGCGAAAAGCCGACCTCCCGACCTCCCGACCTCCCGACCTCCCGACTCGAAACGTGACGGCACGAGCGGTAAACAATGCCTCCTGTCTCATCCTCCTACATTCCGCACGAGCTGGAACGCTGCACGTCCTGCACGTCCTGCACGGCCTGCACGAGCGCACCCCACAAGCCGGCGCGATCAGATGCTCAGGGGGCGGGGCGTGCCCTCACCCCACAAACTCGCCCACATTCGAGATTTCCTTGGAGCACGACAGCACGCCAGTGGAAAGAAAGAGCATCGCTGCGCACCATCGCACTTGCCGCAGCACGCAGTAGACTCCCCAGCGGACTGCAGTACTCACGAATCGGCATGGAAGCTGTGCAGCCCCATGGCGGGCAGCACGGGGCCGGGCTTGCCGGGCTTGCGGCCCAGCGGGGGCGCCATTGTAGCGAGCGAGCAAAGGGAGTGAGCGCGGGGTCTAGCGCATGCGGTGTGTGGTGTGTGCTGCTTGCTGCGCGTATGCGATGTGATTATAAATAAAGAGGATCAAGGATGTGTTGATGTGTTGATGGACAGATGACGAGAGGTGGAGCGGCGTGGTCGTGTGCGCTGCCAGCTTATTCGGCGATGGCGACGTGGGCTGCCCGGATGCAGGTGCAGATGCAGATGCAGCAATGCAGAGCTAGCAATGCAGACGTAAAGTCGGACGAGATGATGGATGAAGAGACGACGAGAGAGAGAGAGAGACCTGGATACGATACGATTATTGACCTCGACCTGGATCTGGATTCAAAAGCCACCACCCAGGCCCAAATCTCATTCCACCCGAGTCAACCCTGCTCGAGCTCAGCCGACCATTCTCATCCGGTGACCAAGACAACGACCACGACGCCATGCGCGCCATGCCATGCCATGCACATCAACTTGCCGGGGCCGAGCGTCGGAGGGTCGGCCTGCGACATTCCGGCACACCGGATAGTGCAGGTACCCTAATTACAAACAGAGACATTGCTATATGCATGCACTTTTCCTTCCAAGGAACAATTTACTATACTGTATGCTATACTAAACAGCCGTGACACAGACGCCACGCTGGGCAACGACCGACTGGCCGAGGCCGTCCGCCACGAGGTCGGCTGCAAAGAGCACCTCTGCCCGGTCGCTGTTCAGGTACACGGGCAGGTTGATGCAGGCATCGGAGCTGATAGCGCTGGGGCTGTTATCGTCCCGACGAGTCCAGGCGAGCACCGACGGACCAAGCGCGACAGTCTGCCCGTCATTGAGCGCAATCTTGCCATTGTCCCACAAGGCACCGTGCAGCTTGAGGCCTGGAGAAGTATTAGTAACCGAGTTTCTAGAATAGCCAGTAGCCAGTATTCCACAATTTTCGCCTCCCTTGCTTGCGCTTGTTCGCGTGCTCGCTTGCAGCGTTCCCTTCCGAGCTTCGAGCTTCCGATGCTATTCCGCACCAATCACACGAGGCACCGCACGAGGCACTGCGCTCCCCCGCATTCACTTCCCCACAACATTCCGCCCACCGGATACTGAGACTCACCTTCAAGGACAAACGTATTCGGCTCGGGCTGCGCCTCAATCTTGAGGCTGAGCGTGAGCTGCTCGAGCGACCAGCCCTGCTCGTGTGCGGCTGCCTGGCGTGTAGCGGTAATGTATGCCTCGGGCTGGAACAGGCCGCCGAGCCAGATACCACCGGCGGGCGACGGGTTGGACGCGAGGCGCTCGAGCTGCGCGAGACGCGCACACAGGTCGGTAATGTACTGCCCGACCGACGTGCCGCGCGGCATCTTGAACTTGCACCAGTGCTTCGGGACGTTGCTGCGGTTGAGATCGGTGAGCAGTGCGCGCAGCTCGTTGGTCTGCTTCATCGTGCCGTCGCACACGGCCACCAGATCCGAGAGATCCTTGCGCACGCGGTGCAGGAGGCGCTGGCCAGTCTCCGACTCGCGGCCAAAGAAGCGCGCGAGCGGGTCGGCAACAGAAGAAGGCGTCGAGAGAGTCTATCGTCAGCATGAAAACTCTACTTGGACCCACCTTTGGCAGCTGGTCGAGCCACTCCTCGGCGTTGAGCTTGAGCGTGGTCATCCAGGCCGAACGGCCCTCGGCGGCAGCCACCGCGGGGCTCGTCTCGTCCTCGTCGTCGTCCGTCGTGCGCATGCGGCGCAGCTTTGCGACCGTGCTGTTTCCTACTTGTCAGTCCTGAAATCTTTGTGTACTCACCAAGGGCGGCGGCAATGACGCGCTCGGCGGTGCCCGGCAGGCCGAGCCAGCTGGTGGGCTCGTGCTCGGGCAGCGCGAGCGTCCACTGGATAAACTGCTGCATCTGCGTGCCCTCGGGGACGAGCAGGGGTCCCTCGGGGAGGTTGACGAGCGCGCAGTCGGCGTCGTACGCGCGCGGCGTGAAGATGGCGTCCACAAATGCGTCAAGCACGCGCTGATCGTACTCGGAATCGACGCGGCCGCCGTACACGGCCTGCTTGATGAGGGTGCGCAGCGCAACCCACGGGATGCTGTGCGGGTCAACATTCGCCTTGCCCTTTGCGAGCGTGTCGATCCACGAGTTGATCGTCTTGAACGCGGCGTCAAAGTCAGAGTCATTAAACTCGTAGCTCTTAGACCAGCCGAGGGGGAGATAGCGCAGACGCTCCTGCACCACGGCGTGGAGCCACGCGAGGAGGAAGAAGAGACGCGGCTTCTCGGCGGGGCCAGACGCGACGCGCGCAGCGGGGAGGCCCCGGAGCGTGTCGAGCAGATTGGCGCGGACACCGGGAGGGGGCTCGTTCATGATAATGCGCGACTGGCGGAGAATGTTGACGGGGATGACGGGGTTGGTCTCCATGGTAAGGAAGAGACGGAAGGCAGGCGAGGGCGACAGGCTGTGCAGGCGCTTCTCGAGCTGCGCGAGCCAGCCCGGTGCGAGATGCACGTTCTTGAGCAGCACCCACGAGCCGACACGCGCCGCGTTCGCGATCGCCTGGTCGGCGAGCGTGAAGCCTTCGACTGATCCCATAGCAATAGAGGTGCAGCTAACGCCGAGCGTGCGGCACAGGTTGTCGACGCGGTAGCTTGCGTCGTAGCCGGGCACCGAAGCGAGGGCGAGCGGGTTGGTCGGCTTGACCTGCTCCTTGACAACGGCAGCAAGGTCGTACTCGGACTTTGACGCGAGCTCGGTGCCAAACGCCTTGTCGGCAAAGGCCGTGAGAGCCTGGACGATACGGTCGGGACGGAAGAGCTTTACCAACACGAGCGAGCGCGCGGCGGTGATTATATTGTCAGCCGGCGCCCACGGCCAGGGCACGTTGCGCTCGGCCTCCGGGGTAGTCGCAAACGACTTCCACGCCTCGGCGTTGGCTTCCAGGTGCGCGGTGAGTGCCTTAGTCGACTCGAGACCGAGGTAGCTGTCGAGCACGCGCTTCTGCTCGGGAGACAGCGAAATGTCCACGCTATCGTCGGCGGCAGACGGCAGCTCGAGCAGCGGGTCGAGCTCGTCCTGCACCGCATGGCCCATGTCGCCGCGCGACACGAGCAGCTTGGCGAGCGTGGTCGCCAGCACCATGTAGTCGCTGTGCAGCAGCGAGCGCGATGTGCGGTGGTACGTGACCAGGAACAGGTCGTTGAGCAGCGTGTTCTTCCTCGCCTCGAGGTCCGTGACGCCCTTGAGGTTCGGGTTGTGGTGCAGCACATAGTCGAAGATCTCGAGGAAGTAGTCGAGCGAGAACTGGTAAAAGTGGTTGATGGTCGCGAGCTGCTCGAGCGTAAAGTAGATGCTGCTGCACGCGGACGCGAGCGGCATGTACTCTGCCGTCACCTGCTCGACCTCCTTCATTATGATATCCGTGTCCTCGACCTTGCGCGTGACCTCGGCCGCCTCCTTCTTGAGGACCTCGAGCGTCTCGATGACCTTGTCGTCATCCAGAATACTGCCAGTGCTCTCGTTGAGCGCCTGCAGGAGCGCACGCTCGAGATGGCGCAGGCGCAGGCGGAACTCGCCCTGGAGCTTCATGAGATCCGTGCGCTTCTGGTCAATCTCGGGCCGCTCGACCTTGAGCACCTTGTCGAGCGCCTGGGTCTGCAGCGAGCCGCGCGTCATGGTAAAGTTGACAAACGTGACGCGCGAGCAAATGTCGGGCGAGAACTCGACGGACGGGTCGCGCGTGGAGAGGAACATTGTGAACGACGGCGAGAAGTCGATATCCTGGTTGCCGATGCGGATGAGCACACGACCGCCCGTGCGGCGCAGCTCGCGGTTGAGAACCGAGTTGAGGATCGGGTCGAGATTCTCCACGTCCTGGATGAGCAGCGGGTTGCCGAAACGCAGCGCCGACTCGAGGTTCTTGAGGAAGGCCTCGTCGAGGAACGACGTCACAGTAATCTTGCGGTCGCGGTACTCGTTCTGGAGGAAAGCGGTCGCCTGGCCCGTCGGGTCGATAATGAGCGGGTAGCGGTTGTAGCGCTTGAGCATGACGGCGTTCTCGACACAGAGGCTGTCGGCAGGCAGCGAGTTGGACTGCCAGGCGAGACGCTCGTCGGCAGTCGAGAGGAACTCGGCGAGGGCCAGGTCGCCCTTGAAGCGGATGTCCGCCTCGGAGAGGTGCTCCATCCACGTCCTGCGCATCGTGTCGCGGTAGTGCTGGTCAAAGAAGCCAGAGTAGGCGAGGAACGCGGCAGAAATGACAACGTCGCCGACAATGGTGCCCATCTCGGTCTCGAACGTCTTGCTGCCGGCGTCCCAGCGCGACTGTTCCGACGACAGGCTCTGGAGCAGCGTCATGCTGCGGTCGACCTTGGACTGCACGCGGTCCATCTCGCTCTTGATGCTTTGCGTCTCGGAAATCAGCAGCGCGTACTCTTCCTTGTATCGCGCAATCGACTCCTCGAGCTCGGTGACCGTCTGCTCGACAACAGCCGCCTGCTGCTTGGTCATCTCGGCCTGCTCCTCGAGCGACGCGACCTCGTCGCGCAGCGGCGCGACCTTGTCGAGAATCTCCGAGAAGCGCACCTGCGCAATGACCCACTGCACGAGCGGGCCACATGCGCGCGAGGCGCGGTTGACAGTCTCAAAGTTGAATGCCGGCTTGGACATGTAGTCGCGCATCATGAGGTCGCGCAGGCGCTTGGTCATCTTCTGCGTGTCAAAGTGCTGGATCGACGAGATAAAGTCGTCGCGGCGGATAATGCTCTGCACAGACTTCCAGTTGTCGACCTGGTGGCCGAGAACGGTACACGCCGACTCCATGGCGAGCTTGACGGCCTCGGGCGGGTTGGCCATCGAACGGACTTCGGACAGGTGCTGCTTCTTGATGTTTCCAACGGCGGCGAGCGCCTCCAGAACGGCAGGCTCGGCCTGCGCGAGGTCCTCCTTGACAATCTCCGAGCGCTGCTGGATGTATGCGTCCTGCTCTTCGAGCGCGGCGCGGATCTCGACCGAGGCGGATTTCTTGGCTTCCGCCTCCTGCTGGTCGGCGACCATCTGGCGGAGCTTGAGGTTCGCCTCCTTGTTCTTCGACTCGAGCTGGGAGCGCTTGGCGGCGAGGCTCTGGCGCAGGTCCTCGACCTGGATGACCGTCGCGCGCAGCTTGTCGAGACCGACGTTGAGGTGGCGCTGCTGCTCCTCGAGGTCCTCCTTCTTCTCGGCAAACAGGCGCACATAGTGGTTGATAAAGTCGAGGAAATGGCGCGGCGTGACGTGGTTGTACTTGCCCTGCCGCTTGGCGAGCTTGGCCGTGATGGTCTGCATCGACTGGTGCACGTGTACCATGGCGTTGACAACTGCCTGGCGGTGGTCGGGCGGCACGGCGAGGTCGCGGTACGCGATCGGGAACGGCGACGGTGCAGTGTACGTCGACGAGTTGAGGTCGAGTGTCTGCGTAAACTCGTAGCCGACCTGGTAGAGCGCCTGGTCGGACCAGTCGCCAAACCAGTCGAGCACACAACGGTTGAACAGCGCGGGCGAGGTGGCGGCGCGCGAGGCGAGGCCGTTCGCAGGCGGGTTCATGGTGAAGACAACGTGCAGGTTGCGCGCGACCTGCTGCGTGAACCAGCGGTAGAGCTCCTCGTGCGAGTCGAGCATGAGGCCGTCGCGCTGCGATCCCTCCTTACACGCCGTCATGAGCGCGGCGTGCTCATCTCCCTCGAAGAGACCGGGCACCTCGGCGTTGGCGAGCAGCGTGTTCATGCGCTCGAGGAAACCGGCGTCGAGCACATTCGACTCGTCCATGATGAAACAAATCTTCTCGCCCTTGCATCCCGCGCGGCGGAGCACGGTACGCAGGTCGTCGTCAAAGTCGGCGCCCGTGTACTTGTTCGATACCTTGATCTGGAAGATGCTCAGTCCGTTCATCCACGCGACAAAGCGCGAGAGCGTCGTCTTGCCTCCGCCCGAGACACCAATGAGGAGCAAGTGACCCTGGATCTGGCGGAAGACACGGTCAATGCGCAGCACATGGTCCAGCACGTCGTTGAACAGCACGAGCGGCACGTCGAGCTCCTCCTCGTGGAACACCTTGAGGCGCGCCTTGGTGTACTCGCGCAGCGACTCGCGGTCGACGGGGATGTAGTTTTTGGACGTCCAGTTGGAGAAGAGAATGGGGCGGACGAGAGCCTCGGACATGTTGGCTGAGGGGAAGTGGCGCGCGGCGGTTTGGTCGAGCACGTCGTCGGTCCACTTCTTCTCCGCCTCGGCGACGAGACGGTCCTGGAAGAGACGCAGACCCTCGTGAGCCCACACGCGCACGAGTCCCTCGAGCGACAGCGTCTCGAGCGGCTTGATCGCCTCGTAGATACCGCGCGCCCAGCGGGTGAGCTCACGCGGCGAGTAGATGTAGTGCGCTTGTACGTCGGCGGTAAAGTGTTTCTGCGACGCGAGGTAGAACGAGACCATGGCGTCGGTGAGTGCGTCCGAGTGGCCGCGGAGGTTGGGCACGACCTTGAGCAGCGCGCGGTTGAAGGTGCCGTAGATCTGCGTGAGCGAGATCTCTCCGGGGTAGTCGACCATGACGACGGGGGCGTGGCGCATGAAACGGTGCGACAGCGGCACACGGCCAGGGTCGGTGGGCGGGTTACACGCGCCGACAAACTGGATGCGCTCGAGGGTGACCCACGAGAGGTCCGACGTGCGCCAGAAGCCGTTGCGCTCCATGAGCTGGCGGATAAACGAGATGACACGCTGGGTGCCGTACTTGTCAGTGGCGGGCAGGTTGATTTCGTCGCAGAAGACGACGAGCCAGCGGCCAATCTGCGTCGGCGCGAGCACGACACCGTTCGGCGTCTTGCGGTACTCGCAGTACTGCTCGAATGTCTTGAGGATGAGCTCGGGCGTGGTCGCGCTCGAAAAGTTGAGACCAACAACCTCGAGGTTGGACAGCTTGCGCAGCGCGCTGAACAGCGTCATGGTCTTACCCGAACCGGGGGGACCACAGAGGATGAGCGGCTTGTGCTCCGCGAGCCACGAGTAGAGGACCTCCTCGTGGCGGATCGTGTCAACCGTAGGAATGACAACGTCCGCAGAGGTGATCGCGTGTGTCTCGACCTCGACCGTGGGCACGCGCGACTGCCACGACACCCACTCGGAAGTGGCGACATTGACGTCGTAGTCGATGAGCGACGAGCCGGGCTGCATCGGCGGTGTCTCGATACCAGACACGATGCGCAACTTTTCGCCAAGCTGCGCACGCGTCTCCAGACGGCTGTCGCCGACAAACGACCAGATAATATTGAGCAGCAGGCGGCGCTTGACGTACGCGTCGACCTTGTCCGCCGCGAGGGGGAAGTCCGAGTGGCGCGCGTTGTAGTCGATAATGTTGCGCACGGTCGCCTTGAGCAGCGAAAACAGCGTGTTGATCGCGCGCACGACGGTGTAGTCCATAATGTGCTCCGACGACGCGGCAAACTCGAGCGCCTCGTGGACGAGGCCGCCGGGGGCAAAGTACGGCTCGAGAATGGACACGACCATCTTCTGCGTCTCGAGCTGCTGGGCGGCGGCATCGGCGCCGTATTCCAGCGCGTCGTCGTCAGTCGCGCCAAGTGCCTGCGTAGCAAGCAAGTTGAGCTGGTGCTTGCACAGCATGTCGACATCGATCACCTCCTCGCTGAACCAGATCATGCCACAGCGGGAAACAGTCGCCAGCGTCGCGTAGCGCAGGTGCTCGACCTCGAACATGACGCGCACGTTGGGCGGGAGGTTGAGACGCTCTCCGTTCGGGAGCGTGAGCAGCTTGTTGTCGTCGAGCACCGAGTTGAGGTTCTCGACCCACTCGGGGTCAACGTCGCCGTCAAAGATGATCCAGTGCCGCTTGGCCGTCTCGCCACGAATGTTGTCGACAATCTTGCGCAGAATGTGCGTAAACAGACCGTCGTTCCACTCGCGCGTCGTCGGGTCGAGCGTGCCGTACAGCGCCTCCTTGTCGATGGCCTTGGGGTCGATAACGTACGACGTGCCCTCGACGCCATCCACGCGCTCGAGCGCAGCAAGCAGTACCTGCCACGCCTGTGACTTTCCGGATCCCGACGGACCGACCATCATGAGACCGTGAGAAATGTTCTGGATCTGGTACAGCTGGATGACCTTGTCGAGCCAGGCGTCGCCGACGACGAGACGGCGCTCGGCGCAGACCTCGGCAATCTTGGCCTTGAGCTCGCCCATGTCCACGGGCACGTACGCGACGCCGGGGAAGACGTCCTCAACAAGCGCACGGAGCAGAGGCACGTCCTCGGCGACGAGCTTGGGCACGATAGTCTCCATGACACTCTGGATCATAATCTGCTGCTCAACGATATTCTCCTCGTCGTTGTCGGCCGCGCTCAGGTGCCGGTCGCGCTTGAGGATACCCGCCGACGCGAGCACGGCCTTGAGCGCACGCAGACCAAAGTCGTAGTGCGGCTGCGCCGACAGCTGCTCGGAACACAGGTTGAAGAAGGGCACGACCTTGGACGCGAGGCCCTCGGCGGTGCGGAAGCCCTTGGAGAACAGCAGCACCTGCGCAATGAGCTCCTGGTCGGGGCGCGTCATGGCCATGCTGCGGAACAGCTTCTTGAGGTTGTCCGGGAGGTTGGAACGACCGGCATAGCCCGGGTTCATGGTGATGAAGATACCCGTGCGGGGGTTGATCTTGAGGCGCTTGCCGACGAGTTCGACCTCGACGTCGGGGTTGGAAACGGCGGCGGCAAGACCCTGCTGAATGCTCTGCACCTGCTGCGAGACAGCCGACAGGATCCTCTCCTCGAGACGGTTAAACTCGTCAAAGCATCCCCAGGCGCCGACCTGGCAGAGACCGATAAAGATACGGCCCATGGCCTGGAAGTCGAACGTCTCGTCGCAACAGAAGACGAGCACGAAGCGGCCGAGCTGAACACCGAGCGACTTGACCGACTCGGTCTTTCCGGTACCAGCGGGACCAAACGGTGAGCCTCCGAGTTGGGAGTTGAGCGCCTGTGTGAGGGTAAGGTAACAACGGTCCGTGAGGGGTGTCTGGACAAGACGGTCGGGGATACCAAGATACTCGTAGCCGTACGGGAAGACGGCGTCTGCCATGCGGACTTCGAGACGCGCAAGGGGGTCCTCGGCCGACTCGTTGAGATAATAGCGCATGTGATAGAGCCAGTCAAAGCTGTCGCTCGTGACGCCGGTGGCAATGAGCGAGCGGATAGAGTCACGTTGGTGGACGAGCTCAGTGATGAGGTGCTCGCACTTGCGGCGCTGCAGCACGGGAATGTCCTGCAGGACCGTGTCGGCGAGGAGATCGAGCATACGCGACACGAGCTCGAGCGCAGACGGGAGTGTGCGGGTCTGCATAGTCTGCTCGACCAGCTCGGTCCAGCAAATCTGCACCGCCAGCACAACCAGCTGCGCGGGGTACTCGCCAATCCAGTTGAGCAGACCCTCGGGCTGGACGTTCGAGTCGACGCTGAAGATCTCGCGCAGGTCCTTGACGGCCTGGAAGAGCAGCGTGGCGAGCGAGAGACGCATCTCAGACTCGATCTTGGCGAGCCAGTCGTTGATCTTGGGGTAGTCAGCGAGCACAATGGGCTGGCGGAACGCGACCTCCTCGCCCTCGCGCGACGCGAAAGCGAGCAGTGTCGTGGCCTCGTCGTCGATGCGCAGGATCGAAATACCCGCAAACATCTTCTTGAGATGCTTCATCACGCGGTGAATGTCCTTCGAGTTGCCGATAATCTCGAGCAGGTCCTCGTCTCCAACAAAGTAGAAACGCGGGAACGACGAACGCTCCTTTTCGAGATACTCGCCGAGAGCCTTTTGGATCTTGGTGAGCAGGTCCGCGAGGCGCTCGAGGTTCTTCTGAATGCCGGGAATGTTGAGCACGTCGAGGACGAACGGCGACTTGCCGACCTTCTTCATGACGGACATGAACTCGGCGTTGATGTTCTGGAAGCGCGAGCTCTCGACGGGCAGGAGATGCTTGACATCCGCCGAGCCCGAGAAGATGCCCTCGAGGTACACCCACTGGCGCTGGACGTCGATCCAAATGTCAAACAGCACATGGACGCGGTTGAGCTTTTCCTCCCACGACGCGGCCTCTTCCTCAAAAACACGATAGTAGGGCGACAGCTTCATGGCCTGCAGCGAGTTGAGGTGTTCGCTGCAGCGCGTGAACAGCTCGTCCCACCCCTTGATGAGACGGCACTTGTTCTGGTAGTTGACCAGCTCGAGCGCGTACGACGTCCACGTCTCGCGGACCTGCTTGAGGAACTCTTCGAGCGCCATCTCGCCCTGCGCTTGCAGGACAATGTCCTTGATGGCGACCTGGTTCTTGCCGAGGTCGAGGTCGTACACCTGGCCGAGCGTCATCGACTGCGACTGGTAGCTCGCGGGGATACGGAGCGCCTTGTAGAGCTTGGACCAGTGGCGCTCGCGGAGAGCCTCCGATTTGAGCTCTGACACGAGCGGGTTGCTGCGGAGGAGGCCACGGATCGTCTCCTGCACAAACTCGAACGCGGCGTATTGGCGCATACGACTAGGCATGTCGCGCGTAGAAGTGAGAATGCCATCGAGGTCACTGCGCAGCTTGCGGGGCTGCACAGCCGACCAGAGCATCTCGCGCAGCTGGTTGAGACGGCCCCAGATACCGGTAAGTGCGGTCCAGACGGCCTTGAGGTCGCGCAGCTCCTCGGTTACAGGCAGCAGACGCTCGTCCTTGGCCTGCTCGAGATCGAGAGCCTCCTTGGCGCGGCAGATGAGACTGTAGTCCTCGTGCAGCTGCGTAAGACGCGTCTCAAAGCTCGTGAGCGTGTTGAGGGCAATGTCGGCCTTGATCTGGCCCTGGAGCGGCTTGTTCGTCTCCCAGTCCGAGATGAAGTCCCGGATACGCCCGTCGACGACCTTGTCTTCCGCGACAATCTTGAGCTGCAGACCGGCAGTCTGCTCCTTGATAGTGTCGTCCTTGCGCTTGAGAATCTCGCGGAACGCGCTCCACTCGCCCTGGATCTGGTCAACGTACAGCCAGTCGGACGCAAACGTGTACCGTTGGCGCTCGAGCGTCTTCTGGCCCGAGGAGAACTGCTCAATCTGCGGGCCCCAGACGTCGTCCTTGCGCTTGAGGTCCTGCACAAAGGTGATAAACGCGACCACCTGGGCGGTCGAGCTGCCCTCGATAGAGTACGTCTCGAGTTCAGTGCGCGCCTTGAGGACCGTGGCGTAGATCTCCTTCATCGACACACCGAGCTTGGAGCCGTACTTGGCGAGCAGGTCGCGCTGCCACGAGTCGTACTTGGCATTGACCTTGCTCTGTGCGTTGGCATAGTCGATAATGCACACGCCAAAGTCCTTGCGGGTGTCGGCCGTATCGAACGTCTGGCGAGCCCCGCGAATGTCCAGCAGGAGCTGGTCCCAGTCGGCGAGCGAGTCGCCAAGACGGTTGTAGACAAACTCGGCCTCGAGGTCCCACAGCGACTGGAACTGGAGCCACTTGTCGACATATGCGCTGACAGTCTGCACCTTGCGCTCAATGAGCGACAGGGGGCGGTCGAGGGGGAGGCTCGAGGAGGTGAGCAGGGAGATGTAAGTGGTCTCCTCGGCAGAGGCCTCGTCGACCACCAGGCTGATCTCGTAACGCGACGAGCGGATGCGGTTGAGGTTGCAGACAACGCCGAGGGCGTCCTGGAACTGGAAGAGCCACTCCTGGCGCGCGAGCTCGATAGGCGGGTCGAGGTAGATGACCTGGTTGCGAATGCGCACCTCGTGGACGAGGGGCTTGATGGTGAGCTCGGACAGCTTGGCGGCCTCTTCGGCAGAGAGTGTGTCGCTCTCGTCGTTGGACTCGTCAGCCTTGGAGAACTGCGTGCACCAGGCGAAGATGGCCTGCTCGAGACGGCGGCCGAGAACGACGTCGATGCGCTGGTTGAGCTCGGCGACCCACGCGTCAAGGTTCGAGTAGCCCTCGAGGTTGAGGTGGTCGATGGTCTTCTGGACTTGGCCGAGGAGGTTGGAGAACGTCTCCGCGCGGTAGTCGCACGTAGACAGCTCGTCGACGATACGCGAAATGTCCTTGGAAATGTCGATGAGCGCCGCAGCTTTGTCCTGGAGCAGAGACACGACGCTCGCAAACTCGCGGACGTAGACAAAGTGGCGGCTCTCGCGGCCGTCGGCGCCAGGGAGGAAGCGGTGACTCTCGTACGCATTGACGAGGTGGTCCCACTGCATGTTGATACCGCGGGCGATCATCTGCTGCGCATGGTTTCTGTAGCTCGCGAGCAAGATCGCAATGTCGGGGTTCTGCTCAATAACCTCGAGCGTCTGGGTGTACGTGCGGACCGACTCCATGAGCGACACAGCGTGCGGGTACACGCGCTTGGCGTCCTTTGCGCGGTGGGTGATCGTAAGCGGCACCGGGAAACCGAGCCAAATGAGCGCGCGCACCTCCTTGAACAGCGCGACGACCTGCGGGTCAAACTGGACGATGAGCTGGAGCTGGCCCTGGGTGGTCTGTGTCGCCCTCGAGCGAATAATATCGAACAGACGACCAGTGACAGTTAAATTGCCGCGGCGGGTGATTTCACCGATCCACGCCTCGTACAGGGGCTTGGTGTCGAGCTTGGCGCGGAACGAGGCGCTCTCAACCTGCAGCTTCTGGCCCTCGGCGTAGCTCTCCCAACCCTTACCGAGCACGTCCTCGACGCGCTTCATGTAAGTAAGAAGCTGGCGCTCAATCTGGCGTGCCCAGAGGATCGCACTGGAAACAGAGGGAAAGTCACGCAGCTGGGACATGTGGAACGCCTGCGAATGGCGGTAGTTTGCGGTAAACTTCTGCCTCAGCTCGCGAATGTCGTCCTTGACCGACTCGATCAGTCGCGTCTGGTACTCTTGGATAGCGCCGCGGATCTTGGGGCGGACAAAGAGCGTGTTGAACTTTGAGAAGACGCGGAACATTTCCTGCGCGGTCTTGGTAGTCGCGAGCTTGTCACGCAGACGCGAGATGATCTGGTTCTCGATACGCGCCACACGGTCATTGTACGCCACTTCGGCAGTATACCAGATCTCGGTTCCCTCGGGCGTGACATCGAGCACGTCGACGTTCTTGACGCTGTCGTACGAGAGACGGACCTCCTCCTCCATGTCGATCTCGAAGGGAATGTCGTTGCCCAGTCCGCTAAAGCTGCGGGTCGACGAGGTCATGACCCGGAGCTGCTCGTGCGAGCGGCGGAAGGCGCGCAGGTAGGTGATGCGCTCCTGGAGCTTGGCGTGTGCGGGGTTGATCTTGATGGAGATGAACTTTTCCTGTCGCTTACGCGAAACCTCACGGGCGACGTTGGTAAAGTCCTTCATGTTCTCGTCCCAGACGGAGAACACGTTGGCAGTGAGACGCATGACGTCCTCAAACTTGCCGTACTCCATGTACATGAGCCGCTGAGAGCCCAACACACGGAGCAGCTGGTCGTTAAAGTCGGACGAGATGGCCTCGACGAGCGGAAGTGTACGGCGGATAGGGTACGGCGAGAGCTTGAGCTTTTTATTAATGTGCGCAAAGATCATGTAGATCGCCTCCTGGATCTTCTCGAGATCGGTGGACGCGAGCAGCTCGTCGAGGGGAAAGTCCTTCATGAGGACGTTGTACTTGTGCACTACGCGTCAGATTCTACCTTTAGGGTTTGTTCTTACCAAGATCAGTCGCTTCCTTGATTCCCGTGTCGGCGATGAAACTGACAGTGGCGTGGAAACGCTTTGCGTGCTTGAGCACGTCGAGGGCGAGGGTGACCTCGTCGCCGCGCAGCTGGCCCTCGATGCTCTCGAGCGCGTGCTCCATGCTGATCCAAAAGTTGATCTCCTGCGACGCCGTGCCGGACGACACGTCGCGCGAGAGCTTGGTGATGCGCTGGATCTCCTTGATCCACGAGTTGACATCGCCCTGCAGCTTGTTGAGGAAGGCGTGCTCGGAGATGAGGGACGCGGGCTCGACATCGTCGACGGACACGCGCTGGGCCTGTGCGAGTGCCTGGTGTCAGTTGGGCGAAAGTCATTTTAACTCACCTGAGCGACGGCCTTGCGGATAGCCGGGTGGACCGAGAGGTGGACCTCGGGGATCTCGACGTTCTGCTTGAGATGCAGCAGCGAGAGCTCGAGCTCGGCAAACTTCTTCTTCGTGACGGGAATACCCATCTGGGCCTCGGCGGCCTTCTTGCCTGGCGGGTGGTGGTCGGTAACCGTGCCCTTTGACGCGACGTAGCTGTCAAACCACGGGGCGACACCCCAGTGCACGAGCGAGTGGAGGCCATCGTACGGCGACGACTGGGCTGTGGGAGTTGAAATGACCGTGCCGGGACCGGACGAGCCGCCAAGGTCGGCCATGAGCTGCGGGAGCGCCGCGGACGACAGCTGCATAAAGTGCAGCTGGGCGCCGATCGGGGCCATCGAGTCGAGCGTCGGTGTGGTCTTGATGAGCGCGAGCGTGGAGATAACATTGGCGCTGTGCGGCGGCGTAGGGGGCAAATGCAGGCTGTAGCCGATACGCATTACCTGTTGGTCTGTCCGTCAGCTCTGTGCTTTCTCTGCACCTACCGTCCTCGTCGACATCGAGGTAGCGCTCCTTTGTGATGTAGACGACCTGGCAGCCGGCGTCGGTGGCGAAGCGGAGCGACTTTTCCTCGAATGCGGGGTCGTCAAACAGGCCGGTCTCGAGCTCGGCGCGCGTGGCGGCCATGACTGCGTGTCAGCATTGGCGGGTGTTGCCACTCACCGGGCGGAAGGAGACTGGCGAGGTAAGTCTTGAAGGCGCCGACGTCAAAGCCGAGGCCGGACGACGAGTTGAAGGCCTCGCCCTCGTCAGGCGGGGGTGAGGCCATGGTGGAAGAGTGTTGGGGGGGAAGGGAGGGGGATAGAGTGTGAATGAGAGAGATGGAGAGATCAGAAGAGATGTTGACAACGACCCGACCACAAATATCTTGGCTGCTCGCTGTTGCTGGATGGAAACGCGCGACCTGACCGATTCCACTGTGGCCACTACGCTGGGCGTGTTCCTGAACTCACGCGTCACACTGACCACGTGATCAGGGAGCAGGGAGAGAACATCAAACATACATTGCACCCCCCAGTCCTTGACCATCGCCAAGACCAAAGTGGTAATGGCGGCAACGACGGCGTCGACGTCGAGCGGGACTCGATGCATGCGTAGTCCGAAGAGCATTTGTTGACAGCAGGTAACAGATACATACATCTCATAAATACAATTGAGGACGGAGTTACAATAGAAGCCACATGGAGCATCAGGCGCTCTCAACAAACGGCGACGGCGCTCATGCAGAAACCCGCTTCATCCTCCCGACAGACTGGAACATGCTCCCATCAAGCGGCATCGAGTACGCAGCCATCATGATCGCGACGATAAAGTAGTAGTTGGCGTCCCTGATGGTCCGCCAGAGGATCTTGTAATCGCCGTCCTCTTCCGCGAGGTACACGATGAGCGAGCGGGCGTTGGCGACCGCGAGCGTGGTGAGGAAGAGCATCATGCTCGATCTGAGGTCAGAGGGGCCACAGGCGTTGCTCACATTACTGCCCGGTACGGCGTCTCAAACTCGGCGCCAAACGCCAGCCCGAGGAGGACCGCCGAGATGAGGCAGAACCCGATGATGGCTGTCTTTGCTGTCGTGTAGTCTGGCGTCAGAGCGGCAATGAGTGGGTGCTTACGGCGGTCATGGAGGCGGTGGATCTTGACGAACCACTGCGGCCCGTGCTGAGCTAGATCAAGGGGCATGATGGTGAGTGGGTGAGCGATAGAGCAAATGTGCGATGCCGAAGATGTACCAAGTCAGCAATAAACAGCAATGAATGCGCATGGACTGGCCAGGATGTCCTCAAGGCGACGCTAAAGGCCAAGATGGCGATGGTGTCCATGACGTCCATGACGTCCTCGACGGCGGGGACTACGTATCCCACCATCTAACACGATACTCTGGGAGTGTATATCCATATTTCCACGGATGTACAGTGCGACTGTGTGGCCTGCAGGCATGCGCTTTCATGCGCATCATGCTCGATACCACACTCGTAACTACACTATACTACGGCTCCTCAGCTCAAGCTCCCTAAGAACGACAACCCCCTGGTGCAGGAGTCTGACCACCTCGCCTCTTTCGCTCGTCAGCACAAATGCCACCACCACGATGACAGGGATCCGCCACAGACTGTACATGAACTTATGCCTTCCGTTGACGGGAGGGGGGAGGCGCTCGACGGTGGCGAGGTCGTCTGGACCGCGGAAGGAGGCTAGGACCGCGACGGAGGCGACGGCGAGGATGTGACCTACTGTAAGGCCAGTGGAGCCCGAGCCCCTTGAGTGCGCCTGCATTCCGGCGGAGTCGCCAGCGGAATGGGTTATCAGAGAGTTGGTCTCGTGGTAGTCTGACAAGATGGCATGTTAGGGGGCCTAACCTCGAACGCCACTTACACTGGGTGGTCAGGTCATCCTGTGGCGGTAGCGTTGGCGAAGCCCGTGCCGCATGTCTCCAGGATGTCGGGCATGGACACGTAGGAGACCGCAACCGAGTGGATGAGGGAGAGGAATAAAGCGTGCTCGCCAGAATCGATGAGTGTGGATGAGCATGAGGAGTAGATGGCTCGAACGAGCCAATATCCAAAACAGCACTAATCGCAGGCTCGTTAGATAAAGTGTCCCAGTGTCCCAGTGTCCCAGTGTCCCAGCTCTAGAAAACTCCGCACCCATCAGTAGGTACTACATGCATAAATCTATCCTGTTCCACATTACGCGCTCGCGCCGAGCTCGCCGAGCGCCTTGACAAACGCCGTGGGGTTGAGAATCTCTGTGCTTCCGTACGTAATCTTCTTTCCGCCGCCGCCGCCCTCGCGCTGGGGTCGGCTCGCCCACTCCTGCAGGTTCGAGTACTCGACGTACCCGCCGCCGCCGACGACAAACACGACGCTCTCGCCGTACTGCGTGCGTGTGCGGCCCGACTGGTTGCGCGAGCGCGTCGCGCGCGGGTCGAACATGAGGTAGTCGTCCGTGTCCTGCAGCGCCTGGGTCGCTGCTGTCGACGGCTCCATGAGCGCCTCGACCAGCCGCGTGATGGTGAGCTCCTTCTTTGCTGGGAGGAAGTTTTTGACGCCCGAGATGATGTTGTCAAAGCCCACGCCGGTGATGCCACCTTCGCGCAACCGGTCGGTAATCTGTTGTCAGCTACGTCGTGAGGTGAACAGCTCACCCTGTTGCCAAGAGCGCTGAATCCCTTTGTCCACTCGCCGCCCGCACCGCTTGTTGTCTGCGCAGCCACGGTCGGCTGCGAAGACATCATGGTCATGCGTGTAATCTCCCGGACCTTCTTGACGTACTCGAGCGCCGCGACGTTGGCGCCGGCCTCGTTGAGCAGGGTGGTGATCTCGGCGAGATCCTCCTTGGACATGGCAAACGAGAGGTAGTAGATGATGGCGAGACGAAGCTGGTCGTCGGCGGTGGGGTGGGCGACGACTCCGGGCTCGTCTGTCTTGCCCTTCATCGCGTCCATGACGGCCGCCTTGGGTGCACGCGCAGCGCCTTCCTCCACCTGGAAGAGGTTGTCGAGACTGCGCTCCTTGATGGCCTGAAGCAGTGCAGTGGCAATGTTCATGTGCGTGTCGAGCGTGTGCTTCCTCGCGGTGAGCTCGGGCAGCGCGGTGATCGCCGTCTTGAGGTTGGCCGCGTTGGAGGAGAAGTCGCTGAATGTCAGTTACGGAGAACGGCTCCCTAACTCACATCTGGGAAACGTCGTTGACATCGCTGACACCGGTCGAGCGCGTGAGCTCGGCAGCGTCCGACTTGTACCGGTTGAGCTCGGCGTCAATGTCCTCGGCGACCTGGGGGAAGGGGTTGCAGGCGTTCTTGGCCCAGAAAAAGTCCTTCGAGTCAATGTCGTAGGACTTCTTCTGCAGACGGCCGTTCTCGGGGTTCTCGACAGTCATGCGGTTGAGCTTCATGTCGAGGACGTCGTGCACAAGCGCCTGGTACGTCCAGGAGTGCGAGAGCATGGGGATCAGGTCGACGTTGCGGTCGAGAATGACGAGCAGGGGACGCTGCAGGCTGTCGGCGCCAAAGCCGGGGCCCCCGCGCTGCGACGAGCTCGAGGAGATGTGGTCGCGCAGCTTGGCGTCGAGCTTGCGCGCGACCATCTCGGCCGCGTTTCCACGGGGCGAGCGGATGATCGGAACGATGCCTGTTGTTAGCTCGATAACTCTCCGACAGCTCACCCATTGTGACAATGACGCTGAAGAGACCCTTGGCGATGCGCTCCACCTCCTCCTCAATCTCCACCTCGGTCGCCTTGGGGTCGTTGAGCACGACGTAGCTCGGGCTGCCGTCGACCTCCTTTGGCGGCCCAATGGCCTTTTTGGAACCTCCGTTCGCTTCGCTCGTCGCCTCCTTGCGGGGCAGGAGCGAGAAGAGGTTGGGGGAGGGGACGAGAAAGTCGAGGAACTGGTCGTGCACCGACTGAATCAGCTGGCCCGTCTGGCCCGACGGGTCGTTTGCGAGGATCAGCGACGCGAGCTCCTCGAGCAGTGACCGCGACAGCTGCGAGGTGAAAGACAGGTGGTACGCAGAGTACAGCGGGGGGTTGAGGTCCTGCCTGTCAGCGTGAAACCTTCGTTAGGTCTTACCTCTGCGATACGGCGGATATTCGCCAGTGTCGGCGAGACAAAGTACACGGCTGGCACGTCCTGCAGCGGCGGCCGCTGTGTGTGGAGCTGCCTGAACGTCAGCGCAGCCTGAACAGCCAACTCACATGTGCAGCGTCACGCCCTGCTCGCGGAGATCCTGCACGCGCAGCGAGGTCGCGAGCACGTCTTTGCTCTGGTCATCGAGAATGAGCACCTTCCACACCAGCGGCTGCGCGCCGTCCTCGAATGTCCCGGTCTGCGCGGCGCCGGGCTGCGGGAACGGGCCGGAGGGGCCCGAGCCGGCGGTCGTGGGCGGGGGCTGGTTGAGGTTGAGGAGGGTGAGCAGCGCCGTCGTCTGCGACTGGAGGAGGGTTGGACGCGACATTGTTGACACGATGCTGCTCCGATGGGAAAGTGGACGATGATGATGAGGTGCAGCATGCATTAGTCGCGGTCATAAAGCCAGTAGTACATAGCGGGGTGCGTGGCAAGCAGGAACATCCAGCAAGATGTCAGATCACGTGGTAGTCACGCGCCATCCACGCTACAGCCACGCTGCAAAATTTCCTGAGACTCGGCCTGTTGAGATTTCTCGAACACTCACATTTCGATTTCTGACTCTTGTTCGTTTCTCGCCTTGGATCATTTCAGAAATCTCCCTTCGTCGCCACTCAACTCATCGCTCTCGCCACCATCCGCGTACCACCCATCGACGCGGAAGAGAACAAGGTCATCAAAAGAGGTATAGCCTCAGATCGAGTCGTGCCCGGTGCTCGTCGTCCCCCCTTTCCATTCTTGAATCAACAACATACCCGCCGCGATGGAGGTTGACGAGGCCATTGACCACAATGTCAAGCAATACGTCTCGCAGGACGCGCCCAAGCGCATGTGAGTAGAAGAGTATAGGGGAAGATCTATTGCTGACGTCGCAGCAAGCACATCCAGTTCCAGCCGTTTGCGCCCAAGGACATTGTGCGTGTGTCCGAGGTCGAGGTGACGATCCCCGAGCTGTACAAGAACCACGAGGATGGATCCCGCACGACCGCCCCGGGCGGTCCTTTGGACGCACGCATGGTGAGCTCGTGTGTGCGGAGCTGCTGCTGACTCACAGGGCCCGAACGAAAAGGGCGGCATCTGCTCGACCTGTCATGAGGACCACACGCACTGTGTCGGCCATTACGGCTTTGTCAAGCTCGCGCTGCCAGTGTTCCACATCGGCTACTTCCGCCCGACTATCAACATGCTCCAGTGTATCTGCAAGGTAGGAGAAATTGCTCTGCGACGCTGACAATAGACCTGTGCCCGCGTGCTGCTGCCTGCCGACGAGCGGGGTCCGTACCTGAAGCGCTTCCGCCGTCCAAAGCTCGAGATGCTCCAGCGCCAGAGTGCGTCCAAGGGTGTACTTGCTGCGTGCAAAAAGGTCACGACCTGCCCGTACTGCTTCTCGCCCAACGGTATCGTGAAAAAGTCGGGCACGCTCAAGATCTCGCACGAGCCTTACCGTTCCAACAAGAACGCCGAGGCGAAGCAGGAGTGGCTGTCCAACTTCAAGTCGGCCATTTCGGAACAGGGCGCCATGGCGACGTACCTCAACAAGTCGGTCGAGGACCTCAACCCGCTAAAGGTGCTGGAGCTGTTCCGTCGTGTCACCGCCGAGGACTGCGAGCTGCTGTCGCTCCACCCTGACATTGGTCGCCCGGAAGACTACCTCTGGACGTACATTTCTGTGCCGCCGCCGTGTATCCGTCCGTCGGTCGCCTCGGAGGCAGGCAACAACGAGGACGACCTGACTGCCAAGCTTGTCGAGATTGTCAACCAGAACCGCATGCTGCTGTCCGTGATGGAGAAGGGCCAGGGTCTCTCGCAGACCATTGCCAACTGGGACGCGCTCAGCCAGATGATTGCCCTGTACATCAACTCGCAGACGCCCGGCATCAACACGACCGGCACCAAGCCGATCCGCGGTTTTGTCCAGCGTCTAAAGGGTAAAAACGGTCGTTTCCGTGGTAACCTGTCCGGAAAGCGTGTCGACTTTTCCGGTCGTACAGTCATCGGCCCCGACCCCAACCTGCGCATCGACGAGGTCGCCGTGCCGGAAAAGATCGCCGTCAAGCTGTCGTACCCCGAGCGCGTGACAGATTACAACATTGAGGCGATGCGGAAAGCGGTCGTGAACGGTGCCAAGATGCACCCCGGCGCCAACATTATCGAGACCGGCCGCGGACCGTACCCCCGTCGATCGCTGCAGCCCATCAAGGACATTGAGCGCCGAAAGGAGATGGCCCGTAACCTGCAGATTGGCGACATTGTCCACCGCCACGTCCGTGACGGAGAGTAAGTTGGCTTACACGGGCGCAACTGACACCCAGCATCGTCCTCTTCAACCGCCAGCCGTCGCTGCACAAGATCTCCATCATGTGTCACCGCGTCCGTGTCCGCCCCTGGCGTACGTTCCGTCTCAACGAGTGTGTGTGCAACCCGTACAACGCCGATTTCGACGGAGACGAGATGAACTTGCGTACGTAAACACACTCTGACTTTGGCTGACCCGCAGACGTGCCGCAGACAGAAGAGGCGCGTACCGAGGCGCTCGAGTTGATGGGTGTGAAGAAGAACCTCGTCACCCCGCGTAACGGAGAACCGATTGTCGCCGCCATTCAGGACTTTATCACCGCGTCGTACTTGCTCTCGAGGCGAGATCGCTTCCTGGACCGCCAGCAGTTTACGCAGATCTGCTCGTACTTTGGCGACGCCAACGTCGACATTGACCTGCCGCCGCCGACGATCTGGAAGCCCGAGCGTCTGTGGACCGGAAAGCAGGTGTACAACCTGCTGATGCGGCCAAACAAAAAGTCGAATGTGCTCGTCAACCTCGAGTCCAAGTGTCGCACGCTCGTCAAGCCGCGACCAGAGGACAACTTTATTGTTGACATGTCGCCCAACGACGGCTACTTGGTTATTCAGAACAGTGAAATCATGTGTGGCGTGTTTGACAAGAGCACGGTCGGCGACGGCAACAAGTCGTCCGTGTTTGGTATCATTCTGCGCGACTATGGATCCAACGAGGCGGCGGCGGCCATGACGCGTCTTGCCAAGCTGTCGGCGCGCTGGCTCGCCAACCAGGGCTTCTCGCTCGGCATCAACGACGTCATCCCCGGCCCCCGGCTGCAGTCGCAAAAGGACAACCTCGTCGACATTGCGTACCAAAAGTGCGACGAGAACATTGAGCTCGCCAAGCGCGGCAAGCTGGAGAATGCGCCCGGATGCGACCAGGAGACGACGCTCGAAAAGGCCATCCAGGGCATTCTCAACGAAGTCCGTGGCATGGTCGGAGAGATCTGCATGGACGAGCTGAGCCGAGCGAACGCGCCGCTGACGATGGCCATCTGTGGTTCCAAGGGTGAGTACGTGTGACTTTGTATCTGACGGCAGGTTCCAAGATCAACGTTGCGCAGATGGTGGCGTGTGTCGGTCAGCAGATTATTGCCGGCAGCCGTGTGCCGAATGGCTTCCAGGACCGCTCGCTGCCGCACTTTAGGAAGAAGAGCAAGGACCCGCCCTCGAAGGGATTTGTGCGCAACTCGTTCTTCTCGGGTCTTACGCCGACAGAATTCCTCTGTCACGCCATTTCCGGTCGTGAGGGTCTGGTCGACACGGCGGTCAAGACGGCCGAGACGGGATACATGGCGCGCCGACTGATGAAGGCGCTCGAGGACCTGTCGACGCAGTACGACCTGAGTGTGCGCAACAGTGTCGGCGGCGTCGTGCAGTTCGAGTACGGAGACGACTCGCTCGACCCCGCGTGTCTCGAGGGAGACGCCACGCCGGTGCAGTACGTGCGCTCGTGGGACCACGCGTGCAACATTGCCCCCGCCGGCGGTCGCGGACTGTACCCGTACGAGATCCAGCAGGCCGCGCTCAAGATGTACCCCGAGGCGCTGGAGGGTACTGGCGAGGACGTGCCCGAGGTCCCGCTCGAGTGGCAGCAGGTGCACGTAAAGTTCCGCGAGAACACGTACAACTTTGTTGTTGGCATTGCGAACACGATTGCGGCGCAGCGTGTGGCGCGTGGAGTCCCCGCGGCCGACACCAAGGACGACATTGAGGAGTATGAGGACTTTTTACAGTCGTCTGATCGTGAGTAGAAACAAACCGTGTTTTACTAACGCTTTTAGCTGCCGTCCAGAGGGTGCTCGACAACGCCAACAAGGTGACGCTCAACCAGCTCGAGACGTTCCTGGAAAACTGCCGCAGCCGATACCTTCTCGCCAAGATTGAGCCCGGATCGACGGTTGGTGCTGTCGGCGCGCAGTCGATCGGAGAGCCCGGAACGCAGATGACGCTCAAGACTTTCCATTTCGCCGGAGTCGCGTCGATGAACGTCACGCTGGGTGTGCCGCGTATCAAGGAGATTATCAACGCTGCCAAGGTGATTTCGACGCCGATGATCACTGTCGAGCTGGAGCGGCCGACGGACGAGATGGTCGCGCGCATCGTCAAGGGACGCATTGAAAAGACGACGCTGGGCGAGATCACGAGCATCATCGAGGAGGCGTGGACGGGCGGCGGCGCGTTCATCGAGGTGCACCTCGACATGAACACGATCCAGAAGCTGCAGCTCGAGATTACGCTCGATACGGTCAAGACTGCGCTCATCCTCGCGCCCAAGCTCAAGATCAAGGAGGGCGACGTGACGATCAACACGAAAAAGGCGCGCGTCAAGATTTACGTCAACGAGGACAAGGACAAGTTTGACGGCGTGTACGAGCGGCTCAAGTTCCTCAAGCGCGCGCTGCCGTCGGTGCAGGTCAAGGGCCTGCTCGAGGTGAACCGCTCGGTCATTGCGCACCCCGAGGACAAGGCCAAGGCCAACGAGTTCCAGCTGCTCGTCAACGGCTACGGCCTGTGCGAGGTCATGGGCACGGACGGCGTCAACGGCTACCTCACGCGGTCGAACCACGTCATGGAAACCGCAAAAGTGCTCGGCATCGAGGCGGCCCGCCAGACCATCTACAACGAGATCCAGCACACGATGCAGAGCCACGGCATGAGCATCGACCCCCGCCACGTCATGCTCCTCGGCGACGTCATGACGTACAAGGGCGAGGTGCTGGGTATCACGCGTTTCGGCGTGCAGAAGATGAAGGACTCGGTGCTCATGCTCGCCTCGTTCGAGAAGACGACCGACCATCTCTTTGATGCCTCGCTCTTCTCAAAGGTCGACGAGATCGAGGGCGTGTCCGAGTGCATCATCATGGGCACGCCGGCGCCGGGGTGCGGCACCTCCATCGCCAGCATCGTCACCCCCGCACCGTTCCTCCGGCCCAAAAAGACGCTCCTCTTCGAGGGCGCGTACAAGGCCGGCAAAGAGCGGCGCAAGGCCGCCATGGATGTCGACGTCTAGAAACTATATACCCCCCGCAAACTAAAGGTCCCTCTCTCATTTTTATAGCATTAGCGTGCTTGTATCGCATGCATCACAGTCTCAATACAGGTAATAGGGGTCGTTTTATGTCTAGGCGGAAAGGGTGGCGGCGATCGCGGGGAGGCGCTCGGCAATGACGGCCTTGACCTGCGCGTAGACCTCCTGGATGACGGGGGTCGAGTTGATGTTGACACAGAGGCCCATGGCGCGGTAGTGCTCGACGACGGGCATGGAGGTCTGCTCAAAGGTGACGAAACGCTTGAGGAGCGACTCCTTGTTGTCGTCGGCGCGGCCAGAGGTCTTGGAGCGCTCGACGATGCGGTCCTCCATCACGTCCTGGGTGGTGTCGATGAAGAGGACGAGCGAGTTCTGGACAACCTGGGCGTTAGTCTGTGCGATCCATGTCCGAGCAGAAGGGTCGCAAGGAGAAAGGTCGGCGCGGATCGCAGGACAATGGGACGAGAGATAGCCGCGTTGCACCGGTCCTGCGCATTCCGCCGGGTATTGCCATTGCTCCACAGCGCAACAATTCCACAGTCCGGGTCGGGGTGGGGCGGCGCCAAGGCAGCCGTGCAGACGGCGCCGCCTTCACCTGCACCCTACGACCCTTCGGGCCTCTGTCACACTCACAGCGCTGTCGAACATCTCGGCCTGGTCCATCTTGCGGGGGAAGCCGTCGATGAGGAAGCGGCCGCGGCCGTCCTTCCACCCATCGGCCTTCTTGTCGCCGGCGGGGAACTGGGGCGGGTTGGCGAGCGTGTCGTGCATGGCGTTCTCGATCAGCTGGGGGTTAGCACAGCCCAGTGGGGGGCACTTGCCTTGATGGTGACCTCGAGCGGGACGATGAGGCCCTCCTTGATGCAGCCCTTGATGAGGTCGCCGTACTTGGACCCGCTGCGGTCCTGCTCGGCGCGGAGGAGGTCGCCGGCTGCATGTCAGTGTGAGTGGGTCGGATGACGTACCGGAGAGGTGCTTGAAGCCGTAGTCCTCGACCATGAGCGCGCACTGCGTGCCCTTGCCTGCGGG
The DNA here is from genome assembly GCA_001600335.1 of Apiotrichum gracile. NCBI lineage: Eukaryota > Fungi > Basidiomycota > Tremellomycetes > Trichosporonales > Trichosporonaceae > Apiotrichum > Apiotrichum gracile. The sequence continues at coordinate 4,117,845 of BCJO01000003.1, read as the reverse complement.
TCAGCTACGTGTCGATCGTGATCGGTCAGCTGTCAAGCCGAAGTAGCACAGCTGCTCGCCCGACCGCCAGATACCCACCAGCACCGGGGCCGCCGAGGACAAAGACGACAGTGACCTTCTCCTTGTCGAAGACGGGCTTGTCGCCAGTGTAGAGCGGTGTGGAGGACATTTTGATTATTGGGAGGTGTTGAAAAAAAAAAAAAACGAGCGGAAGTGCGGAGCTGCGGGGCGTTTGGACAGTCGAGGTCGAGCGAGCGAGATCGAGAGAGATGAAGAGGTTGTTATATAAAGACGAGAGTTGAGAAAGAGAGAAAAGAAAACGAAGTAAAAAGTCAAAGTTGGCGGGTATCTTTAGCTCGAGCTGCTCGCTCCTCCACTTCATTGCCAGCATGGCTCTGCTCCAGCGTGCGTGCCTGAAACAACCGTCCGTGGCACATCCAGGCAGCTTACTCCTAGAATACAACCGCCTCGCGACCCGGCAAACGCTCTCCACGCAGCCTTGATAGCGCGTGCATACCAAGCATACCGGTCTCTGCCTCCCGCTCACCGGCACACCTTATCAGACCCGAATGCATGCATGGTACAACACAGAGACTACTCCCGCTCGCCGCCGCCGCTCATGTTGGCCTCCTCGAGTGCGCGCTTGGCCATGGCCTTGAGGACCTCGGGCTTGTCGCCAAACTCGACGAGGCGGAGGCGCAGCGAGTAGCACACTGGTGTCAGCTTGGTCTCTTGCGACATGGACCGAGCCGCTCAGATAGCTGTCGGCTACGAAGACAGGCTAATCGGCAGACGGGTATCCACCCAGACTTACCCTTCTCAATCTTCTCGAGCGAACGTGTCGTCTCCTCCTGCTTCTTGCTGAGCTTGTACAGCATGTGCGGCGAGATGCCGTCAAACACTGGTGTGTCAGTAGGCACAGGGCGTGCGCACGTCCATGGGCCCGGTGTGAGCGAGCACCGGCTCTTCAGAGTGTCCGGGTCCGGGAAGATGTAGCCCGGGTGCCCAGATATCCCAGCAACAGGCCCAGGCGCAACTTTTACTCACAGGACTTTACGGTGCGCACAAAGCTGCAGACGGCAAGTGGCGTCTCGTGGTCGCCGGTGGAGAGGGCTGGGGTCAGATAGGACGATAAACAGTTATCTCACAGTTGGTGGCATAACGCATCAGCTCGCCCGTGAGGTCCGACATGCCCAGGATGTAGTCCTCGGGGGTAATAGTGACGAGCTGCTGTCAGCTCGACCGTCAGTACGTAGCTCACCCTCTTGCCCTCCGCATCGCTCAGCCCCGTCTGCAGCTCCTGGAGCGACACGAGCCCCCCGTTCTCAAGATAGTACAGAAACGAGTATCCCTCAATGTATTCCTCGAGACCTCCAGACCTGCTGTCAGCCACACCCCGCATGCTCTCACTCACACCTGGCGGTTAAACTTCCAAAAGTTCTCCGCGCCGCCGTCCTCGGCGCCCTCGGCGAGCTCGTTCCGGATCGCGACAAAGTTGTTGTGGATCTCGCGCTCCTTTGCGCGCGCCTCCTTGATGTTCTTTGCGCGCGCGCCCGGCGCGGATGTGGCTCCACGGTGCAGGTGGAAGATGAGCTTCTTCGACAGCTGCGTGATCGCGCGCGAGAGGATGATGATCTTCTCCCTGCGCTCGTTCTGAAGGCAAGGTCAGCTTGGTAAGGCGGGAGTGCTCACGTAGGCGTCGAGCTCGGTGCGGTACGCCTCGAACGTCTTGCCGAGGTGCTCCCGGCGTGTGAGCGAGTCTTCCATTGCGACGTCGGCCATGTTGCTCGACGTGTCGGTGTCGGTGCGGTGTTGTTGTCGGGGCTGATGGAGGCCGAAGATATTACAGAGTGGAGGGCGACGGAAACTAGAGCCGGGGAGGGAGAGTCACGTGATATAAGTAGGCATACAGTTTGTAATCAGCTGTCGAATACAAAATATACTTCCGCTAATACCACCTCTGTTTGGTCTCGCTACACTCGTACGCCCGTGACGTCGCCGTGCTCGAGCTCGTCCTCGTCGTGGTCGTCATCACCCTCGACTCTGGCTCTCGCTCGACGTCTCACCATACCACACCACCATGGCGTCCCTCCGCCGACCATCGCAGTACTACCCCGCCAGCGGCTCGAACCGCGCGCCCAAGCCCTCCGAGGGCGGCCGCCCCCGCCTGGACTTTCCGGGCCAGGGGCTGCCGAACATGGGCAAGAAGCTCGATGCGCGCAAGAGCCGCGTCGAGGACCGGATGAAGACGCGGAGGATGAGCATGAGGTGAGTGCACAGCATCGGACTTTGCTGATATCAGGTATGCGGAGCCGGACTTTGGCGTGCTGGCTGCGGGCGCGTCGGGGGCCGACTTTCTCTCCGCCGACCCGTACCAGCACACATTAGACGTGGCGCCGCCGGCGCTCCTCGAGGCGGACGAGGACGACGCGTACGATATCAACCCTCCCGCGCACCCTGCCGTGCGGCCTGGCAGTGTATATGACGACTCGCCGCGGTCGTACGCCGAGCGCAGGCTCGAGGCCGAGGACGCACAGGGCGGCAACGCGCCGGACGAGGCGATCGGCAGGCGGACGGCGGCGCCCAAGGCCGAGTGGGACTTTAGTGCGCTGGCAAAGGGCGATGTGGACGTTAATACCTGTGAGCTATACAGCTTGGTGGAGCTGACAGCAGTCATCCGCAAGGCGTTAACTGGCGCCGACGACGAGGAGAAGAAGCGCTTCATCGCCGCGCTGCGCAAGCACCGCGAGACGAATGCGCAGGACCTGCAGAAGAACGTCTTCAAGCAGTGAGTATCACGACTGGACTGGACTAACTCTAGCTACGCCGAGTTTGTCAATATTTCGAAAGAAATCTCGACGCTCGAAAACGACATGCTCGAGCTCAAGGAGCTGCTCAACGAGTGGAAGACGGTGCCGCAGCTGATGGGCATGGACGACACGCTGGCGCCGACAATCGACAAGGAGGGCAACGTCGACCGCCACCGGGGAAAGCGCAACTCGCCGCTCGACCTGCAGCAAATGTACCGTGCGCAGGTCACGAATCTGTGGAGCACGGTCGAGGGGTCGCAAAAGTACCTCAACCTCGCACCTGGCCGGCGGCTCATCTTTGAGACGCACAGCTTTGTCGAGCTCAATGCCGCCACGTACAAGGCCAAGCAGAATGTGTCGCTGTTCCTGCTGAATGACCTGCTGCTGGTTGCCGGCCGCAGGAGACTGAAAACGGGCCCGGGCGTGATCAGCAACGACCCCGACTTCGAGCGCGGCCGCATGGTCGCGGAGCGGTGCTGGGTCCTGACGGACCTGGTCGTTATCGATTTAAAAGACAGCGGGGGTGAGTGCTAACATGCACGCTTGTGCTAACTGCAGAACTCACAAACGCGCTCAAGATCAAGCGTGGGAAAGAGGTGTGCGTGTACCGCGCAGCCAAGGCAGAGGACAAGAAGGCGCTGCTGGGCGCCTTCCGACAAGTCTCCAACGATCTGGCCGAAAAGAAGCGCAAGGAGAACGAAGCAGAGCAGGAGCGGCGGCGCACACACTGGCAGGGCGGCGAGGGCGGGTCGCGCTTGACGATGGCCATGTCGATGTGGGGCGGTGGGGGCGTGGGAGGCGACGGCGTCCGGCCAATCACGACGATCGGGACGTCGCTCACGGACTCGAAGGACCTGTTGTGGATTGACGAGTTTGGGGACGATCTGACCATGGCGATTGCGACGCAGGACTGGGACGAGGGCGTTAAGCTCGTCGAGCGCGGCAAGGATCTGCTGCGCACGGTACAGAACAACGAGGAGGCGACCGAGCTTCTCACGTTCAAGCTCGACACGCTGCGGCCAAACCTCGTCACACAGATTGCGCGCGACCTGTCGTCGCCCAAGATCCGCAAGGGCTCGGCGGCGCGGTTGATTGCGCTCCTGACACGTCTCGGCAGCGTCGAGCTTGCGCGCGACACCTTCCTCAAAGCGCGCCACGACCTCCTCGTTCGCCTCATCCGCTCAATCAAGCACGAGGGCGATATCAGCTTATACATCTCCGAGCTCGTGACACTCTCGTGCTCGGTCATCCGCAACACGTCCGACTGGTACCGGCACGCGTTCCACAACGACTCGAATTACTCGATGGCGAGCGGGTTCGTCATCTGGGCAAAAGAGCAGATCGAGTACTTTGGCGAAGTCTACCGGCGGCAAGTGTACACGCAGAGCGTGGAGCAGGCGACGATCGACCAGTGCCACAAGGTGGTGCTGTCGTCGAACAAGAAGCTGCTGCGCGACGCGGGCCTTGACTTTGGCTACCTCTTCGAAGCAGTCACCAAGCGCGAGGCCGAGCCCGCGCCGGCTTCCTTTGTCCCGACACCGCAGAGTGCAGTGGCACCCACAACATTCGCGACACTCATGGCCTCGCGCCCCGGCGCTGGCGCAAAGGTCGACAACTATGGGTACAAGAACCTCAACACGGCCTTCTCGCCCGTGTCGCCCGATCAGCCGACGCCGCAGAGCGCCGCCTCCGAGGCGAGCCTGTCGCAGGGCAACACCAAGCCGCTCGCGATCCGGCGCGCGCGCAATGCGTCAGAGTCGGGATCGCCGGGGTCCGCGTCCGCCGCCCCGCCGCCGCCGCCGCGGAGTGTGCGGCGCTCCCAGGCGCAGGGGAACATGTTGTAGGGTGTGCATAGTTTGTAGGTCTGTAGTGCCGGCATGAACAGCCTTAATACAATAGAGTGTTTGCCCTTGCGGACGTCGTGCGGGATGAGTTTCAGTCGTACAACGATCACTCTTTCGTACTCTATCTGGCTACCTCCGACGGAACACGAAAACCGCGCTGGCGACAGCCGCACCAGCAAAGAAGCCGAGGATGGCGGGCACGGCCGGCCTGGCCAGGACCTCGTTGACGGCGTCCCAGTCCCAGACGCTGGCGGTGCCCACGTCGCTGGGGCCGAGGACGGCGTGCTTCTCCCACCCGTCGTCGAGCAGGCGGTCCCGCACAGATTTGTCATTCAGCGCGCCCATCTGCGCAATACTCCATTTGTTGCAGGTATCGATCATCCAGCGCATGCGGCGCTTGGACAGCGGGCCACCGACGCCGGGCGCGCGCACGCGCAGCTCCTTCCTCAGCTCGCCCACGCCCTCGATGGCGGCCTCGACGTCGTCCGGGATCGCGTCCGCGAGCACGTCCCGCACCATCACTGCGACCTTTGGGCCGGCGCCAGACGTCGAGACCATGACCTGCAGCGGGCCGCGGCGGACCTGCGCCCCGAAATAAAAGTCGCACTCGGGGGGCACGTCGGCGACGTTCACCGGTACGCGGGAGAGGCGGCACGCCCAGCATATCGCGCGCGAGAGGGGGTTGTCGTCAATGGCGGTGAACACCATGTCGAAGGCGGTGACGGGGTATTCCTTGTCGACTGAGAGCGCGAGCTCTACGCCGTCGGGGACGACGAGGTGCGTGTTTGGCCTCGGCACGTCGGAGTCGGAAGCAGCGGCAGCATCGGGGTTGCGCGCTCCATACCGCCGCTCCACCCAGGATACCGCCTCGCCCGTCTTGAGCCTGTGCGCCATGGAGGCCTCGAGCGTCGGCGACACAATCGTCACGTGCGCTCCGGCCTCGAGGAGGAAGCCGAGCCGCGAGGCCGCCACGGCCCCGCCGCCGACGAGCAGGACCCGCTTGCCCTCCAGCCGGTACGCGAGGAGGAGGGAGGCGCCGGGGGTGATGGGGGGATACTGCCGTTAGCGGTGGAGGTGGAGGTGGGTGGGTGGGGCCTGGTGGAGGAGCTGCTGTGTGGCCGGCACGAAGCAACGGATAGCGCCAGAAGCATGGACTCACCTCGGTCGGGCTTCTGATGCTCATGATGACAGTGATGGAGTGGAAGCAAGAAGCGGCGACGGAGATCTCGATCTCGTCGTCATGGCATTCGGGCGGCGACTACCGCTGTTCGTGATTGAGTCGAAAAAATCCGGATAACGATAACCAAGACGTGATCATTATATCATTGCGCTTTCGGGGTGTCTCTTTGTTGTTCTCCATTCGTCTACCGTTTCTTGTCTCTCTCAACAACATCAAGATGGGCTATACTCTCGGCGTTCTTGGTGCGTTCCGGTGCATGCTGCGCTAGAGGGTAGCTAGAGTTTGCCATCCATTGCTTCTCACGAGCTTGGGCGGGACATTCGCTCTTCCAGCCCGGATGCCGCGCTCCGCTATCGTAATCAACCACTGACACCAGGCTGCGGCACGATGGGCATCGCCATCCTCTCGGGCGTGCTCGGCTCGCTCGAGAGCCGTCTGGCAACCTACCCCGATGGGCGGCACACGCCCCGCGAGCCGGCCAGCGGCATCTCGACCCCCACCGCCTCTCTCTTCCTGGACGCGCCCGAGGAAACCCTCCCGTCGAAATTCATCGCCACGGTCGGCCGCGAGGAGACAGCGCGCAAGCTGCGCAAGACCTTCTCCGCCGTCGGGCAGCTCGGCCAGAACGTCATTGTGCGCGCTGGCGCCGGCTCCAACGTCGCGACAGCAAACGAGTCGGACGTCATTGTCATCTGCTCAAAGCCCAACATTGCAAAGGTCATCCTGCACGAGGCGGGGATGCGCGAGGCCGTCGAGGGCAAGATTGTTGTTTCTATTTGTGCCGGCGTCACGATTGACCAGCTCGCCAGCTGGGTGCCCGAGAGCACCACCGTTGTTAGGGCTATGCCTAATACGCCTTGCAAGGTGAGTCCGAGTCTGTGGGTCGTGGTAGATTGGGGGCGGGTACTGCCATGGAGGGCTTTGGCGGGGGGCGGGCCATTGAGGCTTAGCTGAGCTAGCCGCCGGTTCGCTTGGAGGCACGCTGTGAGGCGGGAAGCTGGCGGTGGCAGGCATGAGGCTTCCGAGACATGAGCAACATTCCCTTCATCTCTGTACCCAGCCTCATGCTGAGAGCTCTTCTTCTGCTCCACTCATGGTCGGCATGCCAGCAGCTGTACGCAACCGCCCGTTAGCTGCCGCGACAGCCTAGCCATCAGGTACCTCCACAGCTCCGGCTGAGTCTGGACTCACTTCTGCTGAAGCAGCTCTGGTGATACGGTACTGCCTCTCACCACCTCCATAAACCGATACTCTCCCATCAAAACCCGCAGTCTTCGGAGCTCCCACTGACCCCAGATCCGCGAGGGCATGACGATCGTGACCCCCGTCGCCGACCAGCAGACGCGCGCGCTCATTCTCGCAATCTTCACATCCTGCGGCCGCTGCCGCTTCCTCGACGAGAAGCACTTTGACGCGTGCACTGCGCTCGCCGGCTCGGGCCCCGCGTTCGTCGCGCTCGTGCTCGAGGCCATGGCCGACGGCGCCGTCATGATGGGCATGCCGCGTGCCGAGGCGCAGGAGATTGCCGCGCAGAGTGAGTACAGCTGAATAGATGCCGTCTAGCAGCTGGGACGAACACCTCCGGTTCAATCTACTATGATGACTATCATCTTCTGCTTTGTGCTAACGCTCTACAGCCATCCAGGGCACCGGCCGCATGGCGCTGTATGCCGGCCTGCACCCCGCGCAGCTCAAGGACAGCGTCACGACGCCCGGCGGATGCACCATCGCGGGCCTGCTGACGATGGAGGACGGGCGCGTGCGGTCCACCATGGCGCGCGCGATCCAGGTGGCCACCAACCAGTGAGTAGAGTGATGATCGATTGGTTGTGGGGTAGCCTGCTAGCCTGCTCGTGTCGGCCGCTAGCATAAGACGATTAAGGTTGCCTGCGACGGTGGTTGCGTTGGCCAAACCCGTTGCTGGAAATCTGGCTGGGTGACGAGCTGGCCGTGTGATCTAGCAGGTTGCGTTTTAGGCAGGAGGCAGGGCTTGGCACACGTCGATGCGCGTGGGACACTGTGCCCGCGTCCGCGTCCGTCGGTGCCCGGCGTGCTGGGGGAGATTTCGATTCCCGTCGGAGTGGTGGAGAGTGTGGGGTAGAAGCACCGCACTGCGGAGCTTGAAGCTGACTCACAGCGCGGCGGGTCTGGGCCAGGACAAGAAGTAAATCCAAGGTATCTGAGTGTATGCATATGAGTGAATCAGCGTGCGACATGAATGCATGAATGCATGATGATGGCTCGATGGCCTTGAAGCGGTAGTGCTCGGTAGTAGGCCGCAGGAACATTGCTGGTTCAGGGATGATCCAAGATTGCTGCTGCTGGGTTTTTCTCCGCAAACGGCCTCGGCCCCGAATGGCACAAAGTGCTGATAGTTCGTAAGCATTGTCCTCAAACGACCGCGCGCGCGAGAGCGCCAAGAAACTAGAGAGAGATGATTTAATCGAGCTGCGCAGGCCGCGGTCATGCATACCTACACGCGGAGCCAGTGCCGGGCCCGAGGCCGGGGCGCGCAGAGGCCGGGAGCCGGACACCCGGAGGATGCATGCTTACGCCGCAGCCGCACGCGCGGGCGAGGCCGGCGTCGTACGTCGCGTTAGTAACACATCTGAGCGGCGATGAGACGATGAACCAAGATGGGCAGCGAAATAAGCTTTCAGCGTTCGAGGTCGACGTTGACAACGAACAGAGAGATAGATCTTGTACATTGCCTGCTTGCTCATCGTCTTGCATTGTTGCATTCGCCTTCGCTCCATTCACATTCATTCGCATTCACTTTCGCTCGCATTCGCTTTTGCTTACGCCCCCGCCCCCGCCGCCGACGCCCACCGATCCACCGAGAAAAACGCCACCCAGCAGCCAGCACAGGGACCCTCACGTTGATCCTGTGCACCTCGAGCCCCAGCCCCAGCCGGACGCCGAGCTCCAACTGTCTCCTGCTCATCATTGCCATCACTGTCATTGTCGTTGTTCACTTACTGAGCACCACACTCGCTTTATCGCTTCGCTCGCTTCTCGATTCTGGAACTCCACACGACCAGCGTACGACACCCCGCACACCCCGGAGGGATAGCACCGCACTCAACCCCCACATTGTCTCCTGCTCTTCGTTCACTGTTCACTTCACTCTCGTGGACTCTCTCTCTCTCTCCGACTCTCTTTCCCCTCGCGCTTGCTCCCTTCCACTCCGCTTCGCACACCCCCACCCAGCCATCTCCGGACGCAGACCACCATGGGATTCAACAACCCCATGCCTTGTACGCACCCCGCGCTGACTGTGCTGACCCCAGCGTCCCTCCGCGAGGAGACGCGCAAGGCCTTCAAGATTAGTACGTGCAGTCTCCCGTTTCCCAGCTCCCAGCCCCAGCTCCTGCGCTTCTCAGCCCCAGCTTCAGCTGGCGCAGCCTAGCTTCTCAGCTACCGCGGTGCCGCTGTTCCACCTCCACATTCGCTGACCCCCAGTGCGCTCGTTTGTCGACACGAACAATAACGGTCTGGACAAGGTGAGCAGGCCTTCTTTGAGCTCTCCACTCCTTCTGCGGGCGTCGTGGGCGCCGCACAGGGCACACCGCGCCGAGTGCACGCCATGCGCTGCACGCCGGCGCCAGCCAGCGCCAGCCAGCGCCAGCCAGCGCCATGCCTCGCCCTGGTGGTGCGGCTCGTTTCGCCTTGCACTTTTGCACCTTTTCATTTCCACTTTTGCACTCTGGCGAGACGGGCCCTAGCCGAGACACGAGACGCGGCCTGTGCGCTCGGCGTGCACATGCGAGCATACGTGCATGTTTGAGGCGCTGCTTCAGGCTGCCAGGCTGCTCAGGCTACCCCAGGGTTGCTGAGTCCGCACGGGGCTTGGAGCGAAACTGGTGCCGAGGTCACAAATGAGGTCACTTCGGGCACCGGCGCCGATGCTGGGAAGCTGCGACGCTGCTTCGCAGTCGGTGTCATGGCCTGCGTGTGTCTACGGCCGCGAGGTGTCGGGCGCGGGGTCGCGTGACGTCCCGCTGCGCCTGCTTTGTCATACACCCACAGTGACGCTTCTTGCTGACTCGCAGGTGATCCCCCGACAGGTCCTCGAGCGGGCGTGCGGCTTTGCCATCTTCACCGTCGCAAAGGCCGGCTTCCTCTTCTCTGCGCGTGCAGGCAGCGGTCTCGTCATCGCCAAGCTCGACGATGGAAGTGAGTTCAGCGCCGCAGAACATTACTGACATCAGCCTGGAGCCCACCGAGCGCCATTGCCATCGGCGGCCTGGGATTCGGCGGACAGGTCGGCGCCGAGTGAGTACAGCTGCGCTTGTGGAGCTAACCTCCAGGGTAACAGACTTTTTGATCGTCCTCAACGTGAGCTTACAAACATCGGTGGAGCTAACCCGCAGTCGCGCTCCGCAGTCGCAAGCTTCATGTCCGCCGGCAGCATTTCTTTGGGGGGCAACCTGTCGGTCGCGGTCGGGCCGCTTGGCCGCAACGCCGAGGGCTCCGGCTCGCTCAACACCAAGGGCCAGATGGCCGCCATGTACTCGTACTCAAAGACCAAGGGTCTCTTTGGCGGCGTCTCCGTTGAGGGATCCGTGTTTACCGAGCGCCAGGACGCCAACAGACTTGCCTACGGCGGCAACCCGACCGCACGGCAGATCCTGACCGGCGCATTCGACCCGCCTGACTGGGCGTACATTCTCATCGAGGAGCTCGAGCGCTGCACCGGTGTTCCCGGCGGCCAGAACTGGGGCCAGGAGGGGTTCAAGGACGAGGGTGCCATGGGCTGGTCGTCGCCAGTCGGTGGCGGCAAGACGTCGACGGGGTACGCTTTCGGCGAGGGCGTCGGTGCAGGCGGCACGACGTCCAAGAACCGCAAGCGCTCCAGTTCGCTCTTCAGTATCGGTGGAGGGAACAAGACCCCTGTGGACACGGGCGCAGTGTTCAGCTCTCGGCCTCCCTCTTCCATGAACCAGCTGTCATACTCGTCCGAGCCCCGCCCAGAGCTGCCCCGCAGCCAGTCGGGCTCGGTCGCCTCTCCAAACCCCGACCAGCGCGCTGTGCCCACACGCCCGTGGGAGGGACGTCGTGCTAGTTCGTACCTCCCGTTCACCAACAAGTCGCTCGGCAAGTCGTCAAACGCGTCCCTCGAGCGCAAGGCGGGTCCGTCGAGCGAGACGTACAACGCAGGGTACACACCCCAGCCGGTGGCTCGCAGCCGCGCCGGCTCCAATCCCCAGCGGCCGTACTCTAGCCGTCCGACGCCATCGCCCTTCTCCGACTTTGGCTCGCGCAACGGCACCCCGGCCGACTCGCCCAAGAGCAGCCCCATCATTGGCAACAGCGACCTCGAGTGGGGCAAGAACGGCACCGACAGCGGCAACGAGTTTAGCAACGTCGGCAGCCGGGCGAGCAGCATGAGTGGCCGCAGCGCGCGTGCGCCCAACGGCCGGTCGATGACCAACGGCTCGGTGCACACCAACGGCGGCAGCGGGAACAGCAGCAGCGAAGAGCCTGATCTCCTTGGCTCGTGGGACGCGAATGACCGCGGTCTGACCCCTACTTTTGCCCGTCTCAACATGCGCAACGGCAACAATGGCGGCCCGCTCAACGGCAGCAGCCTGCTCAAGTCCCGCCGCAGCTCGACCCTCCCGTTCGAGGACATTGCCGAAGACCCGAACCGCGTGCGCCTCCGGGAGACGACGTCGTCGTTTGCGAACAAGGACTGGGTGGGCAGCAACGGCAGCAGCGGCCGCTCGTTCTCGACTTACGGTGCCCCCGAGGGCTGGCCCGGAACCGGCACGGCCCCGCGCGACCACGACGACAGCCCCTTCCAGGAGCGCGAGTACGATTTCTCCCGCCCGTTTGACGACTACACTGTCCCGAAGCGCAAGAGCAGCCGCGCCAATGTGCTCCCCTACACGCCCGACTTTGACCCCATGTCGAAGCGCGCCGAGGAGGGCAAGACCGAGTATGCGCGCGCAGTCGCGCTGTTCGACTTTGCCGCGGGCGAGAGCGGCGACCTGGGGCTCAAAAAGGGCCAGGTCGTCTTGGTGGTCGGTACCGCCGACGCGGCGGCCAAGTGGTGGCGCGGCCGTCTCAAGGACTCGGCGGCCGAGGGCATATTCCCCGCCAACCACGTCGAGGTGCTGCACATCCCCCGCCAGCTGACTGCGGGCATCACCAAGACGCAGCTCCGCACACGGCTGCTCACTGGTCTCGAGTTTGACTAGCTGGCGCCGAAGGCGCCGGCCGTCGTTGTCGGGGATATTGTGGATCTGCACAGATCTCGAGTAGTGTAGCTTTAGTGATTGTACGATAGGTGCATAGATGCATGGCCGTTGTGAGAACCCACCGAAGTTGTTCAAGCTGCAGCTCTCCATTGGGCGGGCGAGTGTGGCACTTGGCAGTGGCTAACAGTTCAGCGGCCCCATCCGCCGACGCGAATCCCCCGCACCCTACCGGGCGTGCCATACCCCATCGCTGTATCGTCTCTCCCTGTCTCGCCATCAGACCAACATACGGGGCCTCGGCACTGGACGCGGCGCTAATGAGCGTGATCGCGATGGTGTGGCCAGATTGAAACACTCTCACGCTCTAGCACGATCGCCCTCCATCTCGTCACCGAATGGTCATATATCCCTCTATGAGCTCTCGTCCGCTCCCACTGTTCCTCTGTTCTTACATCTGCTTGTGTTCTCTCTGTCATCTCCTCTGTGTCCCGAATATCCCCTCTGCTCGCGGTCCTCTCACCATCTCCATGTCCCTGCAGCACAAGCCGCGCCCGCCCTGCCGCTCCCCCACGCCCGTCTTCTGCGCGGCAGCCACGGCGGTGCTCCTCACGCAGGCCGTGCGGTATCGCCTAGAGCGGCGGCTGGGTAAGTGTGCACCGTTCAGCGGGCTCGAGCTGATGGCAGACCAACACTCGCTCCTTGTCGGGGTTCTGGCCATGGGCGTCCTGGGCCTGCTGCTCGGCCTAGCTTGGCTGTACGCTGTGCGGGGGTGCGGAGGTGACTGCTGGGGGCTCCAGGCGACGTACTCGTGGGATACCCCACTTGTGTGTGGAGACGATTAGATCGGAGCATGCAGCAATTTGTGGCACTTCTGTCGCGCTATGCACGAATGTGACACCGAGCGCGTGGCCTCAGACTAACTCTACCGAGGTGGAGAATGATACATGCCCACGACTCTGTAAACTACACACACCGCCATGCCCCGCCTCACCCGCCTCGTCCGCGACGTCGTGCACCTCGCGGAGCGCAAGTCCGCCGGTCCACCCGTGCTGACGGGCAGAGTACTACACGGTGAGCCTGCTCTCGATCGCTGTGCTCCTCCTCACCGCGTCCCTCTCCGCCACGCAGGGCTGCATCGTGTGCACCACGCTCGCGGCCCGCTGCTGGACCCTCGCTGCGTTTCTCCAGCTCGCGCTCGTGGTGCTCATGACGCGCGCGGTGGTGCTCAGGCGCTGCGAGATACGCGGCTCCAACCACTTTTACCGCTGGTGGCGCGACGCGACGGGGGTGCATGTGCTGTTCGCCGCGGCGGCGGGGTGTGTGCTCGCCCCGTCTTTGACGTCGTTCTGGCCGCTGGTGCGGGATGCGCTGGGGGCTGCGCGTGCTGGAGGAGAGTCCGGTCTGTGCAAGTGATGATTGCAGTGTGCATATGCTCTCGTTTAGCCTGGCAAGTGATGACAGCCGAGTCGATGCACAACGTTAGACTAGTATTGCACAACTCGAAGCTACTGTCCCAGGTATATTTACATGCTACTACCAGAATCCACCCAGCGCCGCCAAGTCCGACGCGACCGTCACTGCATCAGTCCCGATCTGCTTCATCATCTCGCGCTGGCGGTTGTTCGGCTGGAGGGCAAAGTGGTGCAGCAGCCCGCCGTCGAGCACGCCCTTGGTGAGGGGGCGGGGCACGAGGTCGTTGCGGACGGTGCGGAAGGCGCGGGGGTTAAGGCCCGCCACGTGCTGCGCATTCCGCACGAGCTGGGCCTGCACGAGCTGGAGGCGCTTGAAGCGCGCAGACTTTACGGCCACGAGCGTGGTGAGCGACCCGTCGGCCGTCGAGAAGATGAGCTGCGACTGCGAGGCAAAGTCCTCCTCCTGGTTGCGCCGGCGCGCGATGGTCTTCGAGGCCGTCACCACTGCGCCGCCGTGGAACTCGGTCTGCAGCAGCAGCTTTTCGCCGTTCAGAGAGTCAGGGTCCGCGGGGTCGAACGCCAGCAGACGCATGTCGCCGTCCCGGTCGTTGGTCACGAAGATGACCTGCCCGTCGAGGATCAGAAAGTCGCCAGAGACGAGCGAGCGGTCCTGCAGGTCGCGGCTGATGGTCGTAAACTTGTACGGCGATTCCTGCAGAGTTAGCAAATTGGGTCTCGAATGAGGGCGCAGCCAGCCTTGAGATGACAAGCTGATATGCTTCTCCTCGCTAACTCACCTGCATGGTCGCAAAGATCAACGACTTGACAAAGTCGCCAATGAGGATCAAGTTTTTGAACACGCGGATGCTCGTCACATACATGCTGACGTCGAGGAACGCGAGGCCCATGAGACGGTCGTCGTAGTCGAGGCCCTTTGCGAGCACCTTTGGCCCGTTCGAGTGGACAATGTACCCGTTGATATTCGCGATGGCGCTGACGGGGTTGCGCGTGGGGTCCTTGCAGCAGAAGCGGAGGCGGAAGTGGGGCTCGCCGGGCACGTCGCCGACCGTCTCGTCGACCTCAAACACATAGACTGCGCCGTGGGTTGCGCGGTCCTCGCCAAAGTTCTTGCCTGTGCCGACAGCGATGAAATCGCGGAATCCGTTGGGCGACGCGGACGACTCGAGCGTCACGCTCTCGACGCACAGAATGGCCTCGTTCTGGTCAAACTCGTAGCCGTCAATCACGCGCCAGGGGTTGGAGCCGGCGGCGAAGAGCTCGAGCGACGCGCGCTGGTTGGTCGGCGGGGTGAGGTACGGCCCCTCGGGGCCGAGCTGGATCTCGCCCTCCTCGTCGTACGCCTGGAAGGGCACCGTCATTGCGGCCGCACCGACATAGTGCCCCGACGGCGGGTCAAAGGCGACGTGCGTGTACGTCCGCTCCATCTTGTACCTGTCGCACGGCATGGAAAAGTCCGTGTTCAGCGTCGGGGGCAGGTAGCAGATAAACGCGCCCTCCTGGATGCGGATAAAGTACTCGCCGCGGCTGCCGTGGTGCGTCGTCTTGCCAAACGCGTACGCGGGCTGCTTGAGGCCAAACGACTGCAGCGGGTGCGCATCCGAGGACATGATCCAGTGCGGCCGGTCGCCGGCGATGAACGCGCCAGTGTACCCCTCGATATCGGCAAACGGCAGGATAGAGTACGCGAGCGTCGACGCGGCCGACACGAGCAGCAGCTGCGTGTGCACACGCCTGAACCGCACCGCGAGCGAGCGACGCGACTGGTCCTTTGCGTCGAGCGTGAACCGCGGCTGCGCCTCAAAGACATTCAGCCGTCCAGACTTGTGCAGCACCAGCAGGTGTGGCCGCAGCGTGCGCGTGCCGATCGGGCAGAAGAGCATCTGCAGCACAGTGTCGCTCTCCTCGTCGTCGGGCATCGACGACGCCAGGTCGTCCGTAAACGACGCCTCCGAGTCGTACACGCCGCGCGACTGGAGCACGAGCTGGAGATCGGGCAGCGAGCGGAGCTGGTGTCAGCTGGCACGAAGAGTCATAGCTTACCTGGAGTTCACCGTTTATGCCCAGCGTCGCGAGCCACTGCGTTCCGCGCGACGCGTTGAACGCGCTCTCGGTCGTCGCCTGCTCCGCCGCAATCGCCGGCTTGGCGTCCTGCAGCCGCTTGAGCTGCTCGCCCGTGAGCTGCGTGCGTGTGCGCGCCTTGGCCGGCGTCTGCATGTGCTTTCCGTGGTGGTGCTCGTGCCCGTGCGTCGCCTCAAAGGTGCGGTACACGCCAGTGACGTCGGTGAACACCTCGACGGCCTCGCAGTGCGGAAAGTGGTGGCCCTCGGGGACCACGGCGTCGGAGACGGTCCGTGCAAGGCTGTCGCCGACGTACAGGCTGATGCTCCCGTCCTCGCGCCGGATGACAAGGTACGGGTCCGCAATGCTCGCCGCGACGATCGGGGGCAGGTCGGACGGGGCGCATATTGTGCTCTGCACGTTGCCGTCAGAGTCCATGAGCACGGCCTGTGTCGGCGACACGTGCACGATCGACGAGCGGTTGAAGAATGTCCCGACCGCAATGGTCGCCTCGTCGAGCTGGCCGATCTGGTCCTGCGTCGTCTTGGCGGACAGCGTGTAGATCTATTGTCAGCGGGGTTGTAGGTTCTACTCACATTCGACTTTACTCCATCCGTCGTGAACAGAACCGTCGTCTGCTCGGCCTCAGAGATGCCCTTGAACTTTTGCGCACTCGGCCGCTGCACGGGAAGGAACCAGGATCCGGTGACAGTCGCGAGCTGCTCAAAGCGCCGCCGCTTGGTGATGGGGATACCGCGGCGGAAGACGTTGATAGTCGAGCCATTGCTGCCGCCGCCGACAGCCACGAGCTGGGGATATGTCCTTACGCCTTGGTCCGTGACGGCGATGCCAAACTCGATATCCGAGATGCGGCCAATGCCGGCGAGCACGTCCTGCGGCGTGAGGGTAATCGTTGCGGGTCCCGTGGCGACGACGGTTTTAGCGGACCCGTTGGCGCCCGGCCCGTCGGCGGCGCCGTACAGGTCCTCGTCCCAGTCGAGCTCCATCTCCTCCTTCTTTGCAGTCTCGTCCTCGGCCAGCACCTCACGCACGAGGTCCACCTTGGCGAGCAGCGAGTCGCCTTCCGCGCAGCCGACAAAGATGCCGTGCGAGCCAGTGAGGTGCAGTGTCGACGGGGGCGGGAGCGCAGACGACTGCTCGTCCACCTTGATCATGCCCACGGAACGGCCGTCCATCTCGAAGCGGACCTGGTGCGCGTCGCCAGTCTGGAGAACGAGGAGCATGTCCGTCGCGGAAACAAACTCTGCGCGGGATCCCTCGAGCGAGAGCTTGGTCGCCTCGGAGGACGAGTCGGCCGCCGATGCGGTCGTGCGCTCCCACCATCCATTCACGGATGTGCTGACTTTACGTCCGCTCTGGTCGACATGGATGATCCCTGTCGAGGTGACGACCACCACACCGCCGACCTCTGTCGGGCACGCGACAATGTACTGCGAGTCGCTCGGGAGGCCAGTGACGGATGTGAGGAGGGGGTATGTGCCGCCTGCCGAGAGGTCGAATGTGCGGATCTCGAGGTGGAAGGTATCCTTGTGCGACCGATACCGTCCGGCCCAGGTGTACATGGGCTCAAACAGGAGTGCAAGAGTAGGCGAGTGGAATCCCGGGAGGAATAACATATCCCTGACGTTCTTGATCCCCGGCGAGACATCCGCGAGCGCGAGGGCAAACGACGGCGAGTACGGAACGTCACTAGAGTCAGAACAGTACCCGGTCTCCACTTACCGAGCCGCAAACTGCTCCTGCATGAGGTCGAGCTCCGACTGCTCCTGCAGCAGCGGAAGCACTGCGAGCGTGTCTTCCGGCAATGTCATGAGCGCGAGACGCGACAACGGATCACTTCTCAACAACGGGATGTAGCCCTGCAGGTCGCCGTTGATCATCTGCTGGCAACGCTCGTAGGTGTGCAGCGACACTGTCGCAATGTCGCCGCGCGACCACTCCATAATCGCCATCTGCAAGTCAGCATTGCCAGCTTTCTTCTCATACCTTTGCATCCTTGATCGAAACCAGTAGTCGGTCGAGACCGTCGATGCCCGAGTCGATCGTTCGCAGCAGGGCCAAGCCCGTGATCACGCCGTGGAGCTCGTGCCGAGTGAGGAGGTGAAGCCGTCTTGTCGTCTCGTAGCGCACAGGTGCTCTCTGATGGCAGAACAAACGGGAAACGTAACCAGGGCAAAGTCACAGGTAAGAAGATGCATGAGTTTATGATCACAACAACAATGGGTGCATCTCGGCATATGGGGGCTTACATCTGCTGGTGCCGAGTCAAAGAAGCTGTCCCCCATGTCGTCGGGCATGTCCTGCGACGCGGCTGGCGCTCCGCTCCGGCCCTGCTCTTCCGCGATCGGTCGCAGCTCCTCGCGGATCTCAAACACACGCAGGTCCTGGCCACCAGCAACCACCACGTTGCCCACTACCTTGATCTCTGGGGCTTCGAGCGCCGCATGAGGTTTTGGTAGCGGGTAGATGGTGGAGGGGGTAAAGTGTGGCAGGAAGAGCGAGTGGTGGATCGCCGAGGGCGGCAGGACCGTCGAGTGCAGGGCCTGCATCGTAGGAGTGTCTCCTGATGGATGAGGGTGAGGGGCGAGCTGGCGGAGCGGGGGTAGTGGTGAGCAAGAGGGTAGTGGATGCGAGTGGATGAGCAAAACAAACGATGGTTGAAGACGCGAGGACAAAGGCCCAAAGAGATTGAGAGCCGGGGTGATCATTGACGGCGAGGTGTTGATCTCCGCGGGAGTAGGCAGAGCTCACGCCTATGTTTTCTCGCGTGCATTCCACGTGACAAAGCAAGCCTAAACCTTTGAGGGCGGAAGCAAATCCTGGTGGATCCATCCTGTTAAACGGAGCTGGCCATTGGGCGATCCACTGGCTGTGTATTCGAGTGCCACAGGTAAGATTTGCCGATAATTCCGTCTCGTCATTGCAAGCAGCGTGGTTGGGCAGGGTTCCGATTAGTATTCACTTTGTATGGAGTGATTAGGAAAATGACGAAAAGCTAATGAACGATCACTCCGAGGTATTAGAAAATAGCCATGTGTCAGCCAGGAGATTGTAATTGAATGTTATCCAACCAGACCCAGGCGAGATCACACACACCGAGTTGCTCCGGGCCACCACCGCCAGCACCAGGAGCAGCACTCCACCAGCCTGCGTCCTGGCTGGCTGGCTGGCTGGGTGCTCTAGCTGGCTCACAGCCTGGCTGTACTTGCTCACTCGCCTGGCTGCTCACTGCTGCCTGTCTGCTCGCTGTCGAGATCACCTGCGCCAATCCGGTCTTACTCTAACCTCACCCTCATTCATCACCACCCACTCACCCCTCCTCACCATCTAAAGCGATGCTCTCCTCGGCATTCCCCCGCATCGTCTCGCGGGCCGCCGCCCGGGCGTCCCCCGTGCAGCAGGCTGCCAAGGTCCGTTTGCAAAAGAAAAATGCTCTGCCCTGCCGCCCGTTTTCATCGTCGTCGTCGTCGCCCCGCTCTCGTTCGGCTACATGCCGCCGTTTTCCCATCCCTTCCGCTCGACACATGCATGCTTGCAAAGCTCCCGCAGTACCAGCATGACACGGGCGACCGTATGCCCACGGTACCGCTCGGCGGGCTGTGTGACTTTTGTGTTGTTGGCGACGACGATGATCGACGGACAGGCGGAGCTTGTTTTTCCTACTTTTAGCTAACACCAGACGCAGGCCCGCTTCAACTCGACCTTCTCGCAGCAGACCGCTCAGTCCTTCTGGACCTCGAAGGCCGCTATCGGTGGTTCGGCCGCCATTGCCGTCGGCACCACCGCTTGGTACATGCACCTCTTTGGCGTCCCCGGTCTCCAGGAGGCGTCGGCCAACACTGCCGCCGAGGTCGGTCTCCACCCCGCCGAGTACCCCTGGCCCAACAAGGGCTGGTTCGAGACCTTTGACCACGCCTCTATCCGCCGTGGTTACCAGGGTGTGTAGCAGAGCTGCTGCTAGGAGATCCCACTGACGCTCAGTCTACCGCGAGGTCTGCGCCGCCTGCCACTCGCTCGACCGCATTGCCTGGCGTAACCTTGTCGGTGTCTCGCACGCCGTCGACGAGGTCAAGGCCATGGCCGAGGAGTTTGAGTACACCGACGGCCCCAACGATGACGGCGAGATGTTCCAGCGCCCGTGAGTTGGCTCGGAAAAGCGGTCATTTCGGACGGCGGGTTTCGAAACCCTTGACCTCGGCTGTCTGGTCCGCCAATGACGCTCGGCCCAATGCAGCAAGTACTAACCCAACCACAGTGGAAAGCTTGCCGACTACATGCCCGCTCCCTACCCCAACGAGGAGGCCGCCCGTGCCGCCAACGCTGGTGGTTACCCTCCCGACCTCTCCCTCATCATCAAGGCTCGCCACGGCGGTGCTGTGAGTACTTGAACGGCGACAGGGCTGCCACAGCCCGGTGCCATGGAGCTCTGCTCTGCATCTCTGCGCGTTGCTGACACACGCAGGACTACGTCTACTCGCTCCTCACCGGTTACGTTGACCCCCCCGCCGGTGTTGTTGTCGCCGAGGGCATGAACTACAACCCCTACTTCCCCGGTGGTGGCATCGCCATGGCCCGTACCCTCTTCGACGGCCTCGTCGAGTACGACGACGGAACCCCCGCGACCACCTCGCAGATGGCCAAGGACGTCGTCCACTTCCTCGCCTGGGCCGCCGAGCCCGAGCACGACGAGCGCAAGAAGATGGGTCTCCAGGCCGTCATCATCATCTCCACCCTCACCGCAGTGTCTTTCGGCCTGAAACGCTTCAAATGGTCGGGCATTAAGAACCGCGTCGTGACGAGGCGCTGAGCCCCCGTCGAAGCACTAGAGGCGACTCGGAGGCGTTAGAAAGCAAAATTGTACCTCTGAGGAACATGCAAATATTACGTGATGCCAAAATGGCTTCTAATCAGGGTTTTCGGCTTCTAGAGGCAGAACATCTGCATCTCTGGGTCTCTCCGGACGCTCTGGTAGCTCGGCGAGGTCGTGAGCGCGCTGGAAGCATGAGAAATGCTCGTCCAAGGTGTTCGAGCAGTACGAGTGTGGCGCTTGAAAACAGCCACGGTGAGGTTCATGATTACGTAAGTTGATGATCACCCAAATTGACCGAGTGGCGCCACTCCATGCAACTAAACAACGACATCGGGGGTGTTCATTGACATTCAGAGAAGACTGATGTAGCTGCCTGAAGTGTCTGCATATGGCGCGAAGTGTCTGCGCTCAGTGGGGACTAAGCGGGGCCGCGGTGGGACCCAGAGATGCCACAACCTACATCCCATGGCGGACCGTTTGGAACCAGCCGGCCGTCGCTGACCATCTTTCAACAGGCTTCTGCCCTATCTGTGTTATCTGTCTCCTTCTACAGGGATCCCTCTCAACAAGGTGCTTCTCTCGCTGGACACTCAACCCATAGTCGGGCGGTACTTTGTAAAAGGCTACCTACACATTACGTAAGCCCGCCTGTTGTCACGTGAAGCCTCTCGCGATGCCGCGTCCAAAGCAAACAAGCGGGACATTGTAGAGATCCATCCCGCTGCGGCCGCTCAGATCGCACCGCTCACGGTGCTCATCTCGGACATTGTTATAGTGCCCAGCCCAGCCGTCACTCCGCTCATGTCTCGCATGTTCTATGTGCCAATGATACTGCCGACTGAAGTCCGGAAACAGTCTGCATAGAAAGACTCGGAGACATTTCCGCCGAGATCCTGCCACCCTCGTCACTAGTGTGTAAACAAGCTCATGCACTTCACAGCATTGCCTGCAACCGCTGTTCACGTTTCACATATCGTCACTCACATCTGTGCACTTGACTCGATGGCTCCTCCAATAACTCCTCCCACATTCAATCCCCCTGCGATCCCCCTCTCGTTCCCGCGGCAGGAGTGGTGGGACTCTGAATGGTGGAAACTGGACACGAAGATTGGACGAGCCGCCAATGCAGCCAAGAAGTCGAGTCTCCTGTGGATGGACGTCATTAGCGCGAATCACCGCGACACGGAGGGCTTTCCTCCGTACAAGTTCAAGCTTGCTGTCTATGATCGCGTTGACCAACTGTAAGTGCTTCCATCCCCCACTCTTGACAGCAACGATTACTGACCCCGCGAAGGAATCATGAGCGACGACGCCAGCGTCCGTACACTGGCCTGCACCCAACCGTAGAATCTTGGCGGGAGGAGACTGATGGTCTTATCAGAATGGCATTCGACGAGGTGCGTTTTTTGTTTGTATTCAGTGGCCAGACTACTCATTTCCAGGCCACACATGCGTATCCTCCTGAATCACCTACGCAGATGCCGTCGTTTGAGGAGACGTACGCTCTGGTTCGCGTTCTTCTCGACCATCGCTACGTTCAAGGGAAAGACGCCGAGCCTGCCTATACGTCCGAGAGCGACTGGGACGAGGACGAATATGTGGAGGCCATGCAATGTTGGGAGCCCGAACACAGCGAGGTGGACACTTTCTACAGGGTGTGGCCTTTCGATGCTGAGACGGCAGGCAAGGAGGAAGATTCTGTTTGTTCGAAATACTACCAGGATATGTTGTTCTTACACCCCCTCCGCTCCGAGGTCCCAGAGGAATGGAGACCGTGGAAGTACAAGGTCGATAACGATAAGAGGGACAGTGCGCCGATATGGTACAGGGACTATAAGACGGGAAGATATTTCGGCCATGAGGATCTTTCAAGAGCGGAATTTTCAAAGCCTCCCCCCGGAGAGTAGTGCTGTGCTCGGCGATGAATACTTTCCGTGCACACTTCGGAAACATCCTAACAGCTGGTGTTGAGCTGCACGTTGCTTACTATACATGCCCAGGATTCCTTGTTCGATACTAAAGATTGACTGATGACACCAAGACAGTTAAATCCCCATTTTACTTCACATTCTTGCCCATGTTGCTCATACCTGGCATTGTTCCAGTACTCACATTACTCGCCGCCATTGTTGTTCGGGCCGACTCTTCTCTTTGGGCGCTAGTCGACGATGCTGAGTTTTCGTTCTCACAGCTTCGGGACGGTGGGCCCCGTGAGACCAAGCCGATCGTAGTCGCTCTATTCGAAAGCTTTGGCGTTCCCTTGGGTCCGGGCCAGTATGGTCTAGTGATTCAGCCTACCCAAGAAGACGATATCCTCGCCCCGATGACCGCCACCCTCAAGAGCGCACTTTCAAAGGACACAGCCGAGATGCCTCTCGTGAAAGCAATCCTGGCCGACAAGAACTCGAGGAAGCAGGTTGTTGCCACCACCGAAAACGATTACACTCACGCTTTGCACGGCATGTTTATGATGGTCGTCAACAAGCTCATGCAAGAGTCGTCGGCGTTCAATCTCCTTGCGCCAAGCTATCTTCGCGACATAATAAAGGGCGGGCGTAAGACTGTATGGCCTACCTTGCGCGCGCAGTCATCTGTCCGATTCCCAAATGGCTGGTTCTTTCCCGACTGGCTCGTCACTTTTCCACGCCCCTATCCCACTCCCGCAGGGACACTGGCGCACGATCCGAAGGAGGTCCTAAGCACGGTCGAGTTTAAGGTAGGTACATGGCTGTTATGTTTCTGACGTCAGATGGGTGGGCGCCACTTTGACCTCATCACCGACCTACAGGATGCGTTTTTCGCCTGCGGGGGCATAGCCGTCGGAAAGCCATCCTCCACGTCCGACGTCTCGTATGCCGTTGGCGTGCCGGTGTCGGCCGCCTCGAAGTCCGGCTATACCTTCGCCGCCGCCGATGTCAAGGCTGCCCTCGTCAGGGAGCTGGCCAAGAAGAACAGGAAGCTGTCCAGCTACAACTCCAACCTCGACACAGACTACACGACAATGCTCGACCGTGTCCTCGAGGCAGCCGCGATCGCCACATGGGCAGACACCAAGCTGACACTTTTTGCCGCCGGCTCTCGCTACTTTGCCGCGGGGCCCGCGGCGGGGTATGGCCTGTACCGACAGGCCAAGGTACCTTCAGGGAGAAAGGGCCCCACTGCCACGGGTGTGAGCGCGACGGATGCGGCTGGCGCTGCCGTGACCCCAGCTGATTTGACGGCTCGCGACATGATTCATGCTGTCGAGGGGCTGAGGGAGGACCTTGCCGTCTCGTCACCAGACTCCACATCACCCGGAGAGAGCTGGAGCAGAGCCGACGTAGACCATACTCTCGTCGCTCGCCAGGCACCCAAGGACCTAGTGCCCCCTTCCACCGCCGACATACAGGCGGTGCGCGCAGCCGCTGCCACGAATCCTGCCAGCAATGTCGTTTTTACCCGATCCTACGGCTCCACCCTTTCGACAATCACGCCCCCCTCGGATCGCGCGGGGGCTGACCCCGATGACAGCGCCGACAGCATCAACAGAAAAGCGACCTTTCTGACTCATGTACTGGCGCTCACGATGGACAAGCTCATCAACTCTGGCAGGAGAAAGCGTCCGCCACCAAAGCCCACTGGGTTACGTAATTAGATCAACATACAGCATAAAACCATGAATCCAGAGAATCCATAGATCCATATAGAGCTGACAGTTGATAACGGAATCAAAATTGGACGTAATGTACGCGACTGCCTTTGGCGCGTAGCTGGACGCATATTTCGCGCGGAACGCGTCAAAGACAACGACTGCAACGTTGCTCTCCCCGCTACAGTCTATCTCTACCTCGACCTGATACATGAACGAGCTAGTCTACAGCGGCTTTGGCGCCGAGGCGTCCGACACGGCGATAAGGTGAGTGCGCACGCACGCCGAGCTGACGCGCAGGGCTGTCGCGACGACACGGCCGCTCTGGCTCCTGCGCCCGCTGCCGCTGAGCCAGGTAAGCCCGCACGCGTACGGGCGCATCAACGGCAGCGGCGGGGGGATGGAGAGCCTCGCGTCGGCGTGCCTCGGCGTCATCTCCCAGAATATCCACACGTACGATCCCAACACGCTCACCGCGCTCCCGCCGCACCTCGCCTCGCGCGTCATGCGGCGCGTGTGCGACGACAGGAAGTTTGTGCCCCTCGCGCGGAGGCGGCCCGACGACGCGACGCTGTGGACGTTTATTGCGTTTAGCGATACGGAGACGGTGGAGAAGCACATGCGCTCGCATACCGTGCAGCTTCCCGTTGGGCCGACACTCGCTGCGCTCCCGCCGTCGCGCGACCGCGCGGGCATCGGCGCCGTGCACCCGATCGTGGCTGCGCCGTATTTGTTCAACAGGCTGGAATGCGCCGACCGCTTTGCGTTTCTCACCACGCTGCAGCTCGACGGGCGCGACGCGGCGCTGACGGACGACAACGTCGGCGCGCTCCGGCACGCGACGCACCTGACTGCGCTGTGGACGCGCGGGTGGATGGGCCTCACGGACGTCGGCATTCGCACGCTCAGCATGAGTCTTGTGGCTCCCAACGACGCCGAGGATGCGCAGGGGCTGTGGCGCCTGCGCGCGTGGTGGCTCACGGGCTGCATGGGCGTGGGCGATCGGAGCATGCAGAGCTTTGCAAAGTGGCCGGGACTGGTGCTGCTAGGTAAGCTGGGCCAAAGGTTGGAGCTGACTCTCAGACGTGCGGGAAACAAGCTGTACCGAGGTCGCGATGGACATCTACAACCGCGCCAACGACTCGCTGTGGGGCGGGCACCAGCCGCCGTTCCAGCACGTCAACGACGGCCTGCGGGGGCTGTTTGCCAACGACGACCCGGACGCGATGCTCGACAAGTTGTGCGAGACGCTCATCAAGTCGGACCTCCCAGTGGACGACGCGCACCCCGACGGACGATATCTCTCGCTCAATCTCGTGTCCTGTAATGAACCGCCCGCAGACGAGTTTCTGCCCGAGCCGAAGTCTAAAGCGCCGAAACTGTTCGATCCGGCGAGCCTCAGCACCGGGGGCACGTACAAGACCGGCCTCGGACAGGTGTACGGCGCTGGCACCCAATACATGGAGGACGAGGCGCGGGGCAAGCGCGATGCCGTCAAGCTCGCCCTCGAGCTGCAGGCGGAAGACCTGCATATCGCCGACTGCATCGCGCGCGGCGAGACGCCCCCCGAGCGCCGCTTTGACCGCGAGTACCGCGAGAAGAAGGCCGCAAGGAAAAAATTCTGGACCGACATGGACCGCGATGCCAAAAAGCAGAAAACCGCCGATCGCAACTTTAAAAAGCGCGTGCTCGACTGGGCCACCAACCCGGACTCGCGCATGTCGAGCGACCAGGTGTGGCAGAAAAAGCCAATTTACCCGACAACGCGCAATGCGCTCGGCCAGGAGTGGCTCGTGTCCACAAAGGTGTTCAAGGACAAGGCGTCGGACGCCGAGGCGCACTCGAAGCAGTTTGTAAAGGGCGTGCGCGCGCAGTGGCACCGGGAAATGGGTGATGGGACGGCCGGCAACGCGAGTGCAATGCTAGTGCGTCTGGTGCGGCACGACTGGGAGACGATGCGGCCCGGCGCCGCCGCAGCCCCCGATATCGGCGAGGTGCGCGCGCGCCGCCGGGCCGGCGACCACGAGGGCATCGCGGACATGCTGCTATCCACCTTTGGCGCGTATACGCCCGAGGACGTCAAGCCCACCGCGTCTGAGCCCTCGGCGACACAGCTCTCCGTCCCCTCCTCCCAGCCCGACTCGCAGCTTCAGCCCACACAGGCTCGCGGCTTCAACCCCTTCCGCGCCGCCAAGCCCTCTTCGTCGGGGATCACGAAGCTCGGCGCGCATGTGTGCCCCGAGGCAGCGCCGATAAAGGAGGAGCCGAGGGCGCCGCTACCGAAGGCGACGTCGGGCGTGACTGCGCTCGGCCGCAGCTCTGGCGTCACACCACTAGGACGCGGCTCTGGCATCACGCCGCTCGGCAAGAGCGGAGTCACCCCGCTCGGCCGTACAAGCTCGGGAGTCACACCACTCGGCAAGACCAAGTCGGGCTCGGGCATTACGCCGCTCGGCCGCAGCTCGAGCCAGGCCACTCCCCGGAGTCAGCCGAAGGCCACCTCTCAATCGGCGAAACCAAAAGCCAAGCCAGCATCGAAGACAGCACCGAAGGCGGCGTCGCAGGGAACTCAAACGAAGTTGACGTTCTTCGCTAAGAAGAAATAGTTGTATCATGTATTGTAATACCATCTAGTTGCATGTGTACTGTTAGCCCGTGGTATTTGGAGTGGGTCCTGTTGCCTTTGATGAATGCCAATTCCGTCGATCTGATCGCCTGCCCCACCGCCCCACCACGCGCTCCACAGCGCATATTCACAGCAATCAAATAAATACATCAAAGCAAGAAATGTCCTACGCCCGAGTCAAGGACAACACATGTACCCGCCCGCCAAAGACGGACAGGTATAGCAGCCTCCGGCTTATATCAAGGGTAGTGTCCGTCTTCCCCCCGACCGCATACCGCGCGCTAGGAAGCGGGCAGTGGCTTTGCCTTTTATTGTGGCTCAGCAGGGTGGGGGGTTGGATGGGAGGAGGGGAGGGGAGGGGAGAGGGAGAGGGGAGCGAGGGAAGGGGGGAGAGAGGAGGGGGGAGAGAGCCTCGAGGGGAGAGAGAGGAGGGGGGAGAGAGGAGGGGGAGGAGGGGAGCAGGTGGCAAGTCAGAACGTTGGCATGGTCAAACAGCGTCAGCGCGACGTCAGCAGAGACGGAGACGATGAAATGATAACTGGTGAATAAACGATTCGAGAGGTGGAGAGCAGAAATGAGAACGAGACGGAGATGAGATGGAAAAGTTCGAGACCACATCGAAAGCAAGCATCCTGCCCTGCCCAGCGCGTCTCACCGCTCGCACCAAACTGTATACATCTGCTTCCGGCTCACGTGTGTCTCACTCACAAATCACGTGGCACGTCAAACGTAAGTTCGATCGACGCCATTGTAGCATTCCGATCGTTCCCCATGCCCATCATGGCCGTACTGACTGCTGATGCGCCGTCCCGAGGCCCGACGGCGCCGGGCTCGGCATGAACTATGAATAAGAATTATGACGGTGCCTCGCCGAGCTGCGATAGCTTTCGCTTTCGCTTGTGCAAACCCAATTTAGTCTCTTTGCTAAATTACCTTTTGACGGCGTTTATTTTCCCTATTCACGATAGAGACAGTTGCGAGATCACCGAGACGCCCAGCGAGCCGCAGTGCCATGCAGCAGCGGTGGATGGAACGGGCTGCAGGGCGAGGGACAGAGGGGGAGGGAGAGACAAAAGGGACCCGCAGGAGTCGTAGCCCTCGACCGAGACGGAATGGGCAAGACGAGTCGGGCAAGTCCAAGACCAGGACCAGGACCAGGACCAGGACCAGGACTAGGCGTTGAATCAGGAAATACGCCAGCCCGCAGCTGCATGCATGAGATCTTGACATCTGATCTCTTGACAAGAACAATAACTCTCCATCTCTAGACAATAACACGCCCCTCGTCCGGTGGCAGACGTGTCCTGTACGCTCCTGTGCGCTCCTGTGGCTTGCGGCTTGTGGCGTCTCGTGCCCGTCTCGTGCCCCGCCCGGTGTGCCTGCTGGCCTCCTGCTCCTGGCTGTCTCTCGCTCTCGTTGCTCTCGCTCTCGCTCTCGATCCTCGGACCGCTCTCGCTTGATTGCTCCTGCCGCTCGGACCTCTGCATCCCTGGTGCTCCTGGTCCTTCGGCCACCGGCAGCTAGCCCCTCCGCCGCCTCAGCATTCCGGGGTGGCCGCCTCCTTGTTCTACATCCCTTGGCCATCCCTCGCCGCCCGTTCCTTTGTGCATCTCCCCCTCCTCCTGCCCCGTCTAGTCGGTCCGCGGATCAGCGTTCCTCGACCGATCCTCACTGCCAGCTGGGCCCGTGGCACTGACACCCGACACGGGGACTCGAGCAGCTTGCAGCTTGCTTCTCTCCATCTCTCGGTGATACCTCCGGAACACATCTCGGACTCGATCTCGGCGCTCGGCCAACACACATTACCACAGATCTCTGCAGCCCCGACCCTACGCCCCCGCGCCCTCCGCACTGCCCTCTAGCGTTCTTTATCTTCCATCCTCTCCATCTCTCGACTGTCAATCCGACCTCTTCACTCTACTTTACTTTTTTGTTCGCCTAATCTTTCGCTGTCCCTTCGTCTTTCACTGTCGCTGTTGCTTCACCGCTCCATTGCCACTCCACCCTTCGTTCGACTACCACTTCTCACAATGCTGCCCGCCGACCCGCCCCGCCGCGGCAAGAACTCGATGGCCGAGCTGCGCCTCCGCCGTCTGCTCGAGCACAACCAGCGGCTGAGGGAGGACCTCGCCCGGCCGCGGATCCGCGTCTCGGAGGCGAGCATGAGGTGAGTCCGCGCAGAGGACGGGGAAGCAAGCCGTCGACCTCGACGAGTCCGTCGCTTGGAGTCTCGTACGCCTTATTGTGCTGAGCAGCTGTCTGAGAACAAGCTGCAAATAGCGACAGACAACAATCCTTATTGTTAGCCCGGTGCACCAGGTGCCATCACACACTCCCCAGTTCCCAGAGATCGCTGGTCCACCGCAGCACCGACAACCCACACACTCTTCGCCCCGCACTCCGCTGACCCCAGCCTCATCTCGTTCTGCACCGGCACGCGCGACCCGCTCCTCCCGTCGGTCTGGGGCGAGCTCAAGAAGGGCGAGGACCCGTATGCGCCTCCCGAGCAGGGCTGCTGCGTTGGTGAGTGTGATGCGCGCGGTGTGCAGTGTGCGGACCGCCGCGGCGATCGGGATCAGCCATCGCTTGTTGTCCTGGTTGGATCAGTGCAGTGGCGCGGCCGCTTGGCGTGGGGAGCCTGCAAGCGCAAGCGTAAGCGAGCAGGGTGGTGTCACATTTCGCTTGTGGCGTGTGGCTCGATGCCTGTGCTGCGAGCAGTGTCGGTGTGCAGACTCCGTCTCTCTGCGGCTGCTCGAGAGTGATCATGTACTCCTGCGCGCTCCTATTCTTGCGTCCCAACATTTGTCTTTGCGCACACTAACCCGCAGTCATGTAACAGCCCCACCGCGCACACGAAGAAAAGTACCAACCTCGCTCCGAGCAGCCGCCTCCGCGCGCTCCGCGCGCTCCGCGCGCTCCGCGCACCCCGCCCTCGACACCACACATTCATTCCCTCACCATTGATACCTCTTCCGAACAGTCACCTCCTCCCGCTCGCGACGACCTCGCTTCTGCCATCCTACTTCGCTTTCAGTTAATCCGCATACTCATTACACATCGACACAGACCACCCCCATACCTGGCTCGGCTATTATTTCGCAGAACAGTCGACACTCGCGCGGCAGAGAGGACAAGCAATATCGGCAAGGCGCCCGCCCAGGATCATAATATCGCGGCCATAGCCGCAGCATACCCCTCACCTCATGCTTGTACGGATCGTACTAATGATACATGCATGAATGGCTACTGCGTAAAGAGAGAATGCGGGCGGCTAACCCATAGCCTGCGAAATGCTGTCGGGCGGACGCACCATCTGGGAGAACGTGAGGAGTCTGGCATCAGCACAATCCCACAATCCCACAATCCCCGTCGGAGACTCACCGCTTGACGGCCTGGATGTACTTGCGCGACACCTCGTCGTTGAGCACATGCGCGACATTGTCCGTGATCTTGTTATCGCTCGAGCGCGCGTGGATGCCGACGCTGGTCACGCCGAGCGGCCACGCGGCATTGCCAATCGACAGGCGCAGGTACGCGTCGTTGGCCTGCTGGTACGAGCGGTTCTGCATGTGGTGGATCACCTCGGCGAGGAGGCGCACGACGTCGTCGGGGAGTTCCTGCTGTCAGCGCGAGCGGCGGCGAGGGAGCCAAGAGCATGGGGCGAGGCAGCGGAGCAAAGAGAGGGCTCGGGATCTGGTACCGCGGTCGATGAGACACCAGAAGAGCACCCGCTCAAGATCCAGCTCGAGCACATGCCCCAGGCCACATCACCCGGCTGAGGCCGTACTTACTCGGCTGCGCAGCATGCGGAAGAGCGGCTTGAGGTTCTGCGCGCTCTGGGCGTGGTTGGCGGCAGCGAGCTTGCCCTGGGCCGAGCGCTTGACATCGTCTGCGGCGTCAGCGTGATCCGCGTCTCTGCTCACCAGGCCGGGCATCCAACCACGCCTCCCACTCCTTGAGCAGATCCTTGAAGGCCCAGTAGATGGCGGGGTGGAGCTTGTTGAAATCCGTCTTGACGAGGCCGATATCGAGCGGGCCCTCGGCGCGGCGCTTGCCCTCCTTCTCCTTGGTGCCCGTCTCGCCGCGCGCCTTGCGCTCCTGCTCGCGCGTATTCAGGTCCGCGACGGCCTTTTTAAAGTCGTTCTGCACCAGCTTGCCGCTGTCGCCCGCCAGCTCGAGCGCGCGCAGGCGCAGCCGGCGCGCCTTGTCGCTCTCCCCGAACAGCCGGATCGGGTGGCCGCGCGCGCGCAGGCGCCGGATCGCCTCGTCCGCCGAGATGTTGTATTTGTCTGCCTTGTCGGTGTCGTCGGCGTCGGGGGCGGGGGACGCCGCGGTGCTGTCCGCCATGGCTGCCAGCGACGCGCGCTTCATCTCCTCAGCCTAACGTCAGCACCCTCCGAGTATAGTGCTTACCTCCTTGCGCATGCGCCCCGCGCGCCGCTCGTCCGCCGCCGCCCGCGCCGCCGCCTCGGCCTCCTCCCGCTCCCGCCGCTCCGCCTCGCGCTTCGCTTGCGCCGCCGCCTCCCGCTCCCGCTCCACATCCCCGCGCCGCGCGTACTTGCGCGCTCCTGCGTCCGCAAAGTCCTCGTTCTTCCGCTTGTTGATCTCGGCGAGCAGGCCGTCCATGGTGTGGGTGGTGGTGGAGGATGTAATGTCGAGGTCGAGGTCGTCGAAAGCGGTCGAATGAGCTGTATATCCAAGCTCATTCGGTGGCGGAATTACGTAAGCAGCCATCTGCAAGCGACGCGGTATCGGTGGTTGCATCATCCGCCCGTGTCGGTGCTTGCTGCCATCACTCTCTTCGTCGTCGACATCGTCTCTCTAACACTACTCTATCTAGAACCCCGTCTCCAGCCCGTCACACCGGGTCCGACGCATAGAATCTACACACCATGGCTAAGAGTGAGTCCTCCCGGCAGTGGGTCGAGTGGTCGGATGACGCACACGAGCACGAGCTGTCGCGATGACGACCTCGCTGTAGTGCTGTTCCGGCCGGCTCCAGGCTACGGATAGCATGGATACAGGCCCCGATCTGCAGCTCAAGCCATGATCGTCGTCCACCCTCCGTGCTCCCGCTCTCGCTCGCCCCGCTCGCACTCGCGCTCACACACAGTCCCCCGGAGCTTCCGCCTCCTCGAGGAGCTCGAGAAGGGCGAAAAGGGCCTCGGCGACGGCAGCTGCTCGTACGGCCTCAAGGACTCGGACGACATGACCATGTACGAGTGGAACGGCACGATCCTCGGCCCGCCCCACTCGGCGTTTGAGAACCGCATCTTCTCGCTGAGCATCTACTGCGGGGACAAGTATCCTGGTGAGTAGTAGTGTTGTCTTCCTTTGCCTCTCTATGTATTCGCTGACCGCAGACCTCGCGCCCATTGTCAAGTTCGAGTCGCGCATCAACCTCCCCTGTGTCGACCAGCAGCAGGGTCTCGTGCGTGTTGTGATTTATTTGGCTGACAGCAGGTCGACCTCCGCCGCGTGCCCTCGATCGCTACTTGGCGCCGCGAGTTTTCGCTCGAGAACGTTCTGGTCGAGCTCCGGAGGTATGTTCTGCGTGTTCCGCTTGGCGGCGATCGGGGTGGTTGTGGTGGTTGTGCTCGTGCTCGTGGTCACAGCGGTCGTCACGGGCCCAGTCTATCAGGGCATGGCGGATCAACGCGAGTCACTACAACAGACTCGCACCCAATTCTCACGCTCGCTCTCACACGCTCGCCGCTGCTCTCGCAACTCTTCGCTGACATCAGGGAAATGGCCTCGCCCGCGAACCGCAAGACGCCCCAGCCCCCCGAGGGCTCCGAGTTCCCCCCCGTCGACCTCGTCGCGCTCGCCAAGCAGCGCGGCGTCTAAGAACAAGTGGAACAAGGCAGAAGCAGTCGGCAGCCGGTCGCGTGTTAGCATTTTTTCATTTCCTTCCTTTCTGTTATGATGCGTTTCCGGGCAAGCCATCAGCATGCAGACATGACAAGTGGAGGGAGGACTGATGTCATGCCTGGAGCGGTGGGCTGGGTCTGGAGTATGGTGGGATGGCCATGCACACTGGTACACTGACAGACGTTGTACGCTGACCCACTCACGACGGTATTGTCGCGTGGGATATTCGTTATTCCGCCCACGTTCACACGACATGCAGCCACGCCCAGGTCGCAAGGTCGCAAGGTCGCAAGGTCGCAAGGTCGCAAGGTCGCCAAGTCCAGGGCCGTGGCGGCGCCAGCGGCGCTCGGCGTCGAGCGCAGGCGGTGCCACCTGACCCTCTTGCACGCACACCTCATTCCTTCTTTTTCGTATTACAAATGAGCCGGTAGCCAGACTGCGGTAGACTTCAGGCATGGCCCGCGGCGAGTGGCATGAATGTATGGCGCCGAGGTACTCCGCCATGGCCACGAGGCGGGGCGGCCTGGCGGCTGGCCCCAATGCCCGAATCTCGCATTCTCTGCCGAGGCACAGCGGCAGCCACCGAGCCGAGGGTCCCGGCGGCGGAAATAGTAGCATAGTAGTACTTCCGGTAGATGTGTGGCGTGCTTGGCGCTGGCGGACAATGGCACGGACCACCATTCCCTGGTGTGCGGAATGCGTCGAACAGATCTGCGAGACCGGCAGTGCGTGAATACTTAGTACACCGAGGCAGAAGAGCGGTCCGAATGTCAGAGTCAGAAGATCAGAAGATCAGAAGATCAGAAGATCAGAAGAGGACGATGTCAGAAGATCTCAGCAAGCGACGGCGCCGCTGTCCGCTCCCATTCTGGGGTTCGCTGCGGCTGCAGCTTCGGGGCTGCAGCACCCTACCTCATCCCTGTTCTGGCCCCAACCCAAGCCCCACCCCAGTGTTCCGTGCTGTTTCCTGCATCCTGCATCCTGTTTCTTGCATCCTGGTTCCTCGTCCTGAGTCGGCCCACTCGCAGCCCCGGCTCGCGGCCCACTGCCGGTCTGAAGGATGGCGGGGTCGGAGCGGTGCCTCAGCCTGCAGCCTGCAGGCAGGAGGCAATTCGGTGCGCCTAGACTGGTGCCCGACTCCCAGATCTTCCACACCGGCCGAGCCGTGGAGCGTGGAGCACGCCGCGCGCCGCGGCACACAGCATGCACACAAGACTACAATGACGGTCGAGACAATCGATCAATCGGCGGCGCTAGACAAGCGCGACAATCGCTCGCGACGTTCACAGGCCACAGGCCACGAGGACGAGCCGTCGAGACAGCGACAAAAGAGGGTGCGTCCTTGTTTCTGTTCGAGCTGGTGATCTAGCCTTGAGATTGTTATATACCTCGCCCGGTTGTCACTCCCCTCTTTGTCCGATACTTTGTCTATCTCCATCGTCCACAGTCCATCTTACTCATTATCTCAGATATCTCAGATATCTCAGATCTCCACTCTTCATCCATCTTTCGGGTCCTTTGCGCATCACCACTCTACAATCCCCACCGCCCATTGTTCTCCCTCTCCATCCCTCTGCGATCGAGCCAGCCACCGCGGCCGCTCAGCACCGCTCAGACCACTCGTCCAGTCCACTGTAAGTCCTTCTTTTGTGCGTTCCCTCGTCGCCATCGCCGTCCGTCTCTTCCATCGAGGGACGGGAACGAGGGGCTCGACGTTTATTTCCTTGCCGGCGGTCCGAGCCCCGGCGCACCCTCGCCCGGCGCGCCCTCGTGCCCGCGCCCGCTTGCCCTCGCTGTGCCCGACTTGGTTAGGTTCAGCCACAAACAAGTTTGATGTCCCCCTCGACTCCCTCTGGCACTTGTTGTGAATTCTACTCGTGTCGCAGAGTGTGGACACGCGCGTACACCCGGTTGACGTCTCAGACATTCAAGACAAGAAGCACCCCGGCACAAGCTTCTATTGTTGCTGTTTTGGGTGTGGGCCCCACTTGGCAACACCTGGCACCTGGCCTTGCACGGGCACAGACCTGTTTCTGAACGCCACAAGGCATCTCGTCGCCATCAAACTCCCACAGCTCCCCTGCTCCAGCTCCTTTGGGATAGCCTCGCTGCTTCTCCGTGGCTGCCCTCAAACGTTCTGTAGCGCCGTTACCGCGTCCCGCGTCCTGCATCCTGGTTCCTACGTTCCTGCAACAGCACATTCCAGCATCTCTCCATCTGACAAGGTCAGGCCAAAGCGCGTCAACCGACAACAACGACGACGACGACGGCAGCTGGATCGTTTTTCTGAAAAGGAAACGATTCTCGTATTGGTATATTCACAATAAACCATTCTTGTCCTTTCCAAACGCGCACACAGGCCTCCCCCCACCTTTTCCGCCTCCTCACTAAACTCCCTTGGTCACCGTCGCTTGCCCCTTCGTCACCACCCCTTAGACTCTCCTCGCTGGTAGTAGAACCATCTCCCACTCTCATTCTTCAAGAACAATCACCACTTCCACTTCGTCTCTTCCTGCTGAACAACAGCACTAATAACAACAACACTTCAACAACAACACTTTGCCATCTTCACTCCACAAACTCCCTTTCATTCGTTCCCCTTCAACAACGTCAACAAAAATGACAATGTCGAGGCCGCGCTTCCACCGGTCGTACTCGACCTCGCACGCTCACGGGCCGTCCAAAGTTTCGTCGCACTCGCATACTCCGTCGCACTCGGTCACCCATGCCACGCCTTCCCTCGGGCAGGGAGCCCAGGTGGTGCGCACCCCCTCGGACGCGACGAGCTGCATGGCGCAGGCGGGCGCAGCTGTTAGCCCAAACAACCCGTGGCCTTACCGCCAGCACTCTCTGCGTGAGCCGCCGCGCCGCCAGATGGGAACACCGTCGCCGACGCTCCCAGCGGACCCGACACGTCTGTCTTCCCCGCCTCCAGTGCTTCCAGGTATCGAGTCGTCGTCGCTCGAGCTTTTGAGCGATCTGAACGATGTCCAAACGCGCCACAGTGCCGCCAAGATCTCGACATCGTACTCGAGCCCAAACTTTGCCCGTTCCTCGCCGTCGCCATCGCCCAGCCACAATGCCGTGGTCGATATCGACGCAGAGTACCAGCGTCGCTTAGCCAGCCGCACATCAAACCTCACTATTACACCCAACCGTCACCACACCCACAGCCAGGCGTCGTCAGCGTCGCCAACCACGAGGCCGACGGTCCTCCCTACCACCCCTAATACACTCCACCGCCAGCCCTCGAACGGATCGTTCATCCAGGCGGATCACTACAACGGCCATCGTGTCCACCCTCACGACCAAAACAACAGTGTTCGTAGCTCGCCTCGTGCGGCTGCGCACAAACCCCTGGTCTCCACCTCTGGGGCTGCGCCCGTTTTGCCCGCAGGTGCCGCCCCGCCGTCACCCCCTCGCCCCACCCTCACTCGCTCAGTCACAATGCCCAGCAAGCACGCGACCTCGAGCTCGCAGTCGACGGCTCGCATGCCTGGCAAACACGCTCCTTCCCTTTCGGTCGTGACTATTGCACCACCGTCCACGGCTGTCTTGCAGCCATTTGCACCCATTCTCGTCTCCCACACCAACCGCATCGGCCCTGGTGCGTCCATGGTCCTTGTCACTCTGCGATTCTCGTACTCGCTCGACGCCGACCCCAACACCCACGAGGTTACCGTCACCCTCGACACTCTGCGTCCCGCAGGTGGACGCCTCATTGCATTCCTCGACCATACCCTCCGCCCGCACTCGTTCCAGAGCTCGACCTCGTCCCACGAGGGCGGCGGCACCCCTCCGCTCTCCATCGAGGGCACGGAGATGACCGACTGCAGCAGCACCGAGGATAGTGATTTCGAGTACGACGACACACGTCTCCACCCGATGCTGAGGTAAGTAAAATAGGCAAAGTAGGGGCGAATCTTGAGTTGCCTTCCTTTTAATTGCTTTTACTGACCCCCAGGGACGAGTACCTTGTCGCGCTGGCTCTTGCCTCGTCGCCGACACCGTCACCCAAGAACGAATTTAGCCCAGCGAACAGTGCCTCGCCTTCGCGGACAATCTCGCGGCAGACATCGCGCCGCGGACTGGGTCCTCCTCCGGCGGCCTTCCCCGCCGGTCTTGGCGGCTACGGTACTCCGCTGCCGCCACTCTCAGCTCTTCCTGCCGCACTCGCCCAGGCACGGGCCGAGCGCGAAGCGGCCGCCACTGCCGCGAACAATGCTCCGCACTGTGGCACGCCGCCACTTGCGATCCGCCGCCCCCGCTCCAACACATGCCCGGGGCCAGCAAAGGGCACGATTACAGAACTCACCGTCCTCCTGCAGCGCGACGCCGGCGCGTGGCACACAATCGCCTCGCGCCTGTGCTCCGGCTCGTGGCCGGAACTCGCCGGCCGCCGCCGCCGCGTCGAGAACGAGTGCCGCTGGGCCGGCATGGAGGCGCTCCTGATGGAGCTCCAGCAGATGCCCACCCTCAGCCACCGCGGCGGCTTTGTGTAATATACGAAGAGACGATGAACGATTTGGGTTTGTTGTAGATAGGTTGTGTAGTTTTGAAAAGAAAAACCAAAAGTATACCAGTAGCTCGGGAGAAGCAGGTCCACCTGCACAGTCGTAGCTGAGCGTGCGCGTCAGAAGTAGATATGCAAGAAGTAGATAATACTGTGCCAGAGAGGTTCCTCGGTGCGCTGTCCTTGGTTTCCACGTTCCGCTGTCCGCGGGGGTCTCGGGCTGCCGCCAGAGACTTTGCAACTGTGTGCTCGCGGCCCTCCGACCTGGTTAATAGGGCCATGAACATGGTTGCCCGGAGGTGAGGAGGAGAAGAAGAAGAAGAAGAAAAAGAAAGAGATCCCCGAATCAGTCTTTACGACCAGTCTCCCCATCCTAGCTAGTCTCTGACCGCTGAGTGCCATCTACTCATGAGATTGTGAACCGTACTCATATACTCATACTAGCAGAAACCCGGTCGGTGGGGTCACGAAAACAGTGTCAGCCCAGGTAGCACCGTGGGTTTGCATTGCATTCCTTGTTTGGCCGACCTCGCAATTGACAGCCAGCGAGGCCACTATCTCACAAATATCAGTCCAGGACATGCAGCATCGCATGCACAAAGTAGCTAGCCAGAATATTTCAGAACACATGCATCCAACACAGCTTTAAAGCAGCTTTCTATGCATGGAGAGTGGAGAATGGTGGAAATGAAGGTTGCGTGCTAATTCTTTCATATTGTTGTCGATTCCTGTGACCTCGTGGCGTCTGCATGGCATGTAATGTTTCACAATTTCACCCTGCATGCAGCTGCGGTCTTCACTCCCCGCGGCCCTGCACCACCTCCCTGGGTCGGCCGCGGAGTGCTACGTGCGGCGCATTCGGCGCACATCTGCTCGTGTGCGTTCCGAATGCAACTTTCCGCGGCACTCGGGGCACTGGACGGCACATGCGGCCCAACTGCCCGCCTTGCTTGCTCTGCTGGCTCGCTTGACTGCGATTACTGCATATACATACTAGATACATGGGCCTAGACGGCGGGGTCTACAATTCTACGGAGGATGAATGCAGGATGAATGAGGGTGTGCTATGAATGGGTGATGAAGAGGGTGCTGAGGGTGAAGAGTGCTCGAAAGAGTATTATCGACAACCACGGTTGTTTCCGAGTTTAAACAAGAAGAACAAAAAAAGGATAGAGAGAACAAGGATGTCCCGAAGGCCCGGCGAGGGATCTTCTGCCCGTGCGGATCTGGCGCGTATCGCGTTGGGGCGCGCTCGGGCCGCGGTGAGTCGTGAGGACGAACAAGGCCGGAATTCGCCGTGGAAGTACCTCTACTTCCTTACTTCCTCTGGAGCTCGGTGGAGGTGAGGCCGAGCTCGAATGTGGAGCGGAAGGGCTTTGACGGGACGATGAACTTTGTTGTCTTCTTGGGGACGGTGGGGGAGGGGAGGGAGCGGTTGAGGAGCGTGCGCGCGAGCGGGGTGGCCTTGGGGAGGCCGGGGCGGGCGGGCGGCGAGAGCGGGGACATGCCGAGACGCACGGGGCGGAGGGGGCGGGCGGCGGCGCCGGCACCGGTGGCTCCTGCTGCTAGTGGGGAGAGCGGCGACCGGCGGGGAGGGGAGACGGAGCGCGAGGGGACAGTGATGGCCGGCAGTGCTGGTGCGCGGCGCATAGGCATAGTGTCCGACGACGACGCGGGGCCGTCAAACGCGGGCCCGTCCTCGGCGTCGGCGTCCTCGTTCGAGTCGGCAGAGGTGGTCTCGTCCTCGTCAGAGTCGGAGCCCGGTGCCCATGGTGCGCGCTCGAAGCGCGAGGCCTGGGCTGGCGCCGAGCAAAGGTGGAGCTGGGCGGGGCGGGCGAATGTGGATGCGGGCATGGTGGTGCAGTGGAGTGGTGGTGGAGCTCAAGGGTGGCTGTTGGGCGATGGGTGGGTGGGTCTTGGGAGTGGAGGGTTGAGAGAGAGATGATATATTGTCCGACGAGGGTGGTGGCGCGGTGAGCGAGAGCGCGTTGACAAGGACGTGTTGGGGCAGATTAAGGAGAGAAAGGAGAATTAAGGAGATATTAGGGGTGACTAGCTGGCTGGCAACAGAGAGGTGTTGTTGTCGTGGGGACAGAGAGTGAGCGAGGCGGCCAAGACGGCGGAGAGATGCGTAATTAGGTGAAAGGGGAGCGACACAGCCACGAGGCGAGGCAAGATTAGTACTATCAGAGACAAGATATTAGGTCGCGGCCTAGTCTGGCGAGAGCGAGTGGCGTCGAGAGTGAGAGAGTGGAGTGGCCTAGACGACGAGGAAAAACAGAAAAACCCAGACGAAGATCAAAGTGTTGGGGAGCCAGGGGTGGATGGGTGGAAATTACGGCGGCGGTGAGAAACGAGAGACGAGAGACCGAGGACCCCGCAAGGACTGTATTAAGGTTTTCTGCGAGAGATTATATTATTTGGGGAGCAGTGAACGAATGTAGCGTGGTGGATGAAACGGGGGGTGCAGTAGGAGCAGTAAGAGAGATGTACAAGAGGTGTAGAGATGTAGATGATGATGAGCTCGGCCCAAGTGATCGTGACCTCTATACTGCAGCAGAGCAGGTGACTGCCTCGCTCGTTGTTGCTGGGACGCTCAAAAATGGCCGCGGCTGCATCATCCAAGAGCTGGGCAGTGTACGCTGATCTTTTTCGTTGGGGACTCTGGGGCTCCAGATTTCAGGGTCCACCTTCCCAACTGGTACAACCACCATACTGCAGCTAGGGCCCAGCCATGCCAGCCACTGCTCGCCGCGGCCTATTCTCGCCGTCGTCCTCATCGCAGCGTCAGCTCGGAGCGTCGCGGGCGC
This sequence comes from Apiotrichum gracile, assembly GCA_001600335.1. NCBI lineage: Eukaryota > Fungi > Basidiomycota > Tremellomycetes > Trichosporonales > Trichosporonaceae > Apiotrichum > Apiotrichum gracile. Next base: position 4,078,038 of record BCJO01000003.1, on the reverse strand, counting down.
CAGTCGCCTCGTCCACGTCGCTCCTGATGCAGAGTGGTCAGAGTGGGTGGTCATGGTCTGGTGCATGCATGAATGCATCCATGCTGCGAGTTGCGACTGCTTGCATTAGCTCTCGCTGGAATCGTAAGCATACAACCAAAGGCACGGATCCCACACTGCGAAAGGCAATCCGCATCCAGACTCGAGGATCGCCATTGAGGCACACAATGAAGTGGCATGCTTCTGCCGAAACCATCACCGAGAATCGTGAACCAGGGGCGCGGCGTTGCACGCTGTACGGTGAGAAGCACCCCGAACGGCCAGACTGCCATTCATTGGGGCGGCGCCGTGGGAACAGGGTGACTGAAACGCATGGGAAGACCCACGGCGACGGGAGCGGAGACTTGAACCAAACTGTGGATCGCGGGTGGACGCGGTGCTGCCAGCTAGCGAGCAGCATGTAGCATGGATGCTTCCTCGTATCGGCATGCTTGCATTGGAGGCTATTCTTGTTCTTGGTCGCGCTTGGTCTGTTCCTTGGTCAAAGTATCCTTGGCGCTGCTCTCAGTGGCATGACGCAAAGCGGCCTCGGTCTCGCCATTCTCACGCATCGTAACCACCCCGATTCCCACAGAGTCCGTTCCTCGCTGCTCTTCCCATGACTGCATTCCCTTGTTCTAATCCGGACCGATCAGCGGAATGCCACTCGAATGCCATCTCATGAAGCTGCCATCAAACTCTGCTCGTGACGAGGTGGACGCCAAGTATTCGCATCGCTGGTGGACGTAACCACAGCACGGAACTTGCGTCATGGCAGACCTGGCCGATCGAGACGTCGACCATGAAAGCGTTGGGGGAGGAAATACGTCGCTGCTATCTCCGGCTGCGCTGCTGGGGGAGCCCACGGGCTGGCGAGCTAGTTGCTAGTTGGCGACCATATGACAAATGCATGCGTGCCAAATGCATGCAGATGTGCCAAATGGGTGGTAAACGATGCCAAATGCATGCCAATGCGATGCCAAATCGCAGAGCACATGCAAGATGCCGAGGACCTGCCGAGGATGAGTGGCACTTGTGGGGATACAGTTTCGTGGGGGTGTGGCGCTAACAGTATCCTCAATCCCAATCCCTTGTCTCGGTGTTGATCTCGACCTCGACCGTATCTGCCTTTTCCGCCAGCGTTGTGCTGTGCCGCGTCCCCCGCTTCCCCGCTTCCCCGCGTCACATGTGACTCTGCGTCTTGTTGTCCGTCACGTCCATCCAGCGACGCAGTGGCGCGAGACACGCTACGCGACAGGCTGCCCACCCACTTCCTGAGCCTCGATTCATGTCTCCTAGGTCCCCAACGCGGTCCCCAATGCGGCTTCCCCCACTTATACTTGTGGGGACGAACGTCAGCGCGAGGGTCGATTGCATGCGTGGTCGTGGGGACTCCGGAGTTGGATCGTGGGGACTCCAGCTGATCCAGCTCGTGGGGACGTCGTTGTTCCAGTGTTGTTCCATGGATTATCCTCTTCGTCGGGTTGACAGTGTGTTGTGTCGCAGCCTCTTCCCCGGGTTGACAGTTTGTTGTGTCGCAGCCTCTTCCCCGGGTTGACAGTTTGTTGTGGTCGTAGCCTGTCACTGTCGGAAGATGTCTGCTCTGCCTTCTCGCGCCGACGACGCGCGGTCGCGACAATGCGCCGACAGGGCGCGTCGGAGGAATTGACGCCCTCGACGCGAGTCGCCTGCTAACGACGTCTATCCTCCGAGCCACCACACAAAGTCCAAGACCCCGAGTTCGCGGCAGCACTCCTTCACGAGAGGCACAGATCCTTCGCCAAACACTCCCAGCCTCTCGCCAAGCATCCCTTCCATTCCTCCGCGTTTCATCGCCGTGGATCCGCGCGACGCCGCTCCAGGCCACAACAGACATCCTCTTCGCTAGTATATCGGCTAGTATAACCGCCTCTCAAGCGAGAGTTCCTCTGGATCGCGGTAGAGCAGGGTTCGACTCCCTGGCGGAGAAGCAGAGCGCGAGCGCGAGCTCGCGGTTGTCTTTTTCTCAGCCGCGGCCCCCGGGCAGCGGGACCCTAACTTCGAGCTGAGGCGCTGAGAGCTGCCGCGTGAGCTCATGAGCTCACAAGCTCGCGAACTTGGTAGTGTTGTCAGCGCCCAGTTGGTCAGCACGGTCATCAGAGTATGAGCAGAGTCAGTCATGTCCACCATAACGTATACATCGACAATGTCAGCACACACGCTCTACTCTACGCCTTTGGCTTGCGCTTCTTCTTCTGGCCCTCGAGGAATGCGGCGAGAAAGTCGCGGTGCTCCTGCTCCCCGAGGCGCTGGTTGAAGACGGCGATCTCGGCGGCGTTGGTCGCGTGCAGCGAGTCGCGCAGCGCCTTGTTGCGGAGCACGGACTTTGATGTCGCTGGGGTCAACACTGTTTTACTGCGGACGTACTGATGCTTCCGGGCGCGAGGCCCTCGATGGCCTTGGCGACCTTGTCTACCACGGCGTCCTGCAGCCCCTCGGCGGGGAGGATCTCGGCAAAGAGGCCCGAGTACTCGAGCTCCTTGGCCGGAATCGTCTGCGAGAGGTACAGCAGGCGCGAGGTCATGCTCGGCCCGAAGAGCGGGGGGAACGTGACGCTGCTGCACCCCTCGATGCTGGCGCCGATGCGCGAGAAGGGTGTCGTGAAGCTCGCCTCGGGCGCGGCGTACACGAGGTCGAAGAAGGGCAGCGTGGTGGTCGCGACGCCGAATGCGGGGCCTGCGATCAGAGGGGAATTGGCGGATGCTCACCGTGGATACCAGCCGCGAGGAGCTTGGGAAAGTCGATCAACGCGTCAATGTACTCCCTTCCGTCAGCTAGACACAACATCCACGCACTCGGCAGCCTTGAGCGCGTCGCTGTTGTGCGCGAGCCGGTGCTCGCCGTCCACCGCCGCGCCCGAGGAGAAGATGCGTCCCGCGCCAGTGAGCACTACGGCGTTGATATCCTTCGCGTCGCGCGCAAAGCGCAGGCCCTCGATGATTTCCTGCAATCAGTACAACACTAGTAAAAGGTGAACGCACCCGGTCTGTCGTCAGCGCGCACACGCACAGCACTCACACTTTGTCGGCGTGAAGCAGTTGAGGTTCTGCGGCGTGTTCATCCGCAGCTCGAGCACGCGCCCGCTGCGGTGCACGTTCACGAGCACCTCTGTGAGTTTCGGGAGCGCCATGGTTGAGTGGAGAGCAAAACCAGATGCATCGGGGATGAGTTGGGTCCGGATGGAGGCTAGCCGAAACGCGGTTGGCGGTGATAGCCGATCACGTGCGCCGATCACACCGAATGTACCGAACTTTCAAAGTCTTGTCCCATCTCGACCAAGTCCAAGTCCAGTCTCGACATTCGGGCTCTTGATCTCTTGCATGCATCGATACCTAAAAAGCAACGCGCAAGCGCGCAGGCCACGACGGGGATCGAACCCGCGATCTCATGATCAACTGATCGTAGTCATACGCCGTACCATTTGGCCACGCGACCGGTGGCAGCCTGTCGGCGGTGCGCTGTCGCCGAGCTTCTGGCCGCCGCCCCGCTCCCCGACGTGGTCTCCATCTACAAGGGGCATATATGCTCTAACAGGGCTTCTAGCGCAAGCTCCAGAGGAAAGGAGCTGCGGAGGACATTCGACTATTCCACGACCCCAATCCGGTGTGCCTCCCGCCTCCAAGAAAAAGGTAATCGCGAGCTCTCGCTCGCTGCTTCTCCGCCAGGGAGTCGAACCCTGCTCTACCGCGATCCTCGAGGAACTCTCGTTTGAGAGGCGGTTATACTAGCCGATATACTAGCGAAGAGGCCATGTTGGTTTGCGTGACCGGACCGCCGATCGCTCGTCAGTGGCGGAGGGAGACGCATTGGCGAGGGGGATGGGTGGGCCGACGAGGCAGATGATTGAGAGAGTGAATTGTCCTCCACGTCGCGAGACGAGGTTATGGAGGCTGTCCGAGTCGCAGCGGCGACCGCAACTGCTGATCTCCGATCGTTCGTCGAGAGGCGGCGGACGGAAACGGCTGGTCTTTTGGCGCTTCGCCCGTTGTCAAATCAATGTGTTGAAGCTTTATGGCCTTGCAGCTTGCATGTTCTGTCGTGAGGATTTAGGTCTGTCGTGGGGATTTAGGTCAAGACGGTGGGCAGGTAGCCCATCCGCGAGTGGCTGGAGTAAGTCGCGTCGACCCCGGTCAGTCGTCAACATGCCAGCACGCCATCACGACAGCACAGGCTCACAACAACACCACACTGAATCCCATTACATACAACAAGTAGTCTAACCTCGTGGCAGGAGTAGTCCTCATGGGGTGGAGGTAACGTTGCCCGCGTCCTGCTCGGCGCTGCCGTTGTCGGCGCTCAGCTCGTGGTCGACGAGGCGCGAGGCGGCCATGAATCTGCGGTGAGCACGAGCCCTTTCAGTTAACGAAGAAGGCGTAAGGAGCTCAAGTCTGCCACTGCACTCAGCCCCCAACTCACTGAGCAGCATTCGCAGCAGCCAGCGACCGCATCGCGAGCAGATGCTCGCTCATGTCCTTCATGAGGCGGTCCGTCTCGTCGAGGTTCGTCTTGAGCGAGTTGAGGCGCGCGGCGAGCGCAGCATAGTGCCGCGCTTTGACGTTCTGGGCGTTCTGGGCCGTCGACATGGTGCTGTCGAGGCGTGCCGTGGTGTTGATGGTGTTGTGTTGTTGTTAGCTTTGTTGTTGGGGGTTGATCTTTGAGTGGCGACGCCCCGTTATCGGGGGGCCCGAATAAACATCCACGTGCCGCTCGCGCGATTTCGGATCAATGACGCCTCCGGCCCTCCACCATGCTCCGCATTTTGACTTTTTTGAATTACGAGCCGCATGATTTGCCGCCAGAGATAGCCAAGACATCAGCATTTCTCCATCAGCACTCTCCATTCTCCATCACTCACCATGAAGTGGTTCATCGGCCCCAGCGAACCCGCCCCCGCGCTCCCCGCCGACCACCCGGTGCCGGCCGCTGGCGCAAAGTGCCCGGTCGACCACACTGCGATGGCGGCCAAGGCAGCCAAGGCCGCCGAGCTCGCCGCCGCCGCAAAGGCCGTGGACAGCGGGGCAAAGTGCCCGATCGACCACTCGAAGATGAACATGTCCGGCTTCGTTGCGCCGCCGCCGCGGACGGACGCGAACAAGTGCCCGATCGACGGGCACGGGACTGCCGAGGGGCCCGCGGGGTTCGCGGGCGTGTTTGGCGGCTCGCTCTCGCCGGTCAACAACATTCCTGTCGGCTTGAGCGCGACGGAGCGCGCGCCGGGGCAGACCACTGAGCTGTCCACTGAGCGCACGCTTTCTGGCATCCCCCGCCCGAAAGAAGAAGGCGAGGCACCAGTCTGGGAGTACCCCTCCCCCCAGCAGTTCTACAATGCCCTCGTGCGCAAGGGGTGGGAGACGCCCGAGGACTCGATCCAGATGGTCGTCGACATCCACAACTGGATCAACGAGGGCGGGTGGGACCAGATCATGCGCTGGGAGCGCCGCATGCCGGGGTGAGTAACTGTCAATTTCTTCGCTGACCTCTAGTGGTGAGCACGCAACGCTCGCGCGCTTCCAGGGCCGGCCGGGCGACCTCTCCCCCCGCGCACGCCTCAACGTCCTCCGCGGCAAGCTCCTCCCGTGGTGGTACGAGTGCGAGGCGCCGTTTGACCGCCACGACTGGGTCGTCACCCGCCCGGTCCTCGACGACGCCGGCAAGCCCACAAAGACCGAGACGGAGCAGCGCTACGTCATCGACTACTACCACGCCGGGACTGACCAGGATGGCAACGAGATCTTCTCGCTCGACGCGCGCCCCGCGCTCGACAACTTTACCGCCGTCTCGGAGCGCGTAAAGGTCGCCGCGGAGGAGTTTGGCGACTGGGTCAAGAGCTTTGGCGGAGAGCAGTAGGTGCAGAAGGTGTGCACGAGGGGACTGTTGTACGAGGGAGGATTGCATGCATCTCATCTCCACTGATCACTAATTCCGCATCGCCGTGTGTTCACCATCGAGTAAAAGGGTAAGCATGGCCGAGAAAAGTGGAAGCCAGTGCTGTAGCAACTGACTGATATCGAGGTATCGACTCTGAGGTCGGGTTACGTCATCACCAATTGTCAAGCTTTCTCTCGTCTCACAAACAACATCTTGACCTCTTGTGTCTTCTTTTTGTGTCTTCCTCGGTGGCAGCTGGAAGAATCCCCACCGCCCACCAGTCATCACTACCACTCACCACCTCCTGGCCATGTTTCTCGTTTCTCTATTCACTCGACGTCGACGGGTTGTTGACAACAACTCTACAACTCTCTTCTTCACATCTCCTCATCATCGTCATTCACCGTCGAGCGTTCAATCTATCACGAAGTTCCAAGTTACTCGCCACTCCCTTCCCTATCACCCATTTACTCGCGGTCGTGATTTCCCCAGTTCTGCAGCTCGACGCGACTGGATCCCCGATCCCCTCTCATACCCTTCCCCTCCATCCTATATCTACGGTCCCTGTGCCGACCGTAGATATCAGCCTTACTACAATGATCTGAAGAGCAAGATAGCGCTCGAAGTACGCATCGTGGAGCGCACGCGTGCGTTGAACGACCTTGAGGGTCGTATCAACGATCAGGAACAGAAGCTCCGCCTGCTCGATGAAGCAAATGAGCAGCTGGAACAACGCACCAGTGAACTCCAAAGCGATATCGACGCACTCCGAAAGGACGCACACCGTGGTGGACAAGCCGTCCACAACCGTGTGCTCAACGACACCATCAAGAAACTCAAGCAGAAGATCAGTGAACTAGACAGCGCCATTCATGAGCGAGAAATGCGTCTGATCGCCCCCCGCCACATTGACAAGTCTCAGGGGGTTCCGCAAGCTTCATTCGTTCCCGAGGTAAGTCAGCCCATTGTGATCAATGCTCACCATCAGCAGAACCGAAACCAACCTCCACTTCCTGTTCAACACGCTCGCTTCGATACCCCGAGTGTTCACCCACCGCAGCCTCAGCAGCAAGGCCCTCACCCCGGACCATCTCGCCTGGACGCCGAAGTCGCACAGACGTACGCTGCGCGCGATCATTCATTCAATCCATTCGATGCTATGCTCACCTAATTCCCTCCCCCTCTCACCAAGACTGACTACCCATGGTCATAAACACCCAAAGTCGTAATGCCATGGTCCCGCATTTGTACCGCTACCATCCCACAGTCTCAGGTCGAGGGACAGAGCATCAACACGCGCACGCATCTCCATCAATATAATCGCCATTCTCATTAAGTATTACCGATACCACTGGTGAGTACAGTACCTATTACTCTTGTGCTCACCTGCATAGCCGACAAACGCTCCGCATTGACCGCCGCCGCACTGGCAGCCGCCTTAAGTAAAACGAAGAGCTGCTCCGTTCAGCAAAACCGCTGCCAAATCGATAAAATCTGATGTAACTCATGTATCTGACGCTGCACCCTTGGCTTGGCACGGGCCCCGCAAGCTGTCAGTCTGAAAGCTGTCTGTGTCTGTCCATGCACTTCAGTAAAGACTCTGCGGAGAGGCGGCGACTGCGGAGTGGCGGAGAGACCGAGAGGCCGAGAGGCGGTGAGGCAGCGGGGAGTAGAGTGGCGGACAGGCGGTGAGAAGTAGGGTAAGGGAGAGGCGGATAGGCGGCGGAGAATAAGCGAGACGAAGAGGCGCAGAAGGTCTCTGGACAATGGCAAGTGAGGACGTTGCCGTCCGTGCAGAAAGAACTGCAACAAAGCAGCGTAAGGGCGCCAAGCAGGTCCCAACTGCGTGGATATGTAGACCCATGAGGCGCGACGACGACCATTTCAAGAATCAAAGCTACAAAGTCGAAAACGCAAACCAAGAACTGCACGGTTTGCAGCTTTGTCTACATAAACACTCAACTCAACTCAAGTCGAGTGTTTTTCCCACCAAGCCATCACTTTCACCCTCCTCACTACCGTAGAGGTCCTCCTCACCACCAGTCGCTAGTAGCTCACTACCCCCTCGTTCCACTTATCACTTCATCCCCCTCTTGCTCTTACCCTACAGAGAAGCTGGAACATCTCACTGCCTCAAAAGCGTGTAGGACGATCAAGACGAGAGCCCCATAGTACAGCCTCGGCCAGACACAGCCCCAGCAAGTCATTTGCCAGTCGGTCACTTTCAGCTGCCATCGACGGATTGATTCTGATCGTCGCCGAACGATCATGACGTGAGCAGCCAAGGCTATGCAACACTGTAGGAGGCATTGGAAGAGTACCAGAGGGTAGAGCTTGCGGACGTACCACGCCCCTCTGCCGTCCGGAACAAACACTCGTTCCAACTAGTTCGCCTGTGCTCACGACTTGAACGGAGGAGACGAATCGGTGGAGCAAGAGGGTGACCTCATCATAATCCAAGTACCCTCATTAGCTTCCCATTCACCCCTCAACTTTGTGGCACCAAGCTCGCACGTTGCTGAACGTGTACACAGACACGGCCCCTCCGGCCTGCGCTTGATCCTCACTGGTGAACCTACTTGTGATCTAGCCGCCATCTTCGGATCACCGCCATCATTCGGATCACTTGTCAGATGGTACTGCGTTGCAAAGCTGCAAATCAACTGCGCGGCAGATTGATCATATGATACGCAGGAATCAACTCACATGGTTCTGTCGCTCTCGATGATCAGACGGGTTCCGAGGGTCTGACTGCTCTGCCAACTCCGCTCCAATGCCACTTGTAGGGCGTCCTCGTGCAAGTAAAAGTTGTTTAAAAGCTCTTTCCCACAGACTTCAGTCATGAATGTCGCCGATGTCGGGCAGTGCGAGATCAACTTGCACAGTGCAAGCGTTCTCCACATCCTGGGCCCGCTGTGGACCTGCCATAGCATCGCTCAGCTCTGCGGGCGCATTTGCCGTCTCGGGCAGCAACGAACTTTGCAAGTATTTATGCTGTTATGGCTGACGTCCTCGCTCTGACCACCACCATCTCTCTCTCCACCTCACTCATTATATTGTCTCTTCATTGTCTTCTCGACGCCAACACAAGTTTTTCCTCTTGACAGACTAGTCAGCATGTCCACCATTGCCCCCGCCTCGTAAGTGATTGCAAAATAATAGTTTCTGACGGACAGGCCAAGTCATCACGCCGACGGAGGTGGCCCAGATCGAGGCCGAGGAGGAGCGTGAGCTGTCCCCGTTTCCGTGAGTCCCGTATTTCTAGTGTAGCCTGCTAACCGTCAGGGGACACGGCGCCCAGACTCTCATCCTCCATTCCTCTGGGGAAGTCACTTATCTGGCCAGTGTCGGGGTTGGCGACTGTCTGCTCGGTGCACACGGTCACACCCGCCTTGTGCTCGCCGTCGAGCACCACTCTACGGCAAGCATCGTGCAGCTCAAGTTCGGAACAGCCCACCCTCCCCTCCCCATCGCCACCACCTCCCTTGTCTCTCTCATCGACGACAACACGACGTCGACTGAGACCGTGTCGAAGCGATACAGCTTCGACACGGTCGCCGCCAAGTCCATCTTGGAGGGGAATGTCGCCCCCCCCCCCCCCCCCCGCCCCCCCTACGACCTTGACGACGAGGCCGACCCCAACCAGAGGGGCGCGAGGACGCACTACGGCAACCACTCGTTCGGCGAGGCGCTCCGTCGCGCCACCTCTTGGCTCTGCCACCTTGAGCGCACGCCCCAGAGCCACGCCGTGTTCTTTAACACGGCCCTGGCGCAGAGCATCCAAGAGAATGCCCTGCCTTTGTGGTCAAGCGCACACTGGTCGGCGCGCTCCAACTAGTCTCGTTTGTGTTCAACGAGACCGGCCTCCGCGCCCCCTCCACGGCGACTTACGTCTTCGAGACGCGGGAGGCGGCGTACGCTGCTGCTCAGGCGTTCATCGCCTCGTTCCGGGTTTGCACCCTCGCAAACCTCAGGGAACGCTACCAAGCTGCGATGCCTCAACCCGGCTGTGTACATTCGCAAGCCCCTCCTCGACGTCCTTCCCACTCCCAACAAGAAGGACCGTCTCCATCGGGCTCCTTCAATGGAGTTCGATGCTCGTCAAGTCGCCGTAGACCCAGTGTTCATCGGACTCTGGGTCACAGACCTGGGCCGCTTCGCCGTCGCCCACTCTCAGTCCACTTTTCCCAAGTGGCTGAAGGATAACGCGGTCGAACAGGCACTGGTGTACCGCAACACCACGTTCCCGAGTCCTCGTCCCGTTCGGACAATCCGGACGGTGCGCCTCGAGACTGGTCGGGCGGTACCCCTGGGATTCCAACCAACAAGGATCGCCAGGGCGCTTCTACGGTGCCGTCACCGACAGCGAGGCTCGCCACCTCTCCTCGCAGGTGCTGGAGGGCGGTGGTGCCGACACCACCATCGACGACCTCTGGGTCGCGCTGGTTAGCCTGGGCGTGGCGCCTACCGAGGACGTGTCCGACACCGCTTCCCGTCGGATCCCGGGGGTCGTGCTGCGGAACGACTTTCCTGTCTGTCTGTCCGCTTGGAGGTGCTCGCCGGCATCCTCGCCGCCAAGGGCAACGTCAAGGACAGTCGCATCCTCCGCGTCCAGGTTCCCGTTGCCAACACCGCCCTCATGGCCGACCTCCTCGTCCTGGCGACCTCACTGGCGCTCAACAGCACCAAGGTCGTAGCGGGCGGGAACTCGGGATGGACGTTGTCCGGGGACATGCTCGAGGACGTGCCGACTGCCCTCACCGGGCACTTGGCCGCTCGCGAGCTCCCCACTCCTCTCGGGCTCGCTTCACCGCCTCCACACCCGCGACAGGTGAGGCGGTTGCTCTCCTCCTCGACGCGACTTCCTTCCCGCAGACGGCCTAGTTCTGTGCTCCCGCTCAGTGAGTTTGCTGATTGTGTGTTCCAATCCTTGCTGACAGACAGGGCGAGCCAAACGATCGGCCGGCAATGCAGGTGCTCAATGTCGTGTACCGCAGCAGTAGGTGCCGATTTGACCACGCGGCCTACTTGGCAGCAACCGAGATGTTCTTGGTGAGTCCGGCAAGGACGGAGCCCCGCTGACTGCAAATAGGCGAGCATCCAAGCTTTCCCATAGCTTGCGCCACATCTCTTTGTACATTTAGGTCCAATGCATGCCCGCCTGTATCATCCGCACAACGATGGTGTTGAGAGTCGCGGATTCGCTTGTCAAGCAATGTCAGTTCCGTATCTGGGACACCCAGGCCTGTGCATGTTGTCGAAGCGGGCAGATCACGGCAGCGGCGATGGTAACGGCTGAAGGTCGGATGTAACCTCTCGCGCATGTGGGGCTACAAGGTCGACCAGATTTGAACTCTGCGCTTGAAACTCAATTACATCTCAAAATCAAACTCTTCGTCCTCCTGGAGGTTTTGGTACATCTCCTCACTCAGCTCGCGCATAGTCCTGTAGTGGTCCAACGCGCGAGTGATCCACTCCTCTGGGACGGGGATACCGGCTTGCTGGTACCTGTGGATTATGGCGTAGGTGGCGAAAAAGTCCTGTGCCGCGGGCCGTGCCGCCTCACACTCCACCATCGCCACAGCATCCTCGATCCTCACTTTCCGATGTCAGCTTGGCAATGACATCGCACAATGTAGCTTACCGAAGTCGCCGACTTCATGGTCAGCGCGGCCAGGCCGCCCCTCCTCGTAGTCGCCGTACTCGGAATCGCGCGGCTGGATCGGCGAGTTGGCGGTCGGCGGGCGGAGAGAGCGTAGGTGCGAGGCAGTGCTACCGACGTCTCGCGAAGCGACGTCCGACTCTGCAGTGTCGTGCTGCTGGGGCGCAGGGCCTGCAGGGTCGTCTTGCTGCTGCCAACGGGCGGGCTCTTGCTCCTTTTCTTCGTCCTCCGTAATCTCCACGTCGTGCACCTCCCCCTTGCGCTCGCTGTCATCGTTCACCACGATGGCCTCCTCCCCTTGGCGCTGGACGGGTAGCGCTCCTCCGCTGCCCCCGGTCGAAACTGTAAAACATTAGCAGCTGGTGCGTGCCTGTTTGGCCCTCTCGCTCCATCTCTCACTCTCTCTCACTCTCACTCTGCCTGGCCTGCTTGCCCAAAGCGACCGCTCAGCCCAGATGACCATTCCATGCTTTAGCGGTGGGCGCCTGGCACACAAGTACCCACAGCGCAACGTTTCGCCACCCCTCCCGTTTTCTCCTTTAGCCCTGCCATATGACACTCACAGGACGTCTCCTCAGTGTGGGCAGAGGCAGACAGAGGGAGTTCAGGCTGGTCGTGGCCCGTGGGGTTGGGTCCGCTGGGCATGGCGGTAGAGGCGGAGGGGAGGGTCGACTGCTGTTCCGAGTCTGCAGAAATTAACCACTGTCACCTCGCCACCTCGCCATGTTGGTGCGTTGCTTACAGGTGTGTTTCGTTGACATGCTGTTGAGGTGAGTTAAGAAGCAAAGGCAAGAACGATGCACCGTTGCAATATCAATGATCTGACCATGCCACGCATGACAGTCATCGGACAAAAAGCTTCCTCCCACTGACTGCGCACAAACGTTCATCAGTGTATCAAGAACCAGCTGATCTTGATCCTCGGCCCGCCTCAACGCCGCAACAGTTGCCAATAGTCTCCAGTTTCCGCCCCACGTATGCTGCAGTGGTGCCGATGAAGTGCCATGTAGTGGTCGACCATCCCGAGCAGAGTTGGAAGGCATACGAGGCAGTGCTTGCTCGCTTGAAGCAAGCAATAGACAGAGGTGCGGTGGATAGGTGCACCATTCAGTATCCGCTACTGAGAGTCATGGCCGGCCCTCAAACCACCCAACCAGCTCGTCCCACGCCACCATTTCGACCTCCACACCTGCACGCATCTTTCCCCTCCAGACGGCCGCCCAGCGATAATCCCCAAGATTCCCCGCAGCCCACGCCCATCCCTGTCGTACGACATCTTCGCCGTCGACGCGCACGCCCACCACGCTGCCGTCGAGCTGGGTGTCTATCCGCTCCAACCCAAAGGAGATGCCGTCACCGGTGGCCTTGACGAAGGCTTCCTTGATCGTCCATACAGCGGCGATTAGCTCGGCCTTGGCCCGCGAGTGCGCTATGGCGAAGCGCTCAGAGTCTGTGAGCTGTCGTCAGCACGCGCGAGGCCCCTCGCTTACCTGATACGAGATCGCCTCGAGCAGCTCCTCATGGTCGGAAGGGAGGCACATGATGTCCACCCCGACGTGTTCCCCAACTGCGAGAAGGACGTACTCTCCATCATGCGAGATGTTGAAGTCCACGCGAGGTGATGCGAGATACGGCTTGCCCCGCGCCGTCCGCTCAAACTCGAGGGGCACGTCGGGCGCAACTATCCCAGTAGTGCGGAGGTACCATATTGGCAACAGACGGCCTGCAAGCGATCCTGTGGTCAGATTCGTAGCTATGCGGATGACGCACGAATCGCGTCCGCCGCGTGTCGGAAGTTGCGTACGCGTGTGCGTGCGTCCTCTGTGAGTTGCTGCAGGAGAAGCTCGAATGTCTGGCGTCAGAGTCGCTTGCATATGCCACCTACAGCCTCTGGGAGGGTCGAGGGGAGGCTGAGCGCGAAGAGACGCATGCAAGGTGGTGTGGGTGAAGCGAGGTTGTCCGGATCGGTGATCGAGTTGGACTGCCTCCACCACCGATCTTCTAACACAACAATGCGGAACCAATTCCCCAACTTAGTGGCAGATTTGTTGTGGCGATAACACTACTTACTCTAGTCACTGGAAGACGTCTGTCTGCACGAGTACAATGCTCACGATGGGAGCCTTGTGACTCCCGTATTCTTAAGGAAGCCCACCTCAAGCCACGACACCAATGAATATACTCAGATATGCACATCTTTGTTTACTGCCCAATGGATGCATCCTAAACGTCACAATCATTTTATACAAAACTAGCCTACACTCAAGCCTCGTGCTTGATCTCCGCGATGAGGTCACCCTGGCTGAGCGAGTCGTTGAGCTGAACAGCGACCTCGCCGACGACACCGGCGACGGGCGACGACACAACCGACTCGAGCTTCATGGCCGACATGACGGCGATGGGGTCACCAGCCTTGACGTGCTGGCCGGGGACGACACGGACGTCAATGCAGACACCAGCCATGGGGGCACCGATCGATCCGGGGTCGCTCGAAGCCTTGGGGCGGGTGACAATGTCGGTGGCCGCAGCCCGGTCGTCGATGGTGACGGCACGGGTCTCGCCGTTGAGCGAGAAGTAGACGTCCCTGGTGCCCTTGGCGGGGTCGAGGGTGCCGACGGCGAGGAGGACGATGGTGAGGGTCTTGCCCTTCTCAATCTCAACAGTCATCTCCTCGTTGATCTGGGGCTTGCCAAGGAACCAACGGGTGGGGAGGATAGAGAGGTCACCGTACTTCTCAACGAAGGCCTGGAACTCCTCGAAGACCTTGGGGTACATGCAGTGCGACTGAACGTCGTAATCGGTAATGTGGTTGCCGTACTTCTCGCGGAGCTCCGACTTGATCTTCTTGAAGTCGAGGGGCTTCATGGAAAGACCAGGACGAGCGTCGATGCGGGGCTTGTCACGGATGATCATGGAGCGCAGAGGCTCGGGGAAGCCACCGTAGGGCTGGCCAAGGTTGCCTAAGAGCGTTAGCTAAGAACAGAGGAAGAGAAGAGAGGAGGAAATCATGAAAAATCATGAAAATCAAGAGAAAATCAAGAAAAATCAAGAAAAATAATTTATTTACCTTGGAAGAAGTCGACAACCGACGAGGGAAAGTCGAGCTTGTCGGCGCGCTCGAGAACGTCCTCCTTCGTGAGATTGTTCGAGACCATAAACTGCGCGAAATCCCCGACGACCTTGGAAGACGGGGTAACTTTGACGATATCGCCACAAAGTTGGTTGGCCTCGATGTACTTTTTCTTGATCTCGATCCACTGAGTTCCAAGACCGAGCTGAGAGGCTTGGAATTGCAAGTTAGTGTACTGTCCGCCAGGCATCTCATGGTCAAAGACACCCGAATCCGAAGCGCGGACGTTGGCCTCGAAGCATCCGTAGAGGACACGGATCTGGGACCAGTATGTGTTGAGTGCCATGATGTTTTCGTGCGAAATTCCGGGACCGAGACCCGACTGCTCGAGGGCGGCGACGACGGCGCCCATGGCGGGCTGCGAGGTGAGACCGGAGAGGTCGTCAATGGCCACGTCGACGACGTCGGCACCGGCCTTGGCGGCGGCGAGCATCGAGGCGACGGCGATACCGGCAGTGTCGTGCGAGTGGACGTGGATGGGGAGGTCGGGGTGGGCCTTGCGGATGGCGCCAACGAGCATGGTGGCAGCCTCGGGCTTGAGGAGACCAGCCATGTCCTTGATACCGAGGACGTGGATACCCTCCTTGACGAGCTGGTCGGTAAGGTCGAGGTAGTACTGGAGAGTGTACTTTGTCTTCTTGGGGTTGGCAACGTCACCCGAGTAACAGATGGTACCCTCAACGACACCGCCGGCCTTCTTGGCAGCGTCGATACCGAGCTTGAGGTTCTCAAAGTAGTTGAGCGAGTCAAAGACACGGAAAATGTCAAGACCGGCCTCGACAGCCTTCTTCGAGAACTCGTAAATGGCATTGTCGGGGTACGAGGTGTAGCCGACGGCGTTGGCGCCACGAACAAGAGCCTGGAGAGGAATGTTGGGCACGAGGCGACGGAGGGTCCTGAGACGCTCCCAAGGGTCCTCGTAGAGGAAGCGCATGGCAACGTCGAAAGTGGCACCACCCCAGCACTCGAGCGAGTAGGCGTTGGCGAGAGCGTGCGAGGTCTCCTTGGCAATGTTGGCCATGTCGACGGTACGCATGCGGGTGGCGAGGAGCGACTGGTGGGCGTCACGCCAGGTGGTGTCCATGATCAGGGTTCCGGGGTAGGCACGGATGGCCTTGGCGAACGCCTCGGGGCCCTCGTTGACGATAATGTTACGCCAGCCAGTGAGCTGGGGCTTGGTGCAGTCGACGGCCTTGCCCTCCTTGTCGGTGATGGTGGGCAGCAGAGCCTCAGTCTTGAGGCCGGGCTCACCAGACTGGCCCATGATGGACGAGCCGTTGACGGCGAGGTCACCGAGGTAGCCGAGGAGCTTCTGGGCACGGTTCTGCGACTGGACAAGCTTGAAGAGCTCGGGAGTGTCGTCGATAAAGGTGGTCCAGGTCTTGCCCGACTCGAAGACGGGGTGGGTCAGGAGACGGATAAGGAAGGGAATGTTGGTCTTGACACCACGGATACGGAACTCGATAAGAGCACGGAGCATCTTGCGACGAGCAACCTCGTAGGTGGCACCCGAGACGGAGCACTTGACGAGGAGAGAGTCGTAGTGGGGGGTGATCTGAGCACCGGCGTATCCCGAAGCGGCGTCGAGACGGACACCGTTACCGCCGGCGGAACGGTAGACCTCAATCTTGCCACAGTCGGGCTGGAAGTTGGCGGAGGGGTCCTCGGTGGTGATACGGGACTGGATGGCGAAACCACGGCGGTGGATCGACTCCTGGGTAAGACCAAGCTGGGCAAGGGTAATGCCAGCGGCGATCTGGATCTGCGCGGCAACAATGTCAATGCCGGTGATCTCCTCGGTAATGGTGTGCTCGACCTGGATACGAGGGTTGATCTCGATAAAGTAGTGGCGGCCGAGCTGGTCGACGAGGAACTCGGCGGTACCGGCGTTGCGGTAGTTGACGGCGTGAGCGAGCTTGAGGGCGTCGTTGAGGATGGCCTGGCGGACCGACTCGTCAAGGTGAGGAGCGGGGGCAACCTCGACAACCTTCTGGTGGCGACGCTGGACGGAGCAGTCACGCTCAAAGAGGTGGACACAGTTGCCCTGACCGTCGGCGAGGAGCTGGACCTCAATGTGACGGGGTTTGTCGAGGAAACGCTCAATGAAGACGGTTCCGTCGCCAAACGAGGACTTGGCCTCGGAGACGGCACGCTCAAACGACTCCTGGAACTCGCCAGCGTTGCGGACAACACGCATACCACGTCCACCACCGCCCATGGCGGCCTTGATGATGACGGGGAAGCCGTACTGCTCGATAAAGTCCTTGGCAAGCTCGTAAGACTCGACAGGGCCGGGGGTACCGGGGACCACGGGGACGTTGGCGGCAATGGCGACGTGACGGGCCTTGACCTTGTCACCGAGAGAGTCAATGGTCTCGGGGCGGGGGCCGATGAAGGCGATTCCGGCAGCCTCAACCTTGCGGGCAAAGTCGGCGTTCTCGGAGAGGAAACCATAACTAGACGTCAGCAACTCCTGAGACGCTCTCGGACTCACCCAGGGTGGATCATGTCGACACCGTGCTCAAGGGCAATGCGAATAATGTCCTCCTGAGCAAGGTAGGCAGCAACAGGGGCAAGGCCCTTGCCAACGAGGTACGACTCGTCCGACTTGTAACGGTGAGCGTTCATGCGGTCCTCGTGCGAGTAGATGGCGACGGTCGACATGGCGAGCTCGTGGGCGGTACGGAAGACACGGATGGCAATCTCACCGCGGTTGGCGACAAGGACCTTCTTGAGGGGTCCGCTGTGGCCGGCCTGCTGCTTGCGGACGCGGTCGACACTGTCAAGTCAGCCAAATGGCCGAAACGTGCGTCACTTACGTGGGGATGGGGGTAGAGACCGACGAGCCGGGCTCGGAGCCCTTGTCGAGACCAAGGTGAGCGGCCCACGCCTCAACCTGCTCAGTGGAAATGTATCGAGTCATTGCGATAAGGTGGGAGGAGCGGAGAGAGCAATGTCAGCGTCTTGTGTGTATAGCACGGATGGTTGTCGTCACCGTTCCACGTTATCAGAACCCCCGATCCGATCTCCACGCGATGCGTGTGTAGGTACGTGGGTGCACGGAGATGAATTCGCGTGGATCACCGATAGCCGGTAATCACGATCGCCAAAGCTCGCCGCCACAAGCTACGCCAGCAGACTCGCCGACAAGCTACTCCAGCAGACTCGACAACACTTACAGGCTTGGTGGTAGCCTCAGACGCCATTCTGGGAGAACTTTGGGGATGTGGGTAGGTGGACTGCGAGAGGGGGCTTTTAAGAGATAGTGAGGCCGTTGGGCCGTGGGTGCAAGAGCGATGCGGCGAAGAGAGCGAGTGGAAAGAGAAGTGGGCGCGCGCAAGTGCTGTCTATGCTTTGGACCTGGCGATGGGGGGCAACAAGAAGAAAAGCGAGATGATTCTGCTCGACTAGATAAATAAATGGGCGACGGCGGGTTGGGTTGGGGGAGAGCTCGAGGGCCGGGGGTGGCTGGGTTCACACCAGCATGCATACGCCATACGCCATAATCTCGAGCGCACCCAGAGCACCCAGAGAGCGTGGCTAGGCGCGAGGGATGTGGAAATACAGTACCAGGCAGTACCTGACGGGGGTCCGGGGGTCACCGGGCGGGGCTTGGCTGAGCGGCTAGGGATACGATTACAGGGCGGCATGGCGCGCTAACCAATCATCCCCTGCTAAGCAATGATCAATGATACCATCACCAAAGGCTAAATGATATTAATCCGCCGAGATTCATGCTCTCACGCTGCTGAGCTGATGTGGCCACAAGTGAGCAGCCTCACAATAGCAATCAAATCAAATCATATGGAAAGCGGCAATCGGCGGACGCTCCGAGTCAGACTTTTTTTTGGGTCCTTACCCTTTGTCCTTGTCTGACCCCCTCGTCGTTCTGTGCTCCCTCGGCCGGGGTAAGATTCTCCGAGGACGAGCGACGGAGATGAGGGAAGAGTGGGTCGTCGACGTCAAGGAGGACCGCGTCGACCCCGTCAAGGAGGACCGTAACGGTAGCGGCGAGAGCTGAGCTCCACCATCTCGGCGGCACTTCTCCCACTACTAGTACCGACTAAGATAACACTTGCTGCTTATGGCGCGAGAAGGTTCATTGTGTGCATCCAGTTCGTATATGCTTCCAATGCCGATAATTTCCGAGTAGCATGCATGGTTGGTGATGCCCGGTTGATATCGTACATTGCTCATCCCAAAGTGCGGTAGTGACCGCCGGTATTGGAGTAGCCCGGAAGCCCGGTTGAACGATACACGGCGGTGGTGGTCGAGAATGAAACGCTCAGCCAGGTTTGGTGGTGCTAGCTGAGGGGAAGGTGGGTGGAGTGCGCGGGTGAGTACCGGAAAGTGGAATGCGAGCCCGGAAAGAAGATGCCTCGCCGAGGCACCGGAACCGAGGTGTCTCGTAAGCAATGGACTCCAATATGGACGTCCTCCGTCCATGTCCGTCAGAGTCACTGTACAGGGGCGTTGGCCACGAGCACCGTGGTCACAGAGTGGTGCACGAGGATGTCCGGCTCGGGCAGGCCGGTGCATCTCAGTGTCCTAGGGCCATGGCCGCTGCAGACAATAATGTTCCCTTGCCCCCGGCTGTTCCCGTACGTAGCAGAGCTCGAGACGCCCATCGGTTGCCGAGCCTTGTCCTCGTCTCCACGGCGCCTGCCCGCCACTGACTGATGCCACGTCCACCGGGGGCTCTGTGCAGGTCACGTCGGAGCGCCGCGCACGTCGCCCGGTTAGTCACCCGCCTTGGTGCAAGCCCCTCCGTGTCATGCATACGATCTCTGCCAGTGCGCGGACAAACTCGTGCCACCAGTGTTCCGTTTGGTGGCATAGTGGCACGGTGTCGGCGGTGTGAGCGCAAGGGGGCCCGCCCAACGCTGTCTTTCCTTTGTTTCGTTCGCGGAGAGGTTTCTGAGGCCTCGCTGCGGGACATGGGGGTCCGTCCAGTGGCCGTGGCTCAGTGGCTTGCACGACAGAGCTACACCTTGCGCACGGCAGGGCGGGGAATCAGGCGGCCAAGGCCCGTGGGCAACCCATCCCACACACGGCTGTCCATGCCATTCCCAGGATCCGAGGCTGCAGGGGCAGCAGACCGCTCGACTTGCTGTGCGTGATCGAAACGAAATCCCAAATGCTGCGAGACCAGCCACAGTCAAGGCCACAGCGGTGGCCACGGGTACGGCGATGCGACGGGGCGGAGATGGGGCACCCGCGGCACTCGGGTTGGTTTCCGGTTATCAAACTTATCAACGGAATGGAAATTGGGCCATTTCAGGTCCACGCTAGAACATCCAATCCTGGCAAGCCTCTGTGGCTCGAGATTCCACGCTCCTGACCAGACCCACCTCGGCCATTCCCTGTCGGGACGAGGATAAACTTTGATGCGTATTGTGGGGCACCCAACAGACCAGACCAGATGTCCAATAGTGAGATGGCAGTCTCTACAGCATAGCCGGACTGGTCCCATGCTTCCAATGATACTGCTCATAAGATTCGGATAAATACCGTCATACAAGATACGACCCCCAGGACCAGCCAACAAGCCAGCAAAGATCGGCAAGTCCGGTCTGATCGCACCGACGAGTGGTGCGAGGCATCGGGGGAATGGGGTCCCCCGGTGTCCGAGAGCACAGACCTGGCGAGCGCAACGGGGTATGAGGGGCTCGGCGCTGTATACAGGGCGCCAGGGGAAGTGAGTACAGTGGCAAGTTCCGGGCTGGTAATTCTGTTCTATAACAAGCCGATGCATGCATTTGAGACAACGTCGTGGCTTATCTCACGATCTAAACCGGCCCGCTCGGACTGGGATGGTAACCCAATCATACATTCGCCGAAGGAAGCGCGAGCAAAGACCGCGTTTTGACCGGCGAGAGCGGCGAGAGTCAGAAGCATCGTCTTTGAACGGACTCGAGCAGCACGATGGCCCCCGCCTGAAGGGGTGCAGGTGAAGGCAGCATCGCCGGAATCATTCCATCCGCCCACGGCTGCTATTGCGCCTTTTGGGCCGAGAGAAGGCGCCGAGACGACGCCGGCAGATGCGCCTTCCTGCTGCAGACAATGAGCTCGCTCCTCTGAGCGGAGCATCATGAGCGGAGACACACATCGATCAGCCGCAACGTCATCTCGTGAGAACCGCTGAGTCAGCCACAATCGGCCGCACAAATTAGCCGACACCTCTGCGGGCTGCGTGGCGGCTGTCGGAGGTCCGACGCCGCTCTCGCTAGAGGCTTTTGCTTGGATTGGCTGTGGCTTCGCGTTATCTGTTCAGCAACCTGTTACGTAACGCGTTTGACGGTACTGACGAGCCCGTCCTCATGTCATCTCTCAATAGCTCAGTTGGTAGAGCGCCGGACTGTAATGGTTACCCGCTTCAAATCCGTCGGTCGCCTGTTCGACTCAGGCTTGGGAGAGCATGTCCGAGGAGCAGCAGCTCTGAGGCATCTCTTTTGCCGGGTGCGCTGTTGTTTGGGAATTGGCAAGTTGCAGACGAATGATCACGTGATTTGCCCTAGCTGGCACAGTGTGAAGGTCGCAGTATACGCAGGGCGCAGCAGATGGGCACAGTGTTTATTCGCTTGTCTGCCCAGCTAGCCAGAGACAGGCTCCTGGAGGCCGATGTCAGTCTTCGGCAGTAGTACCATACTTCTGGGCAATCGTAAATCGCACGCTGATCCTCCGATCCTCCGATCTCGGGAATTCTGGTTCCTGGATCAGCACCTTGCCGATGATCGTCTGGTTCCAGAAGACTGGTTCCAGAAGGGATCCGCAGAAGCATCTGATCGGCAGTGGCACCGAGGGCACTGGTAACGCCTTCCGCTTCGAGAGGTGCCACATTGATCGCCGTCCTTCTCATCTTGTTGCTCGCTTGCTCTGTCGGACATCTCTCTCACATGAGCCAAGCTGGTGACTAACCGTCGGCCACTTCCGGAGGAGCGCTCGGACCACACTCAATTGCGCCTCCATCGTCAGACCCCAACTCCGCGGCTGTCAGAGCCCCAACAGGCGGCACTCGTATACATCGTTCCACCACATACACCATCCATGACCTCCCGGCAGGCTGCTAAGATCCTGCTGACAGCTCTCGTATTTCTTTCCTTTGCAATGCTTCTCCACAGACACCTTACATCCATTAGACCACTCATGACCTCCAATCTCCCCGTTGTCGTCATTGGTTCCGGCCTCGCGGGCCTGACGGCCGCATACGAGGCACTCAATGCTGGCGCGCGGGTGCACATGCTCGAGCGCGCTGAGCGTCCGGGAGGAAACTCCATCAAGGCGAGCTCGGGCATCAACGGCGCTCCTACTCAGTACCAGAAGGAGCCGGACAGCGTGGAGCTCTTCACCGAGGACACTGTTCGCTCGGCCGGAGAGCGGTACTCTCAGCAGCCGCATGTCGGCCGCGCGGCCCTCATCCACACCCTCACATCCCGCTCCGCGGATGCCATTAGCTTCCTGACCGACTCTATCGGCGTCGACCTCTCGACAGTAGCCACCCTCGGAGGACACAGTGCACCCCGCACTCACAGGCCGTCTTCGCGGACACCACCTGGTGCCGCAATCGTTACCGCACTTCTGGCCAAGCTCAAGGCCAACGACAACTTCACCCTCGAAACCAGCGCAGAGGTCACTGGCCTTCAGGTCTCCGACTCGGCCATCAAGGGTGTAACATACACCGCGGGCGACTCCAGCATCGAGCTCGCCTCACGTGCAGTCGTCTTTGCCACGGGTGGCTTTGCCAACTCACCGCTTCTTTCCACCCACCGTCCCGACCTGGCCGCTATGCCCTCGACCAACTCCCCCTCGCCTGCCAACGGACACGCGCTCCTGACCGCCCTCGGCGCCTCACTAGTCGACATGGATGCGGTGCAGGTCCATCCCACGGGCTTTGTCGACCCCGCCGCCCCTGGTGCCGGCGTAAAGTTCCTCGCGGCCGAGGCCCTGCGCGGCGAGGGCGGCATCCTCCTGCGGGACGGCAAGCGTTTCGTCAACGAACTCGCTACACGCAAAACCGTCAGCGAGGAGATTATGTGCCTCCCCCCCGCCCTCGTCGACGGGAAGCAGCAGTGGGACATCCAGCTCCTCCTCGACCCCGGCGCGTGCGAGGCCGCCGGGTCCCATGTGGAGTTTTACGTCTGGAAAGGCCTGATGCGGAAAGTCAAAGTGTCGGACCTGGATGCTGAAACGCGCGCGTCCGTCGACGCGTACGCCGCCGGTGTTGCTGCTGGGCACGACGCCCTCGGACGAGCAAAGTTCGGCCACTGGCGTCTACTCCCCGGCGAGGACGCGGTCGTGTGCGTCGGCCAGGTCACCCCAGTCTCGCACTTCACCATGGGCGGCGTCGTCGTCGACTCGCAGGCGAGAGTGGTCACCGCCAACGGCGCCGTGGAGGGCCTCTTCGCAGCGGGCGAAGTCACGGGCGGGATCCACGGGGATAACCGTCTCGGGGGTTCCAGTCTGCTGGAATGCGTGGTGTTTGGCCGCATCGCCGGGAGGGGAGCTGGTAAGGCATAAGGGGCCGCACGAGGTAAGCTGTGTTCGCAGGAGATAGACCATCAGTCCAAACCTAAACCATGGCTGATCCGCAGACTCCAGCTGCAGCAAGATATAAGCTTCCTGTATGCTGGACGAATCCAGCCCCTTGATAACGCGATAACATGATACCGGGAACGGCGCTAGCCCATGGGTTCCAGGGGCTTGCCAGTCGGCGGCTGGTCGAAAGATGCATGTGGGAGGCAGGCACCTCAGAGCCTAACAGGTACCCGCTGTTACCCTAGTCGCACATGATAGCTTCCAAGTTTTCCTGCACAGGATGGTGGCAGTATTGTGGCGGCCTTACGTGACTTTGAGAACTAGGGCGGGAGGATCGCCCCCTCTAGACATGAACTCACTAACTAAAAATGGCTAGACTCGCGTAGGCAGGACCATGGCAATGGAGACGCAGGGGATGGGAATGGTAAGATTAGATGGTAGGCAACACTCAAAGAGCTTGTCATGGGGAGTCATCAAAGCATTTTGGTTCAAGGCGGGAATCGAGTCAAGTGTGGAGCCTTGAAATGACTTGAGTGTGGTGCGAAGCTTAGAGCCTCGGTTCTATACGACTTGAAACCTAGGGAGACAGGTTGTGCTCGGGGACCGTCCGAGCTGTTGGCTTGATGATCATTGGGGAGGAGGCATGGTACCAGCAGATGAAGACGTGCACGCTCAGCAAAGTAGACAGAGTTATTAAAAGGTTAGACTCGTCTCACAAGAACCGCCGCTCCCCCTTTCTCCTCTCTCTCTCTCTCTCATCTTTCGCTTGATTGCAATAGTGTTTGCTCTACCCACACAGCATGATATTCCAGCGCTTGGTGGGAGCTTTCGCCTTCCTTCTCACTGTTACTGCAGCGGCAGCCGGGCTAGAAAACTTGGACTTCAACATCACGATTCCTGCCAACAGCACAATGGTCGCCTATTATAAAGGGTGGACACAAGTTGGCGGCGACATGGTGTTCGACACAAGTCAGAAAGTAGTCGTCCAGCTCGACATCCAATCTACATCCTCGGGGTACTGCTTTCATGGAACCTTCCAATCCGCGGTTGAAGTCTATGTTGGCGCGCAGGCTTCCTACAATATCACAACAACCCCCAACCAGTCCATGATCTGCGTCCCGACACCTTTTACGACGAATAATTTTGTCGAAATCGCCCATGGACTCCTGTCAATTTCCTCGATAACAGTCATGACCAAAATGCAGGCTCCGACAGGAACAACGGTGGCCGACATCGAAGTGTGGAATGAGCCCTTTGTTCTGAACGGCAAGGCAGCATACTCGGAACCCGAAATAACCAACCTGACATTCGCATTCGCCGGGTCGCCAGCTCCTGTAGTACCTGGTGGAATCAACGTCACCGACAAAATGAGCATCACGCTACCGATCAACATCAGCTACTTCGTTCTGAAATCTCCCTACGCCGATATGTTTGGGGACGTAAATGTCAGCCTCACACCATCTTGGCCTGAGCCGTACATGACGGGCGGGGAGGGGCCATCAAAGCGTTTAAGCCTCCCCAAGTGGGTCAACCTGTCGATAAGCAACACACCCGAGGACACCCCTTACTTTTTATCAGGCGCTCTGGATCCATCAGTCCAGTATACCATCGGGCTTGAGAGCCTCCAACCGAGATCTGTAAAGAATGACCAACTCGTCTGGAAGTCCTATATCGGATGGACAATGTCGTCGATGGACTTGTACTCTATTAAAAAGTAAGCACCCTGATCCATCTACTCTAAAACCTAGTGGACCCACTAACCCATCCTCAGAAAGCCTTCTGTCGCCAAGTCCATTGTCGGGCCCGTCGTCGGAGGAGTGGTGAGGCAACCTGTACAGATCATTGAGCTTATCTCCGTAGATTGGAGGCATCGTTGTCCTCCTCTTGATCGGTTTGGCGGTCTGGTCTCTCCGTCGCCGTCGCCAGCGGGAACAATAGTACGTTTTGCAACTGAACGCTACCCACGTGGGTCGCAAAAAGACGAAGAGGATGTCGCCTTCAGAGTCAATGAGTGCATTGTTAACGCAGCAGCGGAAAAGAAGAGGCCAAATTCCACATCGACTCCGACAACCTCGTGGCTATGCCATTCGTTCCGTCGACCTCAGCTCCTACTGCCCCTATCGATGATGTCAGCGGTCTGGCAGGGTACAAGAAGACGCAGACAGACGGGGGTGCTATCGACCACACTCACCCTGCAGCGGTGCGAAACCTCATTCGCGAGAGTGACGGTGGGGGTCTCATCGAAGGAAACGACGAGTTCCTCCCTCCTCTGTACAATCCTTCTTGGGGTGGGCCGAGCTCGAGTGCCTCGGCTTCCGGCGCAGGGCCCAGCGGCTCCACTATGTCCGATGCTGGGGCTAGCGGTTCGGCTATGGGCTATGAGCCCAGCGGCTCAGGTGTGCCCGCCACAGAGGCGGAGGTCCCTGCACCCACCTATCCGCGTGAAAAGACGGGGCTCCATGTTCAATCATAACGACTCAAATCCAACTTCATAGTCGATGACGAGCATCTGTAGTGGCTGGCATGGGGGATTCAAGTCTGCCTATAAAGCACCTATGAATAGGAACTGTCACTATCTGGTGCAGGTCACCACTGAAGCCTGTTAGTACGACTTGGAAGGGGGAAGTGCCACAGCGGTTTTGCGACTCAGGCTCCAGCTCAACGGCTAGCTGGGAACGAAAGGCTATCGCGTTCCATGCACTGTTCAGCCAAAGTGCCACACCACTTTTGCCACATTGACAACACTAGTAAGGGTTTATGCCTCACTCGTGTGCGGCCACTCCCTTTGCTATCCATCGTCTATCGAGGCTCACGAATTGCATGTTATAGGCGACATCCATTTCGCCAAGACCTACAATCCCTACATTGGCTGAGTAGCTGATACGCCTTACCGGGCCCGCTCTTCAACGGAAGTGTGCAATATCGTCAGGCATCTGTTTGATTATTCGTCAACGTCAATACGCGAAGGTCTGGGTAGCACCAAACGGCAAGGGTGATTCGTTAGCATTAAGAGGAGGCACCATCATGGGCCAAAAGCCCAATTGAGCTGCTCGGCTTGCTAACTGCACCCGCAATCACTGTTCTTCACTTCGAGTCTTCACATTTACGCGGTGTGAGCGCCACGCGCAAGACTGGACAGACTGGCCGATGCTTATTAAAGTGCCTGGCCACTGCCTCGTGCTGGAGACTTCGTTATAAGAGCCTCGATGGGGTATTGTACGGTGAGTGCATGTCTTGGAGACCGGAGACTTTAACGTCAGACTCGCAGCGCGTGAGGCAATTCTGATACCCAAGTGACCTGCTTTGTTACCGGAATATCCTTCATTACCAGTGAAGGAACAGTGCTGTAAGGTGGCAGTGAGGAGAGAGTTTGAAGGAAAGTCTGCCCGGAGCTTTGTTAACATATGTATGAGCCTCTCAGGACTGAGCATGAGAAGAGCTGGTGACAAAAACTGAAGAGCTGAATGATATATGAGCTTAATGAACAGATCCTACTCCCTCTCCTGCACGTCTGCTCCAACCCTCATTTGACCACCGTTGGACGTCTCGACATGCTCGTCCTTCGTCTTGCCCTTTCCTGGGCAATGGTGACTTGCGTCTCGGCCTCAGATTTAGTCAATCTCGAGTTCAACATCACCACTCCTCCCAACAGCACCATTGTCAGCTACTACAGTGGATGGTCCCAGGACGGCAACCAGACGGTGTTTGACCCACAATCACGGGGCCAGGATGTGATACTTGGCCGGCAGCTCATCGTAAGCGCTACATGCGCAGGGTTGTGCTTTCACGGGAAGTTTGACCCCGTAGTCGAGATAGGCGTGGACGACAATCTCTCTCAGACCCAAGGCCGCGCCGACAACTATACGTCAAGTGATGGCCAGACAGTTGTTTGTGTGACAGCTCCATTCGCCGAACATGATGTGACCATCTATCGCGGGGCCCACTCCTTGACTTCTATCACAGTAATGTCGAGGATGAAGGCGCCAATAGGCTCTACGACGGACCAAATTGTGGTTCACAATCAACCTCTTACCGAGGATGGTACCATTTTGGTCTCTGGCAGCGCCAAATTGACCTTTGACGAAGCTCCCCCCGTGACAGCAGTAGTTCCAGAGGGACTAAACCTCACTCAAAGCATGAACGTGACCTTACCACCCAACCTCGTCTACTACGTTCTGAGAGGGCCGTACGACAACAGCTATGGAGAGCTTCCTTTTGTGATGTATCCCGAATGGCCGGAACCATCTGGACGCCCTCATGGAGTTTCACGAGAAATCACGACCACTTCGGAAAACAACTATCACACCCAAGGGGATACACCGGCATTCTTCTCCGGCTCTCTTGATCCCACCATCCAGTATACCATCCAGTTCCAAGCCCCGACCAAACGATTCGTAACTCAACCGCTGGGTGCTGGCCTTTCAACTAGTAATGGCGGGTGGACGCTGTCCTCGATAGACCTTTATTATCTTCAACCGTACGAGATCCTGAGGCTCATGTCATTGACATCGCAGAAAGAAAGCTCTCTCTCGGTCGATTATAGGCCCCTTGGTCGGGGGAGTGGTGAGTGGGATGTTGGCCCCAGGAAGCTTACAGCGGCAGGCTAAAGGCATTGGCCTACTTGCCTTGGGCGCTTTCGCGATATGGTACTTTCGCCGACGTCTTGAGCGTAAAAGAAAGTGCGTACATGCTCCACGACGAACGGACCGGCTCGTAAAACAGCGCTCAATTCGGACCCTCACCGCCCTCCTCTCGCTAACCCTGCAGTGAAAAGAAGGGCTACAGCTTTCAGAGTGACTCTGATAGTCAAGTAATTGCCTTATTCCCCTCGGTCTCGGCACCATTCGAAATCGACGACGAAGTTATGGACGACGAGATTGAAATGGGCAGCAAAAGATTTAAGGATGGTGGTCCCATGCCGACTGACCACTGCGCTGCGATGCGCACACTTATCTGCGAGAGCGACGGCGGAGGTGTTATTGAAGGAGACGAAGAATACCTTCCACCACTCTACAACCCTGCCTGGGCGGCCCCAAGAGGCTCCACCAGAGCTTCAGATTTAGGATTGGGGCCTACCAGTCCTGAAATGTCGGCCACCTCCGACATATCAAGTTACTCGTCCACCTACCTTGAAGAGAAGAGGCTATTACTCGCAAGGCCCCGGTGAAGGACGAACCCGGGGACTTTGGGGAATATGCATGGCAGTGTGACGTTTAATTTCATAAAGCTCATGATATGTCGTATCTGAGTGAGGTTGCATAGAGCAAAAAATACTGAAAAATACCTCATAAAAACTCGCACGCGCCTGCGCTCAAGCTCGAGCATTCTGTTTGTGGTTCAGCATGTAGAGTCTCGAACTCGACGCGAGGGGGACGGCTGCGCTTTTAGATCTTGTCTTCATACTTACTCTCATTTCCCTCTGTATCGTCCTGCCCTTGGTCGGGAACACATGTGCGGGCAGTAGTCTGTGCAAAGAACGCCACTGGTCTGGGTGGTGAAGTGCGAGGATCCCTGGGTCCTGCATGACTTAAAGATGCGTTAAGAGCGACATCGCCTCGGTAAATCATATAGTTGCCTCCACACCTCGCACTCATGTGGTAAGCTGACGATCGAGATGCCGGCCGATGTACAAAGAGCTTTCGGGCTGGTAGGCCGCTATCGGCAGGTGTACAGAGGTATTGGCGGCAGGATGCTGCAGGCCAGCACCAATTGCGCTGTTTGAAGCAGGCATAGCGCCAATGGATGCGGGGGTGACCGCGGTGGGCCCGGAAGGGGAGCTGTACCTTCCATTATGGAGACTGTCCCTGCGCAGGAGCAATCCAAAGCAGACATTCATCACCATTGTTGAAGTGTCCACGAATTGAAGACCTGGCCACATACAACACTGCACTTCTTTGAATCTCGATGCCAGCGCGATCCGTCTGTGGAAGGGTAACGCTTCTGAAGGCCTCCCAGCGTTTCAGTCCACCGATCCGTGTACGATAGTAACAATCGTTACTGAGTGACGCCGCTCATCGCTTGGGACGATCAATGCTGAAAGTGTTACAGTGGACTCATAACGACTAGAGACGTAAGGCACCCGGCATCGAGATGCCCCGTCGTACTCATGCTACGGGTTTTAGACAAGAACGAGGTGCACACCCCTATCGCCGTGAGGTGTCAGATATGTACTTATTGAGAGCAGACGTCGGGTCGGAGACTAGGGGGGACGTCCGCCCCTGCGACTCATGGGAGACAAACGGTAACGCTTTCCCGCCACTGAATATACATATATAGTGTCGAGGAAACGGGACGAGTCCCCACGACCCCGAGAAGACTCTACGACTAGTTGGCCTACCACTGGATACCTCAACATGTTCGCCTGTCGTTACGCGGTGGCAGTAGCTTCGATAATCTGCACCACATTTGTAGCGGCAGAACTTACCACTCTCGACTTCAACATCACCATCCCCCTCAACAGTTCCAACATCCTTTACAGTCAGCATGGGTGGACCGAAGAGGGAGACAACTTGGTGTACAACCTCGATGAGGCTTTCCGCCACTTGTCGCCTCCCTCCATAGTGTCGTCTTCCTCCAAGGGATCGAATTCCTCCGATGTGCCAGAACTCTCCCCCGTTCGGCTCCCCAAGCCAGTCATTGTCCAGGCTGGTCCATCGACTGGGATCTGTTTCTATGGCAACTTCTGGAACAGGGTGGACATAGTAATCGAGAAAGATGGTGGCCAGCACAGTTCCCAAAATCGCGTAGTTCTATCAGGCAACAACCAGTCAACCGTCTGTCTGAGTACTACCTACGGCGTATACAGGTATAGCATTCGTAATGGGGTTGTCTCATTATCGTCGATAGTCCTAAAATCGAGGATGAGTGCCCCCGTGGGCTCGACTGTAAGCGACATTGCGATATACAACCAACCTTTTGTCGCCGACGGCAGCATTGTCATTTCCGAAGCTGCAAACTTGGCCTTCAAAGAAGCGCCAACCGTCGAGGCCATCACGGCGGACGGTTTGAATTTCACCACCTCAATGTCCATGAACGTCACCCTCCCTCTCAATACCACCTTCTTCATCCTACGCGGCCCATCGAGTCCTACCTGGGCGAACGTTTACGCAGACGTTGCGCCAGGGTGGCCGGACATTTATCATGAAAACCCAAGCCCTGAGGTCGGAAACTGGGAGCTTGTTTCACATGGGGAGTATGCACCAGTCAACTCCTCACTGTGGCAATTGGGGTCTCTCGATCCCGGCACACAGTACACCGTTCGACTCAACCTGCTTACCAAGGCTCCGCCAAACGCAGATGGTTCCATGATGAGCGGGGGCAGTTTCGACAAAAGAGCCTCTGAACCTCTTTGGCTGGATTGGCGTATCCTATCATCAATCGACATATATTCTATCAGAGAGTAAGAAAGGGTCTAGTCGATGTAGCTAACATTGTCAAAGGAAACCCCCGCTGGAACCGCCAAAAACGCCTTCCAAGTCGATTTTAGGGCCTGCCGTCGGGGGAGTGGTAAGTCAGACACAGTAGCGCAAAGCTCACGCCTGCAGATCGGGGGCCTTGCGTTACTGGCCTTACTCGTCTTTGGGTTCTGGTACCTGCGTCGACAACGCGAGAGAAAGAGATAGTATGTGCTTATCATGATCATCATCTGACATTTCAGCGGGGAAGACGACGTAAAATTTCAAATCGACACCGAAAACCAGATTACCACTCCTTTTGCTGGCCATCCGGCTGGGTACATGAATCCCGAGGCCGCGGAGACCGATGTCGGCGGCAAATTCCTTACCCATAGCGGAAACATCGACAACGCCACGGCTGTGCGCAATCTCATCCGTGAGAGCGACGGCGGTGGCCTCATTCAAGGCGAGGACGAATACCTCCCACCTCTGTATAACCCCTCATGGAGCGCGCCGAGCGGCTCCAGTGAAGAATCAGGCTCTGGCTTGGCTCCCAGGGTCACCGATATGTCGTCCACCACCGAAACATCAAGCCTGACAGTGACATATCCTCGGGACAAGAAGGAATTGCCCCCTATAGTGCAGTGAGGGAGTTAGAAGGATGCTGTGGTTACTTGATGTCATTGTGTAAGATATTCTTGAGGGAACGCAAGGCGCCGGCCTCCAATTCAAGCATACTCTTCTGAATTCCCGACAGCACCTTATGGCGATCAAGTGGGCTTGGAGATATATGGGGCTGGTGATCTCACTTGGTGATCCGATGACCAAAGGCTTATGTCAAAGATCCCGTAAGTCAGGAGGCCGGAGGGGCCGTGTGTGACGGAATGGAAATGCGATACACTAGTAGTAGTGGGCGATAACTGATGTTGTCTTTTGAGGAGACGAGAGGCCTACTTCACAGTGTCAACCCACCATCTACACGAGCTGGGCGACAAGCTAATTAGGTTGGACTCGGCTACTTACGACACCGCAATTTGCTTATTTATGAGGGTTAGATTACGTGCAAGGGCGATGCATTTTGGGCGGGCTGACGTTTCTAGACTTTCCCTCATGTTTCAGCTTGCTCAAGATGGCGAAGGTTCATGCTCGAGACCGACATGCTCAAGACGAGACCGTCAGCTAAAGACAGACCGACCTGCTCAAGAAGAACAATCAGGATGGGGAACTAACCATGCATGACGACCGGAGACTTTTACAGGCACCGGCGTGCTTTGGCGGACGGCATTTCACTACGGATGCATCGCTTCAGCAACCCATCACCCGTTTAGTCCAACAGGCCGCTACCATGGAGACATAAACACCGAGTCTTACGGCCTTCCTTGGCCTCAGCGTTCTCAGTGGCGCCCAAGCGAGGTAGGGGACTTTCTATACCGAGGACGATATATATATGTATGCGTCTGCTGAAATGCTTCTCACCCATTATAGTCCACATTGCAGCCAGTGTGACCCGGCGGTTATTTCGACATGTTCGCCCTCCGCCTCGTGGTGGCATTCACCTTCTTGCTCAATGCAGCCGCAGCCGCCAAGGATTTAATCAACCTCGACTATGAGGTCTCCTTTCCAGCCAACAGCACCTGTATTTCGTATTTCAGCCCTAGTTCGTGGACGCAAGTTGATGACCAACTCGTGTACGATGGCACGTGGGCAAATACTTGGAAGTTCACGATGAAGGCCACATGTTCGAAGATGTGCTTTCTTGGCCGTTTCGATCCGCAGGTCAACATTTCGTCGAGAACCGCACCTGTAACAACCGCACACTCATATCTTTACGACGCGACCGACAACCAGACCAAGGTGTGCGTCGATGTGCCGTATGCCGACACAGTTTTCTATCTTCACAGTGGTGCCCGATCGTTGAAGTCGATGACTGCCACTATCAGGATGATGGCTCCCGTTGGTTCCACGGCGGACGACGTCGAGGTTCAGAACCAACCCTTCACCCTAGATGGCAAGATATTGGCCTCTTCGAGAGTCAATTTGACATTCAATGACTCAGCACTCGCCACACCCCCAGTAGTCTCAGGCGGACTCAACTTCTCCACGCAGATGAACATATCCCTACCCGTCAACACCACACACTTTGTCTTAAATGCACCCCACGACCTTACAATGGGGGCACTCTCGATGTCGATGTCTCCAAGCTGGCCAGAGCCATTCTTGCTCGGGGCTGATCGACGACAGTCGCTCATGGGCTTCAATCAGTATTTTGGGGTAACACCAGCGGAAACACCCATTTGGTTCTCTGGAGCCCTTGATCCCACAATCCAATATACGCTTATTCTTATGACTGCGCCTGGCGACAACTCCCACTATGCTAGGGGGAGACATAACGTCTATACGCTGTCCTCTATTGATTTGTATTCTGTCAAAGAGTACGTACACGCAACCCAGGATGAAAAGTCCACCCAATTGACCTGCGCCACAGGAAACCAGAAACCCAGCAGCCGACGACAGCACCAGCTGTGGCACCAGCCAAGTCCAAGTCGATTGTTGGGCCAGCTGTAGGAGGAGCCGTAAGTTGGAGTACCCACACATTAAGCTGAAACGTGTAGATTGGAGGACTCTGTCTGTTAATTCTGCTCATTGTCGGGTTTTTGTACATACGCCGGCGTCGTGAACGAGAGAGATAGTACGTGCTACCAACAATCCTTTTGCGCTGACCATGTTAGTGGCAAAGAAGGCGACAAATTTCAGATCGATACGGAAACCGCGGTCGCTACACCTTTCGATGGCGTGTCGCCCCCTACCATGACCGTCAGTACCGATCCTACCGGGAAATCTCTCATGCACGGCGGCAACGTCGACAACGCCGCTGCCGTGCGCAATCTCATCCGCGAGAGCGATGGTGGGGGCCTTATTCAGGGCGATGACGAGTATCTCCCACCTCTTTATAATCCGTCATGGAGCGCCCCGAGTGGCTCGAGCGCGGCTTCCTCGTCACGAGCTGGTGACACCCTGCTCTCGCCCGGTACAGAGACTGTCAGCCAGACATCGACCTCGGGCTATCCGCAGGAGAAGAAGGGGCTCATCCCGCGCTGAGGAGATAGCTGTAGTTATTCTAGACGTCTATGTTAGGGTGGATCGCGATCGACAGCCACAAGGGCAACTGATTCCCCCACTCACTTGGGGTTCGTTTCCGGAGACTAACCTCACGAGTAGCGATGCTTAGGACTCGTAAGAACAAAGCTGTTCAGCGGCAAAGACAAAGGCATGGAAGGAATCTGGCCGCTTGGCAGTGCAGGAGCAGAAGGTCTGAGACGCACCAGAGACTTCTAAACAGGTACTGCACCTTGCGTTTCTAACACTTCGGCTAGGACAAGACCCCCTGGCTGGGTCTGGTGCCTTTCTGACTGGTCTCATCATCGCTTTCGATGTCAGGTAATTCACGGGGTACCGGTTTGGGCTGGCGTCGATATCGAAGGAGGACCTCCTGTGATCCTGTGCGTAATGGCTCGCAGTATATAATGACAAGCACCTCCATGGCGCGTGCCTTCTCATCTCAACCCCACATTCCATTTCACACCTCGACATGCTGACCCTCTGGTTGGCTTCAGCGTTCGCTCTACCAGCAACTGCACAAGCGCTCAGCTTAGTCGACCTCAACTTCAACATCACCGTACCCGCCAACAGCTCCTGTACCTATTACGGGGGTACCGGATGGACTCAGGACGGCGATAATGTGGTGGTCGCCTCGTCGCCGGGTGAGGCAAAAGGATATCTCATGTCCGCCACGGGGGTGTCGACGGGGGTCTGCTTCCACGGCAAGTTTGACTCCACGGTCAAACTGGCCGTCCAGAACGGCGCCAGTGATCCGGTCTACAGCACAGTCACATCAAGTGATGACGAAACAACTGCTTGCGTGAAGGCTCCCTACACCGTCAACACTTATCGGCTCAACGACGGAGTCCAATCTCTCTCGTCCATAACATTTCTCTCGAGGATGAAGGCTCCTTCAGGATCGACTACGGACGACATTGTAGTCACCAATCTGCCGTTCGTCAAGGCTGGAAAAGTGTCCTCGGAACTTGACCTTACGTTCCGAGACATGCAGGCTCCCCCGCCAATCGCCCTCGGTGGGCTGAACCTCAGTAAACCAAACTTCGACGCCGTGAACATTACTCTGCCCGCCAATACGACATATTTCGTCCTCAACGCGCCGAGCGATGTCTCATTCGGACCACTGGCGGTCACCATGTACCCTGTGTGGCCGGACCCATCTCGGCTTGCACCAGGCCAGCTACAGTCCTTGAAGACCTCCGGGGTGAAGGTAAACGCCCCACCGTCGCCCATCTGGTTCTCGGGGACTCTGGATCCTACAATACAGTATATTGTTATGCTTGCGACCGGAGCGGGTCGACCAGAAACGGGACCGGATGCGACGGGAAGCGGAGGGGGTTATGTTATATCCTCAATCGATCTGTATTCCGTCAAGGAGTGAGTATCCATCCCCAAGCAAACATAGCATGTCACTCACGGGTCACAGGAAACCGCCAAGTTCGTCGTCGACCACTTCCCCTCAACCAACACAAATAGATCAATCTTCGTCCGGAAAGTCGGCATCTATCGTCGGACCCGCGGTTGGGGGAGCGGTGAGTAGCGTTCATCCAGACACTTGAAGCTAACTTGGACAGATCGGTGGTCTCGTCCTGCTAGGTTTGCTTGGGTTTGGGGTGTGGTGGCTGAGACGGCGCAGCCAGCGGAAGAGATGGTGAGTCCATCTGGGTCAAACCCAGTCGATTATCATGCATTGTTCAAGTCACTGACAGCACAGCGGTGAAGGCGACAAGTTCATAATCGACCCTGATAACGAAGTCGCAACTCCTTTCACCGCACTCCTCAGCGCAACTGCAGCTCCTGAGTTCGAATCAAGCAAGGTCAATCCTCGGGGGAGGGCACCGGAGGCACGGGAGGCACCCGCCACGGAAGGCGCTGCTTTCGAAAACATTATCCGTGAGAGGGATGGCGGCGGCTTTATTCAAGGCAAAGACCTACACCTCCCTCCTCTGTATGACCCTTCGTGGGGTGGCCAGGCCGAAGGCTCGGGTTACAGCGATGCCCATCTCCCCTCCTCTTCTCAGAGTCAGAGTCCCGGAGCATCCTTCCCAAGTGATAAGCAGCCGTCCTTGCCTTCCAGCCTTCGTTGAACAAGCATGTAATCCCTAGTATGTAGTATTATCATGCTGTGCATCGCACTCCAGGTACGCAGACCCGGGAGCGGCTTCCTTAGTACCGTTTCAGAGGCCCGTTCCAAGCCGAGCCGCCTGATCAGCGAAGTCATACAGTATCGCTCCAGGTCTCGCTTCCTCCCCACGTTACATGTTGAAGCGGTGTTCAATGATCAATGTGTCAAAGGTTTCACACTGAACATGCAGCTCTGAGGAGAACGACAAGTTCAAAATGAGGACACTCATCTTACCACTCCTTTCTCGGAGTACTAAGCCCCCGCCGAAGTGGCCGAGCTTGACGCACGCAAGGTTGCTCTTGGTGGAACAACACTGGGTGACGCTAGGGCTGTTCAGAATATCATTCGCGAGAGTGACGGCGGGGGCATCGTGCAGGGTAACGACTTGTTTCTTCCTCCTCTTACAACCCCTCGTGGAGTGCCACCAGCCCCTTGAACCAGCCGTCGGAATTTCCATCTGGAGACGCGGAGTTGTCTCCTCCCCAGCAAAAAATCGCTACAGCACGTTATCCACGAGAGAAGACGGCACCACCAGCACTACCCGCAAAGTCAGGCTAAGACCCCTCACGGAGAGTGCGCAGAACTCACCGATATACGTAGTTTGCCCCCACACATCATAAAGTACTAGTAATTCCTTTACTCCCTTATGCGAATACCGATCAAAGACCGGGATCCACAAAGTCTACCAACAACGGAACTATGGTCTGCCTCGACGCCCGTTCTTACGCCGAGAATCGTTTTAGCACTCTGCTGTCACGTACTCCTCAGTGGTGACAAGGGGGCCGGAGACTTGGGCAGGTACCGGGTCCATCCCGTGGGCTAGCGCTAGTAACCTTTCTTGGAGCTCAGATGTTACATACTAACAGTGCGAATGCACCAAGCAATTAGAAGTCAGCGTGTCCCACTCCTGGAAGTCCAGGTAAGCTACCAACCAGTCGAAGCCATGCTCTTTCCTGCCTCCGTAATGCTTCATGTCCAGGAGAAGAGGATGGAGCCGCGTAGATCGTGACGCACTTATATATATGACAACTTGTGAACGCAGCCCTTCTTGTCCCCTTGTCCCCTCCGCTGCTTCTCTAACGAAACTACTAAGCTCTGTTAATCGTTGTCTCATGCTTATTTTTCGCTTTGCCGCCGCTGTGGCCTTTCTGCTCAATATGGCCGTTGTGGCTATCGAACTAGTGGATATGGACTTCAACATCACAGTACCGGTAAACAGCTCGAGCGAGGTCTATTATCCCATCGGATGTACACAAGGTGCGGACGAGATGGTGTTCGACAGGACCAACTACCCCCCGGCACAGTTTTACCGCACGACGGGATTCAACCCAGACGATTTGCCCGTACATATAACGTCTGCTGCCTCGGCAGGCGTGTGTTTCTTCGGAAGGTTCGAACCAGTGCTTAGGATCACCACTTGGGTGGCATTGGATCTGGGCCGTTTCTCAAATTATAACGCCACGAGTAATCAGACGTGTGTTTGCGTGAAAGCCCCGTACGCTGTGAATAGGTACGCCATCAACTCTGGCGTTCTTGCACTTTCCTCGATAACTTTGCTGTCGAAGATGAAAGTTCCAGCAGGCTAAGCAACAACAACCGAGGACATCGTTGTTCGAAATCAACCGTTCGTGAAGGAGGATAAAGTGTTAGTCTCGGAAGACACTCTAGTCACCATGACATTTGACGACAACCTCCCTCCGCCAAATGTCGTCCCCGGTGGAATGAACCTCACTCAGGAGATCAGCTTTACCTTACCAGTCAACACCACGTACTTTGTCCTGAAGTCACGCTACGACTAAGATGCGGATCAGTTAAAGGCACAGTTACTACCAGAGTGGCCTCAGCCCTATCAGGTTGGGAACTATCCGTACCAAGAGCCCGTTAAGACCAAGTCAAAGGTGAACGGGGCCGCCGACACTCCAGCAATGTACTCGGGCTCGCTCGACTCCACTATTCAGTACACCCTCCAGCTTAGCACTTTGGCCAAGTACGAGTACGATCCAATCGACAAGATGCGTCTCATCTACAAGAGTACCGGTGGGCTTACCCTCTCGTCGATAGACTTGTACTCTATCAAGCAGTAAGTATTGGGAAAGGAGATGCCCAATACCAACGCATTAACTCTAGGCAACCTCCACCTGCGCCGTCAAGCACGTCATCAGATCAGCCCTTATCGACAGGAGAGGCTCCCGCGAAACCGAGCCTGTCTAAGTCTGCTTCTGCTGTTGCATCAATGGTCGGCGGAGTGGTGAGTTCCCAAGATTCACGTGCCACTCAGCA
This sequence comes from Apiotrichum gracile, assembly GCA_001600335.1. Taxonomy (NCBI): domain Eukaryota; kingdom Fungi; phylum Basidiomycota; class Tremellomycetes; order Trichosporonales; family Trichosporonaceae; genus Apiotrichum; species Apiotrichum gracile. Next base: position 4,039,870 of record BCJO01000003.1, on the reverse strand, counting down.
CCAAGCTCATGTCGGTAGATTGGAGGGCTCTCTGCCCTTGCCTTACTTGTGGCTGTTCTCTGGGTCTTGCGAAGGCGCCGCCAAAAAGAAAGGACAGTAAGTTGACTTCTCTTCAGCTCAAGTGTTTTGCCCAGGTCTGATTGTTCAGTGTCGACGAAGGCGAGAAGTTCCAGATCGAGCCAGATCATCAAGCCCCGACTCCATTCCATCATCATCGTTCCCCCACTGTAGGCGCACCGCAATCAAGTTACCTCAGTCCTACACCTGTTAGCTCCAACAATCAAGAAGCTGCGTTTGATAACATCATTCGCGAAAGTGATGGCGGTGGTATCATTCAAGGTAGAGACCTGCACCTCCCTCCGCTGTACAACCCGTCGTGGAGTACGCCAAGCAACAGGTCGGCAACGGGGTACAGTGATGCTCAACTCTTGCTCTCTCCTCAAACCAAGAGCCCCGCAGCTTCCTTTCCGCGCGAGAAGAAGCCCCGAGCTCAGCGATCATCAGCAAAAACTATACTTCCGTAATGCAACTCGTGCCGTACAATTCTGGTTTAACAACTTTCATGGTGGAGGTCGTTCTTTGAAGCTCGTGAACAACATAGCCAAACAGTCGCAGTGGCCTCGGCCACATTCCTCCTCACGTTTGAAATGCAAGAAGTGGATTGGAGTGCATTCCAACGGGATGAGTGTTAAGCCATCGGCCACAAGGGGTTCCGCTATCTGCAGCGTAACACTAGTTGGTCCGTGGTGACAAGTCAACAAAGTGACAAGGTGACCGGAGACTTTGGCAGGTACCAGAATCCATCCCCTTGAACAACAGCGACGGCGCGGAGTTGTCGCCATCATGCCACTCGCGACTGCACAGTACTTGCATTTCGGGGAGGTAATCATGTTTTCGTCTGAACGGGAGCCTCGTCGGAGACTAATGGCCGACCCTCTCTCATCAATGAGGCTCAGTGGTCAAGCAAACAACAAGATACATATATGGAGGTGTAAAACAGCGGCCAGACCACAACCCCAGTACTGCAACACATGACCGAATGTCTCGAAATGGTCGCCCTACCTCTCCGGCTCGGGTTCGCATTGGCACTCTTGTTCAACGCGGCCGTGATGGCAATAGATCTAGAAGATCTGGACTACACTATCACCATCCGGGCAATCCATGTCAGCAACAAATACAGCTCAACTGGGTGGAGCCAGATTGGTGACACTATGGTCTTCGATCAAAGTGCATGGAACTCTACCATTGACGCAGTGCCCGTGACAACGACGGTAACTGCGCCCGGTGTTTGCTTCCATGGAAAGTTCGACTCCAAGGTATCTATTGCCATCGCCACTGGCACCGGCACTGGCCAAGAGCCCAAGCTCTACGATGCGTCCAACGAGGGGTCCACAGTTTGTGTGACAGCAACATATACCGAGAACCGATTCATAATTACCGGGGGCATCCGCTCTCTAACGTCTGTGGGTGTTATTGCGAGGATAAAAGGCCCACCAGGAGCAACGTCAGATGACGTCGCGATGAGGAGTGTACCTTTCCTTCAGGACGGCGCAATCATAGGTCCACGGAGGTTGGTTTGACGTTCAATGGCTCCCAGACCTCTGCAAAGGAGGATGGAGTGAGGTTTTACGGCTACATGAACATCACCTTGCCCGCAAACACCTCGTTCTTTGTCCTGCACGCACCACACCCTTTGGTATCCTTGGAAACGGATATCAGCATTTTGCCAGCTTGGCCCGAGCCGCATCAGGAGAAACACGACTCTTGGATGACTATTTTGGGGGACTACTGGGCGCAAGTGAACCACACTGTCCCCGACTCGTTTTGGATCACATCCAGGGCGCTCGATCCGACTATCATGTACACCGTCCGACTGTTCTCCGAAGGGCAGCAAGAAAAGGACATGAGATTTTACGGCGATGCGCCGCCGCCAATGGGAGGCATTCAATACTTTTATGGGTCTTTCATGGTTTCATCGATAGACCTGTATTCGTTGGACTTGTGAGTCGATGTCACAGAAGTGAGAACGACAGTTAATGCTCCCGGTAGACAAAAGGCGGGAATGTTATCAAGCACAAAGACGGTCGAGACGATGGAAACTACGCCGGGCTCGCTATCGTCGTCAATAACAGAGACAAAGCAGCAGCCGGGGCAGCATGCTAAGTCCCCGTCCATTGTGGCGCCGGCTGTCGGGGGAGCGGTGAGTCTTCAGGACATTATGAGCCAGAATTGACCTTTCAGATTGGGGGAATCTGTCTTCTGGTTCTTCTCGTATTAGCGTTCCTGTTTGTTCGTCGTCGCCGCCTACGAAGACGATAGTGAGTTCCCAACTTGTTTACTTGTCATGGTTGTGACGCATAACACTGACTGTTCAGCGCTGAGGAAAACGACAAGTTCCAAGTCGACGACACACATCTTACCACTCCCTTCTCAGAGTACATGTCGCCTGTCGAAGCAGCCCAGCTTGACGCTGGCAAGGTTTTCCAGGGCGAAACGACTCCGGGTGGATCGACGCCTGTAACAAACCTAGCTCAAGGTGATGCCGGTGCGGTTCAGAACATCATTCGTGAGAGTGACGGTGGTGGCATCGTGCAGGGGAACGACTTGTATCTTCCCCCTCTATACAACCCCTCATGGAGTGCGACCAGCCCCTCAAATGAGCCGTCGGATTCACCATCTGGTTACAGTGACGCCGAGCTGTCTCTCCTTCCCCAGAAACCCACCCATACGGCACGTTATCGACCCGACAAGAGTGCTCGACCGGCGCCACCCGCAAAGTCACGCTGAGGCACCCGGCACGATCCTGGCGGAGACTGCCACAACGAGCCGAGGTCCGTGGTCCTGTTACAATCATAATCAATAGTTACCCCTTCGTAGGCATATAGTAGAAGAGGTTTGCGCAGTCATCGTGGCGGGCACATAGTCCTATAATGTTACATGAAAGGTATCGTACACCTAGTCGCGACCGGGAAGGCCATACTGGTACTACTCCCCTGTTAAAGTCTCCGGACACACGGGCTGAACAAGTGAGCCCAGCCCATCCGCAGTAAAGTGATCCTGGGGTTTTATATTCAAGTTTCCGTCGCTCCGATTCAGCTTCAGGACCATCGACTGCGCCCCATCAGTAGTACGTCAAGAGGCGGACACCGGAGACTCGGGGAGGTAGCCGGCATCCACCCCTAGCAACACGACTAGGCGAAGAGGTTTCGGTAACGCGGAGTAGATAAATACGGGCGGTCCAAGTGCCATGTGGATGCAAGTGGCAGGTCGAGCGGTCGAGAAGTCGGAGACTTGTCGAGTTTACATCTAAACGTACCTATGGGTGCTTACATATATGGACTCACCTGCTCTCAATACCTTTCCCTCTTCCAGTTTCCTCTTACTCTTCCTTTCTATCTTGCGGACAACCGGTATGGTCGCACTCCGAGTGGGACTGCTGTTCGCCGTCGCGTTCAGCACGACTGCGTACGGGGCAGTAGATCTGGTCAACCTTGACTACGACCTAACACTCCCGGCCATCAATCCTCTTACAAGTTACAGCAAGGAGTTTACTCCAGCTGGCGACAACATGGTACTAGCCAACCAGTCCGACACCATAGGGCTAATAACGACCACTGCTGCGTCCTCCCGCGTCTGCTTTCAAGGCCAAATCAATCCCAGCAAGATTTTTCAGGCCGGTTCCGGTGGCGATGGTAGGACTGATTGGTTTTCTCATATCAATACAGTCGGAAATGACACAGCGTGCATTACAACCAATTACAGCGCCAATAACGAATTCCACATCAGAGGTGGCATCTCCTCCATGACATCAATGACAGTGACTGTCAGGATGAAGGCTCCCTCAGGCATGGCCGCGACCGACATCGTTCGAAAAAGTGTTGCGTTTCAGGACGGTGGTGTCTTGGCATCCTCGGAAGTAGGCTTGTCGTTCAGTGACACACCGGTTGTACACCCCCGAGGCGTGGACTTCACTGGTCAGGCGAACATCTCGTTGCCGACCAACCTCACATACTTCGTCTTAATCGCCCCCTACAACTCCAGATCCTTGGAGACTTGGGCCCGCATGGTCCCAGCTCCGCTTGAACATCAAGACAATCCTGATTTCTACAGTCAGGATATCGTGGAGAACCCGTATCGCTATACCGATATTCCAAACATTCCACAAGAGGGGCCGACGAGGCTGATCATTTCAGGATCTCTTGATCCTACGATTCAATATACTATCAGCGTTTATTCCCAAGATGAGCAACAAGGTCCATCCATGGGAGCTGCCACATTTACCCACGGTGGGTTCACGCTGTCGTCAATTGACCTGTACTCTGTCAACGCGTAAGTGGGGCGAATAGATACCATGGCACATCTCTAATCGTGAACTAGAACCGGCCCCCCCGAGTCAATCATATCGACATCGACACCGTCAATGTCCTCAACGACCGCAGAACAGCCAACAGGATCTGCGCAAGCGATATCGATAAAGTCCCCATCAATCGTAGGACCGGCAGTTGGGGGAGCCGTGAGTCCTACCGCTGTCTGCTCGTCGGGCAAATTCTAGATTGGTGGCGTCTGCCTTCTTGCTCTGCTAGTCTTTTTGTTCTTGTTCCTGCGTCGGCGTCAAAAGCGAAACAGATAGTAGGTTCAATATTGACTCGGCTGCTTAGGTGCCAATGTGTACTGGTCGTAAGGATGATACTGACTATCCAGTGCCGAGGAAAACGACAAGTTTCAAATCGACGACAGTCATCTCACCACCCCTTTCGCGGAGACGCCAATCCCAGGGGAGCCGCTGAGGTCGAAGCAGGTAAACTCGCCCCGGGAGCGACCGCTGGCGAGACCACTCCCAACGGAGACGGTGGCAACCCCGCGGCCGTCCAGACGATAATCCGCGAGAGCGACGGAGGCGGTCTCGTCCAGGGCGACCACCTATACCTTCCTCCACTGTACAATCCTTCCTGGGGTGCCTCGAGCCCTTCTGCCGACACCTTGCCTTCGCCTTCAGGATACAGTGATACGCAGCTCTCCTTCTCCCCCCAGACGAAGAGCCCTGCATCGACGAGCTGTCCCGTCGACAAGACGCTGCCCAAGCGTCCCAAGTAGTTCTCATATAATGCATGTATAATGCCTCTGTGCCCCTTCGAAAGCTTCTTAGAACAAGTCATAGCCGTAGGCACTGCATCACTAGTCGCTGCAGATGACGGTCCGCAGTCGAGCGGCATCTGCGGGGTCGATTGCACTTTATGCTTGTTTCTTGTGATCTACATACGCTAACACTGCTTTCGGCCGCCGGGTCCAGATTGCAGTCATGCGGTCCTGAAAGCGCAGCTCGATGGTGCATGCCGGCGGGTGGCAGCCAATGTCACGAGAACGTCATACACCAAAAGATGAGCAAAAACCAGTCGCGTCAGCTATCTGTACAGACCTTGCGGATGGCGCGACGGATTGAGCTCATGTTCAAGTATGGCCCCTTTGCAGGAATGAACGAAGAGACCAACCCTACCGACTAGCTAGCCCGAATGATGTCGGGCGCCGACGGACCATTGTGCTCACCACAAGGTATTGGTCTCATCTCCTGTGCATCCCATCCGTGCTTCGGTAAGGGGCCAAAACAAAACCCACTCAACACAGTGATGACGACACACCCTCGTCCCATCGATGGAAGGATGCATGCATCGAAGGTCACAAAACAAGTTATGGTTCGTACCTCGTGGCCGACGCATCTCGAAGCGTCTCGGTCGCCGATCCCGCCAGCTATTGTCGTAATGCGCAGCCACACTGCCACTGCCACCACAAGCTGGGGCACTGCGCCGCGGTCAAACAACCAAGCGATCAAATTTCTAATCGGATTAGAAAACTTTTTGTAATACTCTTCACAGCCTTATTTAGGGAAGTGCGTCATTTTCAATGTGATCTGCGGCTGAAAAAGCCACCTTGGGTTTGCCACCCAAACTCCACAACCTTGATATAACTCTTCCCACATCGCATCGTCTGATCAATATCCATCTCTCTCAATCCTCATCTTTACAACCTCTACCCTCTCAAACTTTAGCACCATGAACGTAAGTCTGCCTACGAGCACCGAGCGAAGCGGAATCCGGCTGACAATGCAGCAGCAGGGGATGTACCAGGCCTCGGACGGCAAGTGGTACCCCACATCGCAGATGGTGAGTGCGCCGACCTTTTCGTTCCTGTCTGGTGTCTGTAACTGACCCCTCAGCCCCAGCAGTGGAACCAGCAGCAGTACGGAGGTGGACCACAGTACGGAGGCCAGCCCCAGTACGGGTGAGTCACCGAAGTCGTGGTGTTGAGGTGGGCGACGTCGCTCTGCTGCTCTCAGAGACCTGGAGACGAGTGTGCAGGCTCCCGTTGAGCGTCTGGGCAGTCTGCGATTGTGCTACGTCGACCGCGCCAGATATAGACACGAAAATGGCGTTGGTTGGCGCGCGAATTGTTCGCCCTAAAGATAGGCTGCGACGGCCGATCCGCTTGGAGCCGGCGTTTGCCGGACGTCCTGTCGATCCGCGATCTGTCTCGCATCTGGGTCTAGCTGGCCTAGAAGAACTGTGTCTATTGCCTTCGGATCATCGTCGCCAATCCTTCTGGTCCGCTTCCCCTACGCGAAGATTCGCCGCCTGCGTCCCGCTCTCCCCAAAGACAACCCGCTGACGCTTAGTGCCAACCCCGGCATGCAGTACGGTGGCGGCCAGCAGCCGATCATCGTCCAGCAGCAGCGCCCCTCGGGAGGTGCTGGTGCCGGAGCCGCAGGAGTGGGATGTTGCGGTGAGTAGCGTTGCTGCGGAGCGCGCATCACAGAACCCATTTGTTTCTCGGTTTTCTAACGCCCAGCCGCCCTCTGTGGTGCCCTCCTCTGTTTCGACCTCGGCGCATGCTTGTTCTAAGCCAGCGCTGACCATGAGCCCGCCCCGCTCTTTCTCCCCGTCGTCCTTCTGGCGTCTAATACACTCTTTCCACCATATATTACACTTCCGCCCTACCGGTCGTCCCACCATACATTACAAAGTGACATACACGACCGCAGCGCACAGCTTGTGGCGTCGTCTCGCCGATTTCGAAAACTCGAATGATCTGGGTTGTAGTCTCCCCATGGATCGATAGTCTGCGATGGAACATATTGATCATGCCTCTTGCTGACGACTGACGTGTTGACCGACATTTGCACTGCTGATGACGACACCTATTGTTCCGGTCGCGATTGTCTGACCTGTCCACTAATCTCCACCTAGAGAGCAAGAATCAGACCTATGAACCGATCTGCTGCGGTACCGAACAGCGATGGTGCGCTAGAGTTAGTGATATGATCCTGAGATGACCAGTCTGCACAGCGACATCAGTCGCGGTCGTCCCTAGATTACCGATTGCATCCACTATATTACTATCCACCCCGATACTTTTTCTATCACTGCTGAGAACTCCCCTGCAACCCTAATGTCCTACTTGAGTCCCATGCAGTTGGCATAGTAAGTGGTCGTGGCAGACCAGTCGGAGAAGAGCTTCTTGACACCGGCCTTGCGCGCGAGTGCGTCGACGACAAGGTACATGTCGCCATCGCGGGTGAGAGCCGAGGCGTAAGTGCTGACATACGAGTCCTTGGCCTTTGCGGCGCGGACGAGCGGGCCGGAACGGTCGAGGGACCACGAGATGACGCCGAGATTGAGCCGCTTGGCCTCCTTTGCGTAGTCCGAGGCCTCGATCTCGCCGTTCTCGACGGTGAGGAGGTACTGGATCGGGGGCGAGACGTAGTGGACGCCGTCGGCCTTGTACTTCTTGAGCGACGCGGTGGCGTTGGGGATGAGGGCGTCGGTCGGCGCCGTCTGGTCGAGGTACATGGCCTGCTTTGCGAACTGGGGCTCGTGCTTGATCCAGTAGAGCACGTCGGCATAGAGGAACGACTGGCCCCAGATCTTGTTCCAGCTGATGCCAGCCTCGCGGTACGTGTCGACGAGCTGCTGGGCGTACTTTTCCTGGGTGTAGTCGCCGTCAAACGGCATGGGGATCATGGGCGTCTTGAGCTCGGGCGTGTGTTCGAGACCGAGGTGCTTGACGAGCTGGATGTGCTCCTTGAGATCCATCAGCGTGCCGCACTGGTTGTACAGGCTCGTGCGCCAGTCGAGGATGCCGCCGAGGTAGTCCTGCGGGTTTGTGGCGGACGCGTTGAACGAGTCCATCTTGCCGCACAGCGTCTTGAACTCGGCAAGCGTAAAGTCGGACGTGCAGCACTTGGCCGTCGCGGGGGTGGTGCCGTTGGCGGCCTTGAAGGGCGTGGAGCACTTGGCGTTGAGCTCGGGGATGGTCACGACGTTGGTCGTGGTGTGCAGGTCGCACATCGAGTGGCGACACACAAGCTCGCGGTCCTTGGTGAAGGACACGTCGCACTCGAGGATACCCGCGCCCATGCGCGCGCCGGCGAGGTTGGACTCGAGCGTGTGCTCCGGGAACTGCAGCGTGCCGCCGCCGCGGTGCGCGACCGAGAACGTCGTCTTCTTGACGCGCTTGTTGCTGCACTTCTGCAGCTTGGTCTTGAGCGCCGACGGCTTCATGTTGTCGACGAGGTAGTACGGGCGCGGGCCGAGCTGGATCTCGTGGATGGGCGAGTACTGCGAGACGTCGAGGGGGTTGCGCATCGAGGTAGGGTTCGTGCTGTTTGGCTGGGCCGGGCCGTTGTTGCGCTCCTCGAGGGGGAACGCCGAAACGCCGCCGATGGCGGCAAGCACGCCGATGAGAGTCGAAGCGAGCATTCTGCACGTCAGCTGTGCGTCTCGCCGGGTCTCACTTGCTGTTAGTCGTCAGCGGTAGGATGGGATCAAGTGAGTGTGCTTTCGGTGAGCACCGAAAGTGTTTTGGCGATACGGGGAGAAAGTCATTCACGTCCGGACCGCATCCTTATACACTTCTGGATCTCTGAACCCACTACGATGGACCACATGACCATCTCAGCCACCGGCGCCCGCAGCAGACCGACTGCCCATGGTACTTCCAAACCGAATTCAGTCCACACGTGTGCGGTAGCGCGAAGCACGAAGAGAAGCCGAACGGCCAGGTGCCCGAGGTGCACGGATTAAGGATTAAGCCTCTTTCAGCCTCGGAGTGGTAACTTTTGGTAGTCTGGGTTCGCATTCCTTGCCGAAGCACGCACGCCTCGAACAGTTGTGGTGGGCATCGCACGTTCTGGGTCTATGTGATAGCGCTAAGGTGCTCCAAAGTGCTCAACATGGTAATCTCAGGGCGGAGGCAAGGTGTGGTTGGTCGCTTAGTTGTGAGCTATGAATACGGTGGACGCACGTTTCTGTGAAGCACAAAAGATCAAGATATCGGCACCGCGGCATCATGTTCTCTGAACGTTTCCAACGTGTGCATCGAAGAACGAACTTTGGCCGCGGGTGATGTTCTTGGCACGGATGGCTGAGCCGACAGCGTCGTCAAGAAGTCGTATTCAGCCAGTTCACTCGGCAATGCGGCCGAGCAGGCAGATGTGCTGATGAACTTGACCAGCCAGGTCTTCCATCGTGTCTCGCAAGAAGTGCATCATACGCGGATTCTATCTCTTCATCTACTTTATTACTCCGACTGCAAGATGATACGCTCGCCGTGCATGGGTGAGAAGAGCCGTCGCCCAATGGTGTAGTCTTGGTCTCCTCCTACACAGACACAGTCCAACAGGGCCTGTTGAGCCACAGACATCTGTCCTTGACGACTCTTCGGTACGCAACGAGATCTGTTTCTCCGCTCTATGGCTTGCTCATCGACCAGTAGTGGATGGGCGATCCGCGGATGCTGTCCTTGCTGGCGGCACGCACGCGGAACCCATACCGCTCGTAGTATTTGACCTTACGTCAGAGCCGCCCGCCATCGCGAACTCACATTTTCCTCGGTGTGCGTGATGAGCCCGATCTCCGCACCCTCTTTCTGCACCCGCTCCAGGAGCGGCGTGAGCAGCTGGTGCGCGACCCCCTTGCCGCGCGCATGGGACGCGGTGCAGAGGAAATGCAGGAAGTAAATGTCGTTCGTCCCCGTCGGGCCCCACGTGTCCTGCTCGAGCCGGTGCTCAATGTCGTTCAGCTGCTGTCAGTTCAGCTCGCGGGGCGACGCACGTCCTTGATAGCCGTCATGACTTCGGGCGGGGCGATGACTGCCACGGCGCGCTTGTGCTCCGTGTCCACGTTTGGTCTGGTGTCAGCTGCGCCGTGGCGGGGCTTACGTCTTGGCCATGTCGATGCCGGGGTCTTTGACGAGCATCAGCCCCGCGACCTGCGCGCCCTCGGGCTCGGAGTCGTCAATGGCGACCGACGCGTCGAGGTCCAGCACCGCGTGCGTCAGCGTGTGCCGGTATCGCCGGTACGCGATCTCGTCCCCGTTGCCCGCGTCGCCAAGCAGGGCCTTGCAGATGTATTCGTTTGCAAAGGTCGAGGTGAGCACGTCGCCCGCGCCGTCGAGGTACGGCGAGGTGGATGTCAGTGGTTCAATGCGCATTGTTTCTGAGACTGAGACTGAGTATGGTTGTGGAGTGAGTCGTGCCGTGGCACAGTACTTGAGCATCTTGCTACGGAAGTGGGAAATGTGGGCACCAAGCCGATCGCGATTGACGTCATGTCGACGTCTGTGGCACTTGGCTCTCCCTTAACGCTGTTCACACGATCTCTGAAAGACGACCCCTCTATACAATTCTGCAACTGCCTCTCCTTTCAACACAGCGACTGCATACGTATATTCGAACTGGAACACAAACGAAAAGCTCAAAACTACCCCAGAGTCAGTCCAGACCTTGTCGAGTTGCGTGCAGCGAAACATAAAGCACGCGAACGTTGGCCTGGCATGACAGTGATCTATAAACAGGGTATAAACATTAAACATGTTACCCCGATCTATAGACGTAAAATGATGTGGGGTGTAAATGAATGAGCGAGATCTATATTGGCACGAGGGCCAAGTGAAGGTCAGAAAGCAACGAGTGATGGAGTCAGGGCCAACAGTATCGCGCCGACCAAAAAAAGGAGAATAGGATACACAGGAGGGAGAATGAGTGAGAGAGACTTACACTCGCACCGGGTCAGTATCAATAGACACTTTACCAGCGCGAGCCACCGCCGTTACCGCCCCAGCCGGAGCCACCGCCACCACCGCCGTAAGAGTTGGCACCGGAGCGGAATCCGCCACGGCCACCACCTCCGCGACGGTAGCCACCACGGCCACGGCCACCACCACCACCACCGCCGTAGCGGCACATCTCCTCGAGCTCGGCAGGGATCTCGGCCTTGGCCTCACGAAGAATGCCAACGAGCTCGCGAGCCTGCTTCGAGTTCTCAGTGGTGAAGTAAGTGTACGAGGTACCGGTGCGGCCGGCACGGCCAGTACGACCGATACGGTGAATGTAGTCCTCGCAGTTGTTGGGGAAGTCGTAGTTGATGACGTAGCTGGAGAGTCAGTAAAGCTGAACACGACATGATAAATATAATGAACTCACCTGATGTCCTTGACGTCTGTTGGAGGAAAGTATCACAACAAAGTGAGCATTGTTAAACAAGTCGAATAGTAGAAAGGAGGCACAATGTCAATAGTCATTCTTACGGGGGAAGATGGTCTTGCACACGACCGACTCTGTCGAGAGAAGCATTAGAAAAGCCTGATGAGAAACGCTGTGCTGCAAACGAGAGTCAGAGGGCCAATAGATGGCACAACATGGAAGACTCGCGCTGCTTGCCCTGCGCAGGAAACGCAGGGTGCTGTGCGAACGCGCAGGTCCGCTCCCAGGCGGACCGGGTGTGAACTCGTATACTGTTGACGGCCAGCTCTGTTATACAACAGAGATGATGACTCTTCAGCGCCAAAGGCAATTATCACCTCAACGCTGGTGGGTCAAATTCGGCCGTCCAGAGGTCACAACCCCCGCAAACCATAAAGGTCGGTTGCGCGCTATCAATAAAGTTTTTCTCCAAGGTAATCCTTTGGGCGCTCCTCTTATTCAAGAGCCGATGTCTGTGCAAAACTGTGTGAGTGAGTGGAACCTACCAAGACCACGCGAAGCGACATCGGTGGCAAGCATAATGGGGCTGCGGCCCGACTTGAACTCGGCGAGCACCCAGTCACGCTCAGCCTGCTGCTTGTCACCGTGAATGGCAAGAGCGGGCCACCCGTCCTGGCGCATAAACTTGGTGAGGTCGTCGGCAACACGCTTGGTGCCAACGAAGATGAGGACCTTGGCGTTCTCACGCGAGATCTGGTCGAGGTGCTTCAAGAGGAGGGCACGCTTGTCAAAGTCGGAGCAGACGGTGACAATCTGGGCAACATTGTGGTTGGCAGTGAGGTCCATGGAACCAATGTTGACCTGCATGTAGTCGGAAAGGAAGTCCTGGGCGAGACGCTGGACGTCCTTGGGCCAGGTGGCCGAGAAGAGGAGAGTCTGACGGTCGGGACGGATCTGAGCGACAATCTTGCGGATCTGGGGCTCGAAACCCATGTCAAGCATGCGGTCGGCCTCGTCCATGACGAGGTAGGTAACACGCTTGAGGTTGGTCTTGCCCGACTCGAGCATGTCGATCAGACGACCGGGAGTAGCGACGACAATCTCGGAACCACGCTGGAGGTCACGGATCTGGGCACCCTTGGGGGCACCACCGTAGATGGCAGTGTTACGGATGCGCGAAGACTTGCCGAACTTGGTGCACTCGGCCTGGATCTGGACGGCGAGCTCACGAGTAGGGGCGAGGATGAGGACAATGGGTCCGTCACCGGGCGAAAGGAGGGGCTGGGCGTTGATGTGAACCATGGCGGGGAGGGCGAAAGAGATGGTCTTTCCGGAACCAGTCTCGGCAATGGCGACAACGTCACGACCCGAAAGGGCCATGGGCCAAGCCTGGCACTGAATGGGGGAGGGCTCGGTGAAGCCCATGGCGCGGATCTCCGACATGACGTACTCGGGGAAGCCGGCCTCCTCGAAGTTGGTGATGGGACGGGGAACGTTGGTGCCCTGGATGCGCATGTCCTTGGAGTTGCGGAACTCGGTGATCTCGGCGTCGGAGCGGGCAGAGACAGCCTTGTCCTCAATGTAGAAGTTCTTCTCGAACTTGGGGAGGGTGACAGAGTTCCAGTCAATGTTCTGGAGACCAGCGCCAAGGTTGCTCATGCGGTCGCCACCGCCGAAGCCGCCACCACCGAAACCACCACGGCCACCACCGCCGAAGCCACCACGGCCACCGCCGCCTATGATCAGTCAGCAAAATTTTCACCTTCCTTTGGGTCAACTAGTCAACTCACCGTAGCCGCCGCCACCGCCGCCGTAACCACCACCACCACCGCCGCCGTAGCCACCACCGCCACCGCCGCCGTATCCACCGTAGCCGGACTGGAGAGATGTTAGCTGCTGATGCGGAACAAAAAGGAAGGCACGCGCGAGTGGCGACGAATTTCTCGGCCTGCGCTCCACAGTCTTAAACACATACCATTTTTTGATTGAGTTGTTTAAAAGGTTGAAAAAGAAAGTAGAGTGGTCGTTGTTGACGTCGACCTTGAAGTTCTATCTATCGGTGAAGAGAGAGACAGTGATTGTTGTTGAGGACGACGAAGAGAGTGTCGGGAGATTGTTTGTTTTAGAGAGGAGAGGATGGAGAGGAGGAGGGAGAGGGTTCGTGAGAATAGGGGAGAATGAGGAAGCAAGGCCACTCACGGGCACGCGCCGCTCTACTATGTATGAGAACACTGGCTGTCCATCCCCTGGCTGGGGACACTGCGCCTGGGTGGTGGTGCGTCTGCCTGCTGCCGCATGCAGGTTTTCAGTAAAGTGGAGGGTCGATTTAAGGTGGGTGGAGGGAGGGCGGACGGCCAGAGAGATCCTGAGTGGCGCAGGCGGAACCAGAACGGGTGTCTCACTGCGGAGAAACCGGAGATAATGAGTGTGGCATTCTGAGGGCGGTGCGGCGGTTGCTCTCCGTAAAATTACACTCGCTCTGGCGGTGTCTCGGTCCGGTGCAGTAAGACACATCTTTGTTGATCTCTTCTACATCTCTCACTCACAATCGACAGCAGCTGCCGCTCGCCATTAAGCTGTACAATATTGGTACGTACCCCAGGCACTCCTGTCTTACCCCTCCTCTTCACTCCGGACGAAACCTAGACATTTGCACGTCAGTACGACATCCCCGCGTTAGCTGGATGGCCACACGTCGACTCTGTTGGCGTCTGGCCTGAAGGTGCAGGGTTGAAGGCGTTAAAACTCGCATTTCTGATCATATCATATCCTACGCGTTACACAATTGTTCGTGAGAGCGGAAAAGCTAACAATCCGCAGTATTTGACGATGTTACGTTTGTCTCTCGATGGAGCGGTGTTCTGATTCAGATCTGAAACTGATTGTACTGGTTCTTCGAGAACTTCTGACGACGGAAGACGCTCTTCAGCGAGCGTCTAGAACGCAAAGCGCCTTTCAGCGCGGCGTATTGCACCTTTCCAATCCACAAGTGTCGTGCTCTGCACACACCCGCAGACCTCTAGAACTCCCCGGAAATGCCATGAAGGGCCGAGCGTATAAGGCTTGCAAAAGTGATATCTGTCTTACAAACAGCAGGCGTCTCATGCTCCAGCAACAGATCTCTACGTTGCTGGGGCAATAACGCGTGGAACACTTTAACAGACTGGAAGGATTTCTATCAGGTGTGACATCTGTCTGGGCTTCACGTGTGGGCTTGTCCCTCTGTGTCGCCCGGCTGGGTCGCAATGTACGAAGTTCATCCATATTGTATCTACTGTCGTCTTGTTTTATGCACACTGTGAAGAAAATGCCCCTACTCGTTGCCCAAAATCCTTGTCATTGTTCACAAGAGAGCAAGCAGTCTCCGCCAACCGCCACTTTTGCTGGGTGATGTTGATTACCTCATCCCACGTGGCCACCTCGCAGAACTTTCCACAGAAGTGGAGGTCGTCGGCTTTGGCCATCAACAAATCTTGGCCTCCAGAACCATCCATAACACCATCAACCATGTTTGTGCGCGATATCGTAGAGCGCCCGACCTCCAAGCCGGACAGCTCCGCACCGCAGCCCCCGCGCGCGCCCGTCGCCTCGAAAGGCGGTTTTCCCGCTGTCGCCCACCGATCAAAGGGCGGCTCGGCGTTCGCGCGAGCTCGGAAGGATGACGCCGTCCGCCGCGCTGGCGGGCTCGTCACTGGCGAAGGACGCACTGTGGAGTCTGTCCCCACCGTTCAGCCGCAGGGACCTACAACTGGTCTGTCGGAGGCGGAGGAGGTGCGCCGCTCGGTCGACAAGGACAACACCCGGCGCGTGGTGGGTATGAGCGATGCCGAGCGCGAGCAGGAGGCCGCGGAGCTCAAGGAGCGGTTCGGCGGGGGAGTGGTGGACCTGATGCGGAAGCGGAGGGAGATGCGGGAAGGTGCTGGCCCTTCAGGTGCGGCCTCGACTTCCACAGCTGCTTCAGATCCCCCTACCTCAACCCCCACACCGACAGCTCCCACTCCGGCCAAGCCGGCACCGATGCAGTACACGACCACCGCAGACCTGAACGACGCGCACAAGATCCTCGCCTCCGTCGACGAGGAGAACAATGCCAAGATCTCCGGGATGTCGAGCGCAGAGGTCGACAACGAGGTCCGCGAGCTCGAGGAGCGTTTCGGCGCGTCGCTGATGGGCAAACTGAAGGCCCGAGCGGCGGAGCGTGCGAAGAAGGAGAAGAAGGAGGAGAAGGGAAAGCAGGCAACCGTCGAGGACAGCGAGGACAAGGAAGCGCCTGCTCCGAAGAAGGGTGTTCGCTTCGAAGTGGAGGAACCGACCCCCTCGGAGATGAAGCAGAAGTACTTTGCGAACGTGCCGTCCGAGGACGCCAAGCTGCAGTGGATGCAGGGCACGGCGCCGCCGCCGACATCTTCGTCCATTTCCCCCGACCCGAATGCGCCGCGGTACGATCTCTCTGGCGCCCCGCTCACGCCTGAAGCTGCGGCAGCGCTCCCGACTCACCTCGGCTTGCATCACCACGGTGACCAGCCCGACCTCGCTGGCTACACAATCCTCGAGATTGTTCACCTGTGTTATTCGACCGTCGCGAGCCAACGTATCACAATGATAGGCGTGCTTGGGCGAATCATCACGCGGTTCGCGGCCACAACCTCGAAGGACAACGACGAGTGGGTCAAGGACTGCCGGGAGGCCGATGTGGTTGGCAAGGGCGTCGATGTCGCCTGTGGTGTTCTTGGAGGACACACACGCAGCATTGGGGTGTTTGTCGCTGCTGTTGATCTGCTCTTTACTGCGCTCGGCGGCCCGCACTGGGGGTGGATGAACGGCGACGAGAGCCAGCGCACCATCCCGTTCCGCCCCGAGCCGTCCCGCGAGGGCGAACCGACCGGCGTGGCTGCGGTGCCATTCTCGGAACTCGCCCCGCGACTGGGCGAGGCTCTGGCACTCGACCCCGGCTCGCTCCCCTCGACCACTCTAGCGCAGCTGCTCAGCATCCTCGAGCGTGCTGCGCTCGCGGTGCCCGAGGGTGCCGAGGCGATCGTCTCCCTCCTCCCGCCGCTGCTGAAGGCACATGTGCTCCGTGCCCCATGGCCGCTGGACCCGTCTCGCCCCCCGAGCCGCGTTGCGCTCCGACTTCTTCGGGATGTTGTCGTTTCATCGCGCGCCGCGGCCGAGGCGCTCTTGCAGCAGAACGTGTTCCAGCCCCTGCTCAAGTTTGCTGCTGTGGAGGTTGCGCCAGAGCCCGTCTCGCAGGCACTCTTGCTCGAGGTGCTCCAGATCTTCTATGCGCTGGGCAGGTATGGTCAGCAGGCGTCGATCGCCACAGCTGCACGGGAGATCTGGCAGACGCTCGGCACATGGGTCACCTCGCAGCTTGCTCAGCCGACGTCTCCCGAGACATCGGCGATCGTCGTGGCATACTTTGACCTCCTGCGGATCTGGACCGTTTGTGCCGTCGACCCGCACCGGACAACACCAGAGCACGACCTGACATGGGCGCAGATCAGCGGCCTGCAGTGGGTTGACGAGGAGGTGGCCGCCGTCCAAGCGCTGCTGGGCAAGGACAAGTGGGCCGAGCTTGCGGCAGTTCTGTCTGCGCTGTCCGAGTCTGTCGCTGGCGTGGAGATCAACGGCGTGAAGAAGGGCGAGGCGGAGAAGGCCGCCGTGCTCTCCGCTCTGAAGAACATGGACCTTGTCGGCTCCCTCCCGCAGGGCGTCGACTCCATGCCTCCGATGGAGGTTCGTCCCGCGTTCAATGCGGCGCTCGGCGAGGTGTTCCGCCTGCACAACCTGCTTCGCTCCTCGGGATCTCTGCTCAACTCGCCCGAGCGCGAGCGCTTCATCTGGTGGATCATGGCCACCACACAGTCGACGACCGAGGACGTGTACCTCCGGCACGCGGCACTGGAGGCCGCGCGCGCGGACAGCGTGCTCGACACTGCGAAGTGGGCGACGTCAGCGTTCGACCTCATGCTGTCACTCAACGCGGGTGATGAGCCACTAGCGCTGTCGGTCGTCGACGACCTCCTGCGGGCCGACTGGACCAAGCTCAACGAAGGCTACGAGCCCGACCACGCCGACAAGCGCCTCTCCGCGACCGAGATCGCGGCCGCCATCACGGGCATCGGACACAAGGACGGCCTCCAGATCCTCCGCCCGCTGCTGCACCACGCAATCCTGCCGGACATCGAGGGCGTGCTGGGCCCCACGCGCCCGTCGTACCTCTACCTCAAGGCGACGGCGACCCTCCGGCCGTCTCCTACGCTTAAAGCCGGACCCGGTCTGCCGCTCCCGCAGGACTGGGCCTTCTCCCCGCTCGACGAGCTGCTCTCCTCAGGCTCCTCGAGCGCATTCGCCCTCGCGCCGTCAGACTGGGACGCGGGCGAGACACAGCTCACCCGCGCGACGCTGGCGTTTGCCGCCATCCAGGCCGCAGCCGCCTCGCGCCCCCCGCCGAGCCTGGTGATCCTCAACGCGATGAAGGTGTTCATGCTCGAGCACGGGCAGCAGGACGCGCCGAATACGGAGCAAGACGTGTTCCGGGACACCACGGTGCATGCGGGCCTGAAGGCGCTGCTCGACACGACAGTGTCAGCCAGCACCGCGCTCGGCCCGCCGCCCGCCGGCCCCTCGGCGCCCCTCGAGGCCGCCTCCAAGCGCTTCCTCACCCCCGGCGTCCCCTTCTTCCAGTTCTACACCGACCTGCTGGCGCTGTACGAGGGCGTGTCCTTTGGCGACGCGCAGTTTGCGCGCGTCCTCCTGCCCCCGCTCGCGATGGGGTATGATGTCGACTATCGCCGCCTCCTCTGGGCCGAGCAGCCGGGCGCGCTCCGGAGCGTGCGCGTGCGCACCGCCGACGTGCCCGTTGAGACTTCGTTGGGCGCCTACTTCTTCCCCGAGGAGGAGAACAAGGACGTGCTCCTCGGCATCGCCCGTGCACTCCCGGTCCTCCAGGCCGACACGTTCCTGTTCGAGCTCGCTACGCACCACCTCGCCGCGCTCTTCTGGGCCGGAGGCGAGACGGAGCGCACGAGCGTGAGGGTGCAGATCATGGTGGTCGTGCTCTCCTCGGCGCCCGAGGGGGCCGTTAGGGCTATTGTGCAGCACCGCGCGGACGAGGCGGAGATTGCTCGCCGTGTGAAGGTCATGGGAGAGCTGACCGGGCCGAGGGGCGTGCAGCGTCTCCGCTCTATGGGGTTTGAGTAATAGTACGATGTAATAGTTCCCTAATACCGTGGTAGCACTTGCATCTTGCCCAGCTCTTCCACCTGCACGCGGAGATAGAATGACATCGTGGCTACCTCCTATGGATGCTATGTAGCGGCCGGCCGCGCCACCGTGACGATCAACGAGGTGGCTGCCTGCGTACCTCGACCCGTAGACAGATAACGGTACCCACAATGCGGGTGTTACTGTAAAACACAGGTTACAAGTGCGGTGTTGTGAAGTAGCAGTCCACTTTTGCCCATGTAGGGGGTGAAATGCTTAATGCTGGGTGCTGGAAAGTGCCAACTGGTAGCCCCTCTCTACCCCGAGTTGATGACGCGCACCTTGATCCCGCGCCGGGCCATGGACTGCTCGACGGCAATGAGGCCCTCGTTCTCCTGCCGCTTCTCGTTCTGCAGGACGAGACGCTTGAGCTGCTCCTGCTCCGCCTTGCTGGCGAGCTGGTGCGTGCGCACGTTGCTCGCGATCGTCGAGTCTAACGGGATGTCGACGGAGCGTACCTGGATGTCAGCTGATGCCTCGGCATTCGTAGCTCACCTGAGGCTTGTTGCCCTTCTTGGACAGCAGCATGAACTGCATCATGTCGCGCTCGTCCTGGGGGCGCGCGGTGGAGGCAGAAGCGGACGAGGATGCCGGGGCGGCAGCACCACCAGCCTGGCGCTTGCGGAAGACGGGAATGGCCTGGTCGAACACGGGCGGCGCCGCCTTGCGCTCCACCGTCGTGTCGGCTAGCATGCGCGCAAACTCGCGGTCAAAGTCGGCATTCGCCTGGTCGTCAAACTCGTCGTGCCGCTGCTCGCGGATAACCACAACGTCATCCTCGGCATCATCGTCGTCGTCGTCGATGCGTCCCTGGGGCACATTGACCGGCTCGTCGGTATCCTCGTCCTCGTCGGCTGCGCGCTTTCCATCATCCTCGCCCTCATCCTCGCTCTCCTCCTCCCTGCCATTGAGGTCAGGTCCATTGGTGGCGAGGAGCTCGTCAACGGCAGCAGCGGCCTCAGGGAAGGTGCGGAGACGGTCGACAACCATGCCATCCTTGGAGCCCTTGGGGCGGCCCTTGGGACGCAAGGTCTCAATCAAGTCGTCGAGCATAAACTCGACGTCGAGGGGCATTTCTGTCTTGCACACAGCGTAGAGCTGGAGGACCACGAGGTACTGGTCGAGCTTGCGACGTAAAGATCCCTTGGCGAAGCAGACGCCGCACGTGTCGAGAATTGCACAGGCGAGGCGAACGCGGAAGAAGTCGCTAACCGAGTCGATGGGGCTGTCGCGGCCAGGTACAGGGAGACCCTCGGCTGTGATGTTAGGTAAGTCCGAGTCCCATCACCTACGGTGTCCGAACGTTAGAAGCGACCAGAGAACGTCAAAGACGACCGCCGAGTTGAGCACACGGTACATGTACAACTCAGCGAGGTACTTGATGGTCGCGATGCGGCGCTGGTTGAACTTGAAGATGTTGTCCTGCACTGTTAGCAAAGCTCCGGCGTCAGACCCACCTCCATGCCGATGCGGATGTCCTCCATGACCTGGTCGCAAACAGCGACGGAGAAGTCGACGTGATACCTAGCCAGGTCACACACAAGGCCCGCAAGGTGCCCAATGTTCTCGTACTTGATCTCCCACACATTTGTGAAAGAGTCGAGGATAAACTGGAATGTGTCCGTGTCATCCCAGTGAAGCTTGCGGAGTAGCTTGAGCACCTTGTCTTGTGTACGTTTGGTAAGAACGTCGTGAAGAAGATGTTGGATGAAGGCGAACATTGGTGGAAGCTCGATGATCTCCCTGGAAACGCGCTCGGGCGGGTTGCACTGAGAGTGAGCTTGTGGATAGCCGCGTCAACTCACCTGATAGAACGCATTCTCAAGCATGATGATGTGCCGTTGGTCCAGATGGCTAGCGCTCTGCTTCCGGCGCATCAACTCGACCTGAGAGTTAGCGTATCAGGCTGCGATACCAACTCACCATGCTCTTGGCCGTCTCAGCTGTTCCCTCATAGCGCAGCAGGAAGCGCCCACAGTTCTCCAAAAGGTTGGCAATGTTCTCAATGTTGAAACGGAAGTCGTCCACAAACACCTTGAGCACGTGCAAAATGGTGTACGGGCGCGCGACCTTGAACTTGGCCAGCTCGCCGTAGAAGCGGACGTTCTTCAACCGGAGGCTGTCAAGCTCGCGGATGGCGCGCTTGCGCTGAAGGTAGCGCATCTCTTCGTCGAGCTGGAGTAAGTTTACCGTCAAGCGCTCAACTCACAATCTCAAGCACGCCCTGGCTGACGTCCGGCATGTACTTGTCGAGAATGGCAATGAAGCGAGAGTAGTGTGGAAGAAGGTCGGTGCGGTTCTTGGGAACGCTTCCGATGAACTGAGTGTTAGCTTCCGAGATTGCACCCTAGCTACCTTGACCAAGCGCTTCCTTGCAGCCTTTGAGTTGAGGAAGGCAAACTCTACGGCGAGCTTGTCGACCATCTCGCGATTGACGGCCTCAGGCAGGGCAGCAAAGATGGCAGTGAGACGAGCAGCCGGACCAGACTGCAGTCCGTCCTCCTCGGCCACGGTGGAGACGTCCACAGGCGCCACCTCCTCTTCCGCAGGGGCAGAGTTCCCAGAACCGTCGGAGATGGCCGAGGGAAGACGCTCCATTGGCGCCGCGTCCGCCGAATCGGTGCGCTCGAGATCTAACTGAGCGAGCTGGCGGCGAATGTCTTCCTCATCTCGCTGGCGCGCCTCGGCGTCCTCGTCCATCTTGCCGTTTGCCGTGCCCTCCTCTGTTTCGGGCTTCTTTTCTTCCTTCTTCTCCTTGACACCGAGGAGGGTGGGCGGAATGAGGTCAGCGAGGTCGGGGAGATCTTCGTAGAAGCGGCGCTCCTCCTCGTCGTCCCAGATACCGCCCGGAACAAGACCATCCTCTCGGACAGTAAACGAAGATGCGGTGTTGACAATCTGGAGTCCAGACTTGGATAACGACGAGGCGGTCGGGAGGACTGGCGGACTCAAGCCCAGCAGGTCGGCAAGGCCTTGAACCCCGGCAGTTAAGCGCTCAACGGCACGAGTCATGCGTTCGTACGCGTGCTGGCGGTCCTCGAACACCTCGCCGAACTTGATGTACGCCTCGTGGTTGCGCTTGTCCTGCTCAAGAAGTTTCTGGATGGTCAGCCCAGAAGTTCAAAGTAACCCACCATCTGGCCCTTGACCAGCGTCTTGGAAGCAGTATCAAAGTAGCTGACAAACAGCTGGCGCATCGGCTTCTGCACCTCTGCGGGGATGAGCTCCTGGACGCCCTCGGGCAGCTGCTCCTCGACCGCAGCGCCGTCTTTTGCCGGCTGGGGACCGAGATAGGCGCGGCTGAATCCCTTGAGGAAGGCGGCCATTAGGGGCATGTTGCTATACTGGGGGTCGCCAGTCATCTGGATGGGTCAGCGTCGTCAACTCTCAGACCTACCAAAGCCTTGAGGATCTTGCCGACTTCAGAAGCACCCTTGGTCGCTCCCTCTGGCCAAGCGCCGATCATGGCGAGCTCCGCCACGATGCGGAGGACTGGCCGCTGGCGCGCAATGCGGTCCTTTTCATCCTTCTCGCGGTCCTTTTCTGTGCTATCCTTGGCCGGTGCTGGGGCAGGAGCGAGGATAGCTAACAGCGGGGGAAGGAGTAAGGGAAGGAAGTCTGGTGCCAGGCGTTTATGCAGGTGAACAATGATCTAAAGAGTGTAAGCTCAAGAAAAGCACAGTCACGCACGTCGACAGCGACTTCAGAGTCGCCACGTCCACGACTTGCCCCGTCGATGACAGCCGCGACGATCTCCTCCAGGTACTTTGACAATACGAGGCCGTCGATTTCCTTGATGATGGCATCTGACGGGCCGACGAGAAGCGCGCTCTTCAGGCGGTTGATTAACGTGGTATGCTTCTTGAGAGACGAGTCGAGCTGTCCCGGTGGGCCTAGAGTAACGTGTAAGCAAACTTCCATAGACCTTCCACCAGCTCAACACCACCGACACCCAACAGTTTAACAACACTCACGATATCCTTCCTCGAGCCAGTACCGCTCGACGGTATCTAGCAATGCACGCCTCCGGGCGTACTTTGCAGCATAGTCGGCGGTTGACATGCCGCAGAAAGTATGCCGTTGAGCGCGACTGAAGCGAACGGATAGATGAGAGTGTGTGAGAGAGCAGAGAGAACCACAATGACGAAGGATGTAGAAAGCAACTTGAGCTTGAACTGCACTTCCGTTTGGGTGGCGTTTGATGTTGTGCAGCGGACATGGCCGGCATCTCCGGTCACCACCGGATTCTCCGTTTACATTGGATTTCAGCGCTGCTCCGAAAGATGAAAGCATGTCGGGGGCGACAAGACGCAGAAATAATACATTACATACCAATGTCAGGCCGCCGTTCTCGGTGACGGCTTGCTTCGGCGCCATCACTTCGGGCTCGGCACGCGTCGAGCAAACGTCAAATGGAAATCCGGACTCCCAGAGTGATCACAATATGAAGATTATGTAATCCCTCCACATGTGAGCCTGCGTGGTTCTCGCGTGCGCCGTCAGGGAGGTGAATACGCGCCTGTTGTCATGTGTCTGGGGTAATCGCTGTATCGCAATGGCTATGGTGGCTGACAACCAACGCACTGCGGTACTGCGAGCTGCAAGCTGTACCCGAAGTGGAATGCTGTCGAAACCCATTCTCCTTGCTTCATTGCTCGCTCGCTCGCTACCACTACACCTTGCAATCTCATCAACTCCTCGACCTCGCGGTGCGGCATCTACATACCCCTGCGTTGTT
Source organism: Apiotrichum gracile (assembly GCA_001600335.1). Classification (NCBI taxonomy): domain Eukaryota; kingdom Fungi; phylum Basidiomycota; class Tremellomycetes; order Trichosporonales; family Trichosporonaceae; genus Apiotrichum; species Apiotrichum gracile. Next base: position 4,016,393 of record BCJO01000003.1, on the reverse strand, counting down.
TGCCCTCGCCCACCCTCTGTCGTTGAGCCTTTGATGCTTCGGTGACACATTGCCATCTCGCCCATCGGAATCGGAACCACTCTCCTCCCCCTCGTCACCACCCCGCCCTCTGCCCAACCCGCGGGCAGTCACGCGTCATAGTGTGCGCCGCCAGCATCGAGCTTTGCGCACAAGTACAGACGGCATAGTTATCCAGGTCGGGTAACGGGGCCGCTCGGAGTCGACAAAACGACAAGCAGCGCGCAGACTAGGTCCAGCGCCTGACAGTCCATCGGCGACGCGTCCGACTGCTGGGTTGCCGAGTCTGAGGAACAGCTCTGTCCTACCATGGTGGGCGTTCCCAACATCCTCCAGTATGAGGCTGCTCGTAAGTGTCTCTGAAGCGCACGGATGAGAGTGTGATCGTGGGTCTCCGCTCCGACAATCGCCTCCGTCTGCTGTTCTCACCATTCCGTCATTTGATTTCCTTCCATTTATTCCATTTCATCTATCGCCTTTCATATACTCACGTTCTAGATGCGCTCTACGGTGTGGCGTTCTCCAACAGCACGCAGCACCCGCATCGCATTGCGCTCTCGTCGTATCTCACCAGCCCCACAAACAAGGTGACTGTTATTGACGTTGCCCCCTCATCGCAAGGCGGATACAACAACAACGCCTCGGGAAACTATGCCCCGCAACAGGACTTTCACCAGCTCGCGTCGGGAAACCTGACCTTCCCCGCGACCAAGGTGGGATGGGAGCCGGCAGAGTCGCTCGCTGGTGCGCGCCACGAGGCGCAGGGCGGCCGCGGAGAGATGCTGGCGACAACGGGAGACGTGCTGCGTATCTGGGAGCTCAAGAAGTGGGAGGGAGCAGACTCGAACCGCATCGGGTACGGGCGGAATGGGTACAACGAGGCCGCGGACCAGTATACCCTCTCGGAACGAAGTGTGCTGTCAAACGTGAGTAGCGCGCGCTGTTGCCGTTTCTGATATCTGCAGAGCAAGCAGCCAGTGTACAACCTTCCCCCGATCACGTCATTCAGCTGGAACCCGACCGCACCAGCGAGCATCGTCACCTGTTCAACAGATACGACCGCGACGCTGTGGGACATCAACACGGGGCAGGCTCTGACGCAGCTGATCGCGCACGACCGCGCAGTATATGATCTGTCGTGGTTACCGCAGAGCGCGGACATTTTCGTCTCGGTCGGCGCCGACGGCTCGCTGCGCGCATTTGACCTGCGCCAGCTGGAACACTCCACCATTCTGTACGAGACACCAAACTCGTCGCCCCTTGCCAGGATAGCATTCAGTAACCGAGAACAGTACGTTGTTCCCACCCGCTGCGCTAACGTTCAGACACATGCTCGCGTGCTTCAGCATGGACGACTCGCGCACGCTGATTCTCGACATGCGAAGTCCCGGTCAGCCCGTCGCCGAGCTGCTGGGGCACGGCGCGTCGCTGAGCGCCATCGCGTGGGGCAACGGCGGCACGGGGTCGGGCGCGACCGGCGGCGGCTGGATCGCGAGCTGCGGCGACGACTCGCAGCTGCTGATTTACGACCTCACGCAGCCGCTCCCCGCCGAGACGGAGACACGGCCGCGCGCAGGCAGCAACCGCGACAATGGGCCGTATGGGCTCTCGCCGTCTGCGACCCCGAGCGTCGGCACGCCCTCGCCCGCGACGTCGCGCAGCCTCGAGATCCAGCCCGTCCGCGCCTGGACCGGCCCGGCGGAGATCAACAACCTCGCCTTCTCCCAGAGCGGCGACCACGTCGGGTGCGTCACGGGCAGCCGCCTCAGTGTGCTCCAGATGTAGGCTGTAGGCGTGGGCCGTAGGCTGTAGAATAGAATGAGGGGGTTCCTTGAGGCTTCCGAGACTTTTTAGCGTCTAGGTTGTATGACATGAACTGAGATCTGCACGCGGCGCAGGCCACAAAAGGGCAGCCGGATCGGCCCTGCGGGGGGGGGGGGCACGCACATTCACACTGCGCTCGGCGACATCGGCGACAAAACACGCCGACCGCCTCGCGACTGCGGTAACGCCACAGACTGCTTCCACCTAAACTTCCCGCACCAGCCACGATGCAGTGTATGAGCATGCATACCAGGGAAACAATTACAAGTCTGCGGCGCAGGGGTATACTATTCAAGTGACAGGTCGGATTCGTTATATCAATTGTACTCGTCGGCATTGACAAAGCGGACGCGCGTGTTGTTGGCGGTGCGGAGGAGGACGCCCATGTTCTCGTACTCTGTGATTGTGTCCATGAGCTGGTTCTCGGTGAAGCCCTTTGCGAGGACGCGGGCGCGGACGTCGACGACGGCCAGCTCCTCGAGCTCGTCGTCGTCGTCGTCCGACGCGGCACGCGCTCGCGGCCCCCGCCCGCGGCCCGACGCCATGTCCTTGAGGATACGGAAGATCTTGGACGTGTCCGTCGTGTCCTCGCCGGTGCGCGCCTGGTGCTCGTACAGCGACGCCTTGGAGACGTCCATGAGGCGCAGCGCCTCGTCGACGTCGCCCTGCCCGACGACCGAGTCCATGCGGAGACGGGCGAGCGCCTGCGCCAGACGCAGCACGCCGAGCAGCGTACGTGCCGACACGTACGTGTACGACTTGTCCTCTGCCTCGTCCTCCTTTTGCTGCTTGCGCATCTGCACGTACGACGAGACAATGTACTCGCTCATCGTCGGGGGCACAATGGGGCGGATCTTGCGGCACGCGGCAATGTAGTGGCGCATGAGCGACGGCTCAATGGGCTCAAAGTCGAGCTCGGGCGCCTCGTTGTGCATGTGCACATATGTCACGTGCTGCGCGAGACGCTCGTCGTCGTCGCGCGACGGCGTGTCGAGGATCAGGAACAGGACGTCGAAACGCGATAGCAGCGCCGCGGGCAGGTTGATGTTCTCGACGGGGGAGACCTTGGGGTTGTAGCGGCCGTACAGCGGGTTGGCAGCGGCGAGAATAGAGGTACGCGCGTTGAGCGTGGTGGTGATACCAGCCTTGGAGATCGAAATGGTCTGCTGCTCCATGACTTCGTGGATGGCGGTACGGTCCGCCTCGTCCATCTTGTCAAACTCGTCGATGCAGCAGATACCGTTGTCGGCAAGAACGAGCGCACCACCTTCCAGCACCATCTCGTCGGTGACGGGGTCACGCATGACGGCGGCTGTGAGACCGACGCCGGACGAACCACGACCAGTGGTGTAGATGCCACGGGGCGCGACCTTGGTGATGTACTTGAGCAGCTGTGACTTGGCCACACCGGGGTCACCCATGAGACAGACGTTGATGTCACCACGGATCTTCATGCCGTCGCCGACAGTCTTGGTGACGCCGCCGACGAGCAGGAGCAGGAGCGCCTTCTTGACGTCCTCGTGGCCGTAAATCTCGGGCGCGATAGAGTTGGCGAGGCGCGAGTACAGGTTGTGGTCGAGCTTGAGGTCGTCGATAGCCGCCTCGATCTCGGGCGTGACCTCCATGGCGTGGTACTGCTTCTTGAGCTGGTGGACGTGCATGGCCTCGAGGAACGTGTCCTGGAGGAGACCAGCGCGCATGGCGCGGAAGCCAGTGTACGGCGTCGGGAGGAAGATACCCGAGAGGTGCACGACATCGCCGGGGTTGACGGAGCGTGTGAGCGTGCCGTACAGGTGGATGGTCATGGAGCGGGGGATGTGGCCAACGGGGACCTGGTCCGCCATCTCCTGGATCTTGACCTCCTGGAACGGCTGGAAGCGCGAAGCACGAGTCTGCATGTGCAGCCGACCGTTGGTCTGGTTGGTCTTACACGTCTCGGACGGGCAGGTGACGAGCGGGGTGAACGACTTTTGCGCGACCTCCTGGAAGATTTCGTTACCGCACGAGTCGCAGGTGTAGGCGTTGACAAGAAGGAGCGGCTTGACCTCGGAGACACGGGTGACGATACCGCGGACCGTAATCAGCTCGCCGAGGTGGTGAGCGCGCACGGCACGCACAGCAAGCACGTCGTGCTTGCGGGGCGGGCGGAAGTAGACGTTGAAGCGACGCATGAGCTCGGCCGGGAACTGCGAAGCGACATCGACGCCGTTGCCGTCGAGCTGAACGTTCATGGCCTCGCGCTGCTGCATGATGAGATCCAGCACGTCGGACGTGTAGTCGAGCTCGTGGTCTGGCTCGGGCTTGATCTTGTCGCACACGTCCGCAAACAGCTGGACGTACCGGCGCGTGTTGGCGAGAATGTGGTTGAGCAGCGTACGGTCGTTGGAAAACGCCTGCAGGTCCTTGAGGTCAATGACCACCTCGGACACCTGGCGGTTCGCAACCTTGCGCAGCACCTTCATGTACTTTGCCTTGCTGCGATTGGGCGCCTCGTCGTCCATGTCGAGGTCATCCAGGTCGTCCAGGTCGTCGGCGTCGCTCTCGCTCTCGTCCTCTGCGGCTCCGTCGTCGTCGGCAGGCAGCGCGCGGCGGCGCTCCCGCCTCTCGGGCGCGAAGCGCGTCAGGAAGTCGGTGATCTTTTCTGTGCGTGTTAGCGGCGGCGGGCTGGCTGGTTAAGGATCGACAGGGCGCAGCCATCATCCCGAACAGTACACACCAATGTCCTCCTCATAGTTGATCTAAAAGTCAGTGGATGAGACGCGATATGGTCAATCAAGGGTACTAACCGCCAGGCTCGCGACGGGGAGCACTCCAACAGTTGCGCTCGTCGCCATTGTGAATCAAGCGAGGGTGCGAGGGTGATGCAAGAGATGGGATGCAGGGCGTGTATCGCTCGAGATCGCTATCACTGATATCTCGTCGCGACGAAGAGTGGATGGATGGATGCAAGTCGAAAGTGTGGAGTTGAGATGAGATGTTTTGTTGTCAGAGAGAGAGATTGATGTCGAGGAGGAGGTCGAATTGATTGATTTAGCACGCGCGACGCGCCCATACATACTTTTGGGACAAAAGCACACCTGAACGCGTCTTGGGCCCTGAACGCAATGTCACGGTCTTAAATTCACCCCCCTCTTAGAGTGCTCCACTACGAGCGTACAACTGCTACAGTACTGCAACTGCCATTTGCTAGAACTCGATCGATGCATAGGAAAACACGGCTCAGAAAGGTTTACGCCTAGAGCTTGGTAGCAGCTACTGGGCCGCAGCTTGAATAAAGAGAAGCGCGCGCCCAACGTTGCAGAAACAGACTTTCTGCCGAGAATCCGTCCCAACCTTTCTGAGCACCATGCGATGCTGCTACCTGCTCGTTTAGTCCTTGAGCGAGAGGTTGGCCATGTCAGCCTCGTCGCTCTTCTCGATGAGCTTTGTGACCTTTCCGATGGCCACGCTGGGATGTTAGTATAATTCGCGGGGCTTGCCGCCTGTATTGTTACGCACGCTGCGATGGTCAGCGATGGAACTAAATTATCTCGACTCATGTTACTCACTTCGTCCTTCATCTCGCTGTTAGAGGTGTTAGTATGTCATCACGGGGGTTTACTTTTGTGTATACGTACGCTGGGAAAGTCAGCAAACACCCCCCACCGCTTAAACAAAAAACTTACAGAGAGAACCGTCCGAGCATCTTGTAGTCGGCCCACTTCTCGATACAGATGGGCTGTGTGGTCTCGATGAGGACCGAGACGAGCATGCCGACCTTGGCGAACTGAGGAGGCTTCTTGGACTTCCTCTTGGTCTTCTTGTCGTAGTAGTGGAGCAGCGCCTGGGTGTTAGTCAATTGGACCAAAGTGGCGATCACAGCTAGGGCCAGTGGCACAGGCACCCCCACTGCATCCCCACTGCACCCTCCCACTACACCTCCACTCTACTCACCTTGAGCGTAACCTCCTCGGCAAGGGTGTGGACGTGGAGGACACACGAGTAGCCCGAGCAGATAATGTTCTTGGTCTCGATGATGGAGAGGTCGGCCTTGAACTGGCTGACGGCCTTGACGGGGTTCTGGGGCGAGGTGAGGACGAATCCGGGCTGGACCTCCTCGTCGGTGATACCACGGAGACGGAGACGGATGTTGTCACCGCAGAAGGCGGCGTCGAGCTCCTCGGCGGTCTCGGTGTAGATGGCGGCGACTTCGACCGAGTGCTTGTTGGGCATGAGGAGGAGCGAGTCGCCCTTCTTGACGCGGCCCGACTCGATCTTGCCCATGACCATCGTACCGAGCTCGTTGTACTTCTCCGAGACGGGGAGCATGAACGGCGCGTTGATGTTGCGGTCCATGATCTGCATGCCGTCGAGGTACTCGAGGAGCGAGGGGCCCTCGGACCAGGGCGCAATCGACTTGTCGACGCGCTCCTTCATGTTCTGGCCCATCTGCGCCGACACGGGGATGAAAGTGAGGTCCGTCTTGGGGTTGAATCCGACGGCCTTGAGGAAGGGGGTGATCTTGGTCTGGACCTCGGCGAAACTGAGTGTTAGCTGAAATCTTGGCTCTGAACAGCATAGCTACCCACCGGCCCTGGTCCCACTGGACGGTCTGGTCGTCCATCTTGTTGACGACGACAATGAGACGGTTGATACCGTTGTTCCTGAGGAGCATAGCGTGCTCACGGGTCTGGCCGTCGCGCTCGAAACCAGTCTCAAACTCTCCCTTACGGGCGGAAAGCACAAGAATGGCAACGTCGGCCTGGGCAGCACCCTGGATCATGTTGGGGACGTAGGTCTTGTGTCCGGGGGCGTCGAGGATGGTGTAGCGACGCTTCTCCGACTCAAAGTACGCGCGACCGACCTCGATGGTCTTGCCCTTTGCGCGCTCCTCCTTGTTCTGGTCGAGCGCCCAGGACAGGTACCAGGTCTCGCGGCCGGCGGCCTTGGCCTCCTGCTCGTACTTCTCCATGGTGCGCTTGTCGACGGCGCCGGTGAGGTACATGAGCTGACCGCCCATGGTGGACTTTCCGGCGTCGACGTGACCGGTGAAGATGATGTTCATGTGCTGCTTGACGTTGGGGTCAACCTCGTCGCCGCCGTACAGGTCCTTCATGGCGTCGGCACCGGCGGCGAGCTGCTCGCGGTGGACGGCGTCGGCGTCGGTCTTGGCGGACACCTTGGAGAAGTTGGTGGGGGTGGAGGTGCCGGAGGCCTTGGCGGACGCAGCGGCGGACGAAGCGGCAGCCGGGGTGGCGGCGGCAGCGGCGGGAGCGGGCGAAGCAGCGGGCTTGGGAGCGGCAGGCTTCGCGGCCTCCTTGGGGGCGGCGGGCTCGGCCTTGGGGGCCTCGTCCTTCTTAGCCTCCTCCTTCTTGGGCTCCTTCTTGGGCTCGTCCTTCTTGGCCTCCTCCTTCTTACCGATCGAGAGCGAGGGAGCGGCCTTGGCGGCTCCACCAATGGAAAGCGAAGGGGCGGCCTTGGGGGCACCGCCGCCAATGCTGAGCGAGGGAGCGGCCTTGGGCGCGCCGCCACCGATGCTCAGCGAAGGGGCAGCCTTGGGAGCGCCGCCGCCGATCGAGAGGGAAGGAGCGGCCTTGGGAGCACCACCACCAATAGACAGCGAGGGAGCCGCCTTGGGCGCGCCGCCGCCAATGCTCAGCGAGGGCGCGTTCTTCGCGTTACCAAAGCTCGGGGGCTGGAAGCCCTGCACATTGCGGTTGGGCGGCTGGTACGCGCGCGTCTGCGGCTGCTGCTGCTGGTGCTGCTGGTAGCCTCCCTGCTGGTACTGCTGCTGCGGGTATCCTCCCTGCTGGTACTGCTGCTGGTATCCGCCGTACTGCTGCTGCTGGCCGTACTGTCCGTACGCGTCGTACTGCTGCTGGCCGGGCTGGCCCTGCTGCTGCTGCTGCTGGCCGCGGGGCACAAAGTTCTGGCCGGGGACAAAGTTCTGGCCGGGGACAAAGTTCTGGCCGGGGCGGAACTCGAAGGCGCCGGGGTTGAAGGGGGGCTGGCCAGACATGGTATGCGGGGTTGTCTGGGTTTTAAGAGAGGGGGGTGATGAGGAGGGGGTGTGAGAAAGGTATTAATATCTCGGCGGCAACACTCCAAGACGTCGACGAGATGACAAAAAGGATCAAGCACGAGGTGTGTGTGGTAGGAAAGCCGCCACCGTACAATACACACCACTGCACTGGGCTTGAAAAAAATGAAATGACACGTCATTTAAATTATCCACTCGTTGGACACTGTTCATCTTCTTGACGTCGATGCCGACTTATTTTGATCCTTAGACATCCTGTGCTCGAGCTCATCCTCCCGCTCGCTCTTCAGAACAAAAAGTCAGGTGCATGCGCCGCCTCGCACTCTTCTCCTCACGACCGCTCTTTTCACTGCAAAACACCCGCATCCCATTCGCCCGCGCCATGTCCGACATTGCCAAGTTTGTTGCCGCTGCCGCCCAGGCCGACGCCTCGCTCGCCGGAACCGACAAGGAGCAGGCCGCGATCGCCAAGGCGACCTCGGAGGTCGAGGCGATCGCTTCCGACCTCAAGGTGAGGCTGAACTTCCTGTAGATCGGAGCCGAACTGACGCCCAGGCGCTCAACGACAAGCTCACCCCCATCACCTACCTCGTCGGCACGGCGCCCTCCACCGCGGACGTGTCGCTCTACTGCCGCCTCCACCCTGCGATGGTGCGTCAGCAGAAAGAAAAGTACGAGCTAACGGCAGGTCTCGGCTCCGGCCGCGCAGCACCCCGCGCACCCCGCTGTGCTTCGCTACTTCCTGCACGTCCAGGAGCTCGCTGCCGTGCAGGCTGCGCAGAAGGCGCTCCCGAACGCGTTCCCGGTCGTTGACGTCGACGTTGCCTCGCTCCCGGCTCCTCCCCGTGCGGCCCCGGCGCCCAAGGTGAAGAAGGAGAAGAAGGGAGACGCCGCGGCCCCCGCCGAGGGCAAGAAGGAGAAGAAGGACAAGGCCGAGAAGAAGGAGGGCGGCAAGAAGGAGGCTGCTCCTGAGGCTACTGCTGCCGCTGCCGCCGCTCCCAAGGACGGCAAGAAGAAGGAGAAGAAGGCCAAGGCGCCCGCTGCTGCCCCTGCTCCCCCCGCCGCGCCGGCCCCCTCCATGATCGACCTCCGTGTCGGCAAGGTGCTCGACGTCAAGCGCCACCCCGACGCCGACTCGCTGTACGTCGAGTCGATCGACGTCGGAGAGGCCGAGCCCCGCACCGTCTGCTCGGGTCTTGTCAAGTACATGACCGAGGACGAGATCCGCGGCGCGACGATCATTGTCGTCTGCAACCTCAAGCCCGTGACGATGCGCGGCGTAAAGTCGTTTGCCATGCTCCTCTGCGCGTCCTCGCGGGACGGCAAGGACGGCGGCGTCGAGTTTGTGCTGCCCCCCGCGGGCGCGCAGGCCGGCGACCGCGTCTACTTTGAGGGCGCCGAGTACGAGGCCGCCACCCCCGAGCCCGTCCTCAACCCCAAGAAGAAGGTGTTCGAGACCATCCAGCCAGACTTTACCACCCTCGACAACCTCGAGGCATGCTGGATCAACCCCGAGACCAAGGAGGTCCACCGCATCCGCACAAAGGACGGCGTGTGCAAGGCCAAGTCGTTCAAGAACGCCAACCTCTCGTAAGCGCGCGAGTGTGCGAGCGTGCGAGCCCGAACGTGGTAGCAGAGTGTCACAGGGATCTAGACCCAGCTGATAGAGCATCTAGGCATGCATGGATGATACAGAGTAGACCGTATACGTGATGTCGACGTTGTCGCAGCGTGGAGCAATCGTGTTTCCGATCGAGCGACGTTGGTTCGGCCACCAAGTCCGGAATGTAGAACACCCACGGAGACAGATCACGGCAGTTAGCACACGTAGTGTCGGCAAGGTGCTCTCACAGAGTCTGGCTGCAAGGTGGGGACTCTTGTGCTCCGACTCGCACCCGGTCCCTCGCCACTGTTCCGCCTTCACGACCCCCGAGATACCCTCAGCAGTACCCGTATGCGGCTGGGCTCTCCTGCTGGCGCTTGCGATCGCTGTGCATGGATCAGTGCCGAGTTGCGGATCCGAAATCGATCCACGCGTAGCCACCACGTAGCCACCAGGCAGACTCTGCGGCCCAGATAGCCCAGATCTTCACCGGCTCCACACCCTCCCTTCCTATGCACTACTTGAACTGCCGCCCTTCTCTGCCCTGCTCACGCGCTCAGGGGCGCGGATCCAGTCCACCTGCAGACGGCGCAGATCGCTGCTGCGGATCAGAACTGATCGGCGCAGAACTGATCGGCAACGTATCGGCGAGTTCGCCGCCCTGCCGAGCCTGCCCTGTATTCTCTCGTATCTCACGCGACTGCCATTGCCACTGCTCACCTCCATCCACTCGCTCCTCACCACTCGCCACTCACTGTAGTCGCGCGACTCGCTTCGCTCGCGCAACTGATTGCATGGATATGTACATATGCAGTGGATCATAACTCGTGAGACGCTCGCCTCAGTGTCCGTTCGTTCTACTCTACGTGGTGGATTTTCCTAAGGACGTGTAATTACGCTGATAAGACTAAACTAGGGATTCCTAAAGGTCGGCGGGGGCGGCGAGGATGGCCGTGGCTGCAAAGTGCTTGCCTGCGACGGCGCCGAGGTTTTCGCCGGCGTACGAGACCTCGGGGAGGACCTCGACCTCTGCGTCGTCGGCAATGGTGGCGCCGGCGGCGAGGATCCAGCGGCGGTGCTGCGCGAGCAGGTCGCGGCGCGACGTCTCGGGACAGTCGGCCTTGGAGCCGGTGGCGTTCTTGAGCGGGGAGAACTCTTCGGCGCGGTCGACCTCGAGCACGACGAGGTCGCGGGTAAAGGGGAACACGTCAAAGATGAAGAGCTCGAGCTTCATGCCGTTGGGCTCGGAAGGCTTGAGGAGCTCGCCGGTGGCAATGTCGACGCAGGGGATCTTCTTGCGCGCAATGTGGAACGCCATCTTGCGCTCCATGGCCTCGACGCTCTCGAGGAAGTCGAGCGTGTAAAAGTGGTTGACAATGTTGCCGGCCCAGAACGCGAGACGGCCCTGGGCATCGCGCAGCTCGGCCTTTTCGCGCGACAGCTCAGAGTACTCGATGACCGCGTAGCCGTCGCCGCGCTGGGCGAGGACACCGACCGACTCTGTGGGAATGTGCTTGCGCACGACCTTTGCGCCGCACGCCGCGTTGCGCTCCATGCAGCAGCCCATGAAGATGGGGTCGGCAATCTTGACGAGGCAGTTGTCGACGCAGTACGCGTGGACGTACTTTACGCCGCGGTCGCGGAGGTCGGAGAGGACAGAGGTGGGGTTGCCGGCCGAGAGGGGGCGACGGAGCGCAGCGTACACACCGCCGTTTCCGTCGGGGGCGACCGACACGCTAGAGGGGGTGGCGAGGAGGAGCTTGCCGTCGTTGGAGAGCGCGGGGAGGACGCCTGTGGGTTAGTAAATGGTCGGAGCGTGTATGGTACGGAGACATGTGCGCGGCGCAGATTGCCCGCAATGCAGCGAGCCTCCACCCACTGCTCGGCCCGCGTCGCAGCGGCATGTGCGCCACCGTGCGCCACGGCAAAAGTGGCCATGGTCGCAACCAACAAAAAAGTCCAAAACGACCAAGGACCAGCCACACGGATTGGAGATTGCTGCAGTCGGCAAACTGCCGACGTGCACCTTCCCACCTGGGCATGTGCAGTCCGCACATGCGTGTGTGCACTATCGATGCGATCATTCCCCCACCACTGCATGCACTCGGACTCACCCTGCTCGAAGAAAGTAATGTCGTTGGGGTCGAGGCCAAAGTTCTTGTGCTCGGCAAAGTAGGCCTCGGTGGCCTCGCGCGTCGGGCCGGACGTCATGACGTACCAGCGGATGTGGACGGTGCTGACGTCCTTGCCGGCGCTGGCGGCGGCGAGGGCCTCGAGCGACTTGATGCGTGCGGCCTGGTACTGGAACAGCGTGCGGCCCGAGGGGAGGTGAATATCGTACATGCCCTTTGGGTTGGGGGAGCCGAGGCGGGATCCCTGTCCGCCGGCAAGGAGGAGCACAGCGACCTCGCCATCAGCAATGGCCTTGAGGCCCGTGGCGCGCCAGCGCGCCTCGTCCTCGGGGTCGTTGGTGGACGCGCACGCGCTCTCGGGCAGCGGGGTCACGGGCTCGGGGCGGGGCGACGGCGAGCGCGACCGGTCAAGCCCCACGAGGTGCGGTGCCGCCAGGCTGTCCCCCGACTCGGCACCGAGCGCGTCCTCGACCAGCGGCGTCACCGGCGCCTCGGCCGCGACCGCGTTGCGGTAGATCCGGTTCACGCGGTCCGGGTCGATCTCGGCCAGCTGCGCCGCGAGGCTCTGCTGCTCGGCCGCGCTCAGCTGCGCCCAGTACGTGAAGACGTGGCCCTGGCCGGCGGCGTCAAAGGCCTTGCGCAGCGCCGCGACGTCGATGCTCGCGCCGGTCCCGTTCGTGGTGGTCATGATGGGGTATTAGGGGGGGTTAAAGTAATGGAATGGGAGAAGGAGAATGAGAATGGGAGATGTAAAGAGTGGTCGTGACTGTTGACGAGGAAAGATGTAGAAAGATAAATGTTGTCGTGTCAAAGTCGACTGTCCGACTGTCGGGTGAAACCCAAACACGGACAGAAACAAGTTATCGGCAAGCCCGCCCGGGACGACGACAACGACTACAGGGAGAGTGACTTTTTCGGCTTCAAATAAAAGGCGATTAGGAAATAATCGACTGTTGTATTAAATCAAAACACAGAAATCAGAGATCAATTAGAAAAACGGAACAAACTGTTAATCCCTCAGGGGGCAGGAACAGCATAAGGGAAATCGATATAATCGATGTGCAGGGGGGGGAGGATCAATTCGCACACACTTTGCGATCGTAGAGAGCAGACTTGTTCATCTGTGCATCTGTGCATCTGTGCGTCTCTGTGGATGGGATCAACAATGGGCCAGGGACAATCACAACGAGGGGACGGGGGGATGAGGGGACGACGAGGGACGAGGGACGGGGGGCGGGGGGCGGTGTAGCAGATACACATCCGGGCCGAGCTGTGACATCTCGCCGACAGCGGACAGTACACCAGTCTGCGTGACCTGCAGAGGGAGGCTGGAAGGACGTAGGATGCTGCTGCATTCTGGACTGCAAAACCCATGCATCAAAACGGAGGCCAGAGGTCGATAAAGTGAACCTAAGCAGACGAGCTCCACCACGATGGGGCGTCCCAGGGAGGGCGATGAGGCTGGGTGTCCTGGCAGGGTCCTTGTTGGCGCACTACACTGCTGCACACGCATACACGAATCACATCTGCGATCCTGCAGTACACGAGATGGCATCGCTGCTTGGCATCTGACACGATGTTTGGCCTCCTCTTGTGTACTGTGACATGTTGCCGAGGCAGCAAAGCATTGTTCGTCGCTCGCAGGGGACCCTTTATCGCTGTGGCTGAACATCACTACTACTGCACAGAGACCCCGTTTAGATCCGAACGCGCGTTAAACGTAAAGCGCCACCCAAAAAAGCATATAAAAGAAAACGACGGGTGAATTGGAATACAATGATGTCATACGCTGCTCCGATTCTCTCGCTTTTCTCACATGAGCCCCAGTCTAAAGCCGATATAGTCTCAAGTTCTCAATGCTGGAATGTTGTCTCTGGTGCTCTCAGACATTATCTGCACCTCCCATGCCTCTCACGCCATCTACTCGTAGTCGTCAAACGTGTCGTGCGGGTTCTCGCTGTCCCGGCGCCGCGCGCAGGTCACAGCCCCGCGGACGTTGAGGATGCTCGAGTCCCCGCCGCCGGTCTGGTTGGCGAGCAGCTGCTCCAGCAGCGACTCGATGCGCTTCTGTCGCTCTTCGATCTTGGCAATGGCAGCAAGCTGGATGATACCCTCCTGGTCGGCGCCGCCGGCGGCCTCGACGGCCTCGAGCAGCTCTGACGCAGTCTTGGGCGCCTTGGGCCCAGTCGGTTTCAGCCCGGGCACCGCGCCGCCGCTGTTCGGTTTGAGGCGTGGCGACGGGGCGGCCTTGTTCGAGGCCTGGGACCGGCTCGGGCCGGCCGCCCGGTCTTTCTTTTCAGACTTGTCAGACTTTTCAGACTTCTCGGGCTGCTTCTCGGGGCGTTCAGGGGATGAGTCGGGATGGAGGGCTGACGGTGTGAGCCTGATTGTCGGAGAGACGGGAGATGTCGTGGCAGTCGAAACATTCTCAAACGAGACACGCGGCGGCAGCCGGTGCTCAGAGTCGGTGGGGAACTGCACTCCGGGCTTCTTGGTGCTGCTGGGCCCGGATGGGCTGTCGGGCTCTGCGGCCTTGGTCTCAGCGAGGTCGACCAGCGACCCGGCAAGAGAGGCACTGCCGTCCTCCTGGATCGGGGTGACAGACGGCCGCTTGATGGCTCGCGGTGCCCCAGCGGCACTACCCATCGAGCTGTTGCTCATGCTCGACGAGATGCCTGAAGTCATGCCACCCGGGAAGGATGTACGGTTACGACGAGGCGAGCCAGCTAAGAGCGCCATGGAAGGTCCGACCGGTAACGAGCCGACATTGATCGAGTGGGTGCGCCGGTGCAGGCCAGAAGAAGCATGTGTGTCCTCGGGCGACCGCACAAACAGCTGGGCAAGCGGACTGGGATGGTAATAGCTGTTGTTGAGGCGCTGACGCGGACCCGGAAGGGGTGCAACAGGAGGACCGCCAGCTATTGACGGGTTGAGCGCAGCCGACAGCGAGTTGCGACGTTTGCGCATAAAAGGAGAGTTGTTTGCGACGTCGCTCGAGTTAGCGGTAGAGGTGGTCGGCGTCCTTCCAAGCGGCAGACTGACGGTGCGCGGGAGTTTAAATGTCGACTCTGTCGTTGGAGACTCTGACAACTCTTGGTTCTCGGGTAAGATGTGCTCCGAGCTCTCCGTGGCTCCCTCCGTCGTAGCCTCCTCGTCTCCGTCGTCGTCGTCATCCTCGAAGCAGTTGTCGTTGTTTTCGTCGTCGGGACCATGGTCGTCCCATCCAGCGTAGAAGCTGCCGTACTCGCGCTCAACTTCAAACACCGCAGACACGTCCATTCGTGCGCCGACAAATCCTTCAAAGCCGGCTGAATCATCAGTTGACAGACAGATGTATATACTCACCAGCGGCAGTAAGCTTGCCCACGTAGTAGTCGGTGTAGTCGCAGACCTGCTCCCAGACAGACATGTCGCTATAGTTCTGGCGCTCGTAGAGTGCAATGATGAGCAGGACGGGGAGATTGGTGATGCGGATCATCACGACTGCCATCAGCTCTGAACGTCGGGAGTATCTCACCGTTGACCTTGTGGAACCAGCGGGGGTTGAGAATAAAGCTCAGCGGGAAGAGGAACACCAAGGCAATGAGGTTGAATGGCAGCTGGTAGCTGAACACCGAGTCGGCCTTGACACCCTCAATGGTCGCGACAGCCTTGCGGAACATGGACTCGGCACCGGCGTCGGCGTTGATAATCGCAAACGTGTTGCCGAGAATCGCCACAGCGACAGCGCAGAGGAGGGTGTTGGAGAGGAAGGCGTAGATCACCATCAGCACCGGGCCGAGGTAGGGATGAAGCTTGGCTGAGAGGTGAGTTAAGCGACGGACTGGCGCACCTACAAGACGTGAGGAAGCCTGTCGCGTCCAAGCCAAAATAGATCTCGAGCAGCCACCAGGTGATCTCGTTGATCGTGTAGCTGAGAGTTAGCGTTACCACGCGATGACAACTCACACACGATCACCCAGCGTATACAGTGCGTACAGGAATCCCAAGAAGCAGAGAATGCCGACAATCATGAGGACTGAGAGTTAGACGACGCGGAAGGAATAACTCACAAGAGAACTCCATTAGCATTGAGCGGATGCTCAGGATCATGAGGTTGTTCGCGAGGGTCATGAACACCAGCCGGGGGAACATGAGCACGGAGCCTGAGGGTTAGATTAGCAGCACAGATGCACTCGCCTATCGCCAGTAAATCCGAGCCAAACGACATGGCGCCCGGATTGTGGAATATGGTGCCGTACACGCGGGCAAAGAACGAGGCGAGGAAGATGATGACAAAGATCAGGTCGAAGCCGTTCACTAGAGAGCTGGCAAACACTGAGCGTTAGTTGAGATTACCGTCGCCTTAACTCACCCCTCATGCCGTGCTCTCTTGTCGCGGCCAGCTTGTCCAGCGAAAAGGCCACTGCGTAGATCATGAAGACGATCTCCCACCCCGTGATCTTCTGCGTCTGCAGCTGCTCGACGGCGATAATGTACAGCACGAAGAGGATGAGAAAGTTGACGTATTCCATCATGGCGCGGATCTTGGGCACCTTGAGTCTGCGGGTGAGTCTGTGTGCGGCAAGTTGTACTCACCGATAGTGGTCCAGGAGCGGCGCAGTGTGGGGGTTGTATATCTGAATCGGACGTTTTTTGTAGTTCTGCTGTGAGTTGACCATGAATGTTTCCTAACTCACGTCCTGGATGAGCGCATGCGAGCTATGCGACGAGTAGACGATCTTGCCCGACCAGATGCCCTCTTTGCGTCAGCTGAGCTCCACCGCGGACTCACCGATGACCTTCTGACACGACGCCGACCGAATAAACCGCTTCGACGCGGAAATGATCGCCATCTGAATGTAAGCTTCTCGCCGAACTCTTAGCTCACCTCCAGCGCCGTGCCCGAGTTCTCGAGCACCTCCTCCTCGCCCTCGTCCTTTACGCCCTCGATGACCTCGGGCGGCGCGCCCTGGAACATGTGCCACGACGTGAGCAGCACCGTCGCGAGGGGGAGGGATCGCTCGCTCCACCCGCGCAGCACGCGGATGGCCAGGATCTCGCACAGCGTCGCGCGCGACTCGGAGAGCGTCGCGATCGACAGCTTGTGGCTGTCGCTGATGAACTGGACCTTGTTGAGTATCAGGCAGAAGACTGTGGAGTTAGTCATGCCAGGGGTGAACACATGGCGGAGCTGGAGGTCTCGGGTGGTGACTGCCGCGACAGACTGCCGCCCGGGCGATATCAACGGAGTGATGGCCGTGGAGCGGGATCAGCAGCGGAGTACGGCAGCTGACATAGACTCGGCAGCTGCACACTTCCCCGGAAGCAGCTTCGAAGCACCTCCAGGCCCAAGCGCCGAACCACGCGTGACAGAGAACGCACCAACAGACGGATTCCGCATGACGAGGTATTTCTCCACCAGCGGCCTGTCGTCAGCGTGGAAGCATGCGGGGCGTACCGGATGATGGTGTACGTCGAGTCCGGGGCGATGAGCTGGTCGTACGTGAGGGGTGTGTCTGGGTGTCAGCGGAAGGAAGGCGGGGAAGGCCAGGAAGGCCAGGAAGGAGGAAGGTGAGGAAGGTGAGGAAGGCCATGAAGGGGAGGAAGGTGAACGCAGTAGCGAGGACGGAAGGTGAGCCAGAGACGCACCGATATGCGATACCACATCGACGCGGATCTCGTGCACGAGCGGGTAGACGGGGACCTGGGGTCAGCGGCGGCGGCGACACGCCTACGGGCCCACTTACATCGAAGAACGTCTCGCCGTTCGGCCCGAGCAGCGGCGTCGTCTCGTCCACGCCGGGCGGGAGGAGGTTCATGGTGCTGCGAGGCGGCAATACGAGGCGGCGATGCGAGGCGGCGTGAGTGATGTGGAAGAGGACAACAGACGACGACCGGTGTTTAATCGCACTTTTCAATGACGCGTACAGTCGTTGCGAGCAAAAAGTGGAGGCAAACACTTGCGGCTGTAATCTCGGCGTTGGCTTGGCTTTTCGCTGCGCCACGATTTGCCACTCCCCCGCTTGCTGGCGATGCGTATGATGCTTGATGCTTAATGCTTTGCATAGATCCAAGTGAGCATGCACACAACGACTACCTGATTGCAGCGACGGACAAGTCGCAGATGCGTACCATGGTGTGAATGTACTCCACTCAAGTACGTATCACAGCAACAGAACACCGGAATCAACTGGTGGCGGCCGCCAGGCCGAGGCAGCCGAGTCACTGTCAGTGGCAGCCTCCAGATCTGTTCATCGTCCTCTCACGTCTCCAACCCCATCGTCCTTGTCTAAATTGGCATGTGTCAATGTATTGAAGTGTACATCAGGTTCTAAAGGTACATGTATGGCCTCCGCATCGCTTCGTTCAAGCCCGGGAGCCCTCATCCTCGACCTCGCGAGGAGTAGGTCGGACGCTGTGCTGGATCCTTCATGCTATCGGTTACAAGGCTGTATGGTGCATGAGCGTGTGTGGTGGCGGCTGTTGTGCGCGTGCGAGATTCTTGTCTGCGAGGGTGCATATTTTGTGTGGTTCGTGTCATGTGTCGTGATGGCATGGAACCTGCTGTGGGTGCGTGTGAAACCGATCCGGCGCACAGGTTGGGAGTGCAAGATCTCGATCCGGTAGGAATCTCGAACAGGTATCTGTTATCGCTGTTTATGCAGGCACACGTCCCCAGTTCTCACGAGAACGGTCGGCATCACCCGCTTCACGGGCTGCAGACTTTTGGCTGCCGCTGGGCTCGGTGGCGACCCGTGGCGACCGGCCAGTGGTAGGGCTGCCGTTGCCGTTCATGGCCCGGGGGTCATCGCCACCGGCGCGGTGCGAGCCATGCGACGAGCCCGAGGCATGGCGAGCGTGACCAGGGACAGGGCCACCGTTGGGGTGAGGCGACCACGAAGGAAGACGCTTGGGGTCAGGAGCACCCTCTCCCGGACGAGATTCAGTAGGACGCTTGCCGAGGCGGGGCGGGCCGGACGGAGGGTAGTCGGCGTCGGGCCGCGGCGGATAGTATTCTCCTTCGCGAGGACCAGGGCCACCAGGGCCAGGAGGATACTCGCCTTCGCGAGGAGGAGGAGGAGGATACTCGGGGGGCCCACCACGGCCAGGAAGGTAAGGGTAGTCTCCACCTTCACGAGGACCGGGGTAAGGATACTCACCCTCGCGAGGAGGGGGAGGAGGGTAGGGGTACTCGCCTTCGCGGGGCGGAGGAGGACCACCACCCATGTACTCGCCTTCACGAGGGGGAGGGTATTCCCTGTCACCGCGAGTGGCACTGGGGGGAGGATACTCGCCACGGGCGTAATCGCCCTCGCGGGGAGGGGGTGTCGGATAGCCAGTGTCAAGAGGCGGGGGAGGACGACGATAGTCGTAGTCTTGAGGCCGTCCGTACATGTCACCCTCACGAGGGCCATAAGGATCACGGTAGTAGCCGCGAGGAGGAGGCCAAGCGCGAGGGTCGCGGGGAGGCGATCGGCTGCGTGGGTCTGCACTCCTCGGCTCACCATTGCGGCCTTCCTCTCCTGGAGCCTTCTCACCACCGCGTTCGCGCTCATAGTATGGGTCGAAGCGGTAGTCTTGGGGAGGGGGCCCTCCAGCATACGGAGGCATGTCACGAGCGCCGGAAGGAGGGTAACCGTACGGGTAACGTTCTTGCGGGGGGTAGCGCTCGTGGGGGTACATTTCGTAGGGGTGGGGCTGACGGGGCATGTCATAGTAGTCGTATGGAGGATAGCGGCGATCGGCTGAGGCTGGGTGCCCGTGATCTGAGGGAGGGGGCGCGGGGTAGCCGTGGGGAGATGCTGGGCGATACGACTCTGGGTGAGGGTAAGGGACGGCACCACCACCTCCTGCAGTGGCAGTCACGGGCGTGGGAGGCCCGTTGGCAGCAGCGGGGTGAGGAGGCGGTGCGTGTGGGTGGCCGCCGTCATGAGAATGGCTGTGGTGGTGTCCCGGCGGTGCGGGTCCGCCATGAGCGCTATGAGGAGTTGCAGGGCCACGACGAGGACCAAAGTCGTCACGGCGTGTTTCCCAGTCTGGCCAGATCCCTGGTGTGATCTTGATGTTGGCGAGGTTGGGAAGCTGGTGGGGCAAAGGGAGGGGGTTGGCGCCGTCTCCCTGTGGGTTTCGCTTGGACGAGTAGGCCACCACATGGAACTTTTTGACCTTTCCGGTCACAGGATGAGTCATACTTGTCGAGTATGTCTGCTTGACCAGAGGCTCCGGCCGCCGCGGGGGTGTTCCCGACCCGCCTCCCTCGCGACCTCCGTTGGCATAGTACCCCTGATAGCTGGGAGAGTCTGCCCTCGATGGCGGTGGTGACAAGGAATCAGACGACCTGAAAAAAGTTAGTCGGGGGATGTTTCTGGTGCGGAGAATAGTCAAACAGGCTTACTCGGTGTAGACTAGGAAACCGCCGCCACCGACCCTAGAGGCGCCCCATCGGCGGCCATCAGTCCATCGACGCATGTTTGTCTCCTCTGCATGAGTGTTAGTAAACAGGAAGCGACGTAGTTGCGCAGCGCGAATGTCGCGCAGTACTTGCTGCGGCGAGACTCACCCTCTTCCCAAACCCAAACCGTGCCGGGGCGAATCATTGATCGCTCATGACCGGTCAAGCGGCGTGTAACGCGGGGGACAAGACCTAGCCGTACTGCCTCCAGGATGTGAATGCTGTAGGAGATGTGTCAGCCACATGTGCGGGTTGCCAAACAGAGCAAGCGAGAGAGAACGCCAGAGAGAACGCCAGGGTGGTAAACTGGCGCTGGCGATGACACTGAAGTGACACTTACGCATCAGCTGGAGACTTGAGCGCGCAGATTGCTGCGGGCTGTTGTGTTGATGAGGATGGATACATTGTCATTGGCGAATGATCCAGTGATGGAGAGTGGGTGGAGAGTGATGGAGTGGTGCTGTGATCGGAGTCGCAGTCGCAGTCGAAGAGATGGATGATTGTGGTGACGAAAAGGCAATGACGATGAAGGATAAAAGTGAAAGACAAAGCCAAAGACGGTTAAAATAGAATGAAAACAAGGATCAATCGCGCCTTTTCGAAAAAGGATAGATAAAAAGGGAACAATGCAGGAGTTGCGGAGGAGCAGAGTAATATGGATACGTCTGCTCTCTCTATCTCTCTCGAGCTCATGCTCTTGGATTCCGTCTGTTATCAATCGCAATAAAGGCAACCCAAATGAACAGATTATAACGACACTCCAAAAAAAGAGTGACGAAGTTTGTCTTATCAAAAGAGAGCTCGGCCGATTGATATTCCACGCCGAGGTAGAGAGACGGGGTGGAGAGTGCCTTGGTTCAAATTGTCAACAGTGATAGGATGATGTTGACAATGACGATGTTGTTGACGACAGCGAGGGTAGAGCTGCCGAGGATGATGATGATGATGATGGTTGAGGCCAGGATCGAGGATGCGAGCCAAGAGTTGTAGGAGTGTAGGAGTGCAGGGGAGTAGAGTAGGGAGGGAGGCGAGTAAGGGGGAATGAATAAAAAGGCGCCGAAGGATGGCGGATGGCTTAAAGTGAGCAGACGTTGTGTACGTCGTGTAAGAGGTGTATAGCAAAGTGAGCGAGCGAGTGTATGGGATGTGTGCTTGTCGTGGTGTGTGCGAGCGAGCAAGTCTGATTACCGATCCCGATGGGCGCTCTGCTTCCTTTCGCCGTCGACGATGCGATGCGAGTGATGAAAGTGATGTATCGGTGTGTGTAGAGTGTCGAGTGGGAGAGTGTCCAGCAACGTCTGTGGGCGCAGATCAACTATGACAATCCAGATCGTCTGTGATCGTCTGTGATCGTCTGTGATCGCTTGGATGGTGTAGACGAGGTGTTTGATGAAATGAGAAGAGGTATGTATAACGAACAAGTAAAGTAAGTGATCAAGTGGGGGAGAGCCAGCGATAGCGATGGATGTGAAAGACCTAAAGACGAGGAGAGGACCCGACGGCGACTAGAAAAGGTAAGGTACTTTATTTTGGCCTAGATCGGTAAGAACAAGTTAGAGACGCTGAACGCTCAACGAGAGATTGCAAAAAGGAAAAGGAAAGAATAAGCTTGATGCGAAGGAACGTACGTTGACGACGACACCGACCAACCGGCAAATTAGCCACAGGCAGAACAAGTACAGTCTAGGGGAAGGGCACAACAGGAGAGCTCTACAATGTTACAATGTTACTACTGCATTCACTGCATTGCATTGCGGCGACCTAGCTTGCACCCAACCTGCGCAGCCCTTGCATCTCATGCCTTGAACACCATCCTCCATGCTCTTCTGCTCTAACGCCAAGGGGAGGCTTTTATTATCATCATCACCCCTAAATATCATCCTTTGGACGCCTCTTTGTCAGGCAGTCTCAACGCCATGTCTGAACCCATACGATACCCACGATGCCATGCAGTAAGAATATACAAAGGATCACTCTCGTTCAACCCGCTCAACCCCGTCGGCCTCTGCACGTCCTGCACTGCAATCGACGTCCAAGTGGAGAGGGTCCTCAGTCAAGGCCCCCAGTCAAGGGGCCCGGAAGCGACCAGTACAGTACTGCAGTTGTTCTGTATCTCCTCCCTCTGTCTTTAGGCTTTTCCGTCCGCAGCCAAGCAGCCCTGGGTGCTGTTGCTAATTCTAACCATACTGGACATGCATGCGTGCGTGGCTCGCAGGATCGCTGCACAGGACGCAGGCGCTTTCGACTCTTTGCTGTTTGCGAACCCTGCCCTGTTCTTTTGTGCTCGACGGGTAATAATGACAAAGGACGGCCATGGCTAAGACATTCTTCCAAGCATATTCAAGTGGCTCCAAGTGGCTCATTAAGGATACCAGTTCCCGGGTGCTGTCCCCACTTGCTGTGGCTTGCTGTCGAACTGGTCTTGCTCTCCTCGACTAGCCCCCGTTTTGCCTCTTTCTATCGTACAGCTGCGCCTGGTATTGTCGCTCGAATTGTCGAATTGTCGCAAGGGGGTACGCAACTAGTTGTGTGGAGCGCCCGACGCGACCGCACACTAAAACCGTTTATGCGTTTGTTATCACGCTACTAGTTCTCTACTAGTTCTCGCTGCGACCACACGGCTCGCAATGACACAAAAGGCCGAGACATGTGCACTCTAACAGCTGCTAACATATGCTGATGATGCGAGTTGGAGCCACGGAGCACACTTGCTAAGAGACTGATAGTGCTGATAGTGCTGACTACAAAGGAGCCGATGATGACGAGCTCCCAATGACAACAATGACCGCCAGACCTAAGGGTTATCTGCCAGTGGTCCAGGTGAAAGAGGCTAAACAAGGTGGGGGGTATGAGAAAAGCTTAATGATAAAAACGTCAGATCTCGTTTCTCGTATCCTGACAAGTCATCCATTACTCCTATGCCCTGGGCCTGGGTGGCCGGCGGTCGGTCGGTGGGTCGCGGGTCGGCCTTTGCTTCCCCTCTGCTCTCGTACTGCTTTACTCTCCTTCTGCAGCTCACAGCGTAATTTTAAACACTGAACCCATGTCCACTCGTGCGTCCTAATTGACGTTTAACCCTTATTAACCCTTTTACCGACCGTTCCCGGTAGGCCGTCGGCCGCCGGGCAGACGGACGCGTTGGTGAGCATGTGGGTACCCAACTCTATTCAGTGGCACGGCACTAGCACCACCCTCCGATGGCCGATGGTGCTAGCCTGTGTAAAGTCTGCTAGTGAGAGCATGTGGCTCCATCAGTGATGCAAATGGTCTATGATGCCATGACGCTATCGGTATGTATGCTTGTATGCTTGTATGCGTCTCTTCTTAGCCCGACGGAGACACAGCATATTTCGGTGTCCTCCCTGTCGACGCTATGCGCAGCTAGTGCATCGCAATCTTCCGTCGCCACCCACGACCACGTCGTCCACGCCCAGGCCGGGTTCTGGGCGCAGGGAAAGTAGAAGAGTAAATAGCGCAAAGTGGGCGCCAGCCGCAGCAGGAGGTGAAGAGGTGACACCAGCTGGGGATTCCGATCTTGACGGGATTTCCGACAAGGGTGGGGGAGCGCCCGCAGGATCAAGACGAGTCCAGCCAACAGGGACAGCAAAATGTGTCCGGCCCGGGCGCCATGCGTGCGTCCCTGAGAGATGCAGGAGCAGAAACTCTCTTTCCGCTTGGCTTAAAAGGTAAGATCCCTCGTCCCTCATCTCAGTTAAAGCCAGCGTAAGCGGGCGTGACGGCCATGGTAGTCAATTGCGCTGCCGTGATCACATCCGTGCGATTCAGTCGCAGGGCGGTAGTGAGGCTCGGAGACGGATACGGCTGTCAGCGCGCGCAGGGATGCCTCTCGAGGCCTGGCCGGCGAGCTGAGCGCAAGCACGGTTGCCAGGTGGCTGGCATCCCCTCACTGCTCCTGATGGCCAGGCCTGGTAGCATTCTGCAAACGCACCGACTGTCACCGTGAGTGACAGTAACGAATCGGACCGGCGCTCCTGGTTGCATTCCAGCTGGCCACGCGGGACGGTCGTGCTCGGCATGCTCGGGCCATTACACGGGCCAGGGGTAGCATCCTCGAGTGTGGCAGTATTGAGCACTGTGCATGGCTGCGTGCTGGCAGATGCGAGTATGCTTCATGGAATTAGACGACGCATTCCGTCGCGCGATCCCGATCACGATCGAGCACTGCGTACGGGAATGCCGACGTGGCTGCTCCGTCGACCGACTTGGTCAAATGTGCAAGCGTTCATCAATGCATCAATGCGATGTTGTCGCTACCTCGAGTTGTAAATGTGTCTCGATGTATCTGCAGCTCGGAACGATAGGCGGGTCGGAGGGATGTCACGGTCCACTGCCCCAGACGCTTCAAATCGACCCAAACCTCCCCAGCCCGACGCACCAGCGTGGCACACCGGTCGTGTTCTGTGCCTTCGGAGCATAGAACCCGTCCCCTCGTCTCCGGAAACATGGTGTGGGACGGATAGTGCATCGCCACGATTGCTCCGAGCCGCAGTGTCGAGCAGCGAACGTGTTTGTTGCTGAGACTGTCGCGCACGGGTTGGAGGTCGTGATGGAGGTCGAAATGGTGGTCAGAATGAGCAGGGAGGTGGTCGAGAAACGGTATATAAGAGCTGTCGAGAAGAGTGTCCTCAACACCAACTCCCAGCTCTCTTCTTCATCATGCACGCCGCTCTCCGTGAGTCCCCCCCTATCCTCTCTGTCTGACAGACAGTACCCCTCCTCGCCGTCCTCGCCGCCGCGTCGCCGCTCGTCTCGCGCGCCCATGAGCCCGAGGACAGCAAGTTTCCCCCTCTTGTGCCTCCCAATGACAGGTGCAAGGACGTCTGCAGCAACACCTGGTTCGAGGACACGTACAAGAAATGCTCGGAGCGCAAGGACGTGAACGGCACAAGCCCGTTCGACTGCATCGAGTGGTGCCCCGGCTCAATCCACAATGTGGACAAGCCTGGCTACCGCAAGATCACGACAAAGGAGGAGGAAGTGGGTGGCGCCGCCTACTTCAACTGCACAATGTGCAACACGCACGTCTCGGACGACGACATGTACAAGCCCGCCACGGACGACCACTCGTACGCGTACCTCGTCTACTGGGAGTCTATCGTCGGCAGCTCGTGCAAGGGCTGGGGCGGAAAGGCCTTCAACGCCGACGCGCCCATCTACGGCGACCCGTGGGGCAATACGACAGCACAGGTTGGCAACACGCACGAGGCCGTCGCCAACAACTTCATTCCCACCCCGGGCAACGTCCGCTACAACGCGAACGGCACTTCCAACGGCACCACCGACGGCAACTCGACCGACAGCAACTCGAACAGCTCCGACTCTGGCCCCTCCAACACGGGCGCGAGCAACAGCACCAACAACGGCACCGGCAGCGACAACAAGGACAAGAAGGACAACGGCGCCTCCGCCCTCGCTCCCGGCGCGTTGGTGGCCGTCGCTGCCCTCGCGGGTCTTCTCGTCCTTTAATCACTCATAATACAGTAGATAATTCTGAATGTATCGTTTCGCCACAACCCAAGGTGCCACTGTGAACCTAGAGGTGCCACTGTGGAAGCTAGCAGTACACCTCACAACGCACACTCCGGCGCGGAAATCCTAAATCGCATGTAGCACAGGGACCGGCTAAGGACTTGGGGCGCGACGAAAAGAACGAAAAATCCAGCTAACCCGACGGCCAGGGTCGAACAAGGTTTAAAACCGGCGTCGAGGTGACCAAGGCATTGCGGAAACGTCAGGGGCGCCGGCGGGGTGGCGAGGTTTTCGAGGTTTGTCAGCATTCCAGATCCCCTACTCCAGCATCGCTACCTGTACTACAGTACACACCGCCATGGCTGTACGGAGACGTGTTCCATCTGTATCCATGGAGTAAGAGAGCAAGAGGTGTCCTGCTGACAGAATGGACTATTGTTCCTTTGGAAGAACGAGGCTGCGGAGTGCGGTGCACGGAGCACGCGGTTCCAGCCAAGCCCCGGGTCTCGATCCTGGGCCAAGAGGCCAAGCCACTGCCGGCCTGAGCGACTGTGCCGGGCGTTTTAGTCAGTCACCTCGTTCGTCATCAGCTGTTCCTGCTGTCCTGGCGGCAGGGTGAGACAGGGTGGGGCCTACGCCGACGTCGGGTGCCGGGCGAGTACAGTAGGTGTAGTCAGTGAGCATGTGAGCGAGTCAGTAAAGTAAGAGCAAGTGGTTGCATGTGGAACACGATGATGGGCAAACGAGCAAACGAGCAAACGAGCAAACGAGCAACGAGTACGAGAGAGTGGGGGAGGACGTGATGGGCCTGATGGGCCTGATGGGGGGGATCTAGTACGTACGTCTTGTAAACAGACATTATGGATAGATTAGCATGTTTATTTTAAAATTTATAACAATCTACATTTATCGCCGAGAGTCTAATCAGAAGTCTAATCAGAAGTCTAATCAAAGTCTAATCAAGAGTCTAATCACTACTGTTGCAGTACATAAGCTCTCGCGTGTGAAAAGTGTGCAAGTTTGGTGCGAAGCTTGTTTCATTTAACCATCACGGTTAAATTCAAATAATAAAATTATTCAGAAGAAATATTACTAACTATTCGGTTGATGGGAAGCAGCAAGGAGCAAGAGGAGAGGAATAGGAAGATGAGCGTGGGATCGGGATGTCAGATCCCTCCCTCCGATCTCTCCTTTCAAAGATCGAGATCTTCTCCTCGTACACCCTATAGTATACTTTTGGTGGGTGTCTCTTAAGTAACCATAATCCTCTGCAAGAGGAAAGGTGCAGGCAACTGGTTTTAGAGTTCTAGCTGCATGCGCAGCGTCCTATATCGGGCCCGCTTGCATGTGCTTGCATGCACGGCAGTCAGCTGCCACTCCGCTGCCGAATTAATCCACTATGCATGGCGTGCTCGCCGTCCTTTGTTCTCGAGCCGTGCATCATTTGTTGTCCGTGCGACGCCTTGTTTGTTGACGTTGTTGTCTAACGGCTCGAGATACAGTTACAGTGTCATTGGACTCAATTCGCAACCTCGGCTATTAACCTGCACCACTTGCATCATCCCTCGTCACACGTCTTTGTTTTATTTAGTCCCCGTCGACCCCTCCCGCCGCCCGCCCGCGCGCTTCCGGAGCGGCTTCCGTCGTGCGGGCATGCGGGCCGTGGCGGATCGGTGGAGCCGTGGCAATTGGTAACATGTGCTTCACGGATGCCTGACGACGGACGGCCCCGGTGACGCATTCGGAGCACATAATACGCCGCACCCTCGCACCTCACGCCGGCCGCGGCTGCCGTCCTACCTGAGGTCCGAGAGCTTGTGGCACCCTGCCGCTGACGTGATCGCCACGCCGCTGCCGGCTGGCCCATTGACGACGGTGACGCTGCTCGCTTCGCTCGGCCGGCCGAGGCGACAGCAACTTGTGACGGATATGCACGGATATCCGCCCCTCAGGCCTCATTTAGAGTGTAAGACGCGGGGACTAAAATTACACTATCCCGACTTTATTTAACGCTCGTGCTGTCACACTGCCTATGCTTACCTAAATTCCCGTGACTAGACGCCGACCGGCGACTAGATAGGTTGCCGGACTAGTGGAGTGGTGCTGACGTGACGTCCTCGCTCCTGCTCCGCACCACGCTACACTCTATTCATCGCGATCGCATTGCAGGGTGGAACATGCGTGATGTATGCGTGTAGTCCCGATCCTGCCCCGCTGGCCCCGATCTCTGAGATGCGCCCCGCAGTACAGATTTCACTGCAACTGCAACCGAACCGCGGAACCCGCACAGTGCCCCCGCAGCGTCGTACTAGAAGTTTCCAACGGACTTGCAAGCGATCGGTCAGCTGCGTCTTGCGTTCCGCGACTGCGACTGCGTTCCGCACATGACTGGACGCATGGCACCGGCATGCGGAATGCGCGGGAGACATGCATACGTCGTGTCCCGGCGCCACAGGGCTGAGAATCGTCGTGAATATCATTCGAAGGGGTTGTTCCTTCTCTCCGCGTTCGGTTCGCTCGCCCGTGCCGTATGTTTACGACTGCTTGCTCTGATCCTTCCCTGGTGGTGCGGCAGGTGTTCAGCTTGGCACTCGGCAACTGCGAACTTGCACCTCGTGCTCCCAGCTCCGTCGGAAGCAGTAATCAGATTGGGGTTGCGCTTATACGATCTGACCTCACTACAGTCGGTGTCGGACATGCACTGTAGTCCGTGGCACGATCCCCTTGTTCCGATCTTGTGGTCCGTACACCGGGCTTGCATTCTCTCTCCCTGCGGAGTCCAACCTGATTCCGAGGTTGACAGTCCGTATATCGCGGAAGCATGGATCCGAACACGGCCCTGCCAAGCCCCCAAGCCCCCCAGCCTCCACTCCAAGCCACAGGCTCGGGGAAGCCGAACATTGGCTGAGACCACGGGGAGTGGACGGGGCTGTAGGGAGTGGCAGTTGGCAAGATCCGCGGGATCGGATCTGTGGCTTTGCCACGCCCTCAAACTTGAAGGCATCGCGGTTTGATGCGGCCCAGATCTGTGGCACATTTGAGATCGCGGTCTGAGCGTGTGGCACTTTAGGCGATCGAGGCAAGTTGGACCTCGCGATCTGTCCCACAGGTCGGCGAGAACCACGTTATCTCCCCTGGCTTTTGAGGAGCGTGTGGAGTGACCCAGCTTGAGTGGTTGATCTCGCAGATTGCACTGAGCGTCTCGCGGAGGAGCACAGACGTGTGGTTCTAGAGTTCCAGATCGTACAAGGGCGTCTCGGCCTCGTCCATTTTACGCGATGGGAATTATCTCACTTTTTTATGTCAAGAGCTGCTGAGCTGACCCTGGCTGACACTTGATTTTCCCGAGCAGCCCAGTTCGCGAATTGTATCTTTAGACTCTCGCTCTCCTTTGTTCGCGGGTTATTCTGACTATCTCGCCCGCCCTTCACTCTGGCATCCTGTTCCTGTTTCCTGTTTCTCTCGACCTCGTGTCGCCCGCGTCACGTCTCCTGCTCACTCCTTCCTTTGTGTCCCCCCGCCGCCTCCCCACAGTCACGACTCACGCCTCCCGTCCCGGCCTGTCCAATTATGGTCAGATCCGACGAGGCAAGATCCATCTCTGGCTAATGTGGCGGTGGCCCCGAGCTTGGATCTAGCACGGTGCGCTTCTGAGGCTTACTCTCAACTCATCTCGACGTCAGATCTGATATCCTCGCTCTGATCCCCGCCCTGGGGGTATTTGTCGATTTTACTGTCGGCATATTCCTCAGAGGGGCTACCCACTGCTTTCTGACAAGATCCAATTCTACCAAGCAAGGTCATGGCATGAGGGTGTGGTCATGACTCATCAGCAGGCGTTCTAAATGCCAAGGGCCTGGCGGGAAGGAGAAAGAGCGCTGCCTCACGTCACGGGGCTTTCCAGTCGGCGTGTCTGGTCTGCTGTTGGAGTTTCTGGCGCGACTTTTAATTCATTTTATTCTGATTCACTGCAGTGGGACTTGCCGTGAGCAGCTGGGGCTCAAGCCCTCAGGCTAATGGTCCACAAGCACCAGTGCTTACTCCTCACGGCTCGGAAGGCGTCGACATACCTGTCCCGCAGACCGACACTGAACGACCGGACCACATACGCAACACAATCACCTGATCCCTGCTCGCGTAGCCTCTCAACCTCATCGCCCCAAACGTCTCTCGACTCCACGTTCTCGTAAAGCGAGCCAGGCTTGCGCTCTGGGCACACTTGATCAACCCCACGGATCCTGTCACAATTGCCCTCCGCGACTCTGACCACCTTCGCCTCCGCCGGTGAGATAGCCACGAAGGGATACCACCCCAGGAGTTTGCAGTCGGCTCCCAATCGTTGGGCCAAGGTAGGCCAGGCGTTGCCACACAGCAGAGACGGGGCCGACAGCACCCAGAACAGACACATCGTTGGTGAAACGGTATCATGCGCCCTTGCCATGGGCGCGGCAGGGGTTCGACTCCCTTACGATGTAGAGCGAGTGTATCGCTGGCTTGTGAGCTTTTTCTTGGTCATCGGCTGGACGAGGAGTCGAGGGTCGAGAGATTGATCTCGATCGAGAGGTTGGAAGATCCTGCTGCTCGGGTTTCCCTCTGCTCTCCTCCCAATATTCACACTTCATCTTCTGGTCTCTCAAGTCTGCGCCTCCCAATCACAGCTCAGGGGGTTATCGCCGTGTCTGCTGCTGTCCGAGGAGCTTGAGGATTCATATTGGTCAGCGGCCTGTTCTGATGTGGCTGACGTGACGCAGGCGGAGAAAGCTACTCAGAGTGCGTCCAGATAAACACATTCTTCTCTACACAGCCGCCAACACCTGTTCTTCATCCTACGAGTGTATGCATGCAACACACCACGCTGGCCGCTGGCCGCCCGCGTCTACATAGATCAAAACAATGAAAAAAACTCTAACGGCCGGTGCTGGCCTGCCCAGCGTGGCCTGCCGGTGTGCGCGGCTGTGACCTGCTCCCGACTTCTTTTTCTCCTTCTAGCAGTGCGATTACTCGACGTCCTGGACACCCGAGTAGGCCTCGAGCTTGGAGGTGGCGGCCTCCCACTTGGAGGTGCCCTTGACGAGGTCGTCGACGACGGCGATGACGTCGTCGACCTTGCCGATGAGCTGGGCGGTGGTGTCGCGCTCGCGGAGGGTGATGGTGCCGTTCTTGAGGGTGGCAAAGTCGACGGTGAGGCCGAAGGGGGTGCCGAGCTCGTCGTTGCGGGCGTACTTCTTGCCGATCGAGGCGCCCGAGTCGTCGACGCGCGAGGCAATGCCGAGCTTGCGCAGCTTGCGGGTGAGGTCGTGGATGAGGGCGGTGAGCTGGGGGTCGTTGGAGATGGCGACAATGAGGACCTTGATGGGGGCAACAAGGACGGGGAACGAGAGAACGCCACGGGCCTTGTCCTGCTCACGGGCCCAGTACGAGTGCTCGAGGAGCGAGTAGAGGATACGGCCGATACCGAACGAGGGCTCAATGACGTTGGGGGTGAACTCGCGGACGTGCTCGGTGACAGTCAGGGGGTTGATCTTGACGAGCTCGGCGGTGATCTCGTGGGTCTTGCCGTCCGAGCACTGGATCTTGGAGGTGCCCTTGGCCTCGAGCTCGTCCTTGACGCACTGGAGACGCTCAGTCTCCATGCCGAGCAGCGAGCTCTTGATGACAGCGGCGTCCTTCTTAAAGGTGATGCCAAACTTCTTGGCGTCAAACTGAACGTCGAGCTTCTCGACAACGCGGGGCTGGTCAAGACGCTGCTGGACACGGAGGGGCTGCTTGGTGCGGACCGAGTGGACAGTAAGGTCGTAAGCCGAGCGGTCGGCGCAGCCGACACACTCAATCCAGCCGTACGACGACTGGATCTCAAAGTCCCAGCAGTCGGCCGCGTAGTGGGCCATCTCGTTGGCCATGTGCTGACGGCAGCGGAGACGCGTGGGGTCGATACCAATCTTGGTAAGGAAGAGCTGGGTACGGGCGAGGAAGTAACCAAGGGTCTCGTTGTCGACAATGCCCTTGGCGACGGCGTCGCCGATGGTCATCTGGGTGAGGTCGGTGCGGCCCTCGGTCTGGACGTCCTTGGGGAGGAGGGTAAGAACAACGTCCTTGACCTCGTTGAAGCGGGCGTGCCTCTTGTCGAGGGGGTCGACAAAGTGCTCAATCTCGGCCATGGTGAACTCGCGGACACGGAGGAGACCCTGGCGGGGGGCAATCTCGTTACGGAACGACTTGCCGATCTGGGCCGAGGCGAAGGGGACCTTGCCGTTGTTGAACTCGAGGAGACGGGCAAAGTTGACAAAGTGGCCCTGGGCAGTCTCGGGGCGGAGGTAGCCCTTGATCTGGCCAGTGGGACCAATGTTGGACTCGAACATGAGGTTGAACTCGACGGGCTCGGTGAGCTCGTTGCCAGTGGTGGGGTTGGTGATGTTGTACTTGCGAACCAACTCGCCGAGCTGGGGGCCAGTGTAGTTGTCAATCTGGGCGAGAACCGACTCGTACTCGGCAACAACGGCGTCCTCGAGCTTGGCAACGGTGGCCTTGACGTTCTTCTTCTTCTTCTTCTTCTTCTCGTCCTCCTCGACGGGGGCCTCATCCTTGATGCCGCGAGCCTCCTTGTCGCCCTTCAGGCGGGCCTCGAGGACGGCCTCGACGAGGTGGTCGGCACGGTAGATCTCGCCGTTGACCTTGTCCTTGACCATCCAGTCGGCGAACCTGGGTGTCAGTACAACGAAGCGCAGAGCAAGTGTGAGACCTGCTCGGGGCACCTACTTGTCAACGTGGCCCGAGGTCTTGAGGACCTCCGAGAGGGTCATGATCGTGGTGTCGAGCTCGAGCATGTCCTCCTCGATAATGTAGTGCTTACGCCAGGCATCGAGAATGTTGGCCTGGAGCGACGAGCCGGTCGGTCCATAGTCGTAGAGACCAGCGACACCGCCGTAGATCTCAAAGGCCGGGGCGAAGAAGAAGCGGCGGGTGAGCACGGCGTCAAGGTTTCCCTTGTCAAACTCGTGGGCCGTCTTGTTGATGGTAGCGGCAGACATGGTGCGGGGAAGTGGGGAGATGGTTTGCTCCTTTTGGGACGAGAGGTGGCGAATGGAAAGCGAGCCGGAACGACGACGGGTGGATGAGAGAGCGGTGCGTGTCCAAGAGCTGAAGAGGTGGCTAATGGGCATGTATTTAGAGATGGAGAACACAGAGACAAGAGTCGGCGACGACGACGAGTAGGTTGAGCAAGATGCCTTCGATCTCGTTCCGTCCTATATTTTGAGTCAATGGCCAGCTTTTATCGACTCCAGCCGCTGTGGTGGTGCCTGGCACATCAGCATCCATTGTCCGCAACGGAAAATAC
The DNA here is from genome assembly GCA_001600335.1 of Apiotrichum gracile. Lineage (NCBI taxonomy): Eukaryota > Fungi > Basidiomycota > Tremellomycetes > Trichosporonales > Trichosporonaceae > Apiotrichum > Apiotrichum gracile. The sequence continues at coordinate 3,983,537 of BCJO01000003.1, read as the reverse complement.
AGAGAATTGATAAGCAATGCTTGAGAACATGAAATACCTTTTGTTCTAATGAGGAGTATTACACGTCATTATATGATGTTGACGGCGATCGCCTCCTGAATATGGAGTCCCTCTGTCAGTAGCGGTTACTACAAAACGATTCTTTCATTTATTGCGTCCACCAACAACAACATCCTCGCACACAACACACCATCACCATGCGGCCACTAAACACAGTGGAGAGGCAATGGCTATTCGACTCGTCCATGCTCGAGCGGACACCGTCACGCGCAGACAGCATCTCGGTCGACAAGGAGCTCGAGATGCGACGTGAGGCGATCATGTTTATGCGTAGTTTGTGGCTGCGCGTTGCGGGGTGAGTGGAGGTGGTCTGTCAAGTGATCCGATGGATGCTAATCTCCGATTCAGCATTACTGGAGAAAAGGACCCAGAGTCGACAAACGGCAAGGGCCCGATGATGGTCGGCACGACGCTGCTGCATCGGTTCTTCATGCGGCGGTCCCTCAACGACTTTGAGCCACAGGTAAGCCGTGATGGGGCTGATCACGGAGCACAATAGAACTTGAACTGACACCCAGCTCATCGCGCCCGTGATGCTCTTCCTTGCGTCCAAGATTGAAGAGTCGCCATTACGCCTGCGACACATTGTGAACGCGTGCTTGGCAAAGTTCGAGCCGTCCGCGCGGCTGTGGGAGCCCGAGGCGGGCGGCGGGGGGCAGCAGCCGATGGAGTACAAGCGGTGGGAGAAGGATATCCTCGCGACAGAGGAGGTGGCGCTCGAAGCGCTCTGCTTTGACATGGTCGTCGAGCAGCCGTGGCCGATCCTCTGGCAGGCTGTGCGGGGGCTGAACGAGCTCTGGGAGTCGGAGCCCGAGTCGAGTGCAACCGCCGAGGCGCGGGCTGCCGCGAACGGCACGGCGAACGGGAACGGGAACGCAAAGGGCAAGTCGCGCGCAACAGAGGCGGTCGTCACTGAGCTCGGATGGTCGATGCTCAACGAGGGATCGCTGGCGCCGCTCGCCATCCTCCACCCCGCGCCGGTGCTCGCTCTCGCGACTTTTGTTCTCATCCTCGCGCTGTCGGATGAGATGCCGCTATCGGCTGCGTTTGCCGCCGCGGCAGAACTTGGCGGCAGGTTTGGGCTCGACGTAGAGTTTGACGAGAAGGAAGGCATCAAGGGCGACGACATGCCCGCTGTGAAGGGTGAGTGCTGGCGGCAGATCCGCAGGCGAGAATGCTGACATCTCTACAGAGGCTGTACAACACTATATCGAGTACTGCAACATGGGTATCATTACGAAGGGTCTGGGCCAGTACCTGGAGGTGAGTTGGACGCACAGGGTGCAGGCTAACTCTCAGTCGTTGCCCGCACCGCCAGAGCCCGAGAGCTACCATCGACGATTCAAGGTATCGCCGTCCGCGACGAATGGAGACAAGGCCAACGGACGGCCAGTGAATGGTGTACAAGAGGGTGTAGTTGGCGGCCAGTAGCGGCCCTTGTAGCGCATTATTTTCATCGCCTGCATATGATACAACAGTGTAGAGTGTTCTTGCCGAGTATGTCTAGACACCAATGGACGAGAGCCAGCGCCTGGCCCCACCGGTCACGCCGCCACCAGCCCCGCCGGCACCCTGCCTCGCACCGGGGGTGACCAGCATCGAGGGGAGGAGCGGGTTGGCACTCGCGGCCGACGCCTTGCGGTTCCTCTGCACGGCTTGTACTGAAGAGTTAGATGAGAAGTCAGGCGGTAACTCACTGCACTGCCCGATCTCGCCGATATTTGTCTCCAGCACCATGCCGCCCTGGATAATCTCGTTCAGCGCGTACTGCACCTGCACGTCAGCTCCTTCCACTTGAACTTTACCAACCTCGTCAAAGTGGAAGATGAGATCGAGCTCGCAGACATTCTCAAACGTGCGGTCGAGGCTCTCGACAAACACCTGGATCAGATCCAGAATGCCCAGCTCCGACTCGGCACCATCGACGACGAAGACAAAGTACAGCGTCGCGTAGTGGCGGTAGATGACGCGCGTGTCGTCGTCGCTGTTCCGCGGGGCCGTCTTTGCCGCAGCGGCATTCATCATGGTGCCTGGGGAGGGGAAGACGAGCTCTGGAGCATCGAGAAAGTTGCACACGCCCGGCGGGCGGTCCGAGATGAGCGAGAAGATCTGGCTGATGAGGGCTTGCTGCGTGAGAGGCGGAATGGGCGTGTAGAACTTGGACAACCGCGGCTTGCCTGCGTGTGAGCTATGACGGGCAGAGTGTATAAGCTCACCGTGCGTGTTGAATATCAAGACGGCGTGGATCATGGTGAGCGATTGCTGCCTCTGCAGCGTCGTGGACGAGTGAGACGAGTGAGTGAGATGACGAGTATAGGTTGTTGGAGTGTGATTTGTTGACAGATTGTTCTCGTCGCTGGTTGCTCAAGTGACTGCTGTCATCATCGATCGGTCATGTCAGGTCAGTGGAGGGCAGTTTTACACGTGTCATTTTGCACCCCTATTCAGGGACCCGCTTGAAATATTTCAGATCGATCGTTATCACATACTCAACAGCCAGGAGAGCCAGGAGCGATCAGAAAAAGTTGACCACAACAAAAGCAAAAGCCAGAAAAAAAAAAGTTGAAAACCAGACACGTTATACAAACGTACTAAGGGGCACGCGTTGTTGGTACAGAGACGGAATCAAAAAAGTTGACAACCACCACCGTAGCACTGCTGGTTTGTAGGTCTGGAGGAGGCCATCACGCCAGCCAGCCAGCCAGCCTCGCCTGTACGCTGTAGACGCTGTCAGCCAGCCAGAGGGCGAGGGGCCACCGCACCACCCACCCACTCCCCTCCGTCGTACCTACCCCCTTTTGAACTTTTTCTCGCACCATTCCATCATCCAACCTTTCTCCTTCGTCACCATCTTCTCAAACTTAGGACTCGTGTGTGGTGGTATAGATCCCTAACGCGAGCTAGTCAAGATGGACGTGAGTAGCAGAACAACCACACACGCAACACGCACAGCAACAGCGACAGCGACCCCGGCACGCCATCACGAGCAGCTCGCTAACCCTCGCAGCCCGCATACGTCCAAAACCTCCACGGCCTGCTCGAGGCAACTACTGCCCCTGACACCTCTGTCATCAAGCAGGTGAGTGATCGCGAGGAGCACTACGGGTCGCACACAAATCACGTCTACGGGGAGCGAGCTAGAGGCCTTGCCTTCTTTGTTTGCTCCACTGTGATCAACGCGACCTGCGCGACGCACCGCGCGCCGCAGCTGCACCACTCCAGATGCTGACGTCTTCCTCAGGCCACCGCCACCCTCAACACCCAGTTCTTCAAGAACGCTCAGTGCATTCCCGCCCTCTACGAGATCGCCGGTACCTCGCCCAACGTTGCTGTGAGTGTCGCAAACTTTTTTCCAGCGCTGCACGGTCCGAGCAGCGGTGGCGAAGCGAACCGAGGAATGGTGGCTCGGGTCTGCACCTGTCCGACCGCGATTTTTTTCTCTTTCCTACGCATCGAATGGGACCATGTAGCACTGGCCTCCACGACCTCCACACGCTCCCACTCCCCTATGCTTGCTGGATGCTCTCGAGGCGTTCAGGATCGAGCGAGCATTTTTTCCAAACCCCAACACCTTCCTCCACCTTGATTCAACTTTTTTTCCTTACTACTTCAACTAACATCCGCAGGTCCGTCAGCTCGCCGCTGTCGAGCTCCGCAAGCGTGTCTCGTACGGTGACGGCAAGCTCTGGAAGAAGACCCCCGAGGCCGTTCGCCAGCAGATCAAGTCGGACATTCTTGGCCGCCTCACTCAGGAGCAGGCGTGAGTCTCTCTCTCTCGCACCCTTGTTGGTGCGAAGCTTGGACGGCCTTGATAGGTCAATATGACCACTTGGCCTTTCAACTTTTTCTCCCCCACTTCCCCCTTGCATATATAAACCTTCCATCCTCTCTTCATTTCTCTTTCTTCATCATCACCATTGTGCTGACTAGCCTTCAGTGCTATCGTCCGTCATGCTCTCTCCCGGACAGTCTCGGCTATTGCCGACATTGAGCTCACCTCGGCCACTCCTCAGTGGCCCGAGCTCATGCCTGCTCTCTACCAGGGCGCCGTCTCGTCCGAGGTAGTCCAGCGTGAGATCTCCATCTACGTTCTTTACTCGCTCCTCGACACTGTTGTCGACACCTTTGAGTCGCACCTCAAGACTCTCTTTGAGCTCTTCTCCAAGTCGCTCATGGACCCCCAGTCGGGTGAGGTCCGTATGACCACCCTCCGTGCCCTTGCCAAGGTCGCCGAGTACATCACCACCGAGGACAAGCACGACATCAAGGCCTTCCAGGACCTCATTGTGCCCATGCTCAACGTCCTCCAGCAGGCTATCACCGACGACGACCACGACGGTGTCAAGCACGGTTACGACGTCTTTGAGACTCTCCTCATCCTTGACACTCCCCTTGTCTCCAAGCACGTTGCCGAGCTCGTCCAGTTCTTCCTCGGCGCTGCTGCCAACCCCGAGGTCGACGAGTCTATGCGCTGCGGTGCTCTCAACGTCCTTGCCTGGATTGTCCGTTACAAGAAGTCCAAGGTTCAGGCTCTTGGTCTCGCCAAGCCTATTGTTGAGGGTCTTCTCCCCATTGGTTGCGAGGAGGACCCCGAGGACGTTGACGAGGACTCTCCTTCCCGTCTTGCCTTCCGCTGCCTCGACTCGCTCTCGCAGTCGCTTCCTCCCCAGCAGGTCTTCCCTGTCCTTTCGCAGCAGCTCCAGACCTACATGTCGTCGGCCAACCCTGCCATGCGCAAGTCGGCCCTCATGGCCTTTGGTGTTTCGGTCGAGGGATGCTCCGAGTACATCCGCCCCCACGTTGACCAGCTCTGGCCCGTCATTGAGGGTGGTCTTCGTGACTCTGAGGTTGTTGTCCGTAAGGCTGCCTGCATTGCCCTCGGCTGCATGTGCGAGTGGCTCTCGGAGGAGTGCGCTACCCGCCACGCCACCATTGTCCCCATCCTCTTCGACCTCATCGTCGACCCCTCCACCCAGAAGAACGCCTGCACCTGCCTCGACTCTTACCTCGAGATCCTCGGTGACGACATTGTCAACTACCTTCCCCTGCTCATGGAGCGTCTTCTTGTCCTCCTCGAGTCTGGACCTGTTAAGGTCAAGATCACCGTCACTGGTGCTATTGGCTCGGCTGCCCACGCCGCCAAGGACAAGTTCCGCCCGTACTTTGAGGAGACCATCAAGCGTCTCATTCTCTTCATCGGCCTCTCGGGCACCGAGGACGAGATGGACCTCCGTGGTGTTGGCACCGACACTATCGGTACGATCGCCGAGGCCGTCGGCGCCGAGCTCTTCCACCCCTACTTCCAGGACATGATGAAGGCCGCCTTTGAGGCCCTCACCATGGACAACACCCGTCTCCGCGAGTCGTCGTTCATCTTCTTTGGTGTCATGGCTCAGGTCTTTGAGGGCGAGTTTGCCGTCTACCTTCCTCAGTGTGTTCCCGCTCTCGTTGCCTCGTGCCAGCAGTCCGAGTCTTCGGACGAGTTCCTCGAGGAGGCTCTTGAGGGTGCCACCACCCGCGACGCCGCCGCTGCTTTCGCTACCGGCGCCAACGACAAGAGCGACGAGGACGACCTTGAGGAGGAGACCGACCTTGACGCGCTCGAGGCCATGTTCTCCAAGGTCAACTCGGCCGTTGCCATTGAGAAGGAGGTTGCCGCCGACACCATTGGCGAGCTCTTCAACGCCACCAAGGGTGCCTTCCTCCCCTACATTGAGGAGTGTGTCCAGGTCCTCATCGACCTCCTTGACCACTACTACGAGGGTATCCGCAAGTCGGCCGTCGGTGCTCTTTTCCAGTTCATCAAGGCCTTCTACGAGCTCTCTGGTTCCCCCGAGTGGGCCCCCGGAGCCGTTGTCAAGGTTCCCTTCCACGCCGACGTCAAGAAGCTCGTCGACCACATTCTTCCCCACCTCCTCGAGGCCTGGAAGACCGAGGATGACAAGTACGTGTTGTTTCTGATCCCCCCTTGCCTCGACCCCATCTCTTCAGATGATGAAAAATCAACTCAGCTCACTTCGAGATCCCTGCACGACAGAGGATTCACTGAGACTAACAAACACAATTTTTCTGAATCCCACATTATCCCACACTGTTTCATTGCATCTGTAACGATAGTTTGCTAACAAACAGGTCTGTTGTCATTCTCCTCTGCTCGGAGCTTGCCGACTCGATGAACAAGTGCGGACCCGCTCTTGTTGAGGGCCAGCTCGACACCATTGCCACCCTTGCCGTTGAGATTCTTGAGAAGAAGTCGCTCTGCCAGCAGGACCCCGATGGAGACGACGAGGCCGCTGGTGCCGACGCCGACTCTTCCGAGTACGAGTCTGCGCTCATCTCCAACGCCGCCGACGTCTTTGGTGCCATGGCCGCCGTTCTCGGTGCCGACTTTGCCCAGGCCTTTGACAAGGTCCTTCCCCTCATCTCCATGTACGCCCAGCCCAAGCGCATCTCTTCCGAGCGCTCCATGGCCATTGGCTCGCTTGGTGAGGTTATTGTTGGCCTCAAGGGCGGTGTCACCGCCTTCACCCAGCCCCTCCTCGAGGTCATTTCGCGTGGTCTCCAGGACGAGGAGGCTGACGTCCGCTCCAACTCGGCCTTTGCCGCCGGTGTTCTCATCCAGAACTCGGAGCAGGACCTCTCGCAGCACTACGGTGCCCTCCTTGGCGTTCTCCAGCCCTTCTTCCAGGTCCCCGAGCACTCGGCTCCCGCCGTCTACAACGCTCGTGACAATGCTGCCGGTGCCCTTAGCCGCATGATCGTCAAGAACGCTGCTGCCCTCCCCGTTGACCAGGTCGCCTCGGCCATTATTTCGGTCATGCCCCTCCAGTTCGACCCCCTCGAGAACCGTGCGGTCTACGGCGCCATCTTTGCCCTCTTCCGCAGCCACCCCCAGGCTCTCGAGGCCCAGCTCGACCACCTCCTCCAGGCCTTCGCCTACAACCTCAACCCCGAGCACGAGGACGACACCACCGAGGAGACCCGCGCCGAGCTCCGTGCTCTTGTTGAGCACCTCAAAACCTCTGTCCCCGACAAGGTTGCCGCTGCTGGACTCTAGAGAAGGTATTAAAACTACCTTTACCACCAAAAACAGCGAGCAATCTGGAGAGGAGCAGGTGCACCGCAACGACCCTAATGTCCCCGGCCTTTGGCTCAGCAATTAATTATGTGAATACTCATACCCTCCATAGCTTTCACCCATGTAGACGTGCATTTTCTGCTTCGAGGGGGTTGGTGCAGCTCAAGTTGGAGAGAGTGGCAGCAGCCTTGCGGTGCCGTCACACTAAGTACTTTTCAGCCATGTGGCAAACGACGATCTGGGTCTGCAGACTTGGATGCTGACTCTGGCCTGTCTGCATGCCTGAGTAGCGGAGCTCTCCAATGTCGCCAGTCGAGGCACCGTAGTGTATAGTTGGCGGAATAAATATGTCACAGGTAGTGCTGCAACGAACGCCCGATTGCGTCACTGCATACCGTCTGGAACCTCCACCTTAGCGGGGCCTTGTTCCAGTGCTAGAGTCGAAGCGCAACTTGGAACTCTATGCCTAGTCTCCGTTCACATCGCATCTTTCCGTCGCACGGCCCGTATCGCATCTCTCCAACGTCGCATCTCGCATCTCGCATCACGCATCTCGCATCTCGCATCTTTCCACCTCACCATCCCGACCACGCTGCACATGTCAACGCCAGACCTGCGCGACCTCGCCCTCTCGCCCCGAATGAGCCCGATACCCACGCCACCCGGCCCGCGGCCTCCGTCCGCGGCCACGGCCGTCATGCGCAACCCGCAGGCAGACAGCGATTTGCTGCGGTTACCCGCCGAGGTGCGTCTGCTGCGCCGTTGTCGCGATGTTGTCCGGCACAGTACACAGATCCCTATCGCTGACACGCAGCTCCTGCACAAGGTCCTCACCGACCTCGGGATCGCGGACCCCAGTGCGCTCGCGGCCGTCGCGGGCGTGTGTCGCGACTTGCACGCGTTTGTGTATCGGGTGAGTCCGAGGGGGTGGCAGGTTGGCCGGGGGCGGAGGATCTCGGCGGGCTGGGAGGTCTTGCTCGGAGCTTGGCTCACCGGAGGGTGCTGCAGCTTTATGAGATGCGGGTGCGACATCTGGCGACTCAGGCTGGCGACCCCAGCGGCCCAGCGGCGGGTGCGGGCAAGCGGCCCGGCCCTCGACCTAGAGTGCGCTCATATGCTCGTGCAGAGTCCGGAAGCAACGCCCGACGCCCCTCTGACACACAGAACCCCGACGCGGCGCTGTGGCGCAATGTCCTTTTGAACCGGTACGACGACCCGCGCACGAGCGGCAGCACGAGCGTCGCCTGGCGGGACCGGGTGCAGGACCGCGCGTTCCTCGAGCGCATCTTCAGCCAGCCGGCGGACTGCGGCGAGTGGACCCCCCCGCGGTCGACGATACTCACCGCGTCGTTTCGGCCGGTTGTGGAGCGGGCGGAGGAGGCGAGTGAGCTTGTGAGTGTGAAGAGTGCCGCTTGGAACGAGGGGGAACAGGCTAGGCTCGAGCTGCGCTTCCTACTTCCTTTACCCGACATGAGTCTGTGCGCGGGCAACGTTGCGGACGTGGTATGCGGGGCTGTGGGCGAAGCGGAGGTTTGACTGGTTGCTGCAACTATGGCGTCTGTGCCGACTTTGCCCAAAGCCCACTGCTACTGATCACTGCCTACACACTGACACACAGGCACCGCACCTCGACCGGATCTGCAAAGCGCTCCTCGACCTGTATCTCGACCTGCCACCGCGCGACCCGTCGACAGAGGACACGGGCCCAAACTCGTTCTTCGCCGCGCCGCCAACACGCAATGGCCCGCTGCTCAACCGCGCCCTGCGGTCCGAGGCGTACAACAAGATGTATCTCGACCAGCTGACGCACACTGCCAGCTCGAGCAGCGGCAGCAGCAGCGCCTCAGCGGGCTCCGACTCCAGCGCGGGCGACACGGACCCCATCGCGACCCGCACGCGCTCGCACACGTACACACCCCCGCACGCGCTCCCGCCCACCTTCACCCTCCCGCTGCGCGACCAGCACCGCGTCACGGGCAACCCCACGCTGGCGCGCCTGCACGCGCTCGTGCCCGCCGAGCTCGACCCCGACGTCGAGCAGCACCGGCAGCACCGCGGGTTCCTCCGCGAACTGGTGTATGGCTGCAGGCACTATAGGAGGGATAACGACTATGCCCCGTTAAGTCCGGACGGCACGGTCGACTGGCATCTGGTGAACGCTATCGGGACCGTCATGAGTGAGTCACCATGGTTACATTTCATGATCTGAAATGTCTCTGCACACAACCTGACCCCAGTGCTCAACGCCATTGACGCGCTCGCGATCGGCGAGGAGGTGTGGCGCCCCGCCGTCGCGCCCATGTCGAACGGGATCGAGGCCGTGCGCGGGCTCGGCTTTGGCAACCTCGCGCGGCCGCCGCACCTCGCAGACGGCGAGGTGTGGGACTGGGCGGGCGTCGCAGGGCGGTGGTTTGGATCATATGCGTTTCTCGAGTGAGTACAGTTGGGCGTGAGCGTGCAGGCGTTCAGACAACGTATATGTGCAGAAAAATGGCCTCTAGTGGACATGGCCGTCGGACACAAGACGGAGATTCCAACGTTCTGGCTGCGGCGTTCGGCGAATCGGCAACACCTATGCTGTCGTCATCTCTCGCTTGCTCAGAGTTTGCAGCTTGGAACTCTCTGTTCGCTCCCGAAAACGAGTATCTGCGAATAACGTGATACATGTTTTATTCGCGGACGTGCCGGCATCGCACTGTGGTGCTGCCAGAGGTGGTGATACCTTCTGACATTTCCACGGCAGCGACCATCCCGCTGCCAGATCCAGCAGTCGTGGGTACACCAGTATCACGCAGGGGCTCAGATCCTGAGTGCGATCGTGATCGCAAACACAGATGCAGCACGCGCAGCAGCACGCGCAGCACGCGCAGCACGCAGCATGGGGCCTCTCTCCCCGATCGAGTGCCTGTTCCGGTGTGCCTGTTCCTGTACCTGCCCACCTGAAGCCGAAGTTATTTTCGCTGACAGCAGCTACGCCGACTGGGTCATCCTGAACCACCCGCATCTGGTAGAGGGGCGCCGCTCGCTAGATCTAAGCCGATACATGGAGGCAGCCGGCGACCTGATGGAGCTGCACCTGACGGCGTCGCACGACCCCCTAGCGGCCGAGACGGCCCACGCAGCAATCGACGGCGTGCGCGTCCCCCTCGCGAGCCTCGACACGCCGCTCCCGACGTCGTCCGCCCTCCCGCCCGTGTACTTTTACGGACGCAGCCAGCAGGCCGTCGCGGCCCCCATGTCCTTTGTCCGCGGCGTCGCGCGCCTCACGGCCGACGAGCCCCCGGAAGTCCGCTGGACAATGGTGATCCGCTACGGCGGCGAGGACCGGTGGAAGATCGAGGGCGTGCAGGTCGGCGGGCGGCAGAGCCGGCGCGGGTTCTTTGGGGTGAGTCGAGCGCGAGCAAGCGAGCGGAGCGAGCCTGCTTGCGAGTGTGGCGAACAGAGAGGCGGACCACAATTTTCGCAATGTCGTTTCGCCACGCGCCACGGCTTACACTTGCTGACTTTCAGATCTGGACCGACGCGGGCAAGGAGGAAATGTCCCCCAACGGCCCGGTATGGTACTGGAAAAAGGACCCGCCTGCGTCGCGCCCCACCGAGCCCCCGGCGCCGATCACGCTCAGCGTGAATGCGGGCGGGGGCACGGCGCCCGTGTCGCTGGGCATTGTGGTGGACGATGCGTAGAGGAGAGAGTGGGAAAACGCTGCCACATTGTGTGGCAGTGGCGTTTGTGGCAGAAATTGTGTCCGACAGTTGTATACATAGACGAATGCACAAACGAACGCGAGTACAGGGACTACGACGCGTCGGGGCAACGCGCTGCATCTCCAGAAGATCGACGTCGGAGAATACGCAATGCAACTAGTTGGTGGGCTAGTGCTGGTGGGGAATGGAGCACACTGGAGCACACTGGAGCGGAATGGAGCGGAATGGACGCGGCTGGTGAGGAATGGTGGAATGCTGGAGTGGTGAGGGTGGACTGGTCTAGAATGAGTGCTAAGGGCAGGTCGGCACGCTCGCTAAGATGGGCAAGTAGCCCACACCAGTCCACCAACCGACCAGTCCACCGAGCCAGCGATGCTGACCAACAACCCGTCCAGCACAACCACGGGCTACCGTTATGCTTGTTGCGCGATCGCGATCAGCGATTAGATAGCGGGGTAGGCGGATGTAGGCGTCGGTCAGCGGGTCGGTCAGTCGGTCAGTCGGTCAGTCGGTCAGTCGGTCAGTTATCAATGAAGCGTACCACTGCCTTGGCCAGTTTGACAGCGCACAAGATGCATCTCCACCGATTCTCAGCCAAATATGCGTGCGCTTGGGACATAAGCAGAATACGACACCACGAGGGAAAAGAGCATTTTCCGCCCCGCTCGCAGAGACCCCCACGGCGGTGCCCTCCCCTCCGGTCAAGTCATTTCCGGCCAACGCGACAACACAACGCGATAATGCGGCACCCTCACCCTCGCCCTCTCCCTCCTCGCCCTCGCCCTCTCCCTCCTTGCCCTCGCCCTCTCCCTCCTCGCCCTCGCCCTCTCCCTCCTCGCCCTCGCCGCCGCCACGTCGGGATCTCGGTATCCCCTCGCCGAATACCACCCCGATATCGATGGCACTAGCGGACCGCGCGCCGCTCACATGACGGTGCTCCTGGGCTCATGCTCGTCGCTGTCTGGGGTAAACCGTCTGCTGTTCTGCTGAATTAATTTCCTGTGCTTGCTTTTCCCACGATCCACGAGTCCACGAGTCTCACGAGTCTCACGATAACGGCTCTCGTCGCTGATCCCTTGTCGCTCGTACCTCTTCTCGCCCCTCGCCCCTCGTCCGTCTCACCCCCTCGTCGTCCCTGCACCCTGGCCTATCTCCCTTGATCTCACCCTCACCCTCGCCCTCCCTCTCACCCTCACCCTCCCTCGTCTACCCCGGTTTCCACATTCCGCGTTCCTCGTTCACATTCCGCAAAACTCCCACGTCGCTAGTGGCACACTTACGTCGTCGTCGCCATTTTTGTAGCGACGGGCGCTAGCGACCCGACAGCCGTGCGGCACTAGTGGAATCTGCGTCGTGCAGAAAATAAAAAATAAAAAATCAAACATGGTCAGATCGCTGCAAGCGGTCGCCGGAAAGGGGCACTGCGATGGCGGACGGATCTTGATCGTGCTCTGATGTCTTGTCGGTGTCACTCATCTCGTCGTGTCACTCGTGGCTCGTGCCACTCGTATTTTATTTTCCTTTGCGGCTTGGTTGTCCCGAGCCGTCACCCCGATCTGCAGCCGTCGCCAGCCTATTGTCCTCCCCTGCTACCAGTGGCAGTCACCTGGGACAATTTCCCTCTCCTTGTCGCGCCGATTGCAGCTCCGTCCACCGGCCGAGAGCATTCCGCAAATCTCGCTGTCACGCCACTAGCGGCTAGCGCGGTCCTTATCGCAAATAACACCACGCTGCTCGCTGCCCGGCGCGCTGCCAGCCACTCGTTCGGGCGACTCGTTGCCGGTCGGCGACAGGTCTGCATTGGTGCGAACCGACAAACGTTTAGCGGCCACGGGGGCGGTTAGTGCTCTTACCGGCCCGGGGAGCCGTCGACGAGTCAGTGCTGTTCATGAGCAGAAATAATGGCAGTGTCCTCGCCGGGAGTGTGCTCGACGAAGAGCAGTGGTGTAGTGAGCAGAAAATGCCAACTTGTCAGCTGGCACATTGCGCTTTGCGGCCATTGCCACTCGCACATCCAGCACGTCAGCTCCATCGCCACTGCCACCCCCAGATCTCCTCGCCAGCGACTGCGTCGCTCACAGCACCGCACCGGCACGACCGTCCAGTCCCCGCGGCCCGGCACCCCGCGCCAACGCCAAGCGCCAAGCGCCAACGTGCCATGGTCGCGGTGCAAATTTGTTTTGGAGCTCGAGGAACAGTTTGCTGGAATGGGGTCGCTATATCTGCCGGTCGCGCCGCGGTTAATGAATTTTGTTAGTGAGGAACAGAGTAGAGAGGTGAACGAGAGTGATGAGTGTCAGAAATCAGAAATCACAGACACAGTCTCACCGTGAACATACCAGTCACGGGGCTAGTGGCCGTCAGCCGGGCTATCGTCGGAGACAAAAATGGCGCACATCGCGCGGCCACGCGGACACAGAGAGCGATATGCCGCGCGCGAGGGAGGCATTATGTATGCCTCGGGGACGGCGATTGGAGCGCGGCATGGAGTTGGATTTGATTTTCCAACAGACGCGCACGATCCCGTCACATGCTGCAGAAACGGTGGGGATGAGCATGGGAAGAATGAGGACAACATCCGTGCATCCGTGGCGGAATCGGCGTCCAAGTGCCACACGCATGGAATGAGTTGCGCAGCCCCCATGACATAAGGTCCTAGCATCCACAAGGTGCGCAAGGCCACAAGGTGCGCAAGGCCAAGGCCACAAGGCCACAAGGCCAAGGCCACAAGGTCCACAAACCCCCCTGCCACTAGGCCAGTCGCGCACTACACGACCCACAATCCGTCCACTGTTGTTGTTTAATTGTTTAAGCTCATCACCCGTGACTAGCGGGAGGCGAGCGTGCGCTTGTTGCTCGCTCGGCATGCATCGCCACAGCATGCATGTGAAGCCCGAGTAGAGTACCCAGACGCACAAAAGACAAACGACAGACAACCACTTCCTACACGGCCAGTCGCCGAGCTTCCGCCCTGCACATCAGGCACTATGCATCCATCCTGTACTCTGCAAGCGATCCACTGCACTGCGTACGACTGCTCCTGAAAGAACGAGTCCGCCCTGCCCTGTGCCTGCCCTGCGTTTCTGGCGTCCCCGTCCCACACCTGTTCCGTTATCGGTTCCCGCTGGACCGATGACGCGACGGCCGTTCCCTCGATCACGCGAGCGAGAGCGCAAGCACAGGGCGCGCACGTTCGTGTTTGGTGTGGCTCGTGACGAGTTGCAGCCATCTTGGTTTCGCCGAGCGGGAGTATTGGAGTGTTCTGCGATACGCGCTGCGCGCAGGCGCTCGTTATGCACGCGAGGTCGCGCTCGGAGGCCGGAATTCGAACTCGGGTCAGACCCAGGCACGCCACCGCCACCGCCACCGCCACCGGTAGATGGGCGGCGACCAAGCTCATGCTGCACATGCCCCCTAAACCCGATAGCACGATTGGCTGGTACGGAACATGCGCGGCGACTAGACTGGGTGCCAGGAGCAGCGGCGACTTCGCCACCATTCACATTCATGCCACTAGTCCCGATCTCCGTTCCTGCCCCCCCAACGTGAACTGTCGATCTGGCTTCTGGCGGCTAACAGAGTTGCAAGGCGTGTTCCATGCCTATTCACCGCCAGGGCAGGTCCCAGGGGCGTGAGAGACAATGGGGGCTCAGGAGCGGCAGGAGCGGCAGCAGCAGCGGCAGCAGGTCGTCAGGCTGCCGGGTCGTCAGGTCTGAAGAATACAGAACAAAAACCCACTGGCGCCACTACGATCGCCGGCTCCTCGGTGTGCCCTGTGCACCTGTCGCCCGAGGCCGCACATTTGCTGCCACCTTGCTGCACCAGATAGTCACAGACGCGGGCATTAACCGAATGCCGAACCCCGTTCCCCAAGCGTGTCACATTTTTCGCTGCGACATGGGTGACGTCGTGACTACGGCATGCACTGCAGAGGATGCGCTAAGATAGCAGAAGCGAATAGGAACACACCCTCTCCTGGGTGCTAGCTCTGCTTGCAAGGTACAGCACGGCTGGTCATGATAAGCGTTAGCGCCGAGGATGCTTACCTGCAAGCGCGTTCTGGGAAATCAAAAGCAGAGGCGTGCTCAAAAAAAGTCAAAAAAGTTGGTCACCAGGCGCTGTGCGCTCCGCTGCGCTCCGCTGCGCTGCGCGGATGCGCCTCGTGGATCACGCCGTGGAGCGTCCCTCAACGTCGGAAAGAGCGCCGCCGGTTTGCGGCATGTGATCGCTGCAGCCTCGGTGGATCGGTGGCACCCTCCGTGCATCCGTTCGGTGCGTGCCGCATACCGCATACCGCATGCCGCACAGCCACCTCCGTCACGTTCACGTCTTATTTTCCTCTCGTGGTGCTGTGCATCCGCAGCACCAGCTGTTCAGTCGTACAGGTCATCAGCCGCAATCGTCGCGAAATGTTGCGTTAACACGGTTCTCCCGTGCTGTACCCTGTGTCCGCTCGACCCTTCCCTTGCCATGTTTGTTCGGCCATGGGGAATACGCGTAGGACTGTATAGGAGTATGCAAGCCCGGGGGCCATGCGCGCGCATGCGCGCATAGCGGCATGCGTCGAGAGGACCCTTGCGGCGATGCGTAAACGGTTGTGTAAGTCTGGGGGCATGCTCAACAAGCGCAATTCGAAAACAATGCTACCATTGTTGGAACACCAAGCGACTGCTGGAATCTCGCGTTGGCCTGCGTTTGAAACAGGCAAAAGTCGGAAACTCGGCCGCCAACCCGCCGTGGAACAGGTCCATGGTGACCACAGCGATCCACAGAACAACTGTTGCCCTGTACGTTATCCGAGTGCGGGGAACGGGAGCAAGAGAGGGAAGCAAAGGCGGCTCATCTTTTTGTTCGTCGGACATCGTACATGTCTCACTCTGAGCCGTCGCTTGGAAAGAGTTCCCAAGCACATGCATGCATGTGGCGTCTCTGCTCTTGTGGGAAAGAGGAGATTGCGGCATCACGGAGAGTTGGGTTGGTTGCCTCCGAATCGTACCGAACCGAACCGAACCGAACCGAACCGAACCGAACCGAGCCGGCTGATTTGCGCGGCTACAGTGGAAGTCGTCAACGTGGTGCAGGGAATGGAATGATGAATGCGAATGAATGCAGTGAGGGTGAGTGAGTGCAATGCAATGCACGGGTGAGACGGGTGAGCGAGGTGAGCAAGGTGAGCAAAGGGTGAGCAAGGGTGAGCACGCAAGCGGCGATAGCGTGCGGACTAGTTTCCACAAAGCAAAAGAAAAAAGTGGACTGGTGAACTGTAAAAGCATAAACTGTTAAACTCTTTGAAGGATGATGATGAGAAAAAGTGGACGGATGACAGGGTTTCTTTTACTGCTTGAGGGAACATCGGAGAAGTTTGAGCAGGGAATGAGATTACGTACGCTCTTTCTGGAGCATGACAGGAAGCCGGACGCGATCAATTGTGACTGTGATGGTTGATGGATTTGTCTGTGATTGTATTTGTATTTGTATTTGTATTTGTATTTGTATTTGTATGTATTTGTATTTGTATTTGTATTTGTATTTGTATTTGTATTTGTATTTCCATTGTATAGATCGTATAGAG
Organism: Apiotrichum gracile; assembly: GCA_001600335.1. Classification (NCBI taxonomy): domain Eukaryota; kingdom Fungi; phylum Basidiomycota; class Tremellomycetes; order Trichosporonales; family Trichosporonaceae; genus Apiotrichum; species Apiotrichum gracile. The sequence goes on along the minus strand of BCJO01000003.1, from coordinate 3,967,122 downwards.
GAGAGGATGAACATGTTACATGCTGCGGCTGCACCTGCTACGCGGAGCGCCATGTGCATCTTCGCACGGTGTATGCTACTGCATTAGAAAAGGCGGAGCCACAGTCACAGTTGTTGTTATTGTCTTTCGGATCGGAAATCATAAATATCACAAAGGATATACATTAGTACTGAGGTTATACGAAAATTAAAGCTCAAACTACAAAGCTTGTTATCAGTATTGCTATTGTTGTAATGTGATAGCTGTGACTAATCAAAGCGTCTAATCAGTCACAGTCTGTTACAGTGCGACAGCTCCAATTTTTGATTAACAGCTGATTCTGGTAAAAACAAGTGTCATAATGAATGGGACTCGAAATCCTATCGGTTATTAGAGCAAGAAATCTCTCGGCCGAACTGTTGTACTAAATCATGGAAGGGATGGCGTACTCCAATGCATATATGTGGTACAGTTAGTGCACTATGCTCTGCACGCGCTAACGAGAGAAAACTCTATCAGACAACACATACATGCATGCATGGCCCTTAGTCTACTCTCTACGGCCGCAGCGAGTGACATTCTGTACTGTAGTACTTTTGGGGGCCTGAGACAGTATGTCTGACCATGATTAGGGATTAGAGTAAGGGTAATAGTAGTATAGTAGTATTAGAGTGTCTCTAATCGATTAATCTCCATACGCCCTGCCTGCACGCTCTCTCCCTCTCCCTTTTAGACACATTCCATTCCTAGATTGGACAAAGCTGAAACGCCATTCTATTGCTGTACCTGTCCACTCTGGTTGGCAACTCATTCACATTGCGGAGATTCACTTCGATTGTTACTATCATAATTAAGGCCCTACTACCTAATGGCTCCAACTCCGCAGCAACTACTTATGCGTATAACTAACTGTAGGGTAGTAGCTGTGCTGTTACATGTCCGAGTCCGAGTCCGAGTACGGTCTGTATGCATCGGAGAGACGGGATGTAATACAGGGGAGAGAACATGGGATACACACAGGACAGGTATACTAATCTTAAACCCCGCATAAGCCGAGATATGACAGCTCCCGATACTCTCTACTCCTGAGTTCATCTCCATTACGAGAACCATTTGTAATGGTAAAAGTAACCGCGGTGCATTCTGTGCCGCAATCGATGGGTGGGTGGATGAATGGTTTGGAAATGATTGGTTCAGGGACATTCAGACAGAGAGAGGCAGAGAGAGACAGAGACAAAGACAGAGACTGACATTGTACCTGTTACAGCATGAAAGCAACTTTGTTATACCTCGGAGGTCGCGGAGGAAACGGACTTGCTCGCTCCGGGGTACCGACCAACAGACCCGGGGTATGCAGTGCAGGACGCGACACCACTCACATCATCCATCTTACTCACTCATCACTCTCACCTGACCTTCCGATCTCTCCTGCCCCTGCGACCCACTGGCGACCCACACTATCTCTCCGCATCCGTCATGTCCTAAAACGCCACCACGTACCACCACGAAGAAACAGACCCAAGACCCAAGACACATGCAGGACATCTGACATCTGATCACAAACAAAGTAGTCACCAGCTCGCAATCAGATCAAAGAGCAGAACAGGAGCAGGAGCAAGAACAGATATCTCAGGGAAAACAAGATTTTGCTAGTACAGAACCCATGCGGTCCACTTTTACCGAATTTTCGTCATTGATTTTTACTTTTTATTTTATTTTTATTTTTGAAATATTCAGTTGATTTTTTGTATTTTTACCCTGTTCTCTGCTCTGATGGCTTAGCGCGATGCAAGCATCATATCATTTATCCCTGAAAGACAGCGAACAGCGAGAACAGCAGTAATCAATCTCAATCACTCGGCGTTGGATGTCTAACTCTTGCATCATTGCCAGCTGGTGCAGTGAGAGCCTCTGATCTGTCGGCGTCGTGTTGTGCCCTGTTCCTCGTCCTACTACCGACTCCGGCTAATCGACATTCCGTCCTGGGGTTGTTTCTCGCCGGCGTCCTCGATGATTGGAATGAACAGACGTCCTCCGCGCTGCTGCTGCTGCTGCGTCTCGGTCCAAGAGCCGTATGCGTTGTATAGTAGTAGTGTGTCCTGATCCTTATCCTCGCTACCTCGTTGGCTGAGTCGGCTACTGTCTGCTCCTGTGTCGGCTTGCTGCTTGCATCATGCGACCACCCTCAGATGGATCGCATGCAGGGATAGAGAGCGAGCTCCGAGGGAGAGAGAACACTGAGAACACTGACAGCGTGAGCCGTTCCATTGATTCATTTGCATCACGCCAGGCAGTCATTCATTCCTTCTTGAACATTCATATCCGAGCCTTCTTTCTCCCTTCTTCTTTCACTCTCTTCTCCTTCATCTTCTTTTTCTCTCCATTCTCCCCTCGCTTTTGTTTCTTGTTTGGAAAAGAAACGCGACAACGACCTGGCTTGTTCTTTCAACCTTGTCGGCTCAAGTGTTCCTTTCGGGATTTGGGTCGTTAGCTAGGAACAAAGAGAGCGCGTAGAGCACTCGCTTGCTGTACCTCAACGGCAAGGTTCCTGTCTGCAACACAACGCCCAAAGCCACCGCCACCAACCTCAATCTACATCTCATATCTATCTCATATCCCTTTCGCTTGCCCTCTCTCCCTCCCTCTCCCTCGATCCCTCAACGCCAACGCATTGGAAACATCGCGTTTCGTTTTGGGAATTGAGAACGATCCTGCAATCCTGTCTGTGGGGATAAGAAGGGTATGTGCCTCTCTTCTCTTTCTCTGTGTCTGTACGCGACGCCTCTCCTGACGCTCTCTCAGCTCCAAACAACGCCTCTTTCTCTCTCTGTCTCGTGTTGAGACGTCTCTCTCTCTTTCTGAGAGGCACACCGAACAAGTGTCGTTGTTTTTTCATTTTTCATTTTTATTTCGACCCTCGTGCCCTGTGTATACAAACCCTCTCTCTCTTCTCTTCCCTCTCTTCCCTCTCTTCCCCGCATCCCTGGCTGTAAGCCGAAATACACTTTTTATCCGCCGCCGCACACCGCATCCGCCGCCGCCGCGCCCCTCCTCCGTGTCAGTGTACGCGCGAGAACCGAGGAAACCTCGAGAGTGACTATACGTTTGCGTAAACACATCCCGAGTACGCACCCCGCGTCCCTGGCGTCTATCTTGTATTTCGTCCTCCGTCTTTCCGGCCGACATCCCCCTCGTTCGTCCTCCACTTTCTTTATTAAATCGCAAACCTACCCACCCCCACCCCCACTGTGAGTACCGAAACGATGATGATGATGATGATGATGTTGGAGGGTCGTCCCTGTTTACGTGCCTTGAAAGGTCATTCCCCATTCTATCCCATCCCTCCCATCCTGTTATTCTTCTGCCTCTGCGCGTTCTTTCCCTTGTTTGGTTGAAAGTTGTTTGGTATAGGGCCCCCTGAGGAGAGACAAGAGACACCTCATCTCAGCAGCCAGTGGCGTTCTTTGATCACGACGCCCCCCCGACTCGGGGGGTGACGGCGCAAAGGATCACGCGCGCACACATGTGCAGTAGCAGACAGGCGCCCAGATTCCACCCAAGGGCAAGGTGGACGGACGGCTGGTAGGGCAATTCCACCCAGGAGCGAAATGCCAGGACAAGAGCTGCCGTGATGAATGGCATCAGCCTGTCCCAGGGTCCAAGAGAGGACGTATGTAGCGTTTAACTCATCCCACGGACCCTTTGAGCGAGAAAGAGAGTGCAACCCCGCAATCCACATGGGTACAATCCCATATTTTGGATTTTGGGTGCCGTACCGTACATGGGTCTGAATGGGTTCGAGTGGGTGGGTACAATGGGTCGGCGTCCTCTGTGCCTCTCTACACGCGCGCACTCCCTCCTCGCTTTCTCTTGTCCCTGGCCATTCCTTTCCTTTCCTTTACGGCTTCTGGCGTATGTCCCGATGACACCACCGCCTGCCTGCGCGCCTGCGCGCCTGCCCGACCGGCGACCACTGTGATCAGTCAATGATATCGCTCAGTGGGTCGGACGGGTTGAAATGGGTTTGAATGGGACAAGAGATCAGCCGTGTCTCCACATGGCCGAGCAAGCGTACTCCCCCCTCATCTCTGTTCCTCTGTGCCTCTGGTCTCTCGCCTCTCGCCTCGCGTCTCTCTTCGTCTCCTCTCCTGTCTTGCCTCTTGCGTTGCATCTGCGTCTGGCTGTTATCCCTATCTAATAATAATACTCTCTGCTCGATCCTCTCTCTCTCTGTTGGGTAAATCCGGAAACCGTGTCGTTTTTGCCCTTGTTAATAAATAAATAGGGACCAGAGCGTGTTGTTCACCGTTTCCAATCACTACTGCCAACCTTTCGCCGCTCTCTCCGTGTCCTATCCTGTCCTGTCGTGCTCCTCACATCTCATCTCCACTGCTTGTATCTCGGACATTGTACAGCCCGATTTCCTGTCCTCGGTCTTGCCCTTGCCCTCTTCATCTGTTCTGTTCATATACTTAACTTTGTCCCTCCTACATCTACCCTCCCCCCTCGTCTCTTGTCCCATCTCATCATCATCTCACTCTCGCTTCATCAACCACACCAACTTAATACTGACGCGGTACACCCTCTACAGCGTCTCACATCTATCATCACCACCACTCGCATCTTAGCAGCACACTCTGAGACGTGATCACATCAAAGGTAAGCCGCTGTCTGATACGTGTTACAATGAGTGCGCTGACGATCTGTTGCAGTTCGTCTATCCCCCGATTACCTCTTCATTTGACGAACATCCTCTGATCGACTAAAGCTGTCTAGCTCGTGTCCAAACGCGTCTTTCGATCTACACTCTCATCTTTGCCATCTTCACTCAAAGGTGACAACCCCCTCCCTTTGTCTCGACATTTAAAGGGCCGCATCTCTCATCTCAACCATCCGCCACTACGATTCCTTCTCATCTCTACTCGACACTCTCTAGACGACAAAGACCCACATACACTGTTGGTCTTTCCTCTATCGATATAACCCGCATCGAACTAGCCCCCACTACCCTCCCCAGCAAATTATGATAGGTAGCGCCTACTTTGACTCCGAATCAATCAGTCCACCTGCCGATTTTGCTTTCCAACCGCCTCACGAACACAAAGTACCCCCCTCCGAGTCTGTCGCCCCCTCTTTTGTGCCATACACGCTCAGTCTCTCGACTCGCGGCCACAAGAACGTTTCGTCTGCCACTGGTCCCTTTACCATGTCTGGAACCGTGACACCTGTTGAACTTTCAGTTGACACCTCCTCGAACCGTATTTCTCGCGAATTCGCCATTCCATCGTCTGCCGACGGTCGCCGCCCGGCCTCTTCTCTTCACCACCACCACAGCAACAACCGTCGCGACGAAGACAGCAACGGTTTCCACAACCCCTTTGCCAGCTCTCCTGCGGACATGGTCCCTTCCCAGTCTGCCTCTGTAGACCCTCACTATCAACCTCACTCGGCCTCCACTTCGTGGCACTCACCCGCAACCTCGCAGCCAATGTCGGCCTACCCTGCCACTCCGGTCAACGTCCCTCAGGGTTACTACAGCAACGGCCTCGTTAACCAAGCCACACGCACAGGTTCTGTCAACCGCCCCCAAACGAGTGACGGCCTCCCCAGCTACCCCTCGCATCTCCCCGGCGGTGGCGTTGCCCTTCCTTCAGCTCGTAGCATTGTCTCCAACATGAGTGGTGGTTACTCGTCTGGCGGTGTTTCAGTCTCGCCTACCTACTCGACCGGTGGGCAGATGATGACAGGGTACCCGACAGGTCGCTATGGGTCGTATGACCAGAACGCGGGCCGCTATGTCTCTATGCAGTCGGGCGACTCGGACCTGCAGTTTGTCACCCTCCCTGGAGGCTCCATGCCTCCCCGCAAGCGCTCTCGCCGTCGTTATGACGAGATTGAGCGCATCTACCACTGCGAGTGGAAGGGCTGCGACAAGGCCTATGGCACCCTCAACCACCTGAACGCCCACGTCGCCATGCAAAAGCACGGAGAGAAGCGTCTCCCTGTCCGTGAGTAGAAAAGTTTTCGAACCTCAATTGACATATTCCAGAATTCAAGGAGATGCGCAAAGAGTGGCGTCGCAAGAAGCGCGAGGAGGCTACCGAGGCCGCCAACAAGGAGCTTCAGGCTCACGCCGCTGCTGCCCAGCACGCTGCCGCTCACCAGGCTGCGGCATCCCACCACCACAGCGCCGTCGACCCCCAGTCGGCTGGCGGCTACCACTGGTCGGATGGCCGTCACGCGACTGCCGATCCCGCTAGCCTCTACTCGAGCTACTCTACGTCGTCTAGCAACTCGCTCGGCGTGGACTCTGATCCCTACGGGCATCGTGACTCAACCAGTTCGTTTTTCTCAAGCACTTCTACCTGGTCAAGCTCTGACACGCCTCCTACAACAGCCAACACGATTTCTTCTGGTGGATCTCCCAATGACGGCCGCTTTGCGTACAGCAACGGATCGTGGTCGAGCGTCTACGACCGCAAGGGCAGCATGGGCATCACCACTCCCCAGTCTGCCACGGCCTCCTCCACGTTCAACCTCTACGGCATGAACCACCACAGCATTGTCTAGGAGCATTGTCTAGGCGTATTCCAACATATATGATATCCGTACCGTTGCGTGAGTACAATGAGAAGAAATGTTCTGACCCGCAGCTTAGCGACACAACTATCCATGGCCCCGCCATCTTATTACTCGTTCTTTTTTCTGTTCACCTTTCTTCTGCCTTGGCTTGTTTCAACTCGTCTTTCTTTTGCTCGACTTGGAAAACATACAAAAATTTATTCCTTTTAACCAGAGATCCCCCAGACCTTTGCCTCGCGCATAGGCATGAACGACCCCCCTTTTTTCGCCTCCCCCACTGGACGCCGTACCCGCTGGTTCAGATGGAGGACGGTTGTGTAGCGATACATTCTGTAGCTTGTAGTGGAATTGTTCGAATGAACAAGATAGCGTTGATGGCGGCTGCATTGCTGCAATGGTTGCTTGCGTCATGGAAGTCGGAGTTGAGGAATGAAACGGACTGAGATGGAACTGAACTAGTTTGGCGCTGCCCCTTTGACGATGGATGGTAGCGAGGCACCGACCAGAGTACAAGCATAAACCCAAGATGTGCAAAGTAATGTATCTCGTCTCATCTCTCTCTGCAGCGTCTCGTTGTTGAGTAATCGACCCGTTTTGAAACAAGATTACAAGATTACAAGATTATTTATCGTCATCGACCCGCTTCGAACGCTGTACCTAGCCCGACCACGCCGGAGCACTCGGCATCCAGCGGAACCCGCCCGCCCGGTCCCCCACTCTCCCCCACTCTACAGCTCATTCAAAAGGACTAGCCCGCGCCGAGCTCCAACTCCCCAACCTCCCCTTTCCACACCACAATGCCCAAGGAATCCCAGTGCACGCTCACCCACAACGCCCCCGCGCCCCTCCCCAGCATTGTACGTCCCCCTCCTGATTAGTCTGATGGCAGTACTCGCAGGCGGTGCGCGCGGGCCACATGCTCTACACGTCGGGCTCGGTCGGCATGGCCGTCGACGGCAAGATGGTCGAGGGCTCCGTGCAGGACCGCACGCGGCAGGTTATCACTGTGAGTGCGCGAGCGGAGCGAGCGCGCGAGGGCGAGAGCGCGGGAGTAGCGGAGCAGCGAGAGAGCACGGGCAGCGACCACAGTGATGAGAGAGACGACAGACGACAGAGTGCCGCAGGACGCCTGAAGCGAGGGCTAGCCCCGCGGCGCAATCGCGCTCGGGATCGGGATCCATATTGAGGGATCAGAGGGGATTGCCGGACTGCGATTGTTGGATGCACGCCGGCGTCTGCTTGGCGGCCTCTGCGTGCGCCGATTGTCGATGACGACAGTGTGACGAGAGTCTTGGCTTGCCGGCGCTAAAGTGATCATCGCGAGATCGGGACTGATGGCCGAGCCTGGACACTCAAAGTCTCGAGCCATGCACCGCACCTTCCATCCTTCTCCCCCAAACTCGCGCTTCGCGCTTCGCGCTTCGCGCTCCGCGCTCCGCGCTCCGCTGACAGCAGAACCTCACGGCGATCCTCACCGCGTCCAACATGGACCTCACGCACGTGATCAAGGCCAACATCTACCTCTCCAACCTCTCGCGCGACTTTGACGCCGTCAACGAGGTGTGGAAGGAGATGATGCCCAACCCCAAGCCGGCGCGCACGTGCGTCGGCGTCGCGCAGCTGCCCGCCGGCGGCACCGACGTCGAGATTGAGTTTGTGTGCTATGACGGGCCTTAGAGCTGAGCTAGTTTGATGTAGCCGTGCAGGATCAGGATGGGGTTACTTACTTAGTTACTGACCTTACTGACCGCGAACGGACATGGCAGTGGACGACCTCCACCTGTCCCTCCACCTCCACTACGGGAACATGCTCCCGGCGGCCGCATTCCGGCGGGCGGCAGGCGGCACGGGCACGTCGGCCAGTCCGTCTGGATCCTAGCCGGTACTGGCCTGGAGCTGGAGAACTGACCTGCAACCTGGAGCCGGAACCGAGCATGGGTTCCAGGAACATGTGAACGAATGTATATCCCTGGCATGGGGCCTGGCTGCGCAGTTGCAGTGCTCGTCGCAGAGCGCAGTCGACGGCGATACGAGGGTAGGGTGGTAGGGTGGTAGGCACGGGGCAGGGCGGAGGCGGAGGCAGGGCGGAGGCAGGGCGGAGGCAGAGGCGTCGTGACTGCGGCGCGGGGAATGCAAGTGCCATGTGGAGAACATACTCCGGTGCGGGGCGACATCTGTCACTGCGCGCGCCTCATCAACGCCGCCACGCCGCCACGGCACGACCGTGACTGCCACTGACCCAGGCAAGACGAGACACGCGGTGCAGCGTGACGTCTTGGCGGCAGACTGCCACTGATGCTGCGGCTGATGCTGGCGCCGCTACTGACGCTGCCACTGACGCTGAGCCACATGACATCACGTTGCCTCCGGAATCACTCGCCGGGCACCTCTTGCCGTGGCTGCGTGGCTGCGGCTGCATGGCTGAGTTTCAGAAGCGCGCGAGTGCAGGCACAGCGATCGCGCCACATCACGAGGCGCGGTGTTCTTGTTCTGAGATCGAGAACGAGACTGAGTGTGAGTATTTGCATCCGGGCGACAGGGGGTAGGATACGAGATGAGAAGGAGTTGAGAGACATCAGGAACTCGAGAAACCCAGAAAACGGGAGAAAATCAGATATCAGGAATCAGGATATCAGGAATCAGAAGCAGCAAGAATCAAAATCAAGAAATCAAGAAATCAAGAAGCAAAAATAAAATAAAAAATTACACCAGGATTCCATCAGACCTCGCGCCTGCTCAGGCCCCCGATCACCGATCACAGGCAGCGGCCCCCGGCAACGCCGAGGGCAACGCCGAGGGGGAGGGCGGTGGGGCTGCGTTTCGCGTACGATCAATGCGCCACAACCGCCACCGCCACCGAGTCAGTCACCTCAGTCACCTCAGTCACCTCAGTCACCTCAGCGCCACCATGGCACCCTCTGCTCCGCAGCGCGATCGAGATCCGGGGTCCGGGTTGTCACCTCTCCACTCCAGCCTTGTTTCAGCTGCTCCGCCCTGCCGCCGACGGTGCCTCCGATCTGTACCGCTCCGCCTGGCACTGACAGGGCAGCTCTGCGTTGAGATTGAGGATTGCATCCGTGCCTCTGTGGCTGTGGCTGTGGCTTTTCCTCACTTTTTGTGGATTTTTGTCCGTTTTTTCCTTGTCGTGGCTTTTTTCGCTCTCGCTTTCGCTTGCTCGTGGCTGGCTCGGTGGCTTCACGTGCCGTGGCTGAGTGAGTCAGTGGCGCATGGCGGTGAAAGCTCAATACCTGCCGACAAGGAGGTTCCGTGGTTCCGTGATTCTCGCAAATCTCGGAGCTCTGCACGGCACGGCACCACTCGATCCCAGACCTCTCAGACCTCTCATCGCTGCTCGCCAGATTACCGATTGCCCGATCGGTGTCCCACCGACCCGAGTTGCCCACCTAGGTGGGCTGCTCGTTTCGAGATGGTGGAGGTCGAGGAGCTGGTGGAGGTCGAGGAGGCCGAGGTCGAGGAGGCCGAGGTGGGCCGGGCTGCACGGCTCGAGTCTCCGCATCGCTTGGTATACCTGCAAATCGCAAGGAGCGACAGTACCCCGCCAAACATCGCCGGCGTACCATCTACCAGCCTGCGGTATCACGGTCACCAGGAAGCGACGCGGCTGCCGCGGGCGGTGGCGGAGGGGTGGAGTGGCGCGAGCGACTAACCGGGACCCCGCGGGCTGCGGGAGAGGCGGAGGCGGACGCGGGCCGCGATGGCCGCGATGGCTGCGATGGCTGCGATGGCTGCGATGGCTGCTGTGCGCCGAGCGCGCCGCGCCAGGGCGGTGAAGGCCATGGCTGTGGCGGGGGAGTGGCGGTGAGTGGGGTTGAATATCGGGTGGGGTGGCGGAGGCGGCGTCGTGGCGGGGGCGGGGGGGGGGGGGGGGCGGTGGGGCGGTGGGGGCATTGTTGTCGGCGTGTGGAGGCTGAACACGGAGCGGTGAGTGCTCCATCGGGCATTCTTGGCAAGTCTGCAGCTGCTCATTCTACCATGCTCCATTGTTTACATTGCTTGCATTGTTTGCATTGTGTGCATTGTTTGCGCTGTTTGCATTGTTTGCATTCACCATTCTTAAGCAACAGCGCCCCGTGGGCCCGGATCCCGCTTAGCTCGGTCAGGTGCTTCTCAACGCGGGCCACGGTGAGCACTGGATGGGCCTGAGTGGGTATTGTGGGGGCTTCACCTGGGTGGGGCCATGGACGAACAGTGGCAGTGAGGTCAAAGAACTGTTGTGTTCAGTATTCTCGCCCATGCGCTCCGCTCCAGCTTGTTGGTCCATCGCTCGTTGCAGTCGCGAGCCACACTTCAGCGTGATACGTCGGCTTCGCCGGAGGCGAGATGAGCCACGTTGTGCGAGTTCAGCCGTGGCGAATACGGCCCTGGTCGGGCGAATTGCATGGGCCTTATCGGGCGGTTCTACAAGGTACAATGCATTCTCCTCTACTTCTCTAGCTCTCCACCTCCGGCTTCCATAGCCAGCACGGATGCACCTCGGGCACCTCGAGGCGGGGCACGAGGTGCACGCGCTTGGTCGACTCCATCACGCCGTGGGCCATGTCGCCCGGGAGCGTCCAGGGGTGGGTGGTGGACGCGATTGCGTCGGGGAACGCGACCTGGAGTCAGCGGTGGAGTTTGGGGTTACTTACGCCCATGATACTGCGCGAGCCGACCTGGATGCCCTCGAAGCAGAGCTCGTCTACGCATGTGGAGGTGTTGCGGAAGACTATCTTGTACCGCAGCTCGGCGGGCTGGTTCGTCGTGAGCCGTACCACGCCCCGGAGATAGTACTGTGCTTGTGTCGGCTTGGTCTCGGTGCACCCGTGGAAGAAGATGGCCGGCAGGGCGTCGCTCCATGGCAGGCCTGTGGCAAGGGCAAGAGTACCGCTTGTACGGTCTCCAGTAGAGAACTGCACCGTCATCTCGTCAATGTCCTCTGCGAGGCAAGGAACAAGGCCTACCCAGCCATACGACTCGAGCTTGGGCTTGGACTGCGGCTCGGGGCCAGACTGGCGTACGCGGTGGTACTGCACCATCCCGACGTGCCACCGGCCGGTGATTCCTGCCCAGTCCCAAATGGACGACTGGTCCAGCGCAGGCTTGTAGGTCGGAACCGCTGTGACAGCATCCTTCTCCAACACACTACTAATGTGCGCCATCTCGTTGCCGGCGCGAACACACTTGCGAGCGAGGGGCACTGACGTCAGCTTCACGATAAAGGCGGTCTAGCTTACCCAAGACCTTGACGACTAGCCAGACATCGTACCAGGCCACGGTTCCGTCCTCGTTGATCGGGGGCACTGGCAGGATGATCTCACACTGGCTCATGAGCGGGAGCGACAGCGGCACCGAGGACAGACACAAGATCTGCAGCTGAGAGAGCAGCTGCACCGTGCCAGAAAACTCGTGCCACACCTGGCGCGAGTACATGAGACGGCACATTTCCTTGAACGGCTGCGAGGAGACTGCGTGCTCGAAAAAGTCGTGGATCTCGGGGCACTCGTCCCGCGACACCTCGCGATACATCTTGAGCAGGTTGTTGCAGACAAAGTCGATCTCCTCCTGGTGGTGCCGACGGCAAACATAGTATGCGTCGGGAATGTTCGAGTAGGTGTACGTGGCACCGTCGTGGTGATACGTGAAAGTGTCCTCGAGTTTTAGGACTGCGCTTGGGTTCTGCTGTCAGCTGGCACGCTAATAAGCAGCTCACATTGACAGCCCATCGCTTCCGGGCAATCTCAATATCGAGCCCGATATCATGCTCGTGCTTGTCCTCGAACGCTTTCAGTTTCTTGCCAAGTAATCTACGCTTGGCAGGCCTCTTCTTGTCGGGACAGCAAAACTCGGGGTGCACACAGCGGAGGGGAATCGACATGTCGGCGCAGAAGAGCAGGTGCTGGCGCCACTCTGACGACGGCGTCGCGTACTCCCAGCTCCGGTCAAAGATGCCGTTGATGGCAGAGATCTGGGGTCAGAAAGCTCATAGAGTTCAAATCAGCTTACGGCCACATGAAAGTAGAGATCGGTCGGCTCGAGCAGGTCGAGGAACGGCTGCATCTCGTTAATGGGGAGGTAGCTGAAGATTCTTGTCATGACCTGATGTCAGTTTAGGGACTTGTTATTCAACTGACCTCGCGGGGCAGACGCTCAAGCCAAGAGACGGCATTGGCCGCCTTCGATCCATTCTCAGACTCGACAGGTGAGTCGATACGGGGGAAGCGGCGCCCCGGGCTGGGAGCGAGGGCGTAAGAGGAAGGTGTGTCGGGGGTATAGGGGACCGAGGAGGGGCGGGGCGCCGAGCGATGGTAGTTTCTCGGCGGGGAGAGAACACGGAGAACAGCAGGGGAGGGGCGCGGGGAGGAATGGTTGCTCAAGGGAGGCGTGGGATTGGAGAGGGAAAGAGGGAGCACAGGCGAGACGGGCTCGTACGAGTATCGGTTCGCAGCGCGGGACTCGTGCGTCGTCGTGTCGATGCTGAGCTTTCCCGACCGGTCGGCTGCTGCGTTGAATAGCAGCTTGGGCTCAGGAAGGGGCGGGACGACTTCGCCTGGCGCCGGCCGGAAGATGCCTTCGGACATCATCACCATCGAGTGTTGCGAGTACACCGAGTCGACGCTGAGGAACGTGGCATCCGAGTTTGAGCGCCCGCGGCGCGGGGGCGTCGCCTCGTCATACCTAGCCCATCCGCGTATAGACTTCTGAGGCGAGCTAGACCTTGCCTGACGCAGGGGTGACGGCGCGAGGGACTGGGCGCTCCGAGAGCGGGAGTTCCAGCCGCCGACCCAGCCGTGCGTCGAGTCTCGGTTCTCGCGGGCGGAAGAGAGCGACTGCAGGGACTCGCGCATATCGCTCCGGTTGGGCGTCGGGGATGCAGGGGGAGCCATGTGCCCGAGTTCAGACGAGGTCATGCGCTGGTGGTGCGGAGAGGCCGAGTCCCCACTCCGGCCCGTGAACCAGATCTCGCGACTTGATGCCTCGGAAGCGTATCGCTGATGGGACTTCAGCGGCGTGTGCATCGCCACAGAGTCTTGAGATGCCGGGGCCCGGCCGTGGCCGAGAGTGGCGGGCGACCAGTCCGAGGCGTACCGTTTGTGCGACCTGGGTGTCTCCTTTGGCACCGACGAGTCCATGGATAAGATTGAACGGGGGCGATGGCCCTGGGGTTGCTCAGACCACCACACGTCGTCGAAGGCCGCTGGTGTGGGTGAAGTAGCGAGACGAGTTTCGGACTGCTCTGACTCGCCGTGAGAGGAACCCTCGTTCCCGTCCTCCCGCATTGGATCAGTTGGGCCGCCTGACTGAACGCTGTCACGGAGATAGGCGAGAGACGCAGTTTTCGACGACCTCCCGGATCCTGGAAGCGGGAAAGTATCGTCGACGCAGTGGAAGGCGTCTTCCGCGACGCGCTCGTCTCTCCCGTCCGTAAGGTCGATACTCTCCCAGGCGATACCGTACCCTTCCTCCTCTGGCGGCGGGGGAAGCTCCTTGTTGCACGACTCGGCGAGGGATAAGACTCGAGGGCGGGGGTCTTGCTTGCTCTTGCTCTCGTCCCAGGCCGTCTCGTACGTCGTGGTGGGGAAGCTCTTGAGCAACGAGAGCGGCTGGCGACCGTTGGTGGTGTCAGCCATGGGCAGGCGCGTGGGCGGAATAGAGCTCTGGAAAGACGGCTCGGTCTGCTCTGGCTCGGGAAACACAGCCAGCAGCAGGTCGCCGTGCCGCTCTAACACGAGCTCGTGGCTGTCGCTCGAGCCGGCCGACTTCTTGGTGCCGGGCGAGTGGCACCGCGACTTGGTACCCGGAGAAACGAGCGGCTCAAACTTGCCAAGCGGCGAGCGGATGCGCTGGCCCGTCGGCGTGAATGCCCGTCCACCCTTGCGGGCGCGGGAGAAGGCCTTTGAGTTCTGGCGATAGGTTTCCGTGGGATCCTGGGCGCCTTCCTCGGGGTCCTCAGCGACGGCACCGAGCACCTCCTTTGCGCCAAGTACCTCCTTCGCGCCAAGCGCATCCTTCTCCTCTGCCTCGGGCACGAGGGAAGGCACGCCATACGGCCCGGACACGGTTGCCGAGCGTTTGCGCTGCGGGACATGCTCGCGCGGCGGGGGAACCGCCGACTGCCGCTGCTGCCGTTTGTCTTCCTCGGTGGACGGAGGCTTTGGCGATGCGTTGGGAGACGCGCCCGCCATATCGGGAACAGACTTGTACGACCTCACCGGGCGGGGGATGCGGGATGGCGATGGCGACCCGCTCGGCGACGACGACAGCGACTCGACACTCGGCACGGGCATCTCGAGCACGAACGGGCTCATGGGCTCTAGCGGCGCGAGGGAGATGGCGCCTAACGACGTCTTGCGCAGCGGCAGCGGGATGCCCGTGCGGCGCGGCTGTGGGATCTGTAACGGCTCTGGAGCGTGCAGAGCCTCAATGGCGGGGCACGGCCACAGCTTCGAGCCTTCTGCTGCGGCGCTCGTCTCCTCGGCGAACGCCTGCCGCATCGGCGACACGAGCGAGGGGGAGTACATCTCCACGGGCGGGCTGAGGGACGTGAGGTCGGGATCGGGTTTCTTCCGGAAGAGATCCGTCATGGACCCCAGGGAGGGCATGGAGGGGATGCCGGACAGGGAGGCGGAGCGATTGCGCGTGTGCCCCCGCTCTTGCGCCCGCCCCGGGTCGGGGGCGGTGGCGCTCACATTCCGCCTCCCACTGAAGGAGAGCGGCGTGGGGAGCCTCCGCGTGCTGCGCAGTGGGTGTGCGGGGGGGCGGCCGATGCCGATTGTCTGGAGGAGGGAGCGGCCGTCGGGGGCCGGGTCGCTCATGGGGAAGACAGGCGACTGGAGGTGAGAGGGAGGGTGAGGGTTGTGGGATGAGGAATACAAGATCGTGGACGGAGTAGGAAAGCGAACAACAGACACCAATGAAGAGAGGCCGAAGTGAGAGACGAACGAAAGAACAAGAAGGGTGACGAAGAAGCGAAGGAGGACAAGTGTGAGTGTGTGGGTGAGTGTCAAAACAGAGAATCAAAAGTCAAAACAACAACAAATCGTCAGTGTATCAGTGTCAGAGTGTCAACATTGACAGGTGGCAACGGCGCGAGTCATTCCTCGCGCCCTCGTCACCATCATGCTGCTCCATGTCAATCGAACGCGTCGTGACAGCGTGCTGTTATTGTTATGCTGACTCTGTCGTCCTCGCTGTCTTACCCGACTGCTCGCGCTCACCTTCGCCCCGCCTTCCTCCGCTTCGCACCACCGTTCGCCCCGCTCGCAGTGTCGCCCTCGCAGCGCCGCCGTCGTCTTGGGTACAGCTGTTTCGTACATTCAGATATCCGATGCTAAGGAGGAGGTATGGGACGTATGGAATGCAGTACTAGCGGGGGAGGGGTCGCCAATGTCAAAAATAGTGCGAGGTCGACCAGGCGATGGAGAGGGTGCAGACTGCAAATGTGGTGTGAACTAGAAGGCTCACATGCTGGCATGCTGGCGTGCGTCGTTGTGGGATATGGGTTTTACTGTACAGTACAATGTCAACCAACCTGGCTCCCGCCGGTGGGCTTATGCGTGCAGAGAGTGATTGTTGTGGGTGGAGTTTTGTGTGCGTTGCGTGTTGCGTCAACTTGCGTTGGTGGTGCTACTGGTGGTGTGCTTTACGTTCGTGTCGTATGACTTCTACTGCCGTTATAGGCTTACTCGCTGCGCTCGTTGAGGTTGACGAGCAGGGTCTGGAGACACCGCTTGGTGACGAGGTCGCCCTTGAGGAGCGCGGCGAAGGTGCCGTCGCGGAGGGGCTCGGGGAGGCAGGCGCGGAGGGCCTCGCGCGCGCGGGGGTTGTCGCTCATACGGAGGTAGCAGCGGACAACGTGCTTGAGGAGGCGGACGGCCTGGGTCTCGACGAGCGCCTGGACCATGTTGGAGAGCACGGCGCCAACGGCGTAGAAGCGCTCGTACGTCTGGCAGATGTACTGCAGGCCGAGGTCGTCGAGCAGAATCTTCTGCACGATGAAGATGGCGACCGTCTTGGACAGCTCCGAGCCCGTCTCCATGATGCGGAGACAGAGGGGGATGATCTCGGTGGACAGCAAAAAGTTGATGACATCCGAGTTGTCGTTCTGCTTGACGAGCGCGCCAATGACGCCGAGCGACGTCAGACGCAGGTACTCGAACGGACGCGTCTTGCTCGTCGTGTTCAAGAACGGGTAGAGGAAGAGCGGAATGTGTGCGTTGAGGAACAGGCTGCGCGTCTCCGAGTGGCTCGCAACACACTGCAGGAGGGCTAACGCGTTACACACGCGGTTCGACGCGTGTGCCGTGAGTACGGGCGGCGAGAGCGCGGGGTAGACGTTGACAATCTCGAGCAGGAGCGACGACATGATGCCTGCGGTTAGTAGAGTGTGGTTGGTGCGATGACCAGGCTAGCGCCTGGTCCGGAGTGCTCACCGAATCCGCCCCACAGGACGAGCGCGAGGTCCTCGTACATTTCGCGCTTCTTGCTGAGCTCTAACAAGGCCGTCTCGCGGGTGTCGGGGTCGAGGAGCTCGGTGATGAGGTGGTAGATCTTCTCCTCTTCGGAGCCGGCGGGGGGCGCGGTGCCGTTGGGCAGCAGAAGAAGCTTGCCGGTGCCCTGCGCGGGGGTCGACGAGCCGGGAACGCCGGGGGGCGCGCCGACGCTGAACGCGTTGCTTGTGCTGTTGTTGAGCGACGAGACGCCCGAGGGCGTGCCGCCGCTACCGAGGTGGCCCGACTGCGGGGGCGGGGGGTTGTTGAGGTGCTGCGCGAGGTTGTTGAGCAGCAGCGGCGCCTGGTTGCCGCCGCCTGCGCCGGGCATCTGGTTCTGCTGCTGCTGCTGCTGTTGTTGCTGCTGCTGTTGCTGTTGCTGGAGCGAGGATCCACGCGAGGACATGTCGCCGCCCTGCGCGTAGCCGGCGTACCCGCGGGCGCCGTACATTGAAGTCTAGAGGGGTGCGAGGGGGACCAGACGAATGCGTCGAGTCGGAGGAGACGGGGTGAGTAAGGATGAGGAGAGAGACGGGGGTGGGCTACTCGGATGGCTCTTGCTATCAGGTGTCAAGAGCGTGTCTGTTGGGGTTCAAGGCAAGAGAGTAAACAGCAAGTCAAACGTGCGACGGTCGGAAGGGTCGCGTCGAGGATGCGCCGTGTTGATGACCGCGAAATGAACGAACGCGAATCGGTGGATTAAAATAAACAGGAGAGACGAAAGTCGAAAGACGTTACTACGTTGGCGTTGACGATGAGGATTGAGGATACTCTGAGTTACTGAATTACTATGCACGTGAGAGTGGAGGAAAGACAAACGCCCCTAGCGGGGCGACAAGGTGCCAGACGACGAGATGGACGAGCGTAGAGGCGCGCGAGGGAGGATTATTCAAGATTGAATAAATGATAATGGCGGAGGCGTTGTGGGTTGGGCTGTCTTGTCGATGCGGATCAATGCGACGAGTGGGGGTAAGAGGTGAGAGGGGTAATTGTAACGATGGGGGGGATAATTGATGGAGATGATGTTTGATTGGGTGGTATTAGTGGGATTGATTGATGAGTGATGGTGATGAAGCGATGAGTGATGGTGAGCAAGAGTAGTCGAGTGGTCGAGTAGTCGAGTGGGATTAGGCGACGAGGTAATGAACGAGGTAACGCGCGCGGTTGTCAGCCAGAGTCCAGGTGCATTAGAATAGCAGTCTAGTACGTAATCACCACATCTCCACCCTACCATACTACGACTACGACTATCCCGCGCTTCACAGCTTAGTGAATACTCGCCTAATAACAATAACGCCGAAGCTTGTGGCACACTGCCCGTTCTTATTCCATCACTCTCCTGTGCTCGTTCCGTGGCACTAACCAGGAACTCAACTCCATCGCGTCTATCCATAGCCCTCAGGCCCACTGCATCACAGGCACGCTCCGTTCCGTGCAGCAGCGGTAGATACCATGCGTTTCATAAACAACGTGTGAGAGAATGCGCTCTGTACAAGGCAGAGTAGTTACGAGCTAATAGACAGACAAAGAACAAGGAAAAGAAATGAAAAGTAAAACGAGAAAAGAGGAAACATGCGCGGGCATGCCCTGATGCGTTGGAGGTGGAGGTGCAGAGGAGTCATATGAGGGTTGCGAGTGTTGAGAGAGAGAGAGAGAGAGGAAACCTTGGAGACCAGGACGTGGACGGAGTCGTACGTGTCGTTTCGTGCAAAGTGTAAACAATGCGAGTTGATCGTAAGAGAGTGTTTACGCCATTTTAGCAAACGCGTCGGGCGTGGTGCTGACGAGTCGGCGAGCGGCGCCTAACGTGCCGGAGAAGGCGTTGCCACCCATGGTGCCCGAGAACGCGTTGGCGCCTGCAGAGCCGGAGCGACGCATGGAGACGGGGCTACCGTTGAGGGGGTTGGCGAGGTGCGAGCTGCCGTGGGGACCGCTGGCGGCGGCGTGGGCAGGCGAGCCGAATGCTCCACCAGGCGAGGACGGGCTACGGCGGAGGTGAGGAGCGTTGGGGCCGGCAACGTTGGCAAGCGACACGGAGCGGCTGACGGAAACAGGAGGGGGCTGGATCTTCATGAGTTTGGGGTCGGCCTTGACTCCGGTAGCGTGGGGCTGGAACTCGAGCGAGATGTTCTCCATCTCGCGGGGGTCGAGGGCGAGCGTGTCGAGCATGCGCTGCGCGAGGGTGTTGAGGAACTCGACGTCGTCCGCAGAACGCGTCCAGACCTGGATACGGTCGAGCTTGGGACGGGCCGAGACAACGAGGCCGCAGATCTTGTCCTCGCTGTCGAGCATCTCGCCGACCATCGCCATGGCAAGGTATGCCCACACCGCGTCCAGGAGCTACTGTCCGCGGACAAACATGACCCACTTGCCGCCGACAGTGTTCGCGGGGTCCTCCCACATCTGAAGAGTTAGCAAGTGGACTCCAGAGACGTTCCGGCAGACTTACAGGACGGATGCCGTTCTTGAAGAGGTGGTAGTTTGCGCCCTTGGACAGCGTCGAAGGAAGACGGATGTTGTTCATGTGACGCGCAAAGCCCTGGACAGTGTCCACGGCTCCGACGGTGAGAAGCTGGGCCTCCCACGGCGAGAGGTGGCCCTCCTTGTCGACCGTGGCGGGGTCGGGCTTGTACGTCTTGGAGTCGTAGAACAGAGTCCTGATGTCAGCTAGGCAACGTATAAGTGAGCTTACCACTTGTGGGCGAGGGGGTGCTCGCCGGCCTCGTTGGTGGCCCGCTGCTCGGGCTCGGCGGCGCGCTCAGGGGTGCTCTTGACCACGACGAGGTCAGGGACCGCGCCGTCGGTGGTGGCCTTTGCATTGCGCTGGGGCGTCTCGGGGTGAGCCTGGCCGGGGAGACCGACACCAAGGCTCTGGCGGGCGCGGCGGGGCTCGTTGCTCGACTTGGCAGGCGTGGGTGCGGGCGTAGGGGCGATAGAAGCACCTGTGACCATGTGATCAGCGTTCTTTGCGTCCTTGACTGCTTCCTGCATCGACTCGGGCTCCTCCGTGATGGGCGAGGGGCCCTCGGACGTGGAGGTGATCGCAGCGGCGGCGGCCTTCTTGGGCTCCGCAGCAGTCTTGGCGATCGACGAGGACAGGTTGAGGCGAGTCATTGCGCTGGCAGGGAGCTTGAGGCGGCTGCCGGTAGAGCCGGTTGGGGGTGAAATGCTGCGCGAGTTTGAGCGGGAGCGGGGTGCAGAGAGGTTTGCGGTCGTCGTGGTGACGTCTGTGAGAGGAGGAGTAGTGGTCGAAGCAGCAGCGATGGTGGAAGAAGAGGAGTTGTCAGAAGGAGGAGGAGCAACTGTAGTTAGGCGTTCCGAGATTTGCTTGAGGGAAGGAAGACGACCGAGGCGCTGTCCTTTATTGTTGGCTTTGACAGTGTTTACCTTTAAGCTAGGAGTGAAGCGGCTCGTGCTGAACAAGGTGTTAGCGACACGGATCTCTCTTGATCTGGAGCAGGCCGGTGCATGCCGGTGCATGTGGACAGGGACGCCGATGCTGCAGATGAATGATCATGATGCACACCCCCAGTCCGTCCCATGCACACAGATCACAACTTGTACTCACCGCAGCTTGGTGTCAATGTGGAGCTTGGTCTTCACGGTGGCCGCGGCGTCAATGTCGGCCATGTATCCCTGGTCCTTTTTGTTCTCGGTCGAGGACGCGGGCGGCTGAGACATTGTGAGGATGCAGGATACGGTGGATCCCTTGTTCTGTTCCTTGTGAGCAAGTGCAACAAGAGCGTGAGTGGCAGCAGCGCGAATCTCCTCCTCGGGTGGCGGCGTGAGGGGCGGCGTGCGGGGCGTAAAGGCGCGGCGGGGCTGGGGGTGCTTGAGTGGGGTGCAGCTAAAGGTGGAGGCCGAGGTGACGCTTGCGGTCGCGGTGTAGGTGCAGGTGGCTGTGGACATGGTGAGTTGATGTGAGTTGCTGTGTGAGTAGCTGTGGTTAGAGGGGTGGTGAAGCTTGTGCTGGTGTCGATGCGTGATGCGAGTTGCGGTTGTGCTGATGCTGTTGCTGTTGCTGTTGATGGATACAGGAAGCGAGAGATGCGAGAGAGTCGAGAGGAGGCGAACAACAAACAGACGGTACAGTTGAGAGAGAGACGAGAAGCAGAGCTTGGGGAAGAGGAGGAGATTGCGGCTACACTTACCTCTTATAAAGAGGAGCGCGGAGGTCGCTAGAGTAGATAGCTTGTAGAGCTGTGACAGGGATAGCTAGAGAGCGGGGTGTTGGTGATATCGGAGAGTAGAATGCAAGGGATGGAGAATGTTGATGGCGATGAAGAGCGAGAGGGAGAGATGGATGAATGGTATTGTTTGGCATCTCACAGTCACAGTCGGTCACAGCAGTGCTCTCCAAATGTGCGTAAACAAAACATCAACAGTCGGTCCAAAACAGCAGATGTAACACCCAGCCAGCAGCCAGACTGTATCGGTGACATCAACTACACCACCACACTGTACCGTACAAAGGGACAGCCGGCCACTAGTCTGTCTTTTGTGGAATGCAACACCCCGACAACTAAACTCTAAGCAACTCGCAATGCATGCATGCAGTCGAATCCTAATGGGATGCTATTCCGAGACGCATATATCCAATGCTGTAGATAGAACAGAGTGCAGAGCAAAGGGCAGATTTCGACCGCAGAGCGGTGCAGTACCACCACAGGTGTGCCAGGTGTGCCACCCCTCCCAGCACCCAAACGCACCAATCCTCACCAATCCTCACCAGCTCTCACCCAAATCTGATACTTGAGACACACGTTCACGTCCAACCCCTCCCCCCGAGGGACATTGCTGTATCGCCCATACTTCGTACACTTCTTTGCCGCAGAACATTCCTGTGCACACGTCTCTGCGACGTTCACCTCGGCGACTTGCCGGGATCCTGGATGCATTGCTCGTACACATTCTATGCAAGCTCGCCGTGATACTGGAAGGTTGCGCCGGTGCCAGACATTCCATCGCACGTGCATCTCTCCGATGCGCGCAGCGAGCGCAGCGAGCGTAACAGCGTGTCCATACTACGGTATAAGCGCAGGCCGCACCCAGAACCAGAACCCAGACACGAAGCATAAGCGCACTCACTGCCTGCCCCGCACACAGGGTCCATGCACAAGGTTCCCTCCGGTGCCGGCAGCAGTACGTACTGCCGATTCCAGTGAACCGTTAACCACGGGGGGGGGGGGAGGAAGGGTGATCGGCTGCGGCGTGCGTCGTGTACAGTGGTGGTTGTACGCTGTACGATCTTGATGCATGGTCGTACGGTGTGCACATGGCACCGTATCCATTGTCTGTCGTGATCTACGGTGGCGCCGGGCGTAGCGATCTGGGTCGCGGGATCCCTCCGCTGCAATCTCCCGTCGGCTCAGTGGTGCACATCGGTGCCTTGCCGTCGAGACGAGGGAATCTTCTCCGCGCTATTGCATTTCCCTCGTCCGGGTCTGGCTAGCTGCATCTGCTGTCCCCACATTGAGCTCTATCGCTGGTCAGCAAAGGCCCCAGTCGCCTCGTCGACTCGTGTATCAGGCCTTAGCACGCGTGGGCGCGTGGGCCCCCCTAGATCCCTCCTGCTTCAGACTCAGGACGTCATGCGCCAGCGACCGTGCACATTTGCACCCGACGCGACGTGATGCCTACGGGTGACCATGGCGGCGTCCGATCTGTATCTCAGCTAGCAAGCTCCGACGCTCCTGCGCAGTGCAAGGTACATGTTATCCATAGTCCGACTACATCTGTCCAGTGGTATCTCTGCTAGCCTGACATCTCCACGCCACATTACAGCCTACGCCTACGCCGTCGGCCTACGCCGTCGGTCGCCTCGCTCACGGACGCAGCGCATACTTCTTCCGCGCGCTCGGCTCGACGTACAGGTATCCGAGCGGGGTGAGGCTGAGCAGCGTCGCGGCCTTGTACATCCACGGGAGGAACACGAACGGCTTGGGCGGCGTGGCGCCAAACCACGAGAAGGGCGGGTAGGGGATGACGGGATAGGTGCCCGTGGGGAGGGCGAGGTTGGAGAGAATCGCGTTGGTCACGTCTTCGGGCTGGAGGAGGAGGCCCTCGGTCCAGCCGGCTTTCACGCCCGCGTGCACCTCGCAGTTTCCGCCCGTCTGCGCGGTCGCGGTCTTGGTGCGGAACTCGTTGTTGATGGTGCCGGGGAGGAGGGAGAAGAAGCGCACGCCCATGCCCTCGCACTCGACGCGGGCGGACTCTACCGCCATGAAGGCGGCAGCCTTGGTTGCCGAGTAGATGCAGCGGGACGGCGCAGCGATGGCGGCCGCGACAGAGGACAGGTGGTGTACCGCCGGCGAGCGCGACGACGACGCGAGCAGCGGGAGCTGCAGTCAGCACACCCCTTTGGTCCTACTTACGAAACACGCGAGCGCCAGCACGGTGCCAACATAGTTGATCTCACTGCACGCGCGCGCCTCGACGGCGAGTGCGTCGAGTCCGTCCGCGCCCGGCATGGCCGCAGGCGCGAGGCTGCCGCTCTGGCTCTGCGCGATCAGGCGCGGCTTGGCGGCCGTATCCGCCTTGTCTTCCACGAGATCCACGCCCGAGAGCTGCAGCAGCGTGCGTGTCGACGGCACGCCGGCGAGGATGTGCAGCGTGTCAAAGCCGGACCACGCTGGGAGTCAGCGAGCGAAGCGCGGGCAGCGAGCAGCGAGCAGCGAGCAGCGAGCAAAGCGAGCGAGGAGTGCGCGCGGCGAAGCAAACCTGCAAAGCGAGTGCCCCCGGCTGCTAGAGTCGACTTACCCTCATTAACCGCGTCGCGAACCTTGACGAGGTCGGCGACCTGCGTAATGTCCGCGGTAACGACCACGATGCGGTCGGCGGGCAGGCCGAGCGCGATGCATTCCGCGCGCACGGCGTTGAGCGCGTCCATGCGGCGCGCGACGAGGCAGCTGGGGGTCAGCGGTTGTGTCCTTGCTCTCCTGCTCCGAGGGCACTTGGCTCGCGGTGCTGAGGCACGCAGGTGCTCGCTCTGCGCACTCAACATTCGCTGCACACCGCACTCACATCTTCGCCCCTCGCTTCGCATACGCGAGCGCGAGATCCTTGCCACAGCCACTGCTCGCGCCGAGGAGGAGCACGCGCTCCTCGGCGGGCGGGAGCACCTCCTCGCGCGTCGGGCCGCGGCGCGACTTGAGCAGGCGCGCGAGTAAGGGGAGCAGGAGGAGGGTGTACAGTGCGCGGCGCTGCATGATGTCTAGCGAGTGGGGGGGCGGGGGGGGGAGTGGAGATGGGAGGGTCGGATTATAGATTATAGATGAAGAGAGGAGAGTTGGTTGGTATGTGTGGGAGTGGAATGGCCGTGGAATTCTGGTGGTGACTTTGGCACTACGATGACGTTAACGCGGGGTGCCGGGTAGGATATAGCCTGGTCGAATGGCCGAGCAGGCAACGCTGCTCGCCGCTCGCCGAGCTCGTGCGTGCACGCATGCATACTCGCGTGCACGTTGATCATTGCGTGTGACTAGTGCTGGGCTAGCTGCAGGTATGCATGCTCCCAATCCCGCAAATTAACGCGTCTTAGCAGCGCGGCACGCAGCAGCGCATGGCCGAAGTCTCCGCCCACGGTCTAATCCACGCGTCCACATTCCTCATCTGTCACAGCATCTCTTCCGCGCACGTCCGTGCGTCCATGCGGCACCCGAACGCCGAGGCAGCCTGAGCTTCTGGACACACCACCAAGAAAGGCTAGGAAAGATCTATGAGCTCGGAACAGTCTTTGTACTCCTTGGGAAGCTCCAGCACACCTCCATCACACCCGGCTTGTCACTGCTGTCCAGATCGGGCCCAGTGTCGGAACTCTCCGTCCATTCCTTCCACATCACGCGACCGCGTGAGGTGGAAAGTCGCCAATGCGGTGCTCCCTCCCGACCCTCCGGTGCCGCCCCCGCACTCTGCGCTCTGCTCTCTGTGAATGATGCATTGGTGTAATATGTGTCTAGTGCCTGGGTGCCCGGTGTGGAGTCTGGGGAGGATCCGGGGAGGGGTCCGGGGAGGGTGGCCGTGTGATGGCGTGTGGGTCGGTCGTCCGCGCTCCGTCTTGATATTGATTATGCTGCTGGCGCCTCCGATGAGAGTAGCGTCGTGGCCGCCTTGCGTATTCGCCACGCAGTCCGGTCTCCGATGAGAGTATTGTGAGGCCGCTGCCTATGCTTGCGCTACGCGGCCTACTTGCCCCTCCGCTCGGCAGCCTTGCGCAGCCGCTCCTCCTCCTTGAGCCGCCTCGCCTCCTTCTTCTCGTCGCGCGCCTTCTTCTTCTCCGCCTCGCCGGACACGATCTTTTTGCGGATCTCGGTGGCGATCTCCTCCCGGGGCGCCCAGTAGCAGATCCAGAGCCCCTTTGCGATCTCGTCCTCCTTCCACCGCTTGCCGGCCTCCTTGAGGCTGTCGTCAAACATGCCCACAATCTCCGCCTTGCGCGAGTCGGGCATGTACGTCCGCGCGCCTCCCGCCGAGTTGGCCCGCATGGCAAAGACGACATGGACGCGGTCGCCCTTCTCGAGCGCGCCGCGCGCAATCGCGACCTTGTGCGCGAGGTCCCCCTCCGCCGCGGTCCACCCGACCTGCACCTCCTTGTCCTCGACGGCCATGCGGCGGTTGAGCTTGGCGCGCGCCTCGCGCTCGCGGTTCTGCACCTTTTCTTCTTCCAGGTCGACAATCTTCACGACAGCAGGATCGAGGGAGACGAGCACGAGCGCATGCGTGCTCGTGTCAATCGTGCGGAGGAGCTTGGCGACCTGCTCCGGCTCGCTGAGGCCGGTCGACGTCGCGACCTGTACTGTCCGGAAGGGGATGCGTGCGTTCCGCGCCCCGATCGCGGGCGCGGCCTGCGCCGCCTGCGCAGCCGCCGCGGCTTGCTGTTCGCGCTTGCGGGCGAGCCAGGGGTTGCCTCCGCCGCCGGCGCCGCCGGTTGCGTGTCGGATGAACGAGGGGGCGCAGGCTGGGAGGGCGCGTGCTGGGAGTGGGCGCACGAGCGCCGAGAGGGTCCGCAAGGGGCCGGCGAGACGCATGTTGGGTGCGTAGTGTCGAGGTGTAGGAACGGTAATTGGGCTGAAGAGGCTGGAGGTGTAACTTGCTGATGACATCCGACTTTTCGATCCGACATGAGTATGGGGCTCTTGGTGAGGAGTGGCATTACATAATATTTCCACGTGGCCTGCTCTTTGCTGGCAGCTAGGCGGTGGAGCGGTTGGTTTCAAACCCAAACCTGATCATTACGGCTGTTGATCGTCCACAGCGGAGTAAGGGCTGTTATTGGAGTCGCTCTCAACGATGGCATGGATGGCGAGCATGCTCAGCAGCCCTACACTTGATCTCACACCAATTCTACCTACGATCGTGCCGACCGCAGCTGCCGACCTGATCAATAATTGGAATAATGGACTGGGAGTCTTTGATCATAATGAGGATGTTTCATAACGGAGCATAAAAGGAGATAAATTACCGAGTAGAGCAATATTCCACGCGCGTAGTAGTGTAGTGCTGTAGCGCAGTGGTGCTAGTCGTCGACGCTCTGTGGTTGTGAAGATGGGATGGGATGGGTGATACGTGATACGTGATACGTGTCGACGCGTCTTGGAGCCTAAGATGGACTCGAGTAGTTCAACAATAAGACACTACAGACAGAGATGGAGAGTTGATGAGTTGATGAGATGATGAGATGATGGAGAGACCAAAGTAGAGAGAAGTAGAGAGATGATGCACTGCACAGTCGTCATTGATTGATCAAAAGGGATAAGGGAGGAAAGATTGATTACAAGCCAGGCTTGGCAGGCAGGTTGACTACACTTTTTGTATTAGGACCACGATCAAATTCCTAATCCACCCAGTCAATTCCTAATGAGATCTCTCAAGCAGTAATAACAAGGGAGACTATGTTCCCGTGGTTGTTACCTTAGACACAATCACAGCCCGTCTCGTCCACTTACCACTTAGCACTTAGCAACATAGCGACCACGCTACCTCCCCTCCCCTTGCTGCCAGCTGCCAGCTGCCAGCTCGCAACGATCGCAACACCCTCCCTGGTCGTGTCTCACCTCTCTCTCTCTCCCTCGCTCCTGTTCGTCGTCATTCCCACTCGTCCACTCGAGCTCCCATCTATCCATCTCTATCACTCTCTTTGATACTCTTCCACCCACCCACCCCCTCACCTCAATCCCTCGCTCAACGCCTCGGGCGCTCACAAGATCACCCTCACCCCTCCAGTCCACACCAGCCGCCCCTCCGCCTCCGCCACCCCCACTCATACGGCTCTTGGTCCCTAGCCTCCCCTCTCCCCTGGCTCTCCTTTTGGATCCTTGGACGCTGTGTCATTGGCGCACTTGGTCGCATTTGTCGCATTTGCTCGAGGGGTTGACTGCTGCTTCGTCTCGGGTGACTCCTCGTCCTCCACACGACGGCAAAGAGAGAGCTCTTTGCGTTTCTCCGTCATTCATTGATTTCTTTCGTTTGTTTGTCATTTACCTTTCTGCGCGCGCACTACCACATCGTCGCCTACATCGACACCATCGCGCTCACCTGTTCTTTCTCGACTGGCTCGACACCATCCTCGGCGCACAAACAAACAACAATAACAATTGCTCACACCGCGTAAACACCGCCGAAGCTTCCAGCCATGGACACCTACCACGACAACTATGTCGTCGATGTGTCTCGCGGCCAGGAGCTTGAGAACGGCTACGGCTACGGCGGCCGTCCGCGCGCACAGTACGGAGGTACGTTTTTGTTTTCCTCTCGGCACCGGCAATGCCATCAACAACAAATGACGATAACAATAACTCTGTTCTCGCCTTGACGACCATAATTTCTTGCTGACACTGTAGGCAACATGGCCAACCCCGGCACGCCGACGACGATCACAAACACGATATCGGCAGGCGGCTCGTCCACCAACGTCGGCGCTTCCGAGCAGGGCTCGGGCCCAAGCGCGMCCCCGCCGGCGGTCACTGTCATACCGACGCCCCGGCGCATGTCGTCGAGCTCGACGCGGCCAGACGGCAAGGACGACGTGCCCATTGGCTTTGACGAGGGGATCCTTCGCGGGCTGTGCGACATGGACGTGAGTAGAGCAGAGCGACGTGTACAGCCTTCGCGTC
Organism: Apiotrichum gracile; assembly: GCA_001600335.1. Lineage (NCBI taxonomy): Eukaryota > Fungi > Basidiomycota > Tremellomycetes > Trichosporonales > Trichosporonaceae > Apiotrichum > Apiotrichum gracile. The sequence continues at coordinate 3,938,963 of BCJO01000003.1, read as the reverse complement.
CGCTTGCAAGCCGCTGCGCGCCGCAGGGGCCAGAGCGCCTTCAATGTAACGCAAATTGGCTGACAATCGCAGTGCGCCCTGCCCCTTCTCGCCGACCGAATAAAGCAGTCGGTGCAGTCGTGCAAGGTGAGTCCTGAAATACATTACAGACGGTGGACCGTGGTCTGACCTTGCTAGCAAATCGCCCAGTTCTTCCGTGATCGAGCCGCCATCGAGGAGCGGTATGGTCGCACGATGAGCGAGATGGCGCGCAACGCAAACGACCTGTACACGCGGTCAGACGGCAAGGCTGGGTAAGTGTGTCCTGTAGTGCATGTGCTGATCGCTCAGAACCTTTGTCACCGCGTTCCAGGCCAACCTGCGTGTGCAGGAGCAGCTCGCCACGAACCGTCTGCGCTTCTCGCAGCGGCTGCAGGAGATGAGCGACGAGCTGAACGGGCTCGCGCGCGAGGGAGAGAAGCAGCGCAAGGTCGTGAGTGTAGTGCGGTGGATCATTCTGACATTTAGCACAAGGAGAACGGCATGCGGTACCAGGGCATCCTGCAGGAGAGCGAGGGCGTGATGGACAAGGTTAGCTTTAAGCAATGGGTCCAGCTGACGACAGGCAAAGGGCCGCTTCGACACCACGGCCGAGGAGCTGGAACGCATTCTCGTCGCAAAGGAGGGCGAAAACTACCGCGACGCGGCCATCCGCACCGACGCCTTACCGAACAACAAGCGCGGGCTCGGCAAGGCGCTCAACAAGGGCCTTTTCAAGGGCAAGAACCCCGCTCAGATGCAAAAGCACGAGGACGACGTGCGCCAGCGAATGGCCGCGGCCAGCGAGGCCTTCCGCAAGGCCGTCCTCGACAGCCAGACGGTGCGCCAGGAGTACTTTAACTTTCAGTTACCGAAAATCGTCCGCGTGAGTTTTTTTGCACGGAGATGAGAACTCACACGCAGCTGCTCAAGGACTGCGCAGACGAGCTCGACATGGGCATGCAGTGCCACCTCACGCGCTACGCGTTCATGTACGAGTCGACGGTCGTCGGCGAGGGCACGACGCTGTGCCAGACAACCGATGAGGGTGGGTTGATGCTTACGGACGTTCTAACCCCGCAGGACCCGGTCTCAAGACCATCTTCGAGAACATTGACAACCGCATGGACTTTAAGGCGTACATGCAAAACTACGCCGTGGCGCGCAATGTCGCCAAGGGGCCGCGGAGGGAAGGACCGTACGACGAGGGGTACGCGCCAAACGTCCCACCACACGTCTTGAACAACAACAACCAGAATCCGCCTATTATGCAACAGCAGCAGCAGCAGCAACAGCAGCAGCAGCAACAACAGCAACAACAGCAGCAGCAACAGCAGCAACAGCAGCAACAGCAACAGCAACAGCAACAGCAGCAGCAGCAGACACAAAGGCAGCAGGACCCGACCCCTCTTCCCCAGACGCCCGCGGCTACGCCCAACGGAAACGGCGGCAACGGAAACGGAAACGCCAATGCCCCGCCACCAGCACCGCCGCCAACAGACATCTACGCGCCGTCATCTGTCGCATCAGGGTCCGGCGCAACGTACGGCGTCGAGCTCGGCGAGCAGCTCGCGCGCGACGGCACCGAGGTCCCCAAGGTCGTGCTCAAGTGTGCCGAGGCGATCGAGGCGTACGGTCTCGACTCGATGGGCATCTACCGTCTGTCCGGAACAACGTCAAAGGTCCAAGCGCTCAAGAATGCGCTTGACAAGGGTAAGCATAGCTTTGAAATCGCGCACTAACATGCAGACATCGACGGCACAAACGTCATGGACGAACAGTGGAGCTCGGACATCAACGTTGTGTCTTCTGCGCTCAAGCTGTGGTTCCGCGAGCTGCCCGAGCCGCTGCTAACATATGGGCTGTACCACGGATTCGTCGAGGCGGCGCGGTACGAAAACGACCGGCTGCGGCACATCCGGCTGCACGAGCAGGTCAACGAGCTCCCGGATCCCAACTACGCGACGCTCAAGTTCTTTATGGGCCACCTGGACAAGATCCGCCGCAAGGAGGGCGTCAACCAAATGTCCACGTCCAACCTCTCGATCGTGTTTGGCCCCACGCTGCTCGGCGCGCCGCCAGAGGAGGGCGGCCTCAACCTCGAGCACATGAACTACCAGTGCAAGGCCGTCGAGACGATTCTGGAAAAGTACCAGGAAATCTTTGTCGAGGAGGAGGACGACGGCAGCGGCGAGGCCGCGGCGTAAGCACCAGACAGTTTTTATATTTTATTTCCCCCGCGGAAGGCCTAGCGCCGCCGTTTTACACCCCCACACACTATTTTCCCTTTCGTAGGCCTGTCTACCCCGCCTGTAGTGATACCTTGGGTGATGCAGTACCTCTAGTTGTTGAGTGGTGGAGGATGGGGACCATGAGACGAACGCCGTCTTGGAGATCTCATGGGCTGACGAGCGCCATGGCCGCGTACTCCCACAACCTGATGCTCTACGCTCTCTTCATTCAAGTCAGCCGCCGAGCCCTTTGCTCTATTGCTCCTTGGCTGCCATCCGGCCTCCTCCTTCCGACAACCGCCGGCTCTCCACGGACAGCTTGCACATCTTGCCACAACTCGGCCAAGCCTCGCAGCGCTCCACTGCTTCTCCCTTACGCGCATTGCTTCATGGCTTTGATTCATGCACCTATGGCAGCACAACCCAATGGTCCAGTCGCCTAAGGCTCAAGCGAGGCGGGGAAGGTGCCCTCCTCGACCTGGTCGGTCCACTTGGAGGACCACTCGTCTGCGGTGTCAGCGGGCAGAACTGTAGAAGGGACTCGGCGTGGCATGACGTTGGGATAGCGGTACGACGGCGACGTCGGCGCAAGTTGACAAGCAGCATGTCGGAACAGCACCAAGGGATTCGGGCACAATCAGCCGAGGCGGTGGCTTACGCCTCCTCGCAGCGTCTACCGATGGCACGGGGCGGAGTATTCCGCGTCGCTTCTACGCCCGTGACCATTCCGCCATTCCGCATTTGACCGATCTGCGCCGGCTGCAACCGCGGCTCGCCGTAGTCGTCGCCCGGTACCGTACCATCGTAGCCACCACATCGCCGTCACCGTCGCCGTGCTTCGCACGCCTTCGTACTCACTGGGGCAGAGCGACTGGTAGGCGCGCTTGAACTGCTGGCAAGGGGCAAACTCCTCGCCCTTGGCGTTGATGCACTTGTGGTAGTCGACAAAGTTCTGCTGGGGGGGTGTGAGCGTGTGCGGGGTGTGGGTGCGCAGAGCGGGCGGTGCGCACGCGGAGCGCGGAGCGAGAGGAGTGGGGGCCGCAGGATGAAAGAAAATCCGCCAGCATGTCATGGCATGCACCACCTCCATCTCCATGTCCATCTCCATCTCCGCCTTCGTCTCCATCCCCATCCCGCTCCACCCTCGCTACGATCGCGGAAAACGTACCCAGCTGCACGAGGAAAGTAAACACAGTCGGTCGGAGCGAGTCGGGACCCAGCGTCAGCATCTCAAACCGCTTCCGGGCGGGCGGCGGGCTTACCAGTGCTTGGTCTGGTTCATGTTGGGGAAGCGGGCGCTGGGGTCAGCGGCATCAGTGCATATAACTCACTCGAAGCCAGCGGTCTGGAGCTGGACGAGTTAGTGGGTTCGGCGGGCGGGGGTCCAACTGCAATAACTGCAATTTCCCCGAGACGAATCACGCCGTACGCGGCGCACTCACAACGTAGGTCCTGCCTGTCAGCTCCCGAAACGGAGGGACTCACTTTTCCTCGGCCATGGTGGATGATTTGCGTGGGTGGTGTAGCGAGCAGAGAGCAAGTAGTAGCGAGCAAGGAGCAAAGAGGAGCTTGAGCTGCCAGCCAGCAGTCGGAGCAGGAGAGGCAGCAGCCAGTAGCCAGTAGCGAACTGGCGAGCGGGTGAATCGGAACGCGGGCGGGATCAAATCTGGCAAGCCACGCGGTGCGGGATCAAATTCGACTGACCCAGCAAGGAGATGCGTACTGTACCTGGGGAGCAGACGGGGTGGAGGAAGGGCTCGGGGTTAGCGGGGCTTGGCGGGTGGCACTCGCGCAGCTGGGCGATGAGTAATGTCGCGATGAGATAACGATATCGACGTCTCCACTTGGACGACGACGACAACAACGACAACAGCACGATAGCGCCCCCACTACAGCGTATCGCGACAGTATAGCGTATCCACTCCAGCCTTGGCATCCTTCTCCCCTTCTCCTCACACAACACTACACCCCTCCTCAATCACAATGGCCAGGGACCTCGACAACGCCGCCCCCACCATCTTTGCGCCGACGACGACCGCGCGCGCGGACACCAAGCTGTGGGCCGAGCACGAGCGCGCGCCCGAGCTGGGCAGCGAGGACGAGGGCGGCGAGGAGATTGATGCGTATGAGGTGTTTGGTGCGTGCAGTGCGCAGCGCGTAGCGCGTAGCAGTGTTGCATGGGTGGCGAAATACGTATCAGTTGCTCAGCTGTTCCCAGTCCTGCAGCTGAGGACTGATACTCCGCTCTACCACCCGCTCCCCCCGACTTGACTGACGCCAGACCTCCTGCGCTCCATCACCGACCCCGAGCACCCCGTCTCGCTCGAGCAGCTGCGCGTCGTGTCCAAGGAGGACATCCAGGTCAGCGGCAACCGCGTGCTGGTGTACCTGACCCCGACGATCCCGCACTGCTCGATGAGCACGCTCATCGGCCTGTCCCTGCGCGTGAGGCTGCTGCGCGCGCTGCCGTCCCGCTACCGCGTCGACATCCGCATCAAGGAGGGGACGCACCAGAGCGAACATGCCGTCAACAAGCAGCTCAACGACAAGGAGCGCGTGCAGGCCGCACTCGAGAATAGCCACCTGCTCCAGGTCGTCGAGGGGTGTCTGGCCACTGCTGATCGTCGTGGTGCGCCTGCTCCCGAGCACCAGCACTAAGTGTAATAGTCAGTAATAGCACCCCCATCGTCTGCTCTGTTGTACAGTAGAGTCATTATCTTTCATGCATGGATCGTCACTTGGCGTCTCGGACAACTTCAATGCTGATCTATAGTACAATTGGCGCGTTGCCAACCTTTATGGGATGAGATGTGCGGGGATGATGAACAGATGGGGAATGGGAAATAAAACCGGATAATACAAAATGTGTGGGGACGTTGGGATTGTTCTTACTGTCCGGCCTCGCAGACAAAGTACGACGCCTGGGCGGCCTGGCCACCAGCGAGGATGAGACCGGTGGTGACGTCTCCGACAGTCTTGCGCAGCTCGGCGCCGACGGTAGGGTTCGAGTTGTGCGAGGCGAGGAGGGTAGTGAGCTCACGCTCGTGGTTGTACGCGGCGCGGCGACGACCACGGCCAGTGGCGATCAGGAGCGAGCGCCAGAGGGGGCGGGAGCGGGCGGTCGTGAGAGCCATCTCGGCGGCCTTGGCAGCGTCGGTCAGGGGCTGGGCAGACTCTTTGACGGTGAACGTGATACGCGAAAGAACGTCCTGGGGAACAGCCGCCTCGGCAGAAGTAAAGTAGGTCCAGGCAATGTTGTCGGCCGTCTCCGAGATCTGGCGGTTCTGCTCCTCGAGCTTGGGGCCACCGACAGTAAGCTGGTTGCTCTGGAAAGCGGCGCGGTGGACCTGGGCCGAGGGGGGAAGAGTCCTTTCGCGGATCGAGGCAGTCTCAGAGGCAGAGTCGGGGAGGTCGGCGTGGACAAAGCGGACGACGCTGGCAGTGACATTGGCGTGGTAGCAGAGCTGGACGACCATGCGGAGAGCAAGACGGTCGTCGACACCACCAAAGAAGGGCAGGAAAATGTGCTGGCCAGTACCGGGGCTAGTCGAGTTGCCACTGAAACCGCGGTCGATGAAGAGGGCAACATCGGTGGTCGACTTGGCGTACAGGTTACGGATAAAGTGGGTGTACATGGTGGAACCGTCGGGAGTGAAGACCGCGTGGAAGGGAGTGGTAGGCGAGGTAGCAGTAGCCGTGGCAGGAACCTCGGGCACGAGGTCGTTTCCGTACGGAACCGTCCAGGGGATGATGACCAGCTCCGAGCCGAGCTCCTCAGCATAGTCGGACACGGCAGCGGGGAAGCTGTCCTCGCCGACAATGGAAAGATGGGGGGTCACGTCAACGCCACGGAGACGGCCAAACTGCCTGTATAACTGAAGCGCGTCGTCGGTGTGGATGAGCTGGTCCTTTTCAGTCGACTGCATGACCGAGTAGGTACGGCCAGTGAGTTCCATGAGCTTGAGAGCGTCGACGTGAACCATGCGGGTGTCGACCGAGTGGGTGTCGCTGCTGCCCGAGTCGCTCTCTCCGTCAATGTTCTTGACATCCGAGGCCCTGGTCTCGGCCGCGACCGAGGCGCTGTGGACGGCCTGCATGGTAGCCATAGCCGGCTCGAGGAGCTGGGTGATGAACATGACAGGGGCGAGGTGCTCGAGCCTCTGGAGAACAACAAGCAGGCGCGAAGTGTGCTCGCGGCCGCCAGCGCCACCGCTGCCATTGCCGTTGGTGAGGAATGCCGTCTTGTCCTTTTCGGACCTGGCCTGGCTGGCCTGCTGCTGAGAAAGACGAGTGTGGAAGCGCGCGGGGTAGATCCAGAGAGTGCAGGGGGTGGTGACAAAGGTGAGGACGACGGCAACGAACACGAGCATGGAGAAGACCTGCTCGGTAATAATACCAGCATCGAGACCGACGTTGAGGACAATGAGCTCGACGAGACCCTTGCAACTCATGAGCATGCCGATGGCACCCGACTCGCGCCAGCCGTAGCCGAGGAGCTTCGCAACACCAGCACAGCCGAGGAACTTGCCCGCCCAGGCGACAACGCAGAGCAGGATAATGTAGCCCCACATGACACCGTCGTTGAGCTTGGTAAGGTCGGTCTTGAGACCGGAGAGGACAAAGTAGATGGGGATGAAGAGCATGTTGACCAAGTCTTCGATGCGCTCCGTCAGGTGGATGGCGAATCCGCCCTCGTGGGGAATGATCAGACCGGCGATGAATCCTCCAAAGATGGGGTGGACACCGATAATGCCAGTCATGAAGGCAGAGGTAAAGACGATCATGAGGGTGATGACCATGACACCGGGGGTGGGGCCGTTACCCTCGAGACTGCCCGAGCGGCGGACGATCCAGACATATGCTTTGCGAATTGGCCACAAAATCATGATGGACCATCCGACTGCTGCGAGTAGAATGTACACCGAACTCTCGCCCTTGGCGCCGGGGCTGGTGAGAGCAAGAGTGAGGGCGAGGAGGACCCAGCCGACAACGTCGTTACCGACACCAGCAGAGAGGACGACCACACCGACCTCGGTGTCGAGAAGCTTGGTGGCGGTCAGAATACGACAAAGCACGGGGAAGGCGGTAATCGACATGGAGACACCGATGAAGAGCAAAAAGTGGCCAAAGGAGACGTCCTTGGTCTTCTCGTTGTTGTGGACATAGTTGTTGAACACGGGAACTGCAACGGCTGCGCCAAGACCAAAAGGAAGGACCATTCCGGCCATCGAAATGAGGGCAGACTTGCGGCCATTGCGCTTGATGACATTGATGTCGACCTCGAGACCGATAACGAAGAGGAAGAGAATGAGACCGAGGTTTGCGACGAGGTTGAGGTACGGCTGCGATGCGTCCGGGAAGATGTGCTTTGAGAAGCCAGGAATGCGGCCAAACGCCGTCTTGCCAAGGAGGATACCGCCAATCACCTCTGCGATGACCGCCGGCTGCTTGATGTACTTGAACGCCCAGCCAAGACCTTGTGTAAAGGCGACGATGATGATGAGCTGGATGATGAAGAGAATGATGGGCTGCGAGGTGTGAGTATGTGTGTCCGGGTGGGTGCTGTCCTCACGTTTGCGGGGTCGACTGTTGTCGGATCCAAGCCGGTGATGACACTTCCCTGTGTGCGTGTTAGTACCTTGGTCGTGCAGAGTGTAGCTAGAGTAGGCTTGTGCAGAGAACGTGCTTTGTAAACAGTGTACGCAAGAACGTGTCCACGGGACGTGTCCGCGGGGACGGTGACAAGCGTGACACGAAACGAAACGACAACAACAACAACAATGGGAGTTTTGTATACTTACAGAGACACCACCGCGCTTGACGATGTGGGTTCCGCCATTGACGAAGACGGCCGAGGCCAGGTGTGTTAGCCGTTCCATCATTGTTGGTGAGATGGAGCAGTGGGAGGATGGAAAGAAGGAGTTGTAGAGAGAGATGGACCTAAATGGGTCGATGAGTGGACGTTGCCACCGAGGCGAGAGATGTGTTGGGGAGAGCTGGAGATAAGAATCGATAATTCAGAGATGCCTGGGGTTGGTTTTATAGTCGGAGCTTGCGGCTGTTGCTGCTGTGGGATGCTTTGGGCCGACTAAAAGTGTCCGAGACGGGATAGGATGGCGATGATGGCGATGAGAGAGATCTCGAGAGGAGTAGAATTATAACGAGCTAGAAGGAAAGAGACGATGGATGATGGATAGAGCTGTGAAGTGGAATAACGTTAAATCGCTCAATCCAGTCCTGGATGTCTCAATAGCCAAGCCAAGCTTTTTCCTTCCGTACAGAGACAGTAGGGAGAGAGCGGCAAGATCAGAGGGAGGAGGGGTAGATCCAGGGATACAACGCCCAGCAAAGAGCGGGGCGGAGGGCGGAGGGCGGAGGGCGGAGGGGCGGAGGGGCGGAGAGGGCGGAGTTGCAGAGGTGGTGGGTGGGTACCGAAAACAGACCCGGGTAGCCAAGAACAAGATCCAGGACCGACGACCACGTAGCGCAGAGGTATGGCGGTAAACGATCCCTCTGGTTACAGATTTGTGCTTTTCACAGAACAGTGCAAAACTACACCGCACAAACACTAAAAAGACACCGAATGGCAGCGCTTTTGTGAGTTTGTACGTTGATGCTGCTGGTCTTGACGGGGTTGCTGTCGCTGTTGCTCGACTGGGACCCCAGGTTTCGGGCAGAAAGAGGCGGTTGTGATGTGTGTAATGTCGTAGATCTGTCGCTTGGCGATAGACGTCGAGCAAGGGGCTTGCTGTGATGGGTAACGGCGGAGCTCGAGCTGGGAGGAACAGAAAGATCGCGACAACGTTCTTGGAATGTTATATCGTCCAGCAGAGAGCTCTTTGTTGGCACCAGCACGCCGCATGTAACCACTCCTCATCGGCCCGTGGACTTGGCCGCAAGCGTGCAAGCGTATAAGCGGCCATCTGCAGGGACCAGTACCCATTAGTCTCATCCGACGAACGCGAACGCGAATGCGACATGCGGCATTTGTCCATTTGTCCATTTGTGTCACCTATCGGAAGCAGGCACGCTCGGAAGGGGTGACCCAGGTGCGCAGAGAACACGCAGATGAGCACACGGCCCCACAGTGGGGCTTTCAGCAGGAGACCAGGAGACGCGAGACGCGAGACAACTCGAGACACTTGGGACACTTGGCGTCCTCGATCTACTTACTTGCATGCACCTGCAGGCACCTGCTTCATCTGTTCTGTCTATCCTGCCTGACGCCTCTGCGCCAGATGAGCTGCCGACTGTCTCGCGTGTGTCTCGCTTCCCAGCTTACAGCATACAGCATACAGCTCAGCGGAAGAACCTGACACCTGCATTCCTGATCGACCTCGTCCTGAGCTGCTTCTCATCGTCCCACCTCCCACCTGGAGCCCCCATCCCCTGTCGAATTGTCCGGGACACCTCATATTAGGCCAATTGACGCTGGTGAGATCGTGGCGACACACGGGGAGTAACGATAGACAGTACATGACTCGGGCCCCACCTCCTGCTGCTGCTGTAACAGCCCAAGGCCAAGACCCAGGCAATGCGCCCAGGCAATGCCCAGGATACAGGATACAGCGGCCCGCGATGGAGAGATACGAGCAGGCGATGTGCGGCGGTGTAGCCAGTGTCGCCGACCGCCAGGGGCGAGGCGAAACCGCCAGACGCTAGGGGTAGGGTATGAAACAGACACCGCAAAATGGGAGCGTGTTGCTGGTAAACAATGGGTCACTGGGTGCAGTCACCCGTGTCTTGTGCGCTGCAGGCTGAGCATGCATGGGAGCAAGAGGAGGCAGAGCTTCTTGGTACTGGTGCATCAGCTGATGCGGTAGTCGCAAAGATCTCATGTCCCTTCTGTGAAATGTGTAGTGCCAGACCTACATTGCTGTGCCAGTGGCCATCGCCCTGGCGTCATGGTAGTGGCAAAACTTGTAGTGGCACGAGCCCCATTCGCGAACGCGAGATTGCGCGAACCCTCGTTCATGACGCTAGAGCAGTGGTGACACTGGATCAGGACATGGGAACAGAGGACAAGCACATGAGCACAGATAGCACACATGACGCGCGTGACGGTGTGCTTGTGCTCACGCCCTATTCATGTCCATGTGCACGGGAGGACACGCTCGACTGTATGTGCGGATGACACCCCGCGCTGACCAGTGACGAGCACACGGGGGGAACATGACCCGCGGCCGACATTGAGCCCTCACTCCGCGACATGTAACGCATGTGGCGGCTGAATACCATGAGCCCCATCATGAATGTCCTGGCGAGATATGGTCACACCTCCCACACTTAGCACGTCACTTGGCACGTCTCGCACTAGCGTCATGTTCATGAGCACCACCGTCGTGGCTGCCGCGGAGATCAATGCCTGGGGATGCAATGTTCACCTCTTGGCACGCCAAGATGCACATCAGTGTGTCACCACCGCACACAGATCCAGAGGGTGTAAGCGTGGGAACGATATCGTGCTGTATGCTTACCGTGGTAGACATTCGAGGAGCGGGGACCCCGATCTGGCTCGATCTCGATCATGCCCTGGCTCCAGCTGCGAGGGCACATTCGACGGCCAGTGCCAGCTCCGACCGGGACTTCTCCGAGGAGACCAGGCGCGAGTATCACCCCGCTGTGTCGGCTGGCTGTTCGGGCTTTTAGTGATTTGTAGGTGGTGATTTTTAGTATTTCCTGATGTTTTATATGATTTTTATATGATCTGGGTGTGAATCTCAGAGGCATTTACGAGCAATCTATAAATGCAACCAACTGTCGCTGCCCCTTCTGGGCTCGCTCTGGAGTGTTAGCCTTCTACATGCATCGTGGTTGGGAGTATGCTTCCCCGTGGGTGTGTGCGTCGCTGGACGAGTGTGGCGTCATTGAACAGTCCGTGGCACTGTGCCACTGTCGACGGCACCTGCAATTACGAGCTGGAAGGGGTATTCAAGTTCCATGCCGCCTATCGCGAGAGGTTCCAAACTGCTTAAAGCAAGAGGACAATGGCAAGAACTTATGCCCCAAGGGCTGCAGATACTGAACAACGACGAGACTGGACAAGACGACATCCCCTCTCAACCCAAACACGCACACCACCCGTGCACCCCACTCTCGAAACATGAAGGGTATAACATCTATGCAAGGAACAAAAACAACTAACACCTGCGGTCGATCCCGCGCCGCGCCTCGTCCTCGCGGTACTCAAACATGACCTGGACGCCGACAAAGAGACACGAGCACGCAAAGGCCGTGAACGCCCAGCCGTGCGCGGTCGACGCGAGCTCGTACCCAAGGTGCTTCATGCCGTCGATGCCGAGGACGAAGCCGACGAGGTTTGCGCCCATCATCAGCAGCACGTTGGCCACGCCGCCGCAGGCTGCTACGTGCCGGTACCACCAGCGCGAGCCGTATTTCGATGCCGGCACGAGGGCGCGGCCGACGAGCTCGGGGACGATGAAGAGCGACACGAGCCAGCCCCACGCTAACAGCTTGAAACTCAGGTCGTGCCACAGCGCCACGAACGTGAACACTAGTGTAGTGGCCAGAATCACCCGCTTGGATCCGCCTAGCGGGACGTAGATGTACCGCACGACCCAGAGGTTGTAGCTCCTGTGCCAGCTGCGCCAGAAGCCGAGTGTCGAGTAGTTGTTTGCGACGCAGCGGACCATGTTCTCGGGCGCGTCAACACCGTCAAGGAGGGCCCACAGGCGGAAGAAGCGCCATGGGATGAGGAGCTGGAGTAAGTTAGGACTCACGCCATTCTAACTTACCTTGAGCCACACGACAATCAGGTTCCAAAAGCCAATCATGCTCAGCTCGGCCGGTCCGTCGCCGTGCCACGCCTCCGTGTCTTTGATAGCAACGACGTACATGGTGTGCAGGATGCTCTCCATTGTGAGCATGCAGAACGCAAAGCGGAAAGCGTAGCTGATCCGGGTCTTGCGCGAGATCTCGACCGGGTGCTGCATCTGCCACACAAAGTCGTTGAACGTCATGATGGGGCCGGCAATGTAGAGCGGCGCGTAGAGGGTGTATGCGAGGTAGTTGACTAGACTGTAGTCTTCTTCCCGCAGGGACGTCGCGGAGCGCTGTCGCTGGTCGGTGGGGTTGTTTGCGGAAGATGGCGGTGGTGTGCGCCAGTGTGCGTCCAGCGCAAACGACACGATGCGCAGCATGGTGATGTTGAACCCGATCTGCCAGCGGGGGAGGATACCGGCGAGCTCCTTCGAGTCGAGGAACGCGAGGCCGGAGAAGAGGGCGCCAAACTTGTATCCGTCCGCCTTTTCGTTCGCGAACAGGACCAGCATGTTGGCAACGATAACGACCACGCCCCAGAAGCGCGACAGCTGCGGCCCCTTGGTGGCCTTGGCCGCCGCGTAGTTGGCGCCGAGAATGACGAGAATCTTGACCGTCGAGATGCCGTGCATGACGACCATGAACACGAGTCCCGCGCACGCGAGGAACTTTGCACGTGCCGACGCACCAGGCCACACGCGTCGTGCGAGCTGCGACGGGACGGTGAACGCGATAATGAGGCCGATGAGCGCGAAGAAGTTGCTGCGGAACGTCCGGTACTGCGGATCCGACGCATCAACCTTGCGCCCGTACAGCCAGCCCTTGGACAGGCGGCGCTCGTACAGATATCTGTTCGGGTTGGATTCTGCATGTTAGCAACAGGGATATACAGGGATGTAGCAGATGGCAAAAGTCCAGTCGCATCGGACAGGAGGAGGACTGTGCCAGCCGCAGCGCAGTCCGTAGCCGAACGAATGGGGTCCACTGTACAGCTTCCCCGATCTCTCGATCTCGCCCCTCGACGCCGCAGCGACGCCTCCAGATCAAGCTCCGATCTTGCTGTTTGACAGCAACACTCACCCAAGCTGACCTTCATCGGCACCCACACAATCATGGGCACGACAATGATGAAGATGGCATAGTACACCATAAACTCTGGCGTGCGCCAGCGGGGCGGCGGGGGCTCATCCGTCCGCCGGCGCTGCGAGCCGGGGATATCGATGGTCAGGTCGGTAATGTCAAACTTGTCGCTGTCGCTTGGGGGCAGGTGCAGCTCGTGGGTGCTTTCGGCGTCCTTGCGCATATTGTGCAGCGGAATCATCCTGGCCGAGGCGGGGGAGAGGGTGAGGTCGAGGTCGGGGGCGGAGGAGGAAACTGAGCGCGAGCGGGAACCGCGAGGGGGAGTGGAAGGAGTGTGAGGGTCGGACGGTTGCGGTTGCGAGGGCTGCGTCACCTGCACGTTAGCGCTTCTTTGCTGTGAGAGACAGGATACATACCCGCGCGCGCATGTTATGATGGGGGTGAAAGCAAGAAATGAGAAATGTGCGGTGGGATCGAGATGCAACATGGTCTTGGTCTTGCTCGCGCTATCCCAACTCTGCTCTACTCTGCTCGTGACTCCGGTTCAACCACCGCGACCCAGCCGCGGTGGAGGGACGGGATCAGATTGCCGTGGTGGTCCGTGCCTGGGTTTAGTGCGAGCCTGGATGTCAACAAGGAGAGTGCACGTGAGGCCGTGAGGGTGGCGATGATCGCAACAGCGACAAGAGGGAGAGTCCAGACGATAACTGCATCAAGAGTGACAAGAGAGATACAACGCAGAGACGAATATCGAACAGTGGAGGTGAAGATGCACCATACCGATCGGGGACACCGACAACTACGGGCGCAGTGGACCAGACGTTGTGATCGATGTCCTCATATTAGTGCTCGTGGCACGCTTTCACCAAAGTGCATCGGCGCAATTTTGCTGATCGCAGTGCCTAACACGACGCGTCGAGACGAGAGCATGTCAGAGCCACTATGAAGGCCGGAGGTGCTGCAGTACTGAGGGCGAACGCAACAGTTTGGCCTCTGGCATGGCAGGGCTTGATTTGCTGTCCGTCCTCGATGCACACAAGTTCTGGTGTGTGGCGACATATTGCTCTTATACGTCAGCCAGACGCGCAGAACACGCAAAACTGGCACAGATAGGACTTATATATCTATGGACAGCCAGTCTCCAGCATGTTCGCTGGGTCTTGGCACGGTCGCCTGCAACCTCCCCTCGCTGTCGCGATAGGACAGCGGCTAGGTGAGTAATGTGCCGACTGCGTGTGGCCAGCCGCCAGCTCAACCACTGAGCTCCCACTCTGCAAGTTGCCGAGAACCCGACGGTGAATGAAGTAGGGATGTAGGGACCCGTTCTCGCCGTCTTCTTGGCAATGCAGTATTTTAGCCATGGCTGCTTGCGTTTGGTACTCATAATCACTGCTTGCATGGCTTGTGCATGCCCGCATGCCGGCGTTTACTTGATAGCATTCGCATTCCACGGCAGGAACCAGTTGGCGAGTTGCACATGTGGTGCCATAGTCGGCCGAAATGTGCACCCTGCACCCACCCGGCCACCCAGTTTTTGGCTCGGCAAGCCAAAGTGGCCGCACGATTCCACCCAGATTTCAGGTTCCGGGCCCACGGGGCAGTTCGTCTTACGGGCGTGCAGGTTTGCCAAGGATGGCGTTGTTGCCGTCGAATCCCCAGACCCTCGAGGTCCATTTCAAGGATGAGAGCACACCATCCGAGGTAGTTCGAGTTGCAGAGCCGCAGAGCCGAGGACGGTTGCACGACAATAGGTTTTTGCTTTTCCTTGTTGCCCCGCTCGCCAAGTCTGCCCACCCCTATCCTATCTGATAGAGACAAGCTCAAGCAGTAGTGTTGGATTTACTCTCCATTCGAGCCCAGATTGGTCAGTTGTACAGAGTAGACTCTAGTGCTCGGTATTCAGTACCACCTCCCGCCACCTCCCCTGTACCTTGCAGCGACGTGCATTAGATCTCTCTCTCTTCCATCCATTCTCTCTCTTCGACACACTCTCCTTCACATTCCAACCATGCAGTGCCCAGTTCCGCACAACCAGGGGGCGGCCATCCCGGACGGCCACCCCGGCGTCGAAAAGCCCACGCTCGAGGTCAAGACCGCCACCGCGTCCTCGTCGCGCTCCGGCACCCCCGCCGAGGCGGCCACCCCGTCGTTTGCGCCCAACGCACCCGCCTCGGTCGTCCCCTCGGACCAGGTCACCCTCCAGGCCCTCCTGTACGAGTCTGGCGCCGGAGACGGCATCCGCCCCGCCACCGTCGACGACTGGCCCCTCCCCTCCGACCTCGACTTTGCCCGCCCCGTGTCCGAGCTCCTCCGCAAGGGCACCCAGCGCGCGCACGTCGCTGCCGAGCACTCGGAGGGCGCTGTTGCCCTCACCACCGGCCAGCTTGAGCTCCAGGAGTATGTCCGCTGGCTCGCTGTCATCTGGCGTCTTTACGAGTGAGTATTTGTGTGTTGCCACTGTTAGTGTGTGAGCCATTCCGTGTTAGTTGGCACACACGACCATGGCAAACACTCCGGTAAGATCACACTTGTGCTAACCCGCAGCACCCTCGAGACCGCCCTCGATGTGCACGCCACCAACTCGGTCCTGTCCCCCACCCACAACCCGACCATGCTCGCGCGTGCCCCCGAGATCGCCAAGGACATTAGCTACCTCCTGAAGCGTCTCCCGTCGAGCGTCTCGGCGCCGTCCAAGAAGCCCCTCGCGCTCGCCCCCTCGATGCCCCTCCCGCCCTTCCCCCTCCCTCCCTTCCTCGAGGAGGTGTTCGTGTACACTCCCCCCGCGCTGCAGGTGTACCTCGACCGTCTGAACGAGTGCTCGGGATCGGACGCTATGGCGCCCCGCCTCCTTGCCCACGCCTACGTCCGCTACCTCGGCGACCTCTCGGGTGGCCAGGTTATCGGTGCCCGCCTCCGCAAGGCGTACGGCCTTTCCGGCCTTGACGGCCGCCGCTTCTACAACTTTGAGATGGGTGGCGACTCTGCCGCTGCCGAGGCCGGCGAGGAGACTGTCGGCGAGCGCAAGAAGAAGCTCAACGACGTCAAGGCTTGGTACCGTACCGGCATGGACGAGGGGGCCGGCGAGGACGAGAAGCTCAAGGGTGAGTAGGAAGAAGTAAGAGCAATTGTGTTCTTGCGTTCTTGTGTGGAGCCTTTGTGTGTGATCCGCGTACTGACGATCAGCCACTCTTGTCAAGGAGGCCAACGTCGCGTTCCTGCTCAACACGCACCTCTTCTCGCTCATCACCCCGCCCCCCGCCAAGCCGCAGCGCTACTACGAGAAGCTTGCGACCGAGCAGGAGCGCCGCCAGAAGCTGGCCGGCCCGGGCCCCACGCTGGTCCAGAAGGCCATGCGTGTCGCCTACCTCCTTGCCGCCGTCTTCATCGGCCTCTACCTCATGGAGTACCTGCGCCCGTACGCCGAGCCGTACGCCGTCCCCGCGTACAACAAGTACGTCATGCCCATTATCGAGAACAAGCTCGTGCCGTACTACAACGAGCGCTTTGTGCCGTGGTGGGACGAGGTTGCCCCCATCCTCAACCGCCACCTCGTCGCGCAGTCGCGGAGGCTCATCTAAGAACGTTCATCTGGGTTACAGTGGGAGTGTAGGTTAGAATAGCACATACAGCATCGTCCTGTACAATCAACGTGCATGCTATGAGATTCATGTCCAAAGACGAGGTGCACTGCTGCATTGTGCAAAGTTGCAACTCGTTCTCACGCCGTCGGCGCCGTGGCTAATTGCGTTGCACTCGTATTCCTGATTTCAGCCGACCTTGGCAGCATCTTTCGGCCGCAGCCGGCCCGAAGTGCTTGGCTCGGCGTCTGCTGTATATCCATCACCCGCGTCTCGGCGTTTATCGCCGCTCATGCATGCTGCCGTCTCCTATTGCTGCCGATCGGAGCTGTGGATGCGTCCGGGAGCATCTGTGCATGGCCCTCACGTGGACCTGAAGCCGATCGAGCCCGCTCATTCTATCAGTTTGGTCACGGGGAGCTCCGCCCCCTGCTGCACGACTGCACCAAGGTGTTGCATTAAGAGCACGACAGAAACACGTCTCGGTATATATCACTGCATCTAGTCTATGTCTAACCTAGTGGCCGTTGCCGTTGGCCGTGCCGTTGGCCGTGTTGGGGGCGGGGCAGGCGTCGACCTCCTCCTCGGCGAGGAGACGCTCGGCCTCGAGGCCGGCCATGCATCCGGATCCGGCCGAGGTGATGGCCTGGCGGTAGCGCTTGTCCTGGACGTCGCCGGCGGCGAAGACGCCCTTGACGGATGTCTGCGCGGTGCCGGGGACAGTGACAATGTAGCCGTCCTCGTCGACGGCGACCTGGCCCTTGATGAGCGAGGTGGCGGGCTCGTGGCCAATGGCGTAGAAGAGACCGTTGACCTGGAGGTCGCTGGTCGCGCCGGTCACGGTGTCCTTGAGCGAGAGGCCCTTGAGGAGCTCGCCGTCGCCCTTGCACTCGGTGGCGACAGTGTTCCAGAGAACAGTCACCTTGGGGTGCGAGGTGAGGCGCTTGGCCATGATCTTGGACGCGCGCAGCTCGTTGCGGCGGACAAGAACGTAGACGTGCGAGGCGTACTTGGTAAGGTACATGGCCTCCTCGGCGGCCGAGTCACCGCCACCGATCACGGCGAGGGGGTTGTTGCGGAAGATGGGGACCGCACCGTCACAGACGGCACAGGCCGAGATACCCGACATCCAGTAGGTCTCCTCTCCGGGGAGGTAGAGACGCTTGGCGGAGGCGCCGGTGGCAAGGATGATGCTGCGGGTTAGTCATTGAGCCAGTACGAGGCGTGGGTTCCAGCGGAAGGATGAAGACGCGAGGCCACAGTTGGCAAGAGCGTGGGAGCTCCGCAACACAATCAACAAGGTTAACGCCATTCCAAATGCCAGTCGACATCGAGCGACTTCCAGATCGCGTCTCGAATTTGCCGTGCCTTGTTTTCTTCCACCGCAAACTCATTTTGTACTCACGTGTCGGCAGTCATAAAGTCGGCGTCCTCCTCCTCGCCCTCGGTCCAGTACTTGAAGGGACGGACGGAGAGGTCGACCTTGGCGATGGTCTCGGTGATGATCTCGGTGCCGAAGCGCTCCGACTGGGCACGGAACTTGTCCATCATCTCGGGGCCGGTGACGCCCTCGGGGAATCCGGGGAAGTTCTCGACATCGGTGGTGGTGGTGAGCTGGCCTCCGGGCGCGAAGCTGGGGTGTTAGCACGGAAAACGAGGCCGAGTGGGTCGCGTAGGCCAAGTAGGTCAGGGGAAAGGACAAAAAGCGGCCATGTCGGCCGACGGCGTGCCATAGCCGGGTGGGTCCGACGTGGCAAGCTTACTCATCACCACTGCTCTGTACTCACCCGTTAGCAAGCATGCCCTCGTACAGGACGGGGTTGAGGTTGGCGCGGGCGAGGTAGATGGCGGCGGTGTGGCCGGCGGGGCCCGAGCCGATAATGACGGCCTGGGAGTGCTTCTTGGTCGAGACCGCGCCGTTGGTGGCGGGCTCAGCGATGCTGACGGTGGCGGGGATGGGGGACATGGTGGGACGTGTGGTGCCGAAGCGGGTCTGTTTCTCGGTAGAGTCGGTAGAGTAGGACGCGAGGGCGGACAGGCGCGACGAGGACGGCTGCGGGGGAGGCGGGGGTGCGGTGTGGATCGACCGGACGGTGCGGACGGTGCGGAGATGCGGGCGGGAGAGGGCAGAACGGGCCCTAAGGGTTTTGGTAAACAGAGACGTGGTGGGCGAAGAAGAGAAAGAGTAAGAGAGGAGATTAAAAGACACGGACGATATAGATATATCAAGAAGAGAGAGAAAAAAGTGAGACAAGGTGGTCGCGATGGACGCGAGCGAGCGAGCAAAAGATAGACGGACGCTACCTCCAGCCTAATTCCAACTGTTACTGCTTTTTTGGGTGGCGTAGTGGGCACTAGCATATCAAAATAATATAACCGGATATTTTGTATTAGGATTTGATTTGTAAATCCAATCCGATTGATAACAAAGTGATTACCTAACCATTTGAATGCTGATTTGCCTGATTACTCACCCAAAAGGCCATGAGCCTGCAGGGTTGGGAATATATCTCGAAGGTTCAGCCATGCGACGGACCGATAACGCCATTGCCATCATGCCTTTGCCTTTGCGCTGTATCTCCATGCATCGATGATACTGATCTCAGTCGACTACAACGTCCACAGCCACGCCCAACTGCGGCCCCGCGCCCACGTTTAGCTAAACTTCCACTTGTTGCCGCATACCTGGGACGGATATCAGCCGCTACATCCTCATCAGCCAGATCAAGATGACTCACCGTGCACCTGTATTCGCAGCAAGCCAAGAGCAATCAGGGTCAGCATCTCGCACCACACAGCGTCTCAAGCATTCCACGTACGAGACAAAGGTCTGGGGAAGTCAGCACACGTCCGGGGGCCTCGAATTAAGCAGCTCACAGTCATAGGCTCGTCTGCACTGCGCGTCTGCATCTGGTAGTATGTGCACTTGCGCTCGCCACAGCGGCCACACTTGAACGCGTCGGTTTCGGCCTAGAGGACATTAGCTCTGTCATTGGTCGCTCAAGATGACACTCACCTGGACCTCGCCCACGGCCTTGGCCTTGAACAGGTTGTTCTCTTCAATCTTCTCGTTCATCATGCGCACGCTCTCGGACGCCATCTCCTCCTTGGTCATCCGCACGACCTTGTGCGCAGTCACTTGGCCCAATACGATCTCATTACGGAGACCAGGGTTTCCCTTGTCCTTGAGGTTGAGGAACAGGGAGCGGATTTCTGAAGTCAGTTTGTGGAGCGGATTTCCAACTCACTTGCGCGGTAGTCGTTTCCGGTCGAGTAGTTCATGAGCTTGAACGCCTCGTTCTCAATGCTGACAGCACGCTCGGTGAGCATCTTGATGGTCGCGTTCGAGTCGATCGCGAGCGCATCGTACACCATGGCGACACACTTGTCGCGGACGGGGTCGGTGGCGGCGTCCGAGTTGTCCGCACGGATAGTGGCTGCAATTCCATCGCTCTTGGAGGTACGCGGTGTCTTGAGTGTGCTGTCGATGGTGGAGAGGGGGGCAGGCGACGACGAGCCCTTTGCCTTGCCGTCCGCACCACCAGGTGTCGACGCAGCCGGGGAGGCAGCAGCCGACGATCCACCAGCCGCCTCGCCCTTGACGCGCTTCACCGGCTCCTCGGACTTTTCCGTCTTCTCCTCGTCGCGCTTGCGTTTCCGCTTGCTCTCCTCCACGGCGTCCTTCCAGAGCTTGACAATCTCCTTGGCCAGTGAGGAGACGCCCGGCGCCGCGTTCGTTCGCAACTTGCCGACGGCGATACCGGCGCGCGAGGTCTGGGTGTGAGCGGAGAACTTGGGAGTGACATGAATCCCCTCAGAGACAGGAATCCCCTCAGAGACAGGAAGAGGTAGCTGTGGCGGGGTTTCGCCCCAGCTGCCGTCTCGTCCAATCTAAGGCTGTACACAGGCATGGCTGCTCGTCACACTCCGAGAGGAAGATGGGGCGCCAACAGCTGGCCACCAGGGGATGTCACACGACCTGTTGACGAGCTCGCGCGGACGCGTCCAAGCTGTCTCATCATACACAGGCCAAGCACTTCCTGACACTCACCCTCAACAACTCTTCTGTGGGCTTAAAGTCGGCCTTGAGCTTCTTGAGGATCCGGATGATGTCCTGGATGTCAGCGGCAACCCTGGTAAGTCGGAGGTGGAGATGACAAAGGTCGTCGCCGACGTCGTGCAGCGCGTGAGTCAATGGCACTCTGGGTCGTGGGTGTGAGGGCGACCCAGGTGGTTTGATACCATAAAGGCTTCGTCGCTTCGTCGCTACGCCGCGGCGTCGCTAAGCCGTTTCGCCCGCCCCCATCGCGGTGCGATTGTTGACGCTTCCCCCCCTCACTCGCTCTCCGCCCCCTCGCCACCTACCTCAGTCTTGGTGCCCGCCACCGCCTCGTTTAGCTCCTTCACCGTCACAGTAAGCGTCGCCGCGTCCATCGTCAAAGGTGATTGTCGTGCGCGAAAGTGGAGGCGAAACTCTGTTGTTGATGTGAACTTTTCTGTTCGTGTTTACCCGCGTTTCCAGTCCCTTGGATGCGTGCGGATAGATTGTTAGATTGTTCCTGGATTACGGTATCCCCGGCAGTAGGATGGATGGTAGCTTCGATGCTGGTATAGGGATATAGGTGTCGATGAGGAGGAGGCGGGAGAAGAGATGATGACTTGGACGGCGGGGGTGGTAGTGAGCGCGCCTTGGTCGCTCGTTCGGCTTCTGTATTTGCGTTCAAACTGAGATTGAGGCGGGAGCAAATTTGGTGGAGGCCACGTGGGGACGTGGGGTTGCAATGTTGCCACAATTGCCACCCAAATGATGAAATGAGGCACCGTAGGCTTTGGGATTGAACGTCAACTCGTCAACTCGTCAACTCACGCCCTGCCGAGCTGCCTGCTGAACGCTCACTCGAGCTCATTACATCTCACCAGCTCATTCTATTTCACAACCTAGCGTACATCCGCTCACTCCAAACAACAGATGAGAACGTAAATTCACAGGCTATCGAGCCGTACCCAGGCCGGCAAAGGGGTTGGTCGGCGGCAGACGGCTCGCGTGTTCCCCAGCAATGGTCCCGTTCGCGCCCGGGTCGTTGGTGCACGGGATGGGGAGCGCGTCGACGATATCCATGTCCTCGAAGGGATCGTCGTCGACGAACGGGTTGTTGCGGGGGAGAGAGGCGCTAGACGCGGCCGCCGAGTTGGCAGCACTCATATTCCGCTCGACGGCGAGATACGCAACGTTGGGGTCCACAAAGGGATCAATGACGTTCTCCATCTCGCGCTTGCGGCGCTCGGTCGCGGGGAGGAGGTAGTTGCGCAGCGGCGTCTTGGACGGCGAGGGCGAGGGGGTAGCGAGGGAGCGCATAGATGGCGCGGGCGAGTCGAGCGGCGTCATGGCCGAGGGGGTGTGGCGCGGGGAATTGCCCTGGCGCTCGAGCACCGGAGTAGATGGACAAGGGGACGAGGAGGGGTTGACGACGACGAGCGAGCGGCGGTCCTGCCCCGCGTGGCGCGACTGCCACTGGGAGCTAAAGGCAGGAGAGTCGTTGCGCTTCGGCAGCGGCGGAAGCGGCGTCTCCTCCCGCTGGCTCTGCCGGAGGAACGCCTGGGCAGGCGCGAAGAGCGACCGCATCGACTGCGAGGACGCCGCGCGGGGGAAGCCGCTCTGCGCCTTCTCGGTCAGCGGGGGCGTGAGTGGCAGATCCTTGTTGCGGCCAAGTGAGCGGAGTGAGCGCAGGGACGATGTCCACTGCCACGGGCGGGCCTCGCGGGTGGTGTCTCCGCTGTCGTCGCCCGTGCGCGACGCCTGCCATGCGGCGTACTTCTCTTCGCCTCCGCTGTGCCAGATCACCACCGCGAGGCCGGCGCAGAACACGAGGCCGTACACCGCCAGCAGGATCGCGTAGATCATGCGCTCGGCCGCGAGGGCCTTCTCGAAGTGCCCCACGAGCTTGCCGACCGCGCCGCCGTCGTCGCCCTGGCCTACCGCCGCATCGGCCATCGGCGCTGCGAGCTCGTTTGCGCTCGCGGGCGAGAGCAGCAGCACATCCTCCGAGATCGTAGGAAGCGTAATGTGCGCATGCTCCGAGACCCACGTGAGGCCCTTCTCGAGCGAGGTGATCTTGGACCCGAGGATGCAGTACATGAAGTTGTTGACGGGGTTGTAGAGGATGGTCCCGCCGAACGTGGCATTGAGCGCTGGCGTCAGTGATTGTTCCACAAGGGGACGTACCATTCTCGAGCTCCGAGTAGAAGGAGACCAGCGTGTTGTTGAGGGTCACGGCGGTGCCGTTGACCCACTCGCCGAACATTTCGCCGTTGATGCGGTCCTCGAGGCCCTGCAGGACGTGGTTCATGTCCGCGGCGTACTCGCGCGACGCGTCCGCGGAAATGGCGTTGAGGCGCGCGGCAAAGTCGGCAGTGGACGCGTTGAGGCTCTGCGCGGCGTCCGCCTGCGCCTTGTGCTGCAGCGCATGCAGGGCTGCGAGCTGCACCTCGATACAGATGAGGCCGACGACGGTCATGAAGAGCAACGTCAGCGAGGTGGGATGCGACAAGTACGAGAGGAACCAGCGGAGATTCGTGCGCGTGCGCGGCGCGAGATTGAGCTTGTTGAACACTGGGCGGCTGTACCGCTCCAGCACGGGGTTTTCGACGACGGCAACGACGGTCCACGCATCGGGGCGCTGCGAGGATGCCATCTCGTCCTCGACCACCTGCACCGTGTCCTTTAGCGCCTTCCAGCGGCGCCACTGCCAGACGCACAGTGCCGCCCAAGCAGCGATGACGACCAGCGCCATGCCCCAAATCGCGGCCGTGCCGAGCTTGTGCAGCGCGCCGGCCGTGTCGTCGATGAGCGACATGTCGAGGTCGGTGCACAGCTCGGCCTGCAGGCTCTTGGTGTTGTTGCCCGCCAGCGAGGAGAGCTTGGGCACGGGCAGGATCGAGTCGTTGAGGCTGGCCGCGATCTCGAGGCGCGTCTCGTTGATTTGGGTAATGAGCAGCTCGAACGGCATGTCCACCACCTTGTTCACCATCTCGCGCAGCTCGGCGAGGTCGGGGAGGGTGGAGTTCAGCTTGACCAGCGAGTCCTCGAATCCCGTCGGCAGCGTCACGTTCTGCAGCCACGAGAGCTTGGGCACGCTGATCTCGGGAATGCTAAAGTCGACACCGATGCGGGAGAGGACGGACTGTGTGTCAGATGCAAGTGGCACAATGGAGAATGGGGGACAATAGGGTCTGTTAACTCACAGTCACGGCACCAGCAGCCTTCTGGACGATATTATTCGCAGACGCAATGTCGTCCTGGATGCCGGTACGGATAGCATTCAGCGAGTCGGTGACCGCATCCGAGATCTCGCGCACGGCGCCGATAAGGATCTCGAGCGTGCCCTGCACGACGAGCTGGATGGTGCACATGAGGAGGGAGCGGTACGTGTCGATGATAAACTCCACCACGGCCATGATGATCTGGATGCAGTAGATGAGTGCGAGGCCCGTAGCGAGGACGGTGGCGCGGGTGGCCTTGAGCACCTCCTCATTTGTCTGCATGGCAAGGTAGCGTGGGAGCGTCTGCAGCGTCGCCGCGCCCTTTGCGAGTCCGCCACACGCGGCCTGCACCGAGTCCTTGAGGTTGGACGCCAGGTCGGCCGTCGACGAGCGTGTCTGCGCAATGTGCACGATGGTGAAGATGAGAGGCAGCAGGGCGGGGTTGAAGGTCGTCAGGAAGAGGCGCGGGCCGAGAGCGAGGAACGGCCGCAGGCCCTTCTTCTCGCCCTCGTCCTTTGCCCGCTCCATTGGGACGTAGGGCGTGTGGGGGGTGGGAGGGACGGAGGTCATGGTGAATGGGTCGAGGGAGATAAAGACTTAAGAGATGGGATGGGAGGAGAAGGGGATGTTTGGGTGGGATCGATATGCCTGTGGTGTCTCTTCAGATCAAGGACCAGTTGAGGACAGACTAGAGCGATCAGGAGAAGATGAAGATGAGATATAAGAGAAGTAGGACGTGTAGGAAGTCACTAGAATCAAAAGGCAATCAAAGCGACCAGCGCAGATGAAGTGTTTGGCTATTAAAGAAGTGAGGAAACAGTGAATGGGGCTCGTGTGTCAGTACGTTCGCTGCTGTCTTTAAGAACGAGGACGCCATCCATTCCACCTCCTCTATACCTGTCGCTCATCACCATCGCACCACGACAGTGCACAATGAGACAAGTCCTGGTTTCAGCATTACTGTGTCTATTGTGAGTGTGTGGGACATGTGAGCGGGTGAGTCAACACCGGTGCGGACAGCAGGCGAGGGCACGCTTCGGACCAGGCATTCGCGCGGTGCCTTTCGAGAGGGGTGCACGTCCACACGCATCAGTGCAGACAATAGAAGTGGTTAGAAACCGGTGCGGATTGCCCCACAGTGACACCTGTGACGACAGCGCACAATGAAAGAAACAGGACAAAGACACAAGAGAGACAAGACAATCGACGCTGAAATCGCACCCACCCTCGATGGACCACCTCCACCGACGCCATCGGGCCTCGTTTGCCACATCCCCCAATTCCCGCCCCCACGTGGCAATCTCCGCCACCCAGGACCTCCGACGCGCGTTGTGGTGACGAAGTGTCATACACGACCGAGTGCATGTTGATGACCAGCTCGTCGGCGTCATTCGAGCATTGAGCCATTCCACAACAACCACACCACATCGACCATGGCCCTCTTCGCGTCGCATGCCCAGCAGGAGGCCGTCGCTGCCCCCATCCAGCAGTGCGTAGCTGACGGGCAGCTGAGGTAACAGCTACTGACACCACAGCCGCTTCGACCCGTACGAGGACAACGGAGGCACCATCCTCGCAATCACCGGCTCGGACTTTACCGTGATTGCGGGCGACACCCGTCAGTCGCAGGGATACAACATCCAGACCCGTTATGCCCGCAAGGTCTGGCAGCTGTGAGTGCGCGCGTTGTGCGGGTGTGGGTCGTTGCATCTATAACCCGTCCACAACAATGCGGCCTGACGACTTCGCGACTTACAAGCGCTAACACTCAGCACCGACAAGTGCGTCCTCGCGACGAACGGCTTTGCCGCCGACGGCAACAACTTTGTCAAGAAGGTCAAGCAGAGGTTGGAATGGTACGAGCACGCGCACCAGAAGCAGATGGGCATCAAGGCGATTGCGCGCATGATCCAGACAATGCTGTACGGCCGCCGCTTCTTCCCGTACTACGTGTACAACATTCTCGGCGGCATCGAGGAGGACGGAACAGGCGCAGTGTACTCGTTTGACCCCGTCGGCTCGTACGAGCGCGAGGCGTGCCGCGCCGCGGGCGCCGCGCAGTCGCTCATCCAGCCCTTCCTCGACAACCAGATCTACTTCCGCAACCAGACTTTCCCCGCCGACCAGCCCAAGCCGATCCCCGGAAACCTGCCCCTCGGCACTGTGCTCGGCCTCGTTATTGACTCGTTCACCTCCGCGACTGAGCGCCATATCGAGGTCGGTGATGGTCTCGAGATGTACGTCGTCATGAACGCCGGACGCCAGGTCGAAGACCTCACCGGTCCCGGTATCCTCCCCGAGGGTGTCACCATCGAGGAGCTCGCCCCTATCGGCTCTGGAGGTGGCGACCGGACCTTCCTGGTCCGCCGCCCTCTCAAGCGCGACTAAGGAGAGAGTGAGCGCGAGGCGGTCGGCGTCGGTCGTCGGCGCGCTGCAGAGATGTCAGGCAGGCTGATATCAGTAGACGAGTACAGTTTGAGCAGCAGCAACATGCATGTAACGATATTATCCAATGGTGTGAGGGGATTGAGAGGAGTGTGTGAGAGCTTGCGGTTGTGAGAGCAGCGGCTGTGCCAGCTGGCGGCTGGATACCGCACGGGAAATGCCATCTCCCCGTTTGTGTTCGTTGTCATGAAGTGGCATCTACTATGCTAATGCTACGAATCTGGGCCCCTGCCCTACGTCTCTCCCATCTACCAGACCACCTCGGCGCGCATCGGGAACTTGTCCCGGTGTATCGATTGGAGAAAGTAGTTGGCATTGTATCTCCGCGCGAGGTCGTGCGCGCGCGCGACGGACGAGCACGTGATGGCCCAGCAGGAGATACTGCTCCAGAGCTGCGGCGGGAGGCGGAGCACGCTCTTGTCCCCCTCGTCGGTGTAGTCCGCCACGAGGTTGCGGACGGAGGCATGTGTCTCGAGCCCCGGCAGTCCGCGCAGCAGCACCCTGCGGCCAGAGAACGCGGGGTCGATCGCCCAGTCGGCATCGATGCGGTCCCACGGCACGCCGCCGCGGGAGACGGCGCTGCTCTCCGCGCGCCAGATGAGCGCCGCAGCCCACTCGCGCGCCTGCAGCATCGAAAAGCCCACTGCGGACATTTCCCGCAGTCCCTCCGCCCCCCGCTCCGGGCGCGGGTTCGCGCGCCCCACCACCCCGTTCGTCGCGGGAAACAGCGGCCGTTCGGAGATGTACCGGTGCATCGTCTCTGCAGCCGACGGCGAGGGCGTCGTGATGTGGTACTGCGTGTGGAAGGTCGCGCGGCGGAGCGCGCCGATGGGGTATGGTGTCACTGGAATCAGCGCGAGCGCGAGCGAGGCCAGCGTCAGCAGTGACTGCGATACTCACGATTCCCAAGCCCAATCCGACGGTCAGCGGCATGAATGTCCTTCAGGGCCCGCAGCACGTCGGTCGGGAGCACAGTGCTGGGCACCTGCAGAAGCAGGCAGTTTGGCCGCTTGTCGAGCGGCAGCTTCTCTGCGAGGTCAGCGGGGCAGTTCACTCATAGCAGGCGGTGTAGAAAGTTGAGACAGATGCAGTAAATCAGCCGGGGCCATGCCACAGCAACAGCTACGCGCACCACCAAGTGCCCAGCTCAGATCGACTCACTGATATCTCGCAGCGGCGCCGCAGCCGTGGTCCCCGTATGCCACGGGAGGGGATTCACGGGCGGGACGATGGTGCGGTACAGGTTCTGCGCGCCGCGCGCGCGCGAGGCCGTTCTCCGTGCGGGGGCGGACATGGTGGGCGCTCGTGATGTTGAGGGTGGAGTAGGTCGCAATCAGAAACAGAAGCCAAGATCGCGGTGCACTAATGTTGTGACTAGCTTCCGTTTTTTGGTGGAGGTTGGCTTGAGGGGAAGATTTCATCACGTGATCGAAGTTAACGCGTGGCTGAGAACGAGCAGTCAGCGGGGGGGAGGGGGGAGGCTGTCGTTGTACTTTCATCATGCAACTCACTACCGTGAATGAAGCAGCGACGAGCTGCTAGTTATCAAGACCGAAGCTCATGGGGCCAGAGGTACCAAGGACAGCCTGTGAGCTACGACCTTGGAGTCTGCCTCGAGTGTGTGGCACCAATTGGGCCAGACCGCGATTGGACCAGACACGATGGTGTGTGAGAGCAGAGCACTTGTTTGACTCCCGTAGTGTGCAAGTTCTTCTGTGTAAGGCTGAGCAGATCCGGCGGTCGAGACCACAGCAGAGCAGTGGTGTGAGCGATTGTCAAGCGATGTCGAGGACTGTTGACATGACCTGTTCAGTTGCAACTCATCTCCCATTACGTAATATCCCACTCATTGTCTGGACCGAAGGTGCAATACGCACGAAAGAGCCGGCGACGCAACCGCGGCTCGACGGCGACGGTCTAAACGCAACAACCTAGTCCGAGTCGCCCACTCGTCGCCAGTTCCGCCTCCGGCAAGCCCGGGACCCCCGACCTCCGACAGGGCTCGTCCGACCCGATCCCCGTCGCGCGATGCGTCGATCCCTCCGATCCCTGCCACATGCCATGTCGCGGCATGCCACGGCCCAGCGGCCCAGCGGCAACCGACAGCCGTGCTCGTGCCTGCATCGCTCCATGCCGCAGGATAGCATACCGCACCAGTGAGCATTTATGCGTCGCGATCGTTGCTTGGACCTGTTTGTTGGGCCGCAAGACCCTGTTTGTGCGGTATGCCTCGGCGCTGGGTCTGGTGGAGCCAGGCCCGTGCGATATTTTTTTTCGGAATGCTGGCGCTCAGTGCGAGGCGGCTCTGCATTCATCTCGTCAAGGCCAGAGCGCGATTAGGAGCGGCAGTCGGGTGTGGCGGTCAGACGATGCATCGTCTGATCGCCTCTTCACAATTGTCCTCCCAGGTCGACTTGGTTGCTCGATACGAAGTCGCCTCTGCGACAGCACCGCACAACAGCCCCCTCCCGTAACATCCAGACTGCATCGCTTAATTAATGCAAGAACACATTCATCGCAGTCAATTCCAAGCGCTAACTGCCATCGGCGCTTGGTGGCACATGTGGGTCGTTGGTATGGATTGACCAGATCTGTCCGCCGCTTAGTTCGGTCCGGGACGCTGGCTAGGCCTGGCCAACGCCACAGCCACGGGTCGGATCCATTTCTTTTAATTTCTTGTCAATTGCAACTACAGCACTGCTCCTGCCAATGGCTGTGGACAAGGTGTGATTAATAAATCGAGAGCGGCTGGGTCGTGGGGATGGGCCAGGCGGCGAGAATTCTTCACCGAGCACGCATTCCGGACCGAACCCCGAGTACCGCGAAGGTTCATGGCGTCGCGGCTGCAAACTCTTGCAAGCGCCACTGAGCTGTCCTCGTACTGCTGACAAAACGGTGAAATGTGAACGAGCCTTGTGCTTAATTACGGATTGTATTCACCACACCAGACGCGTCTGCAGAGGTTACTGGCGTATCTAACGAGAGAACGGACCGAAGAGAGCTTAAGAGAGATCTAATAACGAGGGTAAGGGAGTATGCACTACTCACTTTTTTCCCCAGGTCATGACGAGAAAATGAAGTTTGCTGGTATGCTCGTTCTCGACGTCACAGGCACGCCACTTTTGCACATGCTGTACTCTTGTTGCTGTGAACATGCACGACCTCAAGCCCGTTTGGCATGGTCCGCGCATGGCCGTGCAGCTTCCGCAATTCCGCAGTCTCGAGCTCCGGGCTTTGAGCTTCGACCTCTGGGGTGTAAAGCAACCTTTCCATACGATCCATACCCTTGAAACCCAGTTTGGCACAAAGTTCCCCCATTCCGCTCGCTTCGCTTGTTACCACATGATGCTTGCTTTTAAGGCTGACACCAGGTATCACATGCTACTGCTGCGCGCGGCTGCAATCGTAACAACACAACGCGTGCTGTCACGGTGACGCAGTGCCGTAGTGCTCGCCCTGCTTGCCTTGTTTGCCCTCCTGACTCCTAGAGTCCTAACATCCTGACGGCTAAATCGATCAGTCGCGAGCGCGTAGAGATCCAGCAAAGGCTTATTCTCTTTGAACCAGAGTTATTGCCCGGTTCGTCGTATTGTAACTTTTACTGTACCTGCCCGAATAGCACTGCAGCTGCTGACATGTTTCGGGAACCCGCGGACATCGACAGACCGGGCGTCCTGCCCGACCGCGACGGGCTCGGCGCTACCGTCGTCTATGTCCATGTCGCCCCTGTGCTGGGATCCGGTCCTGGGGCCTGGGCTTGCCCTGGGGTTAGTCACCTCGTCGTCTCCTGAGAAGCTTGTCCCGTACAGAATCGACTTGCAAGAAGCTTCAATGACCAAGAACTGAACTAAACCCGGGGCTCTGGACTGGTTATCACTGCTCGCGGTCTCTTGCCTAACGCTATTGCACGATAGCACTAATCTAGCTACAGCACTTGACCCAGCGAGCTGCTTCATTACAGGAGTTACGACTTGCCTTCACAGGCTAGAACAACTTACCTTCAAACTACTACCCCCTCCTTCCTTTAGCGCAGTCTCAAACCGAACAACCCTGGTCTTGCAAGGCCATGAAGTCATGTGTGTATGAAGTCATATCGGTCAAACGGCGTCAAATCAACATCGTTCTCGCTTTACCCCAGTGGTACTCACTTTCCTCCTGATTCCCAGCTGTACAGAGTTCGAGACACATCTCGAACGCAGCACAAGTCCTGAACAGGCTCAACGTCAGATCGAAGCCAATAGAGGACCGGATCACATGCTCCGTTTCCCTCTCGAGGATAAATGCGCCTCTTACGGCACTGCGGCTGATTAATTTTACAGTCCTGACACGAGACTGTCATGTGGGCCTCTCGGGAGCAAGTTGGCAGCACTTGCCTTGTACTATGTTTGCCTCTGCTTTGCCTCGCGAGAATTCAGATGCACCCTTCAAGAGCTCAGGCAATTGCTAGGATTTTTCCGCGACAGGCGCTGTGCCACACCCTCAGTACTGACATCAGTGGCGGACGTGCGTGTCATCCCGCGCGGGCTGGGCTTCAGTGCCGCTGCTTATTACTTTATTCTATTCCGGTCCTGTTCTGGACTTTGGACCCGCCCGCCCAGGCTCGTCTCTGTAGGTGGGCTGTGAGTGGGCTGTGCATGCAGCTCTGCAGTCAACAACTCCTCGCGTGAAGAGCACCGGAATCCCGGCACTTGGCTCGTCTCGAGCTCGGGGTAAACACAGGTCGAGATTTGAACGCCTGGCGTCGTACCTGTTGCACGCCTCTGGTCTGCAGCCCTGTGACACCAACCAGGATTATGACCAAACCTTCACAATCCCCGAGCAGGACCCGGCCCAACAGACTGCTTTTATTTCCTCTCCTCGTCCGTCATAAGTATGATAGTTTCCAGTTTGAGTGTAAGCTTGCAATAAAACTTCTGCAGCCTGCCTGAGCCATGTTGGTTCGCACCAGGGCACAGGAGAAAAGCAGAGCGCAGCAGTTAACCGACCACTGGCATGCTCCCCCTGACTCATAACCATATCGTACTCTTGGGTCCTCTGACCCTTCAACTTCCCCCCCCCCACCCACCCCCGCAATCAAGAGTGGGGACGGCCGCTTCCATGTTCCCTTTGCGTTTATCCTGCACAGTCTCTTACACTCGTCCTGACCGGACCCCTGCCCGTCAGTCCAGCAGCACGTCCATAAATCCTCGGATGTACCGATGATGCACCTGACGACATTGGAAAACGTGAGATATCCATTCATCCGTTGGGGAGGCGAAAGTTGCAATTGTGCGAGTAGGAGGGAGGAGGGGGAACAAGGGAGGAATGGCTAATGGCTTTGAGCCGCGTCCGCACAAACACTGAACACAACGACTAGCGGTTATCGCGAATCGTTGTCTCCGTCGCAGGCCGCAGGCCGCAGGCCGCAGGCCGAGGACAGTCGTGTAACTGGCGAGTTCTGCTATCTGCGTCCTTTTCGCGCACCAGAGCAGAGGCTGAGGTTGATGCGGCGGATACTTCTCATTATGATTTAGGGAGAGGGACAGTGTTGGTACTCGTGCTCATGCTCGTTCGTGTATACCTTGCCTAGAGGAATGGGGATCCCAGAAAGTGCCTTGGGTTCGAGCTGCCTCTAGTCGTGTGCAATGTCATAGCTGCAAGCTGCATGTTACATACCTGTCTGTCTCTTCTTGTTCTTCTCCTTCTCACTCATCTCGTCTTGTCTTTCTTCGTCCTTTTTGACGACCTCGCGATTTCTGTTCGAGAGCAGATCTATTCCACACACTTGAAATCATTTTGTTCGACCTCGCCACGCACCCGCCCACTCTCGTTTATACCGCTCTTCATCGTCGCCTACACTCTCGCCCTCGCCCCTCGTCCTTCGTAAATCGCGAAGCTCGCCATCACAGGACACTCGTTATCTTGTGTCGTCCTTGTGACTCTCAAACAGACACCCACGCCGCCTGATCGCTTGCGCCTCAGCCACCTTTTGACGCCCAACGCCGCCCTCCAACTTTACGTTCCCCACCCCCTTTTACTCGACACTTCTTGAGCGTTCAAGACCCAGCTTCCTTCGCTTCTTGACAACGGGACAGACGCCCATCACACGCCTCAACCGCCTTTAGCCGCCTCAAACAGTCTGGCTCCCACCACTGCACACACACAGAGCCACATCGATTTGCTCTTGTCGCCCATCTCTCTCGCCAGCTCTGCATCTACCCACTTGTTCACGACAAAGAGTGCATTACTTTGGCCTTTCACGTTGGTCAAGAGTACCCTTTCGTGACCTGCCCATAACCCAAAAGAGCAACAACGGCATCATTGTTTCGCCCTCTCACATCTTGCATCTTGCAACTGTGATTGCATCTTGTTGAGACGCGTTTGTCCGCCTCGCCCATATTCCGCCCTTGACCCCAACTCAACCACCCCATCCCAGGCCTCTCTTCTGCCTCTCTTCTGCCTCTCTTCTTCCCTATCTCGCCTTTATTGTTCTTGACCCTAGTTGTCTTACTGGGAGCTAGGCCTCTTAGGTTTTGGTTCTGCGTTTTAGCGCGAGCCATTTTGAAGCCATCAACGTCAAAACGACGTCATCACATTGAACAAGCACAGGAGTGCCTAAGTCGCCCACCCATCTACCCACCTAGTTGGCCACAACCGCACCCCCCACGCCTAGACCGCCTCCCTCGACTTGTCCTTGCTCTGGCATACTCCTCCCCCACCCTGAGAGTATACCGAGCCAGCACCCAGCAAGCCAGCATCATCATCATCATCATCGTCCCTCCGTTCGTCTGCAGTACGGCCACTGTGCTTTGTTGCTGCTGCTCTGCTTGCTCTCTGATTGCATACATCTCTCCGTGTACCGTACCTCCGCGTACTACGCCTCGGACCATTACCTAGCTCCGTGTCATCGGTGACGGTGACAGACCACTGAGCAATAAAGAGCTCTCTCTCTCCCTTTTCTTCTGAACAGGTGATTCTTTATCAAGGTCACTTGTCCTAAATTCATTCCAACCTCTTAATTTTCGCCCGTAACATTTCATCGACACCGTCATCGTCGACAACAACAAGATCACAAGAGGCAACTATCGTACACACTTCGACATTGGTCTCTCTCAACTTTCTCATCTGCTTGGCAACTCAAAACAAGCTTAATCCCAAGCATTGCACGCATCGTCTGTGCAACGCGCCGCCAGGTAGTAAGGATATCTTCTGGCAATCGCCACTTTCATCCCTGGTCCGTTCACGAACGAGGCTAAGCAACTTGTTTTGGTGTTGTCGACAATCAACGCAACGCCGGCCGTATCTCCCAAGACATTGCCCATCGCTCGCTCATCGCTCTTCGCTTTCGGATCGTTTGTTTGCTTCTTGAGAGTTTGATCTTGTTCAATCGTCCTTGAGGAGTACGCATCACACAGACAGACAGCACACAAAGACAGTCAAGA
Source organism: Apiotrichum gracile (assembly GCA_001600335.1). Taxonomy (NCBI): domain Eukaryota; kingdom Fungi; phylum Basidiomycota; class Tremellomycetes; order Trichosporonales; family Trichosporonaceae; genus Apiotrichum; species Apiotrichum gracile. The sequence continues at coordinate 3,905,150 of BCJO01000003.1, read as the reverse complement.
CAGTCTTCTTGTGTTCTCGTTCGAAACATCAAGCTACGTTGACTTGTCTTCTTCATCTCTCTCAACAAACTCGATAATCTCAAACTCCTCCTCGCCACCTCTTTCGGCATCATGGGCGGCGACCATAAGTGTCCGGTAAGTTGTTGTCTCTTGACAAGAGGCAAAACAGCAGCACATACGCACACTGTTTGCCCAATCAAGAAAAAACGCGACCCAAAGATGATTTATTGACCTCTTTTGGTAGCTCTGTTCAGCAACGTTTACGAGGCCGCAACATGTTGGCCGCCACCTTCGCGCCCACACGGGCGACCGCCCGTACGAGTGCAAGGAATGTCCGCTACGCTTTGCTCGCTCCGACTTGCTATCGCGACATGTAAACAAGGCACACCCAAAGCCAAACGGTGCCCCCACTGGTAAACACGACAAGAAGGGTCGTTCAAAGTCACTCTCTACCGCGACGGTTATTGCGCCTACCAGGCCACCGCCAATGGTCCCCAACGTCGCACGACCTGGGCCACACCAACCGGAACCGACTGCCTACCAAGCTCAACGCATGTATCCCAACCACCCTCTCCTGCAGCAAAACCACAACATTGCATGGAGTACAGGTGTGCTGGACCTGCACGGCGGCGGAATTGTCAACTTCAACAACATGGGACTGGGTGGTCCCACGGGACATCTAGGCTCCGACGTCATGGGCTACGGGAATGCGACGGCACCAGGCATGGCCTCGATGCATCCATTCGGCGGCCCACAAATGACTTACGCGGCATCGGATACTGGTCTCGCCATGTCGTCCGACCTCGCCACCGGCCTCCCCAACCTTGGCCCCCACGCCGGATCGACCATGCTCGGCTACGAACTCAATACGAAGAAGCGTGCGTGTGATCAATGCAATCACTCAAAGGTCCGATGCGACTTTGCGGATCCTTGTGGTACGTCTCTTGCACTCTGTGTCCTTTGGGCGCCATCACTTTTTGAGACGAAAAAAAGTGTTGCGCAGCAGGCAGCAGGCAGTAGACTCGGGGGGGGGGGAGCTCACTAGAATCGGTGTAAAAGTCGACTTGCTGACACTCTCCACAGCCAGGTGTAGCCACCGCCACGTTCAGTGCACCTATACGAAACCTCAACGTACTACGCGGACTCGCAACGTCACATACCCAATCCCTGGAGCACATATTACCACGTCACCCGTCCACAGAACGCAGTCCCTCCAGCACCCACCGACCTCTGTCTTTGGGACGACTGGAACCATGCAGCACGAAAACGACCCCGTGGGCATGGCCCGTCGTGGTTCGGAACAGTCGACGGCGTCCTCGGACTACTTGTCCTCGGACCCACACCGTGCGGAGCGAGTCCTTCCCCCGGTTCCCAATCCCCAGTGGCACAATGGCACCACTCTGCACCCCCGTTCTCACAGCATGAGCACAGTGGTAAGTGATCTGCGTGTGTGTCTGTGCGATTCGCTCTAACGCCCGTACAGTCATCGTCAGTAGGCAACGGCAGCAGCCTCGTCTCCCAGTCGCCCAACTCTATGCTCGGCCTCACTCTAACCCCGACCCTCACCAACGAGCCTAGCCCCAGCACCTCTGACGATACCGATCGCCGTGCCACGCAGGGCTCAATGACGGGCAACCCCAACTGGGTGCTGCCGCCGAGCATCTTGAACCAAAAGTCGGCCATGAACTTTGTCAACAACTTTGTGGCCCAGCAGAATGGCGACATGACCAACTTGTTCCAGGGTAACCCTCAGCTCATGTGGCCCAACCACCCTGGCGGCATCGACACGTCCATGATGCCCACCGAGTCTGCCTTGTCGATTAGCGAAGACGGTGCCTCGCCAAAGTCCGCCACTGACGACGATGGCCTTCACCGTCGTCGGTCGAGTGCAAGCATGTGGGCCAACGCTCTCAAGGAAATGCGTCTCGACGACTCGACGGGCTCGTCGCTCCAGCTTGACCCGACCCTCGGCCTCGAGCAGCTTCCATTCCAAATGTCGCAGACTGTCTTCAAGACTGGCGGTGACGAGCCCAGCAGTGGGCTCGAGAGGAACGTCTCCGGCTCGGAGCTCAACCTCTGGAAGCTATTCCTCGACCCCGGAGCCATGGCTACGCCTGGTCGTATGAACCCTTTTGACTTTAACCACGACACCCCTCGCTGTCTCAACAAGTCCAACTCGGCGCCGGACCTTACGACGCCGATCGTGGACGCCAACTTTGCCAACCCGCTTGAGTCTTTCGGCGAGAAGACGGAGGTAAACCACACCGAGGACGTGGCCAAGGAAGGGGACAAGCCCAACAAGGCTCCCGGTGACGACGACGAGGCCCTGCACCGCTGGAAGGATCAGATCCAGATGCGCCATGCGTCGTTCAGCATGGACCCGGGAGCAGAGGCGACAGTGCGCACTCGTGCCCTTACCAACGCCACCTTTGCCTCGTCGCTGGAGCGCCAGCTCCGCCCATCGCTTCACCCCCTGATGCAGTCCTCGGGTGGCGACAAGACACTCGCGCCCGAGCGCCTTCCCAGCTTTGGCCCTGCCGCGTTCGACATGAACGACGTTCTCCTCACTCCGGGCTTCCGCGGCGGTCACAGGACCCCCACGCGGCTCGTCAACAAGTTCGCCGCCATTGAGAAGCGCCCTTCCAACAAGCGCCAGGCGAGCCAGACGCTCATTGGCGACACGCAGAAGCGGAGTACTTTCCTCATCTGGCCTGACGAGGAGGACAACACTGCCTCGGAAGCCTCCTCTCGCCGCGGTTCCACTGCAACCCACGGTCTGCCCGCAGCCCTCCAGGGCAAGACGAACACTGCGCCCCAAAGGGCGCTCGAGTCGGCTTGGCAGGCGGCGGAAGCTCCGCAGGCTTGCTAAACATAATAATCCACCTCGACAGTCCCCATCGGTGCGCGCTGGCGCGACATTTCCCTCGCTGCAAACGCTGCGCTGAAATCCGCAGAGTCAACTGGACAGGTCATCTGCCACTATTGGGTTTAATCTCCGAGATGGCCGAGGAGACGGCGGGCGGGGGTCGCCGCCGATCGTGAGATGAGCCGTTCTGGCTGAATGCATGGATGTTGGCATGTCAGTGCATCCATCACTGTGGACAGCATGGGCAGCATGGGCAGCATGGACAGCATGGGCAGCATGAACAGCGTGGACAGATCGTTCTATACCGGTCGAGTTGTGGCGCCACAACACGCGTCCATGTCCAGTGTGTAGCGGCATGCTGGAATCGTTATGCTTCTTAAGTTGCTTAATTAAGCAGCAAGGCCGGGGCATAATTGCAGAGCAACCAGCATGAGGAGCAGCTTTCGGGACAGGCGAGTGTTGTCGGACCGATGTGTTCTGGATTCCGATAGTCTGCTGGGTCGGCCACTCCTACTGCCAAGAGCGTTCCGAGAACGATATGCCTTATCGCGGTTATCACGGCTGTTGCTACGAAGATGTGGACGCCAGGTCGGCGCAACAGGAATCCCGCGGCTGATTTTAGTTCGACCTCTTAGCCTCGCCTTCTCGAGATATCTGGGATATCTGTTCCAGATAACTGCCTATCAGTTCCCGAATGGCTACCTGGCTTGGCTCTTGGCATTGCCTTCTTGTCTTGTGCTTAATTCATCATCCGGCTCTCGTAGGACGTGTACAACTCGCCTCGTCCTCACTTCAACTCGCCCCCTCCTCACTTGCACACCCCAACCTCCGTTCAGCACGGCCACGTGTTTTACACTTATGCATGATCATCATCGCCAGAGCCATCCTAGCGCTCGCTCTATCAGCTTACACGGTGCAAGAAACCGGAATGGGGAGTTGGGGAGATATGCGGAGATGGGGGGTGGGGTCAACAGACGAGCAGTCAAACGGGCGGGACAGGCAGACGGAAGCCAGCGAGCGGAGAAACCAGAGACGCGGATAGGGAGTGAGAGCAGTTATCTCTATGCCTTGCCGTTCGTCTCCTTCGCATCCTTGTCCTTGGCCTTGTCATCCTTGTCCTTGGACTTGTCCTTGCCGTTGGCGCTGCCATTCTTCTCGGCCTTCTCAGCCTTGTCCTTGCTGTCCTTGCCGTTCTTCTCCTTGTCGCCCTCCTTGTCCTTGTCCTTGGACTCGGGCGAGGGCGTGCCCGTCTTCTCCTTGCCATTGGTCGCGGGCGTGCCGGAGCGGGACGCCTTGCTGCCGCCCGAGGGCTTGCCCAGGGCAGCGAGCGCGGCATAGCCGTTCGGGTGCTGGGTTTTCTGTCGGGGTTAGTGTTTCAGTGTGGCGTGCGCCTCAGGACAGGTTACTCACCCACTCGGGCCGGATGACCAGATCAAGACGCTCTGCCACCTTCTTGCAGATTCTGCGGTTAGACAGACCCAAAACTCTACACTCACAACTTGATAGTCGACTCGGACACGCCGGCAATGTCGGCAATCTCCTTGGACGTCGTGGGCTTCTCAAACAGAATGACAGTAAAGTAGAGCACGCCAGCGGCGATCGAGAGCGGACTGCGTCCGTCGATGGCCGACTTAGCGACACCCTCGACCGCAATGTGCTTTGCGGCATTGTAGATCGGGTTACCCAGGTCGAGGTAGTTGACGAAACGGGTGAGCAGACCGTCCGCCGACTGGTTGGCACTGCTGTGACCCATGGGACCGTCGATACCCGAGCCCTGAACAGCACCGCGGAGGAGGGTGAAGACACGACCGAGCTCCGACTTGGTCACCTTTGCGACCTTGCACACTTCGCGGAACGTACGCTCCGCACCAGCGGAACGGGTCGCAAAGATGATCGAGGCGGCAATCAGAGCGTCGTCGTTCTTGCCCCTAGAAACACGCTTCTGGTCTCCAATCATGTACGCGTGCTGGGCACGGTCGCTGATGGTACGCGGAAGCTGCATCGCGTCGCACATGTCGTTGATACGAGCGAACGCGGCCTGGAGCTGCGCTCCGGACGACTTCTGGTTCGGCCCATTCGCCTGCTGGTTCGCCCTGCTCTGCGCACGCTGGAGGTCACGCGACATGCCTGTCCGTCCGTCACGCGCCGAAATCGAGGTCTCGAGAGGCTGGTTGCCTAGCAGTGGGTTGCTGGGGCCACCGACACGCGAAGGGTCATCACCTCCTTCGTCACCAGCAAAGGTCTAAAAGTTCAGCCCAGTCAGAATCATCAACTTACACGCCCTATGATGTCAGCGCATGATTCAGAACTTTCCGCAGCAGCAGGTACTCACACTCGCTCCTGGTGTCGACAATACGGTCACCGAGGATGGTGCCGCAGTCAGCACAGACCTGAGCTGTTAGTTGAAGTCAAGCTGGCTCACTAACGAGGTCACCATGGCTGTACTCTTCGACGATATTAGGAGGGTCAATCTGGCAGTTGGGGCAGAGGTGCCGAACCGCCAGGTTCGGAACGATCGGTGCGCCGTATTTGCCCTGTAGGACGAAGCAGTGTAAGTGGACGGGAAACACGTTCAAAGTGGAGACGGGAGAATAAGGGTCAGCATTATTGAACATTTTGTCAACAACAACAAGCCACCTACCACCGGAGCCTTTGGTCCTGCGACGCCGTACATGGTGTTCGTATGTGCTCTACGCTCTCGAGTGAGAAGACCGGTTGAACGGGGTTCTAGAACTCGGTGCGATTTTTAGAATGGAGAGAGGTGTTACGCCGACCTGCAAGCGGGGACGATGGCAGCGGATGCGAGTAGAGCGAGTGATTAGCGGGCGGAAACGAATGAAGGGCAACAGATGAAGAGTGTCAGCTTTTATGTCCTCTTCGAGCCCACAGAATTGTGGCCTTCAATTGACACCAACACTGAGAACAATGAAGAGCGCGAAGCAAATGTAAACAATAGCGATAATGAGCAGACGTCGAGGACGAGGGGGAATATGTGTCAGCACCATTGTTTCTCCCACACACGAGGCCGACACAAAATGTCAAACGGCTTTCAAGACAACGCCGCGCGCATCAACAATAGCATGAAAGGGAAAGGATGTGTATGTAGGCAATCGTTGATGGATGCGCCGCGCTCTCTAGAGTGTTGCTTGATACTCACCCAAGCCGGCCCACCCAGACGTGTTTGTTGTTCCCACCAAAGCGTTCTTCGCGCTCAAACTCGAGCCGGAAACCAAAAGGTAATTTGGAGGCGTCGGGGTACGATACGTCTCTAATCCCGAGGGGTCTCGGTCGAGGATGCGGAGAGGGCGATTTGGGACACGTAGGGAGGGTCGTTGGGGTGGCCGCAACGACGAACTGGTGTGATGAACGACAAGAGAACGAGAGAGACGACGATGGTCTTTGAGGGCGAGCAATCTACATTGGGTGGCGGAGGTGGCTAGGCTAGGCTAGGTAGGACGCTTGCGGTGAGCGGGACCAATTGGTAGTCACACAGCACAGTGAGGTTCCGAGTACTTATGCAATCCTCCCATTTTGCGGAAATGCAGTCAACACTATTTGATTCCGCTTCCTCACGCACGCGGAGGGGATTCCTCGGTGTCCGTCCTGTGGTGACCCACCCTCACTCAATTCCACCGCCCTCGACAACCACAACCCTACCACCACCAACAAGCATCCTAATCATCCTACTGACCTCCTTTCACGCCACTCCGCCTCCCTCACAGGTGGGTTACTTACGCGCAGACTCTCTCGGAGAACGCCGCCGACCGCGGAACGGAGCTGACGCGCTAGACAAACATCGGGTCGGAAAACGAATTCGGCTCCAAAGGGAAGAAGGGAATAAATACTTTTGGAACCGCGAATACCGTGTCCCGGAGGATAACAATCACCCGTTGCCACCGCAACTCGAGCGATACATCTTCACGAAAGGCATCACCACGATCCCCTGGACGCGAGGATTATTGTGATACGCAGAACTTTGGTGCATCGGCATTTACCGGAGAAGGATTAAGCGTTGATTGCTGAACGCATCGGTCATCAGGTATGTCGACCCATCCACGGACCTAGACCTCCAACCGTCGTCTAACTGTCTGAACGACACGTCTGACAACGTTCCCAGACACTTTCTTCTTGTCCTGCAACAAACCGCTTGGCGCTATCGTCACTCTAGCCATCATGGCGGCCCAGAATAACCCCAATCACCAGCCAAACCAATTCACGACCGACGAGTATGTTCTCGCATACCACGGCCCCCTCCTCTACGAGGCCCGAGTGAGTGTCATCCCGAAACGTGCCCCGGAACCATGGGCAACTTTTACGCGTGTTCGGAGCGTGACAATGCATGTCTGGGAATCATGCTGACACTTTTTTCCTCTTGTCTGTTATCGCCGCGCCTTTGGACCCGAATGTTGTTGACTGCGCCATCCCCCCTGACCCGACCATCCTTTGTGCCCACAGATCCTCTTAGCCGAGAACTGGAATGAGACCAACACCCTCCTGGGCTCGACTGGACCGCATTACTTTATTCACTACAAAGGATGGAAGCAGACGTAAGTGTGACTGTGACGCGTGTGACGTGTTTTATTCGCCCCTCCTTTTGTCGGTGCTGAGCTAACTCCCCTTTTCAGATGGGACGAGTGGGTCCCGGAAATGCGCCTCCTCAAGTTGAATGAGGCTGGTTTCGCCAAGCGCCGCGCACTGCTCGAGGCGCAGAGCAAGAAGAACCGTCCGGTGGCTACCACCGACAGCCCAGCGCCATCCGCCAAGGGCAAGGAGCCAAAGGCAGCAGGCAAGAAGGCCGAGGGAAGTCGGAAGCGCGGGCGGGACACGGGATTGGACACTGTGAGTCGAAGGCGAGGCATACATGCCGATCTGCATATCAACCGTAACTGACTCGTGACAGGAGGCCGAGTACCTCAAGCGGCCAGAGGTCAAGATTGTTATCCCGGAGGTTCTCAAGCTTCAGCTGGTGGACGACTGGGAGAACGTGACCAAGAACAACCAGCTCGTCACGCTGCCCCGTAGACCCAACGTTCGCGAGCTGCTGGAGGAGTACAGGGAGTACGCGAACCAGAACAAGAAGGAGCGCACTCCGTGAGTTATGGAATCCGTAGTGACACTAACTCTCAGCCGCGCAACAGGCTTGTTGTCAGAGATCATAGCAGGCATCACCCTCTACTTTGACAAGGCGCTCGGCAACAACCTGCTGTATCGCTTCGAGCGCGCACAATACGTCGAGCAGAAGCGTGCAGGGGGCGACAAGGCGATGAGCGAAATCTACGGTGCCGAGCATCTCCTTCGTCTCTTTGGTGAGTACAGCTATTCGGATAGTCGCTGACCCGACAGTCAACTTTGGCCCGTTCATCGCATACACCAACATTGACACCGAGTCGCTCAACATTCTCCGCGAGTACATCAACGACATTATGAAGTGAGTGCTGCTGAGAGACCTGCACAGCACTGACATCCAGGTGGATGATCAAGGAGCAGAAGCGCCTCTTCGTCAAGGAGTACGAGACGACCACGACGCAGTACCAGAACATGTCCCGGACATAGTCTACCCTGCAGAGTGTGCGGGGCGGCATCATAGAGGAGAGAGGAGAAACATTCCTGCGCGCGTTCGTGAGCGCAACGGAGAGAAACCGAGAACATGAGATCGGTAATGAGTATCGTCCGGGGACGGGGACGGCGTATGTAGCTCACCAACAAGATTCAATCCCGGCGTCGCTGTCTCGTGTGTTAGAGGAGGAGACAGCCATCATACCCCCGTAGCTGTAGTGCGCCTTGTTAGTAGAACGCGAGTCCTGTTCTATGAATGGCATGCCAGATAAGTGTGCACGGGCTGGGGGACAGTAGTGGCCAGCGGCCTAGCTCGTCCATCCCATTACACAGGACCTCACCGCCCACCCGCGGGGTTGACGAAGCGGGTCGCCCGGGGTCCGTCTACTCGTGCGAGACCCTGCATCCTAGCGCACCGCGAACGCGTCTTAGTGTCGATGTTCACGAAGCTCAGGTCCGACAACGTGTACAACATGTACGCTCGTGTCTCTGCACCTGGCGGCTGGGTCGCGCTCACCCATACCGACCACCTCGGCTTGCTAGCTGGGGCGCGCCTCTATGAATAGCATGACGGTATAAGCGGGGCAGAGAGCTGGGCAGTGAAGTCAGCAAGCAGGGCGACAACCATGAGCCAGGGTCAGTCAGCGGTCAACCCCATCCTACTCCACCGGTACACATCAGCTGGTGACATCGACATCCAAGTACATGTCTGCGTTTCTAGATGGCACAGATACCCAACGCATATGCAGGGAACGGGGGAAACGAGGAAAACTATCGGGGAACATGAGTGCGGGCGGCGGCGGGTGGCGCGTACGGGTGCCCGGTGTGGTCGTGAAGTGCAAATCTGGCGGAGGAATGGCGTGTCTGGGAGGACAGAGGGACGGAAAGCGAGAAGCGAGGCGTGAAGCGAGGCATGGAGGACAGGTGCAGGTGGGACCTGGGAACGCTGCTCCCACGCCTCGACGACTGCGACTTAGGACGTCTTCCAGAGCAGGAAGGCGATCTGGCCGATGTAGAAGTAGATAAAGTGCTTGGTTTCTGCCTGTCAGCTGCGTCGAGGAAGGCGGCGGCGGGGAGCCGCGCCGCGCATGCTTACCGTGGGTCACAAAGCTCCCAAAGCTGGTCTGTCAGCATGCCTCCTGTGTGCGTTCCCAGCGACTGCAACTACATCACCCGGACTCACTGCTTGCCGACAACACAGTGCCATGTCGTGTTGTACTTGCGGTCAAACTCCTTCTTGCAGTACATGGCCACGTCCTTCTCCATCTCGTACTTTGCCATGCCGGCGGCGGCCGTGTTGATCGCGTCCTGCTGCATCTCTTCGGGCACTGGGTGTCAACGGGAGCGGGGTTGGAAGGGGGAAAAGCGTCGCGACTCTGGGGTGTCACGGTGCCGATGAGCTGTACGCGCGAGCCCTGCCAGCTCATGGGAAGTCGACACTCACTGTCCACGCTCTTGATCACGGCGGTCGTCTCGTCGCTGGTGGGGGGCGGTGTGGACATGGCGGAGATCGATGCAGCGGCGGGGGGGCGTGAGAGGTGAGAGTGAGAGTGAGAGTGAGAGATGGGGATGAATTTAATGCAGGATGAATGCTTGAATGCTTGAGGAAAAAGTTGAGACACAAAGAGCAATGCGTCAATGTGCACCCATGTCGTTCAACATGCGTCTACATGCTCGCAGTTGATGAATGCTTGTCCTTGTCCGTGCCTGAGCCTGCGGCGGCAACGTTCCTACAGTGTGATTACAGTGAGCGGAGCCATGTGCGCGTGCGGTTGATGGACAGGGTCGTTGCATTTCGTTTGATAGTGGCATATCAGTCTCCCCAAATCATCAGAAATCATCATAATCTTCGTTTTATGGCTCCCATTTGCTCGCGGTATGCGTAATCTGCTCGATGGTCTGGAGCTAGACCGGGCCGAGGGGTGTGTGGTCTAGCATGCATTCCTTTTCTTTTGGCGTAATATGTTCTTGTGGTCGATGGTCAAATCGGCCTGGTGCCTGCCATCCAAAACGCGTCCACCCTACACGTCCGTCTCGTTGCGGGGAGCTTAAAGTCATGCTCGTGACCACTCTCGGTGCAGTCGACTACCGTTGTATCAGTCTCCAGTCACTTGCAAACACCTGCAGAGACAAAGGGCAGCTCAAAGAACAAAGAAATACTACATGCATGAACACTCGCCAGCTCAATCGAATGCCATCTCCTCACGGCCGCCCCATTACCGAACGAACTGCAACTTCAATTGTACATACCAGACTCAAGCCTTCGCGTCACTCACGCCCACACGCCTACAACTCCCCGACAAGCGCGCCCCCGGCCGCACGCTCCACATCCTCACGAAGCTGCTTTCGCTTGCGCTCGAAACGCGCCCGCTTCTCCTGCTCCGTCCGCTGGCGACGCTGCCCACGGCGGCGCGGGCCGCCGTCGTCGTCCGAGTTGCTGTCTTCGCCGCTGCTGTCGGGATTGAGGAAGCTGTGATGTTAGTATAGGCTGCGGGTGACGACATGCAAGAGCTACCCACATGCGCTCAAGGAAGGCCAGGGCGGCCTCTTCGCTGAACTCTGTCTCGCGCGAGCCCCAGCGCCACTCGACGGACAGGCCCTCGGGGGCCGAGGGGTTGGGTACCTTGATCTGGGGGTTAGCGCGGTCGAGGACCCAAACCCACCTTCTCGAGATAGTTCTGCTTGGCGAGGTGGTCCATGTACTTTTCCAGTGTCATGAGCGGGTGATGGCTGTCTGGCGAGCCAAACAGAAGGACAGTCTCACGCCGGAGGCCGAATCGGCGGAGGAGCGACATGAGTTTCACTAGGCGTTAGCAGCGACTCGCAATCAACAGGCTTACAGTCGTCCGCGCTCCGTCCCAAGGTAAGAACCAAACACAGGATGACGGTCCGAATGCCCAGCAGCTCGATCGAGCTCCCCGGGTCCGTCTTCTCCCACGGAATGAGCGCGCCCGAGTCCTTCTGGTTGTCCTGCATGTACGCCTCGTCGTAGAGGTAGTTATCCTCACGTTCCTCGAACACCGGCAGGGGCTTGGGCGTCGCCATGCTCGCGACAATCTTGGGCGGGAGGATGTTGCGGAGCACGTACGAGTTGGTCTTAGCTGCGAGTGTCAGCTAAGTACGGGACCGTTAGCTGCTACTCACCCCTCTTCTTCCCCTTTGCCCGCGCACTCGGCTCCCCCTCCGCGTCCGCCTCCTCGTCGTCGTCTTCCTCCTCGCCCTCCCTCGCGCGCCCCTTGCCCTTCCTCCTCGCCTGTGTCTGAGTCGCCCCCTGCGTCGCCTGAGCCTGCGTCGGAGCCTGCGTAGCGGCAGCAGCAGCCTGCTCAGCACGTTCGTCCGCAACATCGCCCTTGTGTCGTGCGCGGAGCTCGACGAGCTGCATGCCAAACGTCGCGGCGAGCATCTGCTGCGCGCGCGCAAAGACGGCCGTGATATTCGTGCTCTCGGGAATGACTGGTGTAAGCTGTATCACGAGAAGGGAGCTCACCAGACTTGATAGTCTGACGCTTCAGCGGTGCGCGACGGTACTCGTGGAAGAGCGCGAGGCGGACGACCTCGGCGGCGGCGCGGTGTGCCTGCGGTCAGCTCGGGGAAGGCAGGACGAGAGGGAAGGGCTGACGCGACGTGCCGCTCTCGGCCAACTTACATCGGTTGCTGGGCTGTTGCTGCGCCCCTCGTTGTCGGACTCGCCGTCAGAGTACATTCTCGGAGGCATCGTGAAGTATTGTTGGTGTGGGGTAGAGGGCAAAACGTAAATTACAAAAGGAGGAGGGCCGGAGATGACTCTAGGGACCAAAGTCACAACAAATGGACGCGTCTCAATTTTCCCACGGTCGCCATTCGTGCTTCTGGTGGCAACCTTCAGACCACAGGTCTAGCTATGGGTTGCGCTACTTCGAGACAAGGACTTCAAGCGCATGCATACTTTTTACTTTCCACTGCCTAGCTACCTACTGGCGCCGGATCATCATCATGACAAACGGCCAAGCAACCTCAAACTCCTTCTGCAGCTTGGGCGCGATCTGCGCCATGGCGCGGCCGACCACATCGCCCTTGTCGCCGAGCGCCTTGTCGTCGGGGTGCTGGTCGTGGTACCGCTTGACCGAGCTCCAGGTGCGGATGCAGCCCTCGAGCTGCGCGAGTGTCCACTTGCGGCGGAGAAACCAGTCGCCGGCGGCCGTGCCGCTCTTCAGCCTCACGGCGGAGCTGGCGTCCCACCCAGCGGGGTCGGTGATGGGCGGCAGCTCGTCGGTCTTGCTCACGATCGCGTGCCCCTCCCCTTCGAGATCCGGCAGGTCGGAGAGAACGCCCGGCTTCGCAGTCGGCGCCACGGGGAAAGGCACCATGTCGAGCAGCGACTCGGAGATGCTCCACCCCGGCTGGGAGAAGTACGGCCCGAGGGTGACGCTCATGAGCTGGTCGAGGACGGCGTTCACGTCGTCGTGCCCCAAGACACAGAGGCGACCGTAGTCCTGCTGTCAGCTCCATCTGGGTGCCACTCACAATCCACGCGACGGTGCCCCTCGGCTTGAGCACGCGCGCAAGCTCCGGCCACGTCTTGGAGTGGTCAAAGTAGTGCGCCGCCTCGCCCGCGACGACGAGGTCGACGGACTGGTCCGCAACCCCCACCTCGTCGAGGCGTTCCGCCGTGCCAACAGCATACGCGATGCGCTTCGTCGGGTCGTGCGGCTGCAGACCGGCCGCCACCATGGACTCGTCGGGGTCCAGGCCAGACACGTGCTGGAACGTCTTGGTCAGTTCGAGGGCCATGAAGCCTGGGCGTCAGAAAATGTGGCCATAGGTCTAAGCGAAATGCTTCACTGACCTGGTCCGCAGCCGACGTCCACCGCCTTGTCAAACTGGCCCCCGCCGGCAGCGTGGTACGCGTTGAGAATATCATACACGCGGGCGGGGTAGTCTCTGGACTGTCAGCGCTGAAGCTTCGAGCGACGTACGGGCGGTTGGTCACGTAGACGTCTCCGTGGTACGATGGGCGTTCCGAGGTCATTTTTCTAGTAGTCAATAGAGCTTGAGAGCGAATGAGCAATGTGTCAATGTAAGATACAGAGATACAGAGCTTGTTCGGTCAGTAACAGCGCAACATCGGCATCTGTGGCATGCGTGCGGCGTTCAACCAGCGCATCATGCTGCCTGGCGCATATAGCCGATGACCTCATCCACTCAATCTCTGAACATTTAAGCGGGGGTGCCAGATAAATTTAGTGGAATCTGTTTTCGTCACTTGGCGCATGGACATCAACTTTCTCGACCACCCACGGCCTCCACAATCGACCTTGAGACGTTCAACTGACCTCCTATAACCACTACCGCAACGCACAATGACGACCCTCTCGCCCGCCGAGCGGTCCTACATCACAACCGGCCTCGCGTCCGAGGTTCCGACACGAGAGGACGGGCGCGCGCTGCTCGCCCCCCGCGCGCTGGGGGTGAGCTACGGCGACGCGCCGGCCGCGAACGGGAGTGCGCGCGTGCGCATCGGCGAGACGGAGGTGTTGGCGGGCATCAGGCTCGAGGTGGTTGATTGCCCTGCGGGGGACAAGTGGCGTGCGCGGGTCGAGGTCGATGTGTGAGTGCAAACAGGCAAGAGGGTTGCTGACAGCAGCACGCCGCAGGCCTTCCCCAGCGCGAGCTCCAAGGCGCTCGAGACCATGTCGGCGTCGTACGCGTCGTTTGTCAGCGACTACTTTGTCCCCTGCCTCCCGCCGCTGCCGATCACGGCCACGAAATTCTTCGCGCCGTCACTGCACCTCTCCGTGCTGAGCGCCGACGGCGGGCTGATCTTCGCCCTGGTCGTCGCGGCGCGCGCGGCGTTTGCGGATCTCGGCGTGCCCGTGACCAAGCACGTGGGCACCGAGGCGACGGAGGCGGACACGGCGCACGGCGGCGACCTCGCGGGCATCAAGGGCGCGATCGCGGCGGGAAAGCACGGAAAGGGCAAGGCCAAGGCGCGCGCGCGCGGCGCCGACGACTGGGATATCGACGGCACGGTCGCCGAGATGCCGCAGCGCGAGAACCTGCCTGTCCCCGTTACGCTGTACTTGATTCCCGACTCGGACAATGTGTTTGTCGACGCGACGCCGAGGGAGGAGGAGGCGTGCCCCGCCCGCCTGCACGTGCTCTTCCGCCCCGACGGGCGGATATGCGGCATGAGCATGGAGGGCGACAAGGGCATCGAGACGGGGCGCATCCGGCCGCTGCTCGAGGTGAGTCGTGGAGTGGAGCTATCAGCTCTTCAATCTCACAAAGCTCCGTTCTCCACGCTAGTGACTCGCTGACAGACAGCAAGCAAAGACCATCGCGCTCGACCTCGCGACCGCCCTCAACGCCGACCTGCCCTAATGTTGTACATACCATGCATTGCATCCTGACACTAATGAGAAGCTTACAGATTCATCCATTGACTCGATGGCGCAGATGTGCTGCATTTCTCAAAATGATGCCCCCACTCCACGACACATGACTCCGCTGCGACTACATTCTGGCACATGTAACATAAATCGTGCGGCCAAGGATATACACCGACGGTGGCCATATGAGATGCTTGGACGGATTGGATGCGGGGTCGTGAGGGGCGTGGCGCGAGGCGGCGTTCGTTGCGACAGATATCTACTTCTACTCTCCTACTCGTCATTCTCCTCCTTCACCTCCTTCACCCCATCACGCGGGCTGCCCATCACCTCGCGCTCGGCCTCGCTGACCCAGATCGCCAGCAGGCCCTTGAGCATGTTCTCGCCCTCGGGGTCGTGCTTTGCGACGAGCAGGGGGTCAAAGTCGATCCGGGGTGCGTCCTTCTTCTTCACCGAGGACGACACTGCGCGCGGGATGGGCTTGCCGTCGGGAAGCGTTGGGGGCGCAAGCACCGCAGAGTGCGGGAGCACGATAGGGAGGTTGTAGCGCAGGCGAATGGCACTGGCGTCAGTTACGAACGATTGATGAAACTCACGCAGCCCAGGCTGTGAGGTTTCCGACGCGCCGGAAGGTCCACTCCTTTGACTCCTTTGCCTCGCTATCATCTGGTGGTGGGGACGAGGTGCGGATCGTGTCGTGTACATCGTCCTCGGGGATGAAACCCCATTGACGGGAGGACGAGTACACGAGCGCATTGTACGCCTGCACGAGCAGGTATCCGTCCGAGAGGCGGTTGAGGAGGTCGTCGTCAGAGGCTGGGAGAAGTGCCGCATGTTCCGGCTCCAGGTGTGCTGTGAGGAAGGCGCGGGCACGTTCTGACGTCAGTTTCGCAGCAGAAATCAGAACTCACCAAGGTCACTGCTGCCGCTCGAGATCCACGAGATGGCCGGGGTGCCCGTCTCGTGCTGTCCAAACACCTGGTCGACGGCGTCGGCCCACCGCCGCGCAGCCTCGCGGATCGCCATGCTCTTCACGGCCCACTGTCCGCCGTCGAGGATCTTGTACGCGCGGTCCTCGGTGATCAGACGGTCCTCCCACGTCTCGTGCGGGCGGTCGCGAGCCTCCGCTTCGCGCGCAAGATCGTTGATCGTCCAGTCCTCGTCTTCAGAGAAGAACGAGTCTTCCAGAGAAGAAACGGACAGCCGGGCCGAGAGTGACAGGCGGCGGATGTCCGGTGGCGGCGAGATCGTGTCGTAACGGTCTGGAATCTCGCCGCTCCACGGGCTGCCCTGCTCGTCCACTGGCGAGGTGACCAGGGCCGACTCGCCAGCTTCGGGAATGACGACAACCACGGGCGTGTCGTGTGTGAGCCGCACACGCTCCTCCATTGCGCGCAGGTTGCCGAGCAGCTCAATGGCGGCGCGACGCACCGGCATCGTCGGGTCGGGCACTTTGGGCGCTGCCGCAGCTGCGGGCCCGCTCACTGTGCGCGAGATGGGTTTGGCAGGACGCGAAGGCGTAGAGAACGCCGGGCCGTTCTTTGGCGGACCCGAGACACGGCGGTGGCCGACGCCCGGCGGGACCAAGGAAAGGCTCAGAGTGCGCACCTTGCGGACAGCGCGCGCAGTCTCGATGAACACTGCACGCACATCTGCGGAACGCTCTGGTGGCGGTGTAGCAGAGTTTGGCAGGCCGCGGTCGACGCCCCAGCGCTTGCGGATAATCGCGGCCAGTTGGCTTGCTTCCGCCCGCGCTTGGTCCGGTCCCACACGCATAAGCTGTACATTCTTCCACGGCTGTGAGGACGGGCGACCCAGACCGATCTGCGAGGACGGCTCTTCGCCATCTTCAGGCATGGCTCCAAGACCTCCACTGATCCCCACGCCATGGCCTGCGCGATACTCGGTCCGGGCTCCATTCGAAAAGTGGAGGCGCAGATTCTGGATCGAAGGGAGCGACGCTACGCTGTCCCTCTTCGCCGCCGAGCGCGAGATGTGCCGGTGCGACAGGTGCTTTTGCCGCTGAGTGGGGTTGAACATGGGTGCAGTCGTGCCGCTCGCCGACGCAGAGTCAGCCTCGGACTGCTCGTCGTCGTATGAAGCGGTTTCGTCGTGAAGTACGCTCGACGCCGGCGTGCCGGGTGTGCCAGGCAACGAGGAGGGGGTGTATGGCCGGCCCGAGCCGCAGCTGTCGTTGGTAGCAGTGGAGTTCGACAGCGAAGGGGGCGAGGCGTCATCAACAAAGGCAGAAGAGCCTTCGGCTGTTTCGGCTGCCGCCGCAGGCTCGAGCGCTGGTTCGGGCATGTTCGACATCGTCACAGGGAGCAAGAGGGTTTGTCGAGGATGGAGCAAGTGGAAATGAAATTCAAGGGCGGGGGGAGTGTTATGGTATGACAAATGTTGCGAGCAATGGTGAAGGTGGTGTATCTATGGGTTGTCGTTGGGTTCGTTGATTTCCAGTAATGGCGCAGAAGGGTTGTTTATAAGAGTACGAGCTTGCAAACAGTCAGCTGTGATCAGGAGCGAGCAAGTGAGCGGCGAAGCAACATGGCACCACCCTTTAAGAATCGAAGTTAAGGAGAGGACGGAAAATGTAACGGAAAGCATTGCAAGCATGCAGCTCGCTAGGCAGCATGCAGCACCACGCACGCCGTACGTAGATCCTTAGAAGCGGGTGGACGGGAGATGGGGAGCCAGGACAGGATCCCAAACCCGTGTCCCAATCTGGACATACGAGCTGTCATGGTCGTGTTCTGGAGCAAAAGGGGTGGACCTTTACTCTCGAGGGTTTGTCTCTCACTCATTCTCACTCACTCGAGCTAGTGGGCAGTTTGCAGGAAAAAGTCAAAAGTCGCGTGTTTGTTGTCGTAATTGGAGACGGTCGTAAGACGATGCAAGGGAGAAAGAGTGCAAGAGAAACAAGCGTGGAAAGATCGGAGGTTTATATCTTCATCGTCGCGTTTGACAGATTGAGCGGAGCGGGAGACTAGCAGACCATGGCCAAACAGAGTGCGGCGACAAGATGCTGTTCGTTGATCAACAAGAGGAGAGAGAAATGTGAGAAAATGGTGAAGCGTAGTTTGTGCATCATAGATCATAGATCATAAGATTGATGTGTGAGATCAGTTGGTGTGTCTGTTTCTGTTTGAGGTGGCGCAGTGGCGCATCTGAGACCATCCACCATTATCCAAGAGTGAGTGACTTGCTTCTCATCAAGCCGATGCATCTCTCAAATGCTCATCACTACTGCTTATAGTCGTCGGCTCTGCTCCCACTGTGAAGTGCAAGCATGCATCGTCGCCATCGAGGCCGTCATGGTCGTCATTGTTGATGTCTCCATCCCCCACCCTCCAGTCCAGACCCTGCAGCTTGCAGCCTGGAGCTAAGGTTCAGCCCAACCCGACCCTAGTCCCGTCCGCGTCAAAGGACGCGTCGCAGAAGGTCGCGCCAGGGCCAGGTGGGTGGGACCTGGGGGTGCGGAAACCGACTCAGAATCAATTAGAATTGGTCTAATACCGAATATGTTACAACACTATTCAGTAAAGCTAATACAATACTAGCCACTTCCGGCCTGCCAGCATGAGCCACAATCAGTATTGCCGCTAATTTCCGCAGAGCCTGGAGCCTGGCTGCAGCCTGGAGCTCCCACTCCCACCAGGCAGCTCGCGGCTCGACGACGACGACACGAATAATTCCACACCCACCTCGAGTCGTCATCAACAGCATCAACAACGACAATAACAATGGACGCGGGATACGGTGAGTCTCCAAGAACGGCGCATCCACTATGCTGCAGGATGGCTAACATGTAGACGCCCTCGACGCGGCGACCTCGTCGTACACAAAATCGCGCGACGGCCATGAGGGTGAGTATCTTCCCTGCCTCCACCTGCTCCTCCACACACGCGTCCGCCCAAGCTCATGCTCACATTAGACCGTCACCGCAGCCACCGCGACCGCGACGACCGGGACGACCGCCACCGCGACCGGGATCGCGACCACAGGCGGCACCGCGACGACCGCGATGATCGTCACCGCGACCGCGGCGATCGTGACGATTATGGGCGCCGCGACCGGGATCGCGAGCGCGACTATGGACATGGACGGGACCGCGACCGCGGGGACAGGGATGACCGCCGCGATCGTGACCGGGGAGACCGCTACGACCGCGACCGCTACGATGACAGGCGACGCGATGACCGCGGAGACCGGCACGGACGCGGAGGCGACCGCGACCCGTATGGTCGTGACCGCTCGCCCCGGCGGCGCCAGGACCGCGGCGAGCGTGACTGGCGCGGAGGTGGAGATGATCGCCGTGGTGGCGGCGGTGGTGGTGGTGGAGGTGGCCGCGGACGGGGAAGGAACCAGTCGCCCCAGCGCTCGCCGACACCGCCGGACGCCATCCCCCTCGAGGCGCGCAGCGTGCAGCCGTCGCTCTGGGACATTGCGCCGACGCAGTTTGAGGGCATCAGTGCCATGGAGGCGAAGATGACTGGTGAGTTGAGGGAGTTTGAAACTAAACTAACATCAGGAATGTTCACGTACGGACCCGGACGGGTTGCGCCCCCGCTCCACCTCTCGATGCCCGTTGGCGGCCTGATCAACCCCCTCCGCCAGACGAAGCGTATATACATTGGCAACATTGCCGACGACATGACCGAGAAGACGCTGCGCGAGTTCTACACGCGCAAGCTGCACGAGGAGAAGCTCGTCCCCGAGGGCGACCCGATCACCGTGATTGAGGTGAACCGCGAGAAGAAGTACGCGTGGATGGAGTTCCGCACACCAGACGAGGCGACCGCGTGTCTCACGCTCGACGGAGCAGAGTTCAACGAGGTTGCGCTCACCCTCAAGCGCCCGCAAGAGTACGTCGGCATCGATCCGAACCTCGCCTTCCTCGGCGTCAGCAGCGACACGAACAACAAGCTCTTCGTCGGCGGCCTCCCCACCAACCTGTCGTCGGACCAGGTCATGGAGCTGCTCAAGAGCTTTGGCGAGCTGCGCACATTCAACCTCGTCAAGGAGGGTAACGGCTCGGTGTCCAAGGGATTCGCGTTCGCCGAGTTTCTCGACCCCAGCGTGACCGACATGGCCATTACGGGTCTGAACGGCTTCCAGCTCGGCGACCGTTCGCTTGTCGTGCAGCGTGCTGCCACCACCGGGCGTGCTTCGGCGTCGGCACCCACTGTCTCGTCCACTGCCGCCTTCCTTGCGCAGTCGAGCATTCTCCAGGCGCAGGAGGAGGAAGCCCCCGCAACCCGCGTCATGCTCATGCTCAACATGGTCACCACCGACGAGCTGTACGACGACCGCGACTATGCCGACATTCTCGAGGACGTGCGCGACGAGTGCTCCAAGTTTGGCGAGGTCGAGGGCGTGCGCATCCCCCGCCCCGTGCCGAAGAGCACAAAGTGGGAGTCGAGCGACAGCGCGGCGCAGACGGCGGAGAAGAACCGCCGCATCAACGAGGAGAACGGTGTCGGGCGCGTGTACGTCATGTACGCCAATGTCGAGGGCGCGCAGGCGGCCATGTCGGCGCTTGGTGGACGGCAGTTTGCCGGCCGCACCATTCTCGTCGCCAGTGCGAGCGAGGAAGACTTCCTCGGCCCCGCGCCGCCCCCGCCCCCCTCGCCCCCTCCAGAGGACGACGGAGCCGCCCCTCCCCCTCCCCCTCCTATGTAGAACCGAGGATGCATTTGGAGGTGCGAACATTCCGCAAGGCACTGTTATCGATAACCGTCTGTGCCTGAGTCATCTCGGCTGTCTGGTAACGTCGAGTAACTGACTGATATATTATCTCCAACCACTCCCGTAACGGCATTGCCATGCATTTAATATTGCTCAGCTCTATGGAAAGAGCCAGCAAAGTCCCGAGGCCAAATTATGCAAAGTACTAAACGATGAGAGAGGGAGACGTTGGGGCGAGGTATGTGGGATAATCGTGTGGGTCTTTGAGGTCGTCACTATGTCTCCTTGTGGAATGGGTGTAGTTGGGCTTCTTCTTCTTCTCTTCGATACGCCTGGGCTTGCAGCGGTCTGCAGTTGGATTGGTGCTATGCGGGTGGTGGTCCGAGTCGGGTGAGAGAGTATGGGTGGGGTATTTATCGCGGCGACTGGCGAGTACACCTCGCGCGCCACGGTACAACACAAACGACAACAGACTGGGTCACTGATACGTGCTCGTGCGGATTACTTTCCGACGTTCACCATGCGCGTTCCGGAGAGAGGCGGGTGCATGAGGTCGTAGTTCTTCGGACGGCGGAAGAGGAGAATGTGCTACGCGGGTCAGTCTTACGATGTCCTTGTTTGGCATGGGTGCGAGATATTTACTGGTTCCTGTTTGGTCAGCAACAGCATCAAGCAGGGAGAAGGGAGAAGGGAGACGAGCACGACGGGGGACCCAAGGTCTGAGTGGCTGGGATGGCGGGGCACTGGTGGCGGTGGCGTCTCGCGTGCCAGGTGAGACGGCACGGATAACAGGGTCAGGCATGGCCTGCGCGGCCATTGGGCCCAAACAAGTGCTGAGACAAACACAAACACAGCGACGTGCAGATAGTGTCTGGCCAGACGAGAGCGAGACAGAGACAAAGACCTGGAGGACCCCGCTCTCCGAACAGAGGAAGAGACGACTTACAGGCTCATGACGGAGGTACATCTCCCATCCCGGCGACTGACGGATACCGAGCCCACGCCAGACGTCCTCGGCGAGGATTCCTGTGGGGCAGAACTTTGCGAGTGCTTTGGGCAGCTAGAACGTTAGAGGAGAGCCGAAGCGACGAGCGCATGGACTTACGATAACATGGCTGATGTCACGACAAGAAAGGTCAATGTCAGTATGTGTGCACAAACAGTCTGTTTGTTTGTCTCACCGGTACTCCCACTCCTCGTCTGAGACTGTCAGCTCATGCCGGAACACCAAGTACTCACCGCTGTATCGAGGGCTGTAGTTGATCTTCTCTCCGTACTGCTCGATCGCGCGCCTCTTCTCCTCGAGAGTGTACTGTTTCTTGGACATTGCGGGTTGGTGGCTGGGGCGGTGGTTTGTTTAGAGGAAACTGGGCAGGGTGTATGGGTGTGTAGCGGGGACTTTTGGGTATGCGTGCAGGGTATGATCTGTCGACGAGAGAAGCAGGTAGGTGACGAAACAAAGGAAAGACAATGAAGATGAGAGAGATGATGAACAAGTTGAATGTCAGAATGTTGATGTTGTTTGTGTTTGGTCAGAGGGGCGAAGCAAGGGAGAGGGTCAGCTTTACGGTGTTTCGAGCGAAATAAAGTTGCACCCAGCACTCACCGTTAGTGGAGCGATACAGGCCACCGGAATGGGAGTCGTGAACGGACGAGATGGGGAGGAGAGGGGTAAACAGGAGAACGGAGACGGAGTAATGTTTGTTTGATGATGATGATGAGAGATGAAGAGATGAGGATAGTAGAAGTAGTGGTGTTTATGGATGCAAAGTCGGTCTCTTTTTTGTTGTTGTTGTTGTGTTTGGCTGCTTTTCTGCTTTCTGCCACTAGGATCGTCTCTGGGCTCGCTCGACCAGCTTAGACTGCTCAACGTCCAGCCGCTCAGGGCAACTCTCTTTCTTTTTCGAGCGGAATAAAGGGAATTCTGCACAAAATCAGGCGCGACTCATTTCTCAATATTTACTCCCGTCTCACCATACAGAAATGCTGGTTAAGTGGAGGTAGTATTTATGTTGCATTAAAAGACTGGACTAGAGGTATTTGAACTCGTTCCTAATGGTAACGATTCCAATTGATTAAAAAAATCCGGAACCCTGAAAGACGTAAGGTTGTGGGCGATTTAAACCTGATCGGCTCCTGAACCTTGTTTACATCATTCTGCTTGCTTGCTTGCTTGCTTGCGATCCATCGTGCAACCAGCCCATGCAGCCCAGCGCTCTCGAGCAAACATGCAGCGAGCGGCGGCTATGCATGAGGACTGGCACTAACATTGCAGCTACCTACGCGAGACATGCACAAGCGTGTGTCTAGCCAACGCCACCGTGGGTGAGCTCCAGCGGTGAGAGCAACTTGACAAACACACTGACAAACACGAGCCACGGCCCAACGGTGTTTGGCTCTCCATACCTCGGCCGGCACGGACGCAAGGGCCCGTACGACAGCCTGTCCGACGCGTACATCCGGGCACGGTATGTTCATGAATAAACAGTGGAATGGACCCCGCGTGCTCCTCCATCCTCCGATTATCTACGCGTATAAGCAAGCGTACCAGACCTGACGGGCAATGACTGGATCTTTTGTGGACCATCTACAAGCGCGCACTCCATCTACGGCATGAATGCGCGCCGCGGCTGTCCGTGTTCCTGTCCACGGAACAACGGTACGCACGAGCCAACTGACACTAAACGTAAAAAGCAGCCGACTTTCCATGTGCGGCAGGCGAGCGATGCCTGTGGACGACCAACTGGCGTACGCTGGCGCACTCTGGCGACCCGCTGGCAATGTTCGTTTTACGAGATACGACATGGCATGGGCGTTGGCTTGAACGTTAATTCTTCCGCATCTGAAACAGGCTAGCTGTGCATTTAGTCGTACAGGACAACAACATCAACAACATCAACAACAGTTGATGAAAACAACAACTTTTGGTTGAAGCTTCAAGATTGCATCGAAACACAGCGACCAGATGGAAACGCCAGCCATGTTGAATGGCTTGTGAACTCTGAGCCTAGACCGGCATGGCGTGGGCTGCTGCACTAGATTAGGATTCAACTCAGTCAAAGTAACGGTGCCAGCAGTCACGGGTGACGCTCGAATGGACTGAAGCCGAGATCGTCAAGCCCATGTCTGCATAACGCAGTCTGGCCGAAACAGCCGACCCGGACACTTGGGACGACGTCGCTCAATGCCGGGTGGGATGGGTCGTACCTAGACGGCCTTGGCTTGTCAACAGTGCTGTCAGGCGATGAGCCTGTTTGCTCATGCTGTGGTCTTCTGCTGTTATCATCACCGTGTTACACTATCTCGTAGATCACAAGACAGATGCAAGACATGGAGCGCGATAAACACGCAAGCCACAGGGACTATTATGGCAAAGACACTGGATTACCTCGGTCAGACACAGTAAATGAGAGATGACGTACAAGTTCTGCAGTTCCGCTCATGTAAACATTCCCCGTCCATGAACACTCCCCATCATCTGACATGCTCTCACCGAGCAGAGTGCGTCTGCGCGCGTCTGCAGACGCGTCCAGATCAAGACGAGCTGCAGACGCGCCGGATCACGTGTAGTCGAGCAGGTAGTTAGTCCAGTTAGTCCGCGCTCTCGTGGCTGAACTCTATTCCACCAATCAGCTCCATCTACACGAATAAAAGGGCATACGCAATCAAGTGGGGCTCCCAGAGCACCCCTTGCACACGGCCGGCAGTCTCGCAGCTCCGCAACATCTCTCAAGAACTCGCAGTCACCCTCCGACGATCAGCCCTCGCGACGAGAGGCAGGCTCAGAGTGTCTGAACGTGAGGCGCGCGTGGCCTAGTGGTAAGGCGCGACTTTCCGATTCTTCTACCCGTCTTTGGCAGGGTTTGAAGTCATGATCTGCTGGTCGAGATCGCGGGTTCGATCCCCGTCGAGCGCTTCCTTTTTGGTGTGCTTTCTGCATGCCTGTCGACGATGGGAGCTTGGGAGTTGAGAGACGGAGCAAAAACGACGTGAAGTTGCATTGTACATTGTCGGTGTAGATGGGTGTCGATGCCACAGTGTGGGATGTGCGTTTTGGCATGTGGCAGGATCAGCGGTAATTTTTATTTTATTTTTATTTTTATGTTTTATAAAAATATATTTTTGGCCTCTCAAGTTGCTCGGGACAGAGAGAAGGTCAGTTTGGCACCGTATCCCCAGGGTGGGTCTAGATCTTGAAGCCTCGGCGGTAGGGGAACCAAGAAGAACATGCCCTTCATCAACCCCAAGAGTGAAGAAGTACTACGATGCGGACACCAGTCACGGACACTTTCCACCCACCAGGCGGCGATCCCCAGCCTGCAGAGACAACATCGATGCCTCGTTATATCAGTCGGTAGATAGTTTGACTCTTACTACTAAGATATCAAAATGTCATGGGTTCGAGCCCCATACGAGGCTGTGCTGCGCTCTTGTGAGCGCCGTATCTTTTTCCTATTCGCGGAAGAGCAGAGGGAGGACAGAGAACGGCGACATGGATGGACGACGGCCGTACAGCCACCGCCAAGTGAAATTCTCTTGCTGCGATTTTCACTCCCTCCGGGCCAATGTTTACGTAATATCCATTATCGTTTAAGCTCGAACACCGCCGCCGCCACTGAACACCAAGCCAGAGCCAGAGCCAGAGCCAGAGCCAGAGCCAGCCAGGACGGCCCTTAACCGCGTCATCAGAGCCCACTGCACCAGCTGCACCACCACCCAGCAGCAGTCTCGAACTGCTCACTGCCGTCAGCGTCCTCGGATCCATCGTTCTTTTTCCCTTTTCCTCTCTCCTCTCTCCCATCGCTACTTTCTTTCATCTCACCCGTAATCATGTTTTCCGGGCCGGTCAATCCCTTCGACGAGCTGGTCAGTGAGTATCAAAAGCTGAGGATGCGATGGAGCGACAACCGGCTGAGGAGGTTGAGGTTCTGTTGCCGCCGACACCCGCTGACAACCAGACAAGGCCACCGATGAGAACCTCGCATCGGAGGACTGGGACGTCAACCTCCAGATCTGCGACAAGGTGTCGGACCAGGGCACTGATGGGTGAGTTCACGAACTGCGCAGAGGACTGCGCAGAGTCGGGCTTGGTCATCGAGTGGATGTGGGCAGGACGGTTGCTAGCTTCATCGACAGCCTCGCAACCAGGCCAGCAGGATAGCCGGAGGGTCTGCTCACTGCCGGTTGTCGGCGTCGGACCATCCCACAGGTGTGCGCGATGGCCGTTGATTGGCGGTCGACCGGTGCACTGGCCATCTGCCAGCGCAGGAGCGCCTTAGTCCATTCCCACCCCGTTCGATCCCTGCGATTGCGATCGTTATACCCCTTACTCCGTTCACCCACTCACACGCAGCGCTCGGAACGCCGTCGCCGCCCTAGTCAAGCGCCTCGCGCACCGCAACCCCAATGTGCAGATGTATGCGCTCGAACTCGCCAACACGCTCGCGCAAAACTGCTCCAAGCCGCTCTGGGAGGAGCTCAGCAGCAGGACTTGGACCGCGGCGCTCACGCGGCTGGTCCAGGACAGGGTGAGTTAAGATATTTCGAGTCTGCTGCTTACATGAAAGTCCACCCCACCTCAGGTCCAGAAGAAGGCGCTCAGGTACATCCACGACTGGGCCCAGCAGTTCGAGTCGTCGGGCGAGCTCAACCTCGGCCTCATGGGCGAGCTGTACGACCAGCTCCGTGCGAAGAGTGAGTCGTGCCATCAATGTACGTCTAACCCGCAGACATGAAGTTTGAAGAGACCGAGGCCGCGCCTGAGGCCACCGACGAGGAGACCCGCCGCCGCGCCGAGGAGGAGGAGCTCGCGCGCGTTCTCGAGCTCTCGAAGCAGGACAAGGGCGGGTGGGGTGCCGCTGGTGGACCCGGCGCCTCGTCGTCTGCCGGCGGAGGATCGTCGTCGCAGCCCCCTGCTCCCGTCCCCAAGGGCAACAACTATGCTCAGCAGCCACCCCCCTTCCAGCAGCAGCCCCAGCAGCAGCCCCAGCAGTTCAACCAGCAGCCTCAGCAGTACGCGCCGCCGCCCCAGGAGCCCGCCCCCGTCGACATCAGCACAGCAACCCGCGTCCGAGCCTTGTACACCTTTGCCTCGACAGAGTTTGGCGAGCTGAGCTTTGAGCGGGGCGACATTATCAAGGTCCTCGACCGCGGCTTCAAGGAGTGGTGGCGTGGCGCTGCCCACGGCAAGATCGGCATCTTCCCTGTGGTGTATGTCGAGGCGCTCCCCGAGCCGACTTCGCAGGAGCTGCAGGAGGAGGCGCAGAACGAGTCACGCGTATTTGCTTCGCTCGGTCTCGTGGAGCAGCTGCTCGCTGCGCTCAAGGAGGTCGACCCCAGCCGCGGCGACCGCATCGAGGACCGCGGGGACATTCAGGAGATGTACCAGTCGAGCGTGGCACTCCAGCCTGAGATCAACGCGCTGCTCAAGAAGTACTCGGACCAGAAGGCCGAGCTCGAGCACATGAACGCCAACTTTATCCGCGCCATGAGGCAGTACGACGACTTGCGGACCGGCAACGCTCCTGGCCCTCCTGGTGCCCCTGCCCCCGGCGCTCCCGCCGGCGGACCTCGTGAGTTGTAAATCGAGGATCAAACTGACAGCAGCCTTCTACCAGCAGTCCCAGCCCCAGCAAGGCCAGCCTGCCCCCGCGTACGGCCCTCCCCAGCAGGGCCAGCCTCCCGCCCAGCAGCAGTTCCCCCAGCCCCAGTCTCAGCAGGGCCACCCCCCCTACTCCAATTACCCCCAGCAGCCCGCTCCTGGCCACCAGCCGCAGGGTGGCCAGGCCGACCCAGGTCAGTTTTACCACCAGCAGAATGCAGCATCGCAGGCGAGCCTTGGCCGCCAGCCGAGCGGAGCGCCGAGCTACCCCCCTGAATCGCCGCCGAGGCACTCGACCAACCCGGGCTCGGCCGGTATGGGCGCTGGTGCTGACCCCGCAGCTGAGCACGCCGCTGCATGGGATGCATACTACCGCGCACGCGGAGAGCAGCCGCCAACGCAGCCCGTTGCCACCGCACCGGGTGCGCCGCTCACCGACTCGCCCAACCTCATGGGCCAGCCGCCCTCGCTGCAGCCGACTGGCCAGCCCCAGCAGGGCCCCTACCCTTCGTACGGCTACGGCGTTGACGGCGTCGCTGCGGGCCTGAACCGCATGACTGTTGGCCAGTAGAGCGCTCCGACTCTGATTTACGATAACGATAGGCTGGATAGTTGAATGGAATGTATATAGTGTCCTTTATGGTTTGGATGGCATGCACGCTGTGGATTTGGCGGCAAGCAAGCATCCGACTGTAGAACGCCGATGGCGGAAGTGACAGAAGGAGTGGGGATAACAAGCGCATTACGGCATTGCGTCGGCGTCCCCGGCCGAACTTTTTCCACCACCGTAGAGGCGACACCTCTTTTTTTTTTCGTACCTCCGCCGGGGCTGAATCCGACCGATCGCCAGAAACACTCGGCACTCGACACACTTGTACATCAACACCACCCTTTTCCTGTCCATCCATCTCGGTATCCCGCTCTCATTCGTCGCCATCATCCGTGGCGCTCCTGGACACCGGTACACCGACGCCGTTCGCCGAGGCAGAGATCAGATAGCAGAGATCAGAGATCCGCTTCTGTGACCCTTTGCTGCGTTTTTCCCTTCCCTTCTCTTGTTTTTATTTTCATTTTTTTCTAGTCCAGCCTTGGTCCCGGATCACTGGATCACTGGACACTGGATCACTGGATCACTGCACCATTGGATCATTGGACCCTCGACAACTGCCGACCTCGACCCTCGTCTCCGAGGCCACCGGCACTACACTACGGCCCACGTGCACCTGTCGTGATTTCTCGAGCGCTTGTTGACGCCCTCGACATCTCGCGCCACCCAATCTCGCAAATCTCGCAAATCTCGCAATCTTGGACCGAATCTAGCATCTCCCCCCCACCATGAATCCGTACTACCTCACCGACTCGCTCGGGTACAATTTCGGCAACGGCTACAGCAGCGGGAGCGGCACGTCGTCGCCCGCCGCGCTGAACGGCACGCCGAACGCGAACGGCAAGGCTGCGTCGTCGGCGCCCGTGTCTGCCGCGCCGTCGGCGGCGCCCTCGGGGCCCAGCTCGGCGGCGCCGGCGCCCAACCCCGGCCCATCGGCAACCTCGGGCCCGCTCGTCCACCCCCACCAGGACCTGAATGAGTTTCTCGAGAGCTTCTGGACACGCCAGATGGACGGCGTCGAGGGCGAGACACCAGATTTCAAGACGTACAACCTCCCGCTGGCGCGTATCAAGAAGGTCATGAAGAGCGACGAGGAGGTCAAGATGATCAGCGCCGAGGGTGAGTTACGAAGCTGCGATGCTAAACTGACATTCAGCGCCGATCATGTTCTCCAAAGCTTGCGAGAGTGAGTATCAACAGGCGGAAGAGTCCAGAATGACTCGCTAACTTCAGTCTTCATCTCGGAGCTCACATGCCGCGCATGGCTCGTCGCCGAGGGCCACAAGCGCCGCACATTGCAGAAGAGCGATGTGGCCGCTGCGATCGCGTTCTCGGATGTGTTTGACTTTTTGATCGACATTGTGCCGCGGGACGGCGACGAGCCGCCGTCGACCTCGGCGACCGCCGCAGCGCAGGCGGCCACCTCGAACCCGACGTCCAACGCGGGCTCGACGGGCCCCGCGCACGCGAGCCACCACCCGCAGCAGCACCAGCCGCATCACCAGCACAAGTTTGAGGACGAGCACCACTGGCAGCCCGAGGGCGAGTACGAGGAGCACAAGGACGTGTACGACTATGACGAGGGGCGCGATGGCGAGGCGCTCTACTCGGAGTATGTCCAGGGCGAGGGCGAGGCGTTTGGATAAGAACCACCGCGTCGTGTGCTGCAAGGCGAGGCGTATGGGTAGAACGGCGCAGTGGTCGTGCTCCATGGCCACTCTGTCTGTTCTTTGTTTATAGAGTTAGTACTAGTATCCCGGTCCCGGAGAGGGACGAGAAAACCACATTCATCGCCGCGGGTTTAGATGGTCTGCGGCCGAGGTGTATGTATATCTGTCACAGAAAAGCTGCGAGTGGCTGCATTCGGTTTCTATCTACTCGTCCTCGCTCAGGCCCCAGCGCCAGAACCACTCGGCGGCCCGCCGCACCATCTCGGGGGTACACACATGCCCGCGGTCCTTCTGGACGAACACGACCACCCCGCCGGGGTCGGCCTCCTGGATCTGGGCAATCGTGTCCTTTCCAAACGCGTACGGCACGAGCGTGTCGAGTTCGCCGTGGATGCTGAGGATCTTCTTGCCGGCATACGCGCCCGGCGCCTCTTTCTCATTCACGTACGGCACGAGCGAGGGCGGGTACGTCGGCGGCTGGAAGGGGATGCCGCCGCTCTCGGCCCGCGCGCCGAGGTACGGCCCGAACGCGTCGAACGGCAGCCCGATGATCGGCACCGCGACGCGCATGCCGGGATCCGTCCGCAGCATGCGCCACACGGCGTTGCCGCCGAGCGAGATGCCCGTCGCGAAGAACTCGGCAATCGTGCGCTCGCCGTGCGGGAAGAGGTACGGCGCGAGAAAGGTCTGCACCATCGTCGTGTCCTGGCAGCAGCCGACTGGGCGTCAGCGCGAGCCGAAGGCGAGCCACGAGCCGCGAGCCGAGGCAGCAGCGAGGTTACTCACAGATGGTCGCGGCCATGTCGACAAAGTGCCGCGGGTTCTTGTCGTACGCGAGGTTGGTCGCGCGGTTCTTGGTGCGCGTGCCGTGGTTCCGGTGGTCCTGCAGTGAGCCCCTACTCAGTAGTCGAGGTATCACTCACAAACGTGACGACAAGCACATCCCGCGTCCGCCGCCGCCCCGTCAGCTCTCCAATGTGTCCAATGATCCCGCGCGCAAAGGGCTCCATGTTCTTGGCTGAGTTGCACCTCCCGTGCGTCGCGATCTGCCATGAGCTCAGTCCCGTCTGGTGCTTACAATCACGCCAATGTCCAGCTTGCTGCCGGCAATCTCGTCGAGGCCGAAGACGTGCACGTCCAGATCCACCAGGGTCACGGTGCGCTTCGAGAGGTGCGCGTGGCCGAGGTCCAGGGAGGGGTAGTCCATTACGTGGGCCTCGGGCGGGCCGGGGGGTGCGGGGGCGGACATGGTGGTGCAGTTCTGGTTGATGAAAGTGATGGAGAAATGATAGAGTGCAGATGGTTGAGGTGATTACGGCGTCGGGTGTCGCCGAAATCCGGATTTCTCTCATTTATTATCCTTTTTCTGTTATTTATGCTCCATTTTCGTATTGATTTTCTCTGTCTTTGAGCCCTTAGACTTGTTTTGTAATACAGTCCTCTGGGCGTGCAGCTGTGCCTCCATTGCGGGAGTTCCGCCCCCCCCCCCCCGTAAGGTCCCGGTGGAGTACCACAAACAGCCGCTCGTCGGCGAAGAACAGAGACTGCCCTTGACACCAGCCAGTTGCTTGATCATGGGATTGATATCATGCATGGGGTACAATCTCCGACTACTTCCTCTTCTTGCCGCCCTTCTTCCTCATGCCGCCCTTGCCGAGATTGTTGACGCGGTCAATCTCGCGGTCCGAGATGGTAAGCGTGCCGTTCTTGTAGTTTCCGACACCCATGCTGAGACCCTTTGCGCGCTCGTTCTTCTTGCCCGACATGCCCTTCTTCTTGCCGACCTCGAGGCCGAAGGTGCGCAGGCCGCGTGCGGCATTGCCGCCCGAGGGACGGATGCCGGCGCCGCCCTTGCCCATGTCGCCCAGGCCTCCGATGCCCTTGACCCACGAGCCGGCGGCTTCCGACTCGGCGCGTGCCTTCTCCTCGCGCCGCGCGGCGGCGTGCATCAGGCCAGTTCGGACGTTGGCGGGGTGCGACCAGAGGCTGGCTCCGCGCACCTTTGTGCTTCCCTCGCCGGGCAGCGAGTAGGATGCGAGCTCCAGCAAACGCCCCGAAAGCGCGTTACGCTTCTCCACCGGCCGCGCTGCCGAGTCCGCCTCGGCGCCGGGAAGCAGCGAGGTGAGGAGCATGTTGTGTAGTGTCTGGTCAAGACGGAGGTTGGATCTGCATGTCAGTGGACTGCGACAATGGTTGGACTTACGCCTCCTCCTCCTCCTCGGCCTGGTCGCGTGCGCGCTTCTTGCCTCGCTTGCTCAGCTCGACCTCAGCCTGGATGCCCATCATCTTGGCCGAGTTGCCCTTCATGAACGCGCGCTTCTCCGACTTGGATACCATCATTGCCGAGGACGACGACGACCCAGGCGCAAAGACGACCTCGGGAACACTCGGCGCTGCGGGCTTGGCAGCCACGGGTTTTGTCGGAGCAGCACTGTTCTCGGCTGCCGGTTTGCTCTTCTTGCCCTTCTTGCCAGACATGAAGGCCGCTGGAGCGTTAGTACCTCACACGGGTATGGATACTCACCATCGATCGCACCCATCTCGTCCTCGCTATCGGTCACAAAGCCATCCTCGGCTCCCCATCCGTCATCGGTGTGGAATCCCTCGTCATCCGACTCCTCGATCATCATAGGCCCGTTCCCTGTCGAATCGTCATCATCGTCCTCGTCCTCATCCTCATCCTCGTTCTTGTCGCCGCCGCCGGCCCAGCCAAAGCCAAGCATAGCCCGACTGTGAGCCTCGAGCGCGGCAAGCATGGCCGCCTGGTTCGGCTTCGACGCCGCCTCGGACTCGGATTCACTGCTGTTGAAGCTGTCGTCGCTGTCGCTCTCGACCGCCTTGCCCTTGCCTTTGGACACAGAAGCCTTGGCTGTCGCTTTGGGCTTGGTCGCTGCCTTGGTCGCTGCCTTGGTCGTCGCCTTGGTCGTCGCCTTGGGCTTCGGGGCCGATTTTGTGGAAGGCTTCATGATGCGGTAGCTGCGGGTCAGCTGTTGATCATACAGGCTCTCACTCACTTCCTCGCTCGTCGTAGCAGTCGCGGATGGCGGAGAGGGAGATGGAAAGTGGAGGGCGTCACAGCTACCGCAAAAACATTTCAACATTGAAATACGGATTGCGGGGCCCATTTGCAAAGTGCCACACGGCATAACTCCGTCGCCCTGGGTGGGCGGATGTTTGCCACCCAGCTGCTGAGCTTGTTTGGTTCGACTGCTGCATCGTCGTCTATGTGGATGGCGCGATCATATCCCGGTGACCATGCCGCGCTGCACCGACGCCGACGCCGAAGCGGTCATGTCACTGCGGAGATGGGTTGCGTTGAGCGACATAGGATAGCTGGGGATCACACCAGGAGCATGATAACACGGCGCTTCCTCCGCGTTGGTGGGCTGGGACAGGGCAGAGGGCTAGACTGTCATCCCAGCGCTCCCGCCCTGGTCCACCTAGCCCGACCCGCATGTGAATGCATGTAATTGAATCACCTCCATTCTGGCGGGTCCGAGGACGAGTACCGAGTCAACAGTGTAATGCCACATATGCATGCGGCGACCTTGGCCTTGGAAACCTTGAAGCATGGTTTCTGGGGTCTGCTGATATTGTAGGTTGTTTGTTTGGATCCGTCGTGCTCCCAGATCTATGGAAGGTTATTTGCCACCCAAACAACCAAACAAACCACCCATCGACCTCCGCTCGCGATTACTCACTCTGAACGGGTCACCGATGCAGCTCTTTGGTGCACTGGTGGCAGCATCATCATCTCCATATCTGCATTGTGCATGCTGACTGGTCGATGCTCTCTCCCCTTCTTGTGTTGCTTCCCTTGACCCGTGTATCATGTTGCTTTTTGCCACCCTACCCTGTTGATTGTTCCACCCGTCTCGCCGTCTAGCCCGACGTGTCATCGTTGCTCCTGGCTGGACATGGGCACATCCGCCTCTCAATCCTAATAACATATTACAATTTCTATTTGTGGTACTAATTGGAATAATGCTCCCGCCCCGCCCACCCAACACACCCAACTCAACACCGTGCTTCCTCACCCCACACCGTTTGAATACAATTGCAATACCATATCTACTATGCCCCGCGCGCTCTCCTCTCCATC
Source organism: Apiotrichum gracile (assembly GCA_001600335.1). Lineage (NCBI taxonomy): Eukaryota > Fungi > Basidiomycota > Tremellomycetes > Trichosporonales > Trichosporonaceae > Apiotrichum > Apiotrichum gracile. Next base: position 3,871,692 of record BCJO01000003.1, on the reverse strand, counting down.
TCTCTCTTGTCTCTACTCTCTCTCTCATCATCTCACATCGCCACCTAGTCTCGTCGACACCCTCATCTTCATCGTCACCGCCAGCATCAATCTCTCGCAATGACCCGTTCCAAGTTTAAGGATGAGCACCCCTTCGGTACGTATCAGTCATACGCCGACGCCCGCCACCGGCTCCGTCCCACGGCTAGCCCTTGCCACCACCCGTGCCGGCGTGACGTGTGCGCGTCGGCACCGTTCACTCAGGCCCAACGGCGCATCCGGCCCCCCCATCACAGACACCTCCTCTCCTTTAGTATCAATATGCTGACATGTCTTCTCTCCTTGCCCCGCCACGCCGTACTACCACTCTCTCACTCGTCCACTGCACTGCACTGCGCGTCCCGCTCGGATATCACCGTTCATCTGGAACCACGACCCCTAACTGGTCCGCTGCCGCTTTGGCCGTCACCCCCACTCCCCCAATGATTACGACTCGTCGGTGATCACTCTGCGCATCCGTACACATAATCAGACAAGCGCAAGGCCGAAGCCGAGCGGATTCGTCAGAAGTACTCGGACAGGATTCCCGTGGGTCACTGCTCATGACTCTTATCTGACATCTTTTAGGTCATCTGCGAGAAGGTCGAGAAGAGCGACATTCCCACCATTGACAAGAAGAAGTACCTGGTTCCCGCTGTACGTACGCCCCAATCTACTATCTATTGCGCCCCCCGGATCCGGTGTGGCCTGGACCAGCTGCTGACCGAGACAGGACCTGACCGTGGGACAGTTCGTCTATGTCATCCGGTGAGTACAGCATGATGGCGCACACATGCGGGGAGCAACTACTGACAACTCTTAGCAAGCGGATTAAGCTCTCCCCCGAGAAGGCCATCTTCATCTTCGTCGACGACATTCTCCCACCAACAGCCGCTCTCATGAGCGCCATCTACGAGGAGCACAAGGACGAGGACGGTTAGTTTTTGCCCGTCGTAGAAGCAACTAACTTCAGGCTTCCTCTACATCCTGTATGCCTCGGAGAACACGTTTGGTGACGAGTGGAAGCAGTACGAGGTCGCAGAGTAAGCAGCGAGACGCGATAGGATAATTCCTGGCGACGTCCCGACTCGCATGTCAATCTCCCCCTCAGGCATTCCCGTTGCCCGTTCCAGCCAGTCGCTTCGCACGCCCATCGTCCGTCCACCCCGCCCCGCAACGGCGCCGCTGCTAGTTACTCGAGACTTTGGAGAATAGCGTGTTGTTTTGTACAAGACAGAGAGACCCGACCCATTTTGTGAAGTTTGATATGAGACTATCCAACAATGCGTGCATGAGAGTGGCAAGGAGGAGACTCTACACCCCTGGTATGGTATCGTACAACAGAACTCATCCTCTAGTCCTCGTCCATGCCGTCGCTGCCGGCGTCGCTGCCATCGTCGGTGGCCTCGCCCTTGGCAGCCGCCTTGCGCTCCTTGCGTCCAATCTTGAGACTCTTCATCTTGCGAGTCTCGAGCTTGGACAGGTCCTGCTTGCCAACGTGGATGCGACCAACCTTGTCGCCCATCGCGTCGGTCTCGATGTTCTTGCGCTTCTTGCCCAGGCCGCTCTCGACGTCCTTCTTGGCAATCCTGGGGCGCTTCATGGCCATCTTGAGCACGTCGGGGTCAGCAGCCTGGGTGCGGCGGATGGAGAGGTCCATGCTGGGGCCCATCTCGGTGAGCTGGACGCGGGGGACCTTGGACCCCGAGGCGAGCATCTTGATGGTGTAGCCACGGACGTGGACCTTGGGGAGGGGAGCACCGTCCTCGAGGGAGCCGGTGGTGGGGCCGGCAGTGACGGAGATGACGTGCTCGACGTCCATGAGCGGGATACCAGTCTCGTGGTGCGCATTGTACATGTCGAGGAGGAACGACTTGATGTGCTGGAACGTAGGGTGGGTGTCGAACAGGTCCGAGTGGAAGACCATGAGGGGGCGGGTGCCGACGGCAGCCTTGGGTGTGGGGATGTCAGCCATCGAGGTGAAGCCGTCGACGCCGACCTCGATCATGTCAAGGACACGTCCGTCAAACATCCTCGTCAGGACAAGGTCGTGCGGGCGCTTCTTGCTGTGGAGGCCGGTGAGCAGGAGCGAGGCGTCGTTCTTGTTGCTGAAGAACTCGAGCGAGGAGACGTCCTCAAAGGGGTGGATGTCGTTCTTCTTGGAGAAGTTGATGGCCTGGGGGCGCTTGAGGGCGTACTGAGATGTTAGCGGACGTACTGAACAGGAGAATAGGCAGCATGAGGGCGCTAAGGATGAGGACTACCGTCCAGGCGATCATCCAGATGTTCAACAACTCGAGATCTCAATCTCGGTGGACAAACGTCTCGTCCGAAATGACAGTCGCTGTCCAGCGAGGCCATACCCCTTCCCCAGCTTCCTCCTGCCTCTCCGTGCCCAACTAGCTCCAGAGATGCGCCCTCTTCACCATCAAGAAGACCGATCCCCGCGTCGCCCGACTTACCAGGTCCTTCATCGCATCCCTCACGCGCTCCGAGGTGTTCTGGCCGCGGACGAAGATGGCCGACTTCTCGTTCTCGACGACCTTGGGCTCGCGGGCCTCGAGGGCACGCTTAACGCGAGCGTTTTTCGGCTTACTGTAGGGTGAAGTAAGAACATGCCGGACAAGACGATGTTGCGAAGGGCGTTGGGATGTCGCGTGACGAAATAAGTCGAGGGGTCACAGATAGAAAGAACACGGTCAGCTCCATCTCTTCTCGGGTTTCTCTGTGCACCTCTAGCGCGCACCGCGCTCGCTCGACTTACATGGTCCTGAGCATCGACATGTTGCCAAGGGTCGATGTGTTTTGAATGGATGGGAGAGTTCAAGGCGAGTGGCAATGAACATGAACGCGACCTCACTGCCCAGCCAGCATGTAACCGCATGTGGATTCTCAAACTTTTGAAAATGCGTAAACTTAGGAGAGATGACATTTGATTCCGGGTGGCGGAGAGAAGCGTCGCATGGCACCATGCATTTCTCACACAATTGTCACGTGGTACATTTGAAGAGTCATTCTGTAATTCTGCAGTTCTCGAGGACTGTAGGGAGGAAAAACACTCTATACTCTGAAGCGTCTCTAGCACAAGTTCCAGTCTCAATACCTCACATGCATGGCCCATTCGACAGCGAGAATCCAAGAAATTATGGGCAGCCTTTTGCGAGTGCTTATGTGTAGAGTGTGGCAAGAGCAGCAGCCGAACAATTACATGTCTCATGCCACACAAGAACGAGAGCAGACGAACTTGAGTGTGGCATCACTAAAAGCTGTAACAGCTACAAGTGACAACTGCAGATTACACAGGCGTCATGCATGCTTCTCCCTTGTCAGGCAGCCGTCTACATATATAATATGACATAGAAGGAGCTAGATTGGCCTGATATATCCAGATATCCTCAAAAGGAGAGCATAGAAGACGTCTTTGTCACGATGCTCGGCAACGTTCGACGATGCTAGTCATCTCTTGATGTCTTGGACTACTCTACGACACTTTCATTCCATCTCTCTGTTACCCCTGCTTGCTCGTAATGTCCTCATTATCAGATTTGTTGAAACAGAAGGCTCGAGCTCGAGAGCGCCCGTGCCGCCGCGCCCAGGCTATTTAAGAGGTATCTTCCAGTACTTGTTTCTCTACTGCAACTATCGTTCACTTTCCACAATCATCTGCCCCTCCCTAGTATATAATAGCTATCTCCCTCCAGTATTCTGTACTCTTCTCTCCTACCCGCATGACGAGGCATTGGCTCATCTCCTTCCTTCGCCTTCCCTCCCCTCCCTCGGAAGCCAAGATCCCGAAAAGATTGGTTTACTCCTTGAGTTCTTCGACGAGCTTGTCCCCGGCGTCGGCGAAATGCAGAGGTTTGACCTACTAGAGGAACCTTGGCATGTTGATCCGCCAACGTAGGTTTACACATGTGGCTTTAGTTGCCTTCTTCGCTGACATATAAAGGGAGGCCAGAGGCAAGTCTCTTTCGCGGGCGGTATCCTGGATCCTCGATATCCACCCATGACGACCTGTTCGCCTACACAAGGGCGACCTGAGGCGAGGTTCCTTTTGCTGCGTGGCGTGGCTCAATGAGACGCACCCTAGGACACTTCTCGCAAACCTCCATCTCATTGTAGAGAAGAGGCCCGACCCCAATGACGACCTGTCTTCCCTCGGCGGCTCATTCGATGATCTTAACGATCTCGTCACCCTCGCGATGAGCGGTAAACTCTCGACAACCTCCTCGGGGTCCCTGAGGGCCCTTAACGGTGCGCTCTCCCTTTCGATCAGCCGGAGCAAGGAAAGGCGAGCGGAGGTCCTCAAGGAGCGCACCTCCAAGGCCCTGGCTGATCCCAAGATCAGCGCGCTGTACCTTGCGGTTGTGGACCTCTACGTGAAGAAGCTGTCCGCCGACCTCGCCCATCTCGCCAAACACCACGAGTTTCTCGCTCTCTCCGAGAGAGAGCAGATTCTTAACGGCCACGGCAATGGTTCTTCGCCCTACCAAGCTTTCATCAGTGACGCCGCAATCTGGGCTCCTACGCCGGGCAAATCTTCTATCAACAAGCGAGATGATGGCCATTGTTGGAGGGCCATACGGAGTTGCCATTGTGGACTAGATGTTGTAGCTGATTAGTCCCTGAGAAACCTCCACCCCTGTACAGTACATAGTGACATGTAAAAGTGTTTGTCACCAGCCACAACTGGCGACATTGGCTGCTATGCACGGCAACCCCGCGTCACCAATGTCCTCTCGGACCACGTATATTGCTTCCTCGGCCCTCAAGACGAAGACGCTTGCCCACTAATATGCAACCAGAGCGGTACTTTGCTCTTGAATGTTACGAGAAGTGAACAGCACATTAGTTCTGGGTGTTGGAGCTGGCTGGCGAAGGGGTGGCGCGTTTCATTTGTTGTTGTGGGGCTATATCCAGATATCCGTAACTGTTATTGGCCACCCCATACACCCAATGTACTGTAATGTACCAATGTACTGTACCCAGACGCCCAGAGGTCTGTGTATCCCTCTCTTGTTCTCTTGTATCTCTCTTGTATCTCTCTTGTATCTCTCTTTTCTCTTCTTCAATTCCTGTTTCCATATTTCCATATACTTTTTTCTCTGTTCTCTGTTCGCACAATGACTACACATGTTGTACCGTCTGGAGGAAAGTACGATCTCCCTCCAGAGTTCACCGCCCTCCTCGCCACTCCGCTGGACACTGCGCTGGACCAACTCCTACCCCTTCCTCTTACGGCCAACGGCTCGGGACACCTCTTCCCCAGTGACCCCCTCTCCGACCTTTTCAACAGCTTGGTGCCCGGTATTCACAAGATGAGGCTGTACTCTGTCTTGAATAAAGCATGGATCGCCGATCCCAGGAGGTAAGTATCAGCAGATAGTTGTTTACAGTGGTCCGCTGACGTTCTTAGCACGCTCCGCATAGTGCTCGCTGCGCGCAACATTCACGATTGTGACGGAAAGAACGTCTTCCTCCACTGCATATCCTTTTTGTTTGAGACACAACCCCGAGCGATCCTCGCCAACCTCCACTTCCTCGTGGATTCGACAAGCTGGGGAAGGCACGAACAACGCGACGACTGCAGGGTGGCCGAACCCCTCAGCGACAGTGCAGCAGTCGAGGACACAAGCATCAAGGACCCATACGTTTCATATGGCCAGGCCGGGTTTTCGAACGGATCATTCGATGACCTCAACGACATCTTGATGTTGGCCATGAATGGTCAGCTTACGACCTCCTCGACGTCCTTCTCCGCCGTCGGAGGTACCAGTTCTCGCTCTTCTCAAGCCGTCCGGCGCTTCAAGAAAGCACGCCTTGCCAACAAGAGCAATCTGCCCAAGAAGGAGGTCAAGAAGATGCGAAGGGCGGGGTACTCGGCCATGGAAGCCTCGCTTGAGGAAGGCAACACAATCGCCTTGGCGAAGTGGAAGGAGCAGGGTATACGCAGCTCCCCGCCGCGATATCGGGCGGTTAACGGGACCAGCGTAATGGAAATGGCTGCAGAATACTCAACGCCACGTTCGACACCGCTCGACGTCGTGACAGCTCAGCTGCTCAAGTGCCGAACCAAGGAGATGCGGGCAACGCTTGTCAAGGAACGGGCCGCCATAGCGCTCAGAGATCCCAAGATCAGCGCGCTGTATCTTACGATTGTTGATCTTTACGTCAAGGACCTCAGCAGCGACCTGTCGCATCTTGCTCAGCACCGAAAGTATATTTCCCTTCCCAAGAAGCAGCGGGTCCAGGAAGGATACGACAGTCCTGGCTCCTCGCCTCACCTAACTGCCATTGGCGATGCTGCCAAGTGGGCTCCGACGCCGGGCAAGTCGATGGACCAAAATTTCTTCCTTGCCATCGCCCTATCCCTCCGCTTCTTCCCCCATCTCGAGGTCAAGATCGCACGTCAGCGCTTCATGGCGGAGGTGCTTGTTCCCATCCGTCGCGTCCTCCCCAACCTAGTGCCTACCAAGGCCAAGGGGAAGTGGAAGGCCGAGTACAGCACGGTCGGTTCTTTCAACGCCGCTCGATTCTGGTCCCCTGAGTATCAACCAACATACATGGAGTATTCGGCACTTTCACCACTGCCCGGAGTTTCATTCCCTGCATTCGAACCAACGTTCCCCCGGCTCCGAGGGTCATCTCCCGAGTGCCGGGCGTCGTCCCCCGAGTACCGAGCGTCGTCCCCCGTGTTCCGAGCGTCATCCCCCGTGTACCAACCGCCTTCACCGCAATACCAAGCTGCATTCTCGACCTACGGAACGTCCTACCAGGAGTACCGCGGTGCATCCCCAGCCTTCCGTGCCTCGTCACCGGACTACAACCCCGAATCCCCTGTGTAAGGCCGCGAGCATTGACCTACGGAGGAGTATGAGTGTGAGATGTTGAGGCTGTAAGAAGAGTTTGAGATGTAGGTGATTAGTCCCTGAGAAACCTCCACCCCCCAACGCTGTACAGTACATAGTGACATGTGAATGTGTTTGTCACCAGCCACAACCGGCGGCATTGGCGGCTATGCTCGGCAACCCCGCGTCACCCATGTCCTCTCGGACCACGTATTTTGCTCCAACATTTCAACCTCCCTCTTTCTCCCACTCTTCTTCATACCATTAACCATGACCAACGTAACAGACTACCACCTTACAGCCCAGGATGCGCCCAAGATTGTGGCCCTGTGCGCGCAGCACGAGGCCTCCTTCCGCTTCAAGGCATTCACCGACGAGGTCGCATGGGAGGTCGGCACGACGGTGCGCGACACATTCAAGCACAAGTACGCCAAGGCCGGCGTCAAGGCGGGCGTGGTCATCCACATCGAGATGTTTACGGGCCACACGCTCTTTTCGGCCGCGGTTGGCAAGCCGCCGGTCGTGGGACCAGACAACTGGTGAGTAAGGAGAAGTGGAGGGGGGTAGTCACCGTCGCCTGTGTTTGTCTCGTGCATACCACTAACCTCAGGCTCTGGGTCCGTGCCAAGACCAACGTCGTCAAACGCTTCGGCATGTCCTCGCTCCGGAAGGGTCGAGAGTGAGTGGATCCGACCATCACGGCAATAGGCTCGCTGACAACAGAATCGCAGCCAAGGGCCAGACACCCGAGGAGAAGGGCCTGCACTTCCCGGAGTATGCGCCGCACGGTGGTGGTGAGTCGCATTTGACGGAGGCGGAGCTTATACTGACGGACCCAGCCTTCCCTATCTGGCTGAGCGTAAGTACGCGTTAGTGGTATTGGCTGACAACAGAACAACGACACATGCCCCATCGGTGTCATCGTCGTATCCGGCCTGCCGCAGCTCGAGGACCACCAGGTATGTGCTTGCACTGGCCGTGCTGACACCAGCTTATCGTCGAGTCGCTCAGCAAGCTCTCGCATCTCTGAGCCTTTAATGGGCAGCTAAGTAGTGTAGAGCAGGAGGTATGCAGAATGTTGCGACAAATCAATAAGTCGCGAGAAGAGAACAAGCAGGCTACCAATAGTTCGTCACGTCTTCTGCCCAACCCCTCAAACCATCGAGCGACACCTTCGTCCCATCATGCAGTGTGACGCTACCAGACCAGGTCCCGAAGCACTGATCCGTGCGGCTGTTGATGATGATAAAGTTGGCGGCCGCATGTCGGTGGTGGCTGGGTGTAAAGGTCGCATCGATCCAGTCGGCCTTGACACTCCACGGCTTCTCAAAGTCCTTGGTATCAACAGTCCACGTCGCTGGCCCCCGCGGAGGTCCATCCAGCGTTCCATCGACGACGACGACATTCTCCGTCGTGCCGGCTCCATCCGTCCATCCCGCGCCGGCATTGAGGCCCACGACCTTTCCGTCCTTGTTCACGCCGTGCGCGACACCCCACTTCCAGACATTCGCGTACGGCCACCGTCCACGGCCACGGTCGAGCGCCGCCCAGGTCTGGGACGACTCGAGGCCGAGGTCAACCACCTTGCCCTTGATCTTGACCTCGCTTCCGGCGATCACGCGCACAGCCGGCGCCTTGACGGTGAACATGTACCGCGTGTCGGAGATGCGGAAGGCGGTGGACAGCTCCTCGGTGTCGTAGTCGAGTTCGAGGCGGGCGTCGAGGTTGGCCGTCTTGGCCACGAGCGTGATCCGCGGTGGGATGCCGCTCTGGGCGGGGGACTCGATAAAGTCGAGCGAGACGCCGCCCCAAGCGCCGCTTGCGCGCATCGGCCTCGCAGTGTCGGGGAGCACGACGCCAGATAGCGCTGAGGGCCGGATCACCTCGTCCGTGAATGTCTCGCCCCCATGGCGAACATAGGCCTGCAGCACGCTCGCGTACCCCAGATCCGCGATTGTCAGGCCGAGAATGAGGTCCGGGCCGGTGATGCCGTAGTACTCCCAACGCTTGGACCGGAACAGCTCGGCCGCGGCGCTGAGGCCAGACGGGAGGAGGTGCGACGTGTGCGACGTGCCGTGCCGCGCCCACCCGACCGCGGAGGGGTTGAGCGTGCCGTCGGCGTTGGCGAGCTCGACCGTGGAGGTGATCTCGGGGAAGGTCATCGTCGTGCTGGATGGATGGATGTGTCAGAGGTGGGCAGGGTGACATGGTCTATGAGTTGGCCGGTTATATACAGCTGCGGGGAACCGCCAGAACGCGGTTATCTGCGATGCCTCCATATGCCTGCATGCCTGACTGAATTCCTGGCGGACGCCACGCGACGTCATGTGCATCTCGCAATGCCCCAATCTCGGTCCATGAAGGCCAAGCAATGCACTCGCGTACGGGTGGTCCTCGTTCGTAGGCTGGACACAGAGGCGTCACCTCCGACAGAGGAAAGACATCGATATGTAACGCGTGCACATGCACACACACGCGTATGGCCGGTAAGCGGTACTTCTCTGAGCAGTGCTTAGTTAGCGGTAATGCGATATATAACATGTCTGTCGTACCTACTCCGCAGCGCGTTCAAAGGGTCACACTACCGAAGCATACGGAACCCTCATCGAGAAGCTTAGAGGGCGGATGTTCGATTGAGGCGGGCAGTACTTGGGATCATGGGGAATTTATTTTTGTCTTTTTGCAACTTTCCAGTTTCATTTTCTTTTCTTTTCTTCTTTCTTTTCTTTTTCTTTCCTTTTTCTTTTCTTTCCTTTTCTTTTATTTCTTTCTGGTATTGCTGACAGCTGACAGCGCGTGACAGCTGTACAGCTATCATTTTCATTGCTGTGTGTCAGCAATTCTAGCTGTCAGCCTTGTCGCCACACCTTCCCCGGTGCACTCGTCTCCATAAAGGCTTTGTCATATTCTGTAGAATGAGCACTCCGAGACTCCGTATTGCTCGTACGGTCTCCGCTCCCAGGAAGTTCAAAGTTAAACTGTTGGGCGCTGGGTGGCTCCTCAGGTATCAACTTTCGCGCAGTACACAGCTGTCGTTCTCATGCCAATGCATTGCTAGATTTATAGTGGATATTTGATGGGATTTGCTGTTCAAAGGAGGAGCGAACAGTGCCAGTCGTCGTGACCCCGGGCGGTGGCAGCTGGGGGCTGGGAGCACACGGTGCAGGCAGACGACAGTGACACCGGGTCAGACGTTGTAAGCTTACTTCCTCTTTAGGAGGCAGTAGTCGCCGTAGACGCGGCCCGACTCGCCAATGCCGCCGGGGAGCCACAGGAGGCGCGACCACCAGCGCGACGACACACCGTCCAGGAAGGGCGTGCAGAACTCCTGCTCCCACTCGCCGGTCGAGTGGACGTAGTCGGGCTCGAGGGCCGACGGCTTGGTCGAGGGCAGGTTGAGCGACACGAGGTACGTGCACTGCGAGAGCGGGACCTAGGGATGTTAGCTGGAATGGTGCGAGAAGGTGCGACGCGGGTGAAGCGTGGGGGTCTGTGCGGTGGCGCCGGCAAGCGTTTCATGTGCATCAATCATGACGCTGTGGCGGCGCTTCGGCCAATCTCGACAGCCCTGCACCCAGCTGCCAAGCCGTCGTTCGTACTCACATATGTGCCATTCTCGGACGAGGGCTGGTTGGCGCCGTTGAAGCGTCCAGGGTGGATGACACGGGTCTCGGAGCGGGGCCAGAGGCCATCCTTCTCGCTCGGGTTCCAGCGGCGGGGCATCATGCCGTCAAACTCGCTCTGGACCCACTGGACCTCGACGCCCTCGGGGACGAGGTAGGATCCGGGGAAGCGGTGCCACTCGGCGCCGTAGCAGATGGTCACGGGCGGGTCCATCTGCGCAATAGGCGAGAGGTCCCACTCGGGTTGCTCGCCCTCCTTGGGGAAGTGGCCCTGGGGGTAAGGCTCAGGGGCAAAGCCGAGGCCTTCGAGGATGGAGGGGAGAGCGTTGTACTGCAGGTGGTGCATGACGTCGAGAGGAGCGTGGTAGAACTTGAAGATACCAACGATGCGGCCGACAGACAGGACAGACGGCACGACAATGGCAGCGAGAGTGAACCAAGAGAAGAAGCTGACCTGGCTGGCGCGGTAGGGCGAGTTGGTGAGCTTGATGAAGATGGTCTCAAACCAGCCACGGACGAGGAAAATGGTCACGACAGCGTTGAAGCAGAGCAGAGGGTACGCTGGGAACATGAAGCGCTCCTCCTTGTGCTTCTGGAGGGTGAGGATGCCGAGCCAGATGTAGAAGGGCGACAGACGGGTAGCGAGGAGCAGGAAGGGGCTCGACTCGCCCTCCTTGGGCTTCATCTGCGTCTTGCCAAGACGGCGGAAGTCAAACTTGTAGGTGATTGCCAGCGCAGGGAGCGAAGCAACAGCGAGGGGAGCAAGAATGTTGAAGTTCAGGAACAAGTTGGCGAGGTAGTACGAGGGGGGCTCAGTGCCGTACAGGTCGGGGCCGAAGCGCGAGAACAGGTTGTACGTGACAATGTTGAGCGAGGGGAAGACAAGAGCACCGTACGCCCACGAGTCGATGGCAACCACGGGAACCTTTTGTAAGCACAGAACGTTCAAAGGGACTCACGGAAATGAGGGCGGCACCGATGATGGCGATGATCAGGTGGTTGCGACGGCGGGCAGCCCAGACCGAACGCGCGCCAGGAATGACAATTTCACCGCCAGCAACAAAGAGCTGCTCAAAGATGATGGGAAGGCCGAGAGCGGCAGCGAACGGCCAGCCAACAATGGCACCGAGCGCAGTGTAGAAGACGGCCCAGCGCATGCGGCGGACGCCGGTCTGGGTCGAAGTGGCCGGGTGGAACCAGTACGAGGCGGCCATCATGGTGGTGTACATGGTGAACGACGAGGGGAGGAACGCTGCGGTAGTCAGTAGGTGACTAACTAGTGCGGTTCTACTCGGCCTAAGCAGGCCTCTGAGACGGAATTGCTCCGGTACTCGGATTCTTGTACTCACCGACGCTCGCGCTCCACATTCCAGCCGAGAAGAGCATGGCGAAGAGCATGTACCGGCCTACACGCTCGTTGACGGTGTCGACGACAGCCCGGAAAAACTTGGCCTCGACGAACGAGCTAATGGCCGCAAGAGACAGGCGCAGGGCAAAGAACTGCTGGCGCTTGCCGAGGCCGAGGATGTGTGGGCCCAGATGAGCTAGCGGATAGTGAAGCAGGATGTAAGCCCATGAGCGCACCGCGAATTGCGGCGAGAGCTCCCAGGTCTGGAAGCCCCCATTGTGCTGAAAGTAATGCAGCGGCTCGAAGAAGTTGAACACTGGGGAGGTCAGGGGTTGATCGGTCATCAAGAGATTATAAATACACACCCTCATCGCAGTCCGAGATCACCGAGTACATCGCACCCGCAGCTCGCATGAGAAGGAGGATGCGGAAGGCAAACGAGAGTCCGGGGACGAGCGGTCCGTTCTGCTGCCTGCGGATGTCAGCAATCAGGCAGGTGGTAGTTCGGCGACTTGTTCAGCTCCACGCTGAGCCTCCCCAGTATGGTGTGGACATGCTCGTCATGGCAGTCGCAGCCATCACCGGCTCCCAACACGCTCTACAGAGCCCATCCTCATGACTTCCTGTGCTCACCTTCGCACTTGGTCCTGCAGCAGTCCCTGGTGTCTCCTCTTCCAGCCCTGGGGGGCCATCGATCCAAACTCGTCCTTCTTCTGCTCTTTGGGCTTGACGGCATTGGGTCCGGTCGTAGGACGACGGAACCGGATCGTCTCGGTGCCCGGCATCGCCATGGTAAGATGATCCGCGTGGGGTGGTGCAGCGGAGAGTAAGGGGGAGGTGCTGAAGTGACAGTGGACAAGAAAGAGAGTGGTGAGATGGGAGGATGTGATCACAAACTGGCAGGATCTCACTGGGTCACTGTACTGTCCGTACTGTCCTTGGTGAGATGTGACAAGTTTCGGAAACTGGGCTGGTAGGACTGACGTCGCCCCAGGCCTGTAGGCTTAGGGTCACATGACTGTCACGTGAATATAGCGTGACTCCCGCGTGGGCCCTTAACTGTCCGAAATGTCGAAATGTCTTTGGCCCAAATGTCCACTCTTCATCGTTCACCCAAGTCAACTCGCGCTTGACTATCACAACATCGCAACATCATACACAATCACACCAAAATGCGCTGGAACTTCTGGTCGAGCACAAGTGACACCCCCGCCCCGGCGAACGCCACCCCTGTGGTCGAGCCGGCAACAGCAGCCGCGTCCAGCTCCTCCTCCCCCTCCTCGACCTCCACCCCGACGCCAGAGCCTGCGGGTCTCCTCTCCCGCTTCGAACGCACACTGAAAGAGGAGGAGAAGCTGCAGGACATGCAGTACCCAACCTTTGAGCAGGTTCCCGGCTGCATGACCCTTTTGTGAGCTAGGATCCATGGTACCGAGCTGACAGCAGCGATGAGTTCCTCATGTGCTACGCACTCATGCCCCAGCTGCGCAACGTGTACCGACACGGCGAGCTGCGAGACTGCACATACAAATTTGACGACTTCAAGTACTGCATGAGCTTGAAGGGCGAGGACGTCGAGGAGCGCCGGAGGCTGTGGGTCCGCCGAAGGGCCGAGTGGTGGGCTGCCCGGAGGGTTGGGCCGAGCTCGGAGGATGTGTGGGACGCTAGGGAGTGAGTATTACGGCTAACCTTCCCCTCGCCTCCTATCAGTGGGAATGTTTTGTGACTCTGAATGTACACTGACGCGTCTTAGCAAGCCCCTGGAGAACTTCCCGCCGCTGTACGAGGAGATCGACTCTCCCCCGACACAGGAGTAGGAGAATGACAGCAGGCAACGAGCGTCGTTCCCGGTATGCTGGCCGTCGTACCGAGCAGTACCCGCACGGGGCAGAGGAGTTTAAGAGGTGTCAAGCCCCAAACAGGCATAGAGTAAAGCACGTAGGCACCGCCGCAGACATGTATTCCATCACCACTTGGATACCACTGGGCGAACCGCTTGGCGAGAGGAGGCGTTTCGAGAGGGTGGCGTTTTAGCCAGAGCTGGGCTCGAATTCTCGAAACGGGACATGAAATTCTGACGATACAAAGACAGCCTAGGAGGGCTGCGATAATGCTAATGTCGATGCTCCTGACAGCGTGCCGCTCGCCATCTCGCCATCTCGCTCACAGCTAGGGGTTGAATTGACAAGCCTCAGAGCTAACAGATATCTGGCGTGACAGAAGCGCAGCTCGCAGTACGTTATGTCTGCCTACTCTCCTCTCCTGACATCCTGATATGAGCCCATGGGATTGACAAAGGGAATGTGCACATGAGGTCATGGGGTCTTGAACGAGACTGATTTATATCTTTATTTCTCAAGATACCAAGATTTTGCCATCAGAAATGAGGGCATGTCGTCTCGTTCATGATTCCATTCGGTCTGCAGGGGTAACAGACTCCTCCAGAACGACCTCACATGTGTTTAGTATTATATGAACAACGGTCTGCGCATACTCTATTCTCTACACTTTGGGAGTACTCGGTTGTAGCTAGAACTAGGGCAGCAGACTCGTACAGAGCAGCACCGGGCTGGGCTTGTCGCCTCTGGCTGGCTTGACTTGACTTGGTACAATGATTGGTACAGTGATTGGTACAATCCTATACGCGGTGCCAGCTGCCAGCTGCCAGGACGGTTGTACTGTACGTTGTACGGTTGTACGGTTCAAATGATGAATACAATACATGTCGTGCAGCCCGACAGCCTGACAGCCTGACAGTCTGTGAATCTGTGAATCTGCCGATCAGTGTATATTAATGCTCCCCTGCTTCATCTCCCTCTTTCTTTCTTTCTTTCTCTCTCTCTCTCTCTCTCTTTCATTCATTCACACACTCTCTTCATCTCTCGTTGTCTCCTAGTCTCCTAGTCTCTCTGTCTCTCTGTCTCCCCCGCCTCGTATCCTTTCATTCTTCATTTCCATACTGTTGGATAATTCTCCACCTTGTTTCTTTGAATCCCTTCTTGTCGTACCCCCCTCTGTCGCTCACCCTCTACTCTCACAACCCCCCTGCTCCCTCTAGACCTTGCTTATCGTCTCCCACCCCGATCCTCGGCAAGCTTCCGCATTAGTCTCGAGTGAGTTGGCACATGCATCTCCTCTGACCCCCAGACCATGCCACCCGTGACGTTTCCTCGTACCTCCAGGGCCACTCCCTCGGACTCGGGGCCAGCGGTCAAACCTTATGAGCGTCCCGACAAGTGCTTAGAGACGCTCGTTGTGCCAGATCGCCTTCCTTCCTTCAATTCTTTGTTCTCTTCAATGCCTCGCAACCCTTCCTCCCTCAAGTCCACCGCGACAGACCACCGTCGGGTGTCATTCGATTTGAGCAACATATCTCCACCACCGTCACCGACCCCCCCCACTGAAATGATGTTAGATCAACACATCAGTCAAGGACGTAAAGTTGATCTCCTCATCCTCCAATTTAGGATCGACCAACTGAAATCGGAGATCGGGTTTCTTCGAGCCGGCCAGGTGGCGCAGCGCACCCGTATCACCCTATCTTAAACACTTGTGCCACGTCTTCACTCCCAAGGTCAAGGACAAGACGCCCCATCAAGCTCGTCCCATGACTTTGCATTTAATCCCGGAGGAGGTGCCCGAGTACTTTCCACCGTACGGGCTACCACAGGTGAACGACCCGGCGTCAATCGGCTGGCTCCAACAGTCGGCTGAACGTCTCCAGGCTTGGTATGAGGCCGATGGGCAGCGTATCGCAGGATTGGAGGCAAAGCTGGAGGAACTCAAGGAGGGCTACAACTCGGTTAGAAACATCGCCGCAGGTGAGCATCTTCACATTCTGAGTAGGCTGACAATTTAAGCCCGAGGCCACACTGAAGTCAACATTTGAACCTCTCATAAAGCCGTCTAGGACCACTACCGCTCTTACGAATAGGGTCTATCGCCTTCTTTCCCCCACACCGAGCTCAGAGACCCCTCCCACCACTTTTGTAACGTGTGACACGATGTACCCACTATACTGCCACACTTCACTTCTGTGCCACTTTGGCCTCTATTCACTGATATACAGTACTGTAATTGAATCCGCAAATCATTCATTTGCCCGCGGTCAGTCAAATTGAATTTTGGCCACTGGATTCTAATTCTACCTACTGTACAGCTGGATTTT
The DNA here is from genome assembly GCA_001600335.1 of Apiotrichum gracile. Lineage (NCBI taxonomy): Eukaryota > Fungi > Basidiomycota > Tremellomycetes > Trichosporonales > Trichosporonaceae > Apiotrichum > Apiotrichum gracile. Next base: position 3,855,687 of record BCJO01000003.1, on the reverse strand, counting down.
TTGGTAAGCACGCGATATTCGCGTGTTGCCCACGGCTACGTGACCCGATTGCAATATCTGCATATATCTGAGTTCTGGAATTGCTGGACCATTCTACATCGCTTGCTCACGAGCTCGAGCTCACTCGCTCTCCACCATCATCGTCGTATCTGCCGTTTTTGACAACAACAACAATAGCAAACAACGGACAAGACAAGACAACAACAACAGACTGCATACATCTCCCATCTTATTCGCCTTATAAACTCTTACATCCACTATATTCCACTCTTGGGCGCGAGGCTAAAGCTCGACAAGCAAACATCTCTTGATGCCCGTCACGCGCTCGCTTCCCGGGCTACCCGACGACTATGAGTCCAAGGTAGGTGTTGAGAGTTACAGAGAGCGCCTGAGGTACTGTACAAGAGCTGACGGAATAGTTCTTCCACGGGGACATGGTGTCCAAGGTCTCCGACCCGCTGTACCGCGGCAAGGTAGTGGTAAGTACAGTGATATGCAGAAGCACCAGCTCTGTGCTGACGTCTAGCGCTCGTGGACCGACGAGGACGCGCCACCCGACCCGTACTACCCCCAGCTCTTGGACAAGCCCCTCGTCCGCGGCGAGGTCATCATCTGGTGAGTCCATGCGCGAGCCGGTCATGCGCCACCGGACAGCAGCTTCGGCATTGAGCTGCGCCTAGTCCTTGCCTGCCCGAGCTGACGCCACTAGCCATGTCTCTACGGGCGAGTTTGAGACGGCGTCCGAGCTCGACCTGCAGCTGTTCGAGCGCCAGTTCTTGAAGGGCGACCTGGTCAAGCATGCGCTCACAGACGCCGAGAGCGCGGTGGTCATCGAGACCCGGACCGAGTGCCAGGTCGAGCACGTCATCTCGCGCGAGCGGCTGCACCACTGGGTGCCGTGGTCGCAGCTCAAGAACGCGGTCGAGATCGAGGCCAAGGACCGCGTGGTGTACGACGAGTGGCTCGGAACTGTCGAGGAGGTGAGTACGCGCGTATGTATCTGCTTACATCTTTAGGTGTTTGAAGACGGCCTTATCGAGCCCAAGTTCGGGAACCACTACAGGATAGCGGAGATGGGCGGCTTACTGGAGATCGGCCGCTTCGCGAACGTGAGTCGCGGAAAGCTGTCGCTGTCTGACATTTCCAGGAGGTGGTGCCCGACATGCCCGAAGAGTTCCTTGCGGGCATGACCCAGTTCCCGATCCATGCCACACCCTCCGAGGATCGCGTCATCTTCGTCCGCCCTCTGATTGTCTTTGTTGTCTGGAACGCCATCAACCAGACTGTGAGTACCCCCAGTGGCCACGGCTGACGCTGCAGATCCCCATTAGCGAGCACGACAAGCACCCCGAGCCCAAGCACTTTTGGTGCGGCCGCGAGATTGAGAAGCTCACACATTTCGAGGGCATGAAGCACCAGGCACCGCCCTTAGGGACGACCGTCATGTTCCGCGATCAGAAGGACGAGAGTGGTGAGTCGTTTGGTGTTTTGCTTTGCTGACAACGTAGCTGCTGGTGGCAAGTCGACTGCGCACCTGAATGGTACGGTACAGCTCCGCGTGTACCGCATTATCGAGAACCGCACAACGCTCAAGCTCCGCTGGCAGGATGGAACGGAGACCGAGGAGCTGTCCGTTGGCTTTGTGCCGTATCGCAATGTTGACGAGTGAGTGCAAGGGTGCGTGTGGCGCTGACATGCCAGCTACGAGTCGTGGCCTGGAGAGCACCTTGTTTGGAAGAGCGATACGGGAGAGCGTCGACCCGCTGTCGTGCAGTCATACAACCCTCGGCATCGCATGGCGGAGCTTCTTCTGCTCGACACCAAGGAGAAGGAGAGCGTCTCGGTTCTCGAGCTGGACACTGGCGGATTCGGCAAGACCAACTATGGCGTCGGACTCGGCCAGACTGTGCTGTTTTGCGACGACAACGGCGCTGCCTCGCCTGAGGTTCCTTCCCTTGGTCAGGTGGACCCACCCGAGAACAGCCGGGAGGGCTTCCGGAGGGAGCTGGAGAAAATGGGGTCCTCCCCTGACGAGCAGTCGTTCGGCGTGACCTTGCCCAAGGGCGACGTTAGCAAAGTGCAGTGGTTTGGCGAGGTCGTCGACCTCCACCTCGACGGCACCGTTTCCGTCGAGCTGTTCACTGGCGAGGTCAAGAAGGTCGACATTAAGAACCTCATGGTCCTCAACGAGCCCGAGGGCCCGATGCCGATGGACGAGTTTGACGACGGCGCCAGCTTCCAGTCGGACAAGAGCTGGGAGACCATGTCCCAGGACGAGCAGCCGTACGAGACGTGGGAGGGCGACGAGAACGGGGAGATGGTGGAGGACGGAGAGTTTGCCGAGGGTGGCGAGGATGACGACGAGGATGTCGACATGGAGAACGGCGACGGTGAAGACGATGGCGACGACGACGCCATGTCGGCCGCCGACGCTGAGGCCGTGGACCATGTGACTGAGCCCCAGTCGTCGCCGGTTTCGCCTGTTCACCACATTTCCTCGCGTACTGCGCCAGCACCAGTCGACCTCGCCCCGCCCGCTTCGCCGATTTCCACCGCCGCCAAGGCCGGACCGTCGACGATTGCCCGCCCCCCACTCGCCGACAGCGAAAAGTGGGCGCGGTTCGAGATTCTCGAGGAGGCGCCGGCCGAGCACTACTACTACAACGAGCCCCGTCTCGAGGCCGCCAGCAAGACGTACCGCTCCCGACTGATGAAGGAGCACCGCGCGCTTGCCAGCTCGCTTCCCGAGAACATTCTCGTTCGCACATATGAGGACCGCACGGATCTCATGCGTGTGCTCATCGTGGGTCCCGAGGGGACGCCGTACGCCGACGCGCCGTTCGTGTTTGACGTGTACCTCAACCCGACCAAGTTCCCCTTTGAGCCTCCACTTGTGCACTTCCACTCGCACACCAACGGCCTCGGCCGCTGTAATCGTGAGTTGTCGACTGTACGCAAACTGACATCCAGCCAACCTGTACGAGGAAGGCAAGGTCTGCCTGTCGGTCCTCGGCACGTGGGCGGGCGACAAGTCCGAGTCGTGGAACCCGCAAAAGTCGTCTCTGCTCCAGGTCTTTGTCTCCATCTCGGGCCTCGTCCTCGTGCGCAACCCGTACCACTGCGAGCCGGCATTCGCCAAGCTCGAGGGCACGCGCGAGGGCCGCGTAAACTCGCGCCTGTACAGCGAAAAGGCGTACGTCCTCTCGCGCAGCTTTGTGCGCACGGCGCTCGACCGCCCGCCCGTCGGCCTCGAGAACGAGCTCAAGTACATGTATTTCGAGAAGGGCCGTCTCGCGAGCGTCATTGCGCACACGCGCCGGCTGATCGAAAAGGGCGAGGCGGCCGTCGCGGCCGGCAAGGACGTCGACGACGAGGAGCACGAGGACATGTGGAACGCCGACGCCATGGGCAGCCTCACCATGGGCGCCATTGTGACTCTCAAGCGCACGATTGCGGCCCTCGAGAAGATCCAGGCGCGCGAGCAGGGCGAGCAGGGGTCGTCTGCTGCGTAGGCTCCGAGTCCGGTCGCAGCTATAGAATACGTCTTATTGGGTAAACTGGCCATACTGGTTCTAGCATTGCATGTATTGCCACCGGGGCTGCCGGTGGTGATTCCCGTCGCTCTCATTGTTGCACGAGCGTCGCCACTTTGCTGCTTTGTCGTATCTGAAGAGTCGTATACATCTGCTACACTAGCACTACACCAAAGACATATCGTATCGCGCTACTGATTCAAGTGTGCCACTGCCTCGCGTTTCTTTCCTTTACTTCACAATCATACCTTGCTCTTTGGCATCTTCTTGAGCTTTCCCTTGATTTTCCCGCCGCCAAACTCCTTCTGCTTGATCTCGAGGATGCGCTGGGCGTCAAAGTCCTTGCCGAGCCAGCGGACCAGTATGAGCGGCTGCGGCGGCTGGAAGTTGTTGTCCGTGAGCTGGTGCGGCATCGGGCGGTGGATGTCGGGGTGCAGGCCGACGGGGCGGGCTTTGAGCGCCTCGAGAAAGTCAGGGTGCCGCGTGAGATACTCTTCGACATGGACAAAGGAGCGCTTGCGCACCAGAATGTCCGCCATGCGCTCGCGGATCAGCGGCATCGAGCCGCCAGACACGACCCAGAGGTGCTCGCATGGCCGGATCAGGTCCGCCTCCCTGCCCAGGCGCCGCCCTTCGTTCATCGCCACCTGGTTCATCTGCAAGTGCAGCTGCTGCACCTTTGTGATGAGCTCGCCGACGGACAGCGCCGACGTGTCCTCGCCGTCTGTGCCTTCGAAGGGGATGAGAGTTGACACGAGCAGCGAGCCGTGTACCATGTCCCACTCGCCGCCCCACATGCCGATCAGCTCGGAGCCAGCGGGGATGACGACGTTTGTCCGCTTTACGTTGGCGAGCACGGTGCTCATCTCGTCGTCGTCGCCATTGTCCACGTTGCGCGCGTACTCTTCTTCGATATCGACGGTGCGCACTGTGCGTCGCGGCCGCGAGTGGGCCCATGTCAGGCCCAGCAGGCGCTTGAAGCGGTGCCGGTCGACATTGTCTGCGCGGATCATTGCCTCGCGCGACGGCCAGCAGCGTGTGACAATATCGTCCACATCGGCAAAGTTGCGCAGGGGGTTGACTAACCCAGTCGGCAGGTCGATTCTGTAATGTCAGCTCCTGTTCTACCTTGCACACATCTCCACTCACTCGAGCATCTCCGGAACAGCCAGACGACTGAGCGTCTTCTCCGTCCACAGCGTCTTGCAGCGCGATATGACCTCCTTGAGCTGCTCGGGCGTGAAATCTGTCGGTGTGACATGCACGCCGATTTCTCGCGGGCGGTCACCGAGACGGCTGTGGGACAGGCTGCACGTTTTGCGGCCGGGCTGGAAGACCTGTTTGAGGCGCCATTTTCCGATACCAACGCGCGGGCCGCCGCCGCCACCACAATCTGTACACCTGCGGGGGTTAGTACTGAAACATGAGCGATACACACCTTTGGTACTTGCTGTCGCAGGACGCGCAGATAATCTCCGCCATGCTGCCGAGGGCACTGCGTTCTGGCCCGCCAACGACCTGGCCGCACGCAACGACACGCTGGCAGACGTCGCAAAAGCAGCGGCGCGACGATGGCTCCTCGTTGATGAGGTCATCGTCCTCCATTGCTGTCCGCATCCGCTTGCGTGCTTCTGTGGATCCGATAGACGAGCCTGCTGCGCCGTGGGGGTCAGTCGTCGGTGGCTGGTGCACACCGGTGCAGCTCGGGCAGCGGAACTCGACAGAAATGGGTGTGGGAATAGACGTTTTTGGGGCGCGGAGGAGCACGCGAGCGACGGCCTTGCCGCACGACTGGCAGGACGCGTGCTGCTCAATGACAATCTTCTTCTCGCCGCGCGGCTTGCCCTTCTTGGGTGGGGGCGCTTGCGGCGACGAGTCAGACTCGGGCGACAGAGGACGCTTGACGGTCGGCGAGAGGGGTGTCGCTGGGGCTCCGCTGTTGTTGCCCGACGAGTTTAGGCCAGACATACCGGACATGCCACCCATGAGCTCGTTGCCTGGCACGAGCAGATCCGCAGGGTTGGCCGTAGACGGCATCGCGTGGCTGGACGAGTTGCCATCCGCATCTGGCAGCCACGAGAACAGGTTGTCGAGATTGTTCTCCTGCAGCATGGCCTCGAGGTCGAATGCTGTGAGCGGCTGCGGAGTGGTGGTGCCGTTATTGCTGTTCTGGTTCTGTCCTGCGGGACCGAGGGCCATGGACGCCAGCATGTGGTCGGAGAACGCGGCGTGCGGATCAATCACTGGCGAGCGCGCATGGTTGGCCATGGGGTTGAACGAGTTGTACTGCCCCGAGGGCGGGAACTGCTGCTGCTGGTTCTGGAGAGGCGTGTTTGCCGGGTTGGCGGAAGCAGGGCCGGTGGCAAACGCGTCGGAAGCAGGAGCTGCGGTTGCATTTGCTGGCGCTGCTTTAGGGGCGTTGCTCGACGCCGAGATCTTCTGCACGCCAGACTGGAGACGATGGAGCTCGACCTCTGCTGCACGCTCCTTTGCGCGCGCGTCGGCAATCTGGAGCTCTAGAGCCTTTATCTTGAGCCGGATGAGGTCGGTCCACATCTGATGTCGGACGCTCGACTCGGATGCGGATGCGAGACCGTCGAGGAAGGGCTTGACGGGATCCTCTTCGCGTAGCGGCTGCGGACTTGTGCCGCCCTGTGAGCCCGACGAGCCTGGTGGGCGGGGATTCGGCAGCCCCGCCTGTGCCGCGCGCGCGTTCTCCGACATGCCGTCCTGAGGGATGGACTGCATCCTTCGTGCTGGTCGTGAGCCCTGTACTGGGAAAGCCTGCAAGAGCTGGACGTTCCAATACGGGTCGTCTGGTGTTGGGCCGTTTGCTGAGCGCTGATGACGGTCAATCTCGTGTTGCGGGATACCGTTCAAGCCCGACGTGTTTGTCGTCGGCGTTGGCTGTGTTGGTGTGATGGGAACGTTTACTCGCCCCTGGTGGAAGAGTTGGGTCATGTCGAGTGGCGGCCCAACGGGCCTTGGCAGCCCTGGTCCAGACGACATGATGGGGGTAACGGGTGCGACGGGGGAGAGAGACACGTTTTGCGGCGGATGCGGTTGTCGAGACTGCTGCGACTGCTGGTTGTGTTGGGGAACGGCGACATTTCCAACGTTATTAACATTGACTCCGGGGCCCATGTTGGCATTTGTCATGGGTCCAACCTGCCCCACCTGCCCAACTGAACCTTCGCCGGTGCCGAATCCCAGCACTGTACCGACACCTGGTGCGCCGCTCGACGCGCGACGCCGCATCGCGTCGGCGTGCGCGTGGGCGGCCTGGGCTTGGGCATGTGCCTGCGCCTGAGCCTGCGCGTGGTGGACCGCCTGTGCTGCCTGTTGTTGCGCCGCTGCGTGAGCGGCTTGCGCAGCAGACGCGTGCGCCTGCTGGACCTGTGGATCGCCCTGCCGCCGGTGTTAGCACATGTGTTTTTGCATTGTTTTCTTCCGATGGAGTGGAAAGTCTGTGGGCTGACACGGAGTGAGGGTAGTGCCGTGCGGCAGTGGTGCTGCCGCAGAGGGTTCGACTACGGCCTGCGTCGTGTGCATGCATGCATTCGGTGTAGCGAGACTGGGGTATGTTGTGGGGGAGACGGGGGTGGTCGCGTCGGTGTGTCTTGCTTACCTGCATGAGAATGGGGCTTGGGGCTGGCCCGGGGTGACCAGTGAGAGTGAGTGTTTCTAGTCACTGCTCTAGACGACGACGACGACGGAGAGAGATGTGGAGATGGAGATCGGATGTGGATTCTCGATGGATTCGGTGTGGGTGTGTGATTGAAATAGGGAAATTAGGAAATAAACTGATTTCCTATATATCTATCTGGCTCTGGCTCCAACTGAATGAATGTGGGGTGCGGGGTAACAATGACTGAATCGGCGATGATGATGAAGAGCAAAGTAGTAGAGTTAGAGTGAGATAAGTGATAAGTGTGAGGATGGGATGAGATGCAAATGGGAATGAGATGGAGACCGATGAGAGCGGAGATAGCAGAAGCGAGCAAGAGCAAGAACTGGGAGGATACCGAGAGAGAGAGAGAGAGGAGAGAGAGCAGCTTGGACTGGATCGATGGCGAGTAAATAAGCGGAACACGAGCTAGCGTCTCTAGTGCTCTAGCGCTCGTCTAGCTTTTGTCGAGAGACACAAGAGACCACCACCTGGACTCGACAGACTCGAGAGACTTGACCGAGAGAGAAAACTATTGTCCACACGCGGCGCTGTACGCGCTTTGAGCATCCTCTACGACTCCTCTGCTCTCTCTGCTGCCGCTCTCTGCTGCTGCTCTCTGCTGCTGCTGCCGCTGCTCGTCTTTTGCTCGACTCTTGTCTCTTTTTGTTAGCTTGCTCAAAGAAGAAACTAAAGTTTAGCTGATATTCCTGCATCTCCGGATGTTGTTAAAACCGGTAGCGCGCTAGCGCTGTCATTGTCATGTCATCAAGTCTTTGCACAAACAGCTTATAACGAACCAGTGTCATGCATCGTATGCATTGTGCAATGCCCTCTCTCTCTCTCTCTCCCCATACATCGACAGCGACCACAGACAACGGACGACAGCTGCAGCGGCAGAGGAGCGTCAAAGTGAGAGTGGCATTCCGCGTCTGTGGAGCGGGAAAGAGATCTGCGGCATTGACTGCTACACGACGAGACTGAGCCTGAGACGACGACCAAATGTTCCATCAGCCTGTAACAGCTCAACCATGTCCTTTTCGAAACCTTGCCTTGATTAATTGTCCGACCAGTCTGACCAGTAAGAACTTGCGGCTCGCAACTCGCGCTTGCATTGCTGTCAGGTGATGCTCCAACATGAGACATCTGGAACGATGATGACGAAGAGCAGGGCAGAGCAGAGCGGCGGCGGCAACAGCGGCGAACTGAACAACAGCAGCGGTATTCGTCGTGCCTTGCAGCGTCTCGGTTTCTCGATATCCGAACTCTTGTCCTCACTTGTCCTCACTTGTACGAAATGACAGCGGCGTCGTCAAACCCTAATATCTCATTCTCCTTCGTTCTCCTTCGTTATCCTCCATTGTCGTCCACCTCGTCATTTCCAACCCAAACGTCAGCAGCATACCTCGATACGCTCGAGCGATAGACAACAGCCGCAACCACCTCGTTTCATCCCCCGACAAGCTTCAGAGCAACCACGACAACACCAGACGACGATAACGACTCCTCTGGACCTCTTGAACTCTAGAACTCTGACACAAAATCAAATTCCACTCGCGTGTCCCGAAAAGTGGATCCAGAAGTGGATCCAGAAGTGGATCCAGAAGTGGATACCAACCACACCGCATACCACCCTCCAAGATCCCAAGATCTAGTTCCCATCTGATCAATGGAGTACACCCCCCTCCGCCGTGGAGCGCTCACCGAGCACCGGGTCGCCCCGCGGCGAGCGCAGCGAGCAGCCTCATCGCCGAGTAAAGCTCCCAGCGACGCGAAACCGGCACCCATCACATCCAGCTCGAGCATACCCCTCGGCGCCATCGCCGTCGCGGTCGCAATCCTCGCGGTCCTCAGCACAACACACACCTCCGCCTGGCGCTCACTAGCGCACAGCGCGCTCGGCGCCGAGCCGCACTGGACCACGACGCACGAGGCGGCATGGAGCGGCTGGCGGGCGATGCACGCCGACCTGCTCTCCGATCTTGATGCGCGGTCCCGTGCAAACTTCCTGTCGCGGATAGGCGCGTGTATGTCGTGCGTCCCCTGGGCACCGGCGGCGCTCGTGCTCGTGCTCGTCCTCGGGTTCCGGTCGTCGATCACATATCGTGAGTCGCCGTAGTATCGTGCTGACGGCAGAATCACTCACCCCCCTCCCCGGGCTCGGGCTCCAGCTCTCCACCTCGCGCGCACTGACGCTCTGGGGCGCGCCCTTGCGCACCTCAGTTTCAAGACGGTTCATCCCGCGCGCGGACATTGAGAGTGTCGTCGTGCACGAGGCGCTGCGGCGCTGGAACGTCGTGTACTATCTCGGCATTGTGCGCGCGGGCGATGTGGTGGTCGCGTTCGAGGTGAGTCGACAACAGGCGCGATGAAGACTCTCTCACGGCAGGACGTGCGGCCGCGCCTCGAGGTGCTCGTGGACGTGTACCATCATGTGCAGGAGCAGCTGTTCGAGGGCTAGAGGAGATGCTCTACTGTAGGATACACACCAGGATGCCGCCGGCTGCGGCCAGCTGCTCCAGGGATAGATAATAGATAGACTCGGCGCCGATGTACGAGTAATGTTCACGACGCTATCAGCGATTAATCACACCAATCACGTCAGCACACTGAGCCCGAGCACCAAGCCCGCGCTCCAGCCTGACCGAGGCGCAGCAAGACCCCGCACCGAGGCGGGCCAGCGGGATTGCGCGCTCACATTCCACATTCCGGATCGGTTCGGTCACTTCTTGCATTCTGCATTCTGCTTTCTACTCTTTACTTCCGAGGTATGCTGGATCAGGTGGATGGAGACGGCGTGGAGGGATGGATGGGTGGGTGGTGGATGGGTTGCGGTGGAATGTGGAGGGTGGTGCGGGGAGGATGTGACAGATGATGGTTTACGCGTACGCGCGCGCGTGTGCGGTAGCGCGCGTGCGGTAGCGCTAGTGCTAGTGTTACACATGTCTATCGTGCTGGGCAGGGAGTAGGGCTATAGAGCGACAATGCGCGAGGCATGTTTTGACAACAACAACGACAGCTGCTTCTGTACACTAGCGGCACGGGTCGACGCAGAGGATGCCCGCAGTCTCGTTCCACGCGTAGCCCCAGTCGGCGAGGAACTGCTTGACGCTCGTGCCGAGGCGCACCTTGGAGGCGCCGCGCGCCGCGTCCTGCGTTCCGACGTGCTTTTCTTCGCCGACGACAACGTACACTGAAAGTTAGCTCTGACACTTATGGTTTGCACTCACCCAGACCCCTAAAGTGGCTCCGTTCGAGCTCGGCGAGGAAGTGGCCGAGGATCTCGCTGCCCTCGGTGCCATGCAGCGTGTGCAGGTCGAGCAGCACCTCTGTGCGCTCCTCGGCGCTCAGCTTGTTGCCGCCAGGGATGGAGCTCGCCCCAGCAACGCCGAGAACGACACCAAGGCCGCCGCCGCACTCCTTGCCGCGCTCGGCGCGGTCGCGGGGGTCGTTGGACCAAGCGGGGTCGCGCTCCTGCACGGCGGTCTGCGCGTCGTGCATGCGCGCCTTGACGAGCATCTGTGCGGCTTCGTTGGCCTCGTGCACCATCTTCTCGTTGAGCGCCTTGCCCTCGCGCGAGAAACGCTTGGCGGCTGCGCCGTCCCCGCGTCGGAAGGCATCGGCGGCGCGCGCGAGGCAGGCATTGCGCGCATGTCCGAGACGGATTGAAGTCGCACGCGCGGCCATGTACTGGTCGTTTGCCGACTGGCCGGTCGCAAGCGTTGGGAGCAGCTTTGGTGGGCGGAGCTTGAGACGCTGCGACGGGCGCGGTACAGCCGGGGCCTTGGGCGGCGCAGCGGCACCACCCTCGGACACGGGCGAGTACGGCGCCTGGAGCGCAGGCGAGAAGCTCCTGTTGCCGCCCGCACCGGCCGACGCCGTGACGACGTTTGGGGGCGCGGGGACAGGCCTCTTAACCGCGTTCGCAAAGCGGTTGCGCGATGGGTCGAACCGCCCGACATGGCGGTTGAGACGCGCCGCGAGCAGGTCCGGAAAGTCGTCGCCGGCACCGTACATCTGCCCGCCCGAGACTGGCGGCGTGCCGGGCATCGACCCGCCCTGCGAACCAACGTCCAAACGACCCATGGACGAATTGAGCAGATTCGTGTCGAGGTTGTTTGGCAGCTGGTGCAGAAACTCGCAGTTGGGGCCCTTGGCGCAGTGCCCGCGCAGCCAGAAGCGGCACAGCGCACGGTCGAGGTCGTGGCTGAACCGACAGTCGAAGCGGCGACACTCGCCGTTCAAAAAGTAGCGACACATTCTTGTCGGACCGTTGGTGCGCACGGCCATGGCGGGGTTCAAGCTAACACCAGGACCGTTAAACCCACGGCCGCCCTGCTGAAAGAATCCAGGACCCGGCGCGAGGTGGTTGGTGCCGCGGCCGTCGAGACCGATCATGGGACGAGGGGACGCGACGCGCTGGGGTGTAGACGCGCCCGACCGCGGGTGTGTGTACTGTGCCACGAGCATCGCCATGGCGGCCTCAAAGTCGTAGCCCGCGCGGTGCAGCGCGTCCTCGAGCTCTCGCCTTGCGACCGTTGAGAACACGGACGACAGCACGTCCAGGGGCGTCATGCCCAGTGTCGCATTCTGGGTGGGATCGTCCTCGGGGTCGAGCGACGAGCGTGACTCGTACGACGTCGACTGATCCGACGTTCCCGGAGCCGACGCGCCAGACGAGGGATAAAACTCGGGGGCGCTTGCGCTGAAAGGCTCAAACGGCTTGGCGGACGTGCTGAGATGGGACGGCTCGTGGTGATGCAGCTTGGGCAGCCCGGTTCCAAACGGCGAAAACTCGTCATCATCGTCGTCGTCGGGAACCATACCGCGGCTGCCTGGACGCATCCCGCCGGAACCCGTAGGAGAGGGGAACGCTTCAGTCGATCCATCACCGCGGAGCTTCATGTGGGGCCTCGTGGGGGTTCCCAGCGGCGAGTGGAATGGACTGGACGGATCGCTCATAATGGGCGCGGCAATCAAGCGGTTTGAGCCCGTGCGCACCATTCCCTGTGCAGCAAATGGCGAGGCCGCACGGGCTGGGAGGTCGGCATCACGCCAAGGGTCGCTAGGAACAAACGCAGAGCTGATGCTCGTGTTTACCGCCGCCACTTGGGGGTTTCTGGGAGGAGTGGCAGAGGCGCTCGACGCACCACCCGGGTTGAAGCTCGCGGCCTTGATGTTGAGCGGGATGCGCGGGGATTGCACAGGCGAGCCCGACGAGCTGTACCCCGACGAGGACGAAGGGGCAGGGCCCGGGGCTCCCCCGATTGCACCAGCTGCTCCAGGCGTAAAGGTGGGCGAGCGTGGGGCAGAGTCGACACGGCCAAGTGCGAGGTTTGAAGGGATGAGTGGTGCATGGCCCGAGCCGGTCGGAGTTTGTGCACCCGACCCAATGGGGGCGGGTGAGTGAGGCCTAGCGAGCGGCGTGCGGACGCCTCGAAGACCGCCGAGGCCGGTGGGAGTGTAAGGACGGCGGGGAGCACGTGTTGGTGTGAAACTCCCCTCCTGATAAGGTACCCCGCTCACGTCGTCTTTTCGATTGCATCAGCGGTGCTCCATAATATAGCGTGGTGTGCGTCAATGTTGATGAAACTCACCTCGATGCCGGTGCATGCAGTCGAGACAGACCTGGTCCATGAGAATATCGTCCTGTGGGTGTCAGCATTTTGCTTGCGATTGCACGATTGGTGTGCGACATCGTGCAGCGTTCATTGGTTGTCTGGTGGTAATTCGGATGGTGTGATGCGCAGTGTGAAGCGTTCACAGCCATGTCCGCATCGGTCTAGATCTCCTTTGCGCTGACTCACTTTTCCCATCTCGCCCATATGCGTGCGCAGCACGTCCTTGACGTCCTCTTCCTGGTCGTTATCGAGGAGCTCGATGATTTTGCGCGTGAGCTCCTCGCGCTCTTCGCGCGATGGGCCCACGGGTGGCGGGGCAGGGCGGCGAGCGTGACCGTTTGACGGCACTTTTCCGCTTCCCGAGCTGCTGTCGCCGTCGGTGGACGAGCCATCCGTGTCGTGCGCTGCAGAGTGTGCGGAGAGAATGGCGAGCGAGCTGGCCTCCTCGTCCGCGTCGTCTACGTCGTCGTCATCGTCATCATCGTCTGATTCGCCCGACGACGAGAACGACAAGGGGTGCTGCCCGCTCGTGGTGCGCGCCGCGATGCCGCCTGTCGCGGCGGCAGCAGCCAGCTGCGCGTTGCTGAGGACTAACTTGAAGATGTAGTGGGCTAAATGGGGATTGGTCTCGAGGACCGAGTCTCCGCCGCCAGAGAGCATTGGCATCTTGCTGAATGAGGTTGTGCGGGGTGGGGATGGATGGTGAAAGCTAGCTGGCGAGATGCCGGCGGCTGGGAGGTTGTGAGGTTGTTGAGATGAGAGTGATGCGAATCAGCCAGGGATATTGCGAGTGTTGGGAAGTCACTGTAGGCCGATTGGTCGAAGGGCTTTAGGGGACAGCAGGGAGGTAGGAGGTACAGAGATGGGATGCCTGCGAGGGCTGGGGAGCTAGCAGAAATGCCTGCGCCAAGGCATGTAGAACAGAGTAGGTGTGATGGATGCGGGGGACAGAGAATGAGGTATGGATATGAGTGAGGGGGACAACAAGTGAAGACGGACCGAGCTAGGAGAGCTCGATGTGGTCGATGATGAGGTCGAGAGTGATGGCGAGCAAATGATGATGATGATGATGGGATTGAAGATGATGGAAAGAGGTAGAGACTGCAAGTGTGTACGAGAGCGGCAGAGTAAGAGACATGATCGAATTGAATCCAATTGCCGCAATCGGCCCATTTTGTAATCAAAACAGGAATTGTATTACAACTATCACCCATTTCTAATCCGCAATAAAGCCCCGCTAATGAATATCCTCCACCCACATTTCGCAGCCACAATGTGTGCACCCGACCCATTTAACATTACACCTTTGTTTCTTGTCTTGTCTCGACATCAACATCAACATCCACAATGTCATCAACCGACACGCCCCCGGCCCCCACCGGCTCCACCGCCTCCCCCGCCCCGCCACCCGGCGCGACCGCCCCCGGCGCACCGGTCGCAGGCGCGACGACTACCCCCGCGCTGAGCGTGACGACCACACCGGCCGTCGGCGCCGCGCCCGCCAACCCCCCGCTCGCGCCCAGCGTGACGCCGACGCCCATGACGCCCATCGGCGCCGCGGGCATGTCGGCCCCCATCGCCGCGTCCGCGTCGCCCGTCACGCCCATGAATGGCGAGGTGCACGTCAAGAGCGAGCCGGATGGGGACGTGGAGATGAAGGATGTGTCGCAGGACAAGGAGGAGACGAAGAAGGAGAAGAGCCCGAAGGAGGGCAAGGAGAAGGACAAGGACGGCAAGGATGGTAAAGACGGCAAGGACGGCAAGGACGGAAAGGATGCCAAAGACAAGGAGAAGGGCAAGGACAAGGACAGCAAAGACAAGGACGGCAAGGACAAGGACAAGGACAAGAACAAGGAGGACAAGGAGGACCCCGACGTGTCGCAGCTCTTCGCCGCGCGCCGCGCCGAGGAGAATGCGCGCCGGGACCGGAGTCTCGCCGAGTTCCTCGTCATGCTCGACGGCTACAAGCCCTTGGTGAGTTGCGTGTGGCGCTGTCGTGCGCTTCCTGGAGGGCGTGGAGCTGCTCGTCTTCCCCTGCTGTCGCTGCCATTCGATCCGAGAAGAGCACACCGATCGCCACGAGCCTACACCCCGACGATCGCTAACCCCAGATCCCCGAGGAGGTGACAGAGTACTACCTCCAGCGCGCCGGCTTCGAGTGTTCCGACCCGCGGTTGTGAGTAGAAAGAAGCAGCCAGGTACCACGCTCTGCACAACCTGGTTCCTTTCTTCGTCCTGCCTGCTGACACGCAGGAAACGCCTCCTCTCGCTCTCGGCGCAAAAGTTCGTCTCGGACCTGTCCCGCGACGCGTTCCACTTTGCCAAGCTGCGCGTCGGCGGCACGGCGGCGGGCCGCGGGCGCCCCAACGCCAGCGCGGACCGCAACCGCGTCGTGCTCACCATGGACGATCTGAGCCTCGCGCTCGGCGAGCATGGTGTCAACGTCAAGAAGCCGGATTACTGTGGGTGTATGTTATTGCTGGAGCTGACCCCAGACCTTTAATCGGCCCTTCGTGTCTATTCGTTCTCTCGCTGCTGTGCGCAGCCTTCCTCACCCTCACGTCCCCCTCTATTCCACGAGCCCGCACGATCCTTCTGTCTGTATCACTATATGCATCGTGAATTGTGTAACAGAGCCAAGTACAACAAGATCAAGATTACTAAAGATCACTACAACACCCCTCACTCGAAGCGGCCAAACTCGGCAAAGCTGTCGGGATCAATACTCCTCCGGACGGGGATCCGCGAGCGGCCGCTGCCCGCCGAGCCGGGGGTCTGCGGCAGCGCCTGCCAGCGGTTCGGGGGCGTGTGCGGCGCGCGCTCGGGGGATGATGAGGCAGAGTACACTGCCGTGCGCGCCGCTACGATGCCTTGCGCGACGCCGGGGATTGGCTTGGGGCTGATACTGTTCAAGCTCCCGTTGAGGTTGGCGTTGACGTTGGATCCGGAACTCGCACCGAGGCTGCCGTAGCCGTTCGGTGTGCCTACAGGGCGCGCAAAGCGCAGCCTCGACGAGGACGAGGTGGGCGTCTCGCGCCAGTCGAGCGCGGCTTGTCGCATCGCCGGTGTCGCGGGGGTCGCGGCGCGCGAACCCGATGTGCCAGAGTAGCTCGACATCGACGACAGGCGGCCTGACTGGCTGCCGTCCGTCGACATTGGGAGGCTGGAGGCATTCGTAGGCGAGCGGATGCTGGTGACTGTCGACGAGCGCGAGCGGCCTACTGTAGGGGACGCGGGTGGACTCGCTGCAGAGCCTGCCACTGACGGCGCGCGGATGTGGCGCGGGATACGGCTGGACATTGAGGACGATGGCCGGGATGCGTGCCGGGGCGATGTGGGGCTGACGGGGCTGAGAGGGCTGAGGGGGCCGGGGCTGACGGGGTCGTGATTCTTTGGCGCCGGCGTCGGGGAGACAGGGGGCTCGGGGAGATCTCTGCGGGGCGCAGGGCTCGGGCTGCCGAGCTCGACGGCCGTGGCGGGAGACGACGGGCCGGGACTGGGCACGGGCGAGTCGTCTTTCGACTTGCGCATCGCGAGCTTGAGTCCTGGGGTAGAGTAGCGCTTTGTGCTGTTGCGTTTCTGGAGATAGATCATACTTGATGGGCGCGAGTTGACGGCATGCTCGGGGGGGATGGGGGGCACGGGCGGGACTGGGGTATTGCTGCGCTCCGGCGCGGAGGGCGATAGCGGGCGCTGGACCCAGCGTGGCTCGCCGGACGGATCCCGCCGCCATGGCAGCGGTGGAAGACCGCGGGTCCAAGATCCCGAGGACGAGCGACGGTCGCGCGTCGGGCTCCTGGACTCGGGCACAGAGGACAGAGAGCCGCTGTCGGGCGAGGTGGGGAAGGGGAGTGGCGTGGGTGTGCCGGGCGTGCCCCTGATCGACTGAGGCCGAGGACGGGGGATGGATGAGATGGACGAACGGCGCGGAGTCTCCTGTGTCCGGGCGGGGGCGGAAACCACGCGCGCAGAGTGCCGTCTTGATACCGAGTCGGCGATAGACAGCGTCGAGTAAGCCGACGCAGAGTACCCCGACGCACACATTGGCTCAAAGTGTGTCTCTGGCGACAGCTCTCGCTCCTCGCTCCTGAGACGCAGATTCCGCCACTGCTCTGTATCGACATATGGTGTCTCGGGACTGGCCGAACCCGGCGGGCTCGCCTGTGCGGCCAGTGCGCGCTCGCCCTCGCTGATGAGGGTCTGGAGCCGACGGGCCATCTCGTCCAAGCGCGAGTTCATCTCGTCGTCTGATTCCTCCTCCTCCTGGATCTCGTCTGGCAGTGTGCGCGTGTCGAACAGGGGCGACCTTGATATCTCGGACATTGCGCCGGTGGTGATAGACATGGACGTGGTAGACCCTGGGGATCCCAGTGCGCGGTGCTGCCCCTGCGCTCGCGCAGTCGCCACGACCAGCTCCGCTATGCTCGGCCGCTGGGCGCGTTTCCGCCTGCTGTTGCGCCGGCGCGTGCTCGGCGGCGAGCGCACGCTGCTCGCCTCGCTCGCGGGCCGCCGCGGTGGCGTCAGGTGCGAGCCGTAGCGGCTCGAGTCGTAGTGGTTCTCCCAGTCGTGCACGGGCTCTGCTTCCTCGCCCTCGTCCGGCTCGTACACTCCCGGCATTGGGGGTTTGCGCATGTACGCGTCGCCGTCGTCGTCTGCGTGCGGGCCGTCCTGCCCGTCGTCGCCGTCGTCCCAGCCGCGCCATAATCGGTATGCCGTCCTGGCTGTCAGCAATGGGAGCAGAGAGAGAGAGAGAGTATTCTGGCAAGCTCGGCCACCCGTGTTCGTCTGCACTCACAGTCCGACAGCCGCGCTGAACACGGCCGCACTGACGGCCCCATTGATGAGCGACCCTCCCCAGCTGCTGCGCTTATTGGGTTGGCCGTTTGGCATTGCCACTGCAGTCAGCAGCCGGCAGCGATGGCACTTACGAGAAGAGAGCTCTGCGCTGGCCTCGCGGTCCTCGATCCCGATGGTGGGATTCGCGGCGCGTACGTGCCAATCGCTGCGTGCGCGGCGCGGAAGCGTGCGCGCGGAAATGACCGATGCGGGGCGGCGCGGTCGTTCGGTAGCCGGCGTCGATGTCGGGAACGCGTAGAGCGACTGCGGGCGGCGCTTCGAGGGCCCCGCGTCCGGCGCGTACTGCTGCAGCAGGCGGTGGTAGCTGTACCCCTCTTCTTCCTCTTCTTCTTCGGGATCGTCCGACTCGTTGCACGAGTAGTACTCCTCGGCGAGCGCGCAGTCACACTCTGAGCCGTCGCAGCAGTCCGTGTTCGAGTTCGTGTGTTCCGTCGCGTCTGCGGTCGAGGGCGTCAACGCCTCTTGATGGGCGTCAGGGGATTCGCGCGCAAAAGCCGCGCCTGAGCCGGCTGAACGTGCGCGTGCGCTTGCGCTTGCGCTTGCGCCTGAGCCTGAGCCTACGCCTGCTGTGGGTCCGGTGGGCATGGAGGCGCGCGGCGCGTCACCGATACACGATGCGGATGGATGGATGTTAGAGAGAGGAGACAAACATGTAAAACGCAAAGCGCAATGTCAAGTTGTGATCTGGACATTGAACTGGAACACTGACCACCAGAGCTGCCTGGATCTCGGACATTGCCCTGTAGTGCAGAGCCAAGAGCCGCCAGCCAGGGAGCCAGGACCGAGGAATGCGGCATACGGTTATGTTATTACACAGGGTGAAATCAATCACTCCCGCTCAAAGCATCTCAAAGCCACCGCCACGGCTGCACTCGTCGTCGTCGACCGCGGCGGCGTCGATGCGTGTACAGGGGCGGACATCTATAACACACGCAAGGAACGAGATGCATGTTGTTTACAGCATACAGCGTGAAAGTCTCCTTAGAGCTCAGAGCTTAGAGTGTGGTGATGTCACTCGCCACCCGTTTGCGCGGTCGGCCTCCATCTCGTACTGTGTGCCTGCCCGCATGCCTAAAGTAGGCTGAATAGGCCTGCGGTGCGTCATTGAGTGACGCCTCCACACAGGGCACAGCACACACCGCATCACCACAATCGTCGACCTCGCCATCACCCACTCCATCCTCCATCCAACTCTAACCCACCTCATCTCCAGAGTAGACTGCTAGTCCTCTGCCCTCCATGTCCGCCCCCGAAGTCTTCCAGCTCTCCGTCGGCCCGCTCACCGGCGTCGCCTTTGGCCCGGACCGCTCCCGTGCGTTGTGATCCCCCCACAGTGCTAACGCTCAGAGCTCGCGGTCTCGCCGAACAACAACTCGGCGCAGATCTACTCGCGCGGCGCGTCCGAGTGGGACCTCAAGACCACTCTCTCCGAGGTGAGGCGAGATACACTACCGCGCTAACATCAGCACGACAAGCTCATCACGGCCATTTCGTGGGCGCCGCAGACGAACCGCATTGTGACCTGCTCGCAGGACCGCAACGCCTACGTCTGGACGCCCACTGCGAATGGCGGGTGGAAGCCTGCGCTCGTGCTCCTCCGCATCAACCGTGCTGCCACCTGCGTCAAGTGGAGCCCGCGCGAGGACAAGTTTGCCGTCGGCTCGGGAGCGAGGTGAGTCGAGGCAGTCCAAACCTCGTACTGACCCCAGGGCGATCGCCGTCTGCTCGTTTGACGAGGAGAACAACTGGTGGGTGTCCAAGCACGTCAAGAAGCCGCTACGCTCGACGGTGCTGTCCATCGACTGGCACCAGAACAACGTGCTGCTCGCGGCGGGCACCGCCGACGCAAAGTCGTACGTCTTCTCGGCGTACATCAAGGGCGTCGACTCCAAGCCCGAGCCCACCGTGTGGGGCGACCGCCTCCCCTTTGGCACCATCTGCGGCGAGTTCAAGTCGCCCAACGGCGGGTGGGTGCACGATGTCGCCTTCTCCCCCTCGGGCAACATTCTCGGATACGTGTCGCACGACTCGGCCGTGAATCTCGTCTACCCCGCCGGCCCCGGCCTCGAGCCCCAGGCGCACATCACGGTGCGCACGCAGACGCTCCCCTACCTCTCGCTGTCGTTCACGTCCGAGGAATCCCTCATTGCGGCCGGACACGACTGCCAGCCGACCGTGTTCGCCGTCGGCGCCAATGGGTGGGAGTTCAGCCACTCGCTCGACGACCCCGCGCAGGCCGGCTCGCGCGGCCTCACCCCCACCGCCACCGGGCGCGGCCCCGCCCCCGGCCGCCTCAACAACGAGGCCTTCAACCTCTTCCGCCAGGCCGACACGCGCGGCCAGGCAAAGCCCGCCATGAACCTCTCGGGCGGCGCGGGGACTGCCGCCGTCGGCGCCGACGGCCACCTCCTCACCGTGCACCAGAACTCGATCACCGTCGTCGAGCCGTACGAGTGGGCCCAGAACGGCGATGTCTCAAAGGTCTACACTGCCGGCAAGGACGGGCGTCTCGTCATCTGGACCGTCACAGGTAAGCCTGCGGGCGGAGCCGGGCTCTCGGGCCGCATGGCCGGTCTCCAGGTGTAGACGAGTAACGAGTGCAATAAATAGCTAGAAGAATGCAAGCAGATAACTGCACCATGCTCATAACTGACATTGGTCCGCACTGTGGAGCTGCGATGTCAGTCGAGGCACTATTACCACCAAAGGTTCCGAGAGCGCTAACCAAGTCAGACATTATACTGGCACACCGACGGTCACCGTCGAGAGGCACGCAGTATAGTTCGATCACCATTCCGAAGAGCCCGATCCCTCATACAAGGCACTGTGGCACTTACACCCACACGCACGACAACACCCCAGCTGAGGCACAATGTTCATGCATGAATGAAATAATGGATATATTATAGACGCATGCGCTGGATACAGTAGGTGCGCACAACCTAGACTACACGGAACGGAACGGCTCCGACTACATGGCTCGACTCTTCGGCCTGACATGAACTTCCTCGTGAATTGCGAACTTCAAACAAACCGTGTCCTGATACTCCTCTCAGCGAGGTTTTGTGAATCGGGGGCGCCTACACCATCCCAGCGGCGACAAGCACCACCCCGACCCCTACAACCGCCCACACCCTCCGCTCGCTACCGCTCGCCGCGCCGCTCGAGAAATGCGCGCCGTCCGACCCCGTCCCGTCCGTCCGCGAGTCAAAGTAGATGATATTCTGCCCGGCGAGCGCGTCAATGTCGTCGGTCGCGTACCGCGGGTCGGCGGCGGGCACCAGCGTCGCAAAGCCCACCGCCGGCGGGTCGTGCCGATACACGCTGTAGACGTTTTTGAGGAATGTGTCCCCTAGCAGCCAGAGGTTTTTTGTGCTGCGGAGCCGAGCCGAGGCGAGTGCGGAGGTGAGTGGGAGACGAGTGAAGGTGACGGTGTGAATTGGGGGGATCAGAGTCAGCACGTGAACGTACTCGCACTCGCACTGCTACTCACCTCGCCAAGCCGAGCAGGGCGCCCGTGCACGTCGTCCCGTTGACGGCAACGACCAAATCGGGGGGATAGATGGGGTACTCGACGCCGCCGAGATGGAGCGACAGCCGCGGCAGCGCGGAAATACTCTCGCACGGGAAAGTGTACACCTGCGCCTCGTATCCCAGCATGCTGAACGTGACCGAGTCGTCAATTCCCGCACCGGGAACCTGCGAGTACACGTCCGCGACGGCGTCGTGTGCGCCGAGCGCGACCGTCGTGCCCGTGTCGATTATCGCGAGCGGGGACGAGCCGTCCGCCTTGGCCGTCGACACGGCCGCACCGTTGATCGTCACGCCGTCCAGCGGGATCTGCCAGTACACTGTCGCGTCGCGGACGGCGGGGATGTAGTTGATCTCGCCCGTGTAGAGGGATGCGTCGACGCCGCTGAAATTAGCGCCGCCCGGAAACAATACCACGATTGGCTTGGCCTCGCGTCTTCGCCTGCTCGCCCGCTCACCCGCGACTCACCCAAGCGTCAGCGACCCGCCGCGCACCTCGAGCTCCTTCCGATTATGATCCAGCTCGCGCGCGAGATGCACCCCGAACAGTGGCTGCTCCCACGCGTCCTCGGCCGCACTGGCCGCCCACCACGAGCGCGGGTCGTTGCCGAGCTTCTGCGCCGGCCACCCGAGCCCGAGGAGGCCCACCTTGGTGCTCCCCTTCATGGCGCCCACGCCGTCGGACGTGTCGTACGCCACCATGCCTGCTGTCAGTGTGTGCTCTGTAGCTGAGGGCAGAGGTGGATCGGGGAGGCGTGTGGCAGGGCACTCATACCTCATTCCCCCGCCCCAAGCCGCCCCCGCCTCAAACCGCCCCCGCCCCAAGCCGCCTCCGCCTGCGAACTCGGTACGCTCGCTCGCTCACCCGGACTCACCAAACTGCTGCCCATCAACCGCACTCCCCCCGATCCGGACGACGTCATTCCCCAGCGTGCCCCTGACGCTCCCGACGCCGTAGTTTTGCACAAACTCCGTCTCGGTCGTCGAGTACGAGCTGCTCCCGCTGGCATTGAAGGCGGTGACGCTCTCGCAGGCGTGTGCGCTCGCGTCGCAGGACGAGTAGACCCAGAGCGTCGTGGAGCCCGTGTCGATGGTCACGTTTAGTGTCTGCGGGGGTGTTCTGGGGTTAGCGGAGAGAGTGCGGGGACGTACCCTATCTCGATGGGGACGCTGTACGAGAGATCCCGGTAGACGTTTGTTATTCTGCTGTCAGCGGGGTTACAACGGACTGCAGAGCGAGTCATGGACAAGTGATCCGTGATTTGGTGATCCGGTGATCGGAGCAGAACAAGGGCGAGACAAGACGTTCTGTCTATCCGTCCCGCCGTTCCACAGCGACCGCACCCTCCGCACTCTCTCCAGCTCCAGACTCACTCGACGTCCCAGCTCCGCTCCGCAAGTCTTGTCCCGAGCACATGTGCGTGTTTGACGCCGACGGCGCGGAGGTGGTGCACGAGCGCCTCGCGGTCGAGCGCGGGGTCTGGGCTTCGCCGTGCGAGGCCAGCATAGTTGTCGGTGTAGTCGATATCGCGGCTGTCGACCCGGTGCGGCCCGCCGCGCGCGGCGCGGGCAGCGCCGGGGCCGAGGCCGCCGAGGCCGAGGAGCCCGAGGAGAGCAAGGAGCATCGCAGTAGAGTATGGTGCAACAGACAAGCTACATTGCTGACATTGCTGACATTGCTGACATTGCTCCACTAGTTTGGGTCTGGGTCGGCGTGACTGGAACTTGGAACTGTGCAACTCTGGAGTGCACGACGCCCACGAAGGGAAGCGTCGAGGTCATTTTTGGACGGCGGCGTACATGGACTGTACATGACGAGTGACCGCAACATTGCCCTGCGGCCTGCGCACCTGCGTGCGCTTGTCAAGGTTGGGTGGTGCAGCGGGTGCCCTCAAGGCCTTGTTCGGGCGGGCACATGATGTCAGTAATCCAATCTGGACCAGGCTGGTATCTAGGTTTGCCCATGTCTCTCAGCGGAACGCAGTACAGGCCTTGTCTCTGCCTTGTCTCTGCATTGCCTGCCTTGTCTGCATTGTCTGCGTTATCTACATTGTCTGCATTGTCTGCATTGCCTTTGCCTTGTCTCGGACTGTATGCATCCCATTGTCTACGTCGCTAACAAAGGCCACACTCAAAGCCTCACCTCCTCAATCCACTGAAAGCTCCAAAAGTGAAAGTGAACGACAATCTACATTTTCCCATTGTGGTAACTTTGTTCCCCGTTTTGCTCATGAATGACGCAGTAATCTCCTCGCCAGAGGCAGCAGCATGACGTGAGACACGAATCTAGCGCCGCGCCAGAGCCCTCTGCTTGTGGAGGCCGCCGTTAGCCTCTGCGCCGCCGCTGCAGATCCATGCCGCTTCTCTGCCCGCATGTACTTGCCGTAGTGCGTCTTTGGAGCGCACATCAAAGGCCACGGAACCAATCTTGTTCTCAAACGCTGGGCTCGCTGGGCTCCATGGGGAAAGCCAAATGGCCAAAAGTCAGATGGGCGGGTTCGGATCTGGCCGATCTGCATCCTGCATTGTCGCCGTCGCAGATCGCCCTTGTCATGGCCTTGTCATGGCCTTGTCATAGTCCTTGCCAGCACCGCTGTTGTCATCAGCAGCGGCAAGGTCGACGCGATAAGGGCGGAGTTACAGACCGGATCGGATCGCGGACAGAGGACAGAGGACGTAGCCGCGCCGAAGCGGTAGCGCCTGCGTCGCTGCGTCGCTGCGTCGCTGCGTCGCTGTCCGATTGCTTGTTTCGTGATAGTAAGTGGTCCGGGTGGCTACTGTGCGCTCTGGAAGCACTGTCGCCAGCCATGCACGTGCAATGAAGCGGAAGTGCACTCGGCGCGTCTCGCGTCGGTACACAATCTCCGCGAGCTGTGATCATCGCGTGCGCTGTCTGCTGTCGTGGGATGATGGATCTCTGGATGTACTCTACATGCTCAGCCAGGACGTGTTGTCAGTGTCCGTCCCCTTGGGGCTCCGGGGCTCCCCGCCCAGATGGCCCAGATGGCCCAGATGGCCCAGACTAATCACCATGTTGCGACCAGAGCTGTGAGCAAGCCAAGACGCGAGACGTGGCCCCGACCGCACCGCGACTGCGAGCGTGGTGTCTCGCCTTGGCGCGCCAAGGAGCGGATCGTGTGCCACACTCCAGGCCACTCCGTCCGATACACGCTATACACGCCTAGATCGCTGTGCATGGCTACTACCCGCTACAAAGCGACAGCCGCGACGGGCTGACAGGCGACATTACATTGCGGCCATGGCTGGCGCATGGCTGGCGACGACAAATGACACGCTGGTCTTGGCGGTCTTGGCTCGTCGACGCTCCATCGCGGCTCGGCCTGTTCTCGTCATCGCTCCCACTGCCCGTTGCTCCCACTGCTCCTATTGCTTCATTACTTCAATCCATGCATTACGTGGGTTCGACTATGGCATGATTCATGTAGTGGGCCTAATGGTACCAGAGTGTCCGTTTGGCGAGAGAAATGTAACGATTCAGAGTGTGAGAATGGACCGGACCGGATGGCGGTTCGCGGTGGGGACTATTGCGTCCAGAATGTCCGATGGGGAATGAGTGGCAGTGCTGATGCTGAAGAGGGGAGACTTGCTCCGAGTAATAATGGTGGCGTCCGTAAGAGTAGTTGTGGGAGTGTCACTATGCACAGTGGGAAACATGTTCACGAACATGTTACGCCCGCACGCCGGTGCGGGAGCGCCTGAACAAGCTGCCAAAGCCGCGCACCTTGGACGGCGGGGTGAGGGGCTTGCCGTTCTGGGCCGAGGGAATGTTGCGGCTAGACGAGTTGGCGCTGCGCTCGTCGGGCGGGGGTTCGAGGACAGAACTAGACGAGCACGAGCTCGAGCTGGGGTCGAGCTCGGGTGTCGGCGGGGAGGTCTGGTACGACGGGCCGAGCGAGTTGCGGAGGCCTGAAGGCGAGCGCGGGACTGCACCCAAAGAAGGGTTAGACTGCTCCGAGGAAGGAGGACGCGGCGTCCGGCGGTCCTTTGGCGTGTAGTCGAGCTCGGTAGCCATGCGCGACGGGGTGCGCGACATGACGGGCATGCTCGGGCTGGGGGCTAGCGGAAAGCCATTGCGAGACGGCGAAGACCGTGACGGGGAGGTAGGCGACGTGGGCGAAGGCGGCTGCGATCCACCAATGTACAGAGGCGCGCCGAGGACGTTTGTCGCCCGGAGCTCGGAAAGCACCTGCGACGACGCCTGGCGCGAAAAGGCAGACGGGGGAGCGTCTCCCTCACGCTGAGAAACCTCAACCAAAGTGCCCTCTGAAGTAACACAGTCGTCCCAGTTGGACAGAATAACCTGCGAGCGGAGCCCGCTCTCGGCGAGACTGCGGACACCACCAAACAGGATAGTCTCTGCGCCGGCCAGACCGTCGCCGTTCCTCTCCGAGCTGCCCGCCAACCACGGGCCAAAGCCGGTGACGCAGCCAAAGAGCTGGCGGCGGGTGCGGGCCGCACTCAAGGGCAAAAGTGGGGAGAGGAAACGCTCCACGACCGGTGCCAGGGCGGGGGGCGCATCGGATGGCACAATGTGAATAAGAGATAAGGGAGCAAGCTCCGTCAGGGTGGTTGACGCAGAAATGCTGTTGGCAGTCTCGGCGGTGACCATGATTGGGAGCACGGCCGTAGTGAGCACGGTGGCGTGCTGGAGCATTTCAAGGAGGACCCGTCTCGGGTCGTGTGACACATTCGCCGATGGAATAATGTCAATGACGGCGTCAAATGGAGATCCCTCGCACACGCGCGGGTTGTCGCGCCCGAGGAATGACGAAAGGCGACGGATGGTCCTGGGGCGCTCAGACGCCGGTGTGCTCATGATAGACGGAGTGCGGCTGTTTTTCTTTGAAAGCGTGAGCTTGGAGAGATCAATGTGAGATCCGGATGGCGACTGCATGGGCGACGACGCTGCAGACTGGCGGCCGCGTCCCCATGTACCGAAACGGCCCTTGTTCTGCAGCGGCGGCGTCATGGCTCCGGCAGACGAGCTCGATCCGCGACGCGAGCGCGAGCTCCACGACATGGGACGGAAAGGGGGAGAGCTGTCGGGGTTGAGGCCTTGACGGTGTGATTCTGCGAGCTGGGTAGCACACTTGAGAAGGACGTGCAGAGGGTGCTGCTCCGAGCCCTCCAGCGCTGCCGGAGGCGGCTGGAACGGCAGGACCGTCGGGTACACAGTGCGCTGCTCGCCCATATTCAACAAGTGCGACGGCGAGGTGAGAGCATCAATCTCAGCAAGAGGATGAATGCTGCCGACCAGGATTAGTGTGTTTGAGAATGCAGGCGAGTACAGCAGAGGTGCGAGGGTCGCGATTGTGGGTTCTAGACGTCTGTCAGCAAAACACTCCGTGTGCTGCAGTCACTGTATGCAACTCACCACCAAGAACGAGGATCACACGGTCGCCTTGCGACCAAATGTCCGCTCCACGACGGGCCTCGAGGGGGTCGAGAACCCACGGCGACCAAGCGGGCCGAGACGCAGGAGGAGCATCCGTCTCGCGCGCCTTTCCCTTGTTGGGAGCAGATCCTGGGGCTGGGCTGCTACGAGAATAGTTGGGGAAAGCCGAAGGAGGGGCAGATCCGCGCTGCGGGGGCGGCGTGGCCGACTGTTCCGGGATAACAATAGTCGGAACGGTCGCGCTGCGAGCGGGGTTCCGGGGCGGCGGGGCGGGTGCGGGCTGGACGGGAGTTTCCACCGCTGCGGCCTCGGGGGCAGCAGCAGCCTTTCCGCCATACCACGACCGGCGTTTCGACGCAAAGTGCATGGTGGCGAGATGAGGGGGAGGGGAGTAAAAGAATGGAAGGTGTAGTGTTTGTCGAGGAACAGAAAGGAAACAAGAAGAAATAAATACGACCGAGGACGAAACAAGTCAATCGAGGCTAGCTAGCAGAAGAGTTTTTCCAAGCTTAGCGCGTGTGGGCCGTGACGTCGGACAAGAGCTCGGCGGCGGGGACGAGCAGTGCAGGTGCGATCTGGCGATGTGCTATGGTCGAGAGCGATTAGCTACGACAGCGTGTTGATAGATATGGATGGATCGTTCTTGGCAGTCGTCGTCGTGAGAGGAGCGATAGCGATAGGGGGGCGTAGAGAGTAGATCGTTGCTGGCGAGGCCGACAAGGATGTTCACTATCTTTTAGCAGCTGCAGCGTTTCTATATTTTTTTTCTGTCGTCGTCGCTGTCCGTGTTGGAGAGCAAGCGAGCTAAGGGGTTGGTGACGATGAGATGTGAGGAGGTAGCGTAACGACAATGTAAGGGAGAGGAATGTGGCCAAAAAAATACCAAGGAGCCCGATGAGGAGAGGCCAAGACGATGTGCGAGCTGGGTGTGTGGGATGGGATGAGATGGGATAGGAACGGTGTTGAAGCAAGACTTGGCAGTGAACAAGAATGAGAAGAGGAGAGAGCAGAGGAGAGGAGAGTAGAGAGTAGAGAGAGAGCGATGTCAATGAATGTTCCAGAGCGAGCGGAGTAGGAGGAGGAGGAGGAGGAGTAAGGAGTGATGTTGGTGTCAGTCGCAGTCGCAGTCGCAGTCGCAGTAACCAGAGCGGTATCGAGAGTGGTAGCAAGAGCAAAAGATATGGCAAGCAACAATGACAACTGTATCACCACTGTACGCGAGCGCCACTGTAACAGCGCCCGACAATGCTCAACAACGCCAACAGCGCCAACAGCGCCAGCGCCAACAACGCCCAGGGCAGAACTGCAGGGGACGGGGGCGTCTCAGTCTCAGGGTTAGGGTGGTAATGACGATGATGCGCAGCACATGTAGTACATAGTAAGTACTAAAGGGGGAAGGAAGGAAGGGGAAGCACTGAAGGAGGGATTGGCAGGAGGTCAGTAGGTCAGGGGAAGTAGAGTGGGGAGCAAGCTGTTACAAAGGGCACAATAGCAGAGGAGGTCGATCAAGCCGGTCGTCGGCAAGCTGCAAGCTAGGGTCATTTGTACGCTGATACACAGCGCAGACGACATTAAGGATTAAGAAAACTTGATACAATTTTTTTAATCCCAATTGTGTATTAATAATATTACGGCAGCATACCCAAGAAAAGTAAGTAAACTGTATTAGGATTTGTGATTCAGGGTTAAGAGTATATTCTTGGTACAGGGCATTAGAGGGAAACAAGAGCAGGAAACAAGTAGATTAGTACGCAGTTACGCAGTGATTGATGTTTTTTTCCTCTGGTATTATGCAGGTCATTTCAATCCAAATCAAATCAAATACTTGTCCCTCGTTTTCTTGCTATTAGGGTTTACTAGTGGATAGTCTACTCCACCACTTTATTCTCAATGCTACTGAACAGAGTAGTATGCATGCATCTCCCTCGGACATGTCCATCTGCCCGTACAGTGCACAGTGTGTTCGCACTCTTGCATCATTTCTCGGCTCCCAAATTGTCACTCGAGGTAGCGCTACTCACAATCTACCGACCCAGTGGCAGGCTGAAACTCTCTCTCACCGAGCGCCGCAGTTTGTGCCACAACCCGTTCCCACTCACCTGGCCACCTGTCTCACCTGTCTCACTGACCCGCAGTGGCGCTCGGCATCCTGGCACATGTGGAATGCCTGGCCCATCCCATCGATCCCACGCCGCCTTGGCAGCCCCGACCCTCGTCGCTTTCGCAGCAGATAGCACGCCAAGTGAGGCCAAGGCGGCAAAGGCGGCACGCATCGCCAAGGCTCCTTCTGCGAGTAGAAAATAATCTAGAGTAGAGCGGACTATCCCTCGAGCCGTATATGAGCAATGACGATGGCTGCTGAGCGCTACAAGTACTGTACTGCGAGTGCTCTCTGAATGCACTAATACACTAGCTACTCTTGTATCAGATCTGGAAATGTCACGAGATCCTGTATCAGGTCTTTTGTCGATTTCTTTCTTTCTTCTATTACGTTTATTATGCTCTAACCCACAGTCAATACGTCAGGTATTGCCCCAGTTGGCCCGTTGGCCCGTTGGCCGTCTAATAGTCTAATAGTCTAATCGACGCAGACCGTATGCTGCCACCCGGCAGAGATGCCGACTGCCCAGCAGCAAACAAACGGGACAAAGGCAAAACGTCCACACAATTCAGTCTCTCCCAGTCACTCCCAGTCTCCTTGAGCTCCTTGACGCTCCTTGTTTCGAATGTCTTACTCTGCATTTCTTAGGCTCTAAGGCGACAAGGCTTTGGCTCGATTAGCGCAGGCGTGCGCCATCCTTTTCACCCCCAGCCCTGCAGACCAGTACACC
Organism: Apiotrichum gracile; assembly: GCA_001600335.1. NCBI lineage: Eukaryota > Fungi > Basidiomycota > Tremellomycetes > Trichosporonales > Trichosporonaceae > Apiotrichum > Apiotrichum gracile. The sequence continues at coordinate 3,826,231 of BCJO01000003.1, read as the reverse complement.
TGTACACCTGCAGACGTCATTATGCCTGCAGATGGGATGGATAGGTGGGCTTGCTGGAGAATAAGGAAACGTAGCACGAGCACCGAACCTTACGCAGAGTCACGGAGCTTTTACCGATCGATGCTAGCGCAAGTGCACGGATGTGTGCACGGATGCTTGCTGCCGCTTTGTGCCCCCGCTCATGACCAAGTCGTTGTCGGCGACTGTAGCACAAAGTCACCGCGGAAAAGCCACCGCAGTCGCTGCCTTTGAGTAACTCGCCGAGTGACACCGCTTGGTAGTGAGGGCCGTCTTGCTCGTTTACGGTGGTCGGCATGTTCCAGGAGATGTACTACAGCACATGTACGTACTGGGACATGACGGAGCCTGGCCTGGGTATGCTACTAGGAACGACTTGGTCACTTTGGGTCAAGGGCAGCAAGGGACAGAGATCACAGTGATCACCCCACAAATGCTTGGCCTACGTCTTGGAATACACTTCTGGGCGGGCGGCTGTCGTCGTCTTGGCCCCTTCGCCTCGAGAGAGCAAGCAATAAGTGGTGGGATGACGGGAATTAAGCCTTTTTTCCCTGTTCCTGTTCCTTATTCCTTATTCCTCCACAAGTTCCAATAGGAATAAAGCTAATACCATTTCTGTAATATATTTCACTCTGCTGCCAACCCCAGCCTCAACTCTGCCTCGAGCCGTCACACGTCACATTTCTAGGCTAGCGCGCTTCCGCAGCACATGGGGTGCACATGCACATTGCCCCCGAGCAGCTTCCGGCTCTGAGCTTCCTCCGAGCAGCTAGTACCTGATCGCCCGATCTCGCACGTTCTGAAGCGACGCGGAAGATCGGACAGCGACACGGTCCGCGAATCCTGATCCCAACTGCGGCGATCCTCGTGCGCATCCTGCTCCTGAGCTGCGGAGTCACCCTCTCTGCGGCCTTGCTGCGTCGCCACACTCGGCTCGCTCGGTAGACTTCATTGGGGCCAATTACAGTTTGGACATTACCTGCCAGCCACTGCTAATGAGATTTCACAATTCACGTTCACACGATGGGGTGAGCTCATGAGCTCATGAGCTAAAGATAAGCGGACACGGTCCTCGGAGGCAGCCGTGGCGAATGTTCTCTGGGTTGCTTGCCAGCTGCAGAGCTCACTCTGAGGACCGTCCGTCACTCGTGCGGCCTCGTGCGGCCTCGTGGCGCATCCGCCTGCGCATCCGCCTGTGCGCCTGCGCCTGCCAAGACCAGGGCTATTCCCAGCCCTGCGCCCTGGACGCGAGTGGACGCCACGGATCGTCCTGAGCCCTCGTGCACGGCGGGAGGGTGGGCGTCGGGCCGAGCATGTCATTGCGATCACGTCTGGGGACAGTCGGCCAACGGCTGGAGAGATGGGCGGGCCAGGTGGCAGGTGGCAGGTGGCAGGTGGCAGGTGGCAGGTGGCAGTCTCACATGGCGTGGAACACACACGAGACCGAGTCACGACGACACTGGATGTCACCGGGCGTGTATCGTGTGTCCGAGATACGCTCCGAGATTCCGGGGGCGAGGCCGGGCGGCGAGATGACTGAAAGGTCTGAGGTGACAAAATGACGGAGGTGGCGGAGGTGACTGAGACTGAGGTGACTTGCTAGCTGTAGGGAGTCCGAGACGCGACGCGAGACTGTACTGTGGGGACGCACATGCTCGACCGTGCACGCCACCTTCCAGAGGCCAGACTGGTCTGACCCCCGGTCCGCTTGCCCGCTACTCGTCTTGGTGCTGTTGGAGACACGATCTAGGACGGCTTGAAAGATCTTCTTCTAGCGACAGACAATTGCTACACCGACTATGCCCACACTGCCTGCTCGTCATCAACTCAATACCAGCGAGCGCCGCCCCGTCATGTCTCACACCTTGATCTGCCTCTTCTCACGCTTCATGACGTCCATCTGCTATATACCCGTACGGATCATGCTATTCGTTAATCCGTGCTTTTCCATGCCTTCTCGTGAATTCTTCATACTTTTGCCTTTCTTTTACTGCGCCAGCTGGGTGCCGCGGAGGATGACGGCGGCGCGGATGACGGCGCCGTCGCCCTCGAGGACAAAGTCCTTCTGGAGGGTGAGGTCGGGGGCGGCGAGCACCTCCTCGAGGGGCACGTCGACGTGGCCGCGCTCCTTTTCGCCGTCCATGAGCACGAGGCGGACGGGGGGCGCGCCGGAAACGGTAACGGCGGCGGAGAGGGGGACGGTGTAGCCGACGTCAAACGAGGGGTTCTGGATGTCCGAGCCGGGCATGTCACTCTTGACGCCGGTGCGGAACGCGGCCGCGCCCCACTTGACGGCGACGCTGGGCTTGAGCTGCTCGCGCTCGCCCGAAATCTTGAGCGCGGACGCGATGAGGACGGTGAGCAGGCCGTGCGTGCCCGCCTCCTGGCTGTTGAGGCTCGTGGGGTCCGCGACGAGTTTGAGGAACTGGCCCTGGACCTTGACGCGGCCCTGCGTCTCGGCGCCGTTGTGGCTCAAGGCGAGCTCGTGCGCGCCGCCCGCAAGCAGCAGGTCCTTGACGTTGGTGGACGCCTTGCCAATGTCGTCGTCCGAGGTCGTGTCCGAGTCCTTGACCTCGACGGTGAGCGCCTGGTCGTGGTCGCTGACGATAAAGTCGTGCGTCTCGTTCCACTGCGGGTGGCGCTCGTTCTGGATCGTCTTGGTGCGCCACGCCTCGCCGAGCGTGACGTTGACGTAGCAGTCGGGCACATCGTGCACGAGCTTCTTGAAAAAGCCCTTGCCCTCCTTGTCCTGGCCGAGGTTCTCGCCCGAGCCGACGGTCAGACGCAGAATGCCGAGCGGGTGCTGGTATGTCTTGAACCAGTCGTTGGCCGCGTCGAGCTTGACGAGGAAGCGGTTGGGCAGCACGGCCATGCCGGCCATGATGCCCTGCACAATCTTGCTGATCTGGCTGTCGATGAACCCCACATTGGCAATGCTCGCCACGTCGGTGTATGTAAACTTGAGGTAGGGCGGGTTGATGAAAGCAACTTGGGCGGCGCCGATCTGAAACCGTCAGTTGGAGTCATCGTCATCGCTGAATGCTGAATACTGCAGATCTGATCACATACCAGGGGAATGACGTTGGTGAGGGGACCAAGCAGCACGCTCAGCCGGCCAGAGAGCTTGACGTGCTCGATGCCAATCTTGGGGATCATCGTGCCGTCGAGCTCAATGTCGCACTCGCCGTCCCAGTCGACGTCAAGGTCCATCTTGATCGCGCCCGACTCGGTCTTGTGCACGTCGACGTTGCCCAGCTTGAGCGGCACCGTGCCGAGGTCGATCTTGGCAAAGTGGAGCGAGTTGAGGGGCGAGGGGAGCATCTCGGCGAACATGGGCTCGGCGATCGCTTTCGTCATGTTCGCGCCGGCGACGCAGATGTTGGGCCAGAGCTGCGCGACAATGTCGTTGAGGAAGCCTGCGGTCAGTGGTGAAATGGTGCGGGGACGTACCGGCGCTTTCCGAGCCGCCCGAGGCGGTGAGTGCTGCGACGAGGGAGGCCATGGTGAATGAGGTGGGTTAGGTAGTGATGGATGAAGGATGCTGAATGCTGAATGCCAAATGCTTTAAAAGAGATGAAGGAATGAAGCATCTCACATGCGATCAAGCTCTCACGCGGGACGTCGTCGTGGAACGCATGCAAGCGAAGCGGGTGACATGGCGGAAGGTGAGTATGACCGTGACATGGGACAGGATCCCAAATGCCTCAAGGGGAGGGGAGGGAGTGGACAAGGGGTATCAAAAGGTATCAAATGGCATCAAATGGACCTGGACTGGACGGGTCAAGCGAGACGCGCCTTTGCGCCTCTGAAGCCTCTGACGTCGCGGCGTCGATCGGATCGCGGCCAAGTCTCTGCGTCGTGTCGGTTGGGAGCGTGAGATGCAACGTGGGGAAAGGGTGGGGCTCCGCGGGGCCCCGCTGCCAAGACTGCTCACACGCGTCACATGGAACTGTCTTCGCGATCGTCGCTCTGCGCATCTGTTCGAGTGGCACGATCTGCAATCTACCGCGAGCAGCGCTCTGCGTAAACGCGTACTCTGCCACCTGCCAAGCTCCAAAGATACATGAGCTGGAATGACTGGAGGGCAAACAGCATGAAGAGTGCGAGCAACCAGAGTCAGAAATAGCCGCCCTTCTCCCATAATTGTGCCTCAGTCGTGGACATGAGCTGGTGAAGAGGAGATGAACGATTAGCCACGTCTCGTGCTGATGTGGCCCAGCGAGTCCATATCAAAGCAAAGAAACAGTGGGGTAGTGGCAAAAATCGTCGCTCCAGTGCAGGTGGTGGATTGTGTCTGATCGACAGATCGACGCGTTCGGCAGTTGCCTCATGCCGCTCTGTGGCATTTTGGGTTCACCTCCTGGTGGCAAACGAAGATTCTAACCTCCTATTGCAACCACCACTCTTTGCTCTCTGCTCTCTGAGAAACCGAGTCGACGCACAGCCTCTCGGCCTTTGACACTCGGATCCGGCTTTGGTCTAGGGGATGCTGAGAAGAGTACAGCTCAGGGCTGGGTGTGCGGAATTTGCCACCCAACCAGAGCATTTTGATGATGTTGTCGCTGCTCGTTGTCGTCATGATGCTTTCCTGAGCACTGAGGGAGGAGGTCGAGTCAACAAGAGCGAGTCACGGTGAAGCTGTATGCTACGTGCGATACAAGACGGCCGCATGCATAGTCTGGATTCGCCACCCGGAAACATGTTTTAGATCCGGATCGACTCGAGCACTGTCCGTCCACTCGTTGCGGTCCGTGCCGCCAGAGAGGGTCAGTGCGGCAGTCCCCATGCCAGACAGTATATAACCACGCACAAACCCATCCTTTCTCTTCAGTTTCTTCAGTTTCTTTCGGAACGCTATTCCTCTCTCAAGCTTCAAGATGGAAGTCACCCAGGAGCACTGGACCCTCCCGGCCGACTTTACGGCGCTGCTTGCGCGTCCCCTCGATGCTGTCCTGGACGAGCTGGTGCCGCCTGCCCCGCCTGCGCAGACTCCCCTTCCTGCTCCCAGGAGCAAGAAGGCAGAGACCCCAGCGTTCCTCAAGGCCCTCGGCTCCATGCCGAGCGCAAACATGACCACGAACGGCGCGCTCGGGCACGCGTCGACCGGCGAAGCGCTGCTCGACCTCTTCAACGACCTCGCGCCCGGGATCAGCGGGGAAGACGCGTTCCAGCGCCTCGAGGCCGCGTGGGACGCCGACCCCGAGCTGACCCTCCGCATCGTCTTCCACGCCCGCAGCATCCACGAAGGCAAGGGGTTCAAGCTCGGCTTCTTCCGCGCCGTGTCGTGGCTGTACGAGAAGCACCCGCGCACGCTGCTTGCCAACCTGCACATGATTGTCGACCCGACGTGCGAGCGCAAACGGAGCAAGAAGCGCGACGAGGCCAAGGCCGCGCGTAAGCTTGCCGCTAACGAGGTGATGGCTCTGGACGACGAGGGACAGGTGGAGAAGGACGACGAGCCAGAGTACCCTCCCCGCCCGCACGGCAGCTTCGACGACCTGAACGACCTTCTCATGCTCGCCGTCAATGGCCAGCTGGGCACCAGCTACATCAGGCCGTTTACCGCTGTTGACGGCGCGCTGGCGCACTCCGCCAACGGGTCCGAGTTTAAGCGCGCCCGGCTGGCTGCAAAGGCGAAGGTCATGGACGAGAAGGAGGTCGGAGAAGCGCGCAAGTCTGCCTTTTCGGGTGAAGGTGCTGCCGCCCGGCGGGGCCGCAAGAGCGCTGATGAGGCCGCGGAGCGCAGGGGTGAGGGTCGGACTGTCGAGGTCGAGAAGGACCCAACTGGCGCCAAGGACTTCCTCGACATTGTCTACCGGCTTTCAAAGTGCAGCAGCAAGGAGATGCGCGTCGCGGTGCTGAAGGAGCGCTCTGCCAAGGCCCTCGCCGACCGCAAGATCCAGGCTCTTTACGCCGCCATTGTCGACCTCTACGCCGCCTACCTCTCCGCGGACCTCGCCCGTCTCGATGAGCACAACAAGTATCTCCTCTTGCCTGAGAAGCAGCGCAGCGAAGAGGGCTACGGCAAGCCCGGCTCGTCTCCGCACCTCTTTGGAATGAGCTACGCCGCAAAGTGGGCCCCGACACCCGGAAAGTCCGCCGACAAGCAACTGCACGTCGCTATCGCGCTGGCTCTGCGCCTGTTCGCCAACAAGGGCCTCGACGCCAAGACCGCCCGCCGCAAGCTCCAGGCCGAGGTGCTCACCCCCCTCCGGCGCGTTCTCGCCGTCCCCGAGACCAAGATGGTCAAGGGCGCCTGGTCGATCGAGTACAGCAAGGTGCCCGCCCGCGCAATGGCGCGCTACAAGGAGTCGTTTGCCGAGCACGACCCCGAGGGATTCGAAAAGTACCTCATGGCCGTCGCGCAGGGAAAGGGCTCGATTGCCGGCGCGTCCATGATGCCGCACAACCTCCTCAGCGAGGCGCTGTACGGAGGAGACATTGGCGCCCGCGTCACCAACCTGCAGTGGGCGTCGCTGGTGGACTCGGTCCGCTCGAGCTCGGACAAGGAGCTGTCGAACTGTATCGCCGTCGCCGACGTGTCTGGGTCGATGGGTAGCTTGTACCAGAAGCTCCGCCCGGGAGCCATGCAGCCACAGCCCATCTGGCCGTGCATCGCGCTCACCCTCTTGCTTTCCGAGCTCGCGCGCCCCCCGTGGAACGGCGCATTCATCACGTTTTCCGGCACGCCCAAGCTCGAGCACATCGACACCTCGCTCCGTCTCTCGGAGCGCGCCCACAAGCTCGAGCAGGCCCACTGGAGCATGAACACAAACTACCACCGGGTGTTCCGCGAGATCCTCGACGCCGCCGTGCGCAACAAGCTCGCGCCCGAGGACATGGTCAAGCGCATCTTCGTCTTCTCCGACATGCAGTTTGACGAGAGCCAGGGGACCGCCTTTGGCGAGACGGAGCACGAGGGCGTGGTGCGCATGTTCGCCGAGGCGGGGTACGACGTGCCGGAGATGGTGTACTGGAACCTCCAGGCGTCGGCCACCAAGCCAGTCGCCGCCGACACGCCGGGCACCTCGCTCGTGAGCGGCTTCTCGGGCGCGCTGATGAAGTACTTTATCCGCGCGCTGGGTGAGGACCCCGAGGAGGAGGACGAAGCCATGGACGAAGACGGGGACAAGGGCGCGGACGACGCCATGGATGAGGACTGGGAAGAGGTCAAGACCGAGGTGGACGCGATCGAGTCGGAGGCGACGCCAAAGGAGAAGAAGGAAAAGGCCAAGAAGACGCCCCTGCAGCACATGATGGCGATTATTGGTACCAGGCCGTTTGACGGGATTGTGGTTGTAGACTAAGGTGTTTAGACGGTGTGCAGAGATGCCAGTTGTTCCATGTTATTGTACTTTGTGGACTTGTGGGCTTGGCGCGAGACGTTGAGAGGCAAAGAGGAGCAATGGAACAGAGCTACCCTCTGGCTTTTCCCCGAACACCGACGAGAGCGCTGCAATCTTTGCCTCACGATCCCGACGACCCAGACCGCGTCTCTATTTCCGTTTAGTTTACTCATGAATCCCAGTCAAATTGTCTCCTCTGCCTCGTTATCTAATCAGCCCGAAATCGCCGCACTTGATCCTCGCTTACCCCGCCAAACCAAGTCCCCGCCGGGTGTTTGTCATCTTTCCCGCGATGTCATTTGGAGATTTCGAGCCGGGCCCTCAAAGATCATCATCGACTTGCATCCAACTTTTATCATTGTACATATCCCATAATGACAAACGAAGACATCGACGACCTCGCGGCCGCCATGGCGGCAGTGACCAACGACGACGAGGAGACAACACCCGACTCAGTACCCGAATTGGCGCCCGCACTCACACCGGGTACGCCCCGCTCGCGCACGGCAGCCAAGCTCGTGCCGGCCTTCGACACGGCCGAGGGCGCCGGCGCGCGCGTGAAGCGCACGGTCGGCACGCCGGGGCTGTGGAACCTCTCGCCCTTCCTGATCCTCGACTATGCGCGCGTGCGCCCGGGAGAAGGGTTTCCGGACCATCCGCACCGCGGCATGGCGACCGTGACTTATGTGCTCGAGGGGTGAGTCGCCGAGATAGAGTCCAAGCTATCGCTAATGTCAGGATGATGCAGCACGAGGACTTTATGGGCAACGCGGGCACGCTGGGCGTGGGCGACGTGCAGTGGATGACGGCCGGGCGGGGGATCGTGCATTCCGAGATGCCGCTCTTCGACGAGCGGAACCAGGACGCGGTCGCGCTCCAGCTGTGGATCGACCTGCCGGCGGGCAAGAAGATGGTCAAGCCGAGCTACAAGGAGCGCAAGGCGGCGACGCTCCCGCGGGCGCAGTTTGACGGCGGCAGCGTGGTCGTCGTGTCGGGCGAGAGCCACGGGGTCGTCGGGCCGATACGGCCCATTGGCGGGTGCTGGTTCCTCGACTACCGGCTTGCGGGGAGTGCGTGGCAGGACATTCCGCCGGGCTGGACGGCGTTCGTGTACGTCCTCGAGGGCAGTGTCGACGTCGAGGGGACGCGCGTGGAGCCGCACACCGCCTGCGTCCTCTCCGCTCTTACCAACGAAACAGGCGTACAGCTCCGCGCCAAGAACGCCCGCTTCGTCCTCATCGCCGGCGAGCCGCTCGACCAGCCCATGATCCTCCAGGGCCCGTTCGTCGTCACGTCCAAAGAGGCCGCGGTCACTGCGCTCCGCGACTTCCAGAGCGGGCGGAATGGGTTTGAGCGCGCGCTGGGGTGGCAGAGCGAGATTGGCAAGGCGGTCGGCATGGCTGGGCTGAGGAAGAAGGGGAAGGGTGTGAAGGAGAAGGGCGCGAGTCCGAGGGAAGAGGAGAGTGATGGCAGGAAGAGTGGGAAGGGGAAGAAGAGGAGAGAGTAGAGGAGAGCTATGTATCTCTGTAGATATGCCATCTGTCGGCCACACTCAGCTGCACCCCATTCTGCCCATTCTGAGCTCTGTGCAGTTCCACTCATCAGTCAGTCACCACCCCGACCTTTCCGTGCAACACAAACAAATACATGATGAACACACTCAAACACACCCCGCCGCCGCCGAGTCTTATCCCGGGCCGATCTGCACGTCAGCACTGCTAGCTCTCGCACACTTTCTAGCAGACTCACTTTGGGCATGTCGTGGTGCTCGCTCAGCTGGTCGAGCTTCTTGTTGAGCGCATTCACACGGTCCTTGTGCGTGAGGTGCGCCTCCTTCTTGGCGCGTTCCTCCCGCTGAATGTCAGTATAGAGCTAGGTAGAAGGGAAGCTTCCGGCAGCAGACACCCAGCTTCCACTCCCGCACTCACCCGTTTCCGCTGCACCTCCTCGAACCGCCGCTCCGCCTCCGTCATGCGTCTCGGCGCGGGCGAGTCGGAGCCGGGGCGGGAGGCCTCGCGGGCCTCGCGGGCCTCACGGGATTCGGAGCGAGCCTCGCGTTCACGGCGTTCCTCCTCGCGGCGCTCCTCCTCGCGCGCCCGGTCCTTGTCGCGCTTCTCGGCGATGGCAACCTCGGACTCGCGCGCCTTGCGTTCCTCGGTGCTGTGCGACTTCTTCTTCTTCTTCTTCCTGCAGTATTAGTGGGGATCGAGAGCGAGAGCTGGGAGCTCGGGTGACGCACTTGCCGTCGTCGCCCTTGAACTTGAGCGAGCCGCCCGTTACGACGGCGTAGTCGCTCATGTCGGGTTGCGCAGGCGAGCTTGTGGTTTGTGGTGTTTGGCAGAGATGAGTGGAATGGTGGAATCGTTGTTGTGATCCACTCTGTCGTTGTACGGTGGCGGTATCACTCGACCCACATTAGATACACGAAAAATACACGTGTAAATATTTTCACCCTCCATCTTCGGCACGCCCGGTGAGTATCGGCCTTGGCAACCGACTTTTTCGACTTGTCCAACACCAACGCAAACCAACAACAACAGCACAAGAGCAGCAAAAATGGCCTCCGAAATGCCCCAGTTTGACGCCGCCACCCAGGTGAGTGAGGGCGCTCCGCACCAGCGGGGCGCCAGCTGATCCCAAGCACAGGCTGGGCTCTCCGGCGTCTCCTCGCCTCACCTCCGACGCTGACCCGCAGGCCGAGCTCCGCGAGTTCATCGACCAGGAGTACGTCCTTCCGTCCCCCGCTTCCGTCCCCCCCGGAACGAACTGACGGAACAGGCAGTCCAAGGCCAAGATCCAGGCCTCGGTGCACGAGCTCACCGACAGGTGTTGGAAGACGTGCATCACGGGCTCGATTGCGTCCAAGTTCTCCAAGTGAGTGGCGAAGGAGTCGTGGGGGAGGGAGGGCCGTGGGCGGAGGGGAGGGAGCTATAAGGCGTACCCAGCTGTTGTGGGCCCTCCAGCTGGGGCGGAGGCTCGGGGGACGGCTCAGCAGAGGCTTTTCGCTACGAGGAGGGCTTGGCTGCTGGATCGTTTGAACAGCAGAGGCCATCGTCTTCTTCCTTGCGACCTCAGGTCTGGAGCCAGCTGAGCACTCTCCTCCGCAGCTCGCCCAGATGCTGGTATCTTGTCTCACCCTCGACTTCCCCGTCTCCGGCCTCCATCTTGTCGCTCCAGCACTGACCCCAGGTCCGAAGCCTCGTGCCTCGAGAACTGCGTCGACCGCTTCCTCGACACCTCGCTCTTCATCGTCAAGTCGATCGAACAGCAGCGGTCGCACGCGTAACCGCCCGCTATCTGAGTAGTCTAGCCGTATCCATGTATTGCATCGCCACTGAAGAGTCGGGGTTCCGAAGAGGTTTCGTTTTGAGTGCTCAATGTCGAGGCGTCTTGGACAGACCCTGCTCCACTGCTCGAGGATTACCACGCACGCACTCGGTGCTACATCTACATCGTACTCTACAGTGTCTACACCTGGGCGAGTACGCGCCCGCAGGCGCTCTAGCTCTAGCCGATTCTAGCGGATATGCGCATGGTCTCTCTTGTGTTTGGTTTTCGATGTTTATTGATGTTTATGCTTGTTTTGTGTGTCTTACGCGTCGTCCTCCACGACCATCGTCTTGCCGACGGGGAGCACGCAAAAGTCGTCCTCCTTGACATTGTACTTTGCGCGCGCCTTTGCGAGGTCGACGGGGGGCAGGTTGTCTGCCGTCAGCGCGAGACTAGCGTTCGACTTACAGCTCTCGTCGCTCATGATCCATGTGCCCCAGTGCACGCCGACGCTCTTCTTGGCGCCGAGGTTGAGCGCCATCTGGACCGCGCCCTCGGGGTCCGTGTGCTGGAGGTGCATGTGCCAGCGCGGCTCGTAGGATCCGATCGGGATAGCGGCGAGGTCGACAGGACCTAGGACGCGGCCGACAGCCTCGTACAGCGTCGGAGAGTAGCCCGTGTCGCCGAGGTGGATGAACGACTTGCCGTTGCCCCCGGGCCCGTTCGACTTTACGTGGAAAGCCGCCCAGAGTGTCGCGTTCGTGTCCTTTGGCGAACGCGCAGACCAGTGCATGACGGGAACAGCCGTGATGGTGTACTCCTTCTCGGGCTGGTTGGGGCGCGACAAAGTGTGCTTGGTCTCCTGCCACCAGTCGAGCTCAGTCACGCGCGTCACCCCAAGTTCGCGCAGGAACTCGCCGGCACCCTTCGGAACGACCCACTCGCAGCTATCGCCGAGCTCCTTGACCGCTTCCGGGTCCAGGTGGTCGTAGTGGCTACTGTCAGCGTGCGTGTGGAGAAGAGGACGAGGGTGTGCTGTGTGGGAGTAGTGTTCGCACACCTCGCACGACCAAGCTGTCACCCACAGCCCCCCTAATGCACTCCTTGGCGCACCCTCATTTCAACTCACTTGTGGGAAACCAGAACGACGTCGACACGCTTGAGCTCATCGATGGTACACGGCGCAGGGCGGAGACGCTGCGGCGCGAGGAGCGACGGCAGCGTGCGGTCCTGCAGCGCGGGGTCGGTAAGGATTGCGAGCTTGTCCAGAGTAACATAGTTGCTAGATTGTCCGAGCTGGTAAATGTTAGCAAAGGAAGTGACTAACCGCTTCAAGAGGGGTGACGTACCCATGTCATAGTGAGCTTGTCCGTGATATCAATGTCGTTTCCACCGCGGAGCGTGCGCTGCGCAGTAGCCGGCTCGTGGAGGAGCGAGAGATCAACAGGCTTGGGGTGGGCGGTACCGTTGGTGCTTCCGTTGCCGTTAGCGTGACCGTTTGTGAGTCCATTTGCGAGTCCATTTGCAAGACCGTTTGCGTGACCGTTTGCGTGTCCGTTTGCATGACCGTTCGCGTGACCGTTCTCGACAGGATGGGCGGGGACCTTCACATGGTCGTGACCGGTCCCATCGCAGCAGCCCGCCTCCTGAGGCGGCGAGAATCCCTTGAGCGCCTCGGCGAGCGGCTTCATCGGCGTGGTAACGTATGCGTTCTTGCCAAAGAGCAGCTCAAAGTTCGGGCGTTCAATCGGCAGGTCCGGGATCGGGCGTTCGGCGGGCAGGTCGCCGTCAAAGAAGAAGAGCTTGCCGTTGAGCGTGGACAGGACGAGCTTCCACCACGCCCATTCCTGACTGTCAGCAAAGCCGATAACACGCACGCACCCAGGCACCCTGCTCGCGCCACTCGACATAGGGGTTCCAGAACCGGCCGGCAAAGTTGAGGCTCGAGAAGCTGCTGTCAGCAAAGATATGTGGGTGGGCTTACCGCCGCTTGATGGCCGCCTTCTCCTCCTCGTTTGCGGGGCCGTGCGGCTGCACGTCGAGCTTGGACAGCGTACCCTCCAGCTCGCGGTTGCGGGTGCGGATGTGCGCGCGGCGGACAGTGTCGGTGTAGGCTGGGGTCAGCGGAGGAGCAGGCACGGAGCACGGTCGGAGGGAGGACAGCATCCAGCGGAGCTCTCTAGCCCATATTGCTACTGCCAGCTCGCGGCACCACAAGCCTCAAGCCAGGCTGAAACTTCGGCCTAGTGTCGGCAGTGTCGGAAAACGCTCCGATGGCCGGTGGCGCGCCCTCGTCCAACTTTTTTCGATGTGGTACTCACCATAGTAGCCAAGCCAGACGCCAGTCCACGCGAGGGGGAGCACGATGGCTGCGCGCCGGAGCGTCTTGAGCATGTCGACAGACGTACAGACTACGCTTGTGGTGGGTTGGTGTGAGCGTTGAGAGGAGAGCAGAAGCAAAAGTCGGATTGGATACGCAGGTGGACGATAACAGTGGACAGTGGAAAAAAGTGGCTGGTGGTTTGTATTTGATTAGGAAATGTTGATTGGTGTTTATAATTGATCATGGAGCTGATAACAAAAATTATGTTGTTATTTGTGCCTGGTGGAGTGGAGGGAGCACAGTTATGGAGACGTATACAATCGCACGTGTCTGAGCCGGACATTGTTCTCCGCCGGCAGTCGGATAGCGAGCACAATGCATGGGCCATAGCTGCGGAGAGGGGACGGGGCGGTCAATGCTAGCAATGCTCTTTGACGTTTCTCATCATCTCTTCTCTCTGTATCATCAAAAGCGGGACCTTCAACACTGAACCGCATTCACCTCACTCCTTCGCCCCGAAACGCACCTCCCACACCTCGCATACCTCCCACCGCCCACCTTCCACACCACACCACCCCATCGCACGCATGGCACGCACGATCCTCGACGAGCTCCTCCCCCTCCCCACGCCCTCCCCGCACGGCGCGCAGGACAGCCTGGCCGTGGCCGTCCGCCGCGCGCTCGCCGTCGCGATCCTGGTGTGCTTCATCATCACGACAATCTACCTCGTTGCGCAGCCCGAGAGCCGCAGGGGCCATGCGCGCGAGCTCAAGCGCGTGTTCGGCCGCAGTGGGGTCGTGATTCGGGCTGACCGGTAGCGCCGACTGGACCGCGTTCCGAGACCGATGTCAGCCTCTGAGCTGTCTCACTCCGATAGCGATGGGACCTCCCGCTGGACGAAACGCGCGGAATCGGGGACGCTCTCGATGACCGCTCGGCTGCAACTGCTGTTGGTGCTGACGGCATCACTCGCGCACGGACCTCTCAATGCAGCCGGACCTTTCAATGCAGCTGCGGGCGCCAACGCGCACCAGCCCTGGCCCATCGGCCGGCCGTCGCCTCAGCCCCTGGCCTCCGGCCCGCCTCCTCTTGCATTACCAACACCACTTGTAGCCTATCCCCATCAACTGTAGCCTTCCACTCGCCTGCACTCGGACCAGGGGTGAGATATGCATATGCCGCCGAGAAAATGGCCTAATGTAAACTCTGATGCGAAGAGCAACGAGAGCTGGGGTGGTGTGTTTTTGCGATATTTTTCTTATACTCCTCGCCTTCATCTTGTCGCCGCCGCTGCTGCTCTACTCGCTGACGCCAAACATGCCCTTTACGCTGTCCCAGAGCTTGTCGTCGCCCTGTTTCCGCAAGCGCGCCTCGACCTCGGGGGCGGTGAGCCACGCGTGCTCGCTGTAGCCCGAGTCCTTGGAGAGCTTGGGCTCGCCGGCGAGGATGTGCGAGCGCATGAAGAAGTTCTGGGTGTTAGTGTGGTTCTGCCTGTGGTGTGGGGGTGTCTCCGAAAGGGTCTTAACGGCACAGTCCGGAGAGAGTCGCGGCAGACATACCGCTGCTCTTTCAGGCAGCGGTCTCCTTCCTCTCTCTCGTCTCCCGTCTCCAGCCTCTGTCCACTATCCTCCTCCAAAGCATTCCAGCATTCCCGCTGTACCCCCACCTCTCCAGACTTTACTCACCCTCTTCTCGCCCTCGCGGACGACACCGACCGGCTTGCGGGTAACGAGCCAAGTGTCCATCGTGCGGCCTCCGAGCCCGCCCTCGACGCCGGTGAGGCGGGTAGCGACGGCCTCGTCGAGGCACTCGCCGGCCTGGACGGCAGTAGAGGGGAAGGTCCACTTGCCGCCGGCCTGAACGAGGCAGTAGACCTCGTCCTCGGGCGCGCGCTCGAGGGAGCGCTCGCCGCGGCCCTCGTCGGCCTTGACCCAGTGGTCGCGGGCGGTCTCGACCATCTCCGGCTCGGGCTGGACCTCGCCGACGTCGGGCGCCTTGCCCGCAATCTTGTCACCGTAGTATGCGCGCTCGGTCGCGTGCTCCGACTGCTGGAAACGGCGCAGCGCGAGCGAGCCGGGCTTGAAGTAGAACTGCGTCGGGCACGGGTTGCTCAGCGCATGGCGCAGCCTGAGCGAGTGGTCAAAGTACGCCTTCTCGAGCGGGTGCGGCGTGCGCGTGAGCAGCGGGCCGCGCGAGAGGAGGAGCGACGCGGTGAGTTCCGGCGCAGAGGTCGAGGCGGTCGAGGCGGTCGCGAGTCCGCGGCGCAGGACTAGAGTCAGTGGTAGCCCATGGGCGCAGCGTACCTAGCCTAGAGGGTCCGGAAGCGACGGAGAACGACATGGTGGTCGGATGTAGTAGTCTAGAAGTATCACGTTCGGTAAGAGGGACCAAAGGATGATGACCTCGAGAGCGAGCAGACCGCCGACGAGTGAGTGAGCGAGATTGAGCGAGAGGACAAGTGCACACTTTTCTGGTGAAAAATCCGACTTACGTAACCTAGTTTTGAATAATTTTGAGTGGCGCGGCATGAAATAATTTCTGCAGGCTGGAAGGCTGAGAGGTGAGAGTGAATGTTTACAAGTGGAGAGATGATGCAAGTTTGAGTGTTGTACGGTGAGAGATTCGACATCTTCAACCGACATTGAACAACAATCATCACTCTCTCTTCATCTCTTGTGGTTCTTGTCGAGATCACTCATTCACTCTCTATCTACTCCATCTCTTGCCGACCACGTTCCCTACACGCTCCCTCCCCTACAGGGGATACGGCCAGAGTCAACACCTCCTCCGCCGCCTGCGACCCAGCCCGCCTTCCCAGCTCCCGGCACGCAGTCCCAAGAACGCCGCCCCGAAGCCGCCCACGCAGAAAACAAACCCTGCAAAGGCATCTCTGGGAAAGCACTCGACTGCACCCACACCCCATTCTCACGCTCTCGGCACACCTCGGCTGCCAAAGCTCCCCAAACCCCGTCCTTCCAGCTTCCTCCTCCCAAAGGTTGCGTGTGGCGCTCTAGACAAGACCCACACCAAGCGTGGTAACAAGTTTCCCAGAGCTCATCTCCGGCATCAGCGAGTGGACAATAACACTGCTGCTATTGCGAGGTTTGTGATCGGTCAGGTTCCCACCCTCGAGTCAAAAGACAACGCTTCCGACCCCAGAGCGGCTGCCTCTGTCTTTCCCCACTCTTCCCGACGGCTGTTCAGGTTCTATCGAGCAAACCTTGCTTACTACCGCGCCCAATTTGCCCTCGTTGGAGCTCTAGACTACAAGCTTCTCCGTGCTGCCCGCAGTATTCTCTTCCATCTCCGCAGCTCTGGAAACACCATCAGCGAGATCCGCACCATCCTGACCAGCAACATGGCACCGAAAGCGACTACCAAGGCCGCACCGGCCCCTGCGAAGGACTTTGACTTTGTGACCTTTGTCGACAGCATGACCGCCGCGCTCGAGGCGAGCACCTCAGCCGCGGCCCAGCTGCCCGACAAGAGCGATATGGGCTTCCACCGCACGCTGGACCGCAAGTTTGCCAAGGGCATCGATGCGACGAGCGCTCGTGTGCTCAATCTCACAAACATGCTCCTGGAGCTCGCCAACCAGTCTCCCGACGTCGACGCCAAGGCGGACGGCAAGGGCAAGGCCCGCGCGCTGCTCGATGACGAGGACACCGTCGTGGACCACTTCCGCGGCAGCGTGATCGACATTGTTGACACGCTCCTCGAGAATGCTGTGCGTAATATCGTGCATTGAAGGATATGGCTACTAACATTCCAGGACTCCAACCTCGACGAGGCCAATGGACAGAAGAAGAAGGCTGCTATTGAGGTCAAGGCGTCGCTTGCCGCCCAGGCTGGCAAGAAGGTGAGAACACACTCTCATTTCACATATCTGACTGCCCAGCTTCCTGGACCGCAAGCAATCGGGCCGGCCCAGACGATGCTGCCCAGGCACCTGGCCAACGCCACCCATCTCGCCAAGCCGCAGCTGTTGTTTAGGGACCCCGTGAACAACTCGAACGCCCAGCCTGCATGGAAGCCGACGCTCCCTGTCAAGCACCACCAGATGGTCGGCATGGACTGGAAGCCGTCCGCCGACGACCTCCCTCAGTATGCCGATGACATGGAGCCTACCATCGAGAGGCGTGAGCGTGATATGCGCATGCGGGAACACCCCTACTTTTACGAGACCAAGCACCTCCCCTACCCGACGTCCCTCTTTACTGCCTCGCCCCCAATCCCTCCCAAGTCGGACGAGGAGACACCGTTCGAGTATGTCGAGACGCCAGAGCAGCTCGCCAAGCTCACAGAGACGCTCAAGAACGCCAAGGAGATTGCTGTCGACCTCGAGGCGAACAGCACGCGTAGCTACTACGGCCTGACCTGTCTCATGCAGATCAGCACCCGCGAGGGCGACTGGATTATCGACACTCTCGCCTTGCGATCCGAGCTGCGGGACGACAAGCTCGGTGGCGTCCTCGCCGACCCGTCGATTGTCAAGGTGTTCCACGGTGCAGACTCGGACATTGTCTGGCTGCAGCGTGACTTTGACATCTACGTCGTCGGTCTTTTCGACACGTACCACGCGTGCAAAGTTCTGGGTACGTAACTGCTGCGCTGAGCACTTCTGACGACTCCAGAACACCCCCAGTTCTCACTTGCCTCTCTCCTCAAGATGTACTGCGACATTGAGGCCGACAAGAAGTATCAGATGGCCGACTGGCGTATCCGTCCCATCCCCGAGGACATGCTCAAGTACGCGCGTTCCGACACCCATTCGCTTCTCTACATCTACGACAAGCTGCGTCTTGATCTCCTTGACCGCGGGTCGCGCTCGCCCTCGCCTGCAGTCGACGGCGAGCATACACCAAAGCCCAACCCGCAGCGTGCGATGCGCCTGGTCCTTGAAAAGTCCGCCGAGACAGCGCTCAAGCTCTACTCGCGCGACCCCTACGACCACGACAAGGGCACAGGCATGAACGGCTGGGGCAACTTGTCCAAGAAGCTGGGCCGCAAGGGCGCCGCCGACGAGGTCATGTTCGTCTTCCAGCGTCTGCACTTCTGGCGAGACAACCTCGCGCGTGAGACGGACGAGAGCCCTCAGTGAGTGTGACTGTACCTTCATAGCTGACATTAGCTACGTCCTCCCGAACCACGTCCTGATTGAGCTCGCTCGCCTGCGTCCCCGCAACGCTGCCGTGCTCACCCGCAAGCTCGGGCACGGCGCACCTTTCGCCCTGGCCCGCAGTGCAGAGATCCTCGAGGTGATCAAGACCGCTGTCGAGGACTATGCTGCGGGAGCTCCCCGGGTTAAGGAGGTGGCCGTCAAGGTCGAGTCGGATACTGCTCCTGTCGAGAGCAAGGGCAAGGCTCCCGCCGCGCCTGCTGTCACGCCCGCCGCACCCGCTGCCAAGACGGAGGAGCGCTTGAGCAAGCGCGCAAAGACTACCCCCTCGCCCCCGGCCGCTGATATCTGGGCGGAGACCATCATGGGCAAGACACCCCGGGCAACCTCCTCGTCCCTCTTCGGAGGCAAGGCAGTCGGCAAGGCCCCGGTTGTGCAGGCTCCGGCGAAGAAGTCGGCTGCGTCGTCGTCACTCTTCGGATCCACTCTAGCAAAGGGTGCGAAGAAGAACGACAAGAAGCCGGTTGCTAGCGCCACTGAACGCAACCAGCGCATGCCGTCCCCTGGATTCATGGCGATCCAGGCCGCGATCCATGGTGATATCGGCAGCAGCAATGCTTCGACATCCAACCCCGTGGAGCCCAATTCGACGTCGGGCTCGGTTACGCCAAAGAATGCGGCGGCATCGGCTGTAGCCGAGCCGGAGACGGTCGAATTCGTGCCGGCGGCAAAACGGACTATTGCGACGTCCGACAATGCCACCACCTCGTCGCGTGCCGCCAACGCCCAAGGCGACGCCAAAGACGCCACGAAGGATGCCGCAGAGTCGTCGGCGGCGCCTGGTGTCCGGTCCAGGGCGACTGTCAATGCCGAGGGCATTGTGGCTGTCAAGAAGAAGAAGAGCAAAAAGGACAAGAAGACCCCTGCTGGCGCTGTTGCTGTTGCTGCCGATGCCGACGGCGCTGCTGAGGGCTCCTCAGAGGCGTCGACCCCCGCTCCTGCTGCTCCTGAGGCGCCCAAGAAGCAGAGGGTCAAGCCTGACGCGATTCCCGAATTCGACTATGCCGCCGAGCCCAATCTCCTCGACGACCCCTCGGCCGCCACTCGCACCAAGGCCAAGGGCAAGAAGAAGCAGCGGCCCAATGACAAGAAGAAGAAGCCCAGTGAGTAGGATAACGTTTGCGGGGCCGCGAGCCCCACCATATCGAGGGCCGGGCCCACTGTGCGCAGCGGCATGACAAGCCATTATTGTGAACTCTTTTAACTGACTCGTAAACAGCCGGCGACTTTGACACTGTATCGTTTGGCCGCGCTCCGTCCGACCCCTCACAGCCCAAGAGCGGCAACAAGTCTGGCACGTATACGCGATAAGCGTGTTGTCGCGTCAGGCTCAGGCGAGCCGAGGCCGCGAAGCCGCACCCGTGGCAGATGGGGACGGGATTCGGTGGATCGAGCCTGATCCCCAGCCCGAGCAACCGCCATAAACACCATAACATCAATTCATCATTTGCATTTCTAGACTCTCTCCCCCTTCCGACAGCACGCACGTGTGGAGCCAATCATGTCCATAGCATAGTCTGAATGCATCGTAGCACAAGCCTGCATCAATCCTGCATCGCGCGGTGTCGCGGGTCAGGATCACGGTGCGCATCGGAGCAGTAGAAACCTTGTCGAGAGACTTGATTGATTGCTTCGGAGGACGATATGCCGTAAACTTGACGACTAATCGAAAACAGGAGGTGTACTGGTGCGCGACGCATGGCGGATGGCGCGCATGGCGGATGGCGCGGATGGACGTGGACGTGGACGCATGGCTGCTGACACACTTGCACACTAGCTCCAAACACGACGCAACACGCACAGCGATACACGCAAGGCCGCAAGGGCATGGGGCAGCGACGAGATCTGATTGTGGGATTGTGGGGCCAACTCGAGCACGAGCGGGCTGGCGGGTACCGGTCCACCGGTCACCATCACAAGGAGTGACAAGGAGTGGGAGCGGTAGGATCGGTGACTGAAGTCAGAAAGAGATTATCCGCAATCAAAGCACATTACCCTATTGGCAGGGCTATTTGCAGCTTTGATGTTGATCAAATCTCGTATTAGTCACAAATCTGATTCCGCTAATGGACCTAATGGATCTGGATGGGATACGTAATAGGTTTAAAGTGGAGGTAAGGATCAGAAGGAAATAACCTCCGAGTGCTCCGATTTGTCGGTTGTAATGTCACAATGTGCACAATTGAATTACTCCGGTTCCCCGATAGCGCGTGTCTCTGTCACGTGATTGGTATTTGTATGATGCCATTGGCGTATTGGCAGGTTGTGGCCCCGCTTTTGAGTTGATCCCTATAGAGCCCAAGCTAGCCATGGATCATGGATCAATAGCTGGCTAGTTACACCCCCACGCCTCCGTCCATCCCCCAGGCATCTAGTCGATCCAGTCCGCTTGACTCCGCTCACACTCCGTTCACTCGCATCCGGCCGACACTACAGTACGTTACCAGAGCAGAAGAGCGGAGACGAGTAGACGACGACGACAAGAGTCTGTCAACAATCCACATCTTTACAACATTATCGGCAAAATAAGGGCATTCATCAGCCGACATTATTGTTATTGCCCTTGCGCTTCGATCAGCCATACAGTAGTAGTACTAGGACTAGTCCTAGTTGTCAACATCCGCCGCCGCCGCCGCCTCCTGTCTTTCTTCGGCATCGTCGGCATCCCATCCCATCCCATCCCATCCCATCTACCCATCTCGAGATCACGAGGCAGCGACAGGTTGCAATCCACAATCTACCCTTGTTCCGTATTTCCCCCATTCTCCGCCCCATCTCGCAGTCGCACTCTCTCACCTCTCACCTCACCACTCGGCCACTCTAGTAGCCCGCTCCCTCCGTTCTTCGTCCATTCACAGTCCAGAATTAATCAACCCCTCCTCTGCCACCACCTCTCTCTCCCTCTCTCTCTCCCTCCCTCTCTCTCTTCTTACCCCGTCCTGGATCCTTACCCCTCGGCCCCATTCCCCAAAGCACAACCCCGCTACCCCGCCGTTCCCATCCCTTCGTCTCATCCCCTTTTGCAAGCACAACTGCAACAACTACTGCTCGAGCTCGTATTGGTGCTGCAACTGCCTGTTCTCCTCCTCCGCCTTTGGCCCTCCACCACTGGCCAGCTTGCAGGAAAACGGACGTCTCCCTTACCCCAGCCGAAGCTTGTTTTTCCACCATTTCTGGCTGGCCATCCCAACTGAGCATACCCATTAGTTACCCCGCCTTGCATCATTCGCGGGCCATTGACCGGCCAATCGGTATCAGCAACAACGGCACGCTCTACGGTGGCTCGCGTACTACTGGCCAGTCCACACCCCGTACCTCGTTGCTCTAGTCCCAGCTAGCGGATATCCCCCTCGGGCATTGGGTTCGCAACGACAACTGTCGGTGAGTCTGCCTACCACTCCCCTTCTCTCAGTACGGGCACATCGTCGGCTTTGCTGTTTTGCTCTTTGACGCATTCCGTGTCAACCGTATCTCTTTCCCTACCTATTCCCCCCAACTCGCTGCGCGTGGGCGTGACTCAGCTCACGTTGGCGGCCATCCTCCTTGCTCTTCTTTACCTATACGCCACTTCTCATTGCTCGACGACCCCCCGTCGCCATCATACCCCTTCCGCTGTTCCACCAGGTGTACTGACGCTGTCGCCGCCATCCTCGCCAACTCTAGCAGCCTCTCGCACGTTTCGGCACACGCATCCCAACGCCGACATTACCTCCCTTCCCCATCCCACCATTCACCTCGCTCGCTGCCATGACATCGGGCGGTGTCGATGACTTTCGGCATCTGGACGGGCACGCCGTCGCCGGTCCTTCTGACCGGTCATATCTGAACCCGTCCTCCGCTGGCAACGGCAATGGCAATGGAAACGGTGATCCCCGACGGGAACGCTCCGAATCCGGCTCCGCGGGGTCAAGAGGCTCCGTGTCGGGACCGGGCGGGCTGGGCGACGCCTCTGGAGCTCACGTCCCTCCGAACGGCAAAGCTGGTTACGCGTCTGGACCGGGATCAGCCCCAATCAAGAAACGCAGTAAAGACGACGATGGCGATGAGAAGAAGCCAAAGAAGACGAGGCAGACGCGTGAGTGGCTAGTTCTGTTATCTGGCGCCATCTGATGTCGGATGTACCTATATGACTGGTGGCTGACTGTCCAGAATCATGCGATGGTATGTCACTCTAACACCCCGTGCTGTTCGTCCGTCTGGTCGCGTTCAACTGGTCGTGTCCTCCTCACGGCCAGTTGCGAGGTCCACCATGATTGCAACAGATGCGGGGTACGCTCTTCACTCTCGTACTGACATCCTGCCAAGCCTGCAGAGCCCGCAAGTGAGTTCAGCTTGTTATCTTCATCCCCCCACCCCCACCCCAGATGCCCAGTCCACCTCCACATCCGTCACGCACAGATGCTCTCGGGCTGCCATCATTAGACGTCACAGGAATCAGCCATACTGACAATCTCCAGGGTAAAATGCGACCGTCCTCCACCCGGCACAGCCGCCAGCGACCTGCCTACAAAAGATGTATGCTCCCACTGTCGACAGCTTGGAATGGCCTGTGAGTGACCCCGAGGGATACACTGAGCAGGACTGTCTGACACCCGACAGGCACCTTCGAGTACAAGCCGAAGAAACGTGGACCGCCAAACATGTGAGCTAGATCTAGAACAGTATGAGACAGATTACTGACCCGACAAGGTACCTGAAGCGCATGCAGGCACTCAATCAGACCTCGGGGCCTGACGGTACTCTGCACGACTCCGACTCGGGACCGGGGCCCGGCACGTTGGCACAGCAGAACGCCTTGCATCGCAGTGCACTGTCGGCACCAGGAGTGAGCAGCTCACCCATTCCGCGAGGTCGGGACACAGTCGAGGACTGGGGACATACCCTGGCTCGAACTGTCGCTGCTCACAAGCAGCGTAATGAAATGACCGCTGCTCCAGGCGGCAATGGCTTCTCCCTCTCATCGTCGTTCCTGCCGCAGGGTGGCTCGCCGCCCAGCGAACGTACGGCTTTCAACAGCTTTGCACAGGCATCACATAGTGGCTACGACCGCAGCACCCGCAATCTCCCACCGCTTGGTCACCCAACCCACGACCCAGACTCGCCTTACTCGCCCGTGCACTCGACGTCGAACGTCAACCCTCTCGAGGCCGTCCTCCCACGCCCGTTACTCATGCACATTATCGAGCTCTACTTCGACTATGTCTACTGCCTAATTCCGTGCCTGCACAAGCCGAGTTTCATGCGGGATCTCCACAACCACCGCGAGGAGCGGCCAGGACAGGAAGAGTGGGTCGCCCTGGTCTTCTCTGTGGTCGAGGCGACGCTCGTCCAGATGCCGAGGTCGTTCGTGTCTCTACCCAGGCGAGAGATTAAAATTGTGTTTGGACGCGCGCATTCGGTCGTCAAGTCGTTCCTCGACCAAGAGTTCCACTCGCTCACCGTGTCGAGGAATATTATTCTCTACTTCCACGGTATAGCTGCGCACCACATGGGCAACCCTTTCGCGACCGACACCATCTTTGGAGCAAACTATTTACTGTCGCTGCGGTTGCGTCTGCATGACGAATCGGTTAGTTACTGCGGACAAGCTATGCTAACTCTTCTCAGAGCTATCAGAATCTGAATCCCATTGAGCGGGAGCTGCGGAAACGTATTTTCTGGCTCCAGTACGGCGGCGACAAGACTATCTCCGCTATTGATGGAACACCGGTCGTATTCCATGAACAGGATTGCGGTGATGTGACCCTTCCCTCGCCTCTGTGAGTATATGACAGGGATGAGTAACTAATCCCGTAGCGACGACGAGTATGTTACCGAGGACGGTTATCTTGAGCAGCCAGAGGGCCACACTCCCATGCTGGCTGGATTCTACTACATTAGCAAGCTGTTCAGACGTAAGTAATCTGCCGAGAGTCGTCAGCTGACTTTTTAGTCCTCGGCCAGGTACTCGACAAGCGACGGAATGACCGCCTCAAGCCCCCGTCAGGTGTCCTGCTTCAGATGCGCATCAACGAGATTGAGCAGATCTTCCACCAGGTCCTGACTCTCATGGACAACTGTCCCGATGCGCTCAAGCTCGACTTGACGGGAACCCCGCGAACGAGGTTGAAGACGTAAGCTCCGACACTAATTTGCAGAAGCTGACAGCCTCAGGATCGATGAGCAATGGGATGCTCATGTCTCCGCGGACATTCGCCAGTTACTTCTTGACCCGACCAAGGCCAACCGTGCGATTGTCAAGGACGGCTTCCTTGTCCAGCAGGCCAACATTTACGTGACCCAACAGATGGTCCGGTACATTGTTCTACAGTACCGCGAAGAGCTTGGTCTGCAGCAAGACAAGGAATTGCAGCAGCAGACTGGTCTCGACGAGAACGAGCCGCCGGGAGCGCCTTCCCGCCGCCGGCTGTCCGTCTCCCGCCGACCGGGCTTTACCGACGAGGAGAAGGACGAAATTGCAGGCGACCTCTTGATGATCTTGTCAAAGATTCGCATGGAGGTACTTGCGGTTAACAGCGTTGCCCTCGTCGCCAAGGTCCGCTTTGTCGCTTCAACGCTCCTCGACGCGCTCCAGACAACGTCCTCAAACCAGGGGCAGCACGACGCGTCGCCGAAAATGATGCACCTCAACGAGCGCATGGCACGGGCGCAGGGATACCTCTGGGACTTTTTACGCGTACTGTCGGACATTGAGGCGCTCTACGTTACCGACGACGATGATTAGAGTATAGCAGAGCACGGAGGAGGCAGAGTAGAGCGAAGTGGCAGCGGAAAAGGTATTAGATAGGGATTGGAATAAGTAGTATTTCTTCCCGGCCGCCTGAGAACAGTAATGCTAGGCGTAGAAGTGATAGAAACAAGACATGCGCGTTATGCATGTCGTGTAGCCTTCCAACTGATGATGTGGTGGAAAGAGTGGACGGAACATAGTGCCGGTGCCACAAAGTGGACGCCAGCCTGGCCGGATTGGGCATGTGTCAGAATTGGAATTTGCTCCCGTCAGATCTCAAGTCGCCACCAAGCCAAGCTCATGTATTGACGACTTTGGACCTCAACACTTCTCCATCCACTCATCCACTCACACATCCATCCAACGCAACCACTCCAACCACTCCAACCACTCCAACCACCACACACCCCACCCCAACCCCAACATGGCCCTCGCCCTCCCCGGCGGCCCCTCGACGCCGAAGAAGAAGGACAAGAAGCGCGTGCGCAAGGACCCGAAGAAGGACGCAAAGGACAAGGAGCTGGACTCTGACGCGGAGCTCGAGGTCTCGGCGGAGGACCTGGTCGGCGCCGACGCGGAGGAGGGGCCGAGCCGGAAACGGCGGCGGGAGGACGACGACGAGGACGGCGGCGACGGCGGGGAGGATGGCGAGGACGGCGAGGATGCGCCGGCGGATGTCGTCGTCGAGGGCACGCGGGCGCGGGACGTCAAGCGCGAGGCGAAGCGGAGGCGAGAGGAGATTTTGTGAGTAAAGCTGCGTGCCCAATGAAGCTCATACTGACTCCAGCCTCTTCCGCGGCGCGCTCGACGACGAGCAGGCCAAGCGCTTCGATGCGTTCCGGTCTGCCATTATTCCGAAGAATGCGATTAAGAAGGTGTGTGCGGTGATGGCGCTGTGGGTGTGCTCGGGATGGACTTGCTGCTGCCCCCCCCCGTGTTGTTGGCTCAGCAGCATGCAGAAAGCCCAAACTATCCAGGCTCGCCACACCATGCCGTCGCACAGCTACTGACACATCCAGATCAACAAGGTCCTCTACGACCAGAACGTGCCCCAGAACGTCGTCGCCGTCGTGGCCACCATGGTCAAGGTGTTCGTCGCGGACGTGGTCGAGACAGGTACGTCTCAGCTTCCTCATCATCCGAATTAAGCTGACATGCGTTTTCCATCTCTGTTGCTGTCTCTGCCTTACCCTGCCCACGATCGCGGTTACTCCTTCAGCGCGCGAGATCCAGAAGCACACCGAAGACCCCACCGGCCCGCTGCGGCCGTACCACCTCCAGATGGCGCGTATGCAGCTGCAGGAGCAGGGGCTCGTCGGCACTCCGGCCGGTCTGGGAAGCGCACGCTCGTCGACCGGTCTGCGCCCGCGGCGGTCGCTGTTCCGTCGCTAAGCGTATGGTGAGGAGTGCTTGAGGAGACGACGAGGAGGTCGGCGAGATGAAGGAAGGCGCTCTCGTCCTAGCATTATCTGTGTACACACTTTCCGGCATTTCTTGCCGCTGTAACATGTCCGTCTTATGTATATTCTAGTCGTGATGACCGTGCTGCAGAACGTGTATGCATGCATGAGTTGCGTCGGGATGTGTCGAGGTGGCTCTACAATGGTGGCGGCAAGGGACCCACCGTGGGAAAGTGCTCCAGTTGACGCGACTGACCTCACACGCGTCGAAATGTCTCGAGATGAAATATCAGGGAACAACAACAATCTACGCTCAGCCAAAAGGAAGGCGAGGAAGGCAAGCACCGACAACTGCATCTCTCTTGCTCCATCTCTCTCATTCTCATCTCTTCCACCTCTTCCTCTCACTCGCCACTATGCCCTCGCTATCAGACATAGAGCTCCTCGACGACATATTCGACACTGTCGCCGCAACCGAAGCCGAAGCCGAAGCCGCCGTCGACGCCGGCTCGCCAAACCCCGACGGTGCGGCAAACTCGTGCGACGAGGACTTTTCCGACGACGAGCCGCTGACGCCTGTCGCGTCTACCTCTACGGGCTCCGCGGCGCCGCTATACCGCCCACAGCCGCGCCCCACCCCGGCGGCAATCAAGGGCCGCGCGCCCCTGCTCCCCTCGTCTACGAACCGCGGCATCGCGACGACGATCGGGCCGGGGGGAAGGGTGGTGTACACTGCCCAGAAGACGGAGAACGCGGAGACGCACTGCTACGTCGTGCAGTTGTGAGTTGCTCCTTTCTGGCTGAACTGACAGACAGCCGGAAGCCGCAGCAGAAAAAGGTATGTGAAGGCGTGCTGATGGGCCACTGACGCTTCTAGCATAGTGAGTACAGCTATCCTCGTTTTGGGCTTAGCTGACCGCAGAAACATGGGACGGCGATGCGTATATCAAAGTCGAGGGGCGGCGGATTAGCATGTACGGGGAAGACGGCAAGCAGTAGGTTTTTTCGGCTGCGCGGACTAACCTGCCAGCATGGGGACGACAGCACTCATCGGCGGACTCCCGGGGGAAGGCTCCGAGTTGCGCATTGGCAGCTGGGACTGCGAGGTGGACCATGAGGTCACGTTGGACGCGTAGGTGCGATATGCTGCTCGCTCTAACCTACCAGGTTCAAGAAGGCCACGTCCTGCCTCAACAACCCGATCAACACACCTATACCGCAGTACTCCCAGGCAGCCCCTCGGAGTACTCCCTTACAGTCCCGCACGCCAGTCTCGTACTCTGCCAAGCCGTTCAAGACTCCCACTATGGTATCTAAACCACGCGTATCGACTCCCGTATTCCACCCCGCAAAAGCCGAGGACGACGGTGGTGGACCGTCGACCTCCGCTGTCGGCGCGGCTTCCTTCTACGCCAAGCCCAAGGCGCCGACGAAGAAGATTGTCATTGGCGAAAAGAACAGCAAGGAGCGCGAAGCGTGGGGTGGAGCCCTGCACGACCCCAGTGCCGAGGGTGCCGTGGTCATGCCTCGACCGCGAGAGGAGGAGATCAAGCACCGCGGTGGTATCGTCAACGACGTTGTTATTGACCCCCATCTGGCGGGTAAGATGCGCGATCATCAGAAGAAGGGCGTCGAAGTAGGTGCCTGTCTCTGGAGCTTTGCTGACAGCAGTTCATGTACCGCTGCGTCATGGGTATGGCGGGCATGAACGGCCAGGGCTGCATCCTTGCCGACGAGATGGGTCTCGGCAAGACCTTGCAGACTATTGCGCTGATCCACACTCTCTGCAGTGGGTTCCCGTGTGCCACCTCATGACTGACCCAGCAGAACAGTCGCCATGGCAGAATGAGAGCTCAGTGTAAGACAAAGTTGTGCAGAGCGCCACTAACTTGACAGCATCGGTCGAGCCCTCGTCGTCTGCCCCGTCTCCCTGGTCAACAACTGGAAGAAAGAGTTCCGCAAATGGTACGCTAAAGCCCGGATATCCGCTCACATCAGGCTACCTCGCGACTTCACCGTGGTTGCAGTCGAAGACGCCGACGAAGGCAAGATTAATGCCTTCGTAAGTGCCTCTATAGCTGCGACGGCTCACCTTCCACAGACCCACCACCGCGGACAGCATGTTCTCATCATTGGATATGAGCGCGTGAGTAGAGACCGTTTGAAGTTGACTGACATTCTAGCTTCGCAAAGTCATGTGAGATTGTTCCCATCCGCTGTCACTGACCTGCCCAGCAAGAAGCTTGCTGCCTGTCAGCCACCAATTGGTCTCATTGTCTGCGACGAGGGGCATCGCCTCAAGTCAAAGGACAACAAGACCACAAAGATGTTTGACGCTCTCAGCACCCCGCGACGGATCAGTGGGTTGTTGAAAACGTGATGTTCTGACACCCCTCAGTGCTTACTGGTACTCCCGTCCAGAACGATCTCGGAGAATACTGGGCAATGGTAAGTTACGAGTTCACCTACTTCGAACTAACTGTCAGGCCGACTTCTGCAACCCCGGTGTGCTCGGCACATACTCGCAGTTTAACCGCGAGTTTGAGAAGCCCATCACCAAGGCTCGTGAACCTAGGTGCTCTCAGGCAGATGCGGAGAAGGGACAGGGGCGCATGGATGATGTGAGTCGTCGATTGTTGGGGGTTATTCTAACTTGCAGCTGTACGGGTTGACGCAGCAATTTGTCCTTCGTCGTACCGCCGAAGTGCTGGACAAGTACCTTCCTCCTAAGAGTAGGTCAAGTTCTTGTCCGGGCTAACAGTAAGCCGAATATGTCGTGTTTGTGGCTCCCACAACCCTCCAGCTGGATATCTTTACGCAGATTCTCGGTGGAGGCAAGGGTGTAGCGCTGCTGCGAAGCATGAACTCTGCTCAGCTCGCAACGAGTAAGTACCGCTAGCCTTGAAATGCTAATGTCACAGTCGATCTCCTTCGAAAGGTTGCCAACTCTCCAATGGTACGCGCGCACCTACAACTGTGCTGACTTCCAGCTGCTTCGCAAGAAGGAAGACGATGAGGACATGGCCGAGATCGCGTCCACTTTGCAGACGGCGACTGCCTTAGTTCGCAACGCTGGCCGCGCGGCTGAGATTGAGCTCAGTGGTGAGGAGGACCTATTACAACTGCCGCTGCTGACGTCCAGGCAAGATGAAGATGCTCGACCGCATCCTCAAGTCTGTTGCGCGTGCCCGTGACGAGAAGATTGTCGTAGTCTCCAACTGGACGTCGACGCTAGATCTTGTCAAGGAGCTCTGCATCAAGCGTCGCTATAACTTCCTCCGACTTGATGGCAGCACACCTCAGAAGCAGCGACAGGAGCTGGTGGACCGGTTCAACAGCCGCGACCGTTCCGACAGCATGGTCTTCCTCCTCAGCGCCAAGGCCGGCGGAGTGGGGCTGAACCTCATCGGGTAAGGTGAACAGCAGACTCGTGCTGACAGTGCAGCGCGTCGCGACTGGTTCTGTTCGACAGTGATTGGTGTGTGACAAGCATTCGCATCTCGCTTACCCGACAGGAACCCCTCGACTGATCTGCAAGCCATGGCTCGCATCCACCGGTGAGTCCGGCGGCGTAACGCACCTAACTCCCAGTGACGGGCAGAAGAAGCCAGTGTACATCTACCGGCTGCTGACTACCAACACTATCGATGAGAAGATCTACCAGGTTAGAGCCACATGTTGCTAGTTGCTAACAGTTTCAGCGTCAGCTCACCAAAACCGGGCTCTCGGACCAGATGATGGGAGGCGGCGGACAGGGGAAAGGAAAGGACTCCAAAGACTGTTAGTTGGGCCCCTCCTTCCTTCAACTGATTGCAGCCTTCTCCTTTGAGGAGCTCCGCGACATATTTTCCGTCAACCTGTACACGAATGGCTGTCAGACTCGTGAGTCCTTTATCGTGATTAAACTGACGTAAAGACGACCTCTTAGGGTGTGACTGCGGGGGGAAGAACGACATTGAGGATAGCAGCGTGGAGCCCGAGACTCGTCCTGCCTCGAGGGCCGGGTCGGCCGAGTCGAGCGAGGACGAGGAGGCGAACCTCGGCTTCTTGCCGGCCAGCCAGTTCAAGTCGGAGCCTGTGAGTAACATAACATTCACAAATGCTGACTACAGACGTCGAAGATGCGCCGCAAGGTTAGTTGGGCGCTCCAACCTCAACTAACGTCACAGGCGGAAGCAGCCCAGCAGGCGAAGCTGTCGGCTCTCAAGGCGTGGCGCCACATGGACCCCTTTGACGCCGACTCTGTGCGCAAGGTCCAAGACAACCTTTTGTATAACCTCGCCCGCGACGACTACAAGACGTACGAGATGACGGGCGGCGTGACTAAAACGGCTCCACTATCCACATCCACCTCCACTTCATCGTCACGGAGCGAAACGCCGGACGACGAGCACCCCGCCAAGAAGCGCAAGGTTGGCGTCAACGGATCAAGCAAGGAGGCATCCGAGACCTCGGTTGCGGACAGCGAGGACGACGAGAGCGAGGGGGAGTTTGTCCCTTCCCATCGGCGCAAGCGCCCGCCGACGCGCAAGGCGGCGACCAAGACCCAGATTGTTGTCGCTACAGAGGACACGGATAAGAAGCACAACATGCGCACGATGGCCGAGGCGGGGCAGGGCGGACGCATCACGTACGTGTTTGAGCGTATCTCCAAGTCGGGGTACGAGAAGACGGAGGCGTGAGAAGACGGGGGCGTAGGAAGAAGACAACCATCCAGGTGTATCGTATCATGTTCACGTAGCCGCATCATGTAAATCATCAACCCGCACAGTTGGAAGGGAGAACAATGCCATGCTAGATCTATACACTACTCGACGCCTACTTTGCCAGCGCCTCCTTGTCGGCGTCCTTGTCCTTTGCCTCCTGGAGCAGCTTCTCCGTCTTGGTCTTGATCTCCTCGGCGGTCGGCGCAGCCTTGTCAATGCTCTGGATGCTGTAGTGCTTGCGCTTCGAGAACGGCTTGCCGTGGATGATCGTCACCTTGTCGCCTATCCGGGCAACTGGGGGTCAGCGATCCGAAGGAGTGAAATGAATGAGGGGAAGAGAACGAGGGCAAGTGTGGAGGGGAGCAGAGCGGGGACAAGTCAGAGGGCAGTGAAGGCAGCGCAACGCCCGAGATCGATGTCCTCGATCTGGAGAGCAGCGCCCACATCCAATTGCCCCTCTGCGTCGCACACGGATAGCGCTCCAGTTTCCCCCATCCGTGCACACATCTGCGGCCTCTCCTCCCCAGCCGACCAGAAACACTCGGCCGCCTCGCCTCGCCTCGCTGCGCTCGGCTCTCGGCGTACGCACCCTCCTTCTCGTCGTGCACGAGAAACTTGGTCGTCCGGTGGATGAGCTTGAGGAGCTTGGGGTGCTCGGCCTTGCGGTTGACCTGAAGTCAGCGACGTCCCAGAAACAGGCGGCACGTTTCCCGGGTGAAGCTGAAGAAGAAACCCGGGTCCGTGTCCGCCATCATCCGTGCGACTCACGGTCACGGTGATGGTCTTCTGCATCGCGCCCGTCTTGGTCACGACGCCGCGGAAGAGGTTGGGCATGGTGGGCGCGGTGGGGTCGGGCGAAAGGGGGCGGAAGCGGAAGTAAGAGCTAGAGAGGGCGGGGTCGGGGGTATCGATGTTGTGTAGAGTATGTTGTTGCTGGACGTTGCTTGTCGCTTGTCGCAATCTCGTTCAAGCTCGTGAACATAAAAGTCGGAAAGAAGGGAAAGAAAGGAACACATGGCAAAACATATCCGATCCCCAACCTAAGACCTCGGCGAAAGGACCGCCCAGCATTGGTCAGGTCCAGGACCAGGACCATAGGGCTTCGGGCTGGAATCCGTCTCCGAGCCCGGGTACATGCATGCTACGACGCCGCGGCTATGATGCAACGGACGACGTCAATATGCGACCAGGTTGCAGTTGTGGGGATGGAGAGTGGGATGGATCTGGTGGTGGCTGAATGGCGTGCAGGCCGGTGCTGGTATGCATGAACAATGGAGGGCCGCGGCCAAAGGCTCCCAGGTGCCAGGTGTGATTTGATCGAAAGCTAAGCACGACGTAAATGAAAGCGCGGTAGTGACATCGAAGCGAGCTTGTCTCGCCAGTCAAGCCAGTGCACTTCAGCTGTTCAGTGACGACGACATCCATCCATCTCTCGCATCTCTTGCTTCTTCTCATCTCACCATCACACACGTCCTCCGCGTGCATTCAAGCACAAGCACAAGCACAGGCATCATCGTCGCCACCACTCTCGGCGCCTCCACACGGACACCTTGGAAGCAACACGGCTCGGCTCGGCTCGAACGCGACCCTCACCTCGTCGACATTGTTGTCCCTCTAACGCTCTAACGTATTCTCTGTTGCTCCTCGCCTACTCCCATCGCCGTCACCCTCTCCGCTCCATCCGCCGCCATGACAATCATTCCTGCCGGGGCCAAGCTTGGTGAGTCCTGAGCGCGTGGGATTGTTCTTGTCGGCTCGCTGGTTGCTAGCGTGTTGGTATCACGGACCCTGCAAGGCGGTGAAGTCGAGTGACGAGTGACGTCTCCGGGCCTCCGGGCCTCGGGGTCTCGATTCGAGATCCTGCCTCGCCTCGCGCACGATCGCATCGAGGCAACAGATGCAGCTCCAGGCCTCAAGTCCCGTGCGCACATCATCACTTCCCATCCTCCTCACACCACAACACAATGCCCCTCCCGGTCACTAAACCCACCCCGCTGCTCCTGCTGACCGCAGCCCCCGTCGACCTGCCCCCGCCCCCGCCGAGCGCCGACCCGCGCGAGCCGGCCAACACCCGCCGGTCGCGGACACCGCAGCGCGGCGCGCGCAGCCCCTTCTCGTCGCGCGCGTCCAGCCCCACGCGCACAGACTCGACGTCGCCCCCGCCGCTGCTCGCGCCCAAGCCCCGCAGCGCCGGCACAAATCTCCCCGCGGCGGGATCGCTCTCGCCCGTCGCGGCGGCGACGCCGGGATCGGGCATCCATACTGGTGCATCGGGGACGCCGGCGCGACAGTCCTCGGGCCCGGGTCTCAACAACCACAACAACCACGGGGGTCACGCGGGCCACACGGGACACTCTGGCGCTCACACCACCGGGCACCACTTCCCGCACCACGGACACAGCCATGGGCACGGACACGGACACCTCTCCCGCCCGTCGTCGCCTGCGAGCATCCACTCGTCTGGCTCGGCCATCTTTGAGCGCGATATCGAGATGCCCGCCGTAGCGTCGCTCACGCTCAACCCGTCGGGGCCGACGCTTTCGCACAAGTCGTCGCGCATCTTCCACCAGCCCCACGGCTCCAACCTCGAGCACACGGTGCCTGCTGTTCTTGACGATGCGGTCGAGGCGCTCCACGCGGGGGAGCCCCACAATGTTCTTGAGATTGAGGCGCCCGTGGCTGCTAGCGCCGGACTCGCCCGCTCGCCCTCGGCATCCTTCTCCCCCGCGCTGCGCGCTCGCGTCACCTCGTTCCCGTCCGTTCCCGGCCTCTCCCGCAGCCCCTCGCCCGAAGCGCGTGGTCCCGGCGGCTCCCCAGGCTCTCCCACCCAGCCCCCGCTCTCGCTCGCGACGGCCCTCGCCTCGTCTCCTGATCGCGACTCGCGCTCGCCCATCTCGCCCCTGTCCATGGTGTCTGCTGTGTCGCCCATTGACACATTGTCCCCCTCCTCGCCGCAGAACAAGCACCGCCCCGCCCCGCTGCGCCAGCTCTCGACTGGCCCGCAGCTGCCCGGCGGCTGGTCGTTTGACGAGGACTCGCAGGGCGCGACCGCAGTCAAGCTCGACGAGCACCCGGCCCCCGCGATCCCCAGCCATCTCACACCGACAAAGGACAAGCGCCGCATCAGCTTTGTCTCGTACAACGACATGCTCCTCAGCGTGCCGACCACCGTCACGTCGCTGAACGAGATCACGTCCGGCAACCTCTCGCCCGACCATCTCCCGGGAACCGTGTCGCCCACTGTGCCCGTCACCCGCTCGCCGGCGCTCGCGGCGAGTGCAACCATCCCCTCGACCCTGTCCGCGATCGCGCCGACCGAAGGCGAGTGGTCCCGCGAGGGCCTCGGCCGCGGCCTCGAGCAGCGTCTCGAGAGCCTCATCTCGACCACCGAGGGGCAGGCCAAGGCGTAGTGCAGAGACACCTCCCCAGACAATTCTCCCGCTCCATCTCCTGCCTCATCTGCCTGCGCTTCCTTTTCTGTTCTCGCTCTCTCCACTCTGTTCTCGCCTTCCTTTTTTGTTTTGTCCCTTGTCCCCTGTCCCCTGTCCGCTTCCCCTGTCATATGGTATAATGCGCCACGCGCGGAGGCGAGTCGAGTAGTCGAGTATGTGATGTGATGATGTCTATGACGATCTGGGGCTCGAGGGCTGGCGTTGAGGAGCGGGTCGTGACGACTGCTGACGAACCGACTGCCGATGTTTGTCCACACGCAGGATCCTGAGTATTGATAAATGTCCTGCGGCCCGAACGTGCACTGTGATCGAGTCCGCATGACAGTCCCGGGCTTACACTAGCGCCCACAGCAAGCTCACACAGAGCGAGCGGAGCTCCCAACGCGACGTCCTACTGACAGCTCGATTCGGCAAGTACACGCCCGCCTGCGTGGTCGTCTATAAACGGCATAAGCTCAACAACCATGCAGTAGGCACCCACTGCGCGTCCGCTGTTTGCCGTATACGTCATTTGCAGGGGTATGCATGTCTCCACTGCTGTGGCGACCCCAAAGATGAGGCGGAACTGTCCCCGCGAGAGCTGCCCCGTACATGTTTAGCCAGGCCACAGTCCTGACAGCTGAATGAGCTGGTTATCTGTGCAAGCTCGCCGCTGCGCGCTGTTGCAGTGTAGCGCCGTAGACTCGCGAGACAACGGACAAAGTGCTTGTGGTGGTACGGTGGTGCGCAGGTGCGGGGCTCAATTCCCGTCTCGTGGCTTCCACGCGATTCAGTTTTGTTTTCGATCACCCACCGTCCAAAAAGTCTGAAATCGACCTCTCCTCAGCTGTGTTGTTGTTGCTGTCAAGGTTGAGACTCGCTACCTCTCCATCCACCATGGTCCGCTTCAAGAACCGCCACCTGCTCGTCGAGTTCATCGACGTGTCGGCGCTCGCGCCCTTCCCGGCTCTGCCGTCAGTCGGCGCTCCTGGTCCCGACGACGACGACGAAGCGACCGACGACGAAGGACTTGACCCCGAGGACGAGCTCGCACCCCTCTCCTCGGCACCGTTCATGCTCGCGCAGCACGGCGCGCCCCTCTTCGGCGACGAGGGGACGGGCATCATCTACAAGGCGGTGCGGGGGAGCGTGCAGGGCGTATTCGGCGACGAGGGGTGGGGACGGGTCGGGAGCAGTTTCAAGGGTAAGCACAAGCAGCACTTGCACTTCCAGCGCGAGGCGCCAGCGCGAGTCCAGCTCACGCTGCAGTCCTGTACCACTCGCCACTGACGACACTCACGATCGTGCGCGTCGCGCGGCCGCACTACCGCCTGCTGTGGGGCGGGATCACGCTGCTGAGCACTGTCGACGGCAAGCCCGTCCTCCCGCGCGTGATCGCGGTCAGCGGGACGATCAAGAAGCTGCAGAGCGCGGCGGTCGTGCATCATCGGCGCAACACGGCCGCGGCGGTCGCGGCGTTGGTCGCGCAGGGTGAGTGTGCTGCTGTGCTGTGCTGACGGGCAGGAGAGAAGGCAGAGGCGGAGAAGGAACGCCTCGAGGCGGCTGTGGCGCGGGAACGCGAGGCGCTCGCGCGCGTGGAGTAGTGTTGTATGCATATTGACTTGACATAGGCGTGGAGCGCGGAGCGCGGAGCGGGGCGGAGGCCATGGCAAGGGTGGCTTTGGGAACGTGGGGTGGTACATTGGGGCGTTATCTACAAAAACAGCACCGGGATTAATATGACAGAGTACAATGTCCGACAATACACAAGACAGCTAATCATCTAGTTTGACAGTCCGGAAACACACTGCAACATGCAGGAAGCGCTCCACCCTCGGGTCCCGCATGCGCTCGATCCGGCCGCTCGTGACGAGCTCAACGCCGCGCGCATCGCGCACCAGCCTGAGTGCCTCACACGTATCCGCCAGGACGTCGTCTGCGGTCAGCTGAGTACAGCACTGGCACATACCGTACGGCTCTCCCTGCGCGGCCATGCGGTCGAAATCGTCCTGCAGTGCGTCCGCCACGCGATCGATCAGCCGGTTCCTGTAATCAGACATCATTCGGTGACTCATGGCACTCACCGAAGCTCGCCCGCCTCGCCCCGCCCCCAGAAACCAAGTACGCGGTCGGCATTGTCGCCCTCCCCGAATGCGGAGCCGAGGGCCGCGCGGAGCTTGTGCGCTCGGGTGCGCTTGTTCGCGTCCGCTGAGGGTCTTCCTCTGGGGCGAGTCGCGGCCGAGGCTGCTGTGGATACGCTGGATCCTCCCGGCGCTCGTTCCGGGGTAAATGAAGGCACCTTGAAGCCCGTGACCCGGCCTCTTCGCCGCGGAGCCGAGGTGTTATAGAATCCAAAAGGCGAGCCAGGTCCGACGGGCTCGACGTCTTTAAATGCATTCTCGCGTTGTTGGCGCTTGTGCTCTGCGTGGTCGGGGCTGCGGTCCGCGCCAAAGATGACAGCGCCAAACCGCCCGTCGTCCGCTATATCATCTATCGTCTGCGGTCGCGGGGCGCTGCGCGGTGGCCGCACGGGAGTGTACGTCGTCAGCTGCCGCGGGGTGCGCCGCCGCGTCGGAGAGGTCTGTGGGACGCGTTTGGGGTGCGCCGCGGGTGTGCGCGGAGACGGAATGTTTGTGCGTGCTCCCAGGGGTGTGCGTGAGCTCATGTCGTGTGAGGTGCAGTTCTGAGATGATTTGTTGTCATGGTCGCTGCTGTCGGTCGTGTGCGCGTCGTCGTTGTTGGTGGACGCGGTTGACTCAACCATCGTACATTTGTTTGTTTTCAGTGGATGGGAATGAGTGGATCGCGTGAGCCTCGCGTGGGTCTGGTGGGTTGTGGTAACGAATAGTATGGCGGGGATAAAACGGTACAAACGGAGGAAGGCTCTCTGTGTGGCCCTGAATGCCGGTATCATCATTACAATCACAATCAAGCTCGCTTCCCTGGATAAGGCCAGACTCGCCACCGTAGAGAAAAGCGAGCTGAGTGGCAAGCTGTCTGACTGCTGTCTGACTGCTGTCTGCATTATGATGATACAGGGTCTGGGTTAGCACATGATCGCAATCATCATCCCATCATCCCATCATCCCATCATCATCAACATCACCAATCGTCATCAAACTAACAAGAGAGTGCAATCGCATCTAGCATCTACTACTACTAATCTACCGTGTCTACCGTGCTTGCTCGGCCTCGGTCCTCATCTCATCTGTCACTCCTCCCTCGCTCTCTCATCGCCGTCGTCGTCGTCGTCAACGCCCGTCTCTCGCACTACTCTCACTACTGTAGCAATCGGATTGTATCTGTCCATCTCCAAATCTTGTTACCCGACTGGTCCGGGTCTCAAGTCTCACCATCATCTCAAACGACCCCGTTGATACAAAGAAACGACAACCAAGAATCTCTCGCGCTCTTATCTTCTTAGCATTGCATCGCATCGCATCGCATTGTCATTGTCATTGTCGTCGCACCACATCGCACCACATCTCTTCATCGCGCGCTCATTCATGGAAGCGAAAGAATACACCACCGCCGCCGCCGCTCGCTAAACCTCGCTCCATTCCACAGGCACTAGCACAATCCCTACTGGTGGACTCGGCTACACACTCCACAAACAAGCAGCAAGAGTGAACCACCAGGTGAGAGTCGTTTCGTCTCACTTTATCACGATCAACCCAGTGTCGCGTGATCTTTCACTCTTGTTGATATTGACCCATCTCTCCGCAGAATACGCAGCATCCCACGCATCATTACGGGCCGCCACGATGACCGACAGCAGTAGAATCATCAATAGAACACGGCTGTCAGGATCAGCTGCCGCCACTGGAATTGATATTGTCATTGCTACTCCATACCCTGGCAAGGTCTCACCTTCGGCACCCTCGTCGCCCGTCATTGGCGAGCAAGATGATGACAATGGCCGGAATCAGCAACCCTCACAGTTCCTGCAATACGGGTCATCACCCGCGCCACCACTAGCAGATAGCCATGCCCCGGCTCCGGTCGTCACGGCTGGCGATCAACTTGCTTCATCAATGTCGGAATCGCATTCCACTTTCTCTCCATCTTTAAACAACCCCACCACCACCACCACTTCCGTTCCTTTCATTCCGCGCTCGATACCCATCGATAACGTCGACCGCGACAACCCGCAGTCGAGCTTATTCATCGAACCCTCCGACTCTCGCGCAATGTCGTCATCCTTTGCTGTCAGCTCGTCCTCCGTGTTCGAGTCTCCGTTCATGACCGAACCCCGAGGAGCCCCCGAGTCACCTGTCAACTACGCCAAGGACGCTGACAGAGAGCAATCTGATAGCGCGGCCGTAGAGTATCCCAGTCGCCAGCACGCTGTCGTCGTCGGTCAAGAACCCCCACCGCCGCCCCGCACGCGTTCCCACGCCCCTGGCCGAGGGCGATTCAGCGACAGTATGGAATCGCGTCAGACTTCGAAGCGCCCTCCTCCGCGTTCCGCGCGCTCGTATCGGTCCCATTATCTCAGGCAGGTATCCGGGAATGAAGGAGGCGCTGCTGAAGAGGACCCACATGAAATGGGCTCGGTGAGTGGATCTTGCACATCCTGTTTGCTCGTCAACCTAGTTGCTGATCTCCTCCACTTTTTACCTTGATATTGTTGCCACCCATATCGCGCACCCTCAACAATGCTTTTTCCACTTGCCACTCTACACGACATGTGTGATATCCACCCTGTACGATCTATACGACATCAGATCCGTATGGGAACGTCGGCGCTCGTGTCGGCACTCACCGCACTGCCGTGGGACACCGAGATGGAGGGGCCGTCATCCCCAGGTGATGACAGCGATGTAAACACTTCCGACGCTTCGGACGCTGAGGCGCGTCTATCCGCTAGTGTGTTCCCCAAGCGGCCTACTGGTACGTTTGCCATGTGCACAACAAAACTGACCGTAGTGACGCGCATGCACTCTTCCCTGCATACGATCCGGCCAATGGAGACGCCCACAAGTCAGCCCGCCTCTCCGTTCACGCCTTACCCCCACGACGATGAGGACTCGTCAGGGAGCAACAGTCGACCTCGTCGGCGGCTCTTTGGAGGAGGGCACCATCACCACCACGCGCGAAACCTCGACTTTCCTTACAAGGAGAATGCGATCGCACGCCGTGCACAAGCTCCGGGCCCAACCGAAATGTCATACCAGCTCGCGGATGGTCAAACAGACCACGACAGTCTTCTTGCTGACCTCCCAACGTCCCCCCAATCGCTACCTGTGGAGAAGCAGGAGGATGCCCTGGCTGTGCCATCACCAGAAGACGAGGTTACACGTGCTGCCGAAGAGAAGCGCATGCGCAGTGCCAGGCTGGCCGCGCGTCTGCAGGAGGTGTTTGGCCTCGAGGAAGAGGAGGAGGTGCTTGAGGAGTTGCCGTGCTGGCTGTTGCGGAGCGTCAGTGAGTTATTCTGCGTGCCTTCCGGATGCGGCTAACATTCCAGTGCTCAAAGGTTATTTCTTCGTGACGCGTAAGCGTATTTGCTTCTTTGCGCATCTGCCAGACCAAGAGTGCACTGTTATCAAGAGCGGCCCCCTGTGGAAGAAGGCTTCCAGGACAAAGCTCAGCACAAAGTTTTGGTTTACTCTCCGCAATGATGTCTTGTCGTGGTACGAGAACTCGAACGTGAGTTATTACTCCTCGACAAAGCTGACTCTGCAGGATCCGTACTTTCCCAAAGGCAACGTGTCCCTTCAGTACGCGTCGAGCTGCGACTCGACTGGTGGGGCGCGCTTCAAGCTGCGGACGACGGAACGCAACTATACTTTTACGGCCGACAATGAGGCGAATGCCGAAGAGTGGATCCGCGTCATTAACAAGGTTATATTTAGGCGGCAGCAGGAGGGCGAGACTGTGCGCCTTATAATCCCTCTCGAGGCGGTTGTGGACATGGAGCTCGGCCCTTCCCTCGAGTTCGCCGAGACGATTGAGATCAAGGTCGTAGACGCCGATGACTCCATGTCAGTCGACAGCTACTTTTTCGCCTCCTTCCCGGACAACGAATACGCATACGAACTACTCCAGAACCTGCTCGATAACCGGCCTTCGTCCCAGCTCCCCAGGAGGTCGTCCGAATCCACACGGGCCGAGAGCACGATGAGCAGCGCAAAGAGCGTAAAAAGTGTAAAGAGCACGAAGAGCACGAAGAGCTCAAAGAGCCAAGGAGGCCAGATCCTGCCCAAGATTGGTTCTGTTCTCCGCCCGCTTCGTCTCAGCGGCGAGTCAAAGTCCGATTCCCGCGTCCCCATTGCAGCACCCACAAAGCCAACATTGCCTTATCACAGCGACGAGCCCTCTGATGCTGACCAAAGCGGGCGCGAATCAGGTCTGTCCGACGACGAAGGCTATCCGCCCAAGCAGACAGGCCCTCCGCCTCCCGGCATGGAGCAGCAGCCGCAGTCGTGGCGAGGCAGCTGGATACGCAACCCCGCGGCCAAGCTATTTGGCAACTCGCCGGGGTCGGGAGAACGCAAGGTTGATGCCGGGAAACGTCGTCGTCCTGCCATCCGCAGGCAGCCCTCTGTCACAGAGGTCCTTGAACCGCCCCCCACGACCAGTGATGACGAGTTTAGCGGTACCGATAGCGCCACCATGTCCCCAAGGCCATCGGACATGTTCCCTACTACTTCGCACATGCGCCCCGAAGAGGATCCCATAGAGCATCAATTCCACTCATTCTTTGCCCTTCCTGAAAAAGAGGAGCTGATTGCGCGTAAGTTGATAAAGCACGTCCTGTGATGATCCTGTTGCTGACTCATGACAGACTTCTCTGGCAGCCTGTACCGTGTCCTCCCCGTTCATGGACGCTTCTTCATCTCGACAAACTACTTTTGCTTTCGCTCTTCGCATTTGCTGTATAAGACTAGGGTAGGTGTCTCTGAAGCTGCAGCTATTAACGCTATCCCAGATGCTTGTGCCCATTCGCGAGCTGTTTGGCATGAAGGCACAGAAAGCGTTCCGTTTTGGCCACTCTGGCCTTATTGTTATCATCAAGGGCTATGAGGAGCTATTCCTCGAGTTCCATTCGAGCAAGCGGCGAAACGAAGTCATGGCGCTTCTCGAAGACCGCATGGCAGCTATTTGCGAGGAGCGTAACCCGCAGAATACTCCTCCCACAGTCCGGGAGACCAAGATTGTCGAGGAACTGGACGAGATTCTGCAGCATAGCGCTGGGCCCACTACGTCCCTTCCGTCGCCGCTGTTCAACTCGGCAGCATCGTCGCTTCTCGACTTTAAGCCAGAGCCCATGAAGATTGTCTGTCTAACAATCGGAAGCCGCGGCGACGTGCAGCCGTACATTGCGCTCTGCAAGGGCCTGCAGGAAGAGGGACACACCCCTGTCATCGCGTCGCATGGAGAGTACCGTGAATGGGTCGAGGGCGTGAGTACTGTGTTCTAAACGGGCGCTGACATTAAGCACGGCATTGCCTTTCAGAGCATCGGTGGCGACCCGGCCGCACTCATGCAGCTCTGTGTCGACAACGGCATGTTCACGGTC
The DNA here is from genome assembly GCA_001600335.1 of Apiotrichum gracile. NCBI lineage: Eukaryota > Fungi > Basidiomycota > Tremellomycetes > Trichosporonales > Trichosporonaceae > Apiotrichum > Apiotrichum gracile. The sequence continues at coordinate 3,784,306 of BCJO01000003.1, read as the reverse complement.
TCATTCATCAAAGAGGGCCTACAGAAAGTGAGTCAAGGCACTGTGACTCCAGCTGACTCTCAGTTCCGCGCCTGGCTCGACGATCTTCTCATGTCCTCGTGGGAAGCGTGTCAGGGCGCCCAGCTGCTCATCGAGTCGCCGAGCGCCATGGCTGGCATTCACATTGCTGAAGCGCTGCGCATCCCGTACTACCGCGCCTTCACTGTGAGTACAACAATTGGGCACAGCTGACAACAGATGCCGTGGACACGCACGCGTGCATACCCGCAGGCGTTTGCGGTGCCAGAGCACAAGCGTGGCGGAAGCTACAACTACATGACCTACGTCATGTTTGACCAAGTCTTCTGGCGGGCTATTTCCGGCCAGATCAACCGCTGGAGGAAGCAGGAGCTGAATCTGGACTCTACCAATCTGGACAAGCTGCAGCAGGACAAGGGTAGGTCTAATGTAACTACACACCTGCTGACGCCAGTTCCCTTCCTGTACAACTTTTCACCGACCGTTGTGCCCCCGCCGCTAGACTGGACTGAATGGATCCACGTCACTGGTGAGTAAGCCGAGCTTTCCTTTGCTGACAGCAGGCTACTGGTTCCTCGACCAGGCAGACCACAGCCAGAAGGAAAAGTCGTGGGAACCACCCCACGGCCTGGTTCAGTTTATCGACGCAGCCCACGCCCGCGGACAGAAGGTTGTGTACATGTGAGTTGTCCTCATTTGGTTGAGACTGACCATCAGCGGCTTTGGCTCCATCGTTGTATCCGACCCGCAGGAGATGACCCGATGCGTCGTCGAAGCGGTTATCCAGTCGGGCGTGTGCGCAATTCTTACAAAGGGATGGTCGGACCGCGGCCAGCGCAAAAACGGCCTGGAGAAGCACATCAAGAACGGCCTCAAAGAACTTAGGAACGACGTCAAGCACGAAGACGAAGAAGAGTTGTCGCCCAAGGACGGTGCCGACGGAATTACGTATCCCGACAGCATTTATGCGATCGACTCGATCGACCACTCGTGGCTATTCCCCCGTATCGATGCGGCGTGCCACCACGGTGGAGCGGGAACTACGGGCGCGAGTTTGCGTGCTGGCATTCCGACCATCATCAAGCCCTTCTTTGGCGATCAGTCGTTCTGGGCTGAGCGAGTGGAGAGCCTCGGTGTCGGCTCGGGGATCCGCAAACTCACCACCGACGACCTGGCCAATGCTCTCATCCAGGCGACGACCAACGAACGCCAGATTGAAAAGGCCAAGATTGTGGGGGAGCAGATCCGCAGGGTGAGTTAGCGGGTTAGTATGCAGCTGACGGACAGGAACGCGGCGTGCAAGTCGCAATCCAGTGCCTCTATCGGGACCTCGAGTACGCAAAGTCGCTCATCAAGCCGCCTCCGTCTGATGACGTGGGCCTGACGAAGAAGGTCTCTACGATCTTTTCGACGGCGTCAAGCGGACGCAAGCGCGTGCGCCAGTCAATCTCGTCCATCTCGCAGGTATTCAGCGGGACAGACAAGGAGGGCCACTCGGACGAGAGCTGGAGCGTCGTCTCGGATGGCGCGCCTAGCCAGTTGTCCTCGCCGCAGCAGCACTCGCGCACGCCGAGCTTTGCGTCGGCCGAGCACCCTGGCACGGACGAGGAGGGCAGCGGCCAATCTGGCAACAGCGCGCACTCGCACCACCGCCACCACCGCGCCGCGAGTGACATTCCGGGCATTTCGACTCTCGTCCATCTCTTCTCCAACAAATCGCGCGACAATAGTATAGACGAGGGAGAGGTCGTCAAGACGTAGTATGGCGTGTAATAAGAGGGTGGACGCAGGAAACGCAACCCACATCATGTACAAAAGTTAAGAACCATCAGTAAATTGTCATATAGCGTTAGAATCATCACGAGCGGCGTACGAGCCACTATGCATCATGTGCAGCTGCCGGTTCCGCAGTGTAGGGTATCGCGATGCATACTTCTCAAATCCTGGCGCGCGCAGCTCATGGGCGGCTGCGCCTGCGCGCCATCTAAGCCCCCCAGCGCTGCGGGGGACTGTTCCCTCCACCGTATCCGTATTCGTGCCGGGCGGGGGTTTACTCGTCGGCCTCCTCGGCAGCAGCGGCCTTTTGGCGGGAGAGCTGCTTCATGCGGCGGATGTAGCTGGGCGTTAGATGGTTCCGAGAATACCAGGGGGGTGGGAGTGATCGGGAGATTGGCGAATTGAGTTATTGTGATCGAGACACAACTCGGGTGGCACTTGGACGCTCGCTGCGCTCGCTGCACTACTCACTCGTCGTACTGGCACTTCTCGTACTCGTGGCGCTCGTCCTCGCACTTCCAGGTCAGGTAGTTGGTCTTGTGCCTGCAGACGTTGAGGGGGATGAGGAGGCTGCGGCGTCAGTCTTGTGCCCTGTGGTCTTGTCTTGGATGAGAATGAGGACGCGAGGGCTTAGGGGTATAGGAGAGGGGTATGAGCTGCGCTGTCTGTGGAGCAGCTCGAGGCAGGACAGGAGGGCAGGATGTGAGCAGAAGGAGACGGAGAGGCACAACAACACAGCGCGTCGAGAAGTGCATTCGCCTCCGCACCTCCTCGCGTCCTTATGGCCACCATGCGCCGACGCTCGTCCCTGGTATCTGGTCTCGGAGCCAGCACCAGGGGCAGACGGCTGCGCTGACCGGACATGGAGATGGAGACGATAGACGATACGATGAGAACGCGGGACCTTCGCGAGACGATAACGCGAGACGACAAGTCGGGCAGGGCGCTGACGCCGGTGCGATGGACTCTGCAGCCGCTCCAAGCCGCGCTATCCTGGCTCCGCATCGTCGTCTCTGCGCCGCCTCTGCGCCGTCTCTGCGCGTCACCATCCCCCGTCTCCGTCTTCGTCTCCGCTCCATTCTCCCCCTCCTCCTCCGCCATCGCTGCCGGTCCCCCCCCCCGCTCTCCTCCAGCCCCTTCCCTCTCCCCCCTTTCATCCACGCCCTCCCCCTCCCTCCCATATCCTTCTCCATCCCTCATCCCTCATCCATCGTCGTCGCGAACGGGTCGAGATACTAACGCCGAGCACTGGTCGCGCCATCCGAGGGGCAGGCGCGCGGCCGCCATCTCGGTCTCGGAAGCGGTGGTGGAAACGGGGGCCATGGCGAGCGAGCGAAGCGAGTGTGTGGGGTAGTCAAGCGGTCGAGGTCGAGGTCGAGGAGGTCGTCGTTGTCGAGCTAATCTCGGCTGGTCGGAGCAGGCAGCAGGCCATGCAGGCTGCGGGTGGAGGCGCTGAGATGCAGCACGCCTGAGTGGGTGAAAGCCCCCGTACCTGCGGGAATTTCGGGATTATGAGGGCGTGGCGGATGCGGGGGTGGAGGGGTCGGTGGAGGTGGTCCGCGGTTGTGGGTGTGTTTTGTTGTGACTCCTGCAGTATTGAGGTCCCTGATGGGGATAGCGACGACGAGCGCGGCGATGGCAAGCACGGAGATGGGTTTTGATTGCTCTCGGAATGATTCAGAGGGTCCGGAAGGATCAGCCTAGCCAACGATAGCGGCGGAGAGCCGTCCTCGCTCCAATGTTGAGCAAAAGGAAGACACATCCCTCGCTCGGCTCACAGCATATAGATAGGAAGACAGCATCACTCCTTCCTCGCCTTCTCTCTCTTCCTCATCACCCTCTACACTCAATTTTATGCTCAACATGAGCACCTCTCCCGGAACACTCATCAAATGGCATTCTCCGCCCTTCACGCCGCCGCCAGGCTCGCCCTCGCCGTGGTTTGCGTCCATCACCGACTGCGTGGATATCGACAGGGCCGTGTCGCCGCTGAGCCTCGGCCTTAGTGTTCTCCATCCTTATGCTGCAGAGCCCATCAAGAACGGCAGCGCAGAGGCCTTTGACATCACACGCATCAGGATCAACCCGTACTACCTCTCCCTAATCAGGAGCATCCCGCTCGCTGCTCCGCTCCCATGGCTGTCACCCCACCAGGAGCCCCCCGTTGAGGAACCCGGCCCCGAGGAAGGCCCTCCAGCTCACCCCAACGAGACAATCTCGGAAGACGTCGAAATGGAGGACATGTCCGAGTCCCTCGCCTCCGATACACTCGTCTCCTCCCTTCCCCTTCTCGAGGACTCGCAGCCGCCAATGCCAGAGCCAGAACCAATGCAGATCGACAACACGCCCGAGTGGCCTCCAGAGTCTTACGTCTCCGATGTAGAGGAGGAGGATGACTGGACCAGGCCGTTGCCCCGAGTTGGCTTCTTTGCCACCCCTGAGGCCATGCCGGGAAGCCCTCCGGCTTCTGGCCCACCAACAACTACCATTGCCAAGGAAGCTCCTCTAGTTCCTCGCCCGCCACCCATGACGGAGGCCCCCGCAGTACTCCCTGTACCCGCTGCTCCCGCTACTTCGGCCCCTGCTCCACCTCGTCCACAGGTGCCAATCACCCGCCTTCCCCAGCCTGTCTTCCACCAGCCCGTGAACGAGCACCTCGAGCCACTCGAGTACCTCGCGCGCCGGCAGAGGGTGCCCAGTCCCCCTCTCCTTACGCCCTCCCCCGAGCCCGAGATTAGGCCCAAGAATGTCATTCCCAAACGGCAGATCACGCTCGCGAGGAAGCCGACCCCCGAGAACGAGGAAGACAAGGAGGATGAGTGCAATGATCCATTCGACGAGCAATGGCGCGTCGGCAAGACGCCCGGACACCAGGGGTCGCATAAGCGTGCCAAGCGCCGTGCCGAGACTCTCGACGGGGACGAAGTAAGTTAACATATCCACGGCAGCTCTGTCTAACATACAATCAGAAATACGATAGCCAGAAGGTCTTAAAGAAACCCTTCCGCCCCCCGACTATGAATAATAAAATCGTCGTCAAGAAGGTCAAGCATGTGGCGGTGTCCAGCTCCCCGCCCTCAGCCCCCAGCTCCAGCATGCCCCCCTCCCCCCCGTCCACTTCTTCCACTAGGTCCACCTTATCCACCGCCAGCACAGCCTCTTCACTGAAGATTGCCGAGTATGAGTATGTACGAGCATGTCGTACTTGATGCATGCATTGGCGGTGCTGCGGCGTAAGAGAAAGAGTGACAACAAGAGTCTCATCCACCCCGCACGCTGATACAGATATTTCTGCTTGATTTGGTTGTTGTTCCATTCCGCGCCCGCACTGAAGCCCCTAAAAACCAAAAACCATGACTGCGGCAACAGCAACAAGCAACGTTAAGCAACAAGCCTCTTCGCTTTGGCTTGGCTTTTGGCTGATTGATTGTAATCTCTCTATCTCTATCTCTATCTCTGACAGAGTGACCCTGGAATTTTGTATTTGTCTCATTCTCATATTCTCATATTCTCATTCACACGGATCCCATCCCAGACACCCGGACACTACTGCAACCAGGTTTACATCGGTCCATCGGACCAACAGCATCGAGCGCGTCCAGCATCGAGCGTCGACAGCCTTGTCACTGTTGTCACTGTCACTCTCACTGTCACTGTCACTCCCTCATCTGTCTCACTCGTCATTCACATCATTCACTCTATACCTCGTTCGCATTCATTGATTCATTGATTCACACCATTCACTCGCAACTCGCACCCACACTCTTCCACACTCTTTCTCTCCTTCTCATTACCACTCACTCTCACCGTCGCCGCCCACGACTCGACACGACATAGACCAACACTCATTCGCACTTTATCACCATCACCGCAAGCGCTTATCCGTCCGCTCGCCACCCCTGCCGCTATCGATTAGCGACAACCACCCGACTTCAGGTGCAGCACAGTCTGCCCTCGATTCCACCTCCACCGGCCCCACTACCACCACCATCACTACCACCACCACCCCTCCCTCCCCTCCATCGCCATGACACTCCCATCCGCCGCGGAGATATGGACGTTCATCGTTGCCCCACAGTTGCCGGTTCCCTTGAGCTATGTGAGCACACTGGTTCGGCCCCCGCGCACAGACACAGACACAGCACACTGACCCCCCAGATCCCATTAGTCTTCCGGGTACTCGCGCTCATGCTTGCCTTGCCCTTCCTAGTAGGGGTCGCACTGGATCTCATCGCCTATGGTAAGTGCTTGCGAGAAGCATGCATTCGATGTTGTGGGGACAACTTATGCTCTTGTCACCGAGGGTGGGAGCGAGCTCCACCACACATGACCACGAAAAATAAAATGCTAACATGACAGCAATCGCGCGAACCCTCCACATCTCGGCATCGAGCCTGCGTGTCCCACGCTCCCCACCACGCGTCCCCCGCGAACTGTGTGATGTCGTAGAGGAGGACTGGGGCGTTCCTTCGGCCTTTACTTCGGGTCTCGAATCGCGGCAGCTCTCGCCCAAAAAGCTCTCGCAGTCTCTTCCGCCTCTGCCCAGGAGGACGACGACCTCGGGGCGAGTGTCACGCGTTCTGCAGCTCCTTGCCGTAGGAGCTGCGTTGCTCGCGATCTTTCTCCAGTGGTTCTCGGTGACCAACAACACTAGCGCGCAGAGTGCACTGCGTCACTTTGGCACACAGGGATCAGCAGAAGCGACAGCGCCAGGCGCGTTGTCGTCGACTCCCACCGCCCTCATTCTTACCGCACACCCCGACGACGAGTGCATGTTCTTTGCGCCCACGATCATTAATCTCGTATCTGACGGATGGGACATTCTTGCCATCTGTCTCTCTGAAGGTGAGTGCGAGTTGCATCGCATGGCGTGCTGGGTGATCGAGTCTGTTCCAGACAACCGGGCACGCTGCGGCGTGGCAACCATGACGACATGAGGCAGTATACTAACTTTAGGCAACGCCGACGGCCTCGGCCAGATCCGTAGCCAGGAACTGTACGAGAGCTACCTCCGTCTCGGCGTCAAGCGGGATAATGTGACCGTTGTGGACAACCCGTGAGTGCTAGCACTCGATGCATGCTGACCCCAGTGCGCTGCAGGACGGCATGAAGGCCAAATGGGACCCGCAGGTCATTGCAGACATCGTCGCGCCCTTCATTGCAAACCACGGCGTCACCCACGTACGTACCCACTGTCTTTTAGCCGGCTGTTATCTCTGGAACAGTGTTAGCTGGCAGGCTATTTCCGTGTTTTCCGCAAAAGCTACTCGCGCTAACATCCAGCTGATCACTTTTGACTCGACTGGCATCACCCGGCACCCGAACCACATTGCGCTCTCGGAGGTCTATCCCCTCCTGTCTCCGCGGCCGCGACTGCTCGAGCTCGTGTCGCCATCCATCGCGACAAAGTTCACCGGACCCCTGTGGTCGCTGGTGCTGGCCGTGCGCGAGCTCGTCTTCCGCCCGACGCCCATGTCCTCGTCCTCGTCCTCGGCACCCACAGCATTCAAGCTCAACACGCCGCGGACGCGCACAGTCTCGTTCGTGTCCTCGCCCGCGCAGTACATCACCGCCATCCGCGCCATGCTCGCGCACAGCAGCCAGCTCGTGTGGTTCCGCTGGCTGTACGTGAGCTTTTCCCACTTGATGTGGGTCAACCAGCTGATAGACGCGACCGCGCCCGCGGCAGTCGCATAGCTGGTCCTGGCTGCTGGCCCTTGGTGTCCATGTCTCGGTTGTCTCGGTAGACTCGCATGTGTTTGTTTGTGTTTTTGTTATAGATTTCTCGGCCCATCTCACTCATTCATTGCCATAGACTGGATGAAGGTTGCATGCTTTCGCAGATGGGCTTGGCGTCATGGGCGCGGGCGGTTGTTCGTGGGCTCGGGGCGGCTGTTAGTGGGCTCGGGGCTAGGGCGGCAGCTCCCACGATCCAGGCGTGGTTAGCTACGACTCGGATCGGGCTAGCTCGCTAGCCGGAGCAGACTTGTGGGGTGCGGTAATGCCGGGCGCTAGTCGTCAAAAAGTAGTGCGGCGATAGGCGTTGCCCGTGTCTGACCACAGAGTGGGGATCACGTGGGATGGATGCATGGACATGAGGACTAGTATATACGGATGGGATGGACATGATGGTATGGAGTCATAATATGATGGTTGGGTCGTGGCCCATAGATGGCAAACGCGTCGTTGCTGAATCAGGCAGCTGCGCCATTGGCAGCGCCATTGGCAGCGCCGCTGGTAACGCCGTTGGTAGCGCTGGACTTGGCAGGCACGGTCGGTCCGGCGGGGAACGGCGCCGGCGGGTCAGCGAGCCACGCCTGGCGCTCGGCGGCGGTCGACTTCCAGAAGGCCGGGAGGACGACTGTCGTCAGCAGGTTCTCAACACATTGTGACCTACAGTCCTTGAGCTTGAGGATCCACCAGCGGTGGGTGCCGTCGCTGAGCTCCGCCCAGCGAGCGCGGAAGCCGAGGCCGACCACGGCTTTGGTGTCCAGTCCCGCCGCGTCGATCCAGATATCGAGCTCGGCGGGCTCGGGGAGCGTGGCCTCTTCTTTCTCAAAGACGGTGAGCTCCTCGTCGGGCTCGGGCTCGGCGTTGTCGTCATGCTCGCGGTGGCGGTGGTCGCGCCACTGCTCCTCGTCCGTCCATGGTGCCGGCTCGGTGCGGAGGCGGTAGTACGTCTTCATGAATGCGGGGCCGTCGGCGGAGGGGTCGGGAGGGATGACGGCCGTGACGCGGCGACGCGCAAAGGGCATGTAGTTGACTTGCTTAATGGTGTTCAGAGCGAGGGGAGCAAGCATGGGGGTAAGAGTCGTGCGTGCTGGAGTTAGATGGAAATTGCCTCCCAACTCACCTTCCTCCGGCGTGGGGACAATCGGGTTGTTCTCTGGACGTTAGCACCACACGTACACTGGCAACGCACGGATTGGAGCGCCCCAGCCTCCATCGTCTGCATCTTCCTCCTCCTTTGGTGCCTCAACCGCAGACCCCTGGCGGTCCATGTACGATCCGCCATACACCGTCCAGGCCGCCTGGTTGAGGCTGTCGCGGTCAGAGATGGTGTCCTCGACGGCTTTGGACAGCTTGGTAGCCTGCACGGCGGAGCGGGCGAGCGCCTCGGCACGGAGGAAGCGGGGCGCGAGGTATTCGTCGGTGATCACGCCGTGAAGGTTGACGTAGGTCAGGAAGGTCACGACAATGTCTGCAGTTAGATACACTGATTTCGTCATTAGCTCACCGAGGAGAAGGAGTGTGCGCTCGATACCCCTGCGCTGTCAGCTGAGGACTCCGACCGATTTGTCAACTGACCACATCCCGTCAGTCTCACGGCGCGCCATGGCAAGGAAGCCGCGGACGGCCTTGTCCGTGTCACGGAGGAGGCAGCAGCCCTCTCCCACGGCGCCCTCATTGTACAGATCGAGCGTCTTGCGCGACACGCGGCGGTGGGCGCTCCTCGTCGGCTCATACGTGATGGCGTCGTCACCAGTGCCACCCCAGTGCAGTATTGAGTATGTGTGCGAGAGACCGAATGCGTTGCGGGCCTGCTGTCAGCGTTGTAATGGCACACACGCACAGTCGTCCAAAGTGACTTGGTCGCCGTGGTCTGGAACGCCTCGAAGCGCGAGTCGTAAAACGCCAGCGTGGCGTCCATCACTGTCGTCAGCGTGGCCGGCGATCAGTCTTACGCCGCGAAAAAGGGGGCCGTGCGCTACCGTCAGTGCCTTCCTTTTACATTCCTGCCTTCCTTTACTCACATACTGTTATCCAGCGGCGCCTTGAGCTCCGGCTCCTCCCCCTCGCCGCGGCCGAGCTTCCACGAGTCGGCGGCGTACACGCGCCCGGCGCTGATTTTGGGCTGTCCAGGCTCGCTGCCTGGCAGCTCGACAAAGTGCTGGCCGTGCGCGTCGGTGCCGTTTTTGAGCACGTCCTCGACCCAGCCGTTCAGCCCGGCAGAAATGTCCTCGGCAGTATACTCCCCAGCGGGGAGGAGAGGCACCTTGATCCCCTGCGTCTCGTACTCGCCAAACGGCTTGATCTTGCCGTCGAGAGCGGGGTACGGCGGGAAGCGGAGGAAGTGCTCCTCGGGAACGTAGTCGTCGTCCACGGCGGTGGTGTTTTCGGCTGTCATTTCAGCTGTCATGAGAGGTCAGAGGGGAAGTGGAATGAGATGATGGGAGAAAGGAAGGTCAGCTCATTTCCGTCCAAAATGTCCAGTCACCGCGCACAGATCAACTGCGACCAACCTCGCGACGACTGACCTTCCTTTATGACATGCGGGGCTCCAAGGTCACTTTTGATCCCGCTTGCGGGAACCAGGTACGTCACCCGCGCCTGCTTTTTCTTTTAGCTTTTCCCTGTTAGTTTGCCTTGACTACGCACTATTGACTAGGAAAAAATCACGTGACTCCACCCAGGAAGGGCAGGAGGGCCAGGGATAGAGTTTGTACCAAACATTGGGCAAGCCATTTGATGGACGAGCGCCCAAGTGCCCAAGTCGCCCCTCAAAGTAATATCCTGTCCCCCGTTTTGTGATAAACAAGAGACACTAGCCCTTCTGTTGACATTCTTGCTTTTCTCTCTTTTCTTTCTCTCTTCTATCCACCTTCGACACTCGCTAACCGCCAGCAACTACCCCAGTCGACACTCACCACCACCTAGTCCCCTGTCACCGTCACCGCTATGGTCTTCAGGAACAACGGGGGTTACGCCAACCTCCCCTCGCTGGACGCCAACGGCAACCCGCGGCAGAACGGCAGCCAGAACGGCCGCTCGCGCGGACCGTCGCCCGTGCCACCCTACGACCCTTCGTATGACCGTGACCGCCCCTACTCGCCTGGCCACTTCTCGTCTGTGTCGAATGTGTCTCAGAGCTTCCAGTCCCCGTACAATGCCCCTTCGCCCATGTACAACTCGTACGGCGGCTCGCCCTCGCCCGCTTATGCCCAGCTCCCGCCCCCATCTTCTGTTGTCTCCCCCCCATTGTCTGCTGTAGCCTCGCCTATGAGCACCCGCTCCAGGCTGCCAAACTTTGAGGCTGCTCTTGCCCGTGCTCGCGCGACTGCTGGCGAACTCCCGCCCCAAGGTCCGGGTGCTTTCCCCGCCCCGCCGTCACATATGCCTACCCCGCCCCCTCACATGGCTACCCCCATCCACATGCACACTCCCTCTCATGTAGCTACACCCCCGCCCCACATGCCTACTCCCCCGCCGCGCGCTCCCCAGCGCTCGATTGGCCAGCCGCTGCCGTCGTACCTCCCCCCTCCGGACCCCAACCACCCCGATCTGGCTGTCGGCTTTACCCAGTCGTCCACCGTGCGGTATGCGATGGGCTACGGCCGTGAGCGCTCCCGCTCGCCCTCGCCCGGCTTTGACGACAGCGTCAACTACGACCGCGTTGCGGATGTCGAAAAGGCTTTGATGATGGAGCAAGAGGGCGCCCAGCTGCACCAGGCTGTCCGCCCGCCGTACAGCTCTGACCTGAACGGCGACATTTCCGTCATGGGCGGTGGCTACTCGAACGACTCGCGCGACTCGCTGTACAAGCCGCCTCTTGATGACGAGTTTGAGCCCGTCGCCCTCGTCTCCAGCCAGGAGGAGAAGGACACGCAGCATTTCGGTCCGGCGCCGACGCAGCGTATCGGCCGTCGTGGCCAGAATGCCCGTCGTGTCAAGCAAAAGGTGACGCTCGACGACACGGGCATGTTCGCCGTCGAGATGCCGATCCCCACGCGTCTCGCGCAGTTCCTCCCCGTCAAGGGCGTCGCCGAGCAGCGCAGCACGCGCTACACCGCTGTGACTACCGACCCGAACGACTTCCCCGCGTCGGGTGTGCTCCTCCGCCAGAACAGGTACAACCCGCCGCGCCAGACCGAGCTGTTCATCGTCATTACCATGTACAACGAGGACGCGGTGCTCTTCTGCCGCACGCTCTACGGCGTCATGAAGAACATTGCGCACCTGTGCCACCGCAAGAACTCGCGCACGTGGGGCGCCAACGCGTGGCAAAAGGTCGTTGTTTGTATCGTCGCCGACGGCCGTAAGGTCGTCAACCCGCGTGTCCTCGACTGCCTCGCCGCGCTCGGCGTGTACCAGGAGGGTGCGATGACCTCCAAGGTCAAGGACCGCCCCGTCACGGCGCACGTGTTCGAGTACACGACCTCGTTCGCCCTCGACCCCGACATGCAGTTCAAGTACCCCGACAAGGGCACGATTGTGCCTTGCCAGATCATCTTCTGCATGAAGGAGAAGAATGTAAGCTAACAGAGCCCTGAGGCTAGCTGACAACCAGGCCAAGAAGATCAACTCGCACCGCTGGTTCTTCAATGCGTTTGCGCCGCTGCTGCAGCCCAACGTCTGCATCCTGCTCGACGTCGGAACGATGCCCGGCACAAAGTCCATCTACCACCTGTGGAAGGCGTTTGACCTCAACTCGAACGTCGGTGGCGCGTGTGGCGAAATCGCTACCTTCAAGGGCAAGGCGTGGAAGCTGCTGCTCAACCCGCTCGTCGCCGCGCAGTGCTTCGAGTACAAGATGTCCAACATTCTCGACAAGCCCATGGAGAGTCTGTTTGGCTACTGTGCTGTGCTGCCTGGTGCCTTCTCGGCGTATAGGGTGAGTTATTCGAGACACTCGTCACTAACTCGCAGTACATCGCGCTGCTCAACGACGCAAAGGGCCAGGGCCCCCTCGCGTCCTACTTCAAGGGCGAGAACCTGCACGGCTCGGGAGCGTCGACCTTCTCGCAGAACATGTACCTCGCCGAGGACCGTGTGCTGTGTTTTGAGATTGTCGCCAAGCCGAACGCGAGCTGGGTGCTCAAGTATGTCAAGAGCGCGATCGGCGAGACGGACTGTCCCGACACGTTCCCCGAGTTTATCGGCCAGCGCAGGCGTTGGCTCAACGGATCCTTCTTTGCGGCTGTGAGTAGAGTCTGCTTGAGAAGAAAGAGTCGCTGACGTCAGCTCTACTCGATGATCCACGTCAAGCGTATCTGGCAGTCGGGCCACGGGTTCTGGCGCCGCGTCGCGCTCATGGTCGAGTTCTTCTACAATGCGCTCAACCTCATGTTTGGCTGGTTTGCCATGGGCAACTTTTACATCTTCTTCGTTATTCTTACCAACTCGCTGTCCGGCCCCGAGTTCCACCTCAACGGAATCGAGGTCTTCAACACTATCCTGCAGTATTTATACATCGCAGCGCTAGTTGCCTGCTTTATCTTTGGTCTTGGAAACCGTCCCCAGGGGTGAGTTTAGTAAGAGTGACTGTGGCTGACGGCAGATCGCCTTGGAAATACCGCATTGTCATCTACTTTTTCGCCTTCCTTACCTTCTAGTGAGTCTACTGCTCAACGCTCGTAGCTAATCGACAGCATGCTCTGCTGCGGCGCTGTCTGTGTCGTGCAAGCGATCAAGAACCCGTCCTCGCCCATCTTTAGCCGCATGATTGTCTCGCTCGTTGCGACGTACGGTATCTTTGTCGTGTCGTCGATCCTCGCGCTCGACCCGTGGCACATTTTCACATGTTTCTTCCAGTACCTCCTCTTTACGCCGACGTACGTCAACGTGCTGCAGATCTACGCCTACTCGAACCTGCACGACCTGTCGTGGGGCACAAAGGGCAGCGACACGGTCGAGGACGAGCTCGGAGCAGTCAAGGGCGTCGGCAACAGCGTCGAGGTCGCCCTCGTGACCGACCAGGTAGACATTGACAGCGCGTACCAGGACGCGCTCGACAATATCCGCATCAAGCGCGACAAGGTCGACGAGGCGCCCAAGAAGAACGACACGGAGCAGAAGCAAAAGGACACGTACGCAAACTTCCGCACAGACCTGCTGCTCCTCTGGACGCTCTCCAACGCGCTCCTCGCCAGCATCATCCTCGCCGGCGTCGACGCCTCGTCCACGTTCACCGGCTCGGGCAACCGCGCAACAGTGTACATGCTCGTCATCCTCGTCTTTGTCGCTGCCATGGCGGCGTTCCGCTTTGGGTGCGCGACGCTGTACCTCATCATCCGCCTGTTTACTGGTGTCTAGAAGAGCTGTAGTTGAGCTGCAGAGGAGAGGTGGAGGACAAGGAGGGAGAGGGGAGACTCGAGTCGAGTCGACTGGGAGATAGACGCGAAACACGCAAAACCCCGGCTACGCCGGCCGCTGTCCATAGCTAGAACTAGACGGCGCTGTATCACCAAGTCTGAACATTACATCCATGTGCCCGAATGCCATTCTTGCAAGTACTGCGTGGTGCTGGTGCACAGACGTGACACTGGCTCTCAGCTCGCCACACTAACAGCCACAGTTCTACTGCATGCATCACATCTAGTACACCCAGTTGGCGACCCACAGGGCGAGCAGCACAAGGCCGAGCTTGACGCTGTCGTGCTCGTCGGCCAGCGAGCCAATGTTGCGCACGACCGAGCCGACAGTGTGCTCGCGCCAGCGGCGCGCGCCGCCGACATAGTTCTCGGCGGCGCCGGGCGCCTCGGACGAGGAGAGGAAGGCGGACCAGCCGGCGGGCGACGGCGGGATCGGCGTGGTGGGCGGCAGGGGCTTGTCTGCGCTGTCGCCCGAGCCGTTCGCCTCACTGCTGGCGCCGGCCTCGGCGGACTCGGCGTCGCGCGCCATGAGCGGGATGGCCTCGTCCTTGTTCTCCACTGGGGGCGGGGGCTTTTTCTTGCCGACGGCCCACTCTGTGATCTCACCCGTGGCGCCGGACACCTTGTACGAGAGCCAGACGAAGGCGACCGAGCTCACGACGAGGTTGACGGGGCGCCAGCGCGTCGCGGGGAGCACGAGGAGGATGGCCTTTGTGTCGGCCGCGAGCCAGCCGTGGAACTGGAGGATAAATGTCTCGAGGGAGATTTGGCCCACGAAGCAGAAGAGCTGCGAGCTGGCGCCGCGTAGTAACGGGGTGGCATTGCGCAGCGCGACGTACCCCAGGATCGGGATGAAGGAGACGGCGGCGTGGTACGCGTTGTACACAAACTTGCTCGGGCGCGTGAGCTCAAACCACATGTACCATGCTACCGCGAGCACAGACAGTACATAGGAGCCCGCGCGAACCGTCGGCCACCACGCCCGCTCGGTCACCTTGTGCTCCTTGATCTTGATGAACGCGTACGCGGCAAACATGCCAATCCACACAATGTACAGGTCGAGCGTGACGCGGAACGACCACTCCTTGGCCGACCACTGGATGCGGAACACGGCGTTGAGCACCTTGAAGATGTCGGCCATGATCCACTGCTGGTGCATGAACGCGGTAACGAGACCCGCGCACGCGAGCAGCTTGGAGACGAGGAAGAGCGGGCGGTCGTTGTGCTTGTGCCCGATGGCCATGGTCGCGTAGATGATCATGTACCACCACGACACGAGGGGCGCAAAATAGTAGAACACATAGTCCGTGTTCATCGTGTACGGCAGCACGACGGACAGCAGGTTGAGCCGGACGAGCACCATTGCGATGCGCTTGAAGCCGAAATCGGCCTTCTTATAGTAGAAGAAGAAGTGCCCGTAGCCCGTCATGAACAGGTACGACGCGACGAGCACGCGGATGGGGTTGTAGATGCCCGAGATCTTGGACGCGCCGAAAAAGTGGTAGATAAGAATCGCGACTGGGGGTCAGCACTGCCTGGTTGGTTCTGCTGGACTCACTCTGCATCCACCCCTTCCACTCGTCGGTCATGTCGCGGTTCAGGAATCCCATGTCTTTGCCCTTGGACTTGAACGTCACGAGGCCGGCAATGAGGGCGGCGACAGTCAGGCCGCCAAAGATCTTGGCGTCATAGTCCTTCATCTCCTTGAGGAAGACGGTGCTGCGGTCCGCGAGGAAGAGGTAGACCATGGCGAGGCCAAATGTCGCCCATGCCCCGGCAGCGGCACCCGAGAACATGTATCGCCGAAGCGGGGATGCCTGGCTGACGCGAGGGGCGAACCACGCCGTGATCGGCGCCCACAGTCCAAAGAAGAGCAACAACAGGCCCTGCAGCGGCCGCACAGTGTTGTACCGTCTGCAGCACGTGCCCTCCTGCCCGCCCTTGCGCATCGCGTCCGCGCAGCGCCACGAGAACATGAGTTCCGCCTGCTTGTTCATGATCGCGTCCGACCAGTGGATGCCGTCGCTCGTCTCGCTGTCGACGAGCAGCTCGTTGAACACGGACGGGATGATGACTGGCGGCGGGTTGTCGTGAGACAAGCGCGCGTACAGGTCGGCATTCATCGCCTCGACATCCGCGCGCACAATCGTCTTTGCGCGGTCGGCGTTGAGTTGCTCCTCGACGGGATCCGGCACGGGCAAAAAGAATATTGCGTCGGCAATCGAGAAATCGCTCTCCTTCTTCTCAGCCTTTTGCCGCTTGACCACCTTGGCCGCCGGCGGCACTGGGACGGAGTTGGCCTTGTCATCGTCCTTGCTGTACTTCACGCTTCCGTCCGGTAGCAGACCGGGAATCAGGCTGCCGTGCGTGCTCGTCATGTCGTCCCACGGCGCGACGAGCGGCGAGACCGGCTGGCCCTGGTGTGCGCGCAGCTTGTCAAACGTGCTGTGGATCGCGGTCGTCCACGCTCCCAAGCCGCCAGAGGTGGGGTTGCGAAGGAACCACAGTCCCGAGCCCATGACGAGCAGCGAAGCGGGCGGGAGCTCGCCGTCGAGCAGCCGCAGCGTCTGCGTGCCGTTGAGATACGGGTCCCTGAGCGTCAGCGCGCTACAAACGTACAACAAAACCCGACCTACCACCAGAAATCCAGCGTCACCTTGCCCTCCTTGCCCTCGAGCACCGCCGTGCGGTCGGTATGCTTGTCCGAGTCTGTCTGCCACGACTTGGGGTACTTGGCCCCCTTGTCGATCTGCCGCAGGGCAGCAAAGTACAGCTGGCGCACGTTGCTGTCGCCGACAAAGACGGCGTGCCGGTCACCGGTCGTGGCAGAGCGGTGCGACGTCGACATGGGGCGCGAGAGGCACGTCGCGATCGTCTCGTTTCCGAGCGCGTTCTGATAGCATCCTGGGCGTCAGATGGATCGTCACTTCATCTCAACCCTCCATCCTACTCACCCTCGGGCTGCCAGCTCTTCCAGCTCCCCGGATCCAACCACTTGCCGCCGCTCTCCTGCCCCTGGCTGCCTAACAGCGCTGCGCAGTGGTACGCGTCCTCGTAGTCGAGGAACGCCCAGCGGAGGAGGTTGCCGAGCACGATGGCGGCGACGACGGTGCCGCACGCGTACTGGTACCAGATGGGGTTGAGGCGTGCGGCGGACGCCGCGCGCTGCTGGGGCGGCATCTTGCGTTCGGGCGAGGGCGGAGCGTATGGGTTGGAGGAGAGGGGGCGGAAGGGATGGGAGGGATGGGAGGGAGAGGAGGGGGTCGCGCCGTGTCGCGCGCGCGGGGCGGCACTGAGCGGCGAGGGCGAGTATGCGGTCTGCGTCGCGGGAAAGCGGGCGGAGGGCGGGTGGTGAGGATGCGCGTGTTCGGACGGAGGGGTATGCGAAAAAGGAAAAGTTAAAGTCGAAGGTGAAGATGAAGTGGACAAACTCGTCGACGAGCTTGATGAATTGTCTATTGAGATTGGCAAAGTGGAGGGCGGACCCTGGGTGCTGTAGACGTTGCCGTAGCGCGGCGAGGGCATGCTGGTGCTGCTGCCATTAAGCCTTTAAGCGCAATTTTCTGCAAGTCTATGCTCCGGCGGCGCCGAGCAAGCTGGAGCGGAGCGAGTGGAGAGGTGGAATGGACGAGACGACAAACGGGCGGGATGCAGAAACGTTTGCACAGTGCAGGTATCAATGTCGAGACCCGCAGTGTGCAACGTTCCCACCCGCGGTCTACTCTCAGGCACTCTGCTCTCTGTACAACCATCCATCCAGCACTGTATGCACTTGTACGCACTGCACGAATTGTGTCTGCCCTTAGCGCGGTTTGTGCAGAGATCCAGCTAGCATGGGGTATGACTGCTAGGACTATGCGTGCTAGTTGGGCTAGCTGGGCTCCCATTGGTGAAACACTACGCGCGGTCATTGTGGTCAGTGTGGAACGCAGGCCGCCTGGGCCGCAGACAGCCTTCGCTACCGCCCGAACCGCTCGATATAGTTCTCTCCCTGTCTGTGCATAGTTCTCGAATAAGCGCATGGGGTTGCTACTCTCCTACCTTCAAAGATACCCCCTGGTGGACAGGCTATTTCTGACGTCCACACCCAATGTCGACACGGCTCAGGCCGCGCAGACTGACCCTGTCCGCCTCTTCGCCAGCCAGGCGATCGTCGGAATGTCAGGAGTCTAACGCTGGAGACCCTCGTTCCAACGCCTCTGGAACATATTCTCCACGACATATGCATATCTACTCGCTATCGATGTATCAACTGCTACCAAACAAGTATCACCAAAATTGTAGCTCTTAAGCCATGCCTACACCCCCACTCACTGGCTGTCGGTTAAGAGGAAGCTCACGACCTTGCTAACCTGCTCGCCAATTTTGACCATGCCCTGCAGCACACCCACACGGCGCTCAACTTCTAACCGCTTCTTCTCCTGCTCCTCCTTGGCGCGGTTGAGGTACTCGAGCACCTTGGCAGCCGCCGCCATGGATTCACGCGTCGGCTCAGGGTAGCCCTTGAGTGCGTTTTCGAGCTCAGCCTCCAGGGCTGGAATGTCGTCTGTCGATGAAGGCGAGGTGGGGCCGCCGGCCTCGAGCTCGTCTGCCGAGGCAATGCCGTCAAGAACCTTGAGTACCTTGAGGATGAACGCGTCGATACGAGGAGTCGTAAATCCGCGCGTGGACAGTGTCTCCTCAAGGTCACGGCTCATGAGCGAAGCGTCGTCCGTGGCGTACAGATCGTCCTGGAGCTGGCGGCGGGCCTGGTCGAGGTCTGTCGCGATGAGACACGTGTGGGCAATCCAATTCGTAGCATCATGCTTGACAAAGACCTTCTGGACGAGGTTCAGTTGCGCACGCAGCGTCTTGGCGCTCAGTGAAAACGGGGCGTGTGTTTCAGCGGCAGTGGAAACGGTCAACGGGTTGGAAGACGGCCCCGTGGAGGCGGTCAGAGGGTGAGAAGGGCCGTTATTGGAAGTGGCAGATGGCTTGCCGTCAGCCGGTCGAGCAGGAGTTCCGTGAGAGTTAGAACCAGGCGAGTTGAGTTCAGTGCGGTCAGAGGGAAGTCCCATGGTCTTGCGCTTCTTGGGCGACGGGGAGCCGGATGTGGGTCTGGTGTGAGTCAAATACAGAGATGGTTGACTCACGTCTGCTTGTCGGGCCGATCCCGCTTGACCGATTCACGAAGGTTGGTCGCGTAGTCTGGTAAAGTGGGAAAGTACTTTGAGACGCCCAGAGGAATGAGTCTGTCAGAGTCTGATTCCTCAATCGTGAGCACTCCCGTGAATCCCTTCCAGCTGGCCAGGTCTTCAGCGTTCTCAATCGCAAACGGCGTGTTGAGGTTGATCGGCTGGCGATGAAGAGTCTCAACAGCAGCGGGACCGGACACCTTGGGCTCGGCATACGCGACAAAGGCGAACCGCGTCTTGACCGTGGGAATGGAGAAGATGTCGACGGATTGGCTTGGTGTAAGTACTGGGTGCAAGGAAGGCACTCACATGTCTCCAAACTGCGCAAACAAGATGCCAAGATCCTTTGCGGAGATGTAATCCGGGAAACTGATAGTCAGTTGTGCGCCTGAAGGCCGAACTCACTGAGTGACACAGAGAGCACCGGCGCGGGGCTGGAGCGGTTCGTCTTCAGGTTCAAGAGGTGTAATGCTAGCCACGGGCGCCGAGGGAGCGGCTGGAGCAGCGACAAGAGGCACAGTTGGCTTGACGGGCGAAGGGGACGGCTCCGGCTCTACGTGAGCAGGTGGTTCGGGACGGTCAAAGGGCGACTTGCGGTGTGACGGGTCCGCGTCACCGCGCTGCCAAGCACCGCCCTCCGTGCTTCCACCCGGAGCAGGGTCACCGCCGCCTGGACGGTTGTAGATTTCCTCAATGGTGCGGTCTCGCCTCCGCTTGATGTAGCTGTTCGTCGAGGCGACATTGGCAATCTTCTGCGCAAGAACAAAGCCGTCCATCTTGCTTCCCAGGGGAATGTAGACCAGAGTGAGGTGCGTGTGCAAAAAGTCGGTGCAGATGCTACGCCAGAGCTTGTTGAACTGGATGCTCTCTGGCCGCGTTGACGTGTCGAGGCTCACGATCGCCGCCGGGGAGCTGCTAAAAAGCACAAACTCGTGCGACATGGGCCTCTTGTTGCGAATCGAGTTCTGGAGCAGGTCGTAGAATCCCTCCGTGGCCTTGACCATGGCCGCCAGCTCGGTGCCAAGTGAATCAGTCATGCCAGCGTCCTTGCGCAGCTTGGCGCCGGACATGCCGCTCGACAGGTTCCACTCAACAGCCGCTCCCCATCCCTCTCCGGCACGGTTGGACGCCTCGGCGTACCACACCGAATTGGCTTTGCCACTCTGGCAGATTGCACGGTGCAGGTCGACAGCGTCCGCTGGATGGACGGTGACGTACTTGGTGATCGGTAAGTGGCTCTCGGGAAGGGAGAAGACTGTGGTGGTGTAGTTGGCGATGCTCGCAGTCGTGGGTGGCGTGAGAAGCGTGAGGGTAGGCACCGCTTCCGCACCACCACCGACACCACCGACACTGGCTCCTCCTCCTCGCTTGGGCGGAAAGGGGGGCATGGACTTTGAGAAACCAACAGAGCTTGCAGAACGTGGGCCAGCAGACATGGGCATACCCGACTTGGGACCGCCAATACTAGAAAGGGGTCCTGCCGAGGGGGGTGAGATGTTCAACTGCGGCGTGTTGGGGGCGTATGCGCTTGGCTGGCTGGGCTGGTACGGGTCGTAGACATCCGTGTCGACTGTGGGCTTTCGTCCTGGCTCAAAGGGAGGAAACTTTGGTGGAGGGTGAGTGGGTCCGCTGGGGTTGTACTCGTCGTACGGCGAGTGATAGGTAGGTGTCTGGGGCGTGTTGTATCCGCCAGCAGAAGGGGGAAAGGGAGGAAATGCGCCGAGCTGTGGAGGGGGACCCGGTGGGAAGTTTGGCATGGATGGTGGAGGAGGACGAAAGTGAGGTTCATTGTTGCCATAGACTGGTGTTGCTGGCGAGTAGGCACCGCCAGCTGGAGGACGCGGGGAAGGATACCCTCCGCCGCCGTTGAATCCGCTCATGATGCTGTAGGCGTCCTTTATAACGTGTACTTTATGTCCGCGTGGTGTGCCGATTGTCTGTCAGAGGAGGAGAGGGGGTTAGAGCGAGATGAAGAAGACGATAATCAAACAGTCAATCCTTACTTTGTGTGTAAGATGAGATGCGGGTAGTAGTAATGTGCCCGTACGCGAGAGAAAGGACAAGCTGAGGTGTTACAGTCCGCTGTTCAATCAAATGGTCAGAAATGTGTGAAAGTTCTTGAAGAGACGTCAAAGAGAGAGAGGAGAGAGAGGGGGAGTAAATGATGAGGGGGCAAGGAGGTTAAGATGGTATGGGTAGTAGTAGGTAGCAGTAGGTAGTAGAGGAGGGTTAGAGGCGTGGGGTAGAGTGAGCTATTCCCCGATGACCAGGCCGGACGGTTAAAACGATAGACAACAAGAAGGATGAGTTGTTGCTGTTGTTATTGTCCGTCGATGAAGACGACGACGGTGATGATGAGAACGGAAGTATGAAGTAAAGAGAACGATGGATAGAGATGAATGATGAGAAATGATGAAGAGAACGAAGTCGGCAATGACAGATCTGGTTGCGGAATGCTGCTGCTGTTGCTGGTTACCACCACTTCCGCTCTCAATGTCTCTCACGGGTTTCAGGAACACCTCATCATCTGCCTCGGTTATGGCTCACGCTACAATCACGTGTATGAGACACGGAACTATTTTTTCCGCAACTCCAACCCCGAACGCCCAGGGAGAGGAGAGTTCATGAACGAGACTGCTCTCCTCCAATCTCCAACCTCTTCACCGTCATCGTCGACTACCCAGCTCTACAACGATCAAGATGGCCCCCTTGACAGCAGACGCGAAGCGCTTGAGGGTGAGCAGAGTGATGCAGGTTACAGAGCTGCCAGGCTGACAATTGCAAGACGATCATCATCTCCTTCCCCGTGCTCGTCGTCACCTCGGCCATTCTGTACCGCCGGAGTAAGTGTTACGCGCAGTCACAGGTTCCCAAAAGACTAGGTACCTGTTCCAGACCATCACTGACAAGACAGCGTACCTCGGCGAGGAGCAGCGGCGTATCCCGAAACGCACCGACGCGCAGGAGAAGGAGAGCATCCTGCAGTCGGGCACGGCGATTGGCGGCGCGCCGTGGTTGACGCAGCAGCAGCAGGACGCGCAGAAGGAGGAACAGCGGTCGCTCTAAGGCGTGGTCGTTCTGGAGAACCGCGGCCGCTCCAGCACACCGCCACAACATTTTCTCCTTCTCTCACGACAATCTCCACGAGGACGACGGCAACGTCCCCTCCATCTCCCACATAGCATCATCTCCACGATCTCTCTTATCTCTCCCATATCTCCCAGCATCGTCGTAGTACACTGTAGACAATCAGTACCTCTACGCCATTTTGTTTGTCTGCCGCACGTAAAGCGTCATAACGCTTGCGACGCAACTTGCGCTCCTGCGCGTCGCGGTGACGGATATGTTCCAAAAATCATAAACAGCTCATATCTCTCATGTGCACACTCTACTTCTGGAAGGGGAGGACCTTGGTGCCGGGGAGGACGTGGGGGTTGAGCGAGTAGTTGCACTGCGTGGTCAGTCATTTCACTCAGGAGTAAACAGCCGATCCGGGTTTCCGGATGGACCGGCGCGCATGCGCTGCGCTCGGACGTACGTTGGAGTAAGCGACACCAGCGCCGAAGCTGTCCGTCAGTACTGTCCACGCGCGCGGCTTACCCAGTGGAGAGGGCGACGGGCCATCCACGACCTGCGAGTCAGCGATCCGTAGCTGGGAGCACTTCTGGTGATGCGGGGCAGATGTTTGTGTCGGGCGCACCCGAGGCGCACTCGCGGCGAAGAGCCCGGGCTCTATCCTCGCTTAACCCGCACACGACTACTCACGCCTGAAGATGAGGACGGACGCGACGACACCGACACCAAAGCCGATACCGGCGTTGACGATCAGGTCAGCGGCCTGGGGTTAGCTCCGCCGCGCGGTCGTTGGTTGCGTCTTGCGGGCGCGCGCTCCGCGAGCGGCGCAATCGGACTCACGCAGTTGTCGAACTGTGGTGTCAGCAGAGTCCCAACTAAAGCGGAGCAGGAGACAAGCTGAAGCGGCTGCGGTTGCCTAGCTTGCGACACTGCGGCCGCGACGCCGAGAGTATCCAACGTCATACCCGCAAACTTTCTCACCTTGCGCGCGATGACATCCTCGGAAGCGACGGGGGCGGGGGCAGAGACGACGGGGCCGGACATTTTGGGGTTCTTTGAAAAGACTGTTAGTTGGTATTCTAGTTCTAAAGGTTGGACGATGAGCGGGCGGAGAGTGATCGCGAGCAGGAGTGCGTGCGACTGACGTCGAGTGCGGCCTGGTACCTGGCTGCAGCTGGCTGGTGGTGGTACGGTGGTGCGCTGACGGAGCAATTCGGGTTTTGGGCGGACACGTGGTTGTGGCGCGGGGTCTCCACAGTTGGTGTCTTGGTGGCGACGGTGGTGCACAGACATGGCAGCTCGTACGCATCCTGTTTCGTGCATGCTTGTTGCTGTCGATGCATCTAATGTGCTCTACTTCAACCCGACTGTCGAGATGCGACATCAAGAGGTGATGAGTTGAAAGTGGAATAGCAGATGGCACTGGGAGCGTGGCGCCGCTCATCGTCGGATGACTCCAGGAAACGGAAGCCTCGACGCATCACAGCTCCTCTCTCCTGGATGCTGGAGGCCAGTGCGGACTCAGCCTCCAGATCTCTCGAACCCATCTCTGGTGATCCAAGCGGGACATGCTCGTCGCATGGGTGTGGGTCAGACGCGCTCGACGCGCTGTACCGCGTACGCGCACCTCCTCGTGCGCAATGTAAACATTGCACAAAACATGCCTGTGGGCATACTGACAAAACAATAACAATACCTCCATCTCTCTGCACCACCCTCAGCATTGACATCTTGTTCTACCATCACCACTTGTTCGTTTACTACATCATTTGCAGTCCGCTTCACCGTCGCCGTCATGGCGCCCGCCCTCCTCAAGCGCGACTTTGAACCGCCAAACTCGTTCCGTGCGTCTCCTGACTCTCAATTGAAGCCAGGCTTGGTCCTGACTGACCCCAGAACTCCACACCGTCATCGCAGCCTGCGTCATGCTCTTCCTCGCGGGCGTGTTCTGGAACGCACCGATTCTGCGGCATGCGATAGCGGGTATCAAGGTGAGTCCCGAGTGTCCAGTTGGACGAAGGGGCGACATGGTGGTGACTACTGGCATCTCACCTAGCAGACCTAGCCCACCCACTGACTCCAGCTCCTCGTGACATCAACCCACGAGCTCTTCCACCTCCTCACCGGCCTCATCTGCGGTGGAACGCTGGTGTCCATCAGCATCGACCCAAACGTCGGCGGCGCGACGCACATCATGGGCCTGATGCGTGCCAAGCCCCGCGTGCCGCATACGGTGCATGTGACTCCTGCGGGCTATGGCGAGCTGCACTGGAGCGCAAGGAGTCTTGCCACCCTCGCGATGGGATACTTTGGCAGCAGCGTGGTGGGGTTCTTGTACATCGTGAGTTTGTGGCGGGGCTGGGCTGACTGTAGTTTTGTGCTTGTGGGTAAACAAACGTGGACATGCGATGCCTCCAAGCTTAGTTGAGCGGGCGGATGCTCACTTTCAGTCGACATTGTCGCGTCCAAGATCGCGAGTTTTACCATCGCCTTCGGAATGCTAGTACCGCTCGTCCGGGCAGATACCCTACTGTGAGTATTCCTCCGGCTCCACTGACACAGAGCCCATTCGCGAGCGTGTTCAGCCTCGAGATGATCCTCATCGGGTTCTGGTTCGGGGACCACGGCAACGCGCTGCGTTTCTACGGTAAGCGCTTGCTTAACAAAGCTGATATCAGTACTCTGGATCGGCGTGTTCAACCTCTTCTACCCCGTGTGGGACTATGTCGATGAGGCGGTGTTCGACAAGCCCAACTCGAGCGACTGCAGCCAGTTTGCGGACATCAGCGGGCGGTCGAGCGCTCGTGAGTTTGATCAGTAGAGCTGGCTGACACCAGTGTTCTTCGCCCTCTGGGTCGTCTACGACTGCCTCGTCTTCGTGTCCGCCCTCTTTGCGGGCATCATCGTCTTCCATGTGAGTAGCCAGTCCGTGCGTGCTGACCCCTAGAAATCGACCGAGCAGATGTATGCCGACGCGTGAGTGGTCCCTTTGGCAGCACTGACCCCAGCGCGGCATTCCTACCGACCTGAGCACGACGAGCGCCGGGCCGATACCGGCAGCTGGCTGCTCGCATCTTATGTACAGTACGGTCCGTGTAACAGATACAAGACAGATACCGCCGATAAGCACACCCCATACCCATGTTTTCTAGCCTCGATAGCCTCGAATTCGTGCTCTGTGGTACTAATCACGGAATCTGAAATTCCACTGAAATGCTGAAATGCGAGCCGGCGCCGTCCGACCCGATGTGGAAAATCGAGAACAAATATCAGTCAGCAACGCGTGGTGAGCGGAGTGAGCCGAAGAGCATCCATCGCTCATGAAAGCAGCGGCGAGCCGAGCAGTGCAGCGAAGACGCCGCACTGTCGCGAGACCGGATCCCCAGAGAAATTAGAGTGCAGATGACGCGTAGTGAGACAGAGTGAAGTGGACTGACTGGACTTGGCCTCGACTGGGTGGACCGGATAATCAACACCGCCCATGCCGAGTCCGAGCTAGAGCCGAGATTGAAAATCATTCATCCACCATGACGATCTGACGATTTCTTTATCTCAGGACTTGGTCGCCATTCTGTTTACAACTTTTTCCTTTCGTCTTTTCTCTTCTTCCTCCACTTTCATTTCTTGGTTTCCTTTGTGCCGGCTACCACCTCCTGCCCACACCGAGCTATCCATCTCGCTCGCGGCGACAGGCCCGTGGATCGATACCACTCTCGCCTCGCGTATACCAAAACAAAAATAACAACACTTGCTCAAAATTCAAAATGGGGGACGCACCGTCATCCCCGCCGCCGCGCGCACCAACCCTCCCGCTGACCGTGGACCTGCGCACAATCCCCGACGCCGCGCTGCGCCTCGACCTCGAGCCGATCAGCGTACCATCCCGCTCGCCACTTGCGCGCTTCACAAACTGGGCACGCACGTTTGAGTGTGCGCCCAAGCGCGTGTTCCAGCCTACGACCGAGGTGCAGTGTCGCCAGATCATTGAGCTGGCGCGCCGCGAGGGCGCGACCGTCCACCCCGTCGGCGTCGGGCACAGCCCGAGCGATCTGGCGTGCACCAATGGGTGGCTTGTAAGGATGGAGGGACTGAGTGGCGTCGTTAACGTGAGTACTGCGAGGTTATCGACCGCCGCTAGAGGGAGCTAGGCCGCTTCGGCCGAACAGCCGAGGAGCAAGGGCAGAGTGTGCAGCTTAGAGAACGTTCGTTTCCAAGCTTGTTATGTCTGCCCAGCTCCTGTCGACTGCCCGATAGCAGCGGACATGGCTTGATAAGTTGCCACCGCACCCCTCGCTGACATACAGATCGACCACGTGAAGAAGACGGCGACGTTCCGGAGCGGCACGACGCTGCACGCCGTGCACGCTGCCCTTGCCGCGGCCTCGCCGCCGCTGGCCCTGCGGAACATTGGCTCGATCAGCGACCAAACGATCGGCGGCCTGATCTCGACGGCGACGCACGGGTCCGGCGTCGACTATCCCGTCATTTCCGAGGACGTGCAGTCGCTCTCGCTCGTGCTGCCCACCGAGGGCGCGCCGGTCGTCACCTGCTCGCGGACGCAGGACGGGCCGCTGTTCGCCGCCTCGCAGTGCGGGCTGGGCGCCACCGGCCTCATTCTCACAGTCGAGATCCGCGTCGAGGACGCCTACCGCCTCGAAGAGGTGAAAACCTCCTATCCCGTCGACACGGTGCTCGACAACCTCGACGACATTGCGCGCTCGGCGCAGCACGTGCGCGTGTGGTGGTATCCCGCGGGCAAGGGCATGGTCGTCGCGCGCGCCAACCGCACATATCTCCCGCCGGTGCCGCACGGGTCGTACCTCGACCACCTGCTGGGGTATCACGTCACGCAGTTCCTGCTGTTCGTCTCCCGCTTCGCGCGCAACCTCACCCCGGCCGTGGGGCGGTGGGCGTGGTCCCTCGCGCGCGGCGGCGGCACCGTGGTCGACCACTCGTACCGCGTCTTCAACTTTGACTGCCTGTTCCCGCAGTACACGTCCGAGTGGGCGCTGGACGCAAAGGACGCGCGCGCGTGCCTCGACGAGCTGCGCGAGTACATTGAGCAGGAGGAGGCGGACCCCAATGGCCTCCGCGTGCACTTCCCCGTCGAGATCCGGTGGAGCAAGGCCGACGACATCCCGCTCAGCCCCAGCTATGGGCGGGATACGTGCTGGATCGGCGTGGTTACTTATCGGTAAGTTGCAGTTAATCCTTTGCTTTGCTCACACTCAGCCCGTACGGCCTCCCCGTCCCGTACCGCAAGTACCAGGGACGCTTTGCCGAAATCTGCGCGGCGCACGGCGGCCGCCCGCACTGGGCAAAGGAGCACAACCTCACGCCAAAGGGCATCGAGGCGCTGTACCCCCGCTTCGACGAGTTCCGCGACGTGCTCGCCCGCGTCGACCCGGAGGGCATCATGCGCTCAGAGTACGTGCGCCGGCACATTGGCGGCGAAGACGTGGCGCTGCGCATGTTCAAGCGCCGGCCGTAGGACGGTGGTAGAATAGACTAACATAGAATGGGTACAGTGTACAGGGTAGGTGGATATACATGATGCAGGTTATTTGGGTTCTTGCACAATCCCGGGCACTGCGGTGTCTCAGTCGTCGTCGAGGTTGACGAGCTTCTTGTTCGCCTTGTTCTTCTTCAGGTGGGTGAAGCGCTCGAGCCACGGCTCGTCGACGACGGCCGGCTCGGCGCGCTTGGCCTTCTTTGCCTGCCGCTCGCTCGGGAGGCGGATCTTGCCAATATCGTTGGCCGGCTGGTCCTTCATTTCGGGCCGCTCCATCATGAGCTGCAGTCAGTTTCTGCAGAGGTGGTAACTAACCTGGATGCCCTTCATGTAGATTGCGCGTTCCTCGGGCGAATCGCGGAAGGCTTCGCTGTGCGCCATGGCTGGGGTCAGCTTGGAGTAAAACAGACAGCTCACTCGTCAGACCAAGTTTGGTCACCAGATCGTCTGCCGAGCGTGGTGGCTTGGCTGGCGCGGCCCCAGCACCGTCGGACATGATCTCGTCCACGAGACTGTCCGCCTGCGCGTCCGACTCGAGAGCTGCCTGCCGAATCGCCTTGTCGCGGCGCTGCTTCCGGATGAGCTTGCCCTCCTCGTCCTAGCAGTTAGTTTGCGCACCTGGTTGGAACTCACCTCCTCCTCGTCAGAGTCAGAATCGTACTCTTGCTGGATAAAGTCCTGCCTAAGTTCCTCCTCTGCCAGGCGGACGCGTTCGAGCTGTCATCAGTAATGGTTCTCTGAAAACTGATTGTCACTCACATTGCCCTTGACGTATCCCGCCGGGTCGTAGCGGAAAATGTTGTGGACACCAAACAGCTCGCCCTTGTCGGCCTTTGCCGTGGCGCCCTCAAAGCCCTTGTGCGTGCGGCGCTCAAAGGTGCCGTCGTTGAGCTGGCGCGCTCGCTGCTGCTTGTAGACTGACGGTTAGTCAGATTTCTTTGAGTACACTCACTTTGACGCTCGTACATGAGCTCCTCAATTGTGCCTTGGCTGACAAAGCGGTAGACATCCCTAGACGATCAGCCTCTTCACAAAGGGCAACACATACACAGGGCGCTTCTGTCCGAATCGGAACGCACGATCCATGGCTTGAAGATCGTTCGCGGGATCTGAAGAGTTAGAGCCGGCGGACATAACATCCTTGCAACTCACTCCAGCTGGGGTCAAAGATGATGACCTTGTTGGCCTTGCTGTCAGCGCCACATGACACCGCCACATACCGCTGTGAGATTCAGGCCGACACCACCCGCCATCGTGCTGACGAGCATGACGAAGGTGTTGCTGTTCGGATCTTGGAACCTGTCCACGATGTTCATGCGCTCGGCCTTGTCGACCTCGCCTGAGAAAATGTCCGAGTCGAACCCCGACACTGGACGTCAGTTCCTATCCACTTTGACAGCTCACATTCCTCGGACATGTCGATAAAGTCCTTGATATACTTGAGCAGGCGGACAGAGTTGGAGAAGAGCAGAACTGCCGGGTCAGCGCGTCATCTGCTACTTAACTTACCCTTGTTATTCTCCTCTGGTTTAGACCGCCACTCCATAAGCATGCCTTTGAGAAGCTGCACGTCAGCTTGGTGTTTGCCCTATAACACATACGTTCCATTTGCCACAGTTGTCAGGATCGCTGGCGTTAGCTAGATACTGCATCTGATCCTCACTAGGCGGCCTCGACAGCATAATGCCTGGCAGGATCATACGGCTCGCCAACCTGGATGTCAGCTTGCACGCTCGAAAACAAAGCTTACACAGAACTGGAAAACGCGCTGGTTGATCTCACGAACGCGTGGCGGATCACCCTCATCTAGCGTGTCAGCAGAGAGCCGTTGCTGATGCCCGAATTCGTACTTTGGTACAAAAGCGCCATGTGCTGATCCGTTAGCATTCAGAGGAAGACTTAACCTACATTGGCAACCCGTCCCAAGGCGTCAAACCTGCTGTCAGCACATCACAGATCGAAAGTCACTCACATTCTCAAGATGGCCTCGCGCACTTCGTCACCCATGGAGTTTGTCTGGAAGCAACAACGGGAACGGTTCTTGCCCGACCCACACTCGCATGGTTCCTTCGCTTGAAGGATGAACTTGACATCTGAGGTTAGACGCCGACGTAGGGGGTGAACCTACCGTCAGAATCAATGATCCTCTTGTAGACGGCGGCCTGGCGCGCTCCAAGAGGACACAAGACGACGAGGTCAGTCTTCTTGGGAAGCTGGATGTAAGCTGCTTGGTCTAGGAAAGAGGAGCTTACTTCATGAGCGATTAGACGCTTGTCTCGTCGTAGATAGAAGTGGGGTAGAATCGAGTTGTAAACCTGCCCCAGGCGGAACTGATGGGTGAGCCAAAATCCGCTAACACCGCAACTCACAACTGATTTAATGACCTGCTCGATGGTGCCATCGTGGCGGTGACCTTTGTTGATCGGGTTGACTGCATAGTCGCGCCACTGTTTGACCGTTCCCACCCAGCCTCGCTGCGCCTGAAAGTCAGCTCACGATGTCAACGCTGCTCACGAAGTCTAGCACACTCCACATTTCGTCCATTCGGTTCTGGATCAGAGTTCCGGTCAGAGCAAAGCACGACTTGCACGGGATCTTCTTGACTGCGAGACTCAAGAGGCCTTTCATCTTCTTCATCCGGTGCGCCTCGTCAACAATGACCACGCTGCATATTAGCTTCTTCGAGTATCATGAGCTCACGAGAATGGAAGCTTCTTGAGCTCATCTGCAGCTCGGCTGACGAGATCGTGAGAGATGAGAACTGCCCTGGTTAGCTTTGTCGACAGGGTCTACTCACTGATGTCCAGGTACCCTCCCTGCATCGATTTGAGGGTCGGTCGGGCTGTGGCAGAAGTCCAGATCTGATACTCAAAGTAGCCCCACTGAAGATAAGCATTTGGTCAGTGCGTGCACTTACGGTGTCGAGTTCGCGAGACCACTGAAAGTTGTCAGTTCGTTAAGCCGAGCCAGCTTACGTTGGGTATCAGAGAGGTGGGGCACACAAGAAGTGCAGTCGCCCACTGCAGTGGAGGGAGCTTCTCTCCAGTAGTGCGAATGAGGTGCTTTCGTCGGCCCCCGTCGACGCCCGTGCCGGTCTTGCGCATGATAGCGGAAAGCTATCTGTCAGTGACGTTATTGCCTGCCCAACTCACAAATGAGATGACCTGAACAGTCTTGCCGAGGCTGTCATGTCAGCCATACACTCAAACCGTTGCCTTACCCCATATCGTCGCCAAGGATTCCGCCCATACCGCGCCGATACTTGGTGTACATGAACTGCACACCCGCTCGCTGGTACTCGCGCAGAAAGCGGTTGATGCTGGAAGGTATCGCCATGGTTTCGTCGTCTGGATCCAGCTGGAAACGCCCGATAGCTCTTTGCTCGTCCGTGCAGGGGAATCCCGGCCGCTCAGTCATGGCCTCGAGCAGCTTACTGGTTGCCTCATCCATGACCGGAATGGAGCTGGGCTGTGTAGCTAGAGTTGAGGAGAGGTCGTACGCTGAGGTCAGTTAGATCTAACGTCCCTTCCACCCACATTCAAAACGCTCGTCTTCAGAGTAGATTTCCTGCTCCTCGATGTTTGAGTCCGAATCGTCAGAATCAATGTTCCAATCCGGTTTCCGATCGACATTGGGTTTCCTATCGATATCAGGCTTCTGATCATGTCCCGACGAAGAGCCG
Organism: Apiotrichum gracile; assembly: GCA_001600335.1. Taxonomy (NCBI): domain Eukaryota; kingdom Fungi; phylum Basidiomycota; class Tremellomycetes; order Trichosporonales; family Trichosporonaceae; genus Apiotrichum; species Apiotrichum gracile. The sequence goes on along the minus strand of BCJO01000003.1, from coordinate 3,752,977 downwards.
GCAGCTCCCCCGGAATTGACGTTTGTGGAATCGTGATGCGAAAAGGACGAGTTCTGCCATGGGACCACGACAATGTCGTCTTCTCCGTAGTCTTCCTCCTCCTCAGGCTCGTCCTCATCCTCGATGTCAACATTAGGCTTGACGTCGGGCACCTCGGGTTTCGTATCCGGTTGAGCGTCCGGCTGCAGATCTGCCTGGATAGTGGGCTTGACATCCACCTCAACGCTCGATTTGACAGCCGAGACTTCCTCGGGCTTGACTTCTGGCACAGGGTCGGGCGAAACAGGCTCAAACAGAAGCTGCGGTAGTGGGGCAATGGGGTCGACCCGATCTGATGGCCTAGCATTCACGACTGTGGCTTGCAGTTCCACTGGAAGCTCACTCGCGACGTTATGTTGAGGTGGTGATGGGGAGGGATCCACGTGCGGAGCCATCTCACGGAGTATATCCTCGGGGACAAACTGGCCTTGAGGTATCTCTTATACCAAGTCAGTTGGATCATGCAGCTGCAAGAGGAGACAGACGTACCGGCCAGTATTGGAAGCGGATCGAAATCGAGGATTTTCTCTGCGCGGTCAGAGATCAGCTGTTTGCATCCACTCACGGCCCTCGTACTCGAACCGGCGCCACTCTTCATCCTCGTCGGCGTCCGAGGCGTCGTCGTCGAGCACTTCCTCCACACCGCTGCGTCTCCGCTTCGAAGGCTTGTCTTCCTTCTTGTACTTCGGAGGAAGCTTTAGTGTGGAGAGGCCCTCCTGCTTTCGCCGGATGTTTTCCACGCGGATCCTGTTGCGCTCCTTCTCGTTGTTACGCTCGCTCGCATAGTCTTTGGCCTCTTCGAAGACATCGTCGTCAAAGTCGTCCTTGCGGGCTACATGGGACAAGTGTGAGTAGGAATACATGACCAAGACAGGGACAAGAAGCTCACGAGGCGAGGCACGAGACGTAAGGACAGTCTTGGTTTCCTTTCCTTCAGACTTGCGGGACGTCTTGGACGACTCGCTCTTTCGTCCTGGTCGTTAGCTGCAGCAGCTCGTAGTGTATCTCACTGCTGGTCCGCGACGACGATGACCTCTTGGTTATGGTGAGCATGCTGAAAGCTTATCACTCAATGTCCAAGCCGTCATTCGGCGGTAGAGTTGCGCGAGATGACGGAACGACAAAGGAGGTTGGTCAAAAGCAACAGATTTGGGTGGCAAAACGCGTCCAAAGTAATGAAGCTGAATGCGGTTGACATCACCACAACAATAACTTTCCCACGGTAGTCTGCTCGCTGCCTCCACTTTCCATCCAACCCGAGTCGCGATTTCAATGTCGCTTGATGACTTTCCGATCCGCTCTCTACAACCGCAAAACAACAACACGGCAGCTAGCAATGAGCCGGATCCTTGCGCTCTCTTCACGGGGGTTCCGGATAACCGTCTCGCTCCGGCCATGCGCCGCTCGCGGAGTCGCTGTGCGCGCAGCCAGCTCGACCACTACCTCGACCGCGGGTCTGTCCGACAAGGACAAGAAAAAGGCGTTCTCGGCCACCTTGTTGTTGCCCAAGACGGACATGCCGCTGAGGGTGAAGAATGCGCCTGTGGCCGAGAAGAAGTTCCGGGATAGGACCACGCACGAGCTCTATCGTCGTCAGGTACGTCTGGTGACCAACGGCAGGGCCGCAATATTGGTGATGTGACTGACTTGCCCAGTTCGAGGACAACACGGGCGACTTCTTCATCTTCCACGACGGGCCGCCTTATGCGAACGGAAACTTGCACATGGGTGAGTCCTGTATTCTACTGAAGCTGACATGAAGGCCACGCCCAGAACAAGATCCTGAAGGATATCATCAACCGCTACAATGTCATTCGGGGGCGGAAAGTCCAGTGAGCTTAAGGTCCTTGCTCAACGGTTACAAGCTGACTCTCAGCTACGTTCCAGGATGGGACTGCCATGGCCTTCCGATTGAGCACAAGGCTCTCGCTGCCCTGGGAGTGAGCTTGCCAACCGACGCCAAAAGCTAACGACAGAAAGCACACACCGCTCTCGATCCCGTCAGCGTGCGCCAGGAAGCCCGCAAGTTTGCCCTCCAGGCGATCGATGTGCAGAAGGAGGAGTTTAAACAGCTGGGCATCATGGCGGACTGGGATGTCGAGGGCGGTGTCTACCGAACCCTTGGTGAGCTCAAAAACCCAAGCTCATTCTAACTCTCAGATCACGGCTTTGAGATCCGCCAGTTGCGGCTCTTCCAAATGATGGTGTCCAAGGGGTTCATCACCCACCGCCACCGCCCGACATATTACTCTCCCTCGTCGCGGACTGCCCTGGCAGAGGCTGAGCTCGAGTATGCCGACCTCAAGTCGAACTCGGTCTACGTCGCTTTCGGCGTGGAGGAGGAGGACATGACACCCCGCGTCAAGGAGGCGTTGGAGAAGGGCAAGCAGAAGCACGCAGATGCCAAGCTTCACCTGGCCATCTGGACAACCACACCTTGGAGTCTGCCTGGCAACATGGTGGGTGCCATCCGTCGGATCAGCTAACGTTCCAGGGTGTCTCGGTTCACAACGAGATCGACTACGTCGTTGTCCTCAATGAGAAGAAGCAGCTGCTGGTCATTGCTGAGGCCCGTCTTGAGGAGTTGCAGAAACATCTCGGACCCCTGGAGATTGTTGACAAGCTGTCTGGTGAGTGTTGTGCGTTGATACCAAGCTTACCTGGAAAGGCAAGGACCTTGTTGGCCTTCGCTACACACATCTCTTCAAGCCGGCGACCTCCGACGGTGATCGTCCGGCGGTGTTTGCTGCCGACTATGTCACTGCCGACTCTGGTACCGGTCTTGTCCACTCTGCCCCTGCACACGGACAGGACGACTACGATGCGTTCAACGCTGCCAGCATTTCCACTGCGGATATGCGCTGCCCGGTTGACGACGATGGATGCTTCACTGGTGAAGTCATCACGTGGAGTGGCAGAGAAGGAGCGGGCGAACTTGTCGGAAAACCCGTCCTTGGCCCCGGATCCAAGGCCATGGTCAAGCTCCTCCAGGACGAGGGAGTCCTTCTCGCCACGGAGCTCATTGAGCACCGCTACCCCTGCGACTGGCGTACCAAGAAGCCTATCATCATCCGGTGAGCGATTTGACAGCAACATCGAGGTATCTGACTCTCTTAGCGCCACGCCACAGTGGTTTGCCGACGTCGAGTCGCTCAAGCCCGGAGCCAAGGAAGCTATCGAGAAGATCAACTTTGTCCCGGATACAGGTGAGACAGTGGGCATGATAAGCGAGCTGACCGCAGGCCGTAACCGTTTGACTGCCATGGTCTTGTCCCGATCTGAATGGTGCATCTCGCGCCAGCGCAGTTGGGGTGTCCCCATTCCTGCCCTGTTCAATGCTCAGGGCGAGCCGCTGCTTTCTAGCGACTCCCTGGAACACATCATCTCGGTGCTGGATGCCAAGGGCGTCGATCACTGGTGGTCTGGACCCGTGGAAGACTTTATTCCCCCGGCCCTCCAAGGCCAGAAGTTTACTCGTGGCTATGATACCTTGGATGTTTGGTTTGACAGTGGCACGTCCTGGTCGCTGATCGAGGCCGCCAAGCTGCGATCGCCCGATGAGCCACTTGCCGACGTTTATCTGGAAGGATCTGACCAGCACCGCGGCTGGTTCCAGTCGTCGTTCCTCACCCGCCTGGCCGCCCTCCATGGCGTCGAAGGGAAGACTCCGATGGCGCCATACCGCAACCTTATTACTCACGGATTTACCACGGATGAGTCGGGTGCCAAGATGAGCAAGTCCCTCGGAAACGGAATCTCTCCGATGGATGTGGTGAATGGGACTAAGGTGAGACAACATTCCTTTCGGGAAAACCCAATCTGCTAGAGATTAATGCGGAAAAACTGACACCAATTGCAGGCCACTACCGCATACGGATCGGACACGCTCCGTGTATGGGCGGCAGGCATCGACTACACCCGCGACGCTTCTATTGGACCGACGAGCATCTCGCACGCGGCGGAAATCCTCCGGAAACTGCGTAGTGCCCTTCGATTCATCCTAGGCAACACTAGTGCCACCAAGGCGAAACCTCTGGATCAGGTGCAGCTTGGGCTTGTGAGTCATGCCACGCCAACAATGGGACGCCCCCGCTGATACTTTAGGTTGAACGGTATGTTCTCCACGAGCTGAGCGCTATGGAGAAGACTGCCCTGGAAGGTTATAATGAGTACACATTCAGCAAGGGTGAGTAATAAGTAACTGAAAGCATTTAGCTGACGTGATCAGTCCTTCAGAACGTCTCTGCATTCACGTCGTCAACCCTCTCGGCGTTTTACTTTGACGTTGCCAAGGACGCACTGTACTGCGACCCCGTCGACAGCGCGCGGAGAACGGCGATCATCTCGACACTGGATCACGTAAGCTTTGATATCGCTTGATGATTAACGTGGCGCAGGTTCTTGGCGTGATGATCAAGATTGTCGCTCCAATTGTTCCCCACATTGCCGAGGAGGTGTATGAGACATGCCGGGCTCGGCATGAGGGCGAGGTATCGACATCTTCTGTCTTTATGGACCACTGGGACCCTAAGGTAAGCTGTCGAGGATCACTCAATGGCGTGGCTTCTCACACGCATACAGTCGGAATGGATGAATGAAAAGGCGCATACCGAAATGACATCCCTGTTGTCTATCCGATCGGAGGTTCTGGGTCTGATAGAGTCGGCCCGTCAGGCAAAGTAAGTGCTCTTTTGTTTGGTCTGTTTCCACCTTGCTAATTCATCGCAGGCATGTTAGGGTTCCAGCAGAAACCTCGGTGCAATTGACGGGGGGCAGTCAGGAGCTGCTGACATTGTTGAAAGAGAACGGTATGTGGCAGCAACATTACATTCATCAAATAGTGGGCTAACAAGTCGCAGAGGAGCTGCTGCCGAGCATTCTCGGAGTCTCCAGCGTGACTCTTCCTAGCACCTCCTTGCGCAGCACGGCCTGGTCCCTTTCTGGCGAAGCGACTACATGTGAGCATTCGTGTCCTAACCCGCTTACTCACACCCCGCAGCTGTCGGACCTGTGACAGTCACACTGGGACCAGCACCTGCCCACCAATGCCCACGTTGCTGGCTGTACACGGCGGAAGCCGAGGACAGCCTCTGCCAGAGGTGTTCCGCGGCATTGCCGTAGAGTAGAAAATCCATCATGTTTCTATAAGCCACAGAAGGTGGCCCACCCTGAACCCTGTCGCCCTCCGACAAGCATGCATACCCACTATTCTTACGCCACCTGAGCAACTGCTTGCAAAATTGATTCGCGTGGCATCTGATCCTGACGAGGCTGGCTTCGACGCCCGCTGGAGGGGGTGGCGGTTTGAGCACTGCTGCCGCGACACTGCCCAAGCTCATGGCGTTGGCAATCGCATGGCGTGCGATGGTGAATGGGGCTGATTAACAGCGGCGTAAAGCCACTGGGGTTGCGATGTCCGTTCGGGGTCAGGTAGTCGGTGCAGAGGGGCAGCCTGGCGGGCTCGCTCGCCGCGAGGCAATTATCGCTCTCCAACGCCACCCTGGGAAACGGACAAGCCGCATCTAGGTAGCAACGCCGACGAGCAGCACATCTGTGCGGGCGGAGATAACCTCCGATGCGGTCGGGCCAAACGCCTGCGGAGGCGGTCACATTCTCAGCCATGGCTTGAGGGTGGCAAACAGTCTCCCGCCGGAACGTCTTTGGGGTGGGGGAGAAGATCAAGGACACAAAGGAGATGTGGAGATACTGGAAAATCTGGACAACAAAACCGACAAAAAGGAGGTGGCGGCGGAATGTGCACACCTCCTTTCCTGTCGAGAAGCCGAGTAGGACATCAACAATGCGCGCGGCGGGGCTTCCACACGTCAGCTGAGTCAGGCCACGTCAGGATGGCTGATGCTGACGGGTGGGTCCCGCGCGTCCCAGTGTCATGGTACGTGTGGCTGGCAGGTCTGTGCATCCGCGCCGCTGTTCCTTGGATCATCAGCTCCCCGGTGCCGTGCGCGGTGCCGGTGCCGGCGGCGCAGGAGTGACAAGGTGATGACGACGATGCCGGATGCAATGCCGGCGGGCATACCGGGGCTCGGAACTGGCGGCAAGGACCGACCACACTGCCTGTAATGCCTTGGGAGACTAGAGCGTTCTCGTCTGCTCGGATGGGGTAGGCGAGTCCGGTCAGCGGATCAGAGGCGGTTTGCCGATCGCGATGGACCCGCTCGCGTAGCTCGCCCTGTTCCCACCTCGTGACCTTGCCTTCCCCACGATCTTGCTCCTGCTAACCCGCTTGACACGTAAGAAAGAGTGTGGCGCCGGATACATTCTGTTCCAAGCCGGAAGAAAGCCCGGGCTGTCGGCGGCACAAACATTGGTAAACAGGACCACAGCAACGGGAGAGGTGGCCAACACCAGCGCCAAGAAGGGCAAGGAAACGAGGCAGGAAGGGGTCAGGTGGGTCTCGTGCTCTGTGGCGTATTTCATTGTGGACAGGGTCAGCGCAGTCGCGAGCGATCATCAGCTGGAATGCCGGTGTTTGCCAGCCCGGCCGCGGGGGGGCTAGCTCAAACGAGCAGGAGGTCCGTTGGAGTGAGCAGCACAGAACGTTGGCCAAGGTACGCCCGCGCGATTCCAGTTGCAGATAGCATCTACTGGAGCCGGGGAGGCAGACATTCCGAAGTTGTCGGTGCAAGACGTCAGCAACTAGGCACTCGGGCCGAGGGCGGGCAGGAGGCGCGTACGTGAGCTTGCCTCATTCCCAAGGGAGCTTAATCGGCCACAGGACAAGGAGGGTGAGGCGTGATCTGATGACCTTGACCTTGCAGGGAACTCTGGGAATCTGATCACAAGGCAAGAGTACGCAAGGGGTACAGAAAGCTTGCCCCTAGACCGTGATGGTGATGTGCTGGGGTCGAGTCCGTGACAACAACATGACCAAGCAACATGACCAACCTTTGCTCGTGCCAAGGCACTAAGTGATCGTCGACGCGTTGCGGAGAGGGATCGAGTTGGGCCGGTGGTCCTGCCGGCGGTGCTCCTCTCATGCATGCGGGCAGCGTAGGAAGAGAGGAAGACCAGAGAGAGAGTGTGTGAGAGAGAGAGAGAGAGCGAGACTTGCCCCCAAACTATGCACACAGGGCGATCATACCTTGTGGCAGGTGGCAGGAGAGTTGCGAACATGCGAAACGGCCAATGTGCCAATGTGCCAAATGTGTGGCACAGATTTCCTCAATCGGACAAACGCGCCGGGGGGTTGTATGGGGGTGTATGGGGTAAAGCTTAGGAACCAAGGAACCAAGGAACGCGAGCGAGCGAGCAGGCGGCGGCGGCGGCGGCTGCAAGCGTGATTGTGCTTGGTGGATGTAGTGAGGAGTTTTGACTAAACCTGAGTAGTCAGTCATCAAGCGCTCTCTCTGACCCTTTGTGCGTGCCTCTCTGCTTTGTTTATCTGCGCTCTTAATTTTTTGTGATAAGGCGACAAGCGCGTAAGCAGAGGGATAGCCCAGAAATCCAAAGGAAAACAGGAACAGGAGTTTCATTTAAGCACCCAAGCACCGTACAGTTTTCTGCAAAGCACGGCGCGTGCTACCAGAGGAGAGGGACACGACATAGGGCGGCGTGTCATCCCAAGTGGCAGGACAGAAGATCGACGTCACTTGGTGTCTACTAGTCGACACGATGCCGTACTCATGAGAAGGCGGTTGGTCGATGATTGGGATAGGTATTGGACAGGCGGAAACGCAGAGTGGACGTGCCTGGTCGACCGGATGCATGCGTTGCCCCTGTGCCGTTTGCTGGAATCATTTTCACTACTGTGTCTTTTTTCCGTTCTTGTTCTAGTGTGCAGCCATGCGGCGTGCTAGACAAAAGGCGAGCCAGCCCCAGCGTGCGAGCCGAATGTGCGAAATGACCGAACCACTGACCAGCCGCCAGCCTCCGAACATGTCGGCGGTGCCCTGTCAACAAAGCACGCACTCACACTCACACAAACATAACGAGTGGGGGAGCAGAAAGCCTCTCCTCACTCTCAATCACGAGGCAGAAACAGGACGAGAGGGAGACGGAAGACAGGAAAAAGGCGCCCATATCCTTAACCGAGACAAGAGACAGGATCGTGACCCTTGTACCTTGTGGAACACTTGAGTTTCCCCCGACCGCCACCGACCAAGGTAACTTTGATCTCAGACACGCAATCCCTTCAAGCCCGTCTCAGGCGAGGAAGTACAAGACGGACCAAAACGGTTCGGGTCTAAACCTGGGCGCTCGTCGGCCTGCCTGCCTGTCCTGTCTATCCTGTCCGTCTCTGCCTGCCTCTACCTGCCTTTTGCCTGCTCGCGAGAGGAAGCGAGCTGCATCCCAACCCTCCAACCCTCACGCGTTCAGCACTCTCGTTGTGGAGGAATGAACTAGAAAGGCATAGACGTCGTTCATCATCCCCGGAAGATATACCCCAGCCTCCCATTAATCATACATACGCTCATCAACTTTATAACACATACGCTTCCGATTCCCTATAAGTCGGCGGCACATTCTCGTCGATTGAACATCCCCCACACGCCCACCAACAATCGACACAACTACTCATACAGTACCCATAGACAACACCTGGACCGCTCGATTGCAGATTGCGACCCACACCCCTGCATCGCACTTCTTTGAGTTTGGCTTTCACAAGCTAAATCCTCCGTCAAAGCTTCACGGAAATCACACCGAACACCCTCTTTACCACTACTACCGCATTTACAGTTCAGTCCTTCAACTGCCCTATTTGGCTTAACCCCATTCCGGCAGGTCCCCTCCCCCCTTCTCGACCCCTCTTGACGTCTTTTTTTTTGGTTGCTACTTGTTTTCTTGTACCACGCGCACCGCATCATCGACTCCTCGACTTGCACAGTACACCACCTTGACACTCGCATTCCTGCTATCTGGTTCTTGCTCGACGCTTTGGCGACTGGTGCTGGGATTTGTCGACACCAACCCGGCAGCGGCAGCCCTGTGGCGGCACGACGCGACTCCAGCAACAGTGTGTTACATGAAACCTTACAATTACTACATTTAAACCGGTAGTTTATTGTCCTCATGCCTTTGGCTCTAAACGAACACCACCACTCGAGACATTCTGGCGGGGTGCATTCGTACCCTCACGCTTCAACGATGAGCTCTTCCTCCAACTATGCGCACGGGAGAGACCTCCGCATGTCAAGCTCGATGGGTGGCGCGGCGTCGGGCTCGTCAGGCGGCAACACATCGCGGACACCACGCACAGCAGAGGATGACCGCACGGGCCGGCAGCGTTCTGGAACCTCGTCAACAACAGTCCCCAAGGAGGAGCCAGGGATATCTCGAGCAGCATCACAGGCGACGTCGCCGGAGTGGAACGAGGCTGGACCATCTACCCCTTATCACCAGGATGACTCGACGATCCTCCGTCGCCGCGAAGCCAACCGTCTGGCCGCTCAGAGGTTCCGCAACAGGAAGAAGGGCTACCAGGACAGCTTAGAGGAGCGGGTCCGCCAGCTGGAGGAAGAGAAGAGTGCGCTTGTTCGCCGACTCGAGCATGCCGACGAGCAGAATGCTCCGGTCTCTCGACCACGGTCACTACCAATAGTCCACCCCTATAGTCGTTCAGCTCCCGACCAGTACCCATATCCCCACTTTGGACGACCAGCGACTAGATTAACATCACCACCAGGGGTCTCAGAAGTCGACGTTCGCATAGCTAGCCTGGAGGCTGCGAATCGACGACTGCAGGACGAGGTGAAGGCTAAAAGCTACGAAAACGAACGTCTTCGAATAGCACTGGACAAGTGGATCGAGTGGGAGAAGAGGCTCTCGTCACGAGAGATTCGAGATCACCCGCCGCCGCTTGAGCAGGTGAGTATCACATCACTTGGGCGCGAAATGCGCCCTTGCTGACGTTGGCTTACGGCAACGATTTGGCACTGACCCCATGCTACAGGCTAGTCTCACCAGGCCATCTATCGCCGACCAGAGGGCTTCGCATTCCCTACCGTCCGTTTCTCGGCGCTCGTTGCCACCTCCTTCACCACCGCACACGTCCATGATGTCTGGCCCATCGCGCTCGCCGGGCTCGGAGTTCCCGTTCCACTTTGGGCCACCACCTCTACAGTCGCGGCCACCACCACCCCCTCGGCTACCTTCCGAGGGACCTCCACCCATAGGTGGCTACAGCCCCCCTCGCTCAGGCTTCCAGCTACCCCCTATCCGCCTCCCCTCCCCTGGCACACCGGCGTCCTCGTCTAGTCATCCCCCTGACAACAGACCAGCACACCACTATCCCATAATCTCCCCCCCTAACGACCTGCCACCACCCTCGTGGCCGCCTCATCATTCCCATCACTCGCAACATCACATTGGCCATGGACGTCGGTCGCCTCACGATAAGCCTGGCCATCACGAACGCCGCTAGCAGCGAACAGATCGTGCCACCTTTGGCATTCCACGGTTGCCCACCCGCGTGGCTGACGTTATCGCCCAGCTACGAGCGGCTAGCGTTGACTGATGAGGGCATATCCCGTATGCTTCCACGGGCACGATAAATTAATTTTCCTCGACACAAGTAATGCATTTACCCAAGGCCAAACACGTCAGCCTACAATGTTTTCGACCCAAATCTACTATATTTGCATGTGCAGAGGCCTACCATGACCTGGAAGGGAGCAGGGCAACGCGCGATAGTAAGGGCCAGAAGAGAACGTCACTGACGCGCGGCGAATGCTTGTTAGCACTTTGACCACTCTCGCACACGTCGACCGCGGAGAAAGGCTAAGAAGAAAGCATAAAACAGCCTGCCGGATGGAATACCGGCTGAACCAAGCCAAATCTGTCGTATCTTCTAGCCAGGCACCGTAGCCGCAGACGGCCTGTAGTGTGGAAACTCTGTTCTTGAGGCCAGCCGTGGCATGTGGTCCAGCCGTCGTCGTACGTGCTCCTACGTGGGTAGTCGTAGGTCACGTTCTCAGTCCTGCTACGGATGCCTGTGCAGAGTGTAATGTGGTAAAGGAACCCGGCCCCCTGACGTCCGAACGTGAAAGCCCAAACGTGAATCCATATGTGCCAATGACACTTACGCACGCGTTAGTGTCCGCGCTCATGTTCGCGCTTCGCGTTCCTGTGCATCCAATCGATACTAGCCAGGTCTGGGAAATCGAGGTTGCCCCACTCCCGTGCTTGCGATGTAACCACAACGCGTCAGTGGCAGTCGCTGGATGACATGAGAGCGGGTGACTTGACCCGCGCCAGGTGGCAATTCGGCCCGTGCCGCTTCCAGATTGGGGTTTCCCCAAACGCACAGCTGTTGTGCGGTTCCTGGGTTTTATTCGTCACGAACGCCGCATCGTTATACGAGCAGTGTCAGCTGGATGACTGAGTGGCTGCATAATGTAACTGTGCAAACGCGCCGAGACGTGACTAAAGGAGCTGTTCGAGGGCGAGTTAGATGGGGGGATTGAAGCCACCGCCGCGAGGCCTGCAGCGAGGTGTTTCTCCACCCTTCTTCGCGTCCCATGCCATTCTTTGCCACCCAGCTGTCCTCATTCCGGTTCAGAGCTTACTGAATTACTGAATTGCAGGTCACGGAGAGCGGAGGGTGGGGCCGAAACACGACCGTGCGACGCCGAGGTAATGGGGTCCGGACACGGATCTTGTACACTTACGCTCAGGCGATCAGGCCGCGAGCGCCACATCACGAATGGGGTCAAACCCAAAGGGCCGTTCTCTTGGCAGGACAGTATTCGCCCGCACCGATTAATTTACTGTTTTGGATCCGAGCAGAGCGCCCCAGTCCACCTTCTTTTGCAGGGACGCCGGGGTGCGGCGCGGCGGCGTATTCTCGGCGGATCACGCAACGCGTGGCGTGGGGCGGCGTCGGGGCGGAGGTGGACTGGCAATGTTCTCGCATTGGCTGGGGGTGCCGTGGGCGACTCGCAGCAGGGTGCCGCAGTCAGGACCAGATCGAGGTTTGAGGTTTGAGAAGAAAGGTGCGCTCAGGAGAGCCCATGTCTGTCACTGGCTGCGCATCAGTTGCCCCGTCATTGGTCACGGGGGCTAGGGTCCATTCCTCGGCGGGCCGCTGGCCCCAACTGACTGGATCGCCGCGCCTGGCGGTGAATGCCGTGAGGGATGCCAAGGACTCCGTGCGCCCCATCCGCTCGGAATTAAGTAGTTTTGTGGCGTCGGCGGCGGCGGTGGCGGTGGAGATATACAGGGCACGAATCGATGGCCAGGGAGTGGACGACTGCTGAAGGCCGAGTACGGCGATTTCATCGAGCTGCATGCACATCTCGCATTATTGTCCACTGTGCGGCCCTTGCTTGTTGACAAACTCCCAGACGGATGAACTCCGTGTCGTTCGTCCTGAAGTTAGAGGGTGAATGCATCACAGCACCCGGTCCGCAGGGCAATAAGGTAATGTGGCACAGGTCCCTCCACTCAAGTGGACGGGCATGGTTCTTGATCCCTTACCTGCCATCGGCGGACGAGTATCACTAACTCCCCAAGAACCCCCCGCCATAGTTCTCATCGTCCTCCATTCTCTGAACATTTTGGTTTCGGCAAAGTTTGCAGACTGTCGCGGGAAGATTTTCACGGCGCGTCCAGTGCGAGACATCTCGGCTGACGCGAGCGGACTCGGCTTGATTGCGCCGTCACCGATGCTGAAAATATCCACAGAGAGTACTTCCAGATCTGCTTCAAGCCTGGTTGTCGTAAACTCTGCACCTTGAATTATTCTCGACGCTGCAGCGTGGCTGGTGGATGTGTTGAGATGCTGCCTGAGCCTGCAACTCGATGGACTGAGACGTTGGAGACTGTCTCCACTACTCCTGACTGTTTCGGTGCAGAATTCATTACTTTCTCCATCACACCACTCGCCGCAGCGATGTCAAAGTCTATTTCTGATCTTCACGAACGACGATAACGATTCCGGCGGAGCATCTACGACGTACGTGCTATGGTGTCTCGGGTATGTGTCTCGGACAGGGGTCGACAGACAACGGCAGCCAATATTCGTCATTGGCATCGTACTCTCCTAGCTACGATACGACCCGCTCACGAATATATACCACGATGATTTTATTGTTCTATCGATGGTTCTGCGGGACGCATAATGCACGAGGAACCTCGATCTCGCGGATCTGGGTGCCGCCAAGGTTACACACTGTAGTTGGTTCCTGGAGACGAGATCGCAAATGTCGCCGGAATGCCCATCACACTGCCACAAACGGCGTCGTGCAGCTCCACCGGAGCTTGAAACGTCGTAAACGTCGCCGCCGATGTTACAAGCGCTTACAGCTCGCCCAACGTTTAGCACAAATAATCCCGAATACCACAAGGTTGCGGCAGTTTGGCAGTTCTGCTCCACAGGCCGTCTTCGAGAAAACTCCTTTTCCTACCGAGGTTCAAGAAGATATGGAAACAGAAGGATGACCACTACGGGCGATTCATGTTTCTTATCCAACTTTTTGTCTACAAAGGGGCCATGCTCCCCGTATTAACAAAAGCGCGGAGATGGGATATCTGTGATCGGTATATCCGCGTGCCCAGAGAAGTAGATCTTAGCACTGTTCCTGTTGGGAAGTTGCAGTCAGCTGCCCAATCTTCTGAGAATTACGGATCTGTCTTTCTTGTCATGACGGAGCGCCGAATACCTGGTACGCAAAGCAGTAGCCCAAATCACAGGAACAAATGGCTGGGAACGATTCCCAGGCTGCAGTTTGTCCATTCCACTGTCGTTCCTTGTTGTGCCTCTTGGAAATAATGCTCCAAAAAGTCGTCAGCTGCCTGTCGGACGGAAACTTCGCGACGTCAGCGGTGCCTATAGACTATCAATCAGATACGAATCAGGAGTGGAGCTCGCTGTACTGATATGCGTCTTTTGTTGGTTCGCTCGGACGCTCGTCTGCCATAGTCCAGTTGACGACAATGAATCCAGTGAGTCATCAGCAACGTAATAGCCCTAATTCAGCCCTTTTCAATGGTCTGTTCGCATTACCCGAAATGTTTAATCCTTCCCATGCTGCAAGAGATGCGAAACTCTCCGTCGGATCGGACTGTCGCCGTGTAGAAGGCGCGCCAAGACAACGAGACAACCAGCATCGCGGCGTGCGAGGCGCTCTCACACAACGGTGTCGCGGAGACGGTGTCGATTCCGCAGCCCCACGTGCAGGGCCTGCTGTCATCCCGGTCACCACAGATCTCGTATTGCGTTGACATTAAGTGCGGTTGCTGTTATTATTGCTCTTAGTGCAGGTGCATCCCTCATCGTCCCCTCAATTTCTTCATATGTCTTCATATACCCTCATATGCCTCGTAATAGCTCCGATAATTAAATTGCCCTTTTGAGTTTTACTCTGCATCCGTCATTGCGGCTCAAGTCTAAAATGAATACTGCACCGTGGTTGTGTGTCATGCATCACATTGAGTCAGAGCAGTGAGTGACTCGAGGGCCGAGGCTTTGTCACTCCGTTAGCGTGGGGTGCCACTCGCAGCATGGCCGCACATACGCGCACATGACTCGAATGGCACGCACGGGACATGCGCGGGAGGCTCTCCTTCCGGCCCCGCTCGGCGCCGGGCACGGCGGCTGGCGAAGCTCAGGACCGTTATGCGATTGCTGTGTCAGCCTGCACCGCAAAGGCTCGGCGCGTCTCTTGTCTGCGTCTCATGTGTTCACGGGATCACATTGGGTGCCACAAGAGGGGCCAGGCACAGTGTGTGCTTGCAGAGCTTGATCTGCAGGGCCTGGATGTGGAAGGCGGACAGCTGATCCTTGACATGAACATGCCGACAACCAAGGCGCAAAATCTCTGGATGGCTCCTGGGGGGTCCTCTCTTACCAGTATTTTTCTCCATGGTTAGGGGGCCTTCAAATAGGGGCGCGAGATTTTAACCTCTGGACCCCGGCCCTGCGGGTTCGAATCTCGGTCAGACATGATATTAGTAGGGGAGGGTGGAGATTTGGTTCCGCCCTGGAAGGTGGAGGTGGGAGTAACCAAAGATGGCTCAACCTTGCGTCCAGCTTTGTTCCTCATCACACTCCACCACATCCCTTTGCCACTGACGATCACGATGGATCTTGCGGCTCTGGAAAACCAGACGCGCGCGGAGAGATGTACGTGACAGTGGTGTGGGCTGCGCTGACGGCAGGGGAGAAGGGCATCAAGGTTGGAGAAGGAACGTTCGCCAACGTCTACAAGGGTGAGCTGTTTCTGGTATGCGGAGCTGACAACAGGAATCGAGAAGGCCACAGGACGGAAAAGTTAGCTATTATGTTCGTGCCAAGCTAACCGCAGTCGCTATCAAGAAGATCAAAGTTGGCGAGATGAAGGACGGGCTGGACATGACGGCGCTGCGCGAGGTCAAGTTCCTGCAGGAGCTGCACCACCCGAACATCATTGCTGTGAGCTTCCGCGCAAGCGGAATGCAGCTGACATCAGCTCCTCGACGTCTTCTCGGTCAAGCAGAACATCAACCTCGTGCTCGAGTTCCTCGACACGGACCTCGAGGCCGTCATCCGCGACAAGAGCCTCGTCTTCCAGTCGGCGGACATTAAGAGCTGGACGGCCATGTCGCTGCGCGGGCTCGAGTACATCCACCGTAATGGTGTCTTGCATCGCGTGAGTGAGATGATCGTCCGGTTATAATCATCTCATTTCCTACTGCTGACTGGACCTCAGGATTTGAAGCCGAACAACTTACTCATTGCGTCCAACGGCGAGCTCAAAATTGCAGACTTTGGTCTCGCGCGCGAGTTTGGCGACGCGGCGAACAAGATGACATGCCAAGTCATCACGCGGTGAGTTGTGCTGAAGTTTAGCATGTGTTCTGAAACCCCCAGGTGGTACCGTCCGCCCGAGCTGCTTTGGGGCTCGCGCTACTACTCCCCCGCCGTCGACATGTGGTCTATCGGTACCATCGTTGTCGAGCTCGTCCTGCGTGTGCCCTTCCTGGCCGGCGACAGCGATATTGACCAGCTCAAAAAGACGTTCCATGCCATGGGATCACCGACGGAGCAGGACTGGCCCGTAAGCACAACTCCACCTACTCTCACTGACTTCAGGGCCACACAAAGCTGCCAGACTACCACGAGATTGCCGGCTTCCCGAAGAACCCGTGGTGGAACCTCGTCGCGTCGCTAGGCAAGGACGGACAGGACCTGTGCCGGGAGCTGCTGCGCCTCGACCCGGCCAAGCGCCCGACGGCAAAGCAGGCGCTGTACCACCGGTACTTTACGCAGCCACCGCGCCCTACACCGCCGATTCTGCTCCCCAAGCCGCTCGCCGAACTCCGCCCGCGCGACCTCGCGCCGCAGGATGTCGCCGGCATGGCGCCGCAGGGCACCAAGCGCAAGGACCACCCGCCCGAGTCGCCTGCGGGCAAGGAGAATGCGCGCAGTGTCGCGCGGAGACTGTTCGTGTAACTGTTGCTATTGTTGTACACTATGCATCCTTCTCTAGATGCGGATCCAATGCAGGGTATGAAAACTACAGTATGACAAGAAAGAGTGCAATGAGGAGGAGTCTAGTTGCGGGTCCAGTATGGCTGCGCCCACGTGCCGCGCACAGCGTGGGTGACGGCGGACGCCAGGCGGGGCTCGAGCGGCGCCCATACGCGCGCGACGTCGAGGGCGAGCCGCTGCGTGGCGACGGGGAGCTTGGCCCACGGGCCCTCGATGGCGCCCTTGGAGGGGTGCGTGAGGTGGAAGAAGGGCGCGAGCTTGCCCGCGATGCCCGCGAACGCCGTGGGGTCGACGAGGGAGAATGGCGCCTCGAAGGACGCGGCGCGCGTGCCGAGGTCGAGGAGGAAGCGGAGCAGCGTCTCGGAGGCCGCGGGGTCGCGCGCGCTCAGCTCCCACAGCGTGCGTGGCGTGCTGGCGATCCAGGTGGCGATGCCCGCGCGCGCCGCCGAGGCGGTGGGCACGAAGAAGGGGAGCGTGCTAAACCTGTCCTCGTGCGTCCAGAGGAGCGCGATGAGGAACGCGTCCGACGCGCGGCGCTTGGCGCTCGTGCTAGCCTGCCGCAGCACGGAGGGGAGGAAGGCCTCGAGAATGTCCCCCGGCCGCGTAGCGAGAGTATAAATCACAGGCAGGAGGTCGGCGTACGCCGGCGCCGCGAGGGCGGGGACGAGCGCGTCGGTGCTCGGCGCGAGGCAGTCCTCGATCCACTCGGCCGCGAGGCGGAAGGCAACCTCGTTCGTCGCTGCCTTGTTGTTGCTGCGCTTCTTCATCCCGCTCCACGAGGCGTCGATCGCGCGCACGCGGTACCGCCACCCATTCTTGTGCCGCGGCAGCAGGATGAGGGGCGCCTTGGGCGCCAAAGCGGCGGCGAGCTTGGCGTAGTTGAGCGACAGGCCGAACATGACCGCGCCCGCGTCGGTGGCCGCCTGCGCCGGCTTGTTGAAGGGGAACCACGCGGTCATGCGCTTCAGGAACTCGGAGAAGGCGTTCCGCAGCTCGGTGGACGTCGAGAGCGAATCAAACGTCTCGGCGTTCAGGAACGTGCGCGCAAAGACCCACACGAGCTCGGCGCACACCGAGCACAGGTTCAGCGAGACGTCGTCGACCGACGTTGAGGTCGCTGCCGACGAGGGCGGGAACGCGGACGGAGCCGCCTCCATAAATGTGGACAAGAGGAGACCGTGCAGCGCGAGATATGTGTTCTGCGAGTTAGATTACTCAAAAATGGTCAAAACTCACAGAAAGCTCCTCCATGACCCCGTCACCCGCGGAGATGTCCTTACGCGACACGTCCTTGCTCTCCTGCACGATACCCCAATCGCTGATCGTCTGCAGCGACCACTGTTCGGCGGGGAGGGCGTTGAGCTCGGTGAGCGTCCACTCGCCGAGCCTCGGCTCCGGCCGGGCAGCAGCACCAATGTCGACCTGTCCCGTCGCCTCGAGCGCACGCGCAATAAACGTCTTGATCGTGCGCAGGATGACCAGCTTGTTGCCAGCCGTCAACCGGAACCCGGCCTGCGTGCTCGCGCCCTTCTCCTCGCCGAGCCCTGCACTCAGTCGCAATCCGTCAAAGATTGTCGATCCGGAGGTCGGCACCGCCGAGACAGTGGTAGCCGCCACGGGTGTCTTGGCGGGCCACTTGGAGATGATCTCCCCCGCGTGCGTCTCGAGCAGGAGCTCGACGAGCTTGCACGCGTCAATGCGGACGGCCGGGAAGATGTAGCTGAGCGCAGAGCTGATCTGCAGCTGCAGCAGCGGGAGGTATGGGCTGAGCGCCACGCGGGGGAGTCGGGCAAGGTACCATCCGAGAAAGTCGTGCAGATGTCTGCGCACTACCGCGTCCTGTCGTCAGCTCTACGGCCAAGTAAGCTGCACTCACGTCATCCGCCACCAGCGCGCCGACACCGCGCATGACCTTTGCCACCTCTCCATGCCGCTCGCCGAGCTTGACACCGTGGTTGACTCCCGCAGTGAGAACTTCCCGAAGATGCGCGAGCGACTCCTTCCTCACGCCGCCGTTCACGTGGCGCAGCTGCACGAGGACGTCGTCAAGCGTAAGCCCCGACGCCGTGGTGGGGATCGCGGTGGTGGAGGGGCCGGCTTCGTCATCCGGAGCGGTCTGGAGCGCGCGAGAAAGCTGCTTCTGAGAAGGAAGAGCGATAGCTAATCTGTCAGCGCAGTCAAAGCGGACCACTTACAGCGCGCC
Source organism: Apiotrichum gracile (assembly GCA_001600335.1). Taxonomy (NCBI): domain Eukaryota; kingdom Fungi; phylum Basidiomycota; class Tremellomycetes; order Trichosporonales; family Trichosporonaceae; genus Apiotrichum; species Apiotrichum gracile. Next base: position 3,734,303 of record BCJO01000003.1, on the reverse strand, counting down.
TTGAAGCTCGTGTCGGTCGCGTTCGAGGCGGCCTTCTTGCCCTTGCCGAGCTTGAGCTTGGCTTTCTGCAAAGTTAGCGGTCTGGGTGTTGAAGACGAGGTAATAACACCCACCTTAAAGTCCGCCGCCTTCTCGTTCTTCTTCTTTGTTGCCTTGGGCATCTTGGCTTGCGTCGAGTGGTAGATGAATGTGTTGTTGACGAAAGCCGCCTTGGAGAGATATTTCAGAATGTCAAAACGAAAGTGGAGGCAGGGAGAAGTCACGTGAAGGAAGTTAGGCAGGCTCTCCTATTTAGGCTATGAAAATGGTGGCGCACCTAACCTCCCTAGGCCTGCGGATCTGATGCTGTGTGGCTTGTTCCCGCATGGCAATGAAATGGCTCGGCCGCCGCCACCGCCATCATTCCACCATTGCTGTGACCATTGCCATTGTACGGCTGGCTGGTCACTCTGTCACTCTGGCACTCGTGGTCTCTCTACCTACTCTACCATCTCGATCTCCATTTTTCACTCCTTTCTATTCATTCCACTCCACATCGACCCCACCATCACCATGGGACTGTTCAACAGGAAGCGCAAGGAGACATCAGTCGTCGAGACCGACCCCGACGCCCCGGCGCAGGACAAGGTCAAGTGGTCCAAGCGACCTGCGAGTGAGTAGTCGGCGGGGTCGAAAGGGTAAACAAGTGCTAGCCAGCAACACCCTGGCCGGATGACATTTGAACAACAACACGAACAAGACCTAACACTCCAGACACGGCGTTCAAGCAGCAGCGTCTCAAAGCATGGCAGCCGATCCTCACGCCCAAGGCCGTCCTCCCGACACTGTTCCTCATCGGCGTCATCTTTGCGCCGATCGGCGCGCTCATCATTTGGGGCAGCGGCAAGGTGACGGACATTACGCTCGACTACACGCACTGTGACGGGGCGCCGACGGACGGCTCGTTTGAGACGATGCCAAGCAGCGCATGGGACTGTGAGTGCACAGCAGCAGCGCTCGGAGACTTTTGTAAGCTGACACCCGCAGACTCGCTCTCGACCTCGTCAAAGTGGAAAAAGTCCCAGATTACGGCCCCCAAGTGGTCCTTCTCCAACGACTCTGCGCGGGCGTACAACGAAAAGGCCCAGTGCCGCATCCAGTTCCAGGTCCCGTACAACCTCGGCCCGGGCGTCTTCATGTACTACAAGCTTACCAACTTGTGAGTGTAAATCGCAAATGCAGTGTACTAACCGTCAGCTACCAGAACCACCGTCGCTACGTCCAGAGCTTTGACGCTGACCAGCTGCTTGGCAAGAAGCGCACCGCCAGCGACCTCAACGATGGAAACTGCAAGCCGATTACGAGCCACGAGGGCAAGCCGTACTACCCGTGTGGTCTGATTGCCAACTCGGTCTTCAACGACACGTTCCCCTCGGTCACCATGCTCAACTCGGCCGGCGGCAGTGAGTAGAGCAGCAGGCGTCAAACTGATCCCAGACTCGTCTGAAAAGTACGTCTTCTCCGAGGACAACATTGCCTGGCACGGAATCGCCAAGAACTATGTGCACAAGCCCGACTGGCCCGAGAACGCCTCCGCGGTGCTGCCCCCGCCCAACTGGGCGCTCAAGTACCCGAACGGCTACACGGACGGCTTCCCCGACCTGCGCAACGACGAGCACCTGCAGGTGTGGATGCGCGTTGCTGCGCTTCCCACGTTCCGCAAGCTCTGGGCGCGCAACGACAAGGATGTCATGGTCGCCGGCACATATGAGGTGCTCGCCAACATGAACTACCCCGTAAAGCAGTTTAGCGGCACAAAGTCGATTGTCATCTCGACCGTTTCGTGGGTTGGCGGCAAGCAGCCCTTCCTCGGCTGGGCGTACGTCGCCGCTGCCATTCTCTGCGTCGTCCTCGCCATTGGCGGCCTCATCCGCCACCTCATCAAGCCCCGCAAGCTCGGCGACATGTCTCTTCTCTCGTGGAACCAGCCCAACGCGGGGAGGTAGTAGTGCTCTTCCACCCCCTCTGTTCGACACGAAACTATGTAGAGTGATTGATGTAGGTTACGTGATGCTAGATGTGCCCTTGCGGTGTGCATGCAGTTGTCTCCTAATGTGTTTCTAATGCGTCGTCTAACGTGTTGTCCCCTACTGCGTTGTCTAATGTCTAATACCAAAAGGACACGCTCCAGCACGCCCCCTCGCCCTCGCCGCGCATCGCATGCCACCACCCAGGCGGCATGAGCAGCAGGTCGCCCGGCTCGAGCACGGCCTCCATGGCGGCGGGGAAGACATGCTCGAAGAAGCGCGGGAAGCGCGCGCGCACCGCGGCGTCCACATCCTGCAGGATCGGCACGCGTGAAGTGTTGGTCATGTACTCGCTCGCGAGCGTGTCTTCTTCCTTGTTGTCGTCGTCGCCATACGCATACATGTACCGCGCCACCCCGGGCGGCGCGAGCCACACGCGCTTCCGCCCCACCACCTGCGCGTAGCAGTTGTAGAACGGGTCCTGCCGTCAGTACAACCCGGGTGTGCACTCACAGTGTGCGCGGGACTGACGACCCGTGCCCCCGGCCCCATCCACACGTTGACGAGCACGTCCGGCGGCGGCACGTAGTCTCCGGGCGTGTCGGCCCACACGTACTCGGGCACGCTGAAGTCTGCCTCGAGCGCGGGGAACTGCGTGAAGAGCGCCGTTTGCGCGAGGTACAGCGGCGCGCCATCGCCCCCGGCGCCACCCTCGGCACCAGCAGCACTGGCGCCCCACCCCGCGGAATCCAGAAACTCGTCAAACGGCACAATCCGCTGGCCCCACCCCGCCGCATCGTAGCTCATCCCAATCTCGACGGGCACGACGCGCCCGCGCCCCACCGCTCCCAGCAGGTATGAGCGGGAGCGCCAGCGGTCGAGGGCGCGCCAGCGGGGGTGCGCGGCGCCGTTGGACAGGTAGCCGCGGAGGATTGTGGGTGTTATCGGTGTGCTGAGGGGTGGGGGCGGGAGGGCGGGGATGGGGGAGGCGGCGAAGGGGGAGAGTGTGAAAGACGAGGGAGGAGACGAGGTTGGAACCGATGGAGCCGATGTAGCAGGAGCGTCGGACCTCGCGCGCTTCGCCGGCCGCTCGGCGAGACACGCCTGCAGCCCCCGCATGATGGCGTGCACCCACTCCCGCCTCCCCGGCCCCACGGCGCCAGCAACGATGATGGCCATATCGAGCCGGCGGACAGCGGCGAGCAGGCGCTCCTCAGCCTGGCCTTCTGTGCCATCTCGTGGTCGCTTCCGATCGCTCTTCCCATCCTCCCCCTCCGCAGCCTCCTCCCCCTCCGCGCCCCCCGCCTCCAGCAGATCCAGCGCACTCAACAACAGACTCGCATCCGTGTATCCCCGCAGCGTCGCGCCGTCCACGAGCTGGAAGGGCAGCGTGCGCACGCGCGTCCGCGCCAGCGCGAGCACGGTGAGGAGCGCCGTGTGCGCCGTGTGCGCGATCTCGCGCTCCCCGCCGCGCAGGAACGCCTGCATGCTCTCCACGCCCTGTGAAAGTGTGCGCGCCATGGCTGCCGTCAGCGCCGGAGGGGTGGTGTCTACCTTTGTCTGGTGGTGCGGCGCGGGTGCCGTTGGCGATGTCTTTCGTTACCTCCGCTTCCTCCGACTCCGCCTCCGCCTGCATCTCACGCAGGATATCCAGGACGAGCGCGCGCATATCGATGGGTTGTCGAGTGTTGAGATCAGAAGTTCGACCTCCACTTACCTCCACCACTCCTTCACAACAATCGCCAGGCAGAGTGGACAGTGGCGAAATGCTCCCGCAGGAGCCTCGTTATATCAGTCGGTAGATAGTTTGACTCTTACTACGGAATAAGACATCAAAATGTCATGGGTTCGAGCCCCATACGAGGCTGGCGAGCGCCAGCTTGTGCTTGCTTTTTAGCATGCAGAGCGAAGGGGAGAGCTCCAGTAATGCTGAAGACACCAAGCCCGGCATGCTCGCCACACTCGTACACTCGATCTCGGCTCGACCGCTCCTGGGCATCGAAGGTAGCCGTAGTGCACTCACCCTCACGATCATGTCAATGCCATACATATGAATCAAAAGTGTGAAGAAGTGCTACGTAAGAATTGCCGCCCGAGTGAGTCTCGGGGCTGTATGAAAGTCGCCAGTTGTCGCCAGTCGTCGCCAGTCTAGTCAAGAGGACGGTCTCCCTCCTCCCACTGCTCGTCGTCGTCGCCATTGCTCTCCTCGTCGATCGCCTCGAGGCCGGCGTCGAGGGTGTCGTCGTCGTCGTGCTCCATGTCATAGTCGCGGCGGCGGCGGACGCTCGCCGGACTGCTCCCCATGCTGCTGGGCGGCGGGGACGAGAAGAGCTCGGGGTTGTCGCGGCACCGCCCGCACTCGGCGTCCTGGTGGTGCTCCTTTGTGCACGGGCGGCACACGCGCGTCGGGACGCAGATGAGCGCGCTCGGCGGGCGCTGCACGCACTCGAGCATGACGTCGAGGTCGGCAAAGTTCTTGGCCGTCGTCGCGAACCGGCGGTGCTTGCGGGACGCAATGTGCTGGAGGTGAGCGGAAGCATGAAGAGGTAGACTTACGACAGAGAGATCGGTGTAGCGCACGCGGCAGTTTTCGCAGTATCCGCTCGCCGTGTCCTGGTCCTTGCGCTTGTAGCCGGCGGTGACCTCCTCGTGGTTCTTTGCGCGCTCCTCGTACGTGGGCTTGGGGACGGTGGTCGGGCCGCGGAGCTGGTGGAGCATTGCAATGACCTGGGCCTGGGACAGGAACTCCTTGGGAGGGGCGGTGGCGGGCGCGTCAAAGCCGGTGGAGCGCCGGCGGGGAATGTGGCCGCCGGTTGGTGTCGACTCGGGGGCAATGTTCTCGCTGCCAGTCTTGGCCGACACGCTCGCCGCCATGCGCGCATTGCCCTTGAGCACCTGGACGCGCTTGCTCATCTGCATGATGGCGCGGTCCTTGTTGGCGCCGAGCTGCGGCACGCCGCCCTGGAACGCGTTGGGCGTGAGATTCGCGGTGGAGGTTGACGCAATGTTGGACGTGATGACGACCGAGTTGCCCGATGCCTTGACGTACGGCAGCGCGTCGGGAATCGCAGGGGTGAGCGGAATCTCGTCTCCGTCCTTGGAGCGAGGCTTGAGCTCTGGTGCGGGCGGAAGCTCGCCGCGGAACGGGACCTGGTCGACGTAGAGTGCGAGCGCACGCGCGCGAATGTCCTTGAACAAGTTGTGCGAATTGGCAACCGAGGCGGGCGGCTGCGACGACGTTGTCAGACGCAGGAAATGCTCGTGCAACACTGGCCACGCGCGCTCCTTGGCCGTGTACTCTTTGACCATGATCGGGCGGCTGCGGCCAGTCGCGTCCTCGACAAGTAGAAACTTGTTTCCGGGCTTGAAATAGTAGTAATCAGGCCTAGGTGCCGACATGTCGCGCTCGCGCGTGCCGTTAACCTTTTCGTCTGCAAGAAGATGCGACAGCGAGTCGCCCGTGGCATTGTCAAGAGGAGCCAGCTTGTCCACCATGTCCGAGAGTTCTTCTGTCAGCGCCGCTTCAACGCGCACATACTCTTTACCGTCCAGACCTTGATATTGAGCGCCTTGGCCTTGTCGACGAGGTCCGTCGTGCCCGTCTTGTCTAAAAAGGGGTTATCGCTCGCGGCGCCAGAGTACGTCCCCTTGCGGGTGGGTTTGGCCTTTTGCGGCGTGCCCCCGCCCTTGACGATGAGGTGGGACACGCGCTGCGAGAAGAACTGGTCGATTTTCTACCGTCAGACATAACCCATACGCGCAACTCACAGCACCCATGCCCAGTACGCGCTGGCGCAGCCCCCGCCCGTCCTCGACGCCAATCTCAAAGTGGAACACGAGCGTCGGAAACACCTTTTGCCACTTTTGCAGCCACCGGTCCTGCTCCTCGCGGTGCGACTTTGCGGCGGCGGCGGTCGCCTCGGCGCGCTGCCGCTTGGCGATCGCGGCCGTGTTGGGTGCCGCCGTGTCGCGCGCGCGTTTGCCGAGCGATGTCGTCGCGGTCGCGGTCGCGGTGCCTGTGGCGCGGGGCTCGGGCGCAAACACGTCCGGCGCGGCGGCGGGGCGCGGGATGCTCTTGGCCGGCGCGCGGCGGCGCAAAAGCCCCGCACTCGTCACGTTGACATTGACGTTGACGCGCCCGAGGACAGAGCGGTCGCGGCTGTCGCGGGCGTCGCGGGCGTCGCGAGCATCACGCGAATCACGGTCAGCAACTCCGCCCCCGACGCGTTTTCCGCCCGCCGTCCCGCCCGCCGCCCCCCCGCCCGCACTCGCGACATCCTTCACGTCCTCCTTCACCGGGGTCGGCGCGGCACGCAGCAGCGACATCACCGCATGGGGGGGAACGAGCTCGGTGCGGGCGGTAAGGGTCGAGGACATGGGCCTCCGGGAGATACGTGTTCCCGGTGATTTCTGTGTGGGTGTGGTGGGGGTTTACAAGATGGAGGAAGGGGGAGGGATGGGGAGGGGAGGGGACAGATGCTGAAATGCAAGATGCGGAGAGTGAAGAGGACAAGATGAGCGCGAGAAAGTGTTGATGAAAGACAAAGATGGCGAGCAAGACAAAGTAAAGGGACAATGCGCCGCCAGGACTGCACCCAGACGCCTGCTCCATACCACATACAGTACCATACTGTGGGCTAGGATGCGCGGAAACCAGGCGCGTCAACACGCGACGGAACCAATTTCCTGGTACAGCGCGTACACTCTGTGGTGGTGCACACTGATTCACCACATTAAAAATGAACAATTGGGCCCTGAAAATGCCACGTGGTGTTTGCATCCCATGGCCAGAGATCATCAGCTGGTCATGAGGGATTGCCAGATCGAGTGCAGCCAGTGGCCCATTGGTGCATGGTGGGCTTTATCAATGGGTCCAAGTTGTGTCAGACGCGTCGCTCAGCGTCATTGTCCGCATCAAGTCATTCCATTCATCTCGACAAGTAATAATCAGTATCGCGGCGGCGTCGGGCGGGCCCGTACTATGTAACACGCCGCAGCTGCAACACTCTTTATCGAAATGTTTATATGGCATCGTTTAAATACTTGGTGGCGAGCACCATCTGCCTATCAAATGCAATGGGGAGGGAGGGTGGTTGGGTTGGGTGGGGGCTGGGGAGGGGTCTACTACTACTACTGCTGCGCTTAGAGTTCGTCGTGGCTGTAGGGAACGTCGTCGTCCTCGTAGTTGGCGTCGCTAGACGAGCCGCCGTAGAGCTTCGAGGTGATGGGGGCGACAGTCGACTGGAGCTCGGCGAGCTGCTCCTCGTAGTCCTCGGCCTCGGCCTGGGGGTTCTCGTCGAGCCAGTCCGACTTCTCCTTGATGGCGGCGTTGATGGCCTTCTTGTCGTCAGAGTCGAGCTTGCCGCCAAGGCCCTCCTGGTCGGCGACCTGCGACTTGAGCGAGTAGATGAGGTTCTGGAGCTGGTTCTGGGCCTCGATGCGCTTGCGGACCTGGGCGTCCTCGTCGGCGTACTCCTCGGCCTCGGCGACCATGCGCTCAATGTCCTCGGGGGTAAGACGGCGCTGGTCGTTGGTGATGGTGATCGACTCGGACTTGCCGGTACCCTTGTCGGCGGCCGAGACCTTGAGAAGACCGTTGGCGTCAATCTCAAAGGTAACCTCAATCTGGGGGACACCGCGGGGAGCGGGGGGAATGTTGGTCAGGTCAAACTCGCCGAGGAGGTTGTTGTCCTTGGTCATGGAACGCTCGCCCTCAAAGACCTGGATCTTGACAGTGGGCTGGTTGTCGACGGCAGTCGAGAAGATCTGCGACTTCTTGGTGGGGACGACCGAGTTGCGGCCAATGAGCTTGGTCATGACACCGCCAGTGGTCTCGATGCCGAGGGTAAGGGGGCAGACGTCGATGAGGAGAATGCCCGAAGAGCCCTCCTCGCCAGAGAGAATACCGGCCTGGACGGCGGCGCCGTAGGCGACGGCCTCGTCGGGGTTGATGCCCTTGGAGGGCTCCTTGCCGTTGAAGAAGTCCTTGAGGAGCTGCTGGACCTTGGGGATACGAGTGGAACCACCGACAAGGACAATGTCGTCAATCTCGTCCTTCTTGACACCGGCGTCCTTGAGGACCTGCTCGACGGGCTTGAGAGTCTTGCGGAAGAGGTCCATGTTGATCTCCTCAAACTTGGCGCGGGTAAGGGTCTCGGAGAAGTCGTTGCCGTTCTCGAAAGACTCGATTTCAATCTTGGTGCTCATCTGCGACGAAAGAGTGCGCTTGGCCTTCTCGACCTCGCGACGGAGCTTGCCCAGGGCGCGCTTGTTGGACGAAACGTCAACGTCGTTCTTGCGCTTGTACTGCTTGACGAGGTAGTCCATGACACGGTTGTCAAAGTCCTCACCACCAAGGTGGGTGTCACCGGCGGTAGCGAGGACCTCAAAGACACCGTCCTCGATCGAGAGGAGCGAGACGTCGAAAGTTCCACCTCCGAGGTCGTAGACGATAATCTGCGACTCGGCCTTGCCGGTGCGGTCAAGACCGTAGGCAATGGCGGCGGCGGTGGGCTCGTTGACGATACGGAGAATGTTGAGGCCGGCGATGGTTCCGGCGTCGCGGGTAGCGGCGCGCTGGGCGTCGTTGAAGTCTGGATGTTAGCGGCGAGCCAGCGAAGACAGCTATTACTTACACGCAGGGACGGTGACAACGGCGTGGGTGACCTTCTCCCCGAGGTAGGCCTCGGCGGTCTCCTTCATCTTGGTGAGGATCATGGCCGAGACCTCCTCGGCGGTGAACTGCTTCTTGTCGCCCTTGGACTCGACCGAGATCATGGGCTTGCCGGCCTTGTCGACAATGTTGAACGGCCAGTGCTTGCGGTCCTTCTGGACGTCGCGGTCCTTGAACTCGCGGCCGACCAGACGCTTGGCGTCAAAGATCGTGTTGGTGGGGTTCTGGGGAGCCTGGTTCTTGGCGGCGTCTCCGATGAGACGCTCGTCGTCGGTGAACGCGACCCACGAGGGGGTGATACGGTTGCCCTGGTCGTTGGCGATGATTTCAACCTTGCCGCCCTTCTGGACTGCGGGGTTAGTGAAATGCGCGAAGCGCGAAGCGCGATGCGCGAGATGAAGCGAGCTGACGCGGATATCGACGTGGAGGCTGCAACCCAGCTGCAGCCCCCGCATCACATCCGCCGCGTCCGCCGCATCCGCTGGATCCCAGTTACTCACCAGCAACACACGAGTAGGTAGTTCCAAGATCGATGCCGATGACGGTGCCGTAGTTCTCCTTGGACTCGTCGGCCTTTACGGGCACGGCGGCAAAGCAGAAGAGGGCGACAAAGACGGCCGCAAAGAGGGCAAACTTTGACCACGCCGAGGACGCGGGCGAGCGGGCGGAGCGCCGGGCTCGTGTAATGTTGCGGCCCATGGTGAGTGACTGCAAAAGGTAAGAAGAAAAAAAGGGGGAAAAAGAAAGGAAAGGTGGGGAAAGATGAAGAAGAGAGATGGTGACGGCGAGATTATATGCAAGCTACAGTATCTGTTGTCGCCGTGGCAGCCGTGGCAGCATTCAGGGAAGGGGGGAGCAGTAAGCAGCGAGCAAGGCGTAGCAACGGGTGTCGCTCATCATCCCGCCCCGCGTCTAACAATGTCCAACTTTTTGGGTGCAATTGGGTGTGCCACGTCAGCAGCTAATTAGACGCGTTCATGCAGTATTACCCCCTGCTTGCCACGTGGCCTCCACCCTGGACATGGTTTCTAATAGGTAATAGAATATTCTACGAGCTCTACTAGCTCTACTCTGGTAGCATTGCTTTCCAAGCAACCTTACACCGCCGCAGCGTATCCGCGTACCGCCGCACTTGCCTCTCACAGCATCCATCGTGTTTCGTGCGTTTCGTGTGCACGAGATCTGGCGGACACGTATCAGGCTAGTCTACTAGTGTGCTACTCGTCTCGGCCATTGCCACTCGGCCATTGCCACCCGCTGGGCTAGCATTCGCCGTGCTCGCCGAACCCCTCACACCGTGCTGCATCATCTGCGGCAAGCGGCTGCAACACGCACCTGAAATCGACCTGCCTCTCGCTGGTGCGCGAAGCTTCCACCTCACGATCAGATGCCACGTCAGAACCGTCGCCGCTTTGCCACCTTGCCAGTGTGCGTCAGTCAGTGAGCGTCCCGGCTTCCGGAAATCCTGGAATTCTCCGGAGGCCGGGGAATCAAGTCGTGACACTGCCACGATTGCACGCCTCGTTGCCACCCATTCATGTGCGGTATTTGCCACCGAGAAGCACGAACGCCACCGAGTGCTCGGGAGCTCGGGCCGTTTCTGCGGTCTTCCAGCGGCGGGCCGGGGGTGTTCCGCGGGGACCGCATGGTATCTCCGTCGTCGGCCGTAGACGCCCTTGCCACGCACTGGGCCGACGGCAGTGTGGTCGACCCGTTGGAACTCGCGAGCAATCAGGTTATGCCCGACCCAGTAGACAAGAGAATAACATAGGAATACAGACTAGATCTTGAACTGGTGGTTGATGCGCACGCCCGCGACCCAGAACGTGACGAACCAGCACACTGGTGTCAGCCAGAAGTCTCTGAGAAGCAGAATGCGAAGAATCGGAGGGTCGGAAGGCATCAGAAGCTCGTTTGAGCCAGAACCCAGCCTACCCAGCCTATCCAAACCGACAGCTCGTCAAGCCGACACGTGCCCCGAACCACTGCCCCGACAGCGGCCCACCTCGCAACTCACGCGTAGCAAGCACCCACACGGCACTGCGCCAAATGCTCCCCCGCTGCGTCGTCGTGCGCACGTACAGCTGCACAAAGATTATGCGGAAGAGAAAGTAGCACACGCTCACGACGTTCATGAATGTCGCGCCGAGGCCGGCCGTGTTGCCTGCCACCTGGGTGTTAGCGAGCGACGCGGCGCCGAGTGGGCGAAGCTGGCGAAGCTGGCGAAGCTGGCGAAGCAGGCGGAGTGGAGCGAGGAGGAGCGAGGAGGAGGGGAGAAGGGAGTGGGAGGGTGTTGGGCGTGGCTGTGGCAGTGGTCGCGGACGGCTGGAGACTGTTGGCATATGCCACAGCCGCACTCCTAGAAGCCGGCAGCTTGTACAAGCTGCTAGCCGCCCCGTATATCCAGTGAGTAGAGCAGTGGGTCTAGACCAGGGCGTCACTCCACAGGACCCCGGTCGGCTCCAGTCCTGTTTCCTCGAGCTGCGAGCTGCGAATGCTGCACGCTGTAGGCTCTGCCACCCCTCTCCCCGCCCTCGCTCCCGCCCTCGCTCCGCTCGGACGGCGCGGACTCACAGTAGCAGCAGCCATGAGCGCGATCCCCTCGTATCCGTTGCTCTGCGCCGCGGCCCTTCTTTTGAGCTTCCCCATCTCCTCCGCCGACACACTCCCGCTCGCCTCCATGGCCGCAAACAGCTCGCGGGGGTTCACATTGTCTGCAAACCCGTGCGCGCGCGCGTACCGCCGCGGGCCGTCGAGGAGGAGCTGGACGTACGAGAGGGTCAGGACGAAGTAGGAGATGTTGTAGTTGTGCATCGTGGGGTGGGAGGGATGGGGGGGGTGGGAGGGCGGAGGGCGGAGGGCGGAGGGCGGAGGGGGGGGGGAGGACTGGTGTGAATGTTTATATCAGCGCCTCAGTGGAGTCAGTAGTCGTCAGCTACAGATCTGGAATGCGGCTCGACGACATGGATAGAGTTTGTTGACAGCAGATCTGGATCTGGAAAAGAAACAGAGCAGGGCGTTTCATGTGGGTATGTCCTGGGTCGGACATGCGGACAACTTGCATACGTAACGCCACGTGGGGTGCCGCACTCCCGCGGTCGTGTCAATGTCACCACGGCGTGCGAGCGTTGTTGTTCCCTCCACCACATCAGAACAGAGACTCCATTCTCACTTCGCTTTGCTCCGCCGCTCGCTCTCGCCGCGATGTTCTCCACGATCCAGCGGCTCAACCACCTCGCGTCCATCTCGACGACGTTTGTGATGGTGCTCCTGGGGCTGATTGCCGCGTCGAGCTTCCTGACGCAGCCGGCCGTCGAGGGGGGCAAACTCGAGGTCGCCGATCTTGTCGTGTAAGTCCACCCCACTTCCTCTCCGTGTAGTCTGACATCAGCCGACGCGGGCGCGCACAGCGCTGGGGCGCGCCCCTCGAGGACCTCGCCAGCCTGCGGTTCGACACAAAGGTCGACCTCACCCCGCTGCTCACGAGCTACAACGTCAAGCAGCTGTTCATCTATCTTACGGCCGAGTACGCCGACGACGCGGGGGGCGCCCACGCGGTGACGCTCTGGGACGACATTATCACGCGCGCGGACACGCGCGACTTCCGCGCGGTCGGGAAACCTGTGAAAAAGGCCAAGAAGGGGCGCCGCGGGCGCGGGAAAGTCAACCTCGAGAGGGCCAAGATGAAGTATCCCAACTCGTGGCGCAACCCGGGGGGGAGCTTTGGGTGAGTCGGGCGAGCGGGCGAGCGGCGAGCGCAGCGAGCCCAGCCAGCCGAGCGGCGCGGATGAGTGGAGGAGCAGAGGAGCGGAGGGGTCGAGGCCCCTATATGCGACTCGGCTCCCACCTCCCCACCGCCTTCGCTTGCCCTCGCACGCCCGCACACGCTCCCGCACACGCTGACGGCAGAAACGTGCACCACGCCAACATCACGCTGCACTACAGCATCATGCCGTACGTCGGCCTCGTGACGCAGGGCGTCGCCGCGACCGCCGAGGGCATGGTGGAGATTCCCCCCGTTAAGCGCTAGGCGCAGGCGTGTCGCTAGGCGTATGCAGTTGTTAGTCCGAGTCGAGAGGCGAGGGGGAAGTGAAGAGGTGGAGGAAGGGAGGGCGGCGAGGCGATTGGCGCGGCGCATCCGGAAAAGTGAATGGACACACGCGACTGACACTGCCTCGCCTCCGCCGGCATCCTGGCCTTACTGACTCGTCTCGCGCGGACACGCCCATCCCGCTCGTACATCCCGCTGATCCCCAGTGCAGCCCGCCGCTGATCAGTGACATGAGCGATCAAACCTCATGACTGATCCGTGGATCGCCTGCTGCGCTGCTGACGTCAGGCGACACGTAGGCACCCCTCTGACGGTCAGCGGCGAGCAGTGTGGCAAGGGCAGCGGGCGAGTCTGGGTGGCAATGGTCAGTGGCGGGTGGCGAGTGGCGAGTGGCGAGTGGCAGGACAGGTGGCAGGACAGGTGGCAAGTGGTAGTGGCAAGTGGGTCGAGGGATCGAATGACCAATTCCGGCCTTCCGAGGCCGGATGCAGCGGATGACGGGATGACGGCTTCATGGAGTCGACAGGGTTGACGGACATGACGGGGATGACGGACGTGACGGGTTGACGGACATGACAGGTTTACGGACATGACAGCCATGACGGACATGACGGAGCCGAAGCAGTGTCTCACTCCTGCCCTGCTCCTGCAGCGTCATGCCAAGCACTGCGATATGAGACCACTGCCAAGTCCACCATCCCCACATGCGCATGTGTCAGGGGAATGCGCACATTCTTCGGTGGCGACCGCCCGCCGTTCTGCACGCTGCGCTCCTCTGCGCTGCTCGTTCAATCATCTTGCGTGCATTCCTTCCGCCCCACGTATACCTACGAACAGATCTCGCCCGGTCGCACGGCACGCAGTGGCGACCCGCGGCGCGCGGGTCTTCAGCCGACGGCAAGTTGCCTGGCGTGCGGCGCGCTCGAGCAAGAGCACTGCACGGAGACGCTGCAGAACCGCGGTTCCACCACGACGGAAACGCGCGGAACGACGCGGTAAGAAAATAACGGAGAAAAAGAAATACTACTAGGCGGGGGATAGTGCACAGTTGGTGTTGCTACAGTTGATAACGGCGGGTACGTGCCGGGGCGCTTGGGCGTGGGCGACCAAGGGCGGTGTTGATGAGGTGGTGTGTTGATTTGTTTGTTGGGTTTATGCGAGTGGGCTACGCATCGCCCGCGGAGAGAGAGAAAAGTCCAATGATTCTGCAAGAAGGAAGGGAGACGAGCAAAGAAGAGAGAAAAAAAAAAAAGAGACAGAAAGATGAATCCATGAATCGAGGACCGACCCAGACAGGAGAATGAAATGGAGGAGATTATTAGGCTGCGCAGGGTATCTATGCAGGTGTATGTTGAAAGTGGTGGTCCTCGGAGGAACGTTGTAGGGTCGGGAAGAGTAGCTGCCTACATCAACCCCATGGCGGCGGTTCCGCGCGTCATGCGCGCCTCGAGCTCGCTGCGCTCTTGCTCGCCCCATGTCTGCGTCGGTACGCTGTAGCTGCGCTCGTGCTGGTGGCCCACTGTCGCCGCTCTTGACGAGGCGGTGCGCATCGTCACGCCCGACCGCACAGAGTGGGTGGCGGCGAGCAGCTGTGGCGACCGTTGGACTGCGGGTGAGTTTTGCAGGGAAGGCGATGCCGCAGTTGCCACTTACCAGTAATTTTGAGCTCCTTGCCGGTAAACGACGCCCGCACGCTAGTCATGGTGGCGTCGTCGCCGAGCTTGATCTGCCACTGCGCGTGGTCAGACTCTTCCCACTGGTCGGCGACAATGTGCAGGACCTGGTGGCGCCGGGAGACGATCGTTATGTCATCGAGTCTGCGTGTTAGTGCGGGTACTACACAAGTACACATGCACACATGCACATGCACTGCACGACTCACCGGAATCCCGGAAGCCATACCATGACCTCATACTGCGTCGGCGTCGACTTGATCGCTATCCGGCCTTGCTCGCCCTTGAGAACCTCTACCCATTCTCCGGCGGGATCGAGCATGGTCTCGGGATTGATGCGGTTTACGTCGGCGCGGTCCAACCCAGAGTCGAATGATGTCGCGCGCATGGCACCGGGTGCATCGGCGATCTTCCCCGGCGGTTGTGCCCATCGAGGCGCGGGTGGGCCAAGACTCTTGACTGATCCTGGCTTGTCGCCACCAGAAGACGAGTGCGAGCCAGAAGACAATGAGCTAATGACAGACGCTCGGGGGTCGACGGGATGAGGGTGGTGGGTCGTGTGATGGTGGTGGTGCTGCTGCTGCTGATGGTGGTGGTGGTCATAATCGTGTCGCGGGGGATGGATTCCGATTTGCGGCATGGGATATCCGACGGGAGGGGACATTGGGGCTGAAATGTAACACCCTGTTGTGCTCGACTGCACAGGCGCGGCGGGTGTGACATATTGATCGTGCGACGACACTTCCGACATTTCTGGCGTCTCCGTGCTGGAATAGTCGCCACTGTTGGCCGAGCTCTCGTTGCTCGACGATCCTAAAAAGCTGAGAGTTAGATGTTGTTGACGTCACGACTCACCTTGCATACTTCTTTCGCCAGCTGCCGCTTTTGTGCAGAATTAGGTCACGTTTCCGTTGTCCGTTTGATGACCGCTTAGAGTCATTAGAGTGGATAGAGTGCCGAGGAGACGTCGTGTGGTGTGAGCGACTACTTGTCGCCGCCGCCGTCTCGTCTGTCGGAAGCGTCGACGACCCTGGGAACGTGGAGGTTCCCTGGTGGGAACCGTCCAGGTCGCCAAAGTCGATATTCATACTCTCCAGGTCAGAGGCAGAGAAAAGGGGAGGGGGGGATGATTCAGAGATGCCAAGGGGCTCAAAGGCGGAGGCGGCGGCGGCCTTGTCGGCGGGAAAGGAGGAGGACAAGGTCTCCAGGTGTAAGCGATCGGCTCCGTGCGTAAAGGTCGTTACCATGGCAGGTGTTGAGATGGGGGTTTGGCCACACGTGTATTGGCGACCGCCCGGAGATGGAGGTGAACGAGCTGAAGCTGCTGCTGGACTGGATGCAGTTGTCAGAGTGTTGACGCGGTTGTGAATGCGGTCGTTGCTCGGGTGGCCGGGAATCGCACCCGGCCGGAAGAAGATGGTGCGAAACCGCGGTGGTGGATGAGGGGGGTCCAAAGGGGATGGGAGCACCACTGGTCGGTGGTGGGATGAGCGATCTCGAGGCGGTAGAGAGAGTGTCGAGTCGCTGTGAACGGGGGGGATGTGGAGTGTGGTAAGGTGTTTGTAGTGTACTCCTGGGAGTGGGTGGTGAGTTTTAGACCGATGGGGTTTCGTCTAGTTGACGGCGAATGCAGAAATGTCGTTAATCAGAAGAGTGGAGAGAGAGAGAGAGATGAACGATGATGGGATGATGGGATGATTTTTTGGCAGGAAGGGAATGGCGAACGAGGAGCGAAGAGGAGCCGGCGCGCGCGTAGGTGGTGGTGTGTTCTGGGGTGGGTGTCGGGGATGGGATGGGTCGGGATGGGATAGAATGAGGAATGAAAGAAGCAGCTGGGTGTCTTGTTTTGTTGTGGACAGAGAGAGAGAGAGAGAGAGAGAGAGAAAGACAAAGATGCAGTAGTTGGAGTCGTAGTTGCTTCTTTGGACAACGTCTCGGGCTTGGTTGGGTTTTGTCGTTTGAATGGAGAGGAGAGAGGAGAGAACCACAGAGAGAGGAAGTCAGAGAGAGAGAGAGTGAGAGGTCGTAAAGTTGAGTGTGAGAGCGAGAGCGAGAGCGAGGAGAGAGACAGAGGGCTAGGAGGGGAGGACGGGGGGTTATCGACAAGGACAAGGACACTAGCACCAGGGAGTAAGGAGGGACAAGGAGGGAGTAAGAGGCAGCTGGAGTAGGGAATGAGAGCCGCAGTAGTGACGACGGAGAGTGAACGAACGACTGGGAGTGGGAGTGATTACAAGGCACACTAACAGATGGATGGACTGCATGGACTGCCTGCACTGGGTGGGTAGGACGGAAAGGACAGGGACAAGGGAAAGGAGGGAAGGAGGGAAGGAGGCTAGAGGGGGGTGGGGTAAGCCTTGGGGGTAGACTTGGTGGGATTGGGGTTTATGGTATCGTATCCGGTATTCCCACCAAACTTCATATTACTAATTGGTATTAGTAATCCTTGTAATCAAGAGTAATACAGCTCCGAGGAAAGTGTAATAAAGGGATAAAGGCATCCAGCAGGAACAGGGACAAAGAAAGACAAGGTACAGGGAAGCACAGAAGGGGGGGTGGTGGTGTGTTGGTGTCGCCCACACATTTGGTAATGGTAATACTAATACTAATCAGTCATAATACAAATTACTTATTAATACTAATATACTAGTATTTACTAATCCACAGGAATGTAGACACCACAGAGCACCACGCACCACAGAACCACTTGCTTGGCACGCGCGATGACAGCGGCAGCGGAATAGCGGAATGCTAGACAGGACAAGTCCACAGGAGACTCTTTTCCCTTTAGGCCCTTATGATTTGTATTACAAATTGGATTTGTGTTTCTTTTTGGGATTAGGGCCGCGGGGTGGCGCAGCTATTTAATTTATGCACAAACGGACTGCGACAGCACCGAGAGTCTAATGAGATCATTGCTTGTCATCAAGGAGGCAGCGACAGCGCTGTAAGGATTATTATTGCTCGGGACTGATAGAAGCAATGCGAATGGAGAAAGAAAGGTCTGTCTCACATTGTAGTCGCAGCAGTGTCAGTGTCAGTGTCACTCGGTCACTCTGGTTTCCCTATTGTTCTCTCCTTCGTCAATCATCGTCACTCATCGCCTCTCGTAGTAGAACGCAGAACGCAGTCTGATTGTATCCTGCAGGCTATGGAGGGCGATGCTAATAACGATGCTAATAATGATGCTGAGCCATCCCTCCATTCCTCCATTCCTTCATTCCTTTTGCTCGCAGCATTTGTAATCAATTTGTATTAGACGCGGTCGAGGAAGGTGTGACACTCGAGGCAAGAAAGACAACAAGCAGGTCGCTATACATGTACGCACGATGGATGGACGCGGACGTTTGATGTCTCAGGGTCAGGGTCACCCAAAAAGCAACGCAGAGGACATGTGATTCAGACATGGCCGTAAGAGAAATAACAAAAATCCTGGCATTATCGTAATCTATTAAATAAATATTAGAAAATGTTATATCGGGAATCTAATCTACTAATCCAAGGGAATGGATTGCGATTGCGATTAGCATCCTGTCCTGTCCTATGTCTCAGGGTCCCAAGCGGCTTGCCAGCAAGGTTTGGTTTGAAGCAAGGCAAGATGGAATAACAAAGAAGGAAATATAAGCTCGTAAACGGATGTGTTTTATATTCAGGGCAAAGGGAAGAGGGCAGCCGAGTTTGCAGCATCAAACATGGACAAAAGCAACGTACTACTGCAATACTGCAGATGATGCTCAATGATGCTGGTGGTCATTCACCGCGCCGTCTGCTGTATGGCTGTATGGCTGTACTGTACCTGTATGTAATCGCCGTCGGCCGTCATCAAGCCGTCACAGCCATCCAATACACCCAATACACGCACGCACACCGTCATCGAAACACCGACAGTAGTACTAGCTGCAATTAGCGCCGTCCTTCCCTGTTCCAACACCAACTGTGCAGCTGCCTCCACTTTACTTGGGTGGCAATCAAGTTCTTACATTTTTTTTTACATTTTTTTTATCTGCCACGCCCACCGTTGTTCCGTTGCTTTTGCTCCGTTGCTTCGTCGCTCGTTGCTATCGCACTCTCCCGCTGGCAGGTGCCCGCGGGAGCGGAAGGGATATAGGATATAGGATATAGGATGTCTGTTGCGGCCATTAAGAGCAACAGCAGCATTGACCTGACCGATGCAGAGACGGCGACGCGCTTCGCTCCCGTACTCAACCTAGTGCTAGGCTCAACGGCGCAATCCTGAGTACGGAAACCTCTACTCCCCTGGAGAACTTGTCTCTGCATCCAAGGCTACTCCTCGGAATATTTCCGCCGCGCGCAGAACGGCCGTGGAGAGCTGACTAACCCGCTTCCCTTTCAATGCTTCTGACTGCGATATTGCGAGCTTGGTCCGAAGGCAACTGCGGTCAGCACATTCCTGCACGGCCCACCCTGCCGGAGTCAGGTTTGGGGTCCTCCGCCGCCCGCCCGTCGCCGCCCGTCGCCGTCCGCTCACAACAGTGCAAATTTACGCCTTTCCGACTGGGATTGGTCATGGGGCCGTGCGTGCCCTGCAACGGAGTGGGACGGTGGGTCAGAATAGCAACGGGGACTGACGGAGCACGAACAGGAGCAGGAACTCAGGGCGCGCTCGGCACGCCGGCCGGCACGCCCGGCATGGTGTGCCTGGCAAGTACCACGGCGTACGGCGCAGCGCACAGTGAGATGCCAAGTACACCACCACGCCAGCGCCGTGCCATGACGTCAAGTGTGCTGCGCAGCTGGTACTGGTACAGACTAGTGGCGCTAGCGTGCGGGTCGCAGCCAATGCAGCCATGCAGCCAATCGAGCAGGGAAGCGAGTGCAGGGAAGGGAGGGTGGGGGGAGGGTTCCAGTGGAGCGACTCGTGCCCTTGACCAAGTACCAAGCACCCCGACACGACCACGACCAAGTACTGTACAGTGCACAAGTACAGCCAAGTGGCGAGCATCCGACAGCAAAACTTCTCCACCTGTCCGATATAACTGAAACACGCCCGACGCTGCGCCACGGCGTCACCGTCATTGGTACAGGTACAGCAGTAGACTCAGTAGACTACCGATGGAGAGTGAGAACGTGAGAGTGCCTTCACGCCAGGACCTGTTCCTCCGATCGGTGTAGAATGAGTATCAGCCGCATCCTGCTTCTTGGTTTCGGTGTATTCCGGTGTGGTACGTGTGGTACGTGGTGTGTGCCTGTTCCTCGTGCCGTCGGGTCGCAGGAAACCCGGAGGTGCAGGCGGGCAGCGGGCAGTCAGCTGTCTCTGGAGGACAGACATGGCCACAGATGGCGCAGTGCATGTCTGTGCCTCCCACATGATCCCACACTTGATGACATTGAGCTATTGAGGAGCAGTCCCATGTCCCAGCTTGGCTAATCGCCACCACAGCATTCCCCACGTGAATCGCCCGAACCGATGACGTTTTGCCCCCCACTCACCCTCCACCACATTTCACTTTGTTTCGTTCTTCCCTCTCTCATCCCACACACGATCACACGATGCCTGTTCCCGTACGTCCCCCATGCAGCACCGCTGACCGCAGGTCCGCCTACGTCATCCGCGGGGCGTGACGACCATCGAGCTCGAGCCCGGGTCGCAGGGCATTGAGGATCTCAAGGTCATTATTTTCTCGGCGACGGAGATCCCGCCGAGCGAGCAGGAGAGTGAGTCCCGCCGTGAGCGGCCGCGAGCGCAGCGCGCGGGCGGTGCGGTGCGGTGCGGCAGGCGCAGTAAGTGGGCGCAGCATGTCGCGCAGCGGGCGATGCGACACAGCACGCAGCACGCAGCACGCAGCACGCAGCACACAACCCTGCATTTAATCCCTTGTTTATCTGCACACACTCACACCAGTCAAATACGGCTACCCGCCCAAGCCGCTCCCAGACAGCGCGGGGCGCCTGGCCTCCATCCCGATCGGGCGGGGCGAGCAGCTGATCGTGACTGCGCTCCCGCCGCGGTCTCCCGTGCGGCGCCGGCGGCCATCGGTGAAGGAGCTGGATGCGCGGCTGTCGGCGCCCTCGCCGCCAAGGGACAAGAGCGCGCCGCCGCCGGTGGCCGAGGCTGAGGCCGAGGTAGAGTCGCCCGTCGCCGGCGCTCAGAGCGTCAAGCTGCCCGGCGACGCGGGATTCCTGCAGCTCCGCGTCGTGCCCGACGACAATGCTTGTCTGTTTTCTGCGGTGGGCGTCGTGTTCGAGGGCGGGATCGAGGCGGCCCAGCGCCTGCGCAAGGGTGAGCACGGGCGAGGGCGGGGCTGACGGCAGTCGTCGCGGACGCGATTCGTGCAGACCCAGAGAACTACTCGGACGCCGTCCTGGGGTAAATGAAAGCTGCGAAGTGGGCTGACCCGCAGGCAGCCGCGCGAAACGTACATTGCCAAGATCCAGGACAAGAATACGTGGGGCGGCGCCATCGAGCTCGCGGTGTTTGCGAAACAGTATGTTGTCCCGCGACGCGTCTGACGGCAGCTACAAGACGGAGATCTCGTCGTTTGACGTCGCGACGGGCCGCTGCGACAAGTTTGGCGAGGGCGAGTGGGACTCGCGGTGCATGCTCGTGTACTCTGGCATCCGTGAGTACCTCTCTACTGACTGCTCTCTGGGCTCGCTCGCTCGCTAACTGCAGACTACGACGCAATGAGCCTCTCGCCGCTCCCCGCCTCCCCGCCCGCATTCCACACGACCGTCTTCCCCGTCTCCGACACGACCGTATTCTCCGCCGGCGAGCGCCTCGTCGCGACCCTCAAGCAGAAGAAATACTTTACCGACACGGCAAACTTTGACCTCCGCTGCGGCATCTGCGGGATCGGGCTCAAGGGCGAAAAGGGCGCGAGGGAGCATGCCATGGCGACTGGGCGTGAGTAGACTGTGCGAGCGCAGCGAGTGCAGCGAGCGCGAGCGCGAGGCGTTGCAAAAGGTGTTGCTGACGACCAGATGTCGAGTTTGGCGAGTACTAGTACGAAGCTACGGTTGTTCTTGTTTCTTGTTTCTTGTTCTTAGGGAGTGGTCTTGGGAGTGGAGTTTGGGCTCATGCATTCTGACGCTGTACGCGTAGGGCGCAGCGATGCCGGGGCGAGGGAAGGCGGGCAAGCAGGAAGGCGAGGAAGGTCGAGGCCGCAGATCATGCGGAGATCATGTCTTCCTCGCAATTTCTGACACTCTTTTGTCACTTATCTCTCACTCACTTATTCTTACTCTTATCTCATCCTCTCATCATCTCAGCACCTCACCATACCATCTCACCCCCGCTCACCCACTACCACCTCACCACCCACACCGGCACCATACGGCCCCCCGACCTCCCGCCCCCCATCCCCCCCAAACCCCTCAACAGGCCCAATAACCGTATCCGCCGCAACCGCATGGCCCACGTCCCGCTCCCCCCCTCGCGCGTGCCCACGCCCGCAGAGTCGCCCCCGCGCCCGCCGCGCGCCGGGCGCGCGCCCGTGTCCCCGCCTGAGCCGCCCGAGTCCGACTCTGGGGGAGATGTGGAGGCAGAGGTCGAGGCAGAGGCAGAGGTCGAGGCAGAGGCAGAGGTGGAGGTGGAGGTGGGGGCTGAAGAGGAGGCAAAGGAGGTGGTCGAAGAGGAGGCTCAAAAGGAGGCTCAAGAGGAGGCTCAAGAGGCAAAGGGGGCGGAAGACACCCCAATGGAAGCAACCCCCGCGCAACTGGACCAGGTCCCTCTCGACGTGAAAGAGGAACTTGTGCGGCTTCCCTCGCCGCCGGCTTATTGTCCGCCTTCCCCTCCTTTGGTCGCTGATCGTGATGATCATGAGCAAGATGACGACGAACGTGGCGGTCATCTTGAGGTTGAGCTGGGGGATCACGATCCCGCAGAGCAGACCGTCAAACAACAAGAATCGCAAGCGTCGCTCATGTCGCTCCATACGGCACTTGAGGAAATCGCGCCTAGGGCCTCTGCGAGCGCTTCTCCTGCTCCGACTACACCCTCCCCCGCTTCGCCTTCCCCCTCGCCGCCGCCGCCTTCCCCCTCACTGCCGCCGCCTTCCCCCTCGCCGCCGCCTTCCCCGCTGCCCCCTCTGCCTTCCCTCCTGTTCCTCCCCTCCCTGCCTTCCTCGGCCCCAGCCACCCAGAGCGGGGAGACGAGCTTTGAGCTCGTCGACATCGGCGTTCCCGAGCCCGTGGAGGCTGAGGCCGACTCCCCCTCGGAGATCGACGAACTCGAGTCCGAAAGCTTGTCCTCACTCGCGTCGGCGGTCGCTCACGCGGTGCTCCTCCCTGTGCCTGCGGAAGTGGCGGAGGCGAGTGAGCCAGAGCCAGAGCCAGAGCCCGCTGAGGATGCGGAGCCAGAGCCGGAGCCAGAGCCCGCCCAGCCAGAACCCGCCCCCGCCCAGCAAGCCCAACTCGAACCTGCCGAGATTCCCCTGCCTTCCGCCGAAGATATCGAAGAGGCGGAAGAGGAAGAGCCGCTCGAAGAATGCAAGGCAGAGCTCGCCGAGCTCGAGAACCTGTGGGAAAACTACCGCCACGCGGGGGCAGTCTTCGGCGGCGGCGTCGAGGAGGTCGTGGCGCGTATTTCCCAGGCTGTCAAGGCGTAAGTTGTAAGCTTGCGGTAGCTTACATTCAGGCATAAGTGCCCCCCCGCCGCCAGCGAGGCGTCCGCCGCCCCTCCTCCACCCGCACCACCCGCACTCACCTCGCTCTCACTGCAGGAGCTCCACAAACAGGTGATCCACCTCACGCGCACGAACCAGTCGCTCAACACGCGCGTCGTGCGGGCCGAGAATGCCGCCAAGGTGTCGGAAGCGACGGCGCACCGCAAGGAGCGCGATCTGGCGGAGCTCCGCGCCGTGCACGACAAGCTCGTGTCCGAGCAGGCGCAGAACGAGGAGCGGTTCGCGTCGCTCGCTACTGAGATGACGAAGAATCGCGATGAGCAGGTCCAGCAGCTCGCACAGCACAAGGAAGACCTCGCGACGCAGTTCAACGAGACGTACCAGCAGCAGCTCAACGCGCAGCTCACCGCCGAGCGGTCGGCGGACGAGGACCGCCTGGCCGCCGAGTTCGACAAGGCGGACCGCATCATCGAGGAGCTGCAGGCGCAGAACACCGAGCTGCGCAATATCCTCGAGCAGTCGAAAAAGGACATTGCGGACACGGAGACGCGCCTCTTCATGCTCGGCGACGACTATGCGCAGGCGACCGCGCAGCTCGAGGAGGCCCGCGCCGCCGCGCGCGAGAGCGCACAGGAGCGGCAGAAGCTGCAGTTCACGGTCCAGGTGATGCAGCAGCGCTGCGTGGCGGCGCAGGACGAGGCGGCGCTCCTCGCCCAGCGCGTAAATGCAAACACCGAGGTGGGCTGCATGAGTGATTCGGCTGACGGCAGAACGGCGGGTTCATCCTCGTCCTCATCGAGGCCGAGGCGCGCATGGTGAGGATGGCCTAGACGCTGCTGACCCCAGTTTGACCCAGCGCACATGAGCGGCGGCGAGGCGGGAGGTGAGAGGCAGCAACGACGCAGCTGACAGCAGGCTACAACGCGATCGCCGCGCTGCGCCACGCCACGCAGCGGCTCTACCGCCTCATCCACGACTGCGACCCCGACATTCCCATCCTGATTTATCTCTACTTTGACATTGTGAGCTACAGTGCTGACGAAGCTGACCTCCAGGCAAAGACCATCGACGAGCTGATGAAGGTGAGTTTCAGACCTTCTCAGCGCTAACTCCCAGCGCGGTGTCATCAAGACGCCCACCGAGTTTGAAGCGTTCATGGAAGGCCTCTCGTCCGCCGAGGATCGCCTCACTATTTCAGACGTGTCGGGCACCTGGGGCGCGTCGGTCAAGATCAGGGGTAAATGCGTACTGAGGCTGAGCTGACATTAGCCCAACTGTCGGCGCTCGGCGGGCTCGACACGTGCAAGATGACCCTGCTCGTCGCGGGGCACGTGAGTTGAGAAAGCACTGTGATAACTGACATCAGGACCGGCGCTACCTGGAAACAATCGAGAAGATGCCCGACATCCACAAGGAGAAGATCTACGCCGCGCGGTCGACCGGCCCGCTCAAGGCGTCCGAGGACCCGTTCGTGTCGCTCGGGCACGACCGGCTGTTCCACATCGAGTCCCTGTTCCCGACGCGCCTGCAGGAGTGGGACGCAAAGACGCCACAGGAGCACCGCACGGGGCACATCGAGGGCCATCCGCCCATCATGCCGAACCCCGCCCTGGTGCCGAACCACGTTCTGCACCGCGACCAGCGCGAGCGGCACGAGCAGCGCCAGTCATCGCACTCGAGCGAGATGACCAAGTCGTCCCCGGCGAAGCAGGACGGCAGGACGCTGATCGCATTCACGCCGATGCACACCGGCGCAGACCAGTACGGCTCAGAGTACACGTCGCAGGCAACCACTTCCCGGCAGCAGTCGGCGTACCCCTCGCGCGAGACGACGCCTACACCCTCACGTCCCAAGCCCTCCGGATCCGCCCCGCCATGGGCCGACATCCGCGGCGCGATGCCGGCGCCCAGCCTCTCGCGCCCCAGCCCCCCGCAGCCCCCTCGTCCCGTCCGCATCCCCCGCGCTGGGCGCAAGTACGTCCCGACGTCGATTGGCGGCTCGCCCCCGTCGAGCCTCGAGGACGAGCCGCTGCTGCGGCACGTCGCGCCCGCGTCGCGCACGCACGTCATCCGCCCACCCGCGTTCGCCGACGGCGAGACCCGCCCCGTGTCGACCGACACGCTCATTGCCATCGGCGGCACGTCGATTCCCGGCTGGACGGGGCGCGTGGCGCAGGGCGTGCTCAAGGACGCTGCGCGGCAGAACCAAACTCAGCCCCACGGTCAGCCTCAGCCCCAGAACCAGAATCAGCAGAAACAGCAACAGCAACACACTCGGCAGCCGCTCCGCCCCCAGGAGCAGATGTACCAGGCCCAACCGCGCTTACGCGGCCGGCTCGACGAGCACGAGATGCCCGCGAGCGCAAAGGTGCACGCGTGGCGCCAGTTTGAGGTGAGTTCAGGCGTCGGGACGAAGCTCACGCGCAGTGAGCACATAGTTCATCCTTGCATCGAGATTACGAAGACATGGTAGTTACAAGTAGAAGCACGCGTAGAATAAGCGTAGATACGAGCAGAATAGCGTATGGCGATAACGATGGCATGTATGCGTAGCCCGATCGGATCAGCAGATCGCCACCGAGACTCGAGACACCGAGGCTCAGAGTTGCGGAGGCGCTATCGCCTCCGCACCTCGGCAGCCTCCGCATGCCCGCGTTTATAGCGGCAAAGCGTGCAGAAGTGCGTGCACTGTTGAAACCAGCCGCATGAAACCCACCCGAAGATGAGTGCTATTGTCCGGCCGGTATGACGTAGCGTCGTCGTCGCCCTGTGGCGCCGCCGGTAAATGGAGGGGCATGATGGCGTCAAGGCGTCCTGGCGTCCATTGTCTCGTTGTGTCAAGACCCCGGATTGCTTGTCTACTCGGCGTAGGTGTACTCGGAGGCACTCGTGGGCGTGAGATATAACTGCATCCATTCTGTCTTCGTCGATCATAAGTACCACAACACCTCTCAAAACCATTGGCTCACCACCACCACCACCCACCATGCCGCACCTCCTCGCGCTCAACTGCGGCTCGTCGTCGATAAAGGGCAAGCTCTTTGCGCTCCCCGCGCTGAAAGAGGCGGCGACGCTGGCCGTCTCGAACATTGGCTCCAAGGGGGATAAGGTGACCGTCACCATCCGCTGGACGGGCGGGGAGGGCGAGGACGTGGATACGCAGGCGGGCGCGGGGGAGGAGTTTGAGCGTGAGTCGAGCGCCGAGCGGAGCGAGGCGT
This sequence comes from Apiotrichum gracile, assembly GCA_001600335.1. Lineage (NCBI taxonomy): Eukaryota > Fungi > Basidiomycota > Tremellomycetes > Trichosporonales > Trichosporonaceae > Apiotrichum > Apiotrichum gracile. Next base: position 3,708,097 of record BCJO01000003.1, on the reverse strand, counting down.
GGGAGTGGGAGTGGGAGTGGGAGGAGAGAGGGATAGAAGGAGGGAGAGTAGGCAAGTGGCAAGCTACAGCCACACGTTGGCAGCATCCTCGGCCGCAAAAAGCCCCCACACACTCCCACGCACGCCTGGCTCCAGTGCTCCCACGCTGACGCCCAGACAAGGACATGTTCCCCCTCCTCCTCAAGCACATGGAGAGCGGCGTGCGCAAGGAGGACATCAAGTATATTACGCACCGGATGTGAGTCCGAGCGCGGCGAGCCTGCGAGCCTGCGAGCCTGCGAGATAGCCGGAGCTGCGCGACTCCGCAACCTCCGCAACCTCCGCAACCTCCGCAACCTCCGCTCCGAGCGCCAGACTAGGAGACTAGGTACTGACCGCAGCGTGCACGGCGGCACGAACACCAAGCCCCTCGTGATCACGCGCGACCACGAGGAGGCGCTGCAGGGCATGGACGCGCTGAGCGACTTTGCGCCGCTGCATGTGAGTTAGGCCGGCCGGGGCGGGCCGAGGCGAAGCCGAGGTCCGCGGGCGAGGCCGAGGTGGCTGTGACCGTGGCTGTGGCCGTGGCTGTGGCCGTGACTGTGGCCGTGGCTGTGGCCGTGGCTGTCGTCGTGGCTGTGGTCGTGGTTGTCGTGGTCCGCTTTTACGCGCTCGGCGCCCACGCTCAGGTGAGACCCTGCCCGGCCCGGCACGAGCCTTGCAAGGTGCCTCTGCTGACGGCAGAACACGCACGCGATCCTCGGCGTGCGCGCGTGTCTCGACGTGCTGCCCGAGCACACGGGGTTGCTGGTGTTTGACACGTTGTTTCATGTACGTACTGAGTTGAGCGCTGCGCTTGCCAGCAGCTCGCGGCTCGCGGCTCGCTTCGCTCGCCCGCTCACACGCAGCAAACCCTCCCGCCCGAGGTGTACACGTACGCGCTCCCGCCGCCCGAGGAGAAGCTGCCGCTCCCGCTGCGCAAGGTGAGTACCCGCGCTCGCTAGACGCCCTGCCCTCGCTCGCTCGTGCTCGCGCTGACGGCAGTACGGCTTCCACGGCCTCTCGTACGCGTCCGTGCTCGACACGCTCGCCAAGCACGAGCGCAAGCCGACGGACGGGATGAACCTCGTCGTCGCGCACCTGGGTTCCGGCGCCAGTGCGGCGTGTATCCTGCACGGCAAGAGCATCGACACGAGTGAGTTGCGGCTCCGCGGCGGGTCTGACTGTAGGCATGGGGCTCACGCCCCTCGAGGGCCTGGTGGGCGGCACGCGCGCGGGCACGATCGACCCCACCGCCATCTTCCACCACACCGAGGACTATGCCGCCGACGCGGGCCTCGAGGGGATGCACGTCACCAAGGCCGAGTGGATCCTGAACAAGTGAGACACCCCGCTGCTGGAGCTGACCGCAGGAAATCCGGCCTGACCGCACTCGCGGGCACGCAGAACTTTTCCCTCATCACCTCGCGCCTCGACCCATCCACGTGCAGCAAGGACGAGCACGCAGCCGCCAAGCTCGCGTACGACGTCTTCCTCGACCGCCTCATGGGCTTTGTCGCGGCGTACCTCGCCAAGCTGCTGGCGTCGGTGCCGCTCGACGAGGTGCGCCTCGTCTTCGCCGGCGGCATCGGGGAGCACTCGGCCCGCCTGCGCCAGGACGTGCTGCAGCGCCTCGCGTGGCTCGGCGCCGCGAGCGACGAGCGGGGGCAGGAGGGAAAAGTCCGTGTTGTCTCGGCGGAGAAGAGCAAGCTCAAGACGTACGTCATCGAGACGGACGAGGAGGGGTGGTGCGCGCACATGGCCAAGGAGCAGTTCAAGCTCTAGTGCAGTAGAATCGATAGGCAGAAGTAAAGAAGAGACGTAGTAAGTAAAAGTGAAAGGGATGAAGCACAATGAATTAGACGTACCGGGCACAGAGAACAGATGCACGTTGGCGGGGTTGAAGATGTCTGTGCACGGTGCGCAACCTCAATCATGTCCTCGCATCTAGGATCTTTCCCAGTACTCGACCACTGCAGCAGAAAGTACGCACCGTCCAGCTATGCTAGGCTCGCGTACCGGACAGGGATGCCCACAGCACGGACTTGAGCCAGCGAGGGGACTGCCTCCCGTCGCACAGGCGACCGCAACACAGCGTCCCGGAAAAGACAGAAAAGACTCATAAAACAAAAAGGCAAAAAAGACGAAACAAATAAAGCAAAATAACACCAAAACAGCATAAATGGTCCAGATGGCAGAGACCCCACGAGACGCACAGTAGGTTGCCCTTCCCCCCGAGAGGCAGGCCCAGAGAGGGCTTCCAGCTCCCGGACGCCCACAACGACTGGGCACCAGCTGCACCTCAAGTGCCACAGAACCAGCCGGGGTGCCGGGCACCCCCGCCTGCGCGGAATCTGTGGAAATTCACATCCCGGGAACTGGACATTTACTGAGTTTTCGACAGATTCCAGGCATCCCGGGACGTGGGCCCGAAGTCGCGCGTTGCCCGGGAAGTCCACATACAGGGAGGTGGCGACTGGGAGATCGGCGGTCATGTCCGGGACGTCGACCTTCGCCACAGCTTTGCCGGGCCTCTGGTTTCGGACACTGACCTTGTAGGCCGCGGAACAAGCCGAGGGGTGGCACTTGTTCCGAGGTTCTGCCTCGTCCTCCCATCTCGCTCACCCATCGTCTCGCTCACCCATCGTCTCGCTCACCCATCGTCTCGCTCCGCTCGCGCCCTCGCTCCGCTCGCACTCGCCATTGCTCTGCACGATTGCTCATATGAAACGTGACTCCATAACTACTATGAACAACTCTTTCCCTCTATCTGCCCCATGCACTTTGGATGATTCCGGGTGTTTTACGAAAGCCCGAGCCTAGCTGCCCGAACCCTCTAATGCTACTGATCTTCTCCAACCCCAAAGCCCACCGCTTAAGCGTACTGCTTCTTGATGAACTTGGCAATGGTCTCGAGCTGGATGTTCGAGGTGCCCTCGTAGATGGCACCAATCTTCGAGTCACGCCAGTACTTCTCGACACCAGTGTCGCGGGTGAATCCGACACCACCGCACCACTCAATGGCGGATCCGGCGGCCTTCTGGGCAACGACCGAGGCGTAGTACTTGGCCATGGCGGCCTCCTTGGTGAAGGGGCGGCCCTCCTCCTGGAGACGAGCGGCGTTGTAGGTCATGAGCTTGGCGGCCTCAATCTGGGTGTAGATGTCGGCGAACTGGAAGCCCATGCCCTGGAAGTCTCCGACGGCCTTGCCGAACTGCTTGCGCTGGTAGGTGTAGGGAAGAGCCTTGGCGAAGGCACCCTGGGCAAGACCGATCATCTGGGCGGCGATACCGATACGGCCCTCGTTGAGGATCTCAATGGCAATCTAGAGGGTCAGTCTCGGCTAAATCATTTTGTTGCTCACCTTGTAGCCCTTGCCGACCTGGCCGACAACGTTCTCCTTGGGGACCTTGATGTCGTCAAAGTTGAGGACACAGGTGGACGAGGCGCGGATACCGAGCTTCTCCTCCTTCTTCATAATCTCGACACCCATGTCCTTGGAGACGGCAAAGCAGGTGATGCCCTTGTAGCCGGCCGAGGGGTCGACGTTGGCGAACACGAGGAAGGTGCCGGCCTCGCCCGAGTTGGAAATCCACATCTTGGTGCCGTTGAGGACGTAGAAGTCGCCAGAGGGGTCGAGCTTGGCGGTGGTCTGGAGGCCGAAAGCGTCGGAACCGGCAGCGGGCTCGGTAAGGCAGAACGAGCCGACAGTGGTGGTGGCCAGGGGCTCGAGCCACTTCTCCTTGATGGCCTCGGTGCCGTGGTGGCGGAGGACAGTGTTGACGAGGGTGTTGTGGACGTCGACGAGGACGGCAACCGAGGGGTCGACCTTGGCAATCTCCTCAATGGCGATAATGGCAGAGGTGAACGACATGCCGGATCCGCCGTGCTCCTCGGGGACCTCGATACCCATAAGACCGTTGTCAAAGAGGCCCTGGATGAGGTCGGGGCACATGACCTCCTTCTCGTCCATCTCGCGGACCTTGGGGCCAATGGCCTCCTCGGCGAACTTGCGGACTGGCGGTTAGTTTTTGCGGGGGCAGTGGCAGGCGGGAGTCTCAAAATGGATATTCCACTCGAGCTCACCGCCGCAACGCTGCGCGTCGCGGCGCCGCGGCGTACTCACCCGAGTCACGGAGCATGTTCTCCTCCTCGGTAAAGTTCCAGAGCGACTGGCCCTTCTCAACGGTGGGGAAGTCATCGCGGGCGATCGAGGTGGCCGAGAAGGCGCGGGCGGCGGTGGCACGAGCCTGACCGCGGACGGCAGGCATGGCGCGGGCAGCGAGCTGGCGAGAGAACATTGTGTGGTGAGTGGGGAGGGGGGTTTTGGTGGAGAGGGGAGGAAGTAGAGATGAAGGGAAAGAGACAAGAGATGCGTCGGAGATGGCGCGTATTTGAGGGCGCGGTGGGGGACGGGGGCGCGCGGTGTGGCTAGCTCGAAGTGCTCGAGTGGTGGGGACGTGGGAGGTAGAACGGGCCACAAAAGTCATGTCCCCGGCCTGGCCTCGCTGGTCTCGCTGGTCTCGGCTCTTCGCCGTCGTCCGTCTCGGTTAAGTCTATTAGCATTAGAAGATTATCTAAAAGGTGATTAGTAAAGTAATACTATAAGTTATTAGCATTCGGTTCTCAAGGGGTTAGTTCCGGTCCGGCTAAGTGGACTTGCCGGGTAATGCTATCCATTCTCAGTTTTCCAGTTTTCCATTGATAAATCAGTCCACACGTTGCGGCATCGCACTGCGCATGACAGCACGGCATGGCAGCATGGCGGCCGTGGACACTGGCACTTGCCCTGGGCATGCATCTGCATAACCTGGGGTAACCGCACCCATTCTGGAGTCAGCCAAACAGCTCTCAGCAAGCACATGCAGGCAGGGACTCGGCCGGCGGGGCAAATCAGATTGTCGATTGCGGGGCCAGAGACACGTCGGCAGTTATTGTGTGGTCCGCTCTACGGCCGCACTGCCAAACAGCACTTAGTGGCACGAATGTCTTGGCCCCAGCAGGCCCAGCATGCAGTAAACTGTGGGCTCCCGCGTAGCCCAGGCCGTGCACTGCTGCTGCTGCTGCTGCTGTCCATTGTTCCCCGTTCGTATTATCGGTATCACCTCGCCTATCCACCCAGATCCAAGAGGCCGAATTGAAAACTTCGAAAACGGATACCGAAAGTTGAGAGGAACAGCCGAGGATATCGGTGGGTGGATGTGGCGTACATAACGGACGCGACATGATCTTCGCGTCTTGGGTCGTCTGATTACACACATATACACCTCCTTGGGCGACACTTGCACGTCCGGCGTGAGGGAGCGGAGCGAGCGGGATGAGGCCAACGGTGCCACGCCCGTCGTTGCCTTCGCTCCGGCGCTCCGATCGTGCGCGGCTCGATGCTCCCCAGCACGGTCCGAACGCCGGTGCTGCGGGTCATCACTCCGGCTCTCCATATCGTTCATATCGTGTGCATATGCATCAGAACTTCTGCTTCGAGATATCATCCGTGTCATCCTCATCCGCGTCATCCACGTCCGCTCTGTCGTAGGCACACACCACCCATCCACTCATGATCTTGTCTGCTTCGCCTTTGCATCTACGCCGACACGCCGCCCCACGTCCCCTCGCCGCCCAGTCACAGACACATCAGACACCATCACATGCTCTGCGCACTCATGCGCGGCCGGCGCGACCGCACACGGCGCCATCGTGGGGCTGCAACGGGGCCCGGGGTAGGGTGGAGACCCCGACTGGGGATGACTGATGGGGGGTGGGTCAGGTAGTGGAGATAGACCGGTTTTATGGCGCGTGAGGTGTGCATGAGAAGAGCGTGGGAGTCGCGTGCAGAGGAGAGGGGCTTCTCGCGTGTTCATAGCGCGAGTCTAGCGCTATCTCCTCAACACCGGCGATCCTGCTGCTGACAATTAGAGGCACTCTCATTGGCCGATTTGACGGCATTGTTGATTACAATCATCCTCCCCTCCATTGGAGCTACGTCACGGTCGATGGCCTCCACCCGACTCGTCCAGGTCATCTGATGGACGTCCAAGGGGTATATAAGGCGATGCTCCAAGAGGGAGATAACCCACAACACCAACATCATCACCGCAGCAACACCCAGCTCCCCACCTCGAACCTCTCAAACCTCTTAACCCAAACCTCCCACCCCCACCCTCTCCACAATGGCTCCCGCTACCTGCTCCGGAAACCCCGACAACTGCTCCTTCTGCGGCGTACGTCCTCCTGCTGGCAGCGCTAACCCCAGTCGTCGTCGTGCGCAAAGGACGAGGTGGCCGGCTGCTCCGCCAACCCCGCGACGTGTGCCGCGTGCAAGGGCAACGGGTGTCTCGCGACGGAGTGTACTGGGTGAGTCCGAGCGAAGCGAGGGCGAGGGCGGCGGCGACCGGCCAGCGGCGGGGCGAGCGGCGAGCTCGGAGGTGGGAGGCTGTGGGGCCGGAAGCGATGAGCCAGCGATCAAACACACTCAGCCCATGCGACAATGCTGACGCCCAGAAACCCCGGCACATGCAAGGCCTGTACCGCGGGGCACTTCTCGTCGTGCCGCAAGGAACAGCTCGGCGCGACCGAGGGCATTGACCGGCCGGCGCCCAAGGCGTGAGAGCGAAGCGAGAACATGATCTCGCGTGATCTCGCATGATCTCTGCGTCTGCACCCGACCCCTTCCGTATTCACCGCGCCTCCTGTATCATTTATGTACTCATGATCCCTGCTCGCTTCCTTCGACTGACTACTGACGTACTGACCCGAGCTGCCGCGAACGAGAGCACCGCCATTCTGCCACCTAGCCGAGGACGGGCTCTAGCGGGCAGAACCACAACTCACAGCAAGCCACTCCTCGGGCACGCACGTGAGGTTCTGCTATTATACATGTCTAAACTACACTCCAATGCGCCAATGCAAATCCTATCTTCCCTAACCCGCCCACTCCAGACTCTTGAGCGCCGGCACCCCGCGCACATGCACATACTCGCCCGCGACGCGCCGCAGCTCGCCGAGGGTCTGGACCACGAACGCGCGGTAGTTTGCCCTGCGGAGCGTTCCGGCGCCGGTGGCGTCGACGGCGGCGTCGGCGTCGGCCGCCGCGGAGGCCATGGACGCCACGATCGTGTTGATGGCGCGGTATATGAAGCTCTTGGTTTCCGCGGGCGTGTGCCGCGATGCGAGCGTTGGGGCGATGTTGGAGAAGATGGCGCGCAGGAGGGCGGGGCGGTGCGCGATGAATGCCGTGCGGGAGAGCTGGACCTCGCCCCCGTCGCCGTCTGCCAGCAGCCCGTTCTCGGCGAGTACGCTCCGCACGCCGGCGAGGAGGACGTGCTCGAGGACCACCGACAGCGAGAGGAGCGCGGACACGTACTTGTGCTGAATCGTGAGCTTGTCCGCGACCAGGGCCTGGAGGAGCAGCGCGAGAAACTCTTCTTCCTGCGTCCGGAACGCAGAAGGGTCGAGGCGCGCAACGTTGAGCATAAAGTGCAGCCCGACCTGGTGCCGCCCCGCCTCGTTGCCGAGGCGCGACCACGACTGCTGCCCGAATGCGCCAATGTACGACGACCAGTCCTGCTGTCAGCTCAAGCGCGTGTGCCACTCACCATAAGCCGGTGCTCGACGACCACGACGGCCGCACAGTCGCTCCAGCACTTTGTCAGCCGGCCAACGAGCACCGCGCGGTCGACGTGCTCCTCGATGACGGGCGGGAGCATGTCGTTGAGTAAACGGTAGATCTTGGGGTTGATCGTGTCGCGGACGATGACCGCAAATCGCGCGTCGGCCTCCTCGACCGGGTCGGCCACCGCCTCGTCGCCACCAAGAGCAGCCAGGTCGACAGCATCGAAATCAAAGCCCAGCGAGGGCCAGTCGTCGAGACTGTCGTGCGCCGACCGCCGCGCCGCCGCTGCCCGCTTCGGGAGCGCCGCCGCGCGCGCGTCGAGGTACGCCTGAATAGTCGATACAATCTCCAGGCCTGACTTGACGTCCTTGGCCAGGTCGAGGTCGAAGATGCGCGCCGTCCAGCCTGATGTCAGTAAAGTCTAGTGTTTGTACTCACTCTCATGCAGCAGCGCAGGGTCGGGATACACCGCGCCCCGGTCGCTGTACCCCGGATGCAGGATGATCTCGCGAAAGGCAGTGACGACGAGGACCATGGTGCGCTCGACCTCGACGCGGGTCGGCTGCAGGCGGTGCGACGCGTGTGATGCCGACACGGCGAGCTCGCCTTGGAGGATGGCGAGGATCTCTGCGAGCCGCGCGACGACAGGCTCGAGCGGCGCCGCGTGGTGCCGCACCGCGACGGCGAGATACATCAGCCCGCGGATGACGACCTGGCGGCTCTCGAAGCCTGCAGTCTTAAAGTCGAGCCAGCGCGCAGAGTTGCTCAGGAGCCACGGCAGGAGGGACGGGGAAAAGTAGCATGCGACAACCATGGTCGCGTACCGGTTCACGAGGGCCGCGAGCTGGCGGGCAGTAGGGGGTGAGGCGCGCGTGAATGCCACGGCGGAGAGGGGGAAGATGCCCATAATCAGCCGCTGGACATCGCGCTCCGCCCTCTGCGCCTCGGACAGCTCCTGCGCGCACGCAATCACGTCGCTGGCAGCCACGGACGCCAGGCGGAGGTACAGCCCGAACGCGCTCGCGCGCCGCGTGCTTTCCGCCGTGTCGGTGGCCGAGAGGGAAATGTCGTACTCGGCAATAAAAGGGGGAAAGTCGGCGGGCGGCTCGGTGGGCAGATTCCGATGCTGGCGCTCCTTGAAGATCATGCCGAGGTCGCGCGTCGCGACCGTGAAGCTGCCGCGGTCAAAGCTCCATGCCCAAGCAGAGGACAGCCGCAGGCAGCGCGCGACCATCGTCTTGATGTACCGGTCCCTTCCGCGGAGCGTGTCGAGCTGCGCGGCCTCCTCGCTCTCCTGGCTGTGCGTGACCTTGATCAATCCTATTGCGCGCTTGACGAGGCCCCAGCGGGGGTGCGGCGTGTACTCTGCCGCGACTGCGCCCGAGGCGTCGAACTGGCTCAGCGCGCAGAGGCCAAAGACGAGGAACCACACGCGTTCCGCCGCCAGGGGGCCAATCTCGCCAGCGTACCGCTGCTCAAGCGCGGCAAGAAGCGCAGTCGCGAACATGTCCGTCTCCACTGTCGCGGACGAGGTCGGCTCCGCCCGCGCGGCAGCAGCGCGCAGGACATGCTGTACCGCGACCCACACGCCGACGCTGCGGTCGTCAATCTCCGGCGTATCCTCTTCCCCACGTAAGATGCGCCGAACGGGTTTGAGCGTGCGGTCAAAGCCGTACGTCAGCAGCAGACTGAACAGCCGCTCAGTAGCGGCCACCACGGTGGCGGGCGCAGCGACGATAGCGATCTGCAGCAGCGCATACCGCACGAGCACCATCTGGTCGACCGCCACGCGGTCCTCAAGGCGTGAGGTCAGCGAAATGTCCGCGAGCTGGGCCTCGAATGCAGAGATGGCGGGATACACTGCCTCCGTGAGCTGCGGGCTACGCAGCAGGAGGTCCCGGAAGAACGACAGGGGCGAGAGCACAGACTCGAGCACGCCCCTGTCCCGCTCGGGGTCGTCAATGTATGCCCTCAACGCCGCGCTTGCCCCGTCAAGAACGATCGGGACGACGCCGCGCGCCTCCACGGCATCCATGCCGGCGTAGAGGTGCACGCCAAAGGCATCTACCGGCGCGAGCTCGCCGTGCTCACCCCGCAGATCTTGGAGAAACGCCGGCAGCTCCGCAATCACCCCGCCGGACAAGTACACCCCCGAAGGCAGCGGCTTGATGTCGAAATCGACCGGGAACGTCTCAAAGTTCGCCCACGAGCGCGCCTTGCCCACTCCGTCGTCGAGGTGCGCCGGCGTGCCCCCGCGTCCTCGGGGACTGTCGAGCGGCGTCAGTGCGCGAGCGGCGGGCGTACGTGGCGAAGCGACCGCCTTGTTGCGAGACGGGACCCGCGCGAATGCCCGCCGGGGCTGCTCGTCCTCACTCTCAAAGGCAAACTCCTCCGTGGCAAAGATCGTCCGGTCGTCGAGCCGGATCGCAGGTCGTGGCCCGCGTTTGCGCTCCTTGCGTTTATCGGTACCCCTGCGGTCGCGCTCGCGGCGGTCCCAGTCGGTGATCTTCATCTGCCCCCCAGTCCGCCTCGCCGCGCCCGCGGGTCCGGGCTCGGGTACCGCACCATTCTCCCACGCAGCGCCGCGCAGTGGCTGGAGATTCAAGCGTGTCTGCACGAGCTTGCCCTCTTCCTCAAAGGGCAGGCGGCGAAGCACGGGGCGAAGAGGCTTGCGCTTCCGCCGCCGCTCGCGGTCCGTCTGGTGCTTGTGGTCGAGCGGCCGCACCACCGCTGCGCCGCGTCCGCGCAGGATGGCCTCAAAGTCGCCGCGGTGCAGGAACGCGAGCGTCTCCGTGTTGTCCTCCTCGGCCTCGGAGCCGGACGAGATGACGATTGCGGGCGTGGGCGACGCGCGCCCGTCCGACTCGGACGCGTCGAGGTCGAACCCAATCGGCGCGTCGGCCGTGCCGTCCGGCGAGCGCGGGGAGCCGTGCACGCTGAAGCTGAGATCAATGTGTGCAGGCTCGAGGCGCAGGTCGGCGTCGTCTTCATCGTCGGGGTCCAGGCGGGGGCGGGGCGTACGCGGCGAGCGTGCCCGGCGAGCGGGGGACGCAGAGCGAGGGCGCGTGTTCTCCTTGTTCTCCCTGCCTTCGTCTCTCCGACCGGGGCGACTCGGACGACTCTCCTCGTCGTCCCACAGATCATCCATCCCCTCCATCCCGGCGGCCGCACCGCGGCGGCGCACGGCGTGTCCCGGCCGCACGGGTGAGTCGTTCCCATTCTTCCGGCGCTCAGCGGCCGCAGCGCGCCGCGCCTGCTTGTCCTTCTCTTGTGCGGCAAGGCGCTTGAGCATGAATGCCGGCAGCATGCGGCGGGCAATACGCTCGCGGCGGTCGGGTGCGTCTGAGGGGGACGATTCTGAGCCCGAGTCTGAGCTCGAGGCAGAGTTGCGGTCAGAGTCTGAGGGCGGACGTTGGGTGCGCCGCTGCGAACGCGGGCGCGGCGCATCCGACTCGGAACTGGAGATGCGCCGAGCCGTCGTCCGAGGAGGAGACGGAGAGGGAGCAGGTGCATCGAAGCCGAAGCCATTCCCGCCAAAGTCGTCATCGTCGTCGCGGAGAAACGCAGTCGGCGACTCTTGCCTCTCACGCCCAGGCGGGTCCAGCGGGGGCGGGTCCGACAGGCCCGAGCTGTCGTCGTCGAACGTTACGGGCCGCTGGTGGCGTTTTCCATAAACTCGAGGTCCGCGGGGCGTCTGGTGTCAGCTTACACAATTCACATAGCTTACCTTGCTCTTGCTCTCGCGGGGCGGGAGACCTTTCGCGCGGCGCCGCTCCTCCTTCTCCCTCCGCATTTTCTCATTTTCGGCGCGCTGCTTCTCCCTCACGACGCGCTTCTCCTCCCTCTCTGCCGCCTCGCGCTTCTTCCTCTCCTGCCGCTCCGCTGCCTCCTTCTCCCGCTCCGCGCGCTGCTTCTGCTTGTCGTCCTCTCGTGCGGCGCGACCGTGGCCCGCCATGAGCGCCTCGAACTCCCGCTTCGTGCGCTCCGCCGCGCGCGCGGCGCGCCGCTGGGCCTTGGCGGCATGGATGCGTTCCCGCGCAATCACCTGCAAGCGCGTGGCGACGGTCGGGTCGTCCTCGTCGGGCGCACCGCCAAAGCGGAGAAAGTACTCGTCGTAATCCTCGTCCTGGAGCTTTTTGGGCTCACGAGGCGCGCGCGGCTCGCGCCGCGGCTGCGTGCCGCCAATGACGATTGCGTCGGGCGGCGTCGCGTCCTCGTCCCCGTCCTCCTCCTGGTCTGCGCTGTCGGACGTGTCCGTGTCCCGGTTCGCGGCGACGATGGACACAGGCGCAACGGCGCGCTTCCCCTTGACGAGCCCGCCGCGCGCGAGGGCCTTGACGTACGCCTGCTTCTCGCGCGTGTAGGGCTGCAGCTGCAGAGCTGTGCGGGTGCGGAAGGTACGCGCGATGCGGAACTGGCGCAGCGCGGGGTCCTCGTTTGGGTCGTACTCATCTTGTGGTGGGGGAGGGCTCGGGCCGGTAGCTGGTGGACTTGGCGGGGGGCGCTGTATTGACTCGGGCTGCGGCGGACGCTGAGAAGGGCGGGCACGTGGAGAGTCCGGCGACGGGGACTGGCTCGCGCGGAGAAAGTCGAGCGGGTCGGGAGAGTCATTACGGGCAGCGTTACTCGCATCAGACCGCCGGGGGCGGGTGATCTCGACAACAAAGGCCGGCGAGCGCGCACGAGGCGTGTCCGCGTTGCCGACCTCGTTCTCGGCGGGTGGGCTGGCCATCGGGTCAAAGTCGTCAAAGTCACCGGGAATATCGATGTCCATTGGCTCAGGAAGCTGAGCTTCGGGTGGCGCCAGCGGGGATGCGGGGAGCGGCGATTCTGCTTCGTGTGGAGAGGCTGGAAGCTGGAACTCCTCCTGCAGAGGCGCAGGCAGTTGTGATTCCTCCTCATACGGGGCAGAGGCTTGAGATCCTCCCTGAGACACCCGCTGCGACGGAGGTTGGGAGGGCAGCTGGGCCGATTTCTGCGACATGCCCAGCGGCAACTGCGACTCCTCCTCGTAGACCTGATGCACGCTCGCGTGGCTGTGATTCGGAGCACTCGACTGGCTCCGCTGCACGGTGGACGCACCCGTCTGGCTGAGTGCACTTGCCTGACTGAGCACCGCTATCGGCTGGCTCGGGGCATCTGGAGGAAACAGTTGGCTCGTGTGCCGCGCAGGAGCGGTCGGGCTCTGGCTCGGTGGCGGTAAGCTGGAGGAGGTCCGGCCGGGTGCTGCTGCAAAGTTCTGAATCGCCGGCGCTCGGGGGGAGGAGAGGGGAATGAAGGATGGTGGTGGAGGGGCTTGGGAAAGGTCGATGCGTGAGAGTGGTGTGTTCCTGTCGCTGTGCGCGTCTTCGGATCGCGCATCGGCAGACTGATCAAAGTTCTGCACAGGCTCGAGAGGCGTCGTAAGTGGCGACGCCACCGGTGAGCGATCGTCGGGTGGCGAATACGGCGGGTCTGGCGGGTCAATGTCAATGTCAATGCCATCTCCAGGCGACGGCGAGCGCGACTCTGAGCGAGGCCGCTTGCGCGCCGAATCTGGTGCCGGGGATCGAACCGCCGCAGCCTGACGTTGAATGAATTGCGCAGGGTCGACGTGGCGAGCGGCTACTGGCGCCAGCGATGCTGGCGATCGCTCCCTCCCCTTGCCCTTCCGGTCATCGTCGCTCCCGCTCATCTCGAGCGAGGACGCATAGTCGTCGAACAGCGGGATGTAGCGCGACGGCCCTGCTTCAGGCGACGCGGCGAGCGAAGCGAGCGGCGAAGCGAGTGGCGAAGCGTGTCCGGCGTACGAAGCAGAAGCGAGTGGTGATGGAGAGCGCGAAGAGCGCACCAACGGCGACGACCGAAACCGCACAGCATTAACATTCTCAGCCTATCATCAGCTCTCCCTCCGCAGATCGACTCACCTGCTCGCGCCACGCATCATACTCCTCGTCCTCGCTCGGCGGCACGAGGTCGCCCTCGGCCCCCTCGGCAGCCGCGACCTCGGGGCCGCGCACGACGCGCGCGTGCCGCGTGCGATACCGCGGTGCTGGGGTGCGTGCGCCCGATGGTGTCGGTGTCGAGCTCGGCGCGGGCGCGGGGGTGGTGGAGGTCGAGGTGCGCGTGCGCCGCGTCCCGGGAGTAGGTCCCGCGCTCGATGTGCTGGCTACACTCCCCCCGCGAGGGCGTTTGCGCGGGGGCATGCTGGCTATATGGTGTTGTTGAGTAACTGGACAGATCGAAAAGGTCAAAAGTAAGACGCGTCGAGATGAATAGAGTGGACCAACATTACGTATGTTGCTTGTTGATTTATTTGGTTCCGTTTATTTGGTTCCGTCCTGGGGGTGTGAGTGAGCTAGTAAGTGAGTGTCTCATAGTAATCAAGTGACTGCCCGCGTTGTGTGCCTGGCGTGTGTCATGGTGCAAAGTGGTCTCGGAGCTCGGATGAGATGGTAGATGGGAGACGACAACGGAATGTGGAGGTGGCATCTCCCCGATCTCTTGATCTCTGCTTTCTCTTGGCATCATTACGCTGCATCCAGTACTGTACAACGGGCTACTACTTCGACTATCAGATGACTATATAACTTTGCGCGCGGGGCGCGGTACCACTTTGGATAAAAGATGAAAGAAAAGTAAGAAAATCGGGTACGAGCAATCACAGTTGCTGCTATGAAGAAAAGAAAAGAAAAAAAAAAGTCCAGCTCAATGTCCTGGGAGCCTCGGGCCTACGGAGACAGTGGAGACGATAGAGACAATGGGAGACGGAGAGATGGGGAATATGAATGAGGGTTGGGTCAAGTCATTATGAGCTAGGGCGCCGCGGTCGCGGGGGTATACACATAAATGGTAAATCGAGACGAATAAACGAGAGGGAAAAAGTATGAGTATGGTGGGGTTAGGTTGGGCGCTCGCGCGCAACGGCAGGCATCAAGCCAGAATGGCAGGCAGAAGCCACCAGCCTCGGACTTGCGAGGGGGTGGCGAGTATTGGTGACAAAAAAGAGGACCTGTCGTCGGAAAGTGACGACGAGTCATGTTGGATGGCAGTGCCTACGCTTCGACGCTCTCCTGCACAGTGCGACGGTTGAGCATACCGAGGTTGAGTCCGGCCTGGCGGCGGATACTAATGTCAGCTACGCATCAAGTCTTAACTCACCTGGAAGCAAAGTTCTTCACACGGAGCTCCTCTGGGGATCCCGGCGGGCCGTACGGCTGGCGAATAATGTAAGCGAGGGGCCGCTCCTCGGGTGTGCGGTTCACAGAAAACGACTGGGAACGGGGTGCGGGCAGTCGGTACCCCCACTCAAAGTACGAGGCCGGCTCCTTGGTCATCGTGTGGCCAGACTCGGAGGCCACTTTGCGCCCCGATTCCTCACTCCACGGACGGTTGTAAGAATCAGACACAGGGGAAGGCGACGTTGCCACCGTTTCGGGGAAAGATGACGATGAGGACACAGTGTCGTCTTCGGCCTGCGCCGCCGCCCGCCGTCGGGAAAGAAGAGCAGCAAGAGGAGCGGTGCCCGGTGAAGCCGCCTGCGCTGCGGCAATGTCCTGCCTAGCACGCGCAAAGCGCCCCAGAGGCTGCTGCTGGGAAGAGGACAATGGCTGTGTAACCGATGCAGGCGGCGGTGCAGACATGGCCGCTGGCGTGGGTGGAGAGGGCGCGCGGGCACTTGTCGAGTTTGATCCAGATGACGACGAGCGCTTGGGAAGGGCAGACGTGACTGTCCAGGCCGAAGTGGGCCACTCGGCGGCTGGGGACTTGAGGGTGGAAGTCCACCCGACGCCTGCTGCAGAGTCCACTGGAGGGGACAGTGGTGAGAAATAACCACCCGGGGCACCCTCAAAAGCTGCACGCAGCCGCGAGTGATCGTGAGGGTTCTCAATGCTCAGCGGGCGACTGCGCTGCTGCTCGCGTTCCCTCTCACGACGAAGGGTACCAGCCTCGAGCTGGGCGGCGAGGTTGGGACGCTGGCTTGATCCATGACCGTGGTGAGACGCTTGCTGATGGAGCTGCGCCTGCTGGAGCTGCTGCTGCTGTTGGTGTAACAGTGCCAGAATCTGCTGCTGCGTCTGAAGGCGCTGTTGAGCAAAGTTCTGTTGCGGGACATTCTGATACTGGCGATCATAGTTGTTGGAGCTTCCGTTCGCCAGCTGAGCCCTTTTGAGCTCGAGAATAGCCAGCGCTTCGCGGACCTGCTGGGGATCATTCGACTGGAGAAGCAGGTTTTGCAGAGCGGCAGCTTGTGTAGCGGCCTGTTGCTGCTGCAGCTGCTGTTGCTGTTGAAGAATCTGAAGCTGAAGTATCTGTTGGGAACGAATGCGGCGCTGTATCTCGGCGTTTGATGTCTGCGCGTGGGTCAACATTGGAAAAACGAAATGGGGGCAACAGTAAGATTACTGCCGCAGCGATCCGCATATATACTCACAAACTGGCTCCCACCTGCGCCACGGTGTGGGTCAATCCCCAGCGATGCCATCTTGGCGGCGATAAAGTCGGAATCGTCACCGTCCTCCTCTTCGCTAAACATGGGGCCTAATGTGTGGTCCACACCGGCGTATCGGACGCTGTTTCGGGCCGACGACGGCTGCGATGTCGGCTGGTTGGCGGGCGGAGGCGGGGGTGCCATGGAGCTCGACGCGGATGCGGCAGCAGCAGCATGACGAGGGGCGATGCCGTTTGGTGGGCCGAATGGGAGAACATCGTTGGCAGAGTTGAATGCCCCACCTCCACCACTACTGCTTCCAACTCCGTTGCCAGCTGGCGACGGCCCCGAAGCGTGGTGCGACCGGAAGCGGGGCGCAGTGTGGTTGAGAGCGCTCATTGGGACGGTAGAGGCCACTGTGTCTTGTTGTCAAGCAGGCCGAGAA
The DNA here is from genome assembly GCA_001600335.1 of Apiotrichum gracile. NCBI lineage: Eukaryota > Fungi > Basidiomycota > Tremellomycetes > Trichosporonales > Trichosporonaceae > Apiotrichum > Apiotrichum gracile. The sequence goes on along the minus strand of BCJO01000003.1, from coordinate 3,691,615 downwards.
AGAATCCGTCGGCGGCGCCCGCGAGAAGTAGAGCGGGGTGGGTCGAGGTGACCAACAGGTGTGCTCAGCCACAGATGCCGTCGATATTCACAACCTGGCTTGCGTTCTTTGCTTCAACTAGGCCGACGATCACCGGGATGAAGGGGGCTCAACGAGACACAGGTGCACGGTCCAAGAGGGCGAGCGAACGAGACGATAGACAGACAAGAGGTCTGGTCTAGGATTTTCGGGGTTTCTTTTCCAGCGCCCGCCTACCGGGGGTCAAGGTGTAGGGTGTCCAGAGCGTCGACAGGTATTATACACGAGATGTATGGTATGCGCAGGAGCCGAGACAGCGAGACGGAGCGACAGGAGACAAGTGGAGCGATTCGAAGAGGTCGAGAGCGAGCTGGCCAGAGTGCAGGACGTGGTATCGATGCGAAACGACGATATGATTAAAAGAAGCAGGAACAAGAAGAGGAAACCGACGACAGAGGTATGACGAAAGCGAGAGCGAGAGCGAGAGGGCGAGAGGGATATGGGTGATGGGAAATGAGAGTCGGAGACGAGAAGATGAGAAGATGAGGAAATAGGAGACCAAAGAAGAAAGAACAGAGAGTAGAGAGTAGAGAGTAGAGAGAGAGAGAGTAGGGAGGTTTACGACAAGAACGACCACAAACGTCGAACGAGGCGTCAATGGTACAACACAAAGTAGTGACTGCAGATATTATGAAAAGGTGAAAATGGAACTAGCACAAAATGCCAAATTCGAACTACTGAGACCCCAGGACACAAAGGAAAGGGATTAAGGGATCCAGGTGCAGGCAAGGCCAGGCAATGAGAGAGAGAGAGAGGTGCAGTGAAAGGACAACCAAGTCGAATGCTATGGATGTATGCACGTAGAAGTAGAAGTGTACGAACACGAGTGCGTCCCCATCAATGAATGTAGACGACGAGGGGGAGCAACGAGAGAGAGGGCGGAAGAGACGGTTGGGTGGGGGAGGGGGTTGACGAGAATGGATCCGACGTCTAACGACATCAAGTGACCGAAAGAACAGGCAGAGAACTTTGTTTCCCCCAATCACTCGCCGCTCTTGAGCACTCATACACTGTCAATGTTCGCATGCATGCTGTTGACTCTTTTGACTAGAACATTGTGCTACTTGATCTGAGGTTGGCCGCAAGTAGATTCAGATGGACAGTGAGACATCTGCCAGATTCCTCCGAGATCCACTATCCACTACGAAACAACAACAACATTCAGTCATCAAGACTCGTTGCCCCATTTCATTCCCCGCCTCACACATGCCGCCCAAACACACTACTGATCTCTTTTATTAATGCGTTCATCATCATGGCCGAGGCAAGCCACCGGCTACCGAGGACGCACGCGAAGGGTCTCACGAGGTTTCATTATGGAAGACGGGCGGATATTGCTTCTGTCGTGATGCCATGTCCCAACATTTCATCGTTCCATTACCCAATCTGCAATGTCCCATCTGCCTTTTTTTTCTATCGCCGTACCTCGCGGACTGGTAGACTTGGGACATGCGGACTAGGGCTAAACAGCTACGGATCTCTGCTCAAGACGAGGAGAGGAGTAAGAGAGGAGCAAGAGGAGAGTAGGAGGAGTACTGGAGGAGGTCAAGATCTAGTCGGGGCCGAGTCATTTAGGCTTACCCCCTGGCATGCCGGGTCGTCTTTGAAACGTCCATTTTTTTTCTCTTACTCTCTGGTCCTGTGTTTCTTGTCTGGCGTTTTGTGCATCGTCCCAACGTTGCAGGAAGGAGGAGAGAGGAATCAGAGACAGCAGAGACAGCAGAGACAGCAGAGAGTCGGCAGCGATGCATATAAATGGGGGTGGACTAGCGGCTAACGGGTGATCTACCTGGCAAGGACACAACAAGCATCATAATGACAGTGCCGGGTCGCTGTTGATTCCAGCAATAAATGTCGTCCATGTCGATCCATGGCCATGATACGAATCTCGTTTTACATTTCTCGCTTCAAACCGCATTACGTGTCATCTGCTTTCGAGCTCTCTTTCATCTTGAGATCTCGTGCCCTCGAGCTCTTATGCATTGACGGCATGGGGAGACGCGGGCGTACGACCTCGGGACGGAGAGACGGCGGAGCAGAGAACCGGCAAACCTTATAACGCTGATTGAGCCGCGACCCCGAGCCTCCGTTTAGTCGCCTGCAGCCTGGGGATCCTGCGGATAGGACGTGGGCATGGTTGCGGATGGATTCCTTGGTACCTTGGTTTCGCATGGTCGGTCTCACCCTCACCCTCCATTTTACGCTGTCCTCGTTTCGGCCGTGATGAGGGTGCAGTACAGACGCAGTGGCGCTGCGCGCTGCATGCTGCAGACGACGGAACGATGATGGCGGTTGATGTTTGTGGGAATAAGAGTTTAGCTCTCCATTGCGACGGGTCAAACGCAAAGCAATGGCTGGTTGCCTTCCAACGACGCGAGCGACATGACGACGACGCGACAACCGACGCGCATGACGGCGCTACGGCGCTACGGCTCGACAGTGACGACGGTGACTTATCTGTCTGCGGCGACTGTGATGAAGGACGCCGCTGCAAAGGACTTGCTTGGCTGTCAGGTACCCGGAGAACCGAAGCCATCCCTGGAGCTGGGACATTCCCTGGCGTACCTGGGCGTATGGAAAAGTGGAGGTACAGTACAGTGAGACGGAAGCAAATCGGCGATCCAGATTCAATCCAGACATCCAGATGTTATTTATAAATTGTTAATCTTTGGTAACCCATTTCATTTAACAATGGTGCCTGGCTTGGATTCAAGTTGAAACAGGACACTATTACAATTCATCCGTGAAACAGATCTCGCGTGCGGGACACGCGAGAGCCACATGGGAGAGAGTGTGAACTTGACGTCACCGGCTGGCTGGATTCGGCGGAGTAAACAACAGACATCAACAGGAGAGATCACAGAGCACACCGAGGACGAGATTAAACTCTGTTTGCCACCCAACACAAACATAGATTCAACAATCAACAGTCAACAACAACAGCAACACCCTTGTAGCATTCGTTAACTCAGACTCAAACTCACCCCACCTAGCCAACAGTCAACAGCAACATCACAACAATGACCACACGGTGGAACCCGGACAATCCAACCCCGAGCGCCGCCTACTCGCTCGCGGGCGCGTCGTTCATCCAGGCGCGGACACAGGCGCGGACACCGACGCCATCGCGGCGCACGGGATCGCATCTGGCCTCGAGCGTGTTCTCGCCGGGTCCGCCGCCTAGGACTGCGACGGGGGGCAGCATCCACCATCCGCGGGGCAACGAGGGCGCGTGCGAGACCAAGCAGACGTCATTCGAGTGGCCGGTCCGGCGTGTGCGCGAGCTCAAGACGCAGCTGGAGGCGCTCGAGGACGCCGATGACGAGACGCGCCACGATGCGTTATGCAGCGACGGGGCGCACTTTGACGATCTCGCATACAAGCTCCACATCGGTAGGGCTGGAGCCTAGCTGCTCGCTAATGTCAGAACGCTCCCCGGATCGCAACTCGCTCACGTCTGATGCGATTGCGGAATCTGACGAGGACGAAGCACCGGCTGCCCCTGAACCCACGCTGTCCCTCATGGTCATTGCGCTGTGGGTCAAGTATTCCGACCTCCCACCGGACGAGGTCTTTGAACGAAACGTATTCATCGGCCTGAAACCCTACGAGCGCGAAGGGGACCGAGCGCTGGGGGAGCCCAACTGGTTCTGGTCTGCGACATCGGTAGTGGGGTTCTCGAAGCGGCAGGAGTATTATGAAGTCACGATCCCGGCTCTGAGCACGCTGCTCGAGATCCCAGAGATCGGATCGCGGGATGCCTTTTCGATCCGGGTCGTCGTCAAGCATACTTCCGAGCCCGGGCTGCCACCCATGGTCCACGCCGACCAGCAGTACATCTCTCGTCGTGTGACGCGCCAGGCGGCCGGGTTCCTCGACAGCATCCGCACTGGTGATGTGCAGTTTGTGTGTCTCGAGCACGCAGGCATGGGCACGCCCAACGAGGACAGTGAGCGCAGGATGGTGCGCCGGCGGGTCATCTACGCGCACTCTGAGCTGCTCGTGCATTCAGATTACTTCAAGGCGACGCTCAAGGGCGGATTCGCGGAATCACAGTCGTCCGTGACGACGCTGTTTGTCGACGACGCGGCGTTCAACACCGTCTACTGGGTGCTGCGCTGGCTGTACACTGACGAGATTATATTCTGCACCACCGGAAGCGTGCGCGCGGTGATGGCGCAGGTACGCATCGACAAGGCCGCGGCACGCAAGGTCCTCAACCTCGAGAGCTGGGACTATGTCCCTCTGGAAGAAGAGGACGATCTCGACGTGCGCACGGTCCGCAGCAGCTCGAGCGTGGGGACATCGGGGCGCCGGTCTCCCGGCGGCCGCAGCGCGACGTCAGCGACGTCGGGAACTACCGCACCCAGGCGGCCTTCCATCACCTCCCGCTCCTCGGGCACGCCGGCTACTCCACGCCTTCCGCGCCCAAAGTCGTCATCGCCCTCGAGCAACGCTCGACCCGGGAGCTCTCGTCCCGGCCAGTCGCCCACAGCGCTGCGCGTAGCCACCGCTCCCGGGCCGCGCAAGATATCTCTCCCCTCAGCGAAATCACCCACCGCCGCGGGCCCCACATCTCCCGGTACGCGGCCATTTGCCCCCGCGCGCCGTGTCACCCCCTGCGACCCGCACAAGCATCCGGCCGAAGCACCGCCGCCGCCCTCCCCGCTCGCCGTCTTCTTCCTTGCGCACAGGTACGGCCTCGACGAGCTGCAGACGCTCGCGCGCGACGCCCTCCTGCGGCACCTCACGCCCTCGACGGCAGTCGCGTCGCTCCTCGCGTCGTACGAGTTTCCCGAGCTGCACGCGGCAGTCATGGACTATGTCGTGAGTGAAAACACAGGTCTGAGCTGATAGCAGAGCGACAATTGGGCCGAAGTGTCCGCGTCCACCGAGCTGGACCGGTGCTACCAGGAAGTCTCCGCCGGCGTGTGGGGCGAGTACCACGGCGGCCAGGTGTTGTTGGGGCTCACGCGGCGGCTGACGGGCATGACGCTTTCGTAAGGAGCGCATTGGTATCGAAATCGGTAAATTCATTCAAAGTCTATGTTGAGGAGAGGTGAAGTTGTAGACGAGCCTAGAGCTCTTGCGTTTCTGTTTCTGTGTATAGTTGTAGTTAATGAGACCTGTGAGCCACGCGGTAATGCTCCGACCAGTGCCGGGAACTGCGCCGGCGGAGGCAGGGCCGTAGAAGTGATGTAGCCGACACCGCAGCACACACAGCCTAAATGGAGGAAGTTCGGGACTGAATTGACTAGAGCTAGTTGTTACGTCGTTCTGAACGTTCACGCAGATCAAGGTCGGATTCACAAGCGCATGTGCCATTGTCGGGTCTAGATTGCACTAGCGGCACATCTGCACGGCACACTCAGCACGGCATGCAGATTCATCTAAGTGTTCTTTACAGATCGCAGGTTCTTCGGTGCCGGGCAGATCTGGTTTCCATGTCGGAACGGAGCGATTTCGCCACTTACGGCCGGGCACACACCAGCACTGTAGGTCTTCCATATTTTGCAGTCAAACTCCTAATACCTCGTCGCACAGAGACCACGGGGCCTGCTCCCCTATGCATGTAGCCAAGCCATCAGATACGAAGGCTTGCAGACCGGCACGTATAAGCACACTGGAACCGGCACACAGCGGTGCAGGCTAGAATGCCACAGAGATTTCGATTGTGCCTTTGCACGATGAAACACGACCGAAAGTCTGCTATGCACACCAGTGCTGCCCGCCACCGCTGTTCCGTACGTTCCGTGACCGTTCCGTCTCTGTTCCGTCTCTGTTGTGCGTGCCGTCTATCGTGTGAAACGCCATCCGTGCCGTCCTCCGCGGGTGAGCCAGCTGGCGGGGGTACCGGGGTACATAACTGTAACAGCGGGTTTCGTGTCTTGCGCTCACCCCAGTATCTTACTTATATCGCCATCTGACCTCGCACTGCTCGCTGACTCGACTCACTCCTGACGGCTCATCAGCATAAATCATACTACAGCACTCACCACTCACCACCCCCCACTCACCACTCACCACTCACCGCTCACCACAACAGCAATGTATCTCCTCGCGCTGGCCGTACTAGGCAGCGCCTTCGCGGCGCCGCTCGCCGCCCCGTTCTCTGCGCCGCGCGCACCGCTCCCCACCCCTGCCGCCCGCGTCTTCCCAGCAGGCATAGTCCAGACCCTCGCCCCCAACCTCCCCGCAACCTCGTGCGCGCTTGTCCTCGCCTACACTTCCCAGCACTTTGAGGGCGGCGCGGTCTACCGCGGTGACACGGAGCTGCAGGCGGCAAGGGGGAGCGATCCCAGCGAGCTCGACGCGGACGGCCGCCCGCTGCCGGGGGACACGCGCGCTTTCCACGGCGAGCACTGGGACGTCCAGGTGTCGGACACAAGGCTGCGGGTGCTCTTCCACGGGAAGGAGGCGGACTGCGAGCCAACCGCGTTTGGCGAGATGCGGTATATCAAGTGCGGGGTGCCGTGCCCGTAGCGTAAGATTGTATTATGATGTATTGCTTGTCTGTTTCCGCTCTGCTGCCTTGCAGTCTACTCTTGCTTAACACGTCAAAATAGGATTGTGAGCACTCTTCCGGTGGTCGAGATCGCGCCGCCCCGCTCGAGACGGGATCATGGGGACACCTGCCATGGGATGACACTCGCTCCGCACTCCGACGTTGGACCTTAAGCTTTAATGCGGCGGTATTGGAACCCTCTTTCTCGGCCATAGATGTATGACTGCGCAGTCTGGGGTTTCTATGCAGCATGCTCGGTTGCTTGAACGTCGAGCAAGCTCGCAACTACAGCCCAGAGCCAGCCTCATACTATTGGTGAGTGGTGCAAAATCACCTCTGGTAGGGATTCGAGCCCGCGGAGCTGGGGTACAAGGGGCAGAATCTCCGGCGCCTATTTCAGCAGCTCTTAACCCTTGCTCCTACAGCAATTCCGAGTCCACGGCTGGTCAGTTGTGGGGCGCCTCTGTGGGGCATACCCGAGAGCATCAGACATCGCCGTGCTTGCCATGCACATGCATGCACCTCAACAACTCTGCACATGCATTGCGCATATGATCCCACCAGCTGCCGGCTCCGTGCAGTGGCAGCGATAACATACCGCAGCATACCGCAGCCGTAAGGGCGGAATGGCTTTCTGTTGACAGCTGAATGGTCACTGGCTGGCGACTCACGCACGTGCGGGCGTCATTAATTACGTCCAACTAGTACGTAGCTGGTCTCTCCACAACACCATCCACTATCGTCTTTCGTACTTTTTTTCTCTTTCTGTATTCTTCGTTCTTGCTGTGTTTCTATCACGATGCCTTCCGAGGTGAGTACAGATCGCACGGAGTAGGCGGCTACACCGCCGGCGCTGGCGTGGAGCGGCTCCCCCCCCCCGCGCCCGCCAAGGCCATCTCATCGATATCCGTCACGCAGAGCTGACCCCAGACAACCCCCATCAACTCGCAGGGGCAGCAGGGTGCGCAGGGCGAGTCGTCGACGTCGGGCATGAACCGCGTGCTGAACGATGTGTCGGAGCTGTTCTGGGAGCCGTGAGTGGAGCAGAGCGGGGGGAAGGCGGAGTGGAGCGCGGTCGATCGCAGGTTCGCTGGCGCTGTGACTCCCACCTTATCCAACGCAACACATGGTGTTTGCTGACAGCCAGCTTCTCGCAGGGCGCACTCAAGCTCCTCCCCGCCCGCGGCGAGGGTATCCGCTCCAAGAGCAAGCGTGGCGACAACCTCCCCGATGAGTGAGTATGGAGCGGATCGCATGACGGGTGATGAATGCGCTTGAGCTACCTACCCGTCTCAACCACACGCTGACATCCAGCGACACCCGCCCGCTCTTAACGGACTACCACTCGATCAACGACCCGTCCATCCGTGTCCGTGTGCCCAGTGCGTATCAGCTACGAGCGGACAGGTGTCATGCTGTTCAAGACCTGTCTCCCGCCCCTCACACGAGCTGAAGCCCATCCGCTAACCCCGCAGAGAAGAAGCCGACCCCCGTCAAGGTTGAGTCCAAGGTCTGGTTCGCCAACGAGCGCACCTATGTCTCGTACCTCTCCATGGGCCTGCTGCTGTCCACGATCGCCACCTCGCTCCTGTACGGCGGGCACGACAGCGCTTCTCGCTGGTTTGCGTTCGCCTATGCTCTGATGTGAGTAGCGGAGAGGTAGATCTTGCCCAACTTCCGACCTCTTGTGCTCCCTCCCTTCCTACCGCTAACTCTCCCAGCGCCTCCGCGACCCTCATCTACGGCTACGTCATCTTCCAGAAGCGCGTGACGATGATTGCCGCCCGCTACCCCGGCTCGTTTGACCAGCTCTGGGGCCCGCTTCTCATCTGTGTCGCGCTCTTTGTCGCCATTCTCGCAAACTTCATCTTCCGCGTCGTTGACGCGCGCAAGGCCCACAACGGCCAGAACCCGCTCAGCTTCAAGCTCGCCTGGAACGCTGCCAGCGAGAAGGCTGGCTGGTAAGCTGCAGCAGCCTTCCAGACCACGTCGGGCCTGCAAAGTGTTATTGAGGCGTCAGCCGGCGTAATCACTACCAGCGCACCCTTTGGAGCTCCTCACTCTTATCGGAACTCCCATAACTCTCCCCATCGCTATTACCCACACGATATGAGCCAGCGCTCATATCCTCACCTCCCGAAGTGCCCCCCGCTTTCGACACTTTCTCTCTCTGACCGATTCCACGGTAACTAGTCTAGGTTGCATGTTTTGTGGACGGATGTATGTTCTCTCTGTTTATACGGTAGATGTGTCGACCAACGAGGGAACAACCTGGAGATCCCTCTGCTGGACACGCCTCGCTTGTACCACTCACTTGACTGCACTCACTCACAGCCCACTCCGTTCCAGCCCACTACTGGCCACGCTCATCCCGCACTAACATATACATTACACGGCGACCACTAATCTATTGCAGGGTGACAGATCAAGTTTGTGTACGTCCTCTACTATGGTTAAAACTTCTTTTGGGGTGTGGCTATGCGTATGGTCATATCACTCGCTGCGTCCGCGGCGCCTAAGCCCACTTCTGCATGTACTCGGTGTGGAACTTCTCGATCTTGGAGACGTAGTCCTCGACACCGGGGCAGAGCGCGGTGACGCGGAGGTGGTAGGTGCCCTCCTCCTGGCCGAAGCCCGAGCCGGCGACGGCGCAGATGCCGGTGGCGTCTGGGATGTTAGCTTCTCTTGTCGCTTGTTGTAAACCACACGCTACTTACCAAGGAGCTCGAGCGAGTAGACGACGTCGGCGGGTTTGCCAATGCGCTTGGCCTCGGCGACGGCCTTGGGGGGAATGTCGATCTTGGGGAAGAGGTACATGGCGCCCTCGGCGGGCTGGCAGCTCATGCCGGGCAGGGCGTTGAAGCGCTCGCACATGAGCTTGGAGCGGGACGCGAGGTTGTCGTGGGTGAGGGTGGTCTCGACGAGCCACTGGTCGTACGAGGGGTCGCCCTTCTTGGGCGGGCAGACAAGGAGGTCGACACCAATCTGGCCCGAGACGGGCGGGCAGAGGGTGACCGACGCCATCTTGTAGATCTGCTCGACAATCGACTCGTCAATGTTGGTGAGCTCAAAGTAGCCGCCGCGACGGCCGCACTCGCCCGAGACACCCTTGGAGATGGAGTGGAACGAGACGAGCTCGACGCCGTTGGCGACCTCGGGCTTCATCGAGCGCACGACCGACTTGAACGAGATGAAGGGCTTGTGCTCGGGGTCAAAGATGTTGCGCTGGTACACCTCGTCGGCGAGGAGGAGGATGCCCTCGTCGTAGCAGAGCTGGACGACCTCCTCAATGGCCTCGCGCGAGAGGCACGCACCAGTGGGGTTTCCGGGGTTGATGACGGCAAGAGCCTTGATCTTGACGCCCTCGGCCTTGGCCTTGGCGACACCGTCCTTGAGGACCTGGGTGTTCATCGACCACTGCTCAGTCTCCTGGAGGAAGTAGGGGACGGGCTTGGCGCCGAGGTACGAGAGGGTGGCGGTGTAGAGGGGGTACTGGGGAATGGGGATCATGCAGCCCTCACCCTCCTTGAGGGCGAGACCAAGGATCTGCGAGACACCAGCCGAGGCACCGGCGGTGAGGAAGATGTGCTCGGGGTTGGCAGGGTAGCCGTCGCGCTCTGGTATTGTTAGAGTTGTCTCAGCGGTAGGGGGAAGGTAGAAGAGGCTGAGCCGCGGCAGCAGGTCATTGCGCTGAATGGGTCTGTCCGACGAGGTCCATATTCAAGGTAGGCGCGGTTTGTGCAATCCGGGATCAACCGAGCGGCACTGTGTAGCGCACACGGTCCAACTCCGATGACAATGGCCCTTCATGCGGCCCGATCCTTGGCCACCACCGAGCTCGACTCCGGATAGACACCGAGCTCAGACAAGCAGCAGGACAGTATTTCCCGTGGCTTGACCACCCCCGCACCGGGCACTTGCCGACCCCGCAGCGTGGCCTCTGCTGAACGCAGGTGCCGCCGCCACCCTGGTCTGCGGTCCCTGGCGCCGACTGAGGCCTCCCGCCACGTCGCTTGCTGGGCGCTTGGATTGCAGCGGCCTCGCTGGCCAGCTAAGAGCCCGCTGCTCTGATTCGCGCACCGACACTCGACGGAGACGCCGCTCCAACCCACAACACCCGACTCACCCTCAATAAACTTGCAGACGCGCTGGCGGATGGCGAGGACACCCTTCGAGTGGGTGTAGGCACCAACCGAGCCAATCTCCTGGTGGAGCGACTGGGCGCGGGCGATAACGTCCGAGGGGTAGATCTTCTTGGTGACCTCGAGGTGCTCCTCCATGAGGTCGGGGTTCTCCATGAGCGAGATGATCTGGCGCCAGAAGGTAATGGGGCGCTGGTTGAGGCCCTTCTGCTGGGGGTTTCCAATGTTGGCAGTGACGACCTTGTCAAAGGGGAGGTTGGCGCCCTTGCCGTCCTCGAGCTCGTGGACGTACTTGTCGGCCTTGAGGGCAAGCTCACCGCGGACGGCGTACTGCACCTCGAGGACGCGGGGGTTGATGGTCTCGGGCGTGAGCGCCTTCTGGTGGGGAGCGGTGGACATGGTGCGGGGGAGGGTGTGCGAGGAGATGGTCTGCAGCCGGGCGTTAGCACGGCACAACGGGCGGAGAACGGAGCGCATCGCGAGGTGTGTGGGTAATTCTAGCTTTCTAACGAGTGTACGCGGTGGGGACTGGTGGGGGGAACGTTTGCAGGACGTTGCAAGACGACAATGGTGGTGGGCAAGAATGCGAGCGCAGTGGTCGAGGTAAATAATAATTTTGACCCGCGGCGCGGCTCAGTGATGGTGGACCAGCATTTCGAGCCCACCCGCTCTGCCCGCTCTCGTTGGTCCGTACGTCAGGAACTTGTGAGAGCTCCCACCACTCGGTCCGGACGCGTGCTCATGCACGCATGCACGACCGCCACGCACGCCTTGTCGCCGCCACGAGCGTGCTCGCCATCGATCAGAGGCCAGCACTCACCTAGAGGTCGTGAAAAGAGATGGGGAGAGTCGGGGTGTTGACCGGTAAGCGCTGGGTTTATATTTACTCGACTCGCGGTGGCCCGGTGGAGTGCGGTAATGCGGGGAAACTTGGCGACGGCAACACAGGGACGCCGCCGCACAATGCTTCAATTACAGCGCCCACACCCACACCCGTACACCCGGCTCGGACCTTCTGTCCATCAGGCAGGCGAGCAGCCTTGGCAGCCACAAAAGCCATTGGGCCATGGGCTTGCCGCTGTGCGCAGCTGGTGCAGGCGCTGGGGCAGGCGCTGGGGCAGGCGCAGACTGACGCAGACTGACGCGTGCCTCCCTATGCATACAGAGTTGCCCCGCATCTCGTTTCTCGTTTCTCCAGTGCTTTTCCTTTTCACCCATGTCGCGCTCGCGCCCTTGATCCCTTCTCCACACCTCGCACTCGTCAATGCGCAGAGTCCGTCCGGCAGTCCTGCGGCACCGACTACCGACGCTACGGACGCACTGACCAGTCGCAGGAGGTGTAGGAGGGGGAGGAGCACTGACTGTTGACTTGCCATGGCGAGTCGACGCTCACCTGACTCCTGGAGCCTCTATGCCACCAGCTCTAACAATGTCAGCAGGGCGCTCCCAGGCCATGTTTCGGCTACCGTCCTCGCGAGAGCGCCAGGTTGTGCTTGCCTTTCATCCCGATGCATGCCGGTCCGACCTCCACTGCTTTCATGACTCGTATCTCAATCCTTTGAATGACCTCCACTGCCCTCCACTTCCTCCACTGCCGCTAGCCCGGCCCGGAGATCACAAGATCAATTGACTAGATGATTTCAGATAGAAGATTACAGATTGCAGATCTGGGGCGCGTCTCCGGGCCAAATCAGCCAGTGGCAGACGACACGGAACGCCGAGATTCTTCCACTGCAGCGAATGGCAATACTTATTCTTACGTACATGAACCCTCCACATGACTGCGCCAAAGGCTCCTGCATGAATACGGGCGCTGGGCGCCACGCCACCACGAGAACGACATAACTGCATCTCCAAGAAAGAACCAAAAACATAGGAGAGACAAAAGAGACACGAGATGGTGTGGATTAATGAAATACAACGCGACCCAACGGGTCGACGATCAACGAAGGATGAGCAGCGGACTGCCGTCGAGCGACGCCTTAGTTCCACTGCCCTGCGTCCTGGAGAGTCAGCGCACGCACAGACATACAGAACGCCACCGCAGTGATCGCCTCGGCCTCATCCAACGTGTGCCAGTCAGCCACACAGCCAACGCCCTCGGTGTGGGGAAGTACAGGGCTCTGTGTGGCTCGATGGGCCACATCATCCACAAAGTTCCTTCCCGCAAACGACTGAGGACCAGGTGGCCGTAGTGGTGCCCTTCCAAGCCCAGTGCACCTGGCGCAAACAATAAGATACCATCTGGCGCTCAGACCACGAGGCACTCGTACGCCCCGAACACCGCGCCCCACGCCCCACCGACGTCAGACCCCATCCCGTGCACTTACCATGAGACGCTCATTGCCCGGCTGCTGGGCGTCTGACGTGCGCCGCTGCGCATCGAGCTTTGCGCTCAGCTGGCCTGCTTTGGGGTTCGAGGCGGAGACGCCTTTATGTGATGCCTGGGGATGTTAGCTGCTTGGGGTAGGGATCGGAGGGGACCAGCACTGGGCGTGCACAGAGGCAGCTAGGTCATAGCTCGGTGCGATTTAAATGCTGGCAACTTCCATGAGCCGCCGGCAACGTAGCACGGGTAGGTCGCGGAGGACCGCATTTGGCTTCTCCATTGCTTATCTAGCTCCTGTGTCGCAGTTCCGTTTGTCTCCATGACTCGCTCGTGCTCTTTGGGGTGTTTCAAGCAACGGAGTGGGAAGAGACAAGAGCTGGGCTTTGCGCTCTGCAGATCATTCTTCCACCCCGGAGACATCGCTGTCGCTGGAGCCTCGTCGCGCCATGCCAACGAGGTGCCAGGCGTGCCAGGGCAGGAGACCTCCTAACGTCATGGTGTGCTGGAGATTCACTTCTCCGCATCATCAAGTAGTATCAGACTCCAGTTCTCTGCTTTTTGCTCCTCTCTTCCATACATCCGCCGCGTAGACTCACCGCCTTCGCCCTAGCCTCCGCAGCCGCAAGCGCCGACGCACGTGGATCTCCGCCGACGGTTCCGCCAGTAGATCCCCGGCCGCCAAGAGTCTGCGGTGGCGAGCTGGGTGTCTGGGCTTTCACTGGCCGAGCGGCCGAGCTCTGAGTGTTGGTGGTGGCGGTGCCGGAGCCGAGGCGCTGGCCCTTGCCCTTGTCTTTGGACGGGTCCGAGAAGCAGTTGCCCATCGAGGATGTGGTGTGAAGGAGTGTGAGAGGTTAGGAGAGTGCTGTGGCTAGGACCGGAGTTGTGGAGGGGTGCAGATTTGAGCACGTGAAGATGTAATGATTGTGATGCCTGGCGTCAAGTTGGCTGCTGCCTTGCTCGATGACGAGAGTGATATGATTGATGGTGAGCTCGACGAAATGGGCGACGTACGATAACTGCGATCACTGCGTCACATGAACGCATCGGTAATTGGGTTACAGTCAGGCTTCTTGGCGCCCCACACAATCCACGCAGGTACCACGTGACGCGGAGATATCCACCACCTCCACCTCTCGCTGGATATTTGCGCTGAATCATGGCCCTGGTCCACTAGACATTTCGAGAGGTTTTGTTGTCGTCACTCCCCACCATCCCAAAATGCCCGCCGCCGACATCGAGAAGACGCTCACCGAGGCGATTGCCCAGCTCGAGAAGGAGTCGACGCTCCGCAAGGTGCGTTGTGAGCTCGGCTGGGGACCGGTGCCTCGTGCCTCTGCACCGTCGCGCTCAACCCCGCCTCGTCCTCTACTTACCCCAGACCATTCGCGAGGCCGTTGAGCCCGTCGAGGACATTGTCCGCCAGGCGTCCGCCGAGATCAACCGTCTCCACTCGGCCCCTGCTGACCAGCGTGAGTATGAGCTATCGGACTTGCGCAGCTGTGCTCACCCGCAGACACCGCCATCGCGGAGAAGGCTCTTGCGACCATCGCGACTGCCCACGCCCACTGGGTCAACATCGCGCGTCTTATCCCCCAGGGCGAGTTCTACCGGTACGTGGAATAGGGGAGCTTAGCGGCCTGGTCACGGTGATGATGACTTAGCCGGCTCTTGTATAATCTCCTCCGCTGACTTAGCAGCTACCAGTTCGCCGTGTCCGGTGTCTTCAAGTCGCTCGTCACCTCGATTGCCCTCGCCCGCTTTATCGTCCAGGACGAGCTCGTCCCCGCCTTCACTGCCTCGGCGCTCATGGGCCGTGAGTTTACTGCCACGCGGACTGTATGTGGGAGGAGGCTGCATTGTAGAACTGCACCGTGCTCCTCTCACATTCGACTGCAATCCGCGCCTAGACTGGGCCTCTGGCTTTGACGATCTGGCTAACTCTTCAGTCACCTCCGACGAGGAGAAGTGCGGCGAGCTCCAGCTCACCTCGGACGACTACCTCCAGGGTGTCATCGGCATGGTCAACGAGCTTCCCCGCCTCTCGATCAACGCCGTCACTGCCCAGAACTTTGCGCTCCCCGGCAGGATAGCTGCGTTCGTCAACGACATCTTTGCTAGCTACTCGATGGTAAGTGTCGAGCCCTGGTACAAGTAGGAGTCTGCGATGGTTCAGCTCACGGGTAACACTTCTCAATGAGCTGGACCTTGAAGCAGACCGTCTACATCCTTACCCGCTTCTACTCTGCAAGCTGAAAGCTTACACCACAGCTCAACCTCCGCAACGATGCCCTCCGCCGCAAGTTCGACTCGCTCAAGTACGACCTCAAGCGCTGCGAGGACGTCGTCTACGACCTCACCCTCCGTGGTCTTGGCTCGGCTCCTGCCAG
Organism: Apiotrichum gracile; assembly: GCA_001600335.1. Taxonomy (NCBI): domain Eukaryota; kingdom Fungi; phylum Basidiomycota; class Tremellomycetes; order Trichosporonales; family Trichosporonaceae; genus Apiotrichum; species Apiotrichum gracile. The sequence continues at coordinate 3,676,174 of BCJO01000003.1, read as the reverse complement.
CTAAACCTGTCGCACCCTCCCTCCCCCTGCGACTCTGCTCACCGAGGGAGCCCACGCTTTGGATTCGGACCACCTGCCACCATAGTTATCACAGATATTCATGCATAGGGACTGTACTGTAGATGCATACATGCAAGCAAGATGTGTGTAATCAGACAACATAACACCACGTGACAAGTGCCACATAGCCACAGTGAAAATAATCCCGAGTGCCCCCATGCGGGTGGGCCTGGCTGTCCTGTCTCGCCTGTTCCCTGAATCCCACGCTGTGCTTGCTGGCTGTGCGCCTGGCTGGACCGCCACCCGCGTCTTCATATCATCCTACTCGTGCTCATCACCGTTTCTCCCTTGTTCTCTACTCTACTCTTTCACCCCACCCCCCCATCAACAAACACATCACCACCATAATGGCTTCCATGGACATCGACAAGCCCCTCGACGAGGTCCGTTTAACAACCACGCAACTCCACAACGCACGCTGACATGTCGCGATCTCGCTGTCCGCATATTTTCCTTTGTCTTCTCTTGCCACCCGCTCTCATCATGTGTCCGAATGATCGACGCGTCTGCGCCTGCACACATTGATTCATCCACCACCACTGGCACTGGCATTTGGCTCTGCAGCTCATCAAGCCCCGTGGCCGTGGCTCTGGCCGTCGTGGACCCCGTGGTGGATCGGGACGCGCTGGTGCCGGTGAGGGCGCGCCCGCCGCCGCCGGTGGCGCCCGTGCGCGTTACTCTGGCTCGGCTCCCCGCCAGTCGGGCCAGCGCGGTGGTGGCAACGCCGCCCCCGCCCCTGGCAAGGCCCTCACCGCCGACGCTAGCAAGATTATCATCTCTAACCTTCCCGCCGACGTGACTGAGGCTGCCGTGCGCGACCTCATGCAGTCGACCGTTGGCCCTGTCCGTGCCGTCCAGATGAGCTACAATGCCTCGGGCAAGAGCACCGGAACCGCCACCGTCCTCTTCAAGAACAAGGGCGACGCGAACAAGGCCCACGCTACCTGTGAGTTGTCGTGTTATGACTCCTGCTAACTCGCAGACCACAACAGGATGATCGACAACCGTTAGTGTTACCCCCTTGCTAATTCTCGTTCCTCTATCCTTTTCATTTCCCGCCGCTGCTCGATCGCTGCTGCGGCCTGGTGACGCGTCCTGAAAGACGCCGCGGTAGGCACCAGGCCAGGAGAGCCACATGACAGGTGGACAGAAGATGCCCGACCGGAGCGTGCTCAGCAGGTTTTCTTTTGTCCTGTCTCAAAAGTATGACACAGCCACCAAGGTTCAGCCAAGCGCAGGCTCCGCGAGGTGTTTTGATTCAAGCATTCCCTCCTTCCCCATGCGGTACCAAGTCCCATCTGGGCGCCAGTCGAGTTGAAAGAGGGTCACGCACACCCGAAGACGCGGCATGGGCAACCACTTGTTCAAGCCGTCGGACCTAGGCTGCTAACCATTCACTTGGAATTGGCGGGGTTCCGGCATTGGTCTCGCCGCGAGACCAGCCCTACCCGCTTGGGTTACTCGGCTATAGCAAGCAAGTTCCAAGAATCCCTCGATCGGATTGGGGCGTCGACGAAGCGAGAGCGACCTCGCTCTTGAATGGGTTGAGCGAGCGCAGGTGTGCGACAGCGCCTCGCCTCGCAAGTGCCACTCGTACGACGCGCGCTTCCGTAAACGCCGGCAGTCGGCTGGAAGCGCACTTACTTTAGGCTATTTGGGCTTTTCAAAGCCTCCCAGTTCTCATTTAGTCGAACGGGAGGCCGGATACCGTGCAAGGCCGACGATCGAGCAGGAGTCGTGTCGATTCGGATGACGCCCGCAACAAGCCGCGCAAGCCGCGTTGCAACACGCGCGCGCGCCAGAGGGGGTCTCGCCCCGTCTCTGGGTATCCCACTATGGCAGCAGCAGTAGCAGCAGGCAGCGGCGGCGATACTTCCCTCCCCTCCCCTGTTTTCGGACCGACGCAATGTTCAGGCGCTAATGCGTCGCCTTACATCTCGTACTCAAAACTGTATCCATTACTACATCACGACTTTACACGACCATACGACACTACGATATTACGATTACGACTCGACGACCTCTACGACACCACCATTTCCTCTCGCCCACGTTTATTGGATTATTCGACACTTCCCTTTGGTTTACCACAACAGAGCGTCCCATGCGCGTTGAGATCGCCATCGACCCGAACGCCCTCCAGACCCTCGCTTCGCGCGTCGCTCCCGTCGCCGGCGCCAAGGGTGGCCGCCAGGCTGGCGGCCGCAACGGCAACGCCAACGGCAACGACAGCGGCAACGCCGGTGGCCGTCGCGCCCCCCGCCCGCGCGCCCCCCGTCCGGCGAAGAAGACGGCCGAGGACCTTGACGCCGAGATGGCCGTGAGTATGACAATGTGACGAAGCAACAAATCTAACCCTACAGGCTTACAAGACCTCCGCCACCGCCTAAGTAGATTTGTGTTTTTCCGTAGCGTGTCACCCCGATGGATTGTGTAGCCCCCTGAGCATAAAAGATGCAACCCAATGTCGTTTGTCCTTGACTCGTCTGCATGCAATCTATCTATCTCCGCTGCGCTCGTCCATGATCCTCTGATGCACCTTCTCGGCGTGCTTGATGCCATACTCCTTCCAGAACTCTGCGACGTCCTGCTCGGTCGGAACTCTGGGCGACCCATCTTCTCCCTCGCCAAGCCAGTCCTCTAGGTATGCGCGCACGGCGAGTTCGTCGCGCATGAGGCCGGTGCGCTTGGATGTCGTGATGCGCATGCGGGGACCCTCGCGTTCGCCGACCATCTTGAGCGCGATGAGCATCGTGCGCCACTTTGGCACGACACCGAGCGCGCGCATGTACGCGAGGCGGAGGGGAATGTCCGCGTCGGGGAAGTGGTACGCGATGATCTTGATGTAGGCGTCCCACGCCGCGGCGTCGGGGACGAGGTGGGCGTACGAGCGCGCGCCCTTTGGGAGGACGGTGTAGGGCATGGGGGTGGGGGGTGCGCCGGCGACGTGTTCGGGGGAGATGAGGGCGCGGAGCTCGGAGAGCGCGCCGCCGTGCTTGAGCGGCGACTGGATATCGCGCAGCGCGGGCCAGTTGGAGAAGATGATGGTCTCGAACAGCGCGCGCGCAACGTCCACTGGCGTGTGGGCGCCGTACTCTGCACGCCACGTGTATCCGGGAGGGTTGAGGAGCGCGCGCGTCTCGGTCACCTCCGCACCGTCGACAAAGTACGCGCCATGGTGGCTCATCTTGTCGTCGGGTGTCCAGCGCCGGAACAGGAACGTGTCCTTCATCATCTGCACTCGCATCTCGAACGTGTCCTGCTCGTTGACCGTGTGGTGCCGCGCCATGTTGAGGACGCGCCTGATAGACTCGGAGTCGGGCGTCACGCCCCACCGCGACTCGGCAACGTGGAAGAGTCGGAAGGCGACCGAGGGCGACGAATGTTGCTCGCAGATGCGCAGCAGGTTGTTGAGCACGTGGGTGTCGAGCCGTACCATCTGGTGCCTCTTGCCCGTCCTCATGTCCATGTCAAACTTGGTGAATGCGCGCAAGCCGTAGTGGTCCACGCGCGTCACGGCAGCGGTAACGGGATCCGGGTTCAAGCGTGCCGCCACGTCGGCGGCAACAGTGAGCAGCGGGGCATCCATCAAGGCAGCCCTGATGAGCGATGGTGCCGGCCCAAATCGGTCCAGCACGGCATGCCACACCTGCTCCGCGCGCTTCGGCTGGTCTCGCCTCAAGAGCGCACTCATCGCCGCGGTGAATGTCACCCCGCCCACAGCATCTTCTGGGACACTAGCCACAAGCTGGATGACGTCCGTGTCGGAAACTGTCTTGTCCCGGGAGGCGCGCGAGAGCAGTATTGACCAGACCCGGACGAGCTCGGTGATATAGGCTTCTCGGGCCTCGAATGCTAGCGCTTGCGATGATGACTCCGACGTCAGCTCCTCACTCGGCCATTCAGTGGAGCTGCCCTCCTCCGCCTCCGCCATCGAATCGGCCTCCTCCTCCTCCTCGGCCTGCCGAAATCTGTCGCCCGCCTTTTGCAAGCGGGCTATAGTCGGCCTGAGCGTTTCCAGTACCCCGCGGAACGACGGTGAAGCGGATGCTACCAGGAAGCGATACACATCCGATAGATGAGTCTGGGCACGCATGTCGGCCGGCGTGAGATGTTCGACCTTGGAGGCTTTCTCGGCATGTACCTTGGCTGCCTCGGAAAGGTACTGTCGCCCGATAGCAAGGTGAGAGTCAGAGTCCATGTGATAGTCAGACTTTCTGAGGTACCGGCTCTTAAAGTACAGGACAGCGAGGTGTCGTAGTTCCCGCTCCGCAATATGTATCCCGTGCTCCTTGAGGTGGCGCATAATGGGATCCGCGGTGTCCAGAGTGAGGAAAGGGCCGAGAAAGGCGTTCATCGTGCTTTCTCGCATGCCGAGCGAGGCATCCGGGCCTAGTGATTCGATCTGGGACAGCATATGCAAGGTGATACGCAAGATGCCGTCGCGAAGTGGGGGGGTCAGGTCTTGGCCGAGGCAGAAGACATTCCGGCTCCAGGTCGCTGTCGGCTTGATGAGCTGGTTCCATTGCGGCGTGACCATGGACGTCAAGAGGGTATGATACCGGCCCAGCATTAGTGCTGCAGCTTTCGATACAACAGGCTCGCCGTCTGTTTTCAGCTTCTTCAGCCTGGTGAGGTCATTCTGATCCACCATCTCGAGCAGTTTCAACGCGGCATCAATCGCTGGCGGGAGGAAAATGTATGCCTTCAGCCGCGAGCAGAGATAGAGGACCTGCCCAATCGCGTCCAGCCGCGCACGCGTATCCGTGATGGGTGGGCGCTTCGTCTTTGACGTGGCCGACGACGAGACCGCCCCGCCGTGGTCCAGCACATGGGGCAGCGCGCGCGCCAGCGCAGCCACATCCATATCCATGCAGAGCACAACCCCCAATAGTCGCAGGGGTATGGGTCCGCCCTCTGCCTCGAGCATATCGAGCGCGTCGCCCGCATACGTGCTGCGCGGCATCTCCGCAACGCGAATGTGCAGCGGGTTGGTGTACTTGTTCGATCTCGCCCTGTTACCGCTGAACATTCTGGGCGGCTCTGCCGGTTTGCTCATGTCCTTTTGCTCGCGTTCGCCCATTCGCACGATCTTGCCGCGCCATAGGGATTGGGCATCGAGGGAGCGAGGGTCCCCGAGTGAGTCCCACCGAGACTGTTTCGTATCCTGCGGCTTCCGCTGAGAGGGTCCGGCCCCGTTTTCGTCGACCTCTTCGGCTGGAGACGAAACCCATCGTCGGACTGGCAGTACGGCCCGTGGGGAGACGAGTGCTGTCGCGGCGAGGCTGTTGTCAGCGCGGAACCTGGGGAGTGTAACATGAAGGGCAGCTGCCAAGCTGCAAGAAGCAGAACATGCTTCAGGTGCTCGGAGCAGAGCGTTACTTACCTTGCGCGCCGGGCGGCTGTCCTCATGAGGTTTGACGGTTAGGAAATGGGTAATGTTGACTTTTGAAGTGCGGCATCTTGACTATTTGGCATCATTCCGTCTTTCGACTTTTTGGGTGGCCATGGGTGGCGCTACAATCTGCTCGTCACGCGGCACCCACGCGATAGAGCCGCTTCACGTGACCTCGACGCGCCGACGCGACTTTGTTGTGGACCGCAAAAGAAAGCAATGTTCGAGTGCTTCTGCTGAACCACGCACTGCTCATCGTTCTCTACGTTCTTAGCGCCTCCTATCGCGTGCGAGAAACTCTACACGACCGCTACGTATCACCGCCTACGCCCATGCCCGCACCTTCCAACCTGCCCACGGAGGCGATCACGGTGCGCTACCCGCCCGCGCTCGGCGTGGACGAGAGCTACCAGCTGCTCGAGCTGCCGAGCGAGATTCTCAAGGCCGTCGAGGCTGGTGAGACTGTTCCGTGAGTCTTGAGCTTCTGCTTCCATATCTCTCCCTGCATMCCCCYCCTGCCACAACTTACACGCAGCCTCACCATCAAGGGCCGGCCACACGACGACGCGGTCCTCTGCACCGACACGCGGACCTATGCGCTGCGCACGGTGGCGATCTCGAACAGCCTGCTGATCCTGCGGCCGCCGGACGTGCCGGGCGTACCGACACTGCAGATCCGGGACGTGTGTCACGAAGTGCTCGAGTGCACGCCGGCACCAGCGCGCACGGAGCGCCTCCGCGCCGTGCTGGGCGACAGCGCGTGGCGCGGCCTCGGGAGCTCCAACTCCACACCGCGGAAACGGAAACGCGAAGAAAGCAAAAAATACACCCTCGCCCAGCTCCAGAGCATTATCCAGGCGTCGGACGCCGAGCTCGCCGCCGCCATCCGCGAAGTCAACGCCGTCGAGGTGGACGGATACATGGTCCTCCTGCCGCCTGGTCCGCTAGTGGAACTCATTGGCGTGTTGCTCAAACTTGTGACGGTGCACGGCGGCGGGAGCGGGCTTGACTCGCTTGCCGAGACGCCGGAGGAGGTGCCGTACAGTCCACCCGAGTGTCCCGCAGGAGAGATCTTTAGTGCACTCGCGGAGCACGACGTCGACGCCCACCTCACCGCAGCGGTCATGCGCCTCTTTGGATCCGTCGAGGAGGAGGTCTGGGCGGCGGACGTGAAGAAGATGGTAGTGGAGCTTGGAAGGGGGATGTTGGTCGGCATCAAGGTGAGTAAAGACTATGAATCCCGCTGCCACAGATCAGAACTGACCCGCAGGACAAGCCCACACCGATCGACGCCTTCCTCGACAGCTGGCGGGAGGCGGCCGGCGACGACTGGCAGTCGCACGTGTCCCTGGCCGCGTTGGAGGGCAACTATCTCCTCGACGACCCGCCACCATCGGCCTTCTCTGCTCCCTGCAAGATCCTGCGGTACTTCCCGTACTACACGCTGCCGAACCACGTCGCGTTGCGGTTCACAGATCTCTTCCTCACCCGACCCCGTTGGCGGCCAGACGAGATGGTGCCCTTCCTCCGCGGCCTCTACCCGCCAGGCGACACCAAGGCGCGCGACAAGCTCGTTGTCAAGTTTGTGCGTGTGGTCAAGGAGAAGGACGGCCAGTGGTGGTATCCACGTCGTACGGGATAGTGTTGAGCTCGGGAGACGTTATTATGAGACCTTAGTATGCTATGTTCATGTACATTTTGCCCAGTCTACGCTCCTAACTGCGCCTTGCGTCACCTTTGCTTCAAGACAGTGTTCATAGTGGTAGATACAACGGTAGGATGGGGCGGGCTGCCCGTCTAAGCCGGCGGTGCGGCCGAGTACTCTGGTGTCGGGGCGGTATACGCCGGCGCAGCAGAGTAGAGGGCTAAATGTCAGCAAAACTCTCAGTGTGCAACTCACGCAAAGGCTCCCCGTCCCGCTGGCGCTGTATCCACCCGTGCCGCTCCTTCTCAATGCGCTTGTACAGGTTGTGCCCGAACCCCATCCCCACGTCGAGCCGCGCGATGAGGTGCGCCTCGTGCCCCGGGTCAGGCAGGTTGGTGGTCGCGTACGAGCTGTCGGGCGCAAACATGATCAGGACGTGGTTGGCGCTGAATAGTGGGACTTTGAACTCAATGTCGCGGAGGGTTTTCTGGTGCGTGAGCTGAGGTCGAGGAAGGGAGGAGGGTAAAACGATAGGAACGGTAGGTAGGAATTCTTGCCATACCTCCCTCTGAGCCATTCGTTCCCCATCCAGCAAGGAATGCTTCCTCTGCTATCAGCTTCTATACTCACATAAGTGATGATCAACGACTGCAGCGACGCCTGCGAGCTGTAACGGTGGGGGAACAGTCCGTCGTCGGCGCCCTCGGCAGGCTTGTCCGCGATGAAGACGATCTGCAATCAGTACTGTCATGGTGCGTAGGAACGCATCACAAGTCTCTCGCTATCGCTCCAGCGGCCTGATGCTCGTCGACAGCGCAGCACCGTATTGTCCTGCAAAGCCGTGTCGCCCTGCAGCGACTGCGGCGACATTGACTTCTCTGCTCCCTGCTAAGCCCTTCTTGTGCTCGTATTTGCCACCCGCCACCCGCCACACCCACCAGACATCAACTCACCCGCTCGTCCGTCAGCCACACACGGCCCATAGCCACATCAGTCCGCTTCGGCCCCTCCGTCGTCGGCGGTACCCGCAGCTCGATGGCGGTGCTGTACCCGGGGGTCAGGAGCGTCTCGCCACGGTGGATGAGGAACCCGTTCGCGCCGGGGGCGAGGGTGTTTGCCGCCATGGTGGAGGCTCTGAGAGGGAGTCGAGAGCGGGGTATGCGTCTGGATCTGGACCGTTGGGAGCGTAGCTCGTATCTGTGTCGATGAGAGTGATGGTGCAATGTCAAGCGAAGAGATGGGACGAGCTTAACTCTTGCTTTGCGATCAATGACGTCCAACTCCACTTGACACTTTGTCACCTTCAGATGCTGGCTGGCTGGCTGGCAGCGACTTCCCCGTGGGGTACCATCCGGCTCCCACGTGTAATTCCCCCGTCCAAGACGGGCGGTATCAAAACGCGCCCAACTGTACCACCGTCCTCGCGACCAGTCTTCATGAGCTCGTTGTTATTGTCCATCTCCACATCGCCATTCCGTCTCGACCGCCGAGACACGCCCTCCACCCGCGCGTCTGCTGGCTCTACTCATCTTGTGGGACAGCGCACATGAGGCCAACGCGACCTGCGTCCTAGAAATCAAAACACCTCCACCCCTTCCTCCACCCTCCCACCCTTCCCTTCCTTCCTCGCCGCGTCTGCGCGTCGCGCCTTCCCCGAGCCTTCCTCGCCTCGCCGCTCGCTGCGACAGCAATGAACGGTAAAGCCACGGACCCCGCGGGCGTGCGCGAAGAGTAAGTCGCCCATGCACACTTCGCGTGCAAGGACAGCTCGCCGCGTGCTACGCCCATCTCCGTCAGCCCAGCGCCTCATGCTGTCTTGCACGCCGCACATTAGGCTCATGCCCAACTCTTGCGGGGCTATTCACCCAGTCCTAGCCTACAACTCATACTCACACCGCAGCTGGCAAGTCGCCTACGTCTGGGGCTTCATCTCCAAGTTCGGGCTGCTGCCCAAGATCCGCCGGCTAGAATGTATAGAAGAGTGCGTTCCCTTGCGCCCGCATAATCTGTTCTGCGTGCCCCGTCTGCTCTGCACTCGCACGCAGCAGGCAGATCGCCGCACGCAGCGTATCCAAGCATCCACTGACAGCAGCTTCGAGCAGAGCTTGCACGAACCCGTCGCGAACCGCCCCGACGACGTGCTCGAGGGCATATGCGTGCGGTTCCTGCAGAATCTCAAGCCGACGCTGCGGGATCTCGAGTGAGTGGATATGTGGGCGGCCGCGGCGAGACGGTATTGGCTCCGCTCCGGATCGGGATTGGGTGCGGCTGGCTCTGGCGGGCAATGTGCCTCGATCTGGCTCCGTACGCTGTGGCACTAGCCGCGATGGCTGCCATCCGCATGTGGCACTTTGCTGCATATTCACCCCCGAAGCCATATCCCGGAGTGCTCTACTAACGCCGAGCTGCACAAACATCCAGCACCAGCTGTCAAAATACATTTCCGAGATGCTCAAGACGACCGAGTGGACAGTGTGGGACTCGCAGTGGTCGCCGCACGACGAGAAGCTGACCGCTTGCTGCTTTACCGACGCCGAGCGGGGAGTCGACGCCCTCACAGCACGCGGTGTCGGGGGGCTGCGTGCAGACGCCGGAGTGGAGGAGGGGCGAGAGCTCCTCAACCCCCTGAAGCAGATGGAGGAGCGGGGCGGCGGGCTCTTCGAGCTCGGCTGGCATGAGCGCGCGACGCTCCTCCGGCAGCTTGTCGACTGGCAGCGTGAGTGCTACCGTCGTTGTGGTACTGATATTAGTGACGCACTCCGAGGTCATCCGGGAAAAGATCAAGGAGCAGCAGGCGATCAGCAGCACGTCCAAGCGCTCCGCGGAGCAGATGGAGAAGGACGCGCAGACGGCCATCAAGCTGGAACCGATCGGCATGGACCGGAACAAGAAGCGCGTCTGGAGCCTCGACGACTCGGCATGGCTGTACCAGTCCGGCAACCCGTTCAAGCGCCCCTGCCCCCTGGTTGCGCTCACGACGAACCGCGCGCAGCTCGAGGCCCAGATGGCAGAGTACGCAGCGTACGGCGCGCAGAAGATCCCCAAGCCGCCAAAGGGCACCGGGCCAAAGGGCAAGCTCACGGCTGCGCAGAGCAAGGCGCACCGCGCGCTGATACAGGGCATCGAGCACGAGAAGGAGCTCGCAGCCGCAATCGAGAGTAAGGTACTCCCCAAGGTCGAGAATCACGACAAGCGGGTGCAAAAGGCCCGGCGGAAAGAGTTTGAGCGCATCACCAACCTCTCCGCTGCCGAGTTGCGGACGACGCGTACGCGGCGTCCCACGCGGGTCGTCAACTACCGCGATCTCGACGAGGGGCCGGATATTGACGACGACGAACCCCGGCGCGGCTCTCGGCGTGGTGCGCCTCCAGTGCCCGAACCTCGGCGACCTGTCATTCCAGGCGAGCGGCGAAGCGCGCGCCAGCGCGGGCGCGTGGTCGACGAAGACGACTACGGCGACGGTGGCAGTGGAAGCGCATCTGCTGCCAGTCCGGGGAGCGACGAGGGCGGAGGTGCAAACGGATACAATCCCGGGCATTCCGAGGAGCCGATTGAGATTGATTAGGTTGAGGTGTATCACTGTAGGCATCATGATGGCATTTGCGTGCACAGTATGAGGGATGATGGCGTTGCAGGCGGTGCAGGTGTTGCAGGTGTTGCAGTCATTGAAGGTTAGTCATGTCAGTCAGCAGCAACTGCTCGGTCTCGGCCTTGCTCGGCTGCTTTGGGTGCAGCATCTTCCCTCCGCTTGTCCCTCTCCCGCCCTCCTTCTCCCTTGTCTCCTCTCTCGCACACTCGCTCTCCGTCTCCTTGCTCTTCTCGCGGCATCTTGCTCTCCGTCTCCGTCCGATGTCAAGTCCTGCATGCCAATACTCTCTCGGCTTTGCTGTAATTAATGTGCTGGTGGCGTCAGTACAGTGTCTGGGGGGCAGGAGAGGGATCCAGGAAAGGGAGAAGGGGAAGGAAGGTGAAGCGACGGAAAGAATGATGGGTTCGGGATGTTGCACCGAATAGCAACACAACAGAGCCAGATATAGCAGACAATGGAACACGGAAATGAACTCACCCTCCGGGGTCTTGACGACGTACTCGATCGCTGGGGGTTAGCTTTAGTTCAAGCGTGGACGGTCGCAGCAGGACAGGTGTAGACGCTCTCAGAACGGTACCTGCGCCTGCCCCGCCCTTTGTGACAGCATCGGCGCAAGCGCAGCCACAGCTGCACCTGCACCCACCGCACGCAACTCACCCTGGTCGACCGAGTTGATAGCGTCAGCCTCGGCGTCGGGGATCTCAATGGCGAACTCCTCCTCGATGGCCATGACGACCTCGACGGCGTCGAGCGAGTCGAGGCCGAGGTCCGAAATGAACGACGAGGAAGCGGAGAGCTGGAGTCAGTGGTGTCCGTGGAAAGGGAGGGAGGGCGTGGGAGTGAGAATGGAGTGGAGGCGGGAGGCGAATAGGAAGCCGGCGAAAGGTCAAGGACAAAAGCAAAAACAGCCGAGCGGCTCCGAGTCCGACTCCGAAGCGGCTCCGACGGAGATGGGGGCCGCGCGGGAGGTAATACAAAGCGGTACGCTTCGTTACCTGCCCACCGGCCGTGCACATCTGCAGCGCGTCACCAGAAAGGCACGCGGACCTTTGGGACCGTTGCCGCATTCCGCTTCTCGCCGACGTCGCCATTCCCACAAACAGTCTCCTCCACTCTCACAAGCACTCGGATTTGCCCCGTGCCGCCGCGCACCGCTGCGCGGCGCCCAGGCGGGATCGACTCACCTTGCCACCGTCGACCTTCTCAAACGAGCGGAGGACGTCGAGGACGCGGGAGGTGACGTCCTCGCGCGAGAGCGCCGAGGCCGAGTAGGCGCGGAAGGCGGGGACGGCCACGCGGGCGGGGATGGCGCGGGGGAGGGCGCGGGGGGCGGCGCGGAGGGCGAGGCGGAACATGTCTGTAGATGGGGTGGTTTTGTGGGAAGCGTCGGGGTGATGGCTTGGAGCTAATGCTAATGAGCGGCGAGAGCGAGAGCGAGCAGCGAGCGAGCGTGCAGAGGAGGTGGTGAGCAAGCCTGCCTCTGCCTGCCTGGTCCTGCCCCACCCTGGCTGCATGGCTCTGCGCTCTGCGTTCTGCATACAGTACGTACAGTGACCCCCACCGTACGCTGGTACAGCCATACAGAGGCTGTCGGCGTTTGGGAAATACTTCCGTCTGTGGCGGATGCCACTGTGGGTGGACTGGGTGGACCTCCACCCTGGGTACCTTGGTCGGACGGAAGTAAACGGCCTCGCTGCAAAAGTCGGAGATGCAGCCAGAGGTCAGAGGACTCGGTACAGCTGGGTCAAGTGCGCGATCACATCGAGCTCACTGTCGTCCTAGTCATCGCCACACACCATGAAGCACGGCCTCAAGTTCAGGAAACTCCAGCGCACCTCGTCGCATCGGCAGGCGCTGCTCCGGTGCGTACCGCTGAGAGCTACGAGCTGGAAGGCAGCAGATAGCTCTCCCATGGCTCGGTCGCTCGACGTGCTCGCCCTCCGCCGCTTGCTGCCACACGCTAACCCGCAGTAACCTTGTGACCTCGCTCCTGCACCATGAGGTGATCAAGACAACCGTCCCGAAGGCCAAGGAGGCGGCGCGCATGGCGGAGAAGATCATCACGCTCGGCAAGAAGGGCACGAACCCGAGCATCTCCAAGGCGCAGGCGTACCTGATGCCGCCGCACCACTACGCCGAGTCGAGCACCCCGCAGAAGGTTGCGCCGATCGCTGCACCGGGCGTCGACGCCGACATTCCGCCCAAGACGCTGCTGCACAAGCTCTTCAACACCCTCGCCGAGCGCTACGCCGACCGGCCCGGAGGATACACCCGCATCACAAAGTTTGGCCGCCGCCCGGGAGACCACGCGCCCGTCGCGCTCGTGTCGCTCGTCGACGGCCCGCGCGATATCAAGTTTGAGATGACTGCGCGTGCGGCCGCGCGCGAGGCCGGTGGCGCCGACAAGCTCGGATCGGAGTTCAAGGGCACCCGCGAGCTTACCATCAAGAACGTCGACAAGGTGCTCAAGTACCGCGGAGAGGGGGGCAAGAAGGAGTTTGAGGCGCTCGCGCAGGAGTATGCTGTGAGTTAAGTCTGAAGAGTGGGAAGGGGCAAGGGACACGAACGGAATGGAGTGGAGAGCCGGGGAAATGATGGCGGAGATCGGTTGCGGGGTTGAACAGCCCCATGGCAGTCGGTTGCCGTGTCGCAGAGAGGGGTAGCTCGTGTATACGAGAGAACCCAGTCTCTGCCGCCACCGCTTCACCTCCCATCATGTTGCCTCACGCATTTCCGCCCGTCTCCCACCCGCAGGACCCACCACTAACCCCCAGGGCCTCCTCCTCGCCGAGGAGACTGTCCTCGGACACCGCCGCCCCGCGCCCGAGCCCACACACGCCTTCCAGCCCGTGTACGACATCAAGCCGCACGTCGGCCGCCGGATCCTCGCCGGCGAGCGCCTCCCGGGCACGTCGGTTGCGCACACTGGTCTCGGGCTCGCGCGCGGCGCGCTCGGCAAGCGCAGTGAAGCGGTCAAGCAGCGGTTCGTCGTGGAGAAGCGGGCATAGGTGGATTGTATGCATAGATTCTGGCATTGATGTGGAGAGGTGTGGAGAGGGAGGGACTCCTGGTGAGAAGAGACACGTTGGGTTTGATCGCCTATCAGAGAGCGTTGTCTGTGGCTCGGAGCCAGCTGAGTGTTGCCGCTGTTCTTTATCGTCGCGTTATGTGAAGAGTGTGCAGGTCTCATCAGTGTGGAGGACATTCCCTGTAACCGCGTTCAACAGTGAGAGGGTCGGCACCCTCCCACATTATGCCCGTGATTCTACCCGATTGCTTGTTCTCCCTACACTCGTCCCTCGTCGACCACATGCATGCGTAACTGGGTATACACGATGGGATATCTCAATATTACACACTAGAGACAGCGGTCGATCCTATGTACTTGCTGCGTGTCCGCCGTCACATGTATAGCCCGACGACACACAAGCGGGCGATCACAAACGATAATGAATTGATCCACAAAACGGCAAGATGCGCCGAGTGGGTAGCGTGTAGCCGGAAGGTGTCTCCGATAGGCCGGAAGGTGTCTCCAGGAGGCCGCAGTCGCACGCGCGGGGGGAAGAAAAATAAGAAAAAAAGGTGGGGGACGTAGGGGTAATCGTGTACTACGGTATGCGAGAGTCGTTCAGCGTGTCGTGAGAGTAAGAGCGCCAAAGTTGGACAACGGAGACGGGGGGCAACTGATGCGGCGGAAGGGAAGAAGAAAAAAAGAAAAAAAGAGGTTGGGAAACTGTCGGTGGTGATGAATGTTGCTCAGACGAGCTTCTACTCCTCCTTGAAGCCCTCCTGGTCCTCGTCCTCCTCGACACCAGCGATGCCGGCCTCGTTCAGGAGACCCGAGATCCAGCGCGTGACCTCGCCCTCCTCGACACCGCCGTCGACGTCGACGACCTCTCCGACGGGCTTGCCGCTCACGACGCGCGCCTTGTGGATCAGGCTCTTGCCGTTGTTGGACGTCGTCGACAGCTTGAGGTGGATGAGGTACGTGGGGCCGTTGGGGTGGGGCTGGATAGGGGGCGGGCCGATAAGGGTGGAGGAAGACGCAGACGAGAGGGTCGACGGCGACGAAAGGGGCGAGCTCGATCCGCCAGGCGACGGGGGGCGCGAGTTGGGCGACACGCTGATGACGGTCGAGGGGGGGGGAACCAGCGACGTCGAGGTGTAAATCTGGATCAAGTCCGTCTCGATCTTTAAGCGAAGAGTTAGCACGACGTGCGAGTGATGGGCGCAACCGCGTTCTCTGCGTACTGGTTACGCTGATGATGCAATCTACTCACGCGCTTGACAATCCTCCTCCGCCGTCCCCTGAACACCTCGCCTTGCTCGACCCAACGCTTCCAGGCCCATAGCGCACCCTGGAAGCCGAAATATGCCACAACCGCGATCCAAAGGTAGGGCTTGCTCTCGTCAAAGCCCATGCGCGCGCAGTATCCCATGGCGCCGAGCGAGATCAGCACGCTCGCATATCCCAGTGACAGGTGGACGGTCGGATGCAGGCGCGAGGGGGTAAATGCCTGGTCAACAAGGTGCTGCAATGTCAGCTGGTGTCCTCATGGCTGAGACTAGGGGCCAGGGAAGAGCGGAGCGAGCAGCTCGCTCCCCCCGAGTGGAGGGAACCGGGGTATGTGACAGCCTGGGAAACGACAAACAACTTTGCTTCTGAGAATGAATGCAACCGCGAGGGCATCGGTAACGACATCGCACCCGGCTGTGCTTCCCCGTCGCTTTGTTTGGCCGTATGGCCGTTTGAACCGCGCATCATAGTCCCAGGCCGCGGTCGTCCGTCTCAAGTCCGACCCGTGTCAACGACGGCCAGCTTACCTTTTTCAGAATATCATCAAGAGCAGTCTTGATCTCTGCCAAATGCGCCTTGTTGACCTTTACAGAGGGTGCGGGGTCCGTAGCGAGCGTGCCAGTCTCGGTCTGCTTGACTTTGACGTCCGTGTTGATAGAGGGCGGCACCTCGGCGCGCACATTTGTGCGCTGGGTCATGACGGTGGAGGGCGCGTGGGGGCGTGGACGACTGAGCGTGGACTGATGCTGCTACCGTTCCCGGAACCGCGTAGCCGTGAAGAAGATGTGGCTAGCTATGTGCTCGGGTGACTGTTGCTGCTTCCTGATGAGAGGAGAAGCAAGAGTTGACGTGTTGGCGCGTGGGTCCGGAGTTGATGCCGGGTGTCGCTGCTGTTTTGTCGGTTTCGAATTTTGTCGCGCGCAGAGGGATGGAAAGGCGGCGAGAGTGAAGAGATGAAGGAGAATGAATGAAGGTAAAAGGATGAGAAGAATAAGAATAAGGGAGAAAAGGAATGAAAGAGGAGGAGGGGTTGAAGCAAAGGGAATGAACAAGAGACAGAGGATAGTGAACTCGACGTCGAAGGTCGCGAGGACGAGATGTGGATGTGGCAACCCAGGCCTAGCGTTGAGTCATGGCTCGCGTTGGCTCTTGCCACGCTTGGCTCACTGGCTGGCTCACTGGCTGGCAATCGAAAGGTCAGGTTCATATCCAAAGTGACAGCGAGCCATAACTCTCTCAGGGCAATAGCTTCGTGCTAACTAGGAAGAGTAATGAAATCCTAATCCCGAGATCCTAATACAGACGGGGCTGATGAAATTGAAGCCATTCAAATCAAATAGTGATCAACTATTACTATATTACGAAACTTGAATATATTCTGTTACTTCGGTTTCTACTCTAATTGGAAAGAAGCATGCGAGTGACAAGCGAGACAAGGGAGTAGGAGTAACGGAGTTACATTAATGACGTGTAGTAAGTTGAGCGGAATCAGCTCTATCACCCCTCATCCCACCCTGGCTGTCACTGCTGTGTGGTGGTGACCCTTTGTGGTGACGTTGTGAGACGGCCTGGCTGCCTGGCTGCAGCATGCTGCCTGGCTGCCTGGCTGCCTGGCAATGCCGAGCCATACCACACCGGGTCTGTGACGATGACATCTTGCGATATCAACTTTAGACAATTGTTATACACCACTTCTTGTCTCAATCATCAACAATGGAAGCTCTGGGGTTCAACGTGAGTATATCTACAGACTACAGTGGGTGTCGCCGCTGTCCGACATCACACCCGCCCACCCGCGCGCTGGAGCTTACACCACAGGTCAACGGCGGCTTCCTCGAAGGCGTCGTCCGCGGATACAAGAACTCGCTCCTCACCCAGAACAACTACCACACATTGACGCAATGCGAGAACCTTGAGGGTGGGTACTACCGCGTCGGCGGTGTGTTGGTATTAAAGAGCCCAATGACGACCCGCAAGCACCGCCGAACCAGACTCCAACCACGATGGTGGAGGTATGCCGCATCTCTCGCTGACTCGCAGACTTCCGAATGCAGCTCAGCTCGACAGACTATGGAAACTTCCTCGCCAACGAGCCCCTGCCCTTGAGCACTGCGACCATCGCCGACAAGGTGGGTGCCCTCACGAGATGGCGGCTTACATGGCAATCTCGAACGTGCGCACTAACACCTGCAGGCCACCGCCAAGCTCGTCGACGAGTTCAACTACCTGCGCACCAACGCCGTTGAGCCGCTTGCGACCTTCCTCGACTACATTACGTACGCGTACATGATCGACAATGTGATCCTCCTCACGCTCGGAACACTGCACGAGCGCGACACGCACGAGCTGCTGGAGCGCTGCCATCCTCTCGGCGTGTTCGACACAATGCCCGCGCTCTGTGTGGCTACCAATGTCGAGGAGCTGTACCACTCTGTGCTCGTCGAGACCCCGCTTGCGCCGTACTTCCGCGACTGCCTGTCGGCGCAGGACCTCGACGACCTCAACATTGAGATTATCCGCAACGCGCTGTACAAGGCGTACCTCGAGGATTTCCACCGTTTCTGCCAGACCCTCCCGTCTCCCACGGGCGAGATCATGTCGCGCATCCTCGCGTTCGAGGCCGACCGTCGCACGATCAACATTACCATCAACTCGTTCGGCACCGAGCTGAGCAAGGAGCAGCGCGCGCGTCTCTTCCCCACCATTGGCCGTCTCTACCCCGAGGGCAACAATGCGCTCGCGCGTGCCGACGACATTGAGCAGGTTGTCGCCGCCATCGACCATGTGGGCGAGTACCGCGCCTTCTTTGAGCGTGCAGGCAGCTCGAACAACCTCGGCAGCGGGGACATGGACGAGAACGCGGGCTCATCGCTCGAGGACGAGTTCTTCAAGTACGACGTCGACCTCAACAAGCAGAGCTTCCTGTCGCAGTTCCAGTACGGCGTCTTCTACTCGCTCATCAAGCTCAAGGAGCAGGAGGTGCGCAACCTCACCTGGATCGCAGAGTGCATCGCTCAGGACGCCCGCGATCGTATTGGCGACTACGTCCCGGTCTTGTAGATGCGCGGCAGTTGGGAAATGGGTTTTAGACAGTGGCAATGTAGGTAGAGCGCGTGTAATGCATAGGACTAGTGTCTGCGGGTAGTAGGTGTAGCTGTGGCGGGCGGTAGGGCGGAGCACAGGACAGTGTGGGCACGTCGTTTGCACCACGGAGGTTGTCCACGTCGAGTGTGTCGTGGTCGGTAGACGTGGCCGCCGACGAGCATGTAATAAACAGACACGTCTATCAGTCACCACAGACTCATTTCATCGATGTCCGTCGAGTCACGCCACGCCGGACAATAGCATTGACAGAAGGCGAACTGGACCCCGATCACAAGCCACAGTCACTCGCGCAGGAGCGCCTCCTCCCTCCTCCCCAACGGATGCACCATTTCTTTGTTCTCCTGTTGTCGTGGCACTAGAGGCACTCGTCCTCGCCACCGCCAGCGTGGAGGCCACGACACGCATGCACATCAGCCGTAGACAGGCAGTGGCGCGGATCCGAACAGAACTCAACCACCAGGAGAAGAAAGGAACATCCCTCAAGGATCCGAGGAAGCACGATGCAGTCTTCTCACCCAGCGTGTCCGATGCATGAACAAGCTCTAGAGCGATGCACGACACGAAGCAATGCACAATGCAGCAATGCACCGCAGCATCTCCGAGCGGTGCAGACAACACAGGCAATTGCCACGTTACGGAATTAGTCGGGTATTCAGGATTACCGCCCAGGCGGGGGTGGGTAGCTGACGCGTCTGCGCTGGCGGGCTGACGGCAAGCTGAATTGAACTCAAGAGGAGGACAGTCGTCTCGGCGACGCGGCGCGCGGCTGCGTCGATGGCCGATGGGATCGTTTGATCGTTTGATCTTGGAGGTGTCAACGTGACACGTGAACGGAACCATTCCAGACCCAGAGTGAGCATGCAGTTGTTATATGTTACCCCCATATGAGTGTATGGTGGGGTCCCTTTTGTATTCAAAGAAGTGTTAGCTTAGTGCCACGCCAGCAAGGCCAGCAAGGTCCTGGAGTCCCTTAATGGCCCTTACAGCCTGGCTCGGGCAGCCTGGCTCTGGCTCTCTGGCTCTGGCTCTGAGCTCGCCCAGGCCACCACTGCACCACGCATACACACGTACCACTACTGTGCTGCTGCTGCTGCTGCTGCACTGTAGTGCTCGCTGTCATTGCTGATTCCCCTTTTTCTCTCCACATCTCTCTTTTAATACAATCCATCTTTATTCCTCCTCCTCCTCTCTACACCTTCGTTCATCCCTCTCTTCCATCTCCATCTCCAAACATGGGTCTCTCCGTCTCTCGTCTGCTCTCCGGCCTCTTCGGCAAGAGGGAGATGCGTAAGTATCAAAAACCTCTCTCTCTGGCTCTCTCTTTTTCCTCCACGCTGGAATCCCCTTATACCCGACTTTGAGAGGTTCCAGCACCACACCGTCTCAGCCCCCCTCGCAACAATCCCAAATCAGTCCAATGCCTGCCGTCTGCACCGTTTTTTCTGCCATTTTTCAACAGCCGCTCGCGTCGTTTTCTGCACTCGTCGTGTCGCCACTGCAAGCATGGGGGCCGATGCACAGGGCGCGCAATGGCAGCGCTCAGCATGGATGATTTGTTAGGGGCGGTCTGATGACACGACACGACGCGAAACGGGAAACCAAACCGCGACACGACACGAGTTTTCGACACACGCTGCATGTTTTGTTTCGCGTACTGACTGCTCCCCAGGTATTCTTATGGTCGGACTCGACGCCGCCGGTAAGACTACCATCCTCTACAAGCTCAAGCTCGGCGAGATTGTCACCACCATCCCCACCATTGGTAAGTATTCTTCTCCAGGAGCAGCATCAGTTGGCACGCGCGCACGCGCACATTCTCGGGGCGAGAGCAAAGCGCGAGCAACGCGCAACACACGGACACCATGGCCCTCGTCGCGCGGGCGTGACTTGCACACCTCGGGCTCGGGCTCGCGACGACGTAGGGATTACTCGAGCGTCTGCTTGGGTCTACGGCACTCACCCCGTGGGCTGAATTGCACCTTGTTGCAATCTGCAGCGACGGAGAACGCAACACGCTTCCTCGCACAACCATGGATGCTTCTATCCATTGTCTCTGTTGCTGCAATGGGGTCGGGTTGCGCTCCACCGCGTTCCGCAACCTTGTCACGCGATACCAGTAAAAGACCCACTCTTAAGGAATGCCATGGACGGCAGCCTTAGCGCGGCGACGAGTTTGGCCACGCAAAGCACCTATTCAGCCCTGGAATGTCCGTGTGTCGCGTGCTCTGTGCGACTGTCGCCACCGACCACTGTGCCAACCTGCTGCTCCTAGCGCTCCGTTGACCCCTTACTAACTGCATAGGCTTCAACGTCGAGACTGTCGAGTACAAGAACATCTCGTTCACCGTCTGGGACGTCGGAGGACAGGACAAGATCCGTCCCCTCTGGAGGCACTGTGCGTATTCGAGTATAAACGCGATGGACGAGGCAAGGGAAGGCCGTTTTGAGTAAGGCTCGGCCGCCGGTACGGCATGGCGCGGACTGCGTTCCTGCTCGGATCCAGGCCACTTGCTCAACTCGCCTTCCTCGCATCGCCCTTTGTGCTCTGCAGCAGAGCCCGTACTGACTATCCAGACTTCCAGAACACCCAGGGTATCATCTTCGTCGTCGACTCGAACGACAGGGAGCGTATCACTGAGGCCCGCGAGGAGCGTGAGTTTTGCCGACAAGTCAAGATGTACAGTCGTGCTAACCCCTTTAGTCCAGCGTATGTTGAGTGAGGACGAGCTCCGTGACGCCCTCCTCCTCGTCTTCGCCAACAAGCAGGTAAGTCGATAACCTTCCCCCTTTCCACTGCCCTGCTCACACCTACTAGGATCTCCCCAACGCCATGAACGCCGCCGACATCACCGACAAGCTCGGTCTCCACTCGCTCCGCCAGCGCCAGTGGTACATCCAGGCCGCTTGCGCGACCTCGGGTGACGGTCTCTACGAGGGTCTGGAATGGCTCTCGACCAACCTCAAGAAGCGTGGCCAGTAAATGCTTAGTTAGGCTCAGTGTGCGCATGCACACTAACTAGCACGACCATGCCCTTGTATCCTCGCGCCTCTCCATCTGGCATGCGTGCTGCTCCCCTCCCCGTATCCTCGTAACCCCTCCCTACCCCCGTGGCCCCCGCCACACCCATCTCTCACGGTCTTCGCTTATGTCACGGCCCTCTCTCTTCGAAATGAAACTAGTCTTCTTTCTTATCTGTGTCTGTGTCGTGTCATTTCTGAGCGTCGTCTTTTCCGTTTATGCTGTAGAGAACCGTATCCCCCAACCCTTCTCCCTCCCCTGCCTCTGATAAGCCAGCCCGTGTGTGACGTGACGTTTTCTTCTCTCTTTCCCTTTTCCGCATCATAAATCGTGTGTCAAGGATGAGCATGTGCACTGGTGAACACGAGCGAGTAGCAGAGTGTGCAAGTGAGACAGGTGAAGCTGAAGTCTGGAGTTGCCGACTGGCCGAAGTGGGAGTGGCATGACACTGACGGCTCATGTGGGACCTGATCCACTCGGACGTGACGCAGACGCGTACTGTACATGAGATTTAGACAAACGGTCGCATACTGGATAACTCATAGGTAGCAGCTCGCTGTCATATTCGTTATCGGACGTGAACGGCCAACATCTGATCGATGTCGATGCCAGACGTCTCGACTACATCATACCCAGCATCGCAGCAACAGCAGCAACATCGTGGCGACATCCTGACCTGCATTCCATTCTGGGGCTCGATTAAAATGACCACCATCCCATACAGTGTCAGTTCAGTTACACCCTAGAAAACCGCAGAGGTGAAAAAAGCGGAACCAAAAACGACATCGGACGGAGTCTCGGTCGGTCGCCACCAAGCAGCCCAAGCAGTAGCACCAAAAAAGTGATCTCTGGTGCATCTGGTTCTGGCGGTTACGAGCAAAAGCAATCAAAGTCAACGTTCGGAGTAATCTTCGACTCTTCGACTCTTTCTTGCCATCAACCACACCCCCACCCTTACCCACACCCCACATACACTAAAATGTCCCGCGCAGGCCAGATCGCCCTCATCACCGCCGGCACCGTCGCGACGGGTATCCTCGGCTACTGCGTGTACTTTGACTACATGAGGCGCAACTCGCCAGAGTTCCGCAAGGGTCTCCGTGAGTAGCGTTAGCCGGACAAGGGGGGAGGGGATCGAGGTGGGGAGTGGAGGCGGCGGGGGAGCTTGTGTTGCCCAGAAGGTGGGGGGGAGACCAGGCCGGCGCTCGCGGTGCAGAGCGGGGCTAGCGGGGACGAATGCCGCGGAACATTAGCGGAGCAGGAGCTGTCGCTGTCTGCCAATACCGACTGAGATCTCGTCGCGGGGGGACAGATCCTTCGTGCTTTGCTGTCTTTGCCTCCAGCTCGAACAGCGTGAATGACGCCGACTCTGAAGCCGACTCTGACCGCCTCCCATCTGCCGGATATCCTCTTAGTCTAGACCCAGCTGACCCCACAGGCAAGCAGCAGAAGAAGATCAAGGAGGCCGCCGCGGCGCAGGCCAAGGAGCAGGCCGTCCGGGACCAGCGTGTGAGTGTGCCGTGCCGCGGACTGAGCAGGGAAAACGCCTGGGTGGAGCGCACAATGTGTACTGTTGATGGCGAGGGTGGTGGTAAGAGTGGATCGGGTTCTGTGCCAGAGCGAACCCGTTGCATCTCCTCCCCTCGTTTGGACGGTCTGACGCGGTTTGTCGCTCTGCCTACGTTGAGACGTTGAGATGGTGTTGAGCAGAGGGCGAGTTTCATCGGAGATCTCATCTCATGTTGATTTGGATCGGCAATGTTGGCCCTCCGCTCCGCCCGCTCCTGCTCCTCCACTCCAGTTCATTCTCGCTGACACCTATAGGAGCTCACCATGGCCCTCGTTGAGCTCGAGCTCGAGGCCCCTCCCGCCACCCCCGAGGCCATGGAGGCCTACTTCCAGGAGCACGTCGCTACCGCCGAGGCCCTTGCCGCCCAGGGTGAGTCACAATCTCATGTCGCACAGAGTGGTTCCTAACAATCCAGGCCCCGCCCAGTACGTCAAGGCCGCGACCCACTTCTACCGCGCCCTCCGCGTCTACCCCCAGCCCGTCGAGCTCCTCATGAGTGAGTCCAGAGTGAGGTGACTTGCCTAACATATAGTCTACCAGAAGGTCTGCCCCGAGCCCGTCTTCCAGCTCGTCATCAAGCTCACGCAGCTCACCTCTGCTGCTGCCGCTGCCGGCGCGGGCGGTGCCCCCGCTGGCATCACCCGCGCGCCCGGCGCCGCCCTCGAGGACCTCGACGACGTTGACACCAACCCCGAGGCCGCCGAGCCCAAGGCCGCCCAGTCGGTCAACATTGCCGAGGAGGCCAAGGAGGCCGAGGACAAGGTCGAGGCTGCCGTCGCCGTCGAGGCCGCCATCCTCGAGTCTGACCTTGCCGCCAACGTCGAGGCCGCCGTCGAGGCTGCCGTCATCGAGGCCGAGGAGGCTGCTGAGGAGGCCGCTGAGGAGGCTGCTGAGGAGGCCGCGTCCAGCAACGAGGGAAGCGGGGCCTCGTGGGACCACGTCGAGCCCACCAACTAAGTGAAGTTGGTGCAGGGGAAGTGTGATGAGGGAGGAGAGGGAGTAGGATGTGGAGGATATGGAGAGGTGGAGGATGTAGAGAAGAGAGGCAGGGGGAGGATGTAGAGAGGCCGACGGAGGAAGGAATAGCTCGAGATCCACACCACGATAGATATCTCATAGCAAGAGGAGACGAGGGACGGCGGCACACCACTGTCTGTTCCGAAAAGCGCTCGACTAGCTCACTGCTCATGTATTCGCTCTGCGCATCGCTGCATTGCTGCATCGCTGCATCTGCAAGCTTCTGCTGCACTCTGGGATCCGTGAACGATTACATTGCTTGCATACATGACTACATTGCATGGAGTACGCCAGATGAGTGCTCACGTGGGTCTCGCGTTGCCGCCACCAGCCTAACGGTGGCGTGTCTCGACAAAGCACGCGTCAACCACTATGGATCGCGGACAAACAACTTTTTGCTTTCCTGTCTATATTGTCAACAGCAAGAACGATAGCATCAAGCACGCCGGCGACAGCGATCTCACCTGTGTCTCTTGTCTTCATATCTGCACTTGTCCATCTGTCTCCTGTCATCTGATCGTCGCCGCGTCGCCGCCTGTCAAGCTATCTCGCTCGCGTCACGCAGATCACAACAACAACAAACCCCCTCCGGCCTCCGGCCCCTCCCCTCCCCCTTCCTCCCTCGACGCCCCTGCCCCCGCCCACCCCCTGTCCCTTCCACCACCTTCCACCCACCACCTCTCACCTCTCTCCCCCCGAAACACAATCACCATATCCCAGCTACCGCACGCCGAGCTGGCGGAGTTGCAAGCGCTACAGACCGAGCTCGTGCGCAGGCCGAGCACCGAATCGCTGCGAGCGTCTCCCTCGACAAAGTCGACAAAGCCGACAAACGCAAAGTCCCCTATTGCGCTAGCCAAGTCGAGCCCGGCAGGCCCCACAGGCCCCACGACACCGGCATCGCCGCGCACGCGCACCCGCTCCCGCGCGCCGAGCTCGACGTGGACGTCGACGATCCTCGCGTCGGGCACAATATCGGGTGCAGGCCGCGACGCGGCGTCTTCGGCGGCGGCGCTCGCCTCTCCTACTTCTCCCACTTCACCGGTTATCAACATTATCCACCCTACTTCCACAATGGACCGCGAGCGCGCAGACCGCGCGGACCGCACGCCGCGCCGCTCGGCCGCTGCGCCCCACACGCCCGGCGAGCTCAATATCGTGTCCAAGGTCGCTGTCCAGGCCGTCGCGCAGGACGGCGTCGCGAAGGGCATCATCTGTCTCAAGGTGGGTGTATGTCTGGCAGTGCTGACGATAGCTCGGTATTCCGCGGGATGCGACAGGCGCCAGCTGGGCACTATTCAATGGTGAGTAGACGTAGTTGATTGCCTTCCCCGCTGCTGTCGCTGACATTTAGGCCCCACACCGACACTCCTCGCGATACCGGCACTCTACACACTGCCAGTGACGCCATACCTCCTCAGCCGCGGCCCCTCTAATCTCGTCGCTGCGGCGTCGCTGCTCAATCTTCGGCAAAAGGGCGCATACCCGCCTGCTACGAATGACGCGGGGATCCAGCCCAAGCTTGAGACCACGAAAGCGGGGCAGGTATTTGTCGTTGCAAACGAGAGCCCGCGGCAGGGCGGACGGAGTGCGGGAACGCCGTCGCGCCGCGAGAGCATCGGACTGCGTGACCGCGCAGAGTTCCTCGCCATCATCGAGTTCTCCGTGCCCCTCGAAACGAGCGGGGCCATGGATGAGCACTACTCGGCCACCATCCCCGTGCCCAAGTGTCTCGACAATTCTATAAAGTTCCAGATCTTACATGCGGCCGAGGACGACGTGTCGATCCACGCCGAACCGCAGGTGCTCCCCACCCCGAGTTCGCGGGAACTCGGCGGCTCGAACCCGTTCCAGGCGAGCTCGCCGCGAAAACGCCACATCGAGGAGGGGTGGGAGGACGGCGAGGTGCCCGGCCCCGACTCGGACGAGTCGGACGGCGACATTGAGCTCGGCAGCTGGCTCGAGGGCCGTTTCCCGAGGTGCGTAGTCGCGTAAACATTTGCTGACTGCTAGTACCGACACGCTCAAGCTCGGGTGGGAGTTTGCGCCATCTCTCGACTCGCCGCCGGACCTGCGTGTGGCGCCAAAGTGGGACAACAAGATGCCTAGCATTGCGGTCATGTTCGAGGCCGGCATCCCGGCGGTCGGTGGCGCATTTGGCCTCGAGGCGGTCCTTCCCCCCGGCTGGGGATGGCAGGAGCTGGAAATACGTGGCGAGGGGCTGCTCTCGTGGCGCTCGACGGACGAGGACCTCGCGTCGGAGGTGCTCGAGCCGATGAACGCCGACGACTCGATTGCGACGGAAATCGCAATGTCGCCCAGCTTACGCTCCCCGCGACGTGTGGTCCCGCTCGACGCATCGCGGCTTGAGCCGCTGAATACGGACGACCTTGCGCCCCTCGACGATGCCGACTTTTCCTTCTCCGAGGAAATCTCGCCCGCTGCAAATCTCCAGATTATGCCGCAGACGCCCTCGCGGCGGCGCAAGCTCGAGGCAGAGCGTAGGGCGCTGTTCAGAGTCACGCCCCGTGTCCCCGTGCCTGCTGGCCTGTTCGAGCTCGACTTTGATGCGCCGGCTCACGACCCCCTGGACTCTGATACCGAGGACGAGGAGGACCGCTGCGTGCTGTCTATCGAAGGCACGCTGGTGCCCTTGCCATATGTCCTCGTCAGCCCCGATGCGCCCATCTCGATCCCGTTCGTGCGGTTCGACAACTCTTCGCTGCCGACCACATGCACTGTGCGCTGCCCGCATGCTTCTTTCCAAGACTCGGAGCCAGGGACCCCAGCAGAAGAGGACACGCGCCACACTCGCCGACTGTGCAGCACCGCAGACTCGTGCGTCGGCAAATTCACCTGGGCTGACGACGCGGGCAACGTTGTGCCGCGCCGCACGTCGCTGCCGGTGTCTGGCCCCGTGCGTGTCGTCGTGCAACGGAATATCTGGGGCTTGCAGACGCTCAGTGCCGCTCTCAGTTGGCCCCCGCGAGCGGCAGAGGTGGCGCTCACGTTCACCGTGCCGTCTGTACGCGTCGTCAAGGCCACCTCGCAGGGGGCGAGCCTCGCGCACGCTGTCCTCCCGACCGACGACGGCGGGGCGGAAGTGCGTGTCGCTGGCGGCCGCGGAGCCCTCGAGCTCGTACTCGAGGTCGCGGACGATGGCGGTGTCGCTCTTCCCTCCTTTCCCGAGGGCACAGGAGAGCTCAAGGTCGAGCTCGCAAGCGACGGATGGGACAGTAAGCTCCTTCACCCGGTTGCAAGCTGACAACAGAACTGGTCGAGAACGAGCCCAAGACCAACCTCAAGCGCGTCACGGACCGCGGGTTCATTGGCACCATGACCTCGCCCCTGATCGCCTTCAGCCTCGCCCCGCCCCCAAAGCCCAAGCTGAGCCTGAAGCGCTTCATATCATGGAGCGCACTGCTCAACCTGCTCCTCTTCTTTGTGCTCGTATCAATGGCGCAGCAGCTCGAGCGCGTGCGCAACGAGATTGCCTTTGTGGCGGACGAAGCGCGGGATCTGCGGCTGTACGGCCTCGAGCGCGAGCGTCTCGAGCGCGCTGAACGCGCCGAGCGCGAGAAGCGCGAGCGGGAGAGCGGGTCGCGGTGGGAGAGGCTGTGGGAGACCGCGCAGGAGCCGGAGCACAAGGCGGCGCAGCCCGAGGTGAAATCCGAGCCCGAAGTTGAGCCTGTACGCGAGCGCGAGCCTGAACACCAAGGCGAGCCTCAACGCAAGCCCGACTACAAGTCTTCGCCGTACGAGTACGAGAGCCGGTACGGCAAGGCGCCGTCCGTGACTGGCGAACAGGGGCTTGGACGCGTCGTGTTTGGGCAGGTGTGGCCCGCGTGGACTGGACATCCGGTGTGAGTAGCATCCGCCACTTTTGAACTTTCACTAACATCCAGCGTGCGCGGAATCACGTCGACGGTGGGGCAGATCTGGCGCGCGATGCTGTGGCTCCTGACCCCGGGGTGAGGCGCGTACGCGTCGAGCGTCGTGCGTCGTGTAATCCGTACAGTAGCTGCTGCATGCATGTATCACTGCGAGATGCGAGGTGGAGCCGTCGGCCGCCAAGGCCAGACAGCATCCGGCCATCCGCCACAATGGGGAGCTGCGATTGGCCCAAACCGGTCGTGTGCGCTGCCGTGATCTCGAGGACCGGACCAAGGCGACAGTGTGGAGTCATGTGGACAGTGGTGAAAGTAGTCCATCTGGGTGTGGCGGTGCGTCATTCCTGGGCAAGAGGGGGGTCAAATTACTACATGAAAGAGACATTACGTCATTGTTGGTGCGCAAAGTGCACTCCGTACGGTGTGGTACACTGTGAGTGGTACAGTGCTTGTTGAGATCGAGCCATGTCGTCAACGCCGGGCTGTCCATGACGATGAGAAAACAAAAGAGAGTACTGCACGGTGGGCCAGATGGGGCTAGACGAAATGTGCTACTACTGTGAATGCACATGATCCACACACTCCTCTCTCTCCCACCGTAGCCCATCCCTCCCTCGCCTTCCCTCCTTCCCTCCTTCCCTCCTTCCCTCCCTCGTACAGTGAGACGCAGACGCAATCCCTCCCTGGGACATGATTTAACCTGCCCACACCTAACTTTTCTTGTGTCTCTTTCTCCTTTCCTCTCATCCATCTATCTGACATCAACACCACCATGGACCAGATAGTCTACACCGCCGCAGCCGCCGCGGCCGCCGTCACCGGCCACCACGGCACGACCATCACCGTGCCCAAGCCCGGACCGACGACTGTTCCCGTGAGTGGCGAGCAGCGCGCGGAGGGAGCTGCGGAGCGGAGCGAGCCGGGGTGCACGTTCGTGACCCTTCCTCTGCCTTCCTTGCCTTCCTTGCCTTCCTCGCCTTCCTCCGCCTTCCCTGCCTTCCTTTTCTTGCCTTCCCCGCCTTCCCCGCTAACCCCCAGCACCAGCCGCACCCGACCTTCCACCCCGTGCTCCTGCACACGCACAAGACGGGCCAGATTGCGCTCTGGGTCTTCTTTGGCGTCTTCGCCGCCGGCCTCGTCGGCGTTGGCATGCTCGCGCTCCGTGTCGAGCGCCGCGCTCGCGTCTTCCATGCGTGAGTACCCCACCCGCGCAGCGGGAGCTTCAGATATTGTGGAGCGGAAAGTTCCTGCTGCGGCTGCTGCGGTGTAGCTGATCCCGGATCCCGATCTGGCGATCGTGCATTGCAGACGGCCATGCCGGATGGCCTGCGCATCTGTCCCGCTCGGCCCGCGTACGCCGCGAACTGCTCTTTCACTTTGGTGCATGTGCTAACGACTCAGCCTCGCGGCCGTCACCCTCACGATCACCACCATGGCGTACCTCATGCTCGCGACCGGCATCGGCCTGAGCCCGCCCACGTGGGCGTTCCACCGCGGATTCGGACACGGACACGGACACGGCGGTCACGGTGGTCACGGTGGTCACGGCGGTCACGGCCGCCACGGCCACCCCGGTCCCGTTCCCCCCGGCCACCCGGGCCACTACGACTTTGACTTTGTTCCCCCCGCCAACCCTCCCGCCGAGGCGATCAAGGTCTGGATGCGCCAGCGCGTCTTTGCGCGCGACTTTGCGCACGTGCTCACTGCCCCTCTTCTCTTCCTCCAGCTCGCGATCCTCAGCGGCATGGCGCCCCTCGCGGGTCTCATGGCCGCCGGCGCCGCTGCCGCCGCCTCGTTCTCGGGTGCTATTGCCAACGGCTTCCCCCGCTTCCGCAAGCTCCAGGGCGCGTGGGTCGCGTGGATGCTCGTCGCCCTCCTCTGGGCCGCCCTCGCGTTCGCGTACCTCCTCATCCCCGGCGGTGGTGCTGCCCGTCGCCGTGCGCCCAAGACTAGGAGCAGGTTCTTCCTCGCCTCGGTGCTCCTCTTCCTGTGAGTAAAACGCGACGCTCAGTAGAAACCAAAGTCACACCTCTGACCCCAGCGCGTTCGCCAACTACGGCATCATGAGCCTCCTCGGCCCCGCCCTCCAGATCACGAGCGTCGATGTCGAGATCATCGTCCTGGGTATTACCGATGTGTGAGTATTCTGTCTACCTTGGGGTGCTATGTGCACAATCATTATGTGCACAATCATAATTTCTCCCCACTCGCACTCGCTCGCTCCGCTCGCTTGCTGCGCTAACGCTCCAGCGCCGCCCAGCTCGGCTTCATCTACTTCCTCCTCTTCACCCACGTTCACGACGAGGAGGACCCCACCTGGACCTTCCCCCAGTGGTTCGCCGAGCCCCGCGGCGGCACCGACGGCCGCGGCACGTACGCGCGTGTTGCCGCCAACCCCCCTCCCGAGGCCAACTAAGCGAGTCGCAACACTCGCAAAGAGTCGCAACCCGGGCATTCTGTGCTCGGGTCCGGCTTTGGCTTATGGAGACGACACCGATCATGGCGCAGTCTACACTGCGCTGATTCCGGATTCACTCTTGTGTATGCGGCAGAGGATGAGAGGAGGAGAGAAAAACAAGAACAGAAGAAGAAGAAACAGAGCCGTAGTAGTGTGTATGCAGAAGATCCCCCGATGTGCCGTTGCCGAGGAGGGAGAGTGCGGAGGGCATGACTCTGCGCGCGCGGGTGTGGCCTGAAGATTGGCATCGACGCCCAGCGAGATGAGAGAAACAACGTTGAGGCCGGATGTGCAACAACCGCACTCTTGTGCATCTGTGTACTTTTCTACAACTCGACCTCTGCGCATCGTCTGCCATCCCGTTTTGCATACCACCACATGCACATCAGCCTCTACATCTTGGCCTCGCGCTCCTTGCCCTTGCCCTCCTTGCCCTCCTTTCCGGGCCGCCAGGCCTTGCAGTGTGTTCCGCTGCAGAGCTTCTTGCCCGTGTCCCACTCGGAAATCTGGCGTCAGCATTCACGCGAGGCATATCAACGTCTGGTTTCTCCGCACATTCCCAACGGACATCTCCTATCACGCCCCGCACAGGAACTCACATCACACCGCAGATTCGCCAACGTCGGCCCCATCCGCTCGACCAGCACGACGATGCGCAGCTTGGTCCCCGCGGGCGCGGGGTTGAAGTAGCTCATGTCGAGCGTGAGCGACACGCCCGCCAGCATCGGCGGGCCCCAGAAGCTCGGCGTCGACAGCGTCACGAGCGCCATGGACGTGCACGTGTCCACGACCCAGGAGGCGGCCGCGCCGTGCATTGCGCCGACGTAGTTTGTCCATTCTGGCGTTAGTGGATCGATCCCTGACATCGCAACTGCAGGGCAACACAGCACCCCCAAGGGCCCCAAGCAGGTCCCTCGGCCCCTCGGCCCCTTCGGGTCCTTCGGTCTCGGACTCGGACTCGGACTCGACTCACCCTCCATCACAGTGCCCTGGTACACGATGCGCCATCCCTCGGCGCCCCGCCCCCCGCGCGCGTTCACGGGCGGAATCGGGTCGTTGGCGAACGGCACAATCTGCGGCGCGAGCGCGGACCCGAACGGCGCGCGCGAGACCGTCTTGGCGAACGCGGCGATGTCTTCGGCGGAGGCTTGCAGCATGGTGAGTTGAAGTACAAGTGCAAGCGACGAGTTCCAGTCGTTGTGAGGTGAGGATGTGGGGTTTCGGGCTGGAGTAGCCGAGACGGCGAGCGCCGACAGCAACCGTAGCCGTCGATGCGGGGTCCCCGGTCTGCAGTGATGCGCGGCGTAGCTTGCTTGGTCGCGTCTTCAGGAGATGCATGGCGTAGCTTGCTTGCGCCTCCTTATGATGGCATTCCTTCGTGCACGATCACACGAACTTCCGCGCCTTGGCAATGATGTTCCAGCGGAAGTGCGAGTGCTTGCTGGCTCCGGCGGACGACCCCACGTCCTATCCCCGAGTAGTGGCGCTGAGAGACACAACCGGGCGACCCCTGGCAGATGGCAACTGGGTGCATAGGTCTCAGTGCTATCCGCTATCCGCTGCGGATCGCGCTGGTAGAGTTCAGCAGAAATGGCGGGGCCTTGTGGAATCTCGTCTGAAGGATGACGGCATTGCCAAGCATGTCTCGGTTACAGATGCCCCAGGTGTGCATTCGTTTCACTGGTGCATAAGGCAGCGAGCAATGATGTGCAACCCTCACTGAAGTGCATTCCTCCCCCTGCACTCTCTGTATCTTCTCGCCATGCGTCTCACGCTCGTACTCCCCCTCTGCACGCTGCTCGCCAGCACCGCGGCCCTCTCCGTCGGCGACCTCTGCACCGGCATGGCCGGCGTGACCGGTACGTCTCCCCTGGCGCCTGACTGCTGACTATAGGCGTCTGCATCCCCACGTCCCAGTGCGGCGGCGCCTACATCTCTGGCGCGTGCCCCGGCACGCCCGACAACGTCCGCTGCTGCACCGCCGGAACGTGCAAGGGTGGCGCGGGCCGGTGCTCCAAGGTCGGCGACCCGAGCCTCCCGTGCGCGGGCACGTACGAGTCGGGCCACTGCCCCGGCCCGTCCAACTTCAAGTGCTGCGTGCGGGCGGCCACTCCCCCGCCATCCATCCCCGTCGGCGGGCTGTGTACCGGCGAGGGGGGCGTTGTTGGTAAGTGGCCATCTCTTTTCCAGTGTTTTTACTTTATTATTCTTTATTTTGCTTTATTTTATTTACGTTTATTCATTTTATTTTATTTCTCACTTCGTTTCTCATGCTAACTCCCAGGTGTCTGCATCGCCACCTCCGAGTGCACCGGCGGCCGCTACATCTCTGGCGCATGCCCTGGCACGCCCGACCACATCCGGTGCTGCACGGGCTCGTCATGCCGTGGCAACGGACGGTGCCGCAAGGTCGGCGCGTGCACTGGTGGGACCATGCACACCGGCGCGTGCCCCGGTCCTAGCAACTACCAGTGCTGCGTCCCGAACGTGGTGGCACCTCCAGTCACGCCGCCCAAGCCCAAGATCGACGAAGAGGGGGCGTACAGGCAGGCGCAGTGCGCCGCCGAACGGGTGCGCATAATGCAAGATGCGCTCAACAAACGCCTTACTGTGGAGCACGTGCTCCTCATGAATGCGGAATTCTCGTCACACGCCAGTAGGGCCCGCCAGTGCGCCGCAGAGGCTCAGAAGCTCAACCCGGACAGCAGCGACGCGAAGCGGGCCCAGAAGGACGCGCAGACCGCATGGGATTACTCTGCCGCCGTGCAAAAGCTGGCGGGCTCGATAGTGAAGGCAGACCGCGACTTGGCGAGCCGGTTGGAGAAAGATATTTGCAAGCTGCCCGGTATAAAGTGCAAGTAGTCGGTGTAGTCGTATGAATACTGTTTATGCTGTCTGCATGGGCGCGAGAGCAGCTGTATCTCCGGAGGGTAACGTGTGTTGACCCCCCTCGGTGTTATACAACTCAGACTTGGAGCTGCCCTAGCTGACTTTAGTGTATCAGGACACAAGGTTCACGGCTAGCCCCACACTCCATTCCCTCAGGGCACTCTTCGGCGGATAGCTATCCACAGAAACAGTCTGCTCGCCATGTATGGCTGACGTGAACATGTGTGTGGCATCACGTCAGCCTCACTGTGGCACTCCCTCACGTCAGCCACAAATCGCTCTCCGCACGCCCTAATCGCACAGCGAATGGGAGCGGAGACGGAGACGGCGTCTGGCGGACATGCACGCTCCTCGTGGAGCCTTTTCTGCCGTCGTATGGTGCAGAAATGCGAGCAAAATGGGTTGAAGGTCGATTATTTTGAATTTTCGGCGTTGGGCTCTGCGTCGCTGCATTTCGCGGTCGGAATTCGACAGTAACAGGGGTATCGAAAACGGGGACATGTAGGGCGCACATGCATGCATCTCTGGGGGGCGTTTTCTACCCCCGAACGGCGCTATAATGCGAGAAAATCGACTTTCAACATTGAAGATCGGCATTCTCGGCGTCGGACTCGGCGCCGCTTCTCCTCGCCGTCTGCGTCGATAGCGAGCAGCAAAAAGAACTGCCTCCGTCGTGGATTGAACACGAGAATCTCCTGTTAAAGTTCGTTAAACCGCGGAGGCGGAAAACGTACAAGACAGGCGCCTTACCACTTGGCCACAAAGGCTGTTGAATTTTTCGCATTTTAGCTTTTTATGACTAGAGTCTGCTTACGTTATATCGGTTCAGAGCGCGTATCCACACTGCCTCTGCACGGCCTGGCTAACGCTGCGGCGTTCACGGACACCTGAGCGGTCTAAGACGGTGTGCAGGTCGGTACATGGCTTTGTCAGCCGCTCGAAGTGGGTGCCACTTTGTGGCATGAAAATCGTGTGTGCGGATCGGCGGGGAATCGAACGCACGGCCGCGGCGATCAATCCCCTCCACTCGCTGGTGGTGGGCAGCCGGCGTTTGAAGATCTACCGGACGTCGACGTCGTGAACGTTCCGCGGCTGCGGGTCCTGGAGAGATAAATGGCACGACCAGAAACACCGCCTCACCATTATACCCGCGTCGGAGCGTTCACGCTCAATACCGCCGATGGCCCTGAGGGGGCTGCACGGAGCAGTGATAACAGGCATTGTGTGCACGGCACAGTGGCTCCTACGAGTTAGCGCAAAGAGACCGAGCCGGGAGGCGGTACCATCCCGTTGGTCCAGGTATCGGAGGCGGATCTGTGAGTGCGGGCCCTTTAAAAATGCGCACTACGCCCTCCATTTGGGGTTTACGGTGCATTGAAAGAGTGGAGACTACATACTACCGCTCCCATAGGTCCCACCGTCTTGCGTGCTCGTTTCGTGTGGGAACACGCAGCGCCTCTTGTTCGTCTCTTGAACCCTACTTGCAATTCACACGATGGAGGAATGTCCCTTCTGGTGGAGACGCTATGTCAGCTAGCTCGGAATTGGAGCAGACAGCTCGCTAGTGGCTGCGCAGGCACCAAGGAGGTTTATCCATGGCAGCTCAAACGACTTAAACGACTTGAGCATTAGCGTCCACTCGCAACCATTCTAGCTGCTATTTTCTGCCCAGTCCGTCGTCTTCCAATGTCCCCACAAGTACGGTATTAACAGGCCTGTGACAGCAGCCTGTTGGCACCCGACTCCCCTACGAGATCCCGTCGATCCTCGCCCCTGTGATTAGTGCATAGTGGCGCGTGGCAGGCTCGTCCACGTTCCTGACAGTGGACGGAGAACGGCATCGCGGAGAAATCTCGGCGACGAGCAGGGGAGTGTCGGTGTACAATACGGCTGCGTAAAATATTGTTTGACGGCCGAGCAGCAGACTGATGTAGTGGGCATGTCAGTATACGCAGAAGAGTACCGGGGACGTGTCAGTGAGCGCGCGAATGAGGACGAGCGAATGAGGACGCAATGCTCCACCGCAAGGGCCTACAAGGAATCTCCAAGGAACCCAGTATCCGCATGCCTCATCCGCAAGGCTCGCAGGGCTCGCTCGGCGACAACGGAGCTGGCACCCTCTAGCTCCGAGCTTCCTTCCGCGCATACCTCGGCAGCGTGAAGCCTTACGGACCGTATGAGCGGACATTTATGACGCTCGTGAGAATGTCGATAGGTGCAGACAGACCTCGCCGCAAGGTCGGATCTCGGGTGCCCCCTGATATCTACATACCGACTGCCATGGCCGCACTGTGATACATTGATCTATCAAAAATCGAGACAGTACTATTATTTCTCTGCCTTCAACACCAAGATACCTATGCTGTTATGTTGGAATGGGTGAATCATCTGCAGAGGGGAGACCTTACTAAATGTGGAAAGGAGACTGGATACGCTATAATGTAAAGAAGCAGAACAAGAAAACAAAAGGAAACACCCTAACCTGAGAATGTTCCGCATGGAGACCAAAAGGGATAGCTAAACAGTCCACAGAGAAGATGAAAGAAAAGAAAAACAAAACGAGACAAGACAAGAGCAAGACTCGGCTGAGCAATTATGCCACATACTGTGGAAGAGACCGGTCGTGAAATGGTCCAACGCCACAGTGGTGCACAATCCTCCTAGTCGTATCCAAGATCCCATCCAGAGGCACCGAGATATGCCGCAAAGACCGGCACCGAAGCCGATGACCGATAACGAGAGCGACTTTGTTGCACAAGGGGTTGTCGAACAGTAACGAAAATGAATAATAAAAAATCAAGGATAGATGGTGAACGCCCAGTGTTCGTTCCCCCCCTTGCCCCTTGTAACTGAACTTGGGGTTCTCGTTACTTGATGTAAACATCACCGCCTCGCAGACTTCCATCCCGCTCGCCGCTGGCACTGCTTCGTCCGCCGTCATGTGACATGCCCTAGGCACGTCACTCGCCACTGCCAACGACGAGGCCTAGGGTGGTGTTACTGCCGGCATCGGGTGGCGGCAACGGCGGCATGTTCAGTCGAGAGCGAAGGTCGTTGATCTCGCGCCAAGATGTGTCCAGCTGCGCCTCAAGCTGGACGATCCGTTGATCACTTTCCTTCTTTGACGCCTCGAGCTGGCTCACGTAATCTTTATGTTAGCCTGGTGCATGTGAAGATAGTCACCCACCTTTACGTTTAGCTCGGAACCTCCTAGCCCCGATGCGGTTGCGGACTTGCTTCTTGTCCCGAGGGTTCAGAGCCTTGTACTGCTCCTGCGGCATACCCCACGGCTGCTCATCGTCGTCCTTGCGCTCATCCCAGCTGCCACCCGAGTCCGAAGCGGTACGCCGCTTGCGGTGCTCGGCAATGGAGGGAAGATCAACTCGCGAGTGGGGAGGAGGAACAGATGGAGGAAACGAGGATGACGAGCCAGAGGAAGGTCCAGGGTAGCCGCCAATGTGCGTGGAAGGGGATAGAGGTGACAAAGGGTTCATGGTCGGCGATGCCGTCGGATACCCTCCTGGCACACGAGGCGAATATCCATGAGGCTGTCCAGAGCTCCGCGGGGGCAATGCAGACATTGTTGCGGGTGACTGTTGAACAGGATAGTGGTAGGCTCCCACCTGCTGCGACATGCTCATGTGTCCAGAGTATGGCATCGTGGGGGTCATGTGCATGGCCGATGTTGCGCTGTGAGGTGCCCCGCTTGCGCTGCCAGACTCCATGCCCACGGTGCTTGGGGACGACCCGTGGTAGCTCGTTCCCGGGTACGAGGTGGAGACTGGAGGAAGTGTGACGGGAGGGGGAGGAGGTAGGAAGTTGCCTTGCATGCGTCGATGTGAGGGTCCATCGTCCATGCGGTCTTGCGGCGGCGACACGGGAGGGGGACGGTCGCCGCTGTAATAGTTGTTGTAGAGCCCCTGTCGGTGTGAGCACAGGAAGAGGGTGTGAGGACAAGGAGCCCCAAAGACGTTCCACTCGTTGCCTTACCCAGTTTGGCTCCATGAGGGGGTTGATAACGTAGGTAGACAGGTTGGGCAAGTGGACGCCGAGAGCGTCTGCAATGGGGGGACGTGGGAGGCTATGCTCTTGTCGTCAGGTCGTGGTGTCGTGAAGAGGTCTGATGGTCAGTGAACAGGTTAGGGCAAGAGCCTCCGAGACATTGAGAACAGGTACGAGAGGACGTAGCAGACGCCACTGAAGCACGGGGCTCAGTGATGGACCTGACACCCTCTGCAAGGCGCATGGTGCTCACACTGTAATGTTGCGTGGGAGGAGTGAATGTGTGTGTGTGTGTGTATGAATGTGGGTGGGTGCGGTAGGCTTGGATGAAAGAGAAATGAAGAGGCAATATGAATGATTCGCGCTTTGCTCGACGGCTGCCAGTGTCAACATGTACCACGGCATAAGCCAGACATTGCACTGGATCAAGCTCGTTCTATCCCATGCAACCACGACAGACTTACAGGTTTGTGGCCAGCACTGATTGCCGCCGAGCGGATTGATTCCACTGGGTACACAAAAGTAATCTCAAGTGAATGAGGCCTGTCACGGGGTATGATCACGTCACAAAGAAAACCTAGCCCAGACCAGAGTACTGGGTCCGAAGAGTACGGGCTTGATAACGGGAGGGGAGGGGAGTCGTGAGCACGAGTCGGACGCGATTGACGTAGTAGTAATCCAACCCCGAGCGCCGCAGACTGGTCCTTGTGTAGAGGGTGTGGAAGGAGTCGAAGGGTCTATTGCGTGAAGAGATTCAGAAGAAAGTAGATGAGATGGGAGGAGTTATATCAAGTGACAAGAGGGGGAATCCGTGGCAATGACTAGGGGAACCGACCTCAACCTTGTATGGATCCGCGTTGATTCCAGAGAGGATCAACATGGGACGAGTCGGAAGGAGGAGGGGAGAGTGAGTGGATGGTGGGGTTGTTGTGATCAACCCTCTCGGACCGTGCACCTGAAGGTGAGGGAGGGAGGATCAGAGTCTGGGATCAGACCTGATTGACAGCGTACGTCTGTGCGTTTGATTGATTGTCTTCTATCAGGTTGACTTTGTTTGGTGCACCTGATCAGTCATGTTCTCCTGCGGCGTGCTTGGAGTGGGATGCAAGCCGGTTGGGCACGAGTGCTCGAGTGCACAAGTGCGCGTGATGTCGGTGGTGATGCGGGGTTGTATGTACAAAATGTCGCTCCCCTCTCATGGGATGCCGTAGTGTGCCGTATTGCTCAAAGTGTGCAATCTTTGGTTCTGTGGGTCGATTCTTGGGCAGGTGCCTGCCGGGTTCAGGTTAACAACATCATCACATCTCGTCTCGTCTTTGCTCGATCTTGCTGGCCTCCAGGCAATCGTTGCCTCCTTGCTGCTCTCTCGCTCTCCTTTGCGCTCCGCTGCAGGCAGCGCGCTTGATCTCCTCTCCTTTGCTCTCTTGCTCTTTTGTTGACCTTGTTCCTCAACAACCAGCACACTCAGGGTAGAAAAGCCTACTACCCCGGGAGGGGCGCGTAACGGGGAAAGCCAGAAAGAAGGAAAAACAATGGGAGGACGAATGCAAAGAGGTACAGAGCGCAAAGCGAGAGAGCTAAATCGTACACAGCCCAGCCAAAGTGGCCCCAGGCACGCGCTTCATCGACCTTGTCTCTCTCCTCTCTCTCTCTCTCCTCTCACTCACCTGCCGCCTGCCGCCTGCGCCAGCACCAAGCCAGCATTAAAAAAGACGGGTACTTCACTCTGGGTCTGTTTTTCCCTTGCCGCTTAGGTCTCATGCCTAATTTCTTCGACAAGAGAGCCAGGGTGTGAAAAAAGGAGCCAAAAAACCCAGAGGGCACGGGAACTCACTTAAGGAACGAGGGGCGGGAACGGCGCGGGAGGAGAGCAAGGGAGCAAAAGCAGTGCTAG
Source organism: Apiotrichum gracile (assembly GCA_001600335.1). Lineage (NCBI taxonomy): Eukaryota > Fungi > Basidiomycota > Tremellomycetes > Trichosporonales > Trichosporonaceae > Apiotrichum > Apiotrichum gracile. The sequence goes on along the minus strand of BCJO01000003.1, from coordinate 3,637,344 downwards.
CCCGGGGCAGGAGGGGGCAGAGGGGGATGGATTGGATGGGTTGCGCCAAAGTCTGGGGTGAAGGGGTCAAGAACGAGGGGCCAGCAGGCCAGTCAGGCCAGGTAAGGGGTCGAGGGCGGAGGACTGAAGGGTGAAGGGCGAGGCTGAGTTGTCTAACCAAGCGCTTGTCGATGACTCTCTCTCCAGACCAACAGCTAGAATTGTCTCAGAGCAGAGGATTTGTGGAAATTGCCGAACCGAACAGAGACACTCTTAGATGAAGAAGAAGAATGATGTTACGTGGTATGACGGCGCGAATGACGACGTGACTTGAATCTTATGAGGATCAACCATATGCATGTATGTATACACTTGAGTATGGCTTGGAACAGCTTGCACGGCTTGGAACGGCTTGAACGGCTTGCCTCGGTCGTCTGCAGTGGGCCTGCTGCAAGAAGCCAATCGATTCCCTCGGTTGAGAGGTACTAATTATTCAAGCCACCAACTCTCTTGTTCAGCAGCACCAGAGCTAAGTATCGGATATTGGAAGCCCTCGGCTTTGAACGCCGACCAGTCGGTATCAGTACTAGCCACCCCTCCCATCCTATCCCCCCGTCCCCTAGACCCCATTCAGAGAGAGTTCAGAGCATGCATTCCTTTATCTCCTGAGAGGATAAAAGAAATAGGTCCCTGACCCCAAAGCATATAGCCTTGGGCGTGGCAAAGCCACCTTGTCATGTTGGCAGGGAAAAGCCAGGTGAGGAAAGACAGACCCGCGGCTCCACCAGTAGTGGGAACTACGGCTAAAAAGTCACGACGGGACTGTCACCTGCATGTGAGCAGCGGCACAGAAGAGAAGCGACCCGGCGCCACCAATAGAAACGAAAAGCGTTTCTACGGTTAGTAGCTTGGAGCAACTAGTGCAACTGCTAGTGAACGTCACTTGACAATCCTGTGGTCTTGTCTCACCTCGAGATCTCGAGCCTCGTCTTTGGTGCATTACTATAACGAGTAAATTGTACCGCGCCATCCATGGAGGTCGCGGAGCAAGCTGGCCAGCGCGATTGCCCGCCATGTGTCACAGAAAAATGCCTGCAGGAATGGGCGCTGCGAGGCACGGCGGCATACGTCCATCACCCGCCGCACAAGGTTGAGGCTCTTGGAGTTATAGATCCTGAATGGTGGTGAAGCGATACTCGCTACTGTGCATGTTCGTCTAGACCACTGTACGGCCAGGAACCTGTCTTTTTGGTGCAGACTTACCCGTTGGTGGGCGGGCGCTATATGAGAAAGACGTGGAATGCATGGCTCCATATGCAACGCGAATTCAGCGTGTTTGCCGTAAAGCAAGTCATCCGCCAAGGGGCGTTTGCGCTGTACCTGCAGCTTCCAAACCTTTGGGTAGGATGCGGATGGCGTCACTACGGCACCGAGGCCGGGGCCAATGCCGGCAGCCCCGGTACCCTCGCGCTAGGGCAAACCAAAGCCGCCAACCCTCGGCATGTGGGTGTGAGAAATAATAAAAGTGAATTCCCAGCTCCTTTCCAGCTGTTAGCCAGGGGACACAGGCCCAAACGACATTCGTTCGGGGTGTCGGGGATTTGCACAGTCGCTTAGTCTTTGAAGGGTCATCTCGACGCCACTTGTCACCTAGTGTTGCACTATCCCCATGACCAGAACATGCTTGATAGCCTGTTCCCCATTCGACGTGTCAATGTACGAATGCGTGACCTGGAGATTGGCAGCGAGGGCGGCATGCTAGTTGCCGCGTTGTCCCTACCCGCGCCGTGCTCCACACTGTCCAGAACGCCACTGAACGCATCGCACCGAAACGATGAACATGACGTATCTCTCCAGATCTCCGTTCTGCGCGTTCAAGGGACAGTTTTGCCTATCTCTGTACAAGTGTACGACAACCCTCCTGCACACCTGAGTTTAAACACGCCTAGATGGGCGGGAGGTGTCGGAGACTTGACAGGGGTTAAGGTCTACGCAGAAGCGCCCAGCTCCAAAACGAGTCTACAGCTTGCTTGTACTGCAGTCCACATAGCTAGAGTTCGTTCTATGACGAGAGATTGTGGGCACACAAAGTGAATCAGGTTCAGGGGAGTTATCACCCAAAGGAGGAGCCAATCCAGTCTAAACCTCTATCAATCCTTCGGACCCAGAGCAAATACATAGAAGTGTCCCGTGGACGCTACACCATTCTTTTCGCAAACGAATGCAGGAGCCCAGCCACTGCCGCGAAACCACCCTGCTCGGGAACATTCCTTAAATCTTGCTATCCAGGACGCGTCCTAGAGAAGCGTTGTGGGCACGGATGCCACAATGCGGACCACTTGTGGTGTCGCAGACTGCGCTCCACGCGGTCTGATGAGGATAAACGAAGGCTATCTGCGTCAGAGGAACAAGTCAGTCACTCTTTGGTCTCGCTTGCAGTTAACCAACCGCATGCTCGTATGTAGGGCAGCTGCCGTGGCGAATCATTCAAGGTGGCACTCCCCTTGCCGACTTCCTTCAGGACAGCAGTGATCTTCCCCGGCGCCACTTTGACGTAGCGTCTCCGTTAGTGCTGTGTTTCCTTCCAAACACGTCCCTTGACAGGAGAGATAGAATAAAGCCACCGCAAGGAACAAGGAAACCTCGCATACTCTTAGTTTTTCTCAAGGTCCTCGGCAGTAACATTACAATGGAGAGTTCGAGACACGGGGAGACAGACAATAGGACAATGCGATTAGAATCTTCGAAACTTCCGTAAATTGATATCTGAGCGGAACACATGCCAAACGTGAGGTGTAACGTATCGACTGACACAATGTCTCAATCATGAACATGATCGTGGCAGGAGAGCTATCACAATGAGTGCTCATCAGATCTATCAAGTCACAGCAGTGCATACCCCTCGGTACGACACGATCTCCTTGTGACCACAGAAGGCCCTTTCGGCGAGGCAGTGGTGTTAGAGAGAGGGTCTGGATGCTGACGACTACCATCAGGGCGTCGTGCAGTTCACGCGTGTTCCTTTTGGGGTCGACGTGGTACGCGCAACATGATGCATTCACCATCTCTTGACAGCGGTACCTTCCGGACTCTACGGAGAAGGGAAAATGTGGGGCACAATGGGGGGTAAGGGGTAACAGGATCAGCTGAGAGGTTAAGCTTGAAGGCTTTGAGTGGCTTTGCACACGAGGCGCACAGCCGACATGATATCAGCCGGTAAGATCAGCCGGTGAGGGCAAGGACGATCAACTGGCGGAGGCGTTTTCTGTGATGGCCAGAGGCGCTTTCTTTGATGAGCAGAGGCGTTTTCTGCGAAGCGCCGCGTCGTACGCCCCACTTGCCGCTGATTCATTTTTTAGTCGTCATGGAGCCCGGCAGCACGGCAAGAGATTCCCAAACAGCGTACGACTTGGAATTGGCAGGAATCAGGTCACCCCGCTGCTCTAGCATCGGCTTGGTGGCGCCTAGTAGTATCTCACGCTTCGTTGCTAGCCACGCCCCTATCAAGGGAACGCTTGCCATTCTAAAGACTGGTAGCTTTTCCGGCGCAGCAGGAGTCGACGTGCGAGCGTCGTAGAGCTGATCCACTCGAAACCGGGGTACTTGTGCTGCTAGTGATCGCAGGATGTTGACAAGGCGGTGGATTGACGTATATTGTCGTTCTTGCTGGCACAGCACGGTCCGAGGGAGGAGGAAAAAGAGGAAACAGGGTCAGACGGGCCAGCAGCGTCACAGTGGTTCGTTTGGTGATCGCCACAGAGCGGCAGCCATTCTGGAACAATAGAAAGATCTGGGTATCATGGTGCGTAGGTTGCTCTAGATGTGTCCCGGCATTTTCTGCTTGATGTTCATGCAAGACAGCAAGGACGAAAGCCCCACTCGCGGCTCGTGTGGCAGCGCTGCACCAAACCACAGCGTCCTCTCATGACGACGCAGATGTAATTTGCGGTCCGTTGGCGGGCCCCGTCCCTCGGAGTGGGTTCGAACGATGAGTAGGAGCGTGCTGCCACCTATGTGCTCAAGCGGCAGTCGCCGCGCAGGCAGTTGGTTGGAGATATTGAAGGTTGTGACATTCCGAATGGCAGAGTGGCAGGCACTCGAACCCATTGTCATGTGAGGAGAACGTCAGCGCGGATGTCCACCTCCACATGACGCGAGTGCTGCAAGTGTTGATCGGATCTCGGTCAGACCCACGTACGAGTGCACGTTTATGATCGCAGTTGACATGTCTTCGGATATAGGTCTAGGTTTCCCAGCCTACGACCGGAACTACGAGCCACGCGCCTTCCTACGACTAGAGTTTGGGAGTTCACTGTGAGGTGTTGTGGCACCTGCGCTTTGAACAGCTACAAGAATCTCAGACCTAGTGGCACACCTAACATGCAGCCTCCTTTCACAGCCACCAGGAGAGGAGTGCGCCCCGTAGGAGCAGCACTATCTCCACTCGGGCCGACAGCTGCTCGGAGCACTTTTTGAGCACGTCCACTTGGCCCATAGACGTCGGTCTTGGCAGTGTACCCCTGCGATAAGAGTCCCCAAACACGGCTATGAGATCTGTTTGTGTAGTCGCAGTCGTCCAGTTCAAGGGACTAGATGTGTTACAGGAAGGAACTGGACGTTTGGGTTAGACCAGTTCCCAACGTTACACTGAATGCGATGCCTTTCCTAGCTCCTGCCTCAACCAGCAGAGCAAGCTCCTGCGCCAACGAGGCACGACGTGGGATTCGGCGTGATCGAACGCTCTTTCTGCCGCACCGTTTTTCGCTAGCGGCCGTAGATAATGTACAGCCAGGTGGTGTCCCGTGAGCTTGTTTGGGCGCCTCCGCCGTATTCATCCCGTCGAACTTACTACACCCGGAAACAACCTTTAAAGCCTTGGATGTCGGATAGGTCGCGAGAGGGCGCCAGCCTAAACCCCACGCTTTAGCCCAGATGGAGATTGCAAGAGACTGGGCGCTCCTCCCTTCCGGTGTGTCTGTGGAGTATGCGGTTAGGAAGCTTCTGTCTCTATGGTTTATCGTTCATTCCACCTCGATTGCCACCCTTGAGCCCTACCGACATCTGCCGATGGCATGCTGTACAGGACTGCCGAGGTTTGGGTGCCTCGCCCGGCAACGTATCGGCAGGCCGGTGGGAGAGTGGACTGTACTCATCCCAAGGGGCCAGTGGGATCGATTGTTATCGATTCGTCCTTCTTCCGCCCCCCTGCTGAAACTATCAATCGTGCAGCCACAACGGGTGGGACAGCCACACTGCACTGTGCATGGTATTCCCGGTCCCGCAACACGTACAGAGCTGGCACAGAACAAACAGTAGCCTCATTCCAAGGCCTTTGAGAAGCCTGCGTACAGTGACGTGTCTGGGAAGCTAAAGCTAATCCCGGTCCCGTTTACGTTTCTAGTGAGCTGGTACTGACCGATCGGTCACTAAGGGGGCGAGACGGGGGTACTTTTCTGTTAGGGAGGGTCGACTTAGTCACCGACTTAGTTGTTGTGATCGCGTGTGCTGTGTCTTGTATTCCGTGGCACCAACACAATAAAGACGGACAAAGCGATCGAGAATCCTGGCAAGGCATCGGACGTGATCTAAAGCATCAGCTTGGCAGCAGTTGCTTGCATGCTTTGACGAGATCGAAGGGTGACGTAGTATTGGTCTCGCGTGTTGTTACTTTACCTCCGATCTCACCTAGGCCCCAGGAACAAAGGACACCTAAATAAACAACTCGAGAACAAAAAACAAATCACAAACGCTAAACAAGCATTTTCACGTAATTTGAACAGTGCCTAGCATGCATTCCGCCAACCACTGCCTAAAGTGGAGCATTAAAGCTTGTGGCACCAATCCCGCTGGTTGTCTTGTTGGCCATGTCGATTGTGAATGTTGATGTCTGCAGATGGCGACGTCGCTCACGACGACGATGATCTCCAACAGATCCCGTGCACGAAAGACTAATAACCTGTAAACTAGATAAGCGCCGAGGGGATAAAAGACCGCACCGGCCGGCCGGCTAACCGTTACAAGAACAAGTCCAAGGCTCAAGTGAGATCGTCGTCCATCACGTGCGTCACGCTTCCATTACCGCGGCCCGGCTAGTTTACGGTCGTTCACTTTTTTGGCAAGCTACGGGTCAGCAAATGTCTCAGGTGTGAGCCGAGGGGCGGCGGCCCGTGTTCCGTGGCGTTTGCAGCCACAGGGTTTCCGAAGGTCACAAGACCTTTGCCGCCGAGAGACTTATCAAGCCGGTGCTCCGGCTCGCCTTGGCTCCAGCACCCCTCCGACACCATGAAACCAAGCAGCTAAGAGATCTCCATACGTCGTCCCGGTGAGGGTGACGATGGCGCCTCAAACCACCCCATGTGCCGTGCAGGTCGGCACGGCCGGACGACGCCTCGATCAGAGGATCGTCATCGTCGCAATCGTTGGCGGTGGCCGCCACTCCCGCCTCTCGAGCGGGATCCGCACGTGTGCGGCTCCAAGTTCTCAAACACCGGCTCCAAATCTACTCACCTCGAGCAGCTGGGCCTCCTCTCCACTCTGCCGACACAGGTCTCGGAAGGATCCTGATTCGTCCTGCAACAGGTCCCATGGGGTCCCAAACTCGATCACACGGCCGTGGTCCAGCACGAGGATTCTTTTGTTAGTATCCCGCTGTGCCAGCCGCTCACTTGTCAAGGCCACAGACCGTCATGAGACGATGGGCAATCACGATCATTTGCGTTCCCGCGAGGCTCGTGCGAAGCACATCCTGGATCGTGGCATCAGTGGCGTGGTCGAGGTTGGCAGTGGATTCGTCCATGATGAGGAAGCTCGATGAGCGCAGCTTGAGGAGGCCGCGTGCGAGCGCAAGAAGCTGCCGCTGGCCTTGGCCTGGTTGTTAGCATGGGCATGACGCTTCTGAGCTCACTAAAGTTTTTGCCACCGACCGCGACCTGCTCGTCAAGGCTCCGAATAGTGACTCGTTCGTCGAAGGAGGCGAGGTCAGTCTCCGAGTTGGCACGAGTGACATTGCGGCTCGGAACGAGCGAGGCGCCCGGTGTGCGGCCAGCAAGACCGCACTCGCGGAGCGCGTCCCAGATCTCAATGTCCTCGTGCTGGTTGAATGGATCCATGTTGTCGCGGACGGTCCCAGAAAACAGCTGCGCCTCTGCTAGGTTAGTGCTGACAAAAATGACGACTTACCTTGAGGAAGAATTGTCAGCCTGGACCTCAGTGTCTCCAGGTTCAAGGTCGAGATGTCGAGGCCGTCAATGATAATTTTTCCGCTCTCCTGGTGCAGGAAACGGAAGAATGACAGCGCGAGCGTGCTCTTTCCAGATCCAGTACGACCACAGACACCAATCTTCTCGCCGGGGCCGATGGTAAAGCTCACACCGCGGAGGACTGGCTCGAGCTGTGGGGCGTACTTGCACGTAAGATCTTCAACAATCACGCTGCCATCCCTTGAAGGCCAGTACGCCGGAGGCTCAACACCCTTGGCGTCGTCTTCCTCCTCGACTTCGAGTTCCAGGTACTCTGCCACGCGTTCGACCGAGTTCATCATCATCTCGGCCGACGTGTACAGTCGCACAATCCAGAGGACGTACTCGGTGAAACTGAGGGCGTACGTGATGGACAGACCGGCCGCACCAGCAGACATGTTGGGCGAGTTCAAAGCGAGAACACTGGCCGAGACGGTGACCAGGACGCCGATAAAATTGGACAAATTGTTCAACAAGCGGTTCGCCTGCCAGAGGTACCAGAAACATTTCGTGTTGGTGTCCAGCTCGCCGATAAGCTTGCGCATGAAGCGCGCGCTGTCACCATAACTGCGGATTGTCGACATGCCCACGAGGGCTTCGGAAAATGACACAAAGACGGGTGAGCGAGTGATAGAGTCGACACGCTTGACCTCGCGGTTGGTGTTGACGTGCAAGGTGCCGACAACGAGGTAGAGCGCGATGATGATAATCATGGCGAAGATGAACATTGGCGTGCTGAAGACGACCACGGCCAGGATAGCAATGCACGATAGCACGCTGTTGACAAAATACGACATTGTCTCGCAGGCTTCCTGATCAATAGACGACATGTCCTTTGAGAGACGGTTCAGAATGCGGCCCGATGGCGTCGAGTCGAAGAAACGCATTTTTGCGCCGAGGATTCGCCTCAACATGCCAGTGTATAGCTTGCTGCTGGCGTTCAAGCTTCCAACAAATGTAAGCGACATGCGGGCGGCGACACCGATGAGATAGACGCTCGAGATGGCCAGATAAACCAGGAGATAGAACATGGTATCGTGCTCCTCCAGGAAGGAGCGGCGTGCTGCCTCGGCCCATTCCTTGACCCATGCGTTGGTGAGAATCTGAAGCGCCTGAGTTCCAATGAACACAGAACTGATCAGAACCCAGAACGGGATGCCGCCCATGGACAGGAAGTAGAGGCCGTACGTCTCGGCGCTGACGGCACCAGCCTTGGACGTCTCCTGCTGCACAAGCTGCTTGTCGACGTTGGCGTGAGCGTCCTGGGCCTTCTTGGCGAGCAGAGCGTCATGCTCGGGGCCATCGAGATTGTCTTCGATAATGTCTTCAACAATGCCCTGCTCAACAGCAGTGCAAGCGGATGTGTCCTCGTCGGAAGCTTCGCCAGCCGGCGAGGCTGGCTCCAGATCGAGTGCCCCTGAGGCCACAAGCGAGGCAGGCGATCCAGACGCAGCAACCTGGCCATCTTCGAGCATCACAACGAACCCAGCGGAAGGAACGACGAGCTGGACCGCATGGGTGACGAGGATACAGCTACGACCCTCCATAAGTGCGCCGACAAGCACATGCCTGTGGATATGGCGAGCAGTCTGCGCATCGACAGCAGAGAGGACATCGTCAAGGATGATCGTCTTTGCGGGGGAATACAGCGCACGAGCCAAAGCGATGCGCGCCTTCTGCCCACCACTGCATGTTGTGCCTTTTTCACCAACCTCGGTCAGGTCGCCGAGTTCGAAAATCTCAAAGTCGCGACGAAGGGCACACGCGTGAACGACCGCATCGTACCGCGCAGCATCCCATTTGGAGCCAAAGACAATGTTCTCGCGAATAGTGGCACCAACAAGCCAGGGGGTTTGGGCGCAATAAGCTACCGAGTTTTTCAGGTTTGTGGTCGGGTCGGTCGGACAGAGATCCCTGTTTGCCTTGTCGTCAGGCATAAACACCTTGCCCTTGACGAGAGTCGTCTCCCCGAGAAGCGAGAGCAGGAGAGTAGACTTTCCGGAACCGACAGGTCCAGTGACAACCGAAAGTTTGCCGACAGGGAACGAGAGGTCAAGCTCACCGAGACGGAATGGCTGGACTTCGGCAGCGCAAACATCAGTCTCCGAGCCGGGGTAGGCGAACAAGGCGTCGTGGAAGCCGATTGTGGGGTCGGAAGGGTTCGGACGCGAGATCTGTGAGTATTTGAGCGTGTCGGGCTCATTCAAAAAGTCCTGGATACGAGCCGCGGACGTGTACGCCTGGAGGAGATGTGTGATCGTGTCCTGGAGAAGGCCGAGCGGATCCCTGAGCATGTTGAAGAGAACGAGCGAGGCAAATGCTCGGTCGGCGGTGAGCTGTTGCTTCAGGACAATCACGTGGATGGCAAAGGCGGAAGCCGTGACGACGACGGGGGTTCCCCATGTGACGACGTTGGAGAAGATGATGAGACCAAACCTCTGCGCCAGCACGGCAAGTTCGTGCTTGCGCGAGGAAGCCATGCGCTCGAGGAACTTGTCCTGCCACGAGTTGTACTTTATCAACTTAATAAAACTGATGACCTCTGTGACATCGTTCAGGCGACGGTCGGTGGCGGACATGAGGCGACGCTGGAAGAGTGTGTACAGTTTGCCGATCAGAGTCTGCAGAGGGATGAGCGAGAGGAGTACCGCAACACCGGCGAACGAGGCCGTGCCGAGGGTCTGGTACAGGAGGATGAGGTTGATGACGAGTCCAAGAGGGCAAGAGACGAGATAGAAGATGTACGCGCAGATCTCCGAAATGGCAAAGGCGTCGACGCTGACGAGGTTGTTGACCTTACCGTCAGAGGAGGACTCGGGCTCATCCGGTTCCCCTTCAGGCTGGACATCACCCTCAGTTGCCTTCTTCACTGTCCCGGCTCGGTCCTGGCGTCGGAGGGCTTTGGCGAACACCTCCATGACGATGATGGAGCGCATACGGATGCACACTCGGCGACCAAGCATGAGACCCTGTCCAAAGATGGTTATACCAACTCCTTGACCGAGAACCATCATGCCGATATAGATGATGGTCACATGCGCTGGCTGAGAGTCTCGGTCCTGGATATACTGCAGGATCAACCGCAGGCCGATGGGGGGGAGGTACTGCATAACCGTAAAAAGGCAGACCCACAACTATTGCTGTCAGCTCCGTGTCACGACCAAGAGATGCTTCACTTACACACTGGGCGATGAGCTCGGGGGTAAAATGGAGGATCAGATCAACTCCGAGGTTACGTATCCGCTTCTCTCCGTGCTTCTTTTCAAACTTGCGGTCCCTTTCAGCCTGGAACGCCCGGAAGGCGCCAGTACTGGCGGCCGCACCGTCGTCTTCTCGCAAAGCCGGAATAGTGTCGACCGTCACTGTCCGCGACAGGTTCTTGTAAAGATACGGGAGCATGAACCAGTACGTCAGGCGCGAGAATGCGCTTGTAGGCTCCTCGAGGTGCGCAGAGCTCGGTGGGTGGCCGACGCCGCCGTGCGAGACGGCTCCTGCCAGCAGACGGTCGAGCTCGTCATAGTAGGGTAAGCTGATGAGCACAGCCCAGTATACCGTCTCTACCGCTGCTGGAGCCAGTGTGACCCACGGAGCTGAGTGCAGCCATCCGCTGCGGAGCAGGAGCAGGGCCGGGAGCAGGTGAAAGCTCAGGAGGGGAGTCACCGGTCCCGATAACGCCGACCACAGGAGTATGAACGTCGCAAAGACGACATCGCGCCAGTCACCCCCAAAGTAGAACCCGACGGCCGCGGTAATCATCCACACAATTGCACCAACAAGGCTAGCCCAGTAACGGATAGTGGACCAGCGACGAGCGGACGGGGTAACGTCGGCACGAAAGTCGTTGATGACATGCTCGGCCTCGCGACTCGACAGCACACCCTGCGTGCTCCGATCCGACTCCTCTTCGTCGACCTCCTCGGTCAGAATCGCATTGGCTAGTGTCGATAGAAGCACATTTGCCTCCAGTTTTGCGAGATTGTCGCCTTCTGGGGGCACGAGCTCTGCGACTGTTGTGCGGGTATCACGCTTCTCGCGAAGAACGCGTCGTATCCTAACTGCGGCATATCCGGCGATAGCCAGAGCAGCTATCACCAGCTGAATGTTCACTAGATATCTGCCTGTCAGCGCGGAGAGCTTAACCCTTCACCTACGTCTCGCGAAAGCATTGGGTAAAGTCGAGCCCGTCCCAGACACCGTCCTCACACGCTGGTCCCGATGAAAATACTGGCAATGATAGCTTCATGTCAGCTTCATCCAGCTTGCGCGACTCACTGGCCGAAATATCACCTGCGCCTCGGCCGACATGGCAAGCTGTCGAAGAATGCCGGTGCAGACTGGCCAAAAGTGAGATGGCGCGGTAGTGCTGATGTCGATCTCACCAAGATCTCTATTATTAACCCGATGACTCTGGTCTCCTCCTCTCTTCTTGCCGAGCTGCTCTAAGTGTATTAAGATGTGTGAAGTTGACAGACGAGACAATGGACAAATGCAGTCCAACAATCTGCTGGAACTGGCGTCTCGGCCAAAAAATCATCGGTGAACGCCGAGCGGACCGGGGGATGCTGACTGTAAACGGAGCTGAAATAACCTGAGCGACAGGTGCGGTGACCCTTTCCCATCCAATGGCTGAGGCACAAGGCCGAAAACGGTATCAGATATCCGGTTATCCACATTGTCCATCCATCATCTCGGTGTCATTGCCGAGGTGGTCGAGGAATGACAATGGCACGATTGCGCCAGCTGCTGGCTTCTTTGCATGCCATGACGCGATGTGGAGGCAGTCGACTGTTTTATCTTCCATCTGCGTCTCTTTATCCACTTCTCACTGCGACCGCTACTTCTGAGCGACCAGACATGGGCATCGCTCTCCTGTCCGTCGGCGGCACGAAGGGCTGCCACCACACCCACCAGATTCGGACCACGCGGTGCACGACGCCACCGCCACCGCCTGCCGTGGTGGCGGTCACTACAGGCTCTTTTGGGCATCGCCTTACTTGGGATTGGCGCGGCGACTGCTTACCCCAGATGTCCAGGACCGTCTCTTCGCCGGGCACGACGGCCCGTCGCAAAACGAACTCTAAGGGGTAACTCGCTGGCTCTTATATCAACCGCCCAAAGCAGCGGGCGTCGTGGCGACATGAGAACCATGTACATTTGATCTATATTTCCTTCAGTCTAGTCTAATAAGCTATACACTCAATGCAGTGCGTACTGAAAATCGAGCTACTGGGCAGGCGAGGCGGCCCCCATCTCTTCATTGTGAGCTCTGGCCCGGCGCTCGGCCACAGCGAGCTCTCGGTCGATCCTGCGCAGGTCGGCCTTTGCATCGCGACTTGCCGCAAGGTTCTTCCGTATCTCTGCCGCGGTATCCGCCTGCACCTGGCGGAGCGTCTCACGTTCCCAGTCGAGAGTGGAGACTGCAACGATTGCGCCCACTTGCCTGGCTTTGAGCTCGGTGACAGCCGTGTTCAGGTCGGCAGCCTCGGGCTCGAGTTTGGCAAGATGCTTCAGACGGAACTCGATGTCCTCGGCGCCGAGCTGATGCACCAGCTGGGAGCGAGAGGTGAAGTTGGATGCGGGGGTCGCGGGAAACCCAAGGGGCGTGATGGGAAAGTCCAGTGGTGCGGGTGGGAAGCAGCGAAGCTTGCCCTCTGGGATAACCGTGGCGGTGGCGGCTGGTACAGCGGCTGTGGTGGATTCTTCGGGAACTACGGCAGTAATGGCAGTCATGGTACCTCGACAGTCTGAAGCAATGTCGAGGAATGGAGAACTGAGAAAGAAGCAACTGCCTTTTTTTAGTAGTAATGACAACAGACTTCGCTCTCGAGATGTGCGCTCATTGTTTCCACAGACTGCAGTGCATGTGTGCTCGAGTACATTGATGACTGGGATGACATGCAAAAGGGAGTCAGCAGCTCCGTCTGAGAGAGATCAGAGCGGATCTGCTCCTCCACACAAGGAGGTCAACTGGCTACGACTGTGCGTGGGTGGGAGCTCCCGCATCCCGAAGAATGATGCGAGGCAAGTTCCTACCTGTGCCCGCAGCGACATGTGTCTGACGACGACCGGGTTATTCTGCTCGTCACCACGGCGTCCGCTTCCGCGGCGAGCGCCCTCTGGAGAAGCTGAACATCGGGCGATTTAGCTCAGTTGGTTAGAGCGCATGCTTAACACTCGACGCAGCGTTACGCATGAGGTCGGCGGTTCGACCCCGCCAAACGTCACAGGCAAGGCCGAGCTCGACAGAGCTTGGTAGCTACTCTTTTGGCTGAACGGGAGACCAAGACCCTCGAGGACAGCCATTGGCATTCGGCGCATCTCAGTGAGAAGCGGTATGATCATCGTGATCGTTGTGACCGTCCACTTGCGTCACGCGAGCCGGAAGGGTGGAGCATGGGGTCGGAGTGCTACCGACCCGGGGACACATACATTCTCGTACCGGACCCTGCCTCTTGTGAACAATGGGCGATGGAAGCACCGCCCATATACGTGTGTGGGGAGCAGCGTCTTAGTGACATTGTCAATGCCATTTAGTCTTTCTTTCGCAGTCATTGTCCGCCACTGTGAGGATGCCAAGCGGGGCACGTTATCTAGTCCACGCGTCCACTCCCAGTTTCTCACGCTCTGGGCGCTTTGGGCGTGCTTTTGCCAAGATGAGTACAGCCAAGAGTGCGACCAAGCAGCCTCTCTGGCCAGAACTCCTCGGCAAGGTGGGGCACCCTAGTTGTCTGTTAGCGCCTGCGGACGTGTGCCGACAAGAAGTGGGACATGGTTCCACATGTTGCCTCTTCTTGTGGCGTCAGCTGACCATGTAGCCGTGGCTGTCAGAATCATTAGTGCACCAACATCTTACCCAGAGCTGTTGCGAAGGTCGACAACACACGGCGAGACAACCATCAGCTCCAACGCTGATCGGTCGATTGCGAGTCCGGGGGCCCTCTCACCACCTACAGGGGTCACAGTACGATCGACTGTTATGCGGGGATAAGGATAAGGGCTATCGGGCGCTATCTATAGACACAGTGGAGCATACCAACGGCTCGGCGGACCTGTCCTCTACGATTCGAGGACTTCGTCTCCACGCCGAACACGTTCTCGACCCGCCAGCCAACCGCAGCGCCAAGAGGATGGAGCGCATGGACCAGGCGGACAACCGGAGCACGCCGATGGCCCCGCCCCAAGCAACGCACAGTAGTGCCCGAAGCTTATCCGCCATAGTCACGTGGAATGCACCAGAAGACGCAGTCCTGGGCACAGACGGAAGCAATTGTGCTGATCGTCTCTGCACCGCCACAGTTTCTGACCCTGCCAAGACTTCTTGGCTGACATCGTTGTCCCATTGCATATTGTTCGGCGGATCATGAACGGAGGCAGTCGCCGTCAATCAACTGGATCGCCACTGTGTAGGCTTCGGGCGCCGACTGGGGTAATGGCTCTAGTCTCCCCGATTTGCAATGTCTCAGTGGCACTTTCCTATTAGGAAACAAACAGTTGATTACAAACTCGATGCATTCGAGGCATCCGAGGCAAATGACATGCACAGTGTCGACACGTTCGTCACGCAGCCTTCCACAGACAGAGTGGGACAGACGCGTACAGTCACCCATCGGCCACCCCCGTCATTGCACGCATGGCCACCCACCCACTTCTCGTATGTGCCAAGACTTTTGGTATAACTAGCCTCGACTACGTCCATAGTGTAGTCTCCCCTCTCCCATCTGCTACTTTACCCTCCCGCCTCACTACTTGTCTTTCACCTACTCCCCCTTACACATCTACTTGTTAGCAGTTCAATGGTCATACCGCCCCCCATTACCGACGCCGATCCCGAGCCCGATATACGAAGCTATCATCACGATGGCAACACCTCTGAATCACACGTCGCTCCTGCCGCCGCAAATGTAGTCGCACAGGCAGAGCACTCCCCCGCGGCGCAGCCCACCGCTGCTACCGCTCCCCACTCGCCAGCGTCGATCCAACCTCGACCCAGCTTTGTCAGCACCATTGAGGACACGGCCATCCGCTTCGACGAAGAGGACTGCCTCAAGCAGCACTTTACCCTCTGGCAGAGCACCAAGAACATGTTGCGCGCTGTGCCGCTTCTGTACGTTGTGCCACTCATCTGTCCCGTCGCTTGGGCACTGCACTTTTCGCACCAGAACCCGGTGGCAGTTTTCGTCGTTGCAGTCCTCGCAATTGTGCCACTCGCCGGTGGCCTTGGATTCGCCACTGAAGAACTCGCCCTCCGCCTCGGCGATGCATGGGGCGGTCTGCTCAATGCATCGTTCGGTAATGCGGTTGAGCTCCTCATCGCCATCCTCGCCCTTGTAAAGGGCGATATCGACATCGTTCAAGCTTCCATGGCCGGTAGTATTTTGAGTAACATTTTGCTCGTCCTCGGGATGAGTTGTAAGTCATCACCCTTCAGTCTTGCATTACTAACCCCGAGTTTTCGTAGGAGGACTCCGCCGACATGAGCTCAGCTTCACGGAAGTTGGAGGGCAGACCTTTGTCTCCCTTCTGGGTGTCTCTATCGCAGCGATTCTGCTTCCTGAGGCTTACCACCTGGCATTTCCCGACACCGACAAGGGTGCTGCCGTGGCGTCGAGCGCCTCCCGCTCCGCCCATATGTCTCCCGAGGAACTCAAGCAGATCATGTCGATGTCGCGCGGCCTCTCCATCATCTTACTCGCCGTCTACGCCGTCTACCTCACCTTCCAGTTGTGGACTCACGCCTATCTGTTCAAGGCATTCCGCGAGGTCCCAGCCACGCCTCTTCCGACTCCCCACAACCACCGAGTGTTTCCCCGTCCTCACTGGGTTCCCTCGCTGCGTACTGTAATGTCGCGGGATACGGATAGCGATCGCTCAATGTCGCGCACCCCGTCGCCCATGCCCCCTGCGCCTAACTCGGTGGCGTCGACCTCGTCTTTGCACCATACCATCGACAACACCCGCCCCATGCGTGTCCTTGATTTCGGAACCCATGACCCCCACGCCGGCCACACCCACGCCGCCCACCTGGAACTTCCCTCGCCGATCCTTAACACTTCTTACCGCGAAACACCTCCGGCCCTCCGCCTGAATGAGAAGGCTATGTCTTCGCCCGTCAGCTCGCATGCGGCTCACGTCTCCATGGTCGACGTAGAGCGTGGCACAGTAATCGGTCGCCCAGAGTACCACCACCCTCCACCCAAGACCTCTGTCATGTTTTCGTTCATTTGTCTTGCGGTTTTCACCGGTTTGGCTGGTATTACTGCCGAATGCCTCGTCGATTCCATCGATGGCATGACGGAGCGCACGAGCGTGTCCCGTGAGGCAGTGGGATTAATAATTTTGCCCGTCGTTGGCAACTCCGTTGAGCACATCACCGCCGTCACCGTCTCGATGAAGGACCGCCTCAACCTCTCGTTGTCGATCGCCGTCGGCTCCAGTGTTTAAGTTTCTCTTTGTCTTCTGCCCATCCTCGTCCTCCTTGGCTGGGCCATTGGCCAGCCCATGACCCTCCTCTTCGACACCTTTGAGACTATCTGTCTCGTCGTGGCCGTTCTCCTCGTCAACTTCTCGTTGACGGGACGTACAAACTATCTTCAGGGATTCTCCCTCATGATGGCCTGGGTCTGTATGGCGGTGGTCTGCTTCTACTACGACCCTTCTAACTAAGCATCTCGCCAAGGGGGTGCCAGTCATGCTCAACCATGATTGATGTCCATAGTTCAGTTTAGTTTTTTCTGTACACGATGCACACTTTGTCGCAGTGATTTTTGAGCGTACGAGTGAGATTGATGTTTTCAGGTGGCGGTGCCACAACCCGGCCCTGCCGATCCTTCTCCGGTGGAGGATCGGCGCGGAGACCAGCATGGTGAGACCTCCAGGCCGGCGATTTAGCTCAGTTGGTTAGAGCGCATGCTTAACACTCGACGCAGCGTTACGCATGAGGTCGGCGGTTCGACCCCGCCAAACGTCAGCAGCAGACAAGGTCTCACACCTGTCTCTCTTTTTCCACTCGGGCTGAGTGGGATTCAGGCGAGCAAGAGCAAGACGTGCGGCGGGCTGTCAGTGAGTGCTAGTGGGGCCGAGAAGAGATGGGTCGGCGCCAAGAGGCAGCTGGATCGGCGAGGCTGCCGTGTGGTCGCAGAGACGAGGCGCTGAGTGCACCCCCCAGCCTGTACATGGCATCGGGAAGAGCAAACGCTGAAGCATCAACCAGGTATGGCTGCTGATGTTGTGGTGCCCCTCATCATGGGCAGTACCATATGATGTTGTAGAGCCTGTCGCAGTACCCTCGTCGCCAAGCAGACAACCGCTACGCATCAGCCACAGCTCGATCATATATCAGTCAGCCGATGACGCACATCGGACATGGCCGTCAATGGGCTTGTCGCCCACCGGGTACTAACTCAACCGTCTACACAGTCGCTTTCACACTTACCAATCCTCCATTCACGATGAGCACCACCCCGCCGCATCCCGAGGTCCTCGCGTTCGACGTCTTCGGCACCGTGGTCGACTGGCACGGCACGATCGTGGCCGAGATGGCGCGGATCGCGCCGCACATTGACGGGGGCGAGTTTGCGCGGGCCTGGCGCGCCGGCTACCCCGCAGCGATGAAAGCGACGATGGACTCTGGAGCCTGGCGGCAGCTGGACGACCTGCATCTCGAGATCCTGCGGGACATTTGCCCCCAGTTTGGCCTGCAGCTGGACGAGGCGCAGATGCACGAGCTCAACACCGTGTGGCACCGCCTGCATGCATGGCCTGACGCGGTCGCCGCGCTCCGCCGCCTCAAGACAAAGTTCATCATCACGCCGCTGTCGAATGGCGGCCTCGCGCTGCTTACCCACATGGCCAAGCGCGCCGACCTCCCCTGGGACCTCATCCTCTCCGCCGAGGTGTTCAAGGCCTACAAGCCCGATCCCCGCGCGTACAATGGCGTCGGGGAGGTGTTCCGCATCCCCAACAGCAAGGTCATGATGGTCGCGGCGCACCACTCGGATCTCGACGGCGCAAAGGCGTGCGGGCTCCAGACGGCGTACATCGAGCGCCCGGACGAGTTTGGCAAGGGCGTGCACAAGGACGTCGCGCCGCGCGAGGCACATAAGCTGCATTGTCGCGATCTGGCGGAGCTCGCGGACCGGCTGGGATGTTAGGGATACGGACCGGTTGGTCTTAGTCGCATCCTCCTTGCGTAATGCAAGCTCCATGTGTACTACTCCCTGAGGGGATTGTAAGACAAGATTTGTTCTGATATCTATTCTGAAGAACATCACTTGCCCTCAGAGTTGTGAATTGCATCATTGGGTCTGATTCTTTATAGACGTCTGACATCGGATCTTACTGTAATGGTCAGAGCGAGCCCTTCTGCAGAGGGCATGACCGGACATCGATCGTGTATGGGTATACTGTTCCTCCTATCTCGTCCCGCTTTGTTCACGATCGCGCTCTAATATATTGTCCTTTGTCAACTCCCAACAATGCTCTTCGGTAACTAGTTACGGGGAGTCCCCCAGAGGGAGATGTCCACATTGCCAGTCGATAGCTATCTCTTGCATTGTCCACCGAGCTTAAACAACTACTGATACTTGCTCTCCGATTTCACCTCTTCAAATTGCTGCCTGCTTTCTGCTTACTGCTTTTTGAACCACGCCTCGGACGTCTCCTCCACCCCCTCCTCGGCCGGCACCGGCGCGGGCACGGTCTCGCCCCAGCCGCCAATACCATACACCCCCAAACCCTCAGGCGTGATGATGGCGGTCGCAACGTCCGCTGCGGCGGGGACGGGCTTGCCATCGGGCCCATCAATAAACTTGAATCCGGACATGTTGAACAGCGCGCCGTCGTAGTGCGTGAACACGACGTGCGACACGAACGTGTGCGGGAGCGGGGCGATGAACGAGTGCGCGCCGTCGAGGGCGGTGCGGGCGAGATGCGCGTGGACCTCCTTCGCGATCGGCTTGTTGTCAAACTCCTCGAGGGGGATGAGCTCCAGCTCGCCGTACCCTGCATTCGTGTATGTGCCCGGCACGCTGTCGAGGCCGCCGCGCGGCTCGGCGGGGTTGGAGGGACGCACCGCGGGCGCGCGCGGCGGGAACGACTTGTCGAACTGGTCGAGCTCGAGCCCGAGCGGCGGGAGGCCAAGCAGGTCGTCGAGGATCGCCACGGCGGCGATGAGGAACCAGCGCGGGCCGTGCACGCCCGAGTTTGTGAGCACCGCCACGCCGAGCCCGCGCTCGGGGACACGCAGGATAATGCTCGTCTGGCCCGGCACGCCGCCCGTGTGCCACACAATGTTCACGCCGCGGTACGCGCGCGACATCTGCGCCATGCCGTAGCTCGTCGGGCCGGCGCCGGGGAAGACGCCCGTCGTGAGAATGTGCAGCGGGGACGCGAGGCGCGCCAGCAGCGCAGCTGGGAGCACCTTGGGCTGGAGCAGCTCGCGCAGCCATGCCGCCTGCTGTCAGCGAGCTCCTGTAGACTTCTGTTCACTCACCACATTCTTGATGTCGCTCACGATACCGCCCGCGCCCGCCTCGGCGAGCGCGTTGCCCTCGGTCCACCACACGTGCGAGCGCACCTCGCCCCTGCAGCTGTCATCCAGAAAGTCCGGCGGCGCAGAGTTCTTCCTGCACGCGGCAATGTCCACGCCGACCTGGGCGTACCCGTGCGAGCGCTTGCCCGTCCCCCCCGCCGCCGTGCTGTTGTACGTCATGTGCAGCCCCACGGGGCCAAAGATGTGTTCCTGCACATAGTCGGTAAACTCCATGCCGCTGAGGGCCGTCACAATCTCCGCGGCAGCCACATAGTGCGCATTGTTGTACTGCACCGCCTGCCGGATCTCGGCGCTCATGCGCAGGTTGCGCATGTTGCGCACCGTCTCGAGCGGGGGGATGTCCGCGCGGTGCGCGACGTCGTGGCTCGGCGCGCCGGAGCGCATCGAGAGGATGTCCACAATGTCCGCGTGCTCGCTTGCATATGCGTCCGGCAGCTGCCAGTCGGGCAGCAGCGTCGCGACCTTGGTGTCCCAGCCGAGCACGCCGCCTTCGGGCGTCGCGGTCTTGTTCTCAATCAGCAGGCCTACCGCGAGCGCCGTGAAGAGCTTCGAGTTGGAGGCGATCGCGAACAGCGACTGCGGTCAGTGCAACCCGGCGCAAGTTCTCACCTCATCCGTGGCCTTGACGCCCGGCGCAGCCTCCCCGAACGCGTGCGTCTCCGTCACCCACTCCTTGCCAGTGTACTCTGGGCCCGCGACGATCGCGACCGCGCCGCCCGGCACGCCCCAGCGCTCGCGCACCTCGTCGACATACTTGAGCGTCTTGGCGGACACGAGCGACTTTGGCTCAGGCTTGGACGAGATCAGCCAGCCCGCCGTCTGCAGCGCCAGGTTCGAGAGGTCCAGCAGGCGCATGGTGAGTGTGTGGATGGATGCATGATGGTGGGTTCCGTGTGGTATATATAGACGCGCGTTGCTGACAAACATGACGCCAGCGATCGCCGGAGCCGAGCGTCACCATGCGTCCACTTTTGAGTCGTATCTCGGTATCTTAAAGTGTGGGAGAGACATTGCCGCAACGATTGCCGGGTGATTGTGCAGTCCGCAGGCGTTCTTGCGGGAATCAAGAAAGACCTTGCGGGCAAGCCTCGATGCTTGACTGCTCATCGCGATCATGGATGGCCGGTAGGCTCTCCCTCGACAGCACACATGACAGAGGTTGCAACCTCACTACCGACGCAGCCCGGACAAGACCGCCAGCGACAGTGCTGAACATACCCTCGCCTGGCGCCTCTTGAAGACCCCTTCATGAAGTATCCCCTGCCATAGCATGCAACCCTTGCACGACACCGTAGAGCTCATTTTACGAGCCCGCAACATCATTGCGCTAGCTGATGACGCTCAACGCTAACAAGAACACGCATACATTGCGAGATACACTATAAACAGATTCGAACATGGGTTTATAACAGGATGCGTACACCTACTCGAGCTTCATCAACGCCTTGAGCGCCTTGGCGACGCCAAACGACGCGCTCGCAATGCCCTGTCGGAGCTGCTTGTCGAACCCGCCCGCGTGCGCCGCCGCCTGCTGCGCCTCGGACAGCCGGTCCGTGTTGGCCGTCAGGTCAGAGATCAGCGGGCTGCCCGTCGCGCGCAGCTTTGGCGGGAGTGCATTGGAGGACACGGCAACAATCGACGTGCTGATGGCAATCACCTCGGAGAGGTGCTCGTTTAATGCCGGGCCCTGGCCGCCGGTGCGGATCGCGGCCAGCAGGCTCTGGATCGCGTTCACGAGCGAGCTTGATTGCGTGTTGAGGTAGGGCTGAGTGTAAGCTTTTTAGTTCATCTCCTAAGTCTCTAGGACTCTTTTGCTCACTTTGAGATCCTCCCACTCCTGCTCCGAGCCACCGCCAATGGCCGGGTGATTTGATGGCGGCGAGTTTTGGTACTGGTTGTCGTATCTGTCGCGGTCGTAGCCGTGGTCGTAGCTTGTCGGCTGCTGCGGGCTAGAGGCAGAGGTGTGCGACGCGAGGGACTGCCCGCGAGAGTGGTTGTTCGTAGGCTCGGGGATACGCGACAGTGGTGTCGCCATACTCCGGTCTGCCCGTCGTGGCGCGTCGTACTCGCTCACCGCGGACGTGGTCGACTCTTTCCGCTGCAGCGTCTGCTCGAGCGAAAATGAGTCGGAGCGCTGCGCTGTTGATGTCGCAGACTGGAACGAGTTGACGCGGTAGTCGTAGGCTCCCGACGGGGGCATGGCGGACAGCTTGGACTGCGGCGACGAAGCGCCCTTGCCGACGTTCAGGGGCGAGACAATCCGCGGGGACGACCTCGGCGACGCTCCCAGCCGCTCCGGAGAGCTGCTGCCCTCGCCATTCTCGTTGTAGCCGCGGCGGACCATGTCGCCAATGCTCATCCGGTTGTTGTTCAAAATCTCGCGCGTCTTGCCCGAGCGACGAATCTTCAACAGCTTGATCAACTCGACAACGTTGACCGACAAATGTCCCGCAGCGGCATCGATAAGCGACACGGGCGACAGACCAGACGCCATGGCATGATTACGCGACGCGTTCATCAAACCAGACAGACACGTCGTAGACTCGTGCTTGAGCGACTCCAGCCTTGACGGGTCGACGTCCATATTAGGGTGCTCCTCAAACGCCTTGACGTCCTCGCCAATGTTGGTGACCGCCTCGACAATCGACTTCATGGCGGGAAGGACACCCGAGGGGTGGCTCGAGCGCGCGGCCTGCAGGAGAGTGTCGACCGCCTGCTGGAACGCAGCCACGTGCGTGTCGGCAATGTTGCCGTCCGCAGACGCAGGGAGGTGGTCATTAGACAGCGGCTGGGCAATGAACATGGTCGACGTCGCCTTCAAGTTGCGGAGCTCTGTGCGCGCCGCCAAGTACTGGCGCTTGTACTCGTCCACCTTGGTCTCCAGGGAAGCCACATTCTTGGCGTCCTGTTCCCTCTCCGCCTCGAGCTGCTCGTTGCGCGCCGACAACGAATTGAGCTCCTCCACGAGGTTGCGGACCTCGATCTGGAGCTCAGCCGCGAGCGACTCGTCCATCGGCGCCCGGGACGCTTCCCGTGTGGAAATGTCATTCTTCTCGTCCTCTACGCGGCGCAGCTCGTCCTCGAGTCCCTCGCAGCGGTCGCGCCACTGCTGAATCTCCTCCTGAGCCTGCTGCGCAGTTTGACTGCTCTGAGACTGGACGGCCGTGTGGGCATCGCGGGCGAGGTCGAGTTCGTGCTGGAGTGATCGCAGCGACGAGGCATGTGTCGTAGCACGCTCCTTGAGGCCGCGCACCTCGTCCTCATAGTCCTTTTTCCGCTCAGTGACCTCGGAGAGCTGGTGCCGGAGGTCGTCGCGCTCGCCCTCGGCCGCCTGCATCCGGCGCTCGAGCGTGACGATGCGCATCTCGTACTCGGTTCGGAGCTTCTTCTCCTGGTCCTCCCACTGATTCGGCGATGTCATTCCCATGCCCTTACGTCCGCCCGACGTCGAAGCAAACGACATGCGGTCAAAGTACTGCTCGTGTGTCTGGTCGGTGTTGACAGGCGATGTGAGCGTGCCTTCTCGGCTGGCGCCGTGGCCTTCGCTTGTCGATTCCGCACGCGTCTGGGCGAGTCCGCTCGGGCCGGGGCCACCTCGTACAGTGCTGTCGCCGTCATAGTCGAGGGTGCTGTCGCGCGCGTACGGGACCTCAATTTCCTCCTCCTGTAGTCGGCTCTTGTTGGGGACGACCACATCGTTGGTTGCGGCGGTAAAGTTGGCCAGGCGATCGCGCTCTGTCGCGTTTCCGTTTGACAGAGTCTCCATTCCGCCGTTGCTGTTCATGCTCCGGTTCACAGACGACTCCTTGCGGTGGTGTGTCGGGTGGGCACCGGCACCACCGCCCGAGCCCTCGCGCTGCGGTGTCGACGAAGCAGACGGGTTCTGCTGGTGCTTGTATGGCTGCGGTGTCGGAGCGTTAAACGAGCCCTGCGCCACCGATGGTGAAGAAGTCTCGTCATGCTGCTGCTGCTGTTGCTGCTGCTGCTCCTCAAATTCGGGGTACCGACGGCGGAGCTCGAAGAACACATCACTGGCGAGATCCTTGAAGCGGTTCTTGGGTAAAGTCGCCAGCTTCTGACGAGCTTGGTTGCGCTTGGGGTGAAAGTCGTCGCGAACGGGGAGAAAGGGCGCTGTCGTCAGCACACAGCTTGCATCATACCACTCACCAGCATTGTCGGCCGACCCGCGCTCCACCGAGATGCGGCGCATGAGCTCGTCGTACACATCAGTGCTGAGCTCGAGGAATTGCAGTCGTGTTAACCGTGTGAGCTTTTCTCGTGCGCTTGCTCGGGCGGTAGGAGATTCTGCGTGTGAGCTATAGCTTCAAGTGATCACCCACCCTTGTCAATCCATGATGCGAGAAAGTCTTTGAGCGCGCGCCAGTGGACCCAGGCGACCTCCTTTGTGTCCTTCTTGTCCGGGCGACGAGATCCGCTCGTCTGGCGGGGCACTTGTCCGCCTTGTCCGCCGCTCGGGTGGTGGCCGTGTGCTCCGCCATTTGCCTGGGGCAGCCCCGAGTTCTGGGCGCGCGGAGAGTTGTTGCTTTCGAGACGTGTGTACCCCGGACGAGGCATCGTCATGGTTGCCATGCCGCTCGTGGCGTTGCTGTAGTTGGAGTGTTGAGAATATCCTCCGAGAGAGTGTGCAGCTGAAAGAGGGGCGGGCGACATGGGCGCACCGTACCGCGTGCCCATGTTGGCAGGCGGGGGATAATTGGGTGGGAGGGTTTACGGGCGAGTGTGTGCGTGTGCTCGGCGGCGGACGAGGTGCGTTGTAGGGAGAAAGGGCAGTAGGTGGGGCCGACGCGCGAGGACAGCAGGCAGAGGAAGCAAGGGACGGCTGAAGGGAAAAAAAAGCCGGCGAGGGGGAGGCGGCGTGTGTGAGTGAGATGAGAGTACCGTGGGAGTAGGACACGATACGGCGTGGCAACGGGTCGGATGGGCGAAAGGCGCCGAGTTTGATAATTCCCTACGGTGAATCAAGTGTTCGGAACAACAGAGAACAGAGTTGGCGATGGCGGCGACGACGATAGAGCTTCTTTTTCAGAACAATGTTGACTCTTTCGTTTGTTTTGCACTCCAGGCGTGGTTTGTGATTGAATGAGTAGGGTTTGTCCAAACCAGCTGGCCCAGGTGGTGGTGTGGTGGCTAAAAGGTGGCGTCCAGGACCCTGTTTGCCTCGTGCAAGAGACGGAGGAGAGTGATAGAGCGGGAGCGAAGAGTGAGAGAGTGTAGGTGTTGGTGTTGTTGTTGTTGACAAGACAACAATGGAATGTAAAAAGAGAGTGGAATGATGGGTTGGGTGAATGGAAAAAGAGCAACAAGCACCGAGATGAGATTGCAACAGGCCAACAGGGCAGCAGAAGCAGAAGCGTAGCGTAGCGGGGATGTATGTTGTAGAGTGGGGGGCCGCAGCGCAGAGGGGAATATGGAATCCGACGACGAAACGAGGGCTCGACGACTTTGACACGCGGCGCAAGGACACTTTGGCTTTCAACTCCGCCGAGCGCACGAGCAGTAAAGTGAGGTAAGGGATTGAGCACGAGGTTTATTGTCTCTTCGATGGAGTTGTTCTTGGCGTCGCTGTCGTTGTGATCGTTGACACTGTTGAGATCTAAAGCGAGATGGAATCGGAACAACAAAGACAGATTTGTTTGTTTGTTTGTGTTTCTGGGTCCTATTCTATTCTTTCCATTCTGCACAAAGGCAAAGCTGGCATCTCCCTCATCTCTCATCTGAAAGGGCTGGCGGCTTTGGTCCAACATTGCTATCAACGAAAGTAGCCAGGGGCACGATGCAGAGGGGACCAAAGAGCCAAGGGGGGGACCATTAAGGTTTCCTGAAGAAACATGCAGCCTCCTGGTCCTGGCTGTCCTGGCCTAAACACATTATGGAACCCAATCAAAACAAGGTTTACAGCGTTTTGATTAGCTAAACGACCAGCCCCCGCGCGCGTCCTAATCCTTCGGGCTATTTTGACAATGTTGCTCGCTATTATTATGGAGTGTCAACAAGGCCGCTATCTCGTTTGTTTGTAGGCTGATGCACAGAAGCGACAGTCGGATGGCACAATGGTAATAACAGAAGAGACTAAGACGGTCAAGACCAAGCACTGAGGGGTGTGCTGGCTTGCTTCCCACGACGAGAGCCGCGGTTATCACCCCGATCAGATCAACGGCGGGAGACTGCTCCGTGAACTAGGGCTTGCCATGTCCGCCAGCTACCGCAACATGAGCTCATGAGCTGTTCGACCGCGGATGAGACAGAACGCCTATGACTCCGATAATGCTACCCGAGTTCAAGTGGGCTCGGCTGAATGTCAGACAGGACCGGGTCTGGTCCGTAGATCGGCACCTGCAGCTCCTGGCCGCTCCTGGCGACGTTACGACGCCGGCGATGATGTTCGGAGGTCTCGTTAGTAGAGGGCAAATGTTAGCACAACGCGAGCCTAGCCGCCTCATCTCGATACTCGTACATCTCATATCCCAACCGCCTCAAGACCTAGCCATAGATCTCAGCATCGAGACCCAGACCTCCGCTCCACCCTTCTCCCGGACCAAAGAGGCCAGCCCACGACGCCGGCTCGACAAGTTTGGTATCTGAGGTCAGCGGGTATTCAGAGAGGAACCGGGTACCCACCAAGTTCAAGAACACCGAGCGCAACGGTTGCGAGCGCCATCGCGTCACCACGGTTGTCGCCCTCGACGACCCACGCCGCGACCGCGCCCGAGGGCACGTCGGCGAGCGCGGCGAGCAGGCGACGGGTAAGTCCCGCACCGGGGAGGAAGGGCGGGTATGTCGTTGATGCCGGGGCAGACTGCGAGTCGGGGTCAATGTTGAGGCGAAGCGGCGGGAGCATCGCGAGGCGTGTGAGCGCCTTGTGTCCGCTCTCGGCCTTGAGGATCGCCTGGTGCGGTGTCCTGCTGTCAGCTACGCCGCAAAAAAGGAAGCTGAATCTAGTAAGACTCACAAGAGCTGCGCGTCGTCCTGGTTTGCGGCGTCGAGGGAGGTGAGCACCAGCGCGAGGCCGGCGGCGTACTCGTGAACCAGGGCTGAGATGAGCGCAACGTGCTCGTCTTTCTTCTCCTGAAAATATCAGCAATCCGACGTAAGCTTATGCGTACCTTAAGAGTAGGTGCACGCTGCAGGAGAACGTAGGTGTTGCCATTACCGCCGTACACTGTCGTCAGCGTCTTGCACCTTCCACCCTTCCATTCTTCCCCCTTCCAAGCTTCCATTTGCCCAGCTGGTCCCCCTTCGGATCCCCCTCCATACTCACGCTCAAGACCACCAGTCACAAGACCGCCATTATCCCGCCCAACAAACGGCGCAACCGTGTCTCCGCGCCCGAGGAAGGCCACGCGCTGCAGGCCGAGGGAGGTGACGAGCAGGTCGGCGGCGAGTTGGGGCACGTTTCCGAGCGAGACCGCGGGCTGCGGTTAGCATGATGCAGAGAGACAATGAGTGCAGAGCACGGAAAGAAGAGAAGGCAGAGCTTCTGCGCTTGGATTGCATAAAGCTCAGGTTACTTTCCACTGTCGCTGATCGGCAGCGAAGGTGTAGCGAGAGCGCACTCACAATCACGACCGTCGCGCCGCGCAGGGCGGACGCGTCAAATCCGTCGACGGGGTAGAGGGGGCCTGTAGACGAAGAGGCCATCTTGGGGTTGAATGAGTGAGGTAGTTGACAACAAGCAGGTAAAGGACGCCTACAAGTCGTAAGGACGCGGCGACATTGGCGTCGCGACAATGACGCCAGCGACCAACTTTCTTCACTGGAACCACGTGGCAGGTGGTCGCGCCCAAGTGTCACCCACACACATTGCTCTCCTCCACCACTCCCATGCTCTTACTCTTGCGCTCTATGTACTCTCAGATGCATATCTAACAGCATTACAATCCCTACTTGTGCTATGCGTTTTACTCCTTTTACACTCTATCCCCTCCATCACCTTAGGCGCAGAGGAAATTCCGGTAGGCGACATTGTCAGTCTCCTCGACAAAGGGGTAGCCAAGCTCCTCGAGGAACTCGTTGAGCTCTTGGTCGTCAGCCGCGCCGTTGGGCGGGGGCTGGAGACCCACGAGGACCTTGCCCACGTCGGCGCCGTGGTTGCGGTAGTGGAAGAGGGAGATGTTCCAGTCGGGCTTGAGGTTGCCGAGGAAGCGGCCGAGGGCTCCGGGGCGCTCGGGGAACTCGAAGCGGAAGATGCGCTCGTACGCGAGGGCCGAGCGACCGCCGACGAGGTGACGCAAGTGCGACTTGGCGAGTTCGTTGTCGGTCAGATCCGCGCCGACAATGCCCATCTTGCCGAGGTCGGCGATGATCTCTGCCACCTCGGCGTCACGCTCCTCTGTCGAGGGGCCAGATGCCTTGGAGCTCGCCGTCTTGAGGAGGAACGAGCAGATGATGTAGCCACCCTCGGACGACGAGTAGCGGTACGAAAACTCGGTAACAGCACGGGGGAGGAGGTACGAGTGCAGCTTGATGAACGATCCAGGCTGCTCCGGCACCTTGAAGCTCATCAACACCTCACGGCGCTCTCCAATCTCGGCACGCTCGGCCACGAAGCGCAGACGACCAAAGTTCATGTTACCACCAGAGACGACGGCGACAAACTTCTTGCCAGAGTCCCTGAGGCCGTTCCTGCTAATGTGCGCCTTGAGGCCGGCGAGGGCAAGGGCTCCAGACGGCTCAGGGATCGAACGGGTTTCTAAATGTCAATAATGAACACTTTGCACCACTCACCCTCAAAGACGTCCTTGATAGCGGCACAGATCTCGTCATTGTTGACAATGACAATGTCGTCGACAAACTCCTGGCAGACACGGAAGGGCTCCTCGCCAACAATGCGGACCGCGGTACCGTCGGCGAACGGTCCGACCTCGTCGAGAAGGACACGGTGGCCGGCCTTCAATGAACGGGCCATGGCGTCGCCGTCGACAGTCTCAACACCGTAGCACTGGATGCCAGGACCAGCGACTCGCTTCATGTACGCAGCGATACCGGCGGTAAGACCACCTCCGCCGATGGCGCTGAACACACCGTCGAGCGAGTTGGGGTCGGCCATTTGGCGACAGATCTCCATCGCAACTGTGCCCTGGCCGGCGACGACGTAAGGGTCGTCGTACGGGGGAATGAACGTCAACCCCTCGGCCTCGGCACGGCGGAGACACTCGGCCTTGGCGCCGTCAAAGTCCACGCCGTGCAGGACCGCCTCGCCTCCCAATCGCTTGACATTGTTCACCTTGATCGACGGCGTAGAGATGGGCATAAGAACTGTCGCCTTGATACCGAGTGCGCTCGCAGAAAGAGCCACACCCTGGGCGTGGTTTCCGGCCGAGCAGGTGATGACACCCTTCTTCTTCTCCTCCTCGGTCAAGCTCGCCATCATGTTGTACGCTCCACGGATCTTGAACGAGAAGACGGGCTGGAGGTCCTCGCGCTTGAGCCAGATGTCGCACCCAAGACGCTTGGAGAGGTTGACCGCATGTGTGAGCGGAGTCTCCTGGAGGTTGAGCGGGGCAGAGTACACCTTGGCTGGGGGGTTAGAACATGACGGGGCCGGATATACGCACACATGAGGATCATACGCAGGTAGTCTGGCACATCTCCGCGCGGTGACGCCTCGAGATAGTGTGGGGGAAGCTTCTCGTAGAGGTGAGCAGGGAGGGCCTCATCATCGGTGTGCTTGGGGGAGAACGCGGGAAGGGGCGCCGACGAGGCATACTCGATGGTCGACGGGTTGTGAGGAGGCGACTTTGCGAGTGGAGACAATGAGCCAGTCGCGCCTGCGCTCACGTTTGTGCGTGCCCCGCCGATGGGTACTGGGATAGCTTGGCTCGTCATTGTTAGAATGTGTGTCTTGTTTAGTGAATGTCAGAAAGTAAGAAGAGATAGATGTAGAAGAGCGAGCGAGATAACGATATCTCTGCTGGTCGTCGCTGGTCGTTGTCGAGTCTGTCGAGTCGAGATCGAGCTGTACCATTCGACTCACCCGCCAGCCGGTTGCCAGTTGTCATCCTGAACAGAGCCTGAACCTGAACACCGACTTTTTTTTTGGAATATCCCACCCAGGCTGGCCTGGCTGGCCTGGCTGTAATGACTCCAGCTACTCCAGTACTCCATCCAAGCTCCACGCCAAGTCATACACGGGGGCCCACCAACCAGGCATTAAACGGGGGGTATCAAATAATGTACACGTGGTCTCAAGCGAGAGTGCTGTAATGCTTTGGCAACAGACGGTTATTAGGAAATGGTCCGGTTGTAAGCTGTGAGTAAGCCTTGATGATTATGTAATATTGCACTATGATGACATGCGCTATTACCGCGTGTCTCACCACCATACAAGATAGCACCGTAGCACCACCAGGCCAGTCAGCCATCCATCCAGAGACCCACTCGGCCACTCTGTACAGTACTCGCAGTGCTCTCTTGGTGCTCGAAACGTCCGTCCACACCTCTCCATCTTTCCATCTCCATCATCTATCCATCCAGCATTGCCTCCCACCTCGACCACCATCATCATCTTAACACAATCTTATCGTCTTGCTCAGCTGCCCTTTATCCTTTCTTCAAGCAAACAGGTCAATGAGATAGAAACATTGCTATTGCCTTATCAACGTCAACAACCCTCATCATGGCTCCGCCGTCGACACAGAGCCCAAAGGCCCTCCATTACAACGCCAACCTCGGCGCTGCACTTGTTCGTGGAGCTTGGTCAGACCCTGCTCCGGGTGCAGCCCCAAACGGCACGGCGCTCTCGTGGAGTGAGCTCATCCGCAAATGGGGCAAGCACACGGGTGGAAGTGAGTGTCTAGAATGTGTGAATGCCCCAACTGACTTTCAGACACGGAGCTTGTCCACAATGTTCGGAACGTGTCGCTCCTCGACATGAGCAGTGCAAGCCACGTTCGTGCGTCTTCGGTCCAGAACGGCTCTTCAGAGTCCTCTGCCGACGGTGCATCGGGATCGGCATCGTCCTACGTTCATGTCCAGTCTGCGTCGGGAAATGCGCCGACTGCCCCCAATGGCGCCACACATTCGCGCTCAGCCTCAGGCTCTCATCACCTCCACCACCCGGCTCCACGCCCGTCACCGCCACATGCCGACGGAGAGGACGGCGCGTGCTGTCACGGTTGGGTCCGCGGCACCAACTGGAGTCGCGCTATCGAGGGGCCGCCAGCAGAGGAGGTCCGGCAATGCGCTCGCAGTCTCGAGGGCATGCTTTCTGGATCTGGACTGGGGCAGAACGAACGGTTATCAGCTGTCTTGACATTGGCGTACTGTCTTCACGCCCTCGGCGATCACGAACGAGCACTCGCGGCTTACGACCAATTTGACTGGACTTCGTCCCCGACGGCTGGTGTGGTCGAAGGTGACGCCGCCATTGTCGAACGTGTCCGCGCGCGAACCTTTCAGGGAATCTGCCTCGAGACGACACATCCGTCGGATTCTTCGCGTGCGCTCGAGTGTTACCTCGACGCTGTAGCGCTTCTGGATCGACTCGCAGCGTCACCCCTAGGAACCCCAGCGTATCTCCTGCCACCCAACGCAGTCAAGGCCATCGTCCCCAGCCTAGACACGCAGCGCGAACTCTTGCGCCATATCTCGACCGCCCTCACTCGTGCGACAGTAATCTCAGCACGCGGACCGGATACACATTTCACACTCCGTGTTTTGCGCACTTACCACGCTTTGGCCGTAAACTGGACTGGGTCTAATTTCCGCGCCAACCAGCGCCAACGCATGATGGGGTTGTATCTCACCGCCCTGCAGTCATCATACCCGGCATCCGGAGCTACTGCACCAGTGCCCCACCTACTCGCAGGCGGTGCCCCGGAAAAGTCGGCAAGGGCAACATGGCGCGTAGAGGTGCTCGAGGCGATGCGGACCGGTCAACGCATGCTGGGCGACACTACATCGTTCCCCAAATCTGGCGATGTCAACGAGGCGGTTACAGAGTTTGCAGACCAGATCGCCGGCTTCCCTGAGCTAGCGCCGACTTTAACTGCCGACGTTGTCTCCATCCTCTGGTGGGGCACGACCCTCACGTTCCAGTCTCAGTCGATCCTGCGACACTTGGTGACACTGTTGAGTCCCTCGGGTGACCGTACCGAGGCACGGCGGACATTCGAGCTCTACGTCCAGGTCGTCCTCAAGGCCCGCCAGACACTGGATCCCGACTCGACGCTGTCGCTTGAGGTCCACCCGACAGACATGGAGGGGATGCAACCAGTCGAGGAGGAGTCTGCCGAGGTGGAGCGGGCACTCGTCGAGCTGGAGCACGGAATGGACACGGACGAGCAGTTTGCCTCGACGCTGTTGACGGGCGCCGAGCTGCTGCTTCGCGCGTTCAACGACTCGGAGGAGGCGTGGCGGTATGCTGTGCTTGCTGGAAAGGTTGTCAAGCACGACCGCATCAGTTCAAAGCTCGCCGCGAGGGTGGAGGAGGTCAGGGGCAATGTCCGACTGGCCATGTCGACGAATGGTGAGTTACTATTGTGGAGTGTGCTGACAGTCAGTTGCTAGCCCGACAGAACGGCCCGTGTTCCAGTCCCAGGCTATCAAGCATCTGCTTGCGTCGACTGTGCTGGACCCGACATCGTGCGACTCGTTCTACAACCTCGCGTACGCGTACGCTACAGCTCGGGAGATCGAGCCCGCTGTTGATGCTGTCCGCTCAGCGCTCGAGCTCAATCCTCAGAGTGTCTGTTCATGGCATCTTCTCGCACTCCTGTTCACAGCGCAGGGCGACTGGAACGCGGCTTACAGGGCGGGCGAAGCGGGCGTCGGATTGTGGGAAGCAGACGATGAGGCGATTGCTGCCGACGAGGCAGACAATGCCGCCGAGACTGGCGCTGCAGTGGGACCGCACCCGCTGCTGCTTCCGACGGGAGAAATCATTGCCCCGCAGCCGACACCGCCCCAACGCCCCTCGCGATTCCGCCGCCTCGAGACTGTGATCCAGCTGCGAATGACGCTCAACGTCATCGCCGAAAAGCTGCACGGGCCCGAGGTCGCGCTCGAGAAGCACCAGCAGCTGTTCTCGTTCTTCTCGCAGCGCACCGAGCTCCGCGGACCGCGATCGACTGCTGCGTCAGAGTATGGCAGCGGGTACAGCAATCCGCCGGCCAACCTCGGCGACAGCTATGTCCTCACCCATCCGGCAGACGTACACGTGTCCCCGCCCTCGCCGCAATCAGTCCCTGGGCAGCTTACGCCCTCGTCGGCAGCTGACAGCTCGGCAGTCGCGTCTGATGCCGAGGGCGGTGAGCGCCGCGTGCACATTGCCGCGCCCTCGGCCGGGAAGAAGAAGCTGTTCCCGAAACACCTCCATGTCCCCTCTGTTGCGCGCCAGCACATGCGCGCATCGAGCGCGTCCCAGTCGTCTCGCGTCACTGCTGGAGACGGGAACCGGTCCGTGTCGTCGCCGGCAAACATCCAGCGGGACCGCACTGCGTCGCAGTCGACACTTGCCCTCTCCGTCGCGCCCACAGCGGTGCACTCGCACTACCGCGGCGCCCGCGGATCAGTGCCTGCGCCGCCGCCGCCGCCAAGGAAGCTCGAGCGCCGCCCAGCAGCCGAGGAACGCATCCTCTCCGACCTGTGGCTCATGTCCGCCGCCTCCTTCCGGCGCGCGGGCAAGCACGCGCAGTCGCTGGTGGCCATCGAGGAGGCGGAGAACCACGACCCCGAGAACCCGAGTGTGTGGGTCCAGCTCGGCC
This sequence comes from Apiotrichum gracile, assembly GCA_001600335.1. Lineage (NCBI taxonomy): Eukaryota > Fungi > Basidiomycota > Tremellomycetes > Trichosporonales > Trichosporonaceae > Apiotrichum > Apiotrichum gracile. Next base: position 3,603,853 of record BCJO01000003.1, on the reverse strand, counting down.
TTTTGCAACTCGCAGAGTTCGGCCCCGCGTCCGGCGGCGCCGACGCAATCAAGGCATTCACAAAAGCGCTCCTCCTCAGGCCCGACTATCCCCCCGCCGTCGTGTGCATGGCACGCCTGAACATGGCGCAGGGCGACGTCGACCTCGCGCACTCGCTTCTGTGGCAGCTCACCGAGGACCGAGGATGGGACGTGCCCGAGGCATGGGTCGCGCTCGCGCAGGCCGTGGAGAAGCAGGGCCGCGCGCCGCGCGCAAAGGAGTGTCTCCTCGAGGCGCTGCGGTTGGAGCGCAGCAGGGCGTGTAGGCCGCTGGGGGATGCGTTGAGGAATTAGGATACTTTCGGGTTGTTAGAGATGCGATACAGTGCAGATATATGTCTTGCGCGCGTGCGGGTACTGATGGGGTGTCCTCTGTTCAGTGAACCCTAGAATGTGAGGGAACTTTCACGACTTGTCCACCCTCGGCCACGCTATTGATCACTGACAAAGCGCACTGTTCTCGCTGTCCACCACGCCGTTACTCACGACTCTCGTCTCCAATGAAGCCACTCTCCACCACTCTCCGCCCAGCTCGCCACGAAAAAGAGAACAGAGACAACGTCTCCGTACGTGCTCGCACGCTGAGTCGAACAGCGGTCAGCTCAGAATCGCAGTAACAACCACAACGAACGGTGATAACCACCTACACTATACGAGCTTACGTGAGCCGTGGCGCTGCGGTCGTCTCCCCTGGGGCCAGCGGACAGACGGCATCAGCACCATCGTGAGGGGTCGGGGCCTAACGAGAGCGAGTGCAGAGTGCAGCCGGCCACGAGCAAGTGATTCACGACTGGCTACCCTCCCCCGCCCGACCCCTTGGGGAGGCCTCATGCCTCGCCCTCTGTCCCCTCCGATACCATGACTGGCAAGCCCAGCTGCGCCCAACAGCTCCTCAGCGCCAAGCGATCAGCACACTAATAGTCTAGTGGTTAGGATGCTTCTCTTCCAGGCGAACAAGAAGCGGCCGGTGTTCGAATCACCGTTAGTGTAGCAGCTCCGAGGAGCGAGCCTTTTTAGGTGTGGGGGGTGAGGGTTGGGACAGTTGGAAGGAGCGGGAGGTGTAGGATGGAGGATATGTCGATCTACAGATCTACAGAAGGGAGGTGGACGAGATGGAAAGTGCCACAATCGCCATCCGCCATCCGCATCTTGAGCCCATCAGGTCACTTGTCCGCAGACAAACCGCAACAGCGAGCCGAGCTCGCTGAACAACACGGAGCATCCCGTGCCCCGTGGCCCAGCCATACACCTTCCCTCCTTTCAAGCCCTCCGACGCTCAACGCCACTCCCCGCCTTTGCCCAGATACATCGTTGGTGAAACGGTATCATGCGTCGTTGCCATCGACGCGGCAGGGGTTCGACTCCCTTACGATGTAGACGCTGCGAGCGGCGGTTGCTTTTTCTTGCTCGCGGCGGGTGGGGATGGGGGATGTTAGGTGAGGGCGCGGGGTGAGGTGGGGGGTGAGGTGGCCAGGAAATGCCTGCCTTGCCGGCTATCGTGCTACCCAACTTCTACACCACTTGCGGCGCCGGCTATGTCTTGAGGAGGCGATATCGTCATTCGTCTAAGCCCGCATTCCCCTATTAGGCGACGAACGAGATGGTGCGGTGGACAGTGAGTGGCGCCACGAGCAATTTTATCATGTTTTTCTTGATTTTTCTTTGATTTTCATCTTATCTCGTTCTGCGCTCGTCAAGTCACAACTTGGCCTCGTAGCCAGGAGTACGCTGACAAGAGTGGCCTAATGTGTCTCTCCTGTAGTAGGTTCTAGCCAGCGTGTACCGGGACCTGTGAATGAGGCTGCCTGGCGGGAAAGTGGACGGAGCTGGGTCAAATCCAAATGTTCACATCAAGGTGATGACGGACACTCAGCATGTTCGCAGCGCGCACTACCCGCGTGAGAGCGAGTGGGTAGACCAACATTGGCCGGAGTCTCAGCTGACTGCAGCGAGAACGCCGACTGCGACTGATGTTCTGCGACACCAGTCCTCAGAGACGGCCCGAGCCACAACTCCGGGGATATCAAGTGAGGTGCTGGTATCGGAGCCTCTCAGCTGCATCTCGAGCAACTCCACGCTGCAGCATGTATGTATACTGCATCTGGCGATGTGCCGATGAGATGACATGGATCTGCTGGCTGCGCTCCCGGGACTTCTGAGGCATGGCCAGCAATGCCCTTGCGACTGGCAATCCTGCCCATGTCAGGAGACTCAGTCGGGTCCAACGCAAGCGAGATCTCGACGCATGTGCGGCCTCCCGCGGGTGCTCCCCTCCTCCTCAGTACCTCGGCACAATGCAAGATCTACATGGCTCTAATCTACTCGCGCCCCAGCACACACTTTTCGACCCAGTACTCGTGGATCCTGCAGTCGCCCGACAGCTCGGGGTGGAAGGACGTGACGAGCTTGCGGCCCTGGCGGAGCATGACCTGCGGGATGCGTGCCGGGTCCGCGGGGCCGAGGCGCTCGTCGTCGGCCGGGGGTGCGGGGACATACTCTGCCGGCAGGGTGGCGAGCACCTGCGCGTCGCCGGCGTACGAGTGCACGGCCGGCGCACGGATAAAGATGGCGTTGAACGGCACCTCCGGGCTCGACAGCCCCGGCACGCTCAGCGCCGCCTCGAAACTCTCCAGCTGCCCGCCGTACAGGTTGCGCCACACGCGCAGGCCCGGCATGCCCCCCCACCCGCCCGTGTCGCCCTTGCGCTTGCCGCCGCCCACGCCGTCGCCGTCCGCCATGAGGATCATGCCCGCGCACGTGCCGTACACCGGCTTTGTGGGGTCCGAGACAAACGCCTGCAGCGCGGGGAGCATGCCCTCGGTGCGCGCCGCGACGCGCGTGATCGCCGTCGACTCGCCGCCGGGGAGGACGAGCGCGTGGCACCGCTGCAGAGTTAGTAAAATTCGCTGTGGAGGCCTGCCTGCCAAGAACAGGCTGCGACAGAGCTCGGACCCTTGACTCACGGCCAGCTCCTCGGGGTTGCGCACCGCAATGGCCGTGATGGAGTGTCCCTTTGGTCGCAAGCTGGGGTCAGTGTGTGTTAGAGTGGAAATGTGGAGAGCAGCGGGCGCTGGACTGCGGGTGCCGACAATGTCCTCTCCGCTCGGCTCAGGCTGTGGGAGCGGGGTAGCAGTAGCCGTCTGCCTGCTCGGTAGAGGCGCTGCTGAGCGCTCATGGAGGCTAGCTGGTGACCACGAACGGCCCACCCCCGTCCCCGCTGTCCCTGCTCGCTCCGCTGGTCGCCACTCACCGCTCGAGATAGTGCATGTGCTCGATGAACGCGCCCTGGAGGGCCAGCACGCCAATAACAACGCGCTCCGGCAGCGGCGGCTCGATGGTGATGGTCATGGTGAAGAGTGTGATGTCAACAAGGTGAATGCATGCGCTTGCATTTACGACAGAAAAAAAAAAGTCGACTCATCGGATCGTTAATTGCCTACCGTGCTCGGCTAGCTTGGCGCCGCATACCGCGCATATACCGCGGGGTTGATAAGATTGCCACTCTAACGGCGGGCCATGATCCGGGTTGATAGGAGGGGCTGTGGGGTAGTGGAGATGACACGTCATTTAGTCTCTGTATACGTCGGTTGATGGAACTACTACGCAGGTTTATGATTGCGATCGTGTAGAGCATGCAAAGTATGCATGCATGCGTGTATGCAGCAAGTAGAGCGAGCAGATGAGCAACTGCAAGCAGATACGAAGAGCGGTCCTGCCTAATAAACCTGCTGGAATCATGCCGTGCGTGTGGTCCACACACGCATTCTAGCTCCATCTGATCTTGCCGACATGACAGCTTGTGGCGGAACATGTCCGACAACAACTGGCTCACGAAATCTAGAGAACATTCTTATAGCAGCTCACTCAGTTGCCCTATCAATGCATCCGGGCGGAGCTCGCTGTTCGCTGCTTGCTCGATACCGAGTACTCGAGAGCACAAACGCCATCATTGGCCATTCAGATGACATCACGAAAACGCCCACCAGAGCCCAGAATCCGACTCGACGATAACCGGCAACCTCCACCTTGTGCGTCCACACTCCGTCGACTGTTGATTTATCAGCATCTCCTAAGTTGTATCGTTATATCGACTCGCGAGACTCGCGGTGTGCTGCATAAAACCCCCTTCATTCTCTTCCCTCCAACAACTCTATCCACAATGCCCGCCCCGCTCCCGTTCCACCTGATTAACGCGTTCGCGCCCCGCCCCCAGGCGTCGGGCAACCAGGCCGCGGTCGTGCTCGTCCCCGAGTCGGACGCGCGCAGCGCCGACGACGCGTGGATGCTCAAGACCGCCGCGGACTTCCAGCTCTCCGAGACCGCGTACCTCGTCCCCCTTGAGGCAGACGCCGAGGCGCCGCTGTACGGTCTGCGCTGGTGGACGCCCGAGGATGTATGTACTCTCTCACGCTCGCGCTGACGGACAGGAAGTCCCGCTGTGCGGACACGCGACGCTCGCGGCCGCCTACGCGCTGTTCAACTACGTGCACCCGACCGCGACGCGGCTGCGCTTCAAGACGCGGTGGCGCGGCGAGCTGGGCGCGACGCTGGTGGGCGAGCGCGGGCAGGGGGCAAGGGTACAGCTCTCGCTCCCCGTGACTGCGTGCGAGGCGGCGCCCCAGGGGTGGGCGGACATTGCCGTCAAGGCTGCCGGCCTCAGTGCCGCGGACGTGCTCGCCGCCAAGTCGTTTGACTTTGGCCGCCGCGCGCTCCTCCTCCACCTCAAGGACGGCGTGGATATCGCCAAGCTGGACGTCAACACCGCCGCCCTGCTGCCCACCCTCGACTCGGCGGTGCTGTACACCAACATCCTCCCTAGCACCACCGACGCGCTCGTGGCCAACCTGCGCGTGTTCGCCCCCGGGCTGGGGATCGACGAGGACCCCGTGGTGCGTACCTGATGTGCTTCGCTGCTGACAACAGACTGGCTCGGCATGGTCCGTCGTGGCGGGATACTACCTCGCTGGCGACGGGCGCGCGGCAGTGCAAGCTGCGTGTGGCGGCGCACCGAAGACCATTGACGCGCGCCAGGTGTCCAAGCGCGGCGGAGCCATGAGCATCGAGCTCGACGGCGAGCGCGCGCTGCTCACCGGCCAGGGGTGGCGGTATGGCTACGGCACGCTCGAGGCGTTTGATTAGGTCTGCGATGGAAGTAATTATTGGTTTGGATGCCATTGTTGGACTCTGGCCAGCTAGTGTGGAGGAAGGAGACGTCAGAATGGATAGTGGATAGTCAGGCGGAGATGCACACTACCTTATGTCAGTGTCTGCTGCCATATCTTGCGAAGCTCTCCGAGTTCGGCTCACACCTCCCCGCCGTGAGACACCCACAAATGTCCTAGCACCGCGCAGAACGGCCAGATCCCCATGGGCGCGTGAGGAGGTGGATGCGGCATGCCGTGGCGAAGGCAGAGCTGGTCAGAAGCAGCAGCGAGGGGCGGAGGCGGTCGCCGCTTCGCCGCGGAACCTCAAGATGATTACCTATCACTTGTGACTGATGTCTGCGACGGCCAAACTCAAAGACGATCAGACGCCCACGCAACTCCTCACCGTCGGGGACCTCGCATCTGATGTGGCCCATATGCTCTCCAGCCAAAAGTCTCACCATAAAGAGCAGACGAATGATAGACAGTTCATATTAGAGGTAGGGATGGGCTGAGGCCTTTGCCACGCCCCGCCACTCAACAGTACAGCGGGCACGGCGGAGATACCGCTAAGCCCCGCCGCTTCTAGCCCACTGCGCACTGCGTTAGACAGTGACCATCGGCGAGTCGCGCACAAGAACCGCCCAGCACGCACAGAGTCGCGAACCGAGAAATCTTTAGGCCACACACCCAGCACTGCACCTCCTGTCCAAACGCTCAGACCTCGGACAGCGCTCGGACCGTGGAACCGGTGTCTGAGTTCGAGCGTGCATGTCTTGAGGTCTGGCGTGCGTGAGCGCGTGCACTGCTGCGCCACAGCTGGGGCCATGTGTGGTGTTTTGATGTCGGGGCCTGTGGGAGGTCGCACCAATGCCCGTGGGCAATGGCACCGGCCTCGCTCGTTATCTCCAGGATCCAGGAGGCGGAATCCAGAGCTTGGACCCGGAGATCTGTGCGGTTGCAGCCACGTGCACTGTGCGGCTTAGCTCACACTAACTTGATCGATCACAGCATGCACGTATCCCAGCTTCCCATCGAGCATCTTCCCATTCCCATGCACAGGCACTTCTGTGGAACTGGAAACCGACAGGAAGGCACCGTGCGAACAGGACCTGAGTGTGATCCAAATAGTTGGCTGGAGGCTTGGCGCCCTTGGCCCTAGTTGGCTGAATGATACAGGCGAGCTCTCCGCAGCGGCAACGATTCTGTGTACTCTGCAGATTTGTGTACTGGAACCACTGGTGGATCCGATGGAAGCTGCAGTGCAGAACGATAGATACCCACTCGCGATCGCTCGCAGGAAAAATAAAATCAATAAAAATCAGGCGTGTCCTGCACCCTGTGGATCCTGGCTGGCTCAGGAAAACGCGTTCTGCTGGACGGGCAGTGGCGCGTTCTGCCAGCGTCCTGCTTCTGATGCTTGGATGCGAGCACGTTCCTATGTTCCTATTCTCCTTGCGAGCTTGCGAAGCGTGCAAACCTGCGATTGCACGATTGCAGCTTTGCAGACGGCTGCAGCACGAACGACTCTGATTCGCGGGACAGCGGCGGGACGACTAAATGCCCCTGGGAACGCCATGTCGCAGCCATCTCTGCGGTGCAGCGCAAACGCCGCCCGCGACAGTGGGAGCGAGCACTGCGGGACGGAGAGTGCGAGAGTGTGACGGATTGTGCGGTCGCCGGCGAGGTATCAAGACTTGCCACGGTGCTAGCACTGCATAGCTCCAACTCTACTGCTCCACTGCGCGGCACGAGCGTGCTCGTCGGGGATCCAGTCTGCGGGAATGGGTGCCTGTACGTCATGACTGTGTGCATGTGAGTACGAGCGAGCGTTACGCTGTACGCTGGAACGGGAGGCGGCCGTGCTGGCGAGCAGGAGGTCGGATGCAGCGGGTCAGAGGACAGCGGGTCAGAGATCAGACATCAGGACGCGGGACGAGTGTGAGGAACGGAAACAGCCCGTACCGAGCGGCAGTGTCAGTGAGATCAGATCTTGCAAGGTACGTGTTGTGCGTCCTGCGCGTGAGATCAATCTCGCACAGCCAGTTGTATCGGAGCGTCTGTCTGACCCTGGGATCGAACAATGCACAGTCGCCACGGCACAGTCGCCACCTCGCACCGCTGCAAATCTGCAAGGGTGCAGATCCAGCAACGCGCAATGCAAGCCATGAGCATGTGCTCTGTGTCCTCTCTCTGTGGATGTCAATTTGCTGGAATGGAAGAGAGAATCGAACTAAGAGGATAAGCTGAGCGCTAGGGAAATAATCCTTTGCCAGCTTTGTCTGTAGTCTGTTCAGCCATCTCGATCCAGCATCATTGCATGAACCTACCCACAGACCATGCAAGCAATGTTAACCCAGTCCAGTTCCTAATCGTATTAGGATTCGGTTTCTAATCAATTCCAAGCTTGGGCAAATAAGCACTGCCATAGTAGATTACTTTTTACAGCCTGCGAGCTGTTTCAATTGGCTTACACCTCCCACTCGACGCGCACAAAAGGACGAGTACGTAATACAATCTAATGTACAGGCACATTGTGCGGTGTGTGGGGGAAACAAGGCACCAGAGGGGAGAGATTGTCGCGTTTTTCTAATTAGCCAAAAGCTATTTATATTTGAATCGGTATTTACTATTTCTCATTTCTCTATTCAGGGATTTGATTTCATGTATATTTAGGATTTGCCCCTCAAGACACGTCCAAAGTTAATTCAGGGTCCGATGAACCCTAACTATTGTAGAACCGCGCATGACTTTCAGGTCCGCCAGGAATGTCGCCGGCTACAACAAGAGCCCCCAGCCACCCATTCCTGTGATCCAGAGCCACCAGAGACACCAGAGACATGTCTCGCTCTCTCTCGATGCGCTCGTTACCCGCCTCTTTAGAGTACTACTACTATACTACTGCCATGGGGTCATGTACAGTACAGGAAGGAGTAAATTAAATCCTGTTGGCATAGCCTGCCTGGTTGAATGAATGCTCGCTTGGGCCGGGAGGGAGAGGGGGGCTTTGCGGGATATGGTGGCGCATGGTATGCTGGTGCTGGTGCTGGTGCTGGTGCTGGTGCTGGGTGGACTAGCGTTGGCTGGCTGGCTGGCTGGCTGGCTGGTTGATTTCTCTCTTAACCGCCATCTCCCTCTCTCTCTCTCTCCTCTTCTTCACCCCTTTCTCGTTTATCCTCTTTCTCCATCCACCATCAATCCCCCTTTCACTGTAAGTCGCTATCACGATCGATCCGTCCCATCGGCATCACGCACCGCGCTTCCGACGGCGAGCAGCAGTCTGCAACATATTCATCGCATCCTCATCTATCCCTCCTCGATGCGATGAGATCGTACGTAGAGTCGCCGATCTAAGAGTTGCGGCGGAAGGGGGACATTACTTGGGGGGAAAGCTGTCCTCATTGAAACTCTCCTTGCTTCGGCTGGATTGTCGGGGACTTTGATCTCCCATCGACATGCGGACATGCTCCGCTCCCCCCTGCCCCCCTGCTGCGGCTTCTCGTTCTGCTGCTCGTCTCGGTGTCTGCTGTTGTTTCGTTGTTGCTGTGATGGTGTCGGACGGATACTTTATGCTTTGCCATGTCTCGTTGCTGACCCAGTTCCTCTCTCCCCCTCTCGGTCTCCCATGGTTACAATCTACAATCTACGTTAATCTCGTGGTCGCTCACTCGTTGTCATGGCCCTATAAATACTCTTGTTCCCATCCCATCATCTCTCGTTCGTGTCCCCCGACTCGCTCGCTACCCGACACCTGTGTCTCACCATCATCACTACTATCCATCTTGACTGTTCACCACTGTCTTATAACACCTCCCACTGCGTTGTCCCTGTCGCCTTTGTTCGTGTCTTGGCCACACTCGTTGGAACAACCCATCCACACACTATTCCATTGTTCGCTCCTCACTGTCCCCGTTCTTCCACACACATATATAAACACATCCCACACATTATCCTCTCCACCATTGTCACCACCATCTTGACCTCCTTCGCCACTGCCTTACATTGCAACAACAGGCCGAACGCTGGTCGTACGTCATTGTCCCCCCCCTCCCATCGCAGGACGAACCCTCCCACCCATCCACTCGCACCGCGCTAGTCGCTTATCCATTCTATCCTCGTAGCTTGTTACGAACCCTTTCCAGCCCCCCTCTAGTATATTACAAAGTACAAAAACACACGGTCTCAAGATGCGCTCTTTCGCTCTAATCTCGCTCATCCCCCTCCTCGCCACCACGGCCTCGGCCGCCACTCTCCCCTTCTTCCGCAACGGAAACCGCCTCGCTGGTCGTGGCCTGGAGGAGATCAAGCCCAAGGCTGAGCGCCGGTCGCCCAGCAATAAGCGTCTCGTTCGTCGTCGCAAGCACCACCACAACAACTGGGACGACGAGCCCAGCAGCTCGTCGGACTGCAACGAGCCCACCTCTACCAACTCTTGGAACAGCACCTCTGTTGCTCCTACCTGGACACCCACAAGCTCCCCCAACGTTCCCTCGTCGACCAACACCTGGGAAGAGCCCAGCTCGACCAACACCTGGGACGACAACAGCTCGACCGACTCTTGGTCCTCGGCTTCGTCTTCGTCGGCCACGCCCTCCCCCTCTGCCACTGGTGGCAGCGGTGGTGGTCTTCCCGCCTCGGAGTGGAAGCTTACGCGCTCCATTTCTGGACAAAACTTCTTTGACGAGCAGTTTTGGCAGTTCTGGGACTACCCCGACCCTACCCACGGCGAGGTCACCTATGTCGACCGCGGTACCGCGTTTGGCGAGGACGCCCTCGCGTCTATTGACGGTGACGGTGACGCCATTATGAGGGTCGAGTCGACACCGGTTGTCAACGGCCCCCGCAAGTCGATCCGTCTCCACTCTACCTTTACCTGGCAGGGCGGCATGGTCATCATGGACGCCAAGCACATGCCCACTGGATGTGGCACTTGGCCCGCTTGGTGGCAGAACGGACCCGACTGGCCCGCCGGAGGCGAGATCGACATTGTCGAGGGTGTCAACAACGGCCAGGTCAACCAGGTCTCGCTTCACACCAGCCCCGGCTGCCGCGCTCCCGACAACATTGAGAGCCAGATGACCGGCAAGCTCGCCCGCGGCAACTGGGACAGCTTTGACTGCGGCTCTGCGGCTACCGCCAACCAGGGCTGTGGTGTCGTCGACGAGGGCAACACTGCCGGCTACGGACAGGGCTTCAACGCTGCCAAGGGTGGTGTCTACGTTCTCACCTGGGACCAGAGTGGTATCGCCGTTTGGTTCCACCCCCGCAGCAACATCCCCGCCGACATTACCGCCGAGAAGCCCAACCCCAACAACTGGGGCTCGCCTGTCGCTCGCTTCCCCGCGTCTACGTGCTCGCCGTTCGAGTTTTTCACCAACCACATCTCCATCTGGGACACTACCCTTTGCGGAGACTGGGCCGGTGCCGACGGTGTCTGGCAGTCTGGTGGCTGTGCCGCCTCGACTGGTTACAACACTTGTCTCGACTACGTTCACAACAACGGCGACGCTCTCAAGGAGGCCTACTGGAAGGTGTCCTACGTCAAGTACTTTGAGTCTCCCACCAGCCACGCGTAGAAGCCGCGTCGTACGAAGCTGGACTTTGTATCATGTTTTCCTTCTACATAGAGTGTGTCTCCTGGGTTTCGCGTGTTGAACATGCATTATTGTGTATTTCTTTCTCTCCTAGATCTAAAGAGTTACAGATCTTAGCGTTCATTGAACAAGGTTGCGGCTGCAGATGTGGGTGGGAATGTGGCCCAGAAGGTTGGTTTCAGTGCCGGTAGCTGTGTCCCGCATTCCGCATACCCCGCGCGGCCATGCGCGCGCAGCACAGCTCGAATCAATGTATCCATGTATCCTAGGCCCCGCTTGTCTCGCACCGCATGGTGACAACTCGGGTCCTTAATATAGCGGCAACGTAATAAGAAGCGAGGGGTGCGTCCAAGAATATACAGGAGCGCGTGGAGAGGAAGAGCAGATGGGTGGGTTTACAGGGCGGTCAGGCAGACCTCGAGGCGCCGAGCTCGCAGTCGTGAGACCCGTATCTGCAAAGCCATACGCTAATGCAAGATCGCCCAGCAACGTAGACAGTCAGCGACGATCGGTCTGGGTCACGACCAGCGGGCCAGCGCCTCATTATGCGCTGCCGTCATCACTCCTCTTCTCGGGCACTTGCTCCCGCGCTGTCTCATCTCCAAGCCAATGCGGCGGGTAGAGTGGACGGACACAAAGTGCTACCGAGGCTTCCAATGTGGCCGTGCATCGCTGCGGAGTGCGGAGAGCGGAGCTGGCGGAGACTGCGAGTCTGCGAGTCTGGGAGTCTGCGACAGGGGACGCTGCCCGCTGCGCGCTGCGGCGAGAATGTGAGCGTTACAAATTACGAACGAGGCACAGGCACTGTCGCGCGCCACTTCCCACCACCGCGCTCGCCGGCCACCGTCCACCACGGCATGGCACGCTCCAGCCCCGGCTTGGCGCGTCTGTTTCCAGCCTCGCTTGGCGCTACATGGGAATATGGGAAACAGGAGATGCAGGAGATCGTAGGGGTGCGGTGAAGCTTTGGCAACGCGGTTGCGAAGTGTCTGGACTCGTGTCGGTCCGAGTGGTCGAGTGGTGCAGCTTGAACAGCAACTTGGTTGGACGTGCTTGACTGGACCTTTGCAGTGTTGACCCTGCCATTCGTCCCATCGTTCAGCTGATAATCTCGCTGTAAGAACGTCGCTGGATGTCTCGAGCTCAGGCTTCAAACTGGCCTGCCTGACACTCGAATGGGTTGAGCCTGGGGGCGCCATCCTGCCACGCGTCATCCACACCTCACCACGGGATCAACTCCACGTGCGCACGCGGACATCCCCCCCTCCCCGCGCCGATTTCTTTGCGTCCCAGCAAGCCCGTGCTCGTCGTCATTGTCGCCCGCTGTTCATTGTCTGCTCCACTGATCCATCGCCTACGACCGCACATCCAGCATGTTCAAGAAGTGAGTACCGCGGTAGGACCTGGAGGGAGTAGCTATGCTGCCTGTTTCGCAAGCTGCAAGCCGCCAGCAACGTTCCGCTGTCCGCGTCTCTCCGCGCTCCGCGCCACTCGCTGCGCTCGCAACGCTCCGCTGACCCCAGGTTCAACCCCAAAGAGGACGTGTCGGGCAGCACCTCGCTCAAGTCGAGTGTGCAGCGCAACATCCGCAACAACCTGATTGCGCAGCTCCCGCTGCTGTCCGCCCCGGCGTACCGCGAGGGCGGCGCGCCTGCCCCCAAGGAGCCAAAGGAGGAGCCGGCGCCTGCGCCTCCGGCAGAGGAGGACGAGTCCAAGGGCAAGGGCGGCAAGAAGGGCGGGAAGGGAAAGGGCGGCAAGAAGGGCGGCAAGAAGCAGGCCGAGGAGGAGGAGGCCGACGACGAGGGCGAGATCACTGTGCTGGATGAGATTTGGCCCAAGAAGGACGCGCTCGGGTTGACAAAGTGGTGAGTATGGGTCACTGGTGCCGGAGTTCGACCCGTCGCTTCTACATTCTGTGTATGCTCGCTCACACCCCAGCCACGACAGGATAAGCATCTACACGGTGCAGTCCGTCCCCATCTTCTTCAACCACTACGACGGCCCGTTCATCCCGCACCTCCGCCTGCTGCACAAGTACCCGACCATGCTGCCGCGCGTGCAGGTCGACCGGGGCGCGATCAAGTTCCTGCTCGCCGGCGCAAACATGATGGCGCCCGGTCTGCTGTCGGCCGGCGGCCAGCTGCCCGAGGGTCTGAACAAGGACGACCTCGTCGCCATCCACGCCGAGGGCAAGGAGCACGCCACGGGTATCGGCCGCATGGCCGCCAGCGCGGCTGAGATCCGCAAGGCCGGCAAGGGCGTTGCTGTCGAGGTCCTCTGCTGGGTTGGGTGAGTCGTGTGTTTGGGTGGTGCTGACGGACAGTGACGACCTGTGGAAGATCCAGACGATTGGTCTCTAGACGGATGTAGCGTGGACAGGGGATGCATCGACACATGGTGTAGACAAGCTGATGAACCGGGTGCGTGGCATCGAAGCGGGCCGTGTCCAGTGCCGAGTCCCGTGGCGATGTCCAGTGACACTGTCCGAACGAACTGACCCGCACGCGAGGCTGCCCGATCTGAATAGAGTCCGCCCGACACCACTAGGCCGCTAAAACTACCCAAAAAACATCAGAGACCCCTGTCGAAGCGGTTACGGTGTTTTCGGATTCATGGCAGACTGCAGATGTCGTGGGTTCGATTCATCGTGTACTGGCCTCCGGGTAGTTGTCTCGGGGTGCGCAAGGCTGATCCGGGTTGGCCACCTGGGGACTTGCGGGGCCACACCTTTTGCTGTTTGCCCCAGTTTCTTCTTGTTATGCGCGCTGTTGGTGCGGTAGTGCGGTGGTGCGGTGGTGTGCCGGTGTGATCGGTGCGATGGGCATGGTCTCGGATCTCGGAACTGGAGGGCGCAGAGCGGAGAGTGAGCGCGAGAGTCGGATGTCGGACAGTAGGCGCCATCTGAGCTCACAGGTGCTGTGCAGAGCTCATGTAGCGCTGTAGCCGCTGATCCTCAGAGGTTGGGACGCGCTATGCGATGCACACGAGAGACGAAAGAGGTTGGAATCATCGTGGACATTACGAGGAGCGTAGATGGGCACATGCTCGGGATAGACAGCATCAGCCGCCCGAACGGGCCCGGCGCAGGCAACAGCCCATATTGCGTCAGGTCGAATCCTGTCGACAGATGGTGATCGCCATCAGTGCACTAGGGCTGATCGCTCGTCAGATCCTGCCGATGCTGAACATCTCTTTTGTCTCTGATCACTGTTCGCTGGCATGGTGTCACAATCGTAGGGTGGTATGCGACGGGTACGATTGAGGGCCATGATGTGCCGGTAGTCTCATCCACTCGTTCTCCACCATTATTATTTCCTACGCAACAAGTCGACTGCAATCATCATGCACAAAGTGATTGAACGCCATCGCCGTCATAAGCGACCAACTCTGGCGATCTGACGCCAAGGCCACACACCCCCTCACACTCCCTGGGTCCCTCCGATGGAGTCAGCCAGGGCGAGCCGTCTCATATCGGGGTTAGAGGCTGACGAGCTAGGAGGATAGGAGATTTGATGTTGGCGCAAGGGCAATTTGGACTGTGAGCTGTCTGCTACTTGTCCTTGCTGTTGCGCTGTTGCACCAGTCCTTTGCAGAAAGTTTCTTGCCTACTAGCGCGTACACGTGCACATCCGTTCGACATTGCGGGTTGCTGTTCTCGGACTTGAACAGCACACCATTCTGAGACGCGTCGGAGTTACAGGGGGCGTCGAGCGAAATCGCACCCAACCCTCATGGCGGGGATATGGTGTCGCGTGTCGCTCACCTAGCGTGACTGCTTTGTTTTTCGCTCGCCATTGCCCGTCGTACGATCTGCAGATCTGAACCGACTGCTGGACGTTTCATTGCTTGATGGTTTGATGCATGCGCAGGACTAACCGCTTCGGCGAGGAGCAGTTCGCTTCATGCTTGTGTCCTCCTGTCCTCCTGGGACGATCTGATCGCTCGACCCATTGCACCATTGCCGTCCTGTCCATCCGATATCCCTCCGCCCTCCCCATTCGTCCACCGTATCGGCCCATTGATCCATTGATCTCGCCACCGCTCCCTGTCGTGTCCTGGTGCACGGCCCGAGACCAATTTGAGCAACTGGGACATCGGCTGTCTGATCCTGTCAACACGCATCGGGCCACCTTCGAGCAGCGAGCAACAAGCTGTATATATCCCCATATAGCCTCGCGTCCGCTCGCCTCGCCCACCTCGTACTCACACTCTTATACAGCTTCCCAAGCCTCCAACTTTCAGTGACCTGTTGACAACCTCGACCCGGACCGTACCCCACCCACTCTCCCCACCCTCCCCTCCGACCGCATTCCCGATCGCCCCCACCACCCCACCACCCCACCACCCCACACCTCCGCCACGCACCTGAGCCCCTCGACGCCCGCAATTTGCTGCCAACCGATCAAGGCAGCGAGACCGAACCGGACGAGACACCCACCGCAAATAGCGTTCTGTGCCGTTCTGTGCCAAGATTGCCTGAGCTCTGAGCATCCTTGGCCACTCTGAGCCTGAGCCTGAGACGCCAGCCTGAGACGCCAGCCTGAGACGCAACCTTAGCTACGCCTGCGCGATATCCGCAGCATCCTCCCGACCACCGACCACAGGTTGCATAAAAGCTCAAACGTGCAGACAGCTCTGCACTGTTTTCTCTTTTGCAATCACTTTTACAGCTGTTCACTACGACCCGAGAGATTCGGAAACCACCCCACACTCTTTTGTTCGCGTCCACTCCCTTTTGTTCTCCTCGCTGCGTCCCTTCTCTTTCTCCTTGTCGCACTCTATTCTCGTTCTTGTTTGCCTCTTCACGATGGTCTCGAGCAGCACCCACCCGTGAGTACAAACACCTCCCTCGCCACCGCACCCGCTTACCTCCAGGTCCGCGCCTCCCCCCCACCGCGCCAGGCGTCAGCGCCCACACCTCGCCCGCCTGTCCGCCTTGATTCCCTCGAGCTGGTCTCGCAAGGTGCAGGTCATCAATGTGTCGCCTCCCGAAACCCCGCTTCGATCCCTCCTTATCCCCACGGAGGCGTGCGAAGACAAGGACTCGAAGCCCACCCCGATGTTTGTCGAGCCCGAGCGAACCCACGTTGAGCGCTTGGCTAGCCGCTGCACGCCGCTCACCACCCCGACTTCAGCCCGCTCGCCAGCACTGGGACTCTACCACCCCCGCTCAGCCTCGTCAGGCTACCCCTCCTCCTCGCTGGACGAGCGGGAGGTGCTTCAGACCCCACACCTTTCTGTCGACTATGCGCCGCACCGCCGCTCAAACTCGTGCTCCGGCTCCAAGAGCTCCGGCATCTGGCTGTGCTCGCCCCCGACGGGAAAGCGTGCCGAGCGCCCCCTTGTCGTGCGCTCGTCCTCGACCAAGTCGAACGAGGGGCGCGCAAAGGACGTGGACTACGCCGCCCGCAACATCGAGCCGCAAGACTGCATGTCCCTCCACCGCGCAGTCACCGCACTCGAGGTCCCTGCCGAGCCATCTCCGCGCCGCAGCCTCGATGGAGACATTGCCGCAGGCATCTACAGGCTCGAAGTCGAGACGCCGCGCTATGCCCCCGCCTCTGCGCCGCCGACGCGTTCCTACCCCGGTCTCAGCCTCGGTCCGCCCCGCGTGGCGCCGATGCTTTACGCCCACTAGACGGGCCGTTCCACCATCAAACATTCTTCCCCACAAAACAACCTTCTTCTCCAATACACCCGCCTCGTACAATAGACTCCTTTAAAATATCACCTCAAAAACACCTCCGCCATACCTACAGCGCAGCCCCTGCATCCATTACCACCGCCTACACTTGTCTGTTCTATAATACCTCCTTCCTATCTCTTGGGTCCTCTTCTTGTCTATAAATGCCGCTAGATGCATAGTTGTAACCTGTTCTTGGCGGCGGGCCGGTGAGGGTGAGGCGAGGGGGGGCGGGGACGTGGGCTTGGGGGGTGTTTTAGATGGGCGTGAGGCAGGGGTTTTGGTGCAAGCCATCACCGTCACTGTCTCTCTTGCAGATATGGCCATCAGTAGGTTTGGTGTCGCCACCACTGCCGCCTGTAAGCACTAAGCACGCAACAGAGCAAGCGGAGCAGTCGATATCGATATCCACTCTGGATCTGCTGGACAACCTCCACCTCCAACTCCAACCCACCGTGGGAATGTTCACTCCTTTTGGTGCCGCTGGAGCCCCACACCTGTGTGTGACTTCCAATGTCGACGCGCTCTAAAGGGACGCGTATTTGTGCCATGGCCCAGTGATAGAATTGTACGCGTTTGGTTTTCGATCATCAGGACAAGCTAGGTTCATCACAACACACTCGATAGGTCAATACACCAGGACCACATTACATCCATCCCGTCTCTTCATCACATTATATTCTTGTCTCCTCTACATTCTCATATTTCTCCGCGCACTCTCCCACACTTTACCTCTCCACAATGTCATCGCGCGGACGAGGCCGGGGCCGCGGCGGCTTCTCAAAGGGCAACACACGGTTTACTGGCAAGAAGGCCGGCGCCCGCTCCGGCGGCGGCGGTGGCGGGCCATCAAACGCACCGGCACCCGTGCGCGACGACGACGGGACCGCGGCGATGGAGCGCTTCGAGGAGGTCAAGGTGTACGACGAGATTGACGCCAAGCTGGGTTTCGACCGGTTCGAGTCGAACCTCGCCGCGGGCGAGAGCCGCGATGGCTGGCTGGTGAACATGCACGCGACGCTCGTTGCTAGCGATACGCACGCGACGGGGCTCGCTGCTGTCGACTACTACTTTATCCAGGATGATGGCGGCATGTTCAAGGCGACTATTACTTATGAGCCGTATTTCTACGTTACATGTAGAGTAAGTCTGGTGTCGGTTTCCGGCGTCCACCCGTCGCTCCGCTCACACTACAGGGCGGCACAGAAACGATCGTCGAGGAGTGGCTGCTGAAGCGCTTCGAGGGGCTGGTCGTGCGCGTCGAGCGGGAAAAGAAGTGGGATCTCAGTGTGGTAAGTCACCTATGTGCTCATTAAGCTCACCGCAGCCAAACCATCTGTTGTCCGCACCGCCAGTGTTCCTCAAGATCTTCTTCCGCAACACGCAGGACCTCCAGAATGTCAAGCGCGAGATCATGCCGATGGCGCTCGCCAACTCGGCCAAGTTCACGGCCGTGGACGCGTACGCTGATGTCGTCGGCGCAACAGAAAGCAAGGGGCACGACGACGCCGAGGACGCCTGGGGCCAGGACGAGGAGAGCGCACGGAAGAACCGCGATCGCGAGCCGGTGGACTGCATCATCGACATTAGGGAACACGATATCAACTACTACCTCCGCGTCGCCATTGATCTGAGTGAGTTGCCAGCGTGTGCATTGCTGACGGCAGACCTCCGAGTCGGTCTGTGGTACACCGTCCACTCGTCACAGGGCGTGATCAAGATGGAGCGCATCGTCGAGCGTGTCAAGCGTGCCGAGCCAGTCGTCATGGCGTACGATATCGAGACGTCAAAGCAGCCGCTCAAGTTCCCCGACCCCAACACGGACCAGATTGTCATGATCTCGTACATGATCGACGGGCAGGGATATCTCATCACCAACCGCGACATTGTCAGCGACGACATTGACGACTTTGAGTACACGCCGAAACCAGAGTACGAGGGCGAGTTTACAATCTTCAACGAGGCGGACGAGGTGAGGTGAAAGAACGAACGGATACTAACCTCCAGGCGGCATTGATACGACGCTGGTTTGAGCACATCCGCGACGCAAAGCCGACCGTCATGGCGACGTACAATGGCGACAGCTTCGATTTCCCGTTTGTCGACGCCAGGGCAAAAATCCACGGTATCAGCATGTACGACGAGATCGGATTCAAGCCCGACAACGAGGGAGAGTACAAGTGCCGCGCGTGTATCCACATGGACTGCTTCCGGTGAGCTATGCACCTCAAAATCAGCTGACATCCAGATGGGTCAAGCGCGACTCGTACCTCCCACAAGGATCGCAGGGTCTGAAGGCAGTCACAAAGGCCAAGCTCGGTTACAACCCCATCGAGCTCGATCCCGAACTCATGACGCCGTACGCCATTGAGCGGCCGCAGGAGCTCGCGTCGTACTCGGTTTCGGACGCCGTCGCGACCTACTACCTGTACATGAAATACGTCAACCCCTTCGTCTTCTCGCTGTGTAACATCATTCCTCTGAATCCCGATGAGGTCTTGCGAAAGGGCTCGGGAACGCTGTGCGAGACGCTTCTCATGGTGAGTTACCGCCTCCGACCCGAACTCACTCTCAGGTCGAAGCGTACGATGCACACATCATCATGCCTAACCGTCACGAGGACCCGCACGGTGTCACATACGAGGGACACCTGCTCGCGTCCGAGACCTATGTTGGCGGTCACGTCGAGGCGCTCGAGGCAGGCGTGTTCCGCGCCGACATTCCGACACATTTCAAGGTCGTGCCCGAGGCGATCCAGGGGCTCATTGACGACCTCGACGCTGCTCTGCAGTTCTCCATTGTTGAGGAAGGCTTTGCCAAACTCGAGGATGTGGAAAACTACGACGAAGTTCGTGCCGAGATTGTCAAGGCGCTCGAGGTCATGCGCGACGAGCCAGTCCGCTTCGACAAGCCGCTCATCTACCACTTGGACGTCGCTGCCATGTACCCCAACATCATGTTGTCCAATCGACTTCAACCAGATTCAGTCAAAGACGAAGCAGCATGCGCGGTGTGCGACTACAACCGACCAGACAAGCAGTGCGACCGCCGCCTCGAGTGGGCGTGGCGTGGCGAGTACTTTCCAGCCAAGCGCGACGAGGTCAACATGGTGCGGTACGCGCTCGAGCAGGAGCTCTTCCCGGGAAAGTACCCCAACGCTCCCAAGCGGCGATTCGTCGACCTGCCGAAAACCGAGCAGTCGGCACTCATCCACAAGCGTCTCGGCGACTACTCGCGCAAGGTCTACAAGAAGACGCACGAGACCAAGGTCGTGACCAAGACGGCCATCATCTGCCAGCGGGAAAACTCGTTCTACATCGACACCGTGCGCGCGTTCCGTGATCGCCGATACGAGTACAAGGGCCTGCACAAGACGTGGAAGAAGAACCTCGACAAGGCGGTGGACGGTGGCGGCGCGATTGCGGCCGTCGACGAGGCCAAGAAGATGATCGTGCTGTACGACTCGCTCCAGCTTGCACACAAGTGTATTCTCAACTCGTTCTACGGCTACGTCATGCGCAAGGGTGCGCGCTGGTTCTCGATGGAGATGGCGGGTATCACGTGTCTGACGGGCGCGACGATTATCCAGATGGCGCGACAGCTCGTCGAGCAGCTCGGCCGTCCCCTCGAGCTCGACACGGACGGTATCTGGTGCATGCTCCCCGGCGCGTTCCCGGAAAAGTTTACGTTCAAGCTCAAGGGCGGCAAGAAGTTTGGTATCGAGTACCCGTGCACGATGCTCAACCACCTGGTGCACCGCCAGTTCACAAACCACCAGTACCACGAGCTCAAGGACCCGGAAACTGGCGTATACGAGGTCCGCAAGGAGAACTCGATCTTCTTCGAGCTCGACGGGCCGTACAAGGCCATGATCCTGCCGTCGTCCAAGGAGGAGGACAAGCTGCTCAAGAAGCGCTACGCCGTGTTCAACTTTGACGGCTCACTCGCAGAGCTCAAGGGGTTCGAGGTCAAGCGTCGCGGAGAGCTGCAGCTCATCAAGATCTTCCAGTCGCAGATCTTTGACAAGTTCCTGCTTGGCAAGACAACGGAAGAGTGCTACGCCGAAGTCGCCGAGGTCGCCAACCAGTGGCTCGACATTCTGCAGTCCAAGGGATCGAGTTTGCACGACGAGGAGCTCGTCGAGCTCATTGCCGAAAACCGTTCCATGTCCAAGACGCTCGCCGAGTATGGCTCGCAAAAGTCGACGTCCATTTCGACAGCCCGTCGTCTCGCAGAGTTCCTGGGCGAGCAGATGGTCAAGGACCGCGGTCTCTCGTGTCGGTTCATCATCTCCGCCAAACCCAACGGCGCCCCCGTCACTGAGCGCGCTATCCCTGTGGCCATCTTTGACGCCGACCCGGCGATCAAGCGCCACTTTATCCGCAAGTGGCTCAAGGACAATAGTATCAACGACTTCGACATGCGGTCGATCCTCGACTGGTCGTACTACACCGAGCGCCTTGGCTCCGTCATCCAGAAGCTGATTACCATTCCTGCCGCACTGCAAAAGGTCGCCAACCCCGTCCCCCGCGTCCGCCACCCCGACTGGCTCTTCAAGCGTGTCGCCGCGCGCGAGGACAAGTTCCAGCAGCACAAGCTCACCGACATGTTCTCCAAGATGAACACTGCCGCTGCTGCCGCCGCTGACATGGAGGACTTTGGCGCGTCAAAGGTCGCCAACAAGCCCAAGATGGCGGTTGTCAAGAAGAAGAAGGCCAAGAGCCCCGAAATTGAGGAAATTGCGCCGGATCCCGAGGTCGACTACTCGGGCTACATTCGCGTCCTGCGCAAGGTGTGGCGCAAGAACCGTCTCGAGCGGGCGCGATACCGCAAGGCCGGCGGGCCGCGGCAAGACGGCTCCATCAGCTCGCTCATCCGCAACCAGAGCATCAACCTGAGCTCGCGGCAATGGGACGTGCTCCAGATCGCGTCGACCACGCGGCCGGGCGAGTTCCGCCTTTGGCTTGCGATCGACGGGACCTTCCAGAGTGTGCGCCTGCGTGTGCCGCGCGAGTTTTACCTCAACTTCAAGAGCATGCCTGCCGACGACACGTTCTCGGACCGCTACTCGGCGACGTCTATCGCGCGTGTCCTGCCCCGCGCGCAGGCGAGCCGCCACCTCTACCGCATTCAGGTCGACGAGGGGCTGTTCACCGACGGCGAGAGCCATTTCTCGAGTCTTATCAACAATCCTAACGTCGACGGCGCATACGAGCTTCAGGTGAGTTATCGGCTGCATCTGCGATTCTAACTCTCAGGTGCCACTTGTTGTGCGTGCGCTTCTCGGTCTCGGAACCGCGTGTGCGCTCAAGTCGGGCACGGCTGGCGGCCTCAACCGCGGTCTCGACAAGGGCTTTGACCTGTCCGAGCTCGAGCGTCCCGGCGCCAGTGTCATTCGCCACAAGTACCTCAACGACGGCAAGGGCATTCGCTACCACTTTTTGTTCCACGCGACCATCCAGTCGCGCCACATTATCGGTCTCTTCTCGCCCTCGGGCCCGGCAAAGATTTATGTTGTCGATGGCGCGCGTAACCGCCAGCAGCTGCCCAACCCCGCGCGATGGTACGCCGAGCGCGTGGAGAAGGCGGCACCCGGCGTCTTCAAGTATCCCGACGAGCTCGAGTGCGAGGTCAACTACTACCCGACCGACGGCGGCGCGATGCGCCAGCTCGTCAAGGACCTGCAGTCGATCCGCTCGGGCCTGAATGTGATTGCGCTCTGCTCGCCGTTCGAGCACGCATACTACCAGGCGCGCCACGCCGTCTTCTCCGAGTTCCCCTTTATCACCATCAAGACTGTCAAGGACGAGGAGGCGTCGCTCATGTGGCTCGTCAACACGGCCCGCCGCATGGTCGTGCAGTACCTCCGTCTCTCGTCGTGGATCTCGAGCCAGATCGAGATTGCCGCGCATTACGATGTGCCTGTAGGAGTGAGTTAGCTGATCAGCCTCGTAACTGACAACCAGAACCTGGGGCCGGACCCGCCCATCTTCCTCGCCGACCTCGAGTTTGCGCGTCGGCTGAGGCAGCAGGACATGCTGCTCTGGTGGTCGCCTGCACCGCGCCCGGACCTCGGTGGTCTGGAAGAGGACACGAACGGCGGCGAGGAGCCTGCGCCCCCACGGATATCCACTCGCGGATGCTACTCGTCAGTCGTACTCGAGATGGAGCTCGCGGACATGGCTATCAACGCCGTCCTGCAGTCTGCTCTTGTGAACGAAATGGAGGGCAGTGGTACCGGCTCCATGGCGTTCGGTACTGCCTCGCATAATCTCGACGAGTACGCGCAGGGCACCTCCAACGCGAGCATCATGCTCGGCGACGCCGTGCTGTCTATTCAGACATTCGGTGTGCTCAAGAGCCTGGTCCGCAGCTGGTTCCTCGACAAAGCACGCGCACACGTCCGCGGCCAGACGTCCTCGCCTGCCAACCTCGTCGTCGACCAGTTCTGGCGCTGGATCTCGTCGAGCTCGAGCTGCATGTTCGAGCCGGCCCTGCAGCGCTTCCTGCACGGTCTCATGAAGAAGACGCTGCTCCAGCTGCTCGCCGAGTTCAAGCGTCTTGGCACACAGGTGGTGTACGCCGACCTGAGCCGTGTGTTCCTCCTCACCTCCAAGCCGGACGCGGGCAGCGCATTCGCGTTTGCAAAGTACCTCGTGACGGCGGCCAACTCGCACGACCTCTTCCGGCACATTGTCATCGACGTGACGCAGTTCTGGAACTACCTCTCATGGATGGACGTGGCCAACTTTGGCGGCGTGAAGATCTCACCCGAGGAGGCCGGCTCGGGCCTCCCGCCGCCCAAGCAGTTCGAGATCAGCATGGACTGGAACATCCAGGCGTACCTCCCCGCCGAGCTGCAGCCGGTGTTTGAGCGCCGCGTCGCCGACTTTATCTACGCGCTGTACACCGCCAAGCGCAATGCGACCGACGGCCGTGGCCCGCTCAGGCCAGTGTACAACCTCAACATTGAGGCTGCGGGGGAGGCGCCAGTCACGCAGGCGAATCCTGCGAAGGAGAAAGAGCGCGTCGCGGCCGGCAAGGCCATCTCGACGGTCCTCACGCGCAAGCTCCTCGACGACGTGGCGAAGATTAAGCGGCGGCAGGCCGCGGCGCAAGCCAACGGAGACGAGGAGATCCTCGCCTTCCCCGCCCTCCCCGGCTCGCGCCTGCGCGAAGCGGGCGGCAAGGCGCCGACCAACGCCGCGCTCGAATTTGTCAAGTCGGTCTGCGAGGTCTACTCGCTCGCATCCGAGCTGTCCGTCGACGTGCAGATTATGCGTCGCAACCTGCTCGACCTCATTGGCGTGCGCGAGTTCTCGCCCGACGCGGCGTTCCGCAATGCCGGCGAGAGCCTCGTAGTGCCCATGGTGAGCTGCGAGCGGTGCAATGCAATCCGCGACGTGGACCTCGGCCGGGATCCCGACTGCCTGCCCAGCGTCGACCCCAGCGGCGCCGTCACGCCCGCCCCGCGCGCAATGTGGGCGTGCCACAAGTGCTCTGCCGAGTACGACAAGTTTGCCATCCAGCACCCGCTCATCGAAAGCGTCGCGCGCATCATCACCGCGTGGCAGACCCAGGACGTCATCTGCCTCAAGTGCGGCGAGAGCAAGAGCGACAATCTCGCGCCGACGTGCTCGTGTGGCGGCGCGTTCCGGCCCAGCCTGAACCGCGCAGAGGTCACAAACAAGCTCAAGATGATCCAGAGTGGTGAGTTTAGCACATTTGGCAAAACTGACAATCCAGTGTCGACATACCACAAGCTCACCATGTCGGCCGAGTACGTCTCGGACGTGCTTTCCAGGTGGTAGAGTAGGAGCAGCGTGTATCATTCAGCCACGGACACGGAGAGTCCAGCCCATTGTATTTCTTCTCAGTTATCGTAGATCACGATGCATATTTCACGCACACGGCAGGCTACGGGTATCAACGGGGATGCGGGGTATGGGTGCCGAGTAGCGAGTACGTCTAGTTTAACAGTATGTATAGCCCTCTACTCGGTGTACTCCGAGGCCGCAATCGGCACCAAGGCCGTCATGCCCGTCTTGGCCGGCAGGACGCGCACACCCTCGGCCGCGTTGGCCATGTACGTCTCGCAGAGGACGCGCTTGGGCGAGGCGTCGGGGCCGTCGACGAGCTGTACCGATACCGGCGGGAGGGTGAGCACGCCGTGGCGGACGGGGACGAGGACAACGCGCTGCAGCTCGGGCTTCTCTGGTGTGGCAGTGTAGATTCCGCGCTTCTTGCCGACCACGATCCAGTCGTCCGCGATGGCCTGCACGTCGAACGTGACGCGGATATTGTCCGCGGCGTGGTCGCCAAGCCACGCGAGCGAGGTTGTAAACTCCATGTCGAACGCGATCGCGCGGCCCTCGTACAGCGTCCCCGGCGTTGCGGACGTGAGGCGCACCGTTGTGAGGTGTCTCCGGAGAGGCACGTCGACCGGGATGCCCAGTGTGCGCCACCGCACTGCATCCGTATCCAGAGCGGCGAGGAAGGTCTTCGCTCCCTCTGCGAGGTCTGGCGAGAGGCTTGCCTGCCATTTCGCGTCGAACACGGTCGTAATCTCCTCCGAGAGGAGGTACGGCTGGAGCCAGGCCGCGCGGTCGAACACCCGGTTGCGCACGGCGCGGACGAGCGGAGCAGACGGGACGGTGAGAGCGTTCAGTGCCGTCTGCGACGATAATTCTACCTCTGAAATTGTCAGCTTGACCAAGAGAGGCTCAACTCACCCTCCTCCACCGTTCGGTACTGGATCTGTAGCCTCAGCACCTCACCGCTCGGCTGCCCCTTTGGCTTGATGCAGAATAAGCAGCTCAACGGCTGCGCCGGCGGCACCATGAGTGTCTCGTCCCACTTTTTACGAGCTGGCTGAATCGAGTAACCGTCCTTGGGCGACTTGAGGTCGACAGACTTGACTCGAATGTACTCGTGGCCATCCGAGGCAATAACAAAGCTGGACACAATGCTGCGGGTCAGGACACAGGTCTCGAATTGGGAAGCTTACGAGGATGGGCGGAAGAAATCCTGCACGTTGACAGTGATGGGGAGACCCATGTAAACAGACTGCTCCTCTATGTAGCTCGACTCTGTCCCAGCAGCAGACTCGAACTCGGCCAGAATCTGAACCCTTGCTAACTCGTTTCGCGGGACGCCGCTGTAAGGGATACTGATGTTCAATGACGTCTCCGCAGCCACGTCCCCGAGCCCAATGCTCTCAGTAGAAGGCTTGAGTTCTGATGTTAGTGCACATTCACATGCGCTCATCTCACCATGACCCTCAGTGGTGGCACGCTCGAGAGCGTACCCGACCTCATCTTGTAGCGACATGATGAGAATCCGGGCGTCCTTGATCGCCTGGTTTCCTGTGGTGATATTGAGGACGACGCGAGGCTCCTCGTCAAGCGACACTGGAACATCAGTTACTGCACAGCAGAAAGCATCGACCACTCACAAGACTCGGGCATGTGCAGCAATGTGCGCAATCCCTGGAGGTTGCGATGAATGGGGACCACGACCTGGTCTTCCGGGAAGGTCGAGATCAGCTCAGCATTGCCAAGGATGATAGCTGCTTCGCGCAGAGAAGCCAAGCCAGCGACCGAAGTAGAGCAGAAGACGGACAGGGTCTGCTCTCCGGGCTCAAGCGTAGTCTTGCCCGAAGCATAGGTTATCCGTCCGAACATGGGCGACTCAAAGTCAACTCGGACATCGTCCACAGCGACAGCGACCGGCAACTTGTTGGTGACGCGGAGGGTGAGCTCGGTGAGGCTCACGTCGTCACATAAGCTGGCCACATTGTTCAGGAGGCGAATGGTGAACACCTGAGAGTCTGGTTCTGATGGTTAGCCCACGTTCCGGGATGCATCTCACCTGTCCGTACATCCTCCAACGCGCGAAGCGCCGAGATGGTGTCCTCGAGTCGTTTCCGATCTGACGAACCAGTTGCTGCGCAGGTACGAAGGTACGCAAACGCAAGGGTGGCCCAGTCTTCATCATGTGCCTTCTGAAGCTCGGTATGCGCCTGAAGCGCCCCCTCAATAGCAAAGCTCGCCACACGGTCCCAGACATGTAACTCTGCGCAGTCGCGAACTAGCGAGCGGTACAGATCGTACGCCGACGCCCACTCCTGGAGGTACAGTGCGAGAGCGGCCAGGTCTGTCTTGAGCCTGATGGCCGAGTTGCCCTTGCCACATGAAGAATACGCCTCCAGTGCGTCGGTTGTGAGTCTGCTGAAGAGCTCGAGGTATGCTTCCTGAGACTCAAGTGCGCTGACAAAAGTCTGGTTGGAGAGCGGTGGTTGTGAACCGGGCGTGTTCTGGATGGCCTTGCCGTCGGCACCGATCGGGATCTTGGCCTGGGCTAGGCTCCTGGTTCGGCGGAAGGGATACTGGTCGGGCAAGTGGCCAGACTCGACGCCTATCCGCTCCACTTGAACCCTGGCAATGTCGAGCAGCTCGGAGCGGGCAGATTCATACGCGATCAAGCCAGAGTAGTCGTTATTGGGACGGTCGATCTGTGACCACTCATCACAGTGCTCCACGAGGTCCATGCAGGCCGAGTATGTCCAGCTCTCGATGAAGTAGGTGGGGAGGTCGTGCTGTGCAATGTCAGCTGAAGGCCACAGCAGCTCACTCACAATGTTATCACGCAACTTCCCTGCCAAACTGGCAACAAACCACTGCCCTCGCTTCGCAATCTCGGTGATCCTTCCCAATTTGCCCAGTAGCAAGCACTGCCGGGCAAAGACGTAGATTCGGAAGTCAAACACGGTGATCTCGTCGGAGAGGAGCAGCTCGCGGTACCGCTTGGCTTTGGTGTTGAGAATCTTGAAGCTGTCGTCCTGAGGACCGGTAGCCCCCACTCTGTAGACCCATGTGAGATTTCGCTCCTTTACGCATTGGAAGAAAGTCGCCTCGAGCTCTTCGTAGATAAGCAGCGCGTCCTCGTAGAGTCCCACCCCCTCGAACGAGTGCGCGAGTGACTCCTTAAAAGGTAAGCGATAGCCAGACCACCATTGCGTACCTTGAGAAGGAACCAGGTGCAGAAGTTCCACCCAGGCTTGATCCTCTGGGCCTCGCCCATCTTGACCTCGTCTTCTCGCTGGAGCACAGCACCATCAAACGCCTGCACGATGCTGTCCTTGAGCCGGCTGATGATTTCGGGCCACACTCCCGGGTCCGTCGTTCCCGTTGGCGGAAGGTTGATCTGCACGCAGCTGTGACGCGTCAGTTACCAGCGATTAAGGATGCAACTTACATGTCCTTCTTGGCGGTGTTAAAGTCCGCCTTGAGCTTTGCAATTATACCGCGATCCCGCCCAAAGACGTTCTTGCTCGAGTGCGCCATGCCGGTTGCCGTCGGCGGGTTGACGAGGACGATGAGCGGGAGATGCGATCCTCTCCGGGATGCAACGAGCGACATCCAGTCCTTGATAAATGTGCGCGTGTTGTTCTTGTAGATATCCGAGTCCTGTGCGCCAGTCAGCAATCCGCGGCAGTACTGATGTCGGGTAACCTACATCACAGGCAACGAAGCAGAGGTTGACCATGGGGTTCTCCAGAACGCTCGCATACGGGTCCTCGGCGCTCGGCGGCAGGTCCCCCAGGTCTACGAGCTTGACATGCACCTCCTGAATTGTCCTCAGCGCGGTGCGGCTGGTCGACTTCCAGTGCAGGTTTCGCAGCGGAAACTGCTCCTTGAGGCCGGATAACGCCGTTCGCAGGTCGCCATTGCCGGACGGGTACAGCGTGTAGGTCACCGGGACCTCGCGCGATGGCATGGTGGGATATATGTGCGAGGTGGGCGTGAATGGTGAAGATAGTGGCAATGTCAATGTTGACGAGTAAAATAGCGAGCGTCCTTGGTCTGATGTCTCTGCACGCTCTGTTCATGACGCAGAGGTCCGGGCCAGCAACAGGTCGCGTCGTGGCCGCCATTACAGTTCAGGGTCATTGTCGCGTGAGAGTAGCATCATACTCACGTGAGACTCGCATGGCAACTGTCCTCCACTTCCGAAAATGTCCTCAATGTCGGCCTCTCGAGTCTCGAAAAAGTCAAGACAAGACGCATCATCTTGATACGCGACATTCCAGCTCCATATCTACATACCCCACGATGCGGTCTATCAACGCGCTGAGAACTCTGCGCAAATCATCTCTTCAGCTTTCCGGCTGTGCGCGCTGTCACTCGAGCGCGAAGGCGTGCGCAGCTGAGACCTCCGCTTCGGCCTCGACCTCGACCTTGGCGTCGAGCGAGACACCTACCCAGGCGGCAGCACCACCTGCTCGCCTCCGTTTCGCGCCGTCTCCGACAGGTCATCTCCACCTGGGTGGTCTGCGTACTGCCCTCTTCAACCACCTGCTTGCTCGCAAGTGGGGCGGTAAATGGTTACTTCGAGTCGAGGACACTGACCAAGTGAGTGTGGAGGTCCAGTTGTCGCTAACAATTAGTCGCGCCTGGTCGAGGGAGCTGTGGACGCGTTGCGGGACACCCTCGAGTGGGCGGGCATGGACTATGACGAAGGCGTTGGAGCAGGCGGAAGCCACGGACCCTACACCCAGTCGGAGCGTTTGGATATCTACCGCCACTACACGAACGAGCTCATCGACGTGAGTGGACTAAACGAGAGCAGGTGCTGATGGATCCAGAACGGACACGCGTACGAGTGCTTCTGCACTGTCGACGAGTTGAAAGCTATCAAGCTCGGCCTGCAGAAGCAGGGCCTCATGCACGGCTACGACGGCCGGTGTCGCCATCTCTCCCGCGACGACGTGCAGCAGCGTAAACGTGCCGGACACAAGTACACTGTTCGCTTCAAGGTGGGTCTCATCTTCCCTCTCGTCAATACCCTCCACTGACATGTTCAGTCTGAGACGGAAAAGGAGACGCTTCCTGCAGACATCATTTTCGGCCAGTCGAACCCCATGCTCATCACCTCTGGCGCGGACGACTTCATTATTCTCAAGAGCGACGGATGGCCGACGTACCATCTCGCGAGCGTCGTTGACGACCACCTCATGGAGATCAGCCACGTTCTTCGTGGTGAGGAGTGGCTCCCGTCAGTTGTCAAGCATCACCAGCTGTACAGGGCGTTTGGCTGGACACCACCCCTCTTTGGCCACCTCCCCCTGCTCGTGAACGCCGATGGCACTAAACTGTCAAAGCGTACCGGTGACGTGCACGTGGAGTCTTACCGCGTACGTGATTTTCATAAGATAACACTAACATTCAGCGCAAGGGCTACGAGCCGGAGGCGATCATCAACTTCCTCGGCCTGATGGGCTGGGACCACCACGCGGCGCTCGAGCACGCCGAGGGCGGTGCGCTGCCCGCTCACTCACGAAGTGACTCGAACAGCTTGTACGAGGTGTTTACGCTCCCGCAGCTGGTCGCCGCGTTTGACGTGCCGCTCATCAACCACCGGCGGGCGGCGGTCGACATGGCCAAGCTCGACTTTTTGAACAAGATGACCATTCGTCGCAAGGCCGGTCGTCTCGGCAAGGACGGAAACCTTATGGCCGTCGGCAAGGAGGACGGCTTCGAGGCAAATGAGGACGGGCGCGATGAGCTGGTCGCGCGGTATCAGGCCGGTCTGCGCGAGCTGAAGGTGCTTGCTGGAAAGTGAGTAAACTATAAGTAGTGACTGGGACTCTTGCTGACTGCCTCTAGCGCGTTGGTCGAGGACACGACATATGTCGGAAAGGTGTTTGACGCCGACCTTGTGAGTTGCTATTGACCCTATGCCATCGTAGTTCTCGACTGACACTATCAGCCCCGCGCAGTCCGCATCTCCGACATGCCCCAGGCGTCCATTTTCTTCTACCTCGACCCCGACTACAGCTGCGTCGAGTCCACGACGTTCCTCAAGGACTTGCGTCCGAGCATGTACTGTGAGTGACGAAAAGCCGACATGCTTTATGTCTCCCGACGACTTCATGCTGACGTCTAGTGGACACAGTAGGCACCGTGCTGGAGGAGCTCGAGACAATCATTCGCAGCAACCCCGGCGTGCCCCTGGACGAAGACATGTGCTGGGACGCCATCCACTCCGCGCTCGACATTCTCAAGATCAAGCGCAAGAGCGATTTGACACTGCCGCTGCGCCACGCGCTCACAGGCCGTAAGGTGAGATCACCGTAGAGTGCGTGTTATGCTAACTCGTCAGTCCGGTCCTGGTGTGACACAGATCATGACCGTTCTCGGCCCGGACCGCACCCTTGCCCGTCTCCGTGCTGGTCTCAGCCACGTCAGGCAGCTCGTCCGTCAGTAGCAAAAGGAGACAAGTCATCTTGGGTTTCATGCTTTAATGCCATAGTGATACAGCTCCCCTCTAGGTCATGCAATATTTGCATTATGCTGGGCGGAGAATGGGATGAGGGGGTGGGATGGCGCAGGAGCGGAGAGGGAATGATGGTGGGTGGGAGTGGTGTGATGAATGCAAGTGAGATCAACGCGACGCTCATTGGCGGTCTGCCTACTACCTCCGCCTCGACCGGTTGCCTCCCGCACGCAGCTTATGGGCCGTGCGCCCAGCGGCTGTCCGCGCCCCACTCTGCGGCCCGGCACCCGGCATGCCTGGACGCCTGTCGAGGCCCTTCGCCTTCATCCTGGCCTCGCGGTACTCAGTCTTCGCCCTGCGTTCGGCCTTTTTCTGCTGCGTGCTCGACTTGTTGCGGCCCGCGTCGGCGTCGGCACGTTCCTCGGCTGCTTGGACGAGGAACTGAGAGATGGTGGCGGACACACGCTGCTCGAGAGTGAGGGGGCGGGCGGACCGGGTTGGTGCGGGAGAAGCGGGGGTTGCGGCCGGATACTCTGTCTCGACTGCTGTGGCAGACGAAGGTTCTGGTGTTGGAGCCTCGAGCGCTGGAGAAGCCGTCTCGGGCTCGTCCGCCAACGATGCCTCTGGGGCTGCAGGCATCTCCTCCGATACGTCAACAGACAAATCAATCCCTGCGGGAATCTCGTCTGCTTCCGGATCACTGGGTGCGGCAGTCGCACCCACGGCACCCATGTCGCTGACAACGTATCCCAAGTTGCGGCTCTGAGAGGGGACGATTGACGCACTCGGCTCCAGCGACGAGGCGTCTACCGGCAAAGCCCCAGTGACAAACTGCGTCTCCAGCCCGTCCAGGTCGTCGAGTGTCCAACGGCCCATCTTGCCCTCGCGGAAGTGCCGCAGGAGAAAGGTGAGAGCTCCATCGGTGTCGGCCTCCCCGCCTTTCCGTAACGCGCCGAGGCGACCGGCCAGCGAGTGGAGGAATTCCTGAACGTCGTCCGTCTCTTCGAAGCCGTCCGGTCGGGGAAGGCGTGAGATGTAGCTCTCGTCTATGTAGAGTTAGCAAGGGTGTGCTACGCATATAATGCGGACTCGTTAGCTGGTGCACCGTGGTAGACACCAGCTATCCCATGCGAACTCACGACGAGCAGGGTCATTCGGAGCGAGCAGCGACCGTTCGGCCGCAAGACGGAGATTCAGCTTGTATAGCAAGTAGTCCGCAATGGTATCCGGCTCAAAAAGACCCTCCTTGATGCCGGCAGTAAGCGCAAGCTTGAGGCCGCGCTCGGCGCCGACCTCGTCGTGGCCAAGGAACGGCATCATGACTCCGGGCGTGTCGAAGACGTAGATGGGCGGCTTGTCGTAGACGCGCACAGTTCCCGTCAGTTTCCGCGTAACGCCGGGCATCGCGCCGGTAGTGAATGCCTTGCCTCTCCGGACGCCGACCCGCCGGAGGGCGTTGAGGAGGGACGACTTGCCGACGTTCGGCATGCCGACGACGAGCACCTTGAGATCCGTGACTGCCTCGCCGTGCTCCTGTGCAGTCCGCGCCGCGAGCCGGAGGACGGCACGCACATCACTGTCCACCCGGCTGTCGGCAAACATCGACCGTTGTCGTGCCTGGCTCCAGAGCGCCTTCTTCAACGGCTGCGGTCAGCGGATACTAACACTATATGCTCACAGCTTCATACCGCTCCTCGGCCAGATCACGCTTGGTGTACACCACAATCTTCTCTTTCCCCTTCCCTTTCCGATCCGGACCCGCACCCGCGTGGCCCCACACGCGCTCGAGCAGCGCATCGAAAGCGTGGTTCACCGACGTGAGGGGCAACCGCGCATCGCGCGCCTCCACCACGAGGTCCACCTCGTCGAGGAGCGCGGGCAACTCGCGCAGGGACCGCGCCATGTGGCCCGCAAACCATGAGGGCGTCCGTGGCGGAAACGGGAAGACGGTGCGTGTTATCGATCTGCTTGCCATGGGACCTGGGTCGTAGTGGTCTTGGTGTTGTTGTTCTGTTCCGCAGAAAAATCAGCGCCGATGATGGCATTGAATATCGGAGATTCGGCGATGTCCTCGGATCGAGCAGCTTGAAGCGCTTGAACTCGAAGTTGGCTGTGGCGAGGATTCCCATTACGTAAGGAACGACCCGCAACGGCCGTCCTCAAGATGGCACATTGCAGCGATCTATGTTTCTTCTGCTTTCTCGCATTATGATTACAGCACTACGAGTTCGAGTATGCTGCTCGCTGCCCGGATTCTCTCTCTGCCCGCCTCTTGGCCACTTCCTCCTTATGAACCTCCAGGAGCATCTCCAAGCGGCACGCCTCGCACTGGTCGAAGAGCACCAGGTCCTCAAGCTCCATCAGCTCGGGGGGAGCGTTCTTCGGCCATCGCGATAGCCCCTCGAGATCCTGGGCGAGCCTGGAGCGTAGCTGGATGTTTTTGACGCCGGAGTCTGCGACTGCGACCCAGTCGATTGTCGGCTTGCGGAATGGTATCCCCGCAGACGGTCTCAATGTAGAACCTGACTGTCGCGCAGAATCTGGGCTGCCCCCAGCTTCATCTTCCGTCCCAGCCTTCGATTTTGTCCAGCAGGTTCCATCGCAGGACATGACAATCTCCTCGTACTCGTCGTATATGTCGATAGCGTTCCTCTGCTCGTTCTCCCTTGATAGAGCCTCCAAGCGATGGCAGCACCAGTCCCGGTATATGACTGCCGACCCGGGCTCCATACTCAGAGCGAGATTGCGTAGTTCCTTCCCGTTCATGTGGCCAACGCCAAGATCGTAAGGCCGCAGACTGGCACTGGACTGGTGAATGAGTAGCTTTGGCTCATCGTCGAGGAATTCGGAAGAGTTGTAGCACAGCACGAACGGCTCGAATGAGTGTTGGGGGTGCTCCTCGTGGTAGTAGCAGGTAGAGTAGTAGTGAAGTCGATTCAATCGTTCATAGAGGGAAGCGTCGCAAGCGGCCTGGTCCGCCCAGACGCGATCCCAGAATGCTTCAGTCTCCGGGGTGTACGCACCCGATCTGGCGCTGCCTGAGCCACGGGAGTCGTCGGTATCGTGGCCGTCATCTTCCCTGTCTGAATCGATGTCATCTTCCGGACCCTCAGAGTCGCTGTCTGAGACACTAGAAGGAGAGGTATTGGCAGATTTGTCCGAGGCCATGGAAGAGTATGTGCGCGTCGAAGCCGCGTCGTCTTCGACGTCATGTTCCGCAGCAGCAGCAGACGAAGAAGATACGGCGGGAGGGTTCATGCCGAAAAGGGTTGCAATAATGGACGATTGTGCAAAGCGCAATGTGACTGTGGAAAGTGGTGCGTGGTGAGGTGCACGACGGTCATTTGCCGTCCACCGGGCTGGCCGTAAGCTTCGACGAACTATTGATGCGCGGAGACTTTTGAGGCACCCAACTACCGCTGTACGCCGTCACAGTGACGAAATGATCGGAGAGTAACACATGCACTACGTACCGTATGAGACGACTCGTCCGTCTCATCAGCCGCTTCCGCTCGGTTGATACGACTTCATATGCCATTGACTCTGCCACTACTGAAACTAGGGAACAACTTGTCATTGCACACTCTAAATCTGATGATACTCTCTGCTCTTTTGTCGTTATTCTCGTGCTCACGCCTGGTAGTCGAGGTACTCCTTCCACTGCTCTGTCCTGAGCAGGCCTGCGACAAAGTTGTGGAACCCGGGCGCCTGTGCCGGGGTGCTCATGCGGTAGAGGGGCACGGCGGTACGCAGAGTCGAGCGCTGCATCTCCTCTGAAGCTTGTCAGTACGTGAATGTAGAGAGCGCATACCTTTACGCTCGAGGTCCTGCTTGATCGTGTCCTCCTTGACCTCGAGGTCCTTCATGATGGTCGTAAGCGACTGCGCGACCTCGTCAAGGCGGGGAATGACGTGTGCGGGAGCAAGCTGAGCAAGACGCAGGAGGAGCATGAGGCCGAGAATCTTGATCTCGTTCACGTCCGCGAGGGCAGCAAGCACACGCTCGGTAAACACAGGCAGGTCGAGCTTGCTGAAGCAGGTCGCCAGGAGCGTGTACATTGTCTCGTAGGCCGTCTTGCGGTTCTCGAGACCGTCGTCTTCGAGTACTGGGATTTGTCAGCTACACATCACACTTCACCTCACCCTTCCAAGGACCCATGGTGACCTCGCGCTGAAGCTCCTTCTTGATCTCCGTCTCCTGGTAAAGGAAGGGCTGGAGAGTGGCGAGCTTGTCGGCAATGAGGTACGGGCGGCTCTGGGCGGCGGCGTTGAGGGCGGCAACGGCCAGGCGACGGACAACAACGCTCTCGTCCTTCATCAGCGACAGGAACTCGCCGACGATCGGGGCGATGAGCTCGTCGGCCCGCGAGTTCGAGTCCTTGGTCGAGTCGATGAAAGTATACCGGATTGCAGCGGCGACGAGAGCACGCTGCTGCGAGGTACCTGTGAGCATCTCCTCTAGCTGGGGAAGGAAGCGAGCCGGAGCCGCAACGGTGAGCTTTCCAATGCAAGCAGCCTTGACGTTCCGCACACCGTCGTCGCTGACGGCAGTAGAGTCGAGATCGCTGAACAGAGGCTGCCAGAGCTCGTCCGTAAGCACGTCCAGCTGCGGGTCCGACGAGTGGAGAATGACCTCCTTGATGGCGTGGAGAAGGAGGAGACGAGACGACTCGTCCTGTGCACTCTCGAGGCGCTGGATAAGCTCCGGAAGGAACTGGGTGGGAGCACCGACCGCCATGTTGCCTGCTGCGAAGGCGGCAGCACTGCGAACCTCCTCGCTGTTGTGGCCCAGGTACTTGAGGACAGCCTGGAAAAGGTCGGTGTTGACACTCAGGTCGCTGTACGTCAGCATGATGCTTCGTTAGGTAAACGTACTCAAGGCGGCCGATTTCTCCGATACAGAGAAGGGCAAGGTAGATGCTGGCAGTCGTAGCCTTTCCGGACTGAGATGGTGTCAGCAGACATCACAGCATAGAGGAGTCACGTACAGTAATAGTGTTCTGGAATGTAGCGAGGATACCAGCCACGTTGCGCTGGCTCTGCTTCGCAATGGCGCCAATGCAGCGAGCAGTAGTAGTGTAAGGGGCGGTGCCACCGAGAGTGGCGTCGGGGATCGCCTCGACCTTGGGCAAGTTGAAGACGAGGCTGGGCACCAGGTGCATGGCGCAGTCGACATCACCAGCGACGTACGTCTCAAAGAAGTTTGTGAGAGACTTGATGACAATGGAGCTGGTGGCGGTCTTGACGACCTTGAGGATCTCGGGGATAATGTGCTTGGTAACCGCGTCGCGGCTGGCAGGCTGGACCTCGAGAATGACGGCAATAGTGTCAACAGCGGCGGGCGAGTCGACAAACGCCTTGAGCTCAACTACGATGCCCGAGGCAATGTCGTTAGGGAGGGACGTGCCAAGACGCTTGAGAATGCTGTTGATGGTGTTGAACTCTGTCGCCTTGGAGGCAACGCGCTTGTTGCGACGAATGGACACAACAACCTCAGACAGGACATTCAACAGCCAAGCGTCAAGAGCAGGTCCCGAGCACAGCTGGGCGTCGGCAACGCGGCCAATGACCTCAATGGCTGTCGACGCAGTGGTCTCACTGGCCAGACGGGCGGTGATGAGGCTGAGGGCCTCGGCGTGTTGGCTGACGAGGATGTCACCTTCGTGAACGAGAATGTCACCGAGGGTGATAAGCGCCTTCTCGCGTACTTCGCTGTCAACCGAGGAGTCGCCAAGGACCTTGCAGGTAGCGGTGAAAATGTCCTGGATCGGGCGGTCGTAGCCCGCACGGAGGGGCGAGGCCGCCCCGGTGTTGGGGCGGATAGCACAAGCAAGCGCAGACGCGCAGGCAAATGCCTCGAAGCTGACGCGCTGGAGCTTGTCGCGCATGCAGCGGACAATGTCCTGGGTGAGACCGGCCAGATGCGAAGCGTAGCTCCGGGCGCTGTGGTGGGTGAAGAAGGCGGTGAGGAAGGAAAGGACGGCAATGGTGAGAGAGGGGGTGTTGGAGTCCGAGGTGCGGAGCGCATTCTTAGCAGCGGAGCAGATCGCGTCGGCCTCGGCGTCAAGGCCACCGTGCAGGGCCTCAATGATGGAGCGAAGAAGGACAAAGCTCTGTTGACGAGTAGCAAGCGACTTGGCCGTCACCTGCTTGAGGATAGCCTTGACCAGGCGTGGGCTCGTCTCGAGCAGCGAAGCAACGGCACTGGGAGAGTTAGCAAGTTCCTCAGACCGATGACTCACCTGTCGTCTTCGGCATCGGCATCCATGTCGTCGCTCCTCTTGCGCTTATTCCTTCCTCCAGCAGCAAGCTCGGCGTCGCGAGCATTGGCAGTCTGCTTTAACAATGTCTCGAACGCGGCCAGGACCTCAAGACGCACACTCTCCTCGCGCTCGCTGAAGCGAGCCACAAGAGGGATAGCGGCGGTCTTGTAGAACTCGCCCAGAAGATCGATACGGGTGCCGAAGAGCGACTGCAGGAGCTTGGCAGCTGAGCGGCGGATCTTCCAAGAGTCGTCATCGTCGTCAGAGTAGCTGTAAAGTTAGTTTCCGCTGGTATCCGAGAAGGCGAGACTCACGCATCGTCGTCGAACTCATCGTCGTCGTCATCGTCGACCTCATCGTCCATGTCGACATCCTCATCGTCGTCAAGCTCGACATAGTTCTGAATTATCAGCTGCTTATCTCAACGCTGCAACTCACGGGGTCGTACTTGACGAGCTCGAGGGCACGCGAGGTGATCTGGGGAACATAGGGCGAAAGCTCCGAGGCGCAGCGGGACGAGAGAACTTCGAGAGCCTGGGGTCAGCTTCAGCGCCATGTGGAAACTCACCGTAAGAGCGCCCTCGACGGCGTCAGTGTCTTCGACGTTGTCGGTCTGCTTGAGAATGTTCTCGATCAACTTGCCCGAGGCAATGAGGGCACCGACGTCCGAGTGGACCGGTGTCTTGGCCATGCCGGCGACAGCCGCGACCCACGCCTTGGCCGAGTCGCCACCTTTTGCGAAGCCGGCAGCGAGATCCGACTTGAGAACATCAAAGTGCGACGGGCAGACGGCGATGAAGGCCGACAAAGCGGGGACGGAGCGCTTGCGGACAGACAGGCGGGGAACTGTGAGGACCTCGCGGAAGGTGGA
Organism: Apiotrichum gracile; assembly: GCA_001600335.1. NCBI lineage: Eukaryota > Fungi > Basidiomycota > Tremellomycetes > Trichosporonales > Trichosporonaceae > Apiotrichum > Apiotrichum gracile. The sequence continues at coordinate 3,565,984 of BCJO01000003.1, read as the reverse complement.
GAGCGAGGTGGCCTGGAGGTCCTGGGACGCGGCGACCGTGGCGGCAAAGCGGGGGTAGACCTCGGAGAGAATCTGGAGAAGCTCGGAGGCAAGCTGGGGGTTGGCGTTGGCCTGGGCATGTAAGTATGGGCTGAGTGTAGAGTTGGGGACGCACCACGCAGACGTTCAGGCGGATACGGTCGAGGACGGTCTTGAGGGCAGCCTCCACCTCGGGCGACTCGGGGCTCATCTCAGTGACGACCGACTTGAGTGCTGCGGTGTGAGCGGATTGCATGTGCTTGTTCACATACCCAGACACGAAATGTCCCTTCCTTCCTCATCGACCTTCTCTCCTGGTGCCCCGATACCGGCAGTGATAGCGCCGACGATTTGGCGGAGGTATGCGGGCCGGGCGCGCTTGGACATGTTTGCGAGACTGATCATCGTCAGCATGAACGTCATCATGCATGCACTCACCATGTGACGGCAGCATTCTTGACCTCGGCATTGCTGTCACTCAAGAGACCAAGAACAAGCGAGGTGAGGATCTTCTCCGACGACTCGTCAGTGTACTGGACGGCCTTGCCGCTTGGCGGCGGCAGGCTGAGAATCCTCGTGAGCTCCTTGTTCAAGTCGATGAGTGCCATGACTCTGATAGGTCAGTATTGGGAGCTGTGCTGGAGGTGAGCAGATGGAGCGTACCGGATATCCGAGTCGGACGACTTGAACTGAAAAGAAGGTCAGCAATTAGTTCGGCGGCCATGAACACTGAAGCACACGCAGTGGTCGTGTGCTCAGCATGTAGCTCACCTTGTCGGAGAGAGAGGGGATCATAACCCCGAGGGATTGCCTAGAAGACATGATGGGCTATTCGCTGTGCGAAGCGAGAAAGACCAGTCGGCGTTGTCTAGAAGGAGTAGAAGGGGTGGGTGATGGTGAGCAAGGCGGGAACGGTAGTGATGATAACAAATACAGTCGTCGGAATGCCAACTTGTGACGCGTCCTACAGCTGTGCACTGGTGATTGTTGCTGGTGGAGGGAGGACAAGGAGCGCGGGGTTGAGTGGACACACGCGAGAAATGACGTGTACGGAAATGATAACAACCTCCGTACCAGGGCTGAAGGCTGTGGTGACGGCGATGACGATAGTGCCAGTGTCTGTGGTGGAGCAGTCATTGCATACAGCCCTCTACGGCCTCTACAGAATATTATGGTCTGGTTTATGGGGACAGTGAGGAGGAGGAGGAGGAGGTATCTCATGAAAAGGGGGCGAACAGCACATCTAGTTCCTTGCCAGAGAGAAAGTGCGCGACCCAACGCGCTTGCCCTGCTCGGCCGAGTGCGTGATCCAAATCAAGGCCTTGGGGCCGGTGCCCTTGCGGGCGATGCCATCGTCCTTGACTGTCAGCGACGACGAGAGAGCAACTTACCGTCCGCCCACGGCCCTTCGGGAGCATTCCGAGCAGCGTCTTTTCAACGACATTTGCACACTTCTCATCGAGCGCTGATGTGGGCTCTAAAAGTCAGCACTTGTCTGTATCCCAACGCACCGTCGAGCAGGATCACGTCAGCCCCCCCGAGTCCGACAGACGCAGCGAGCGCGATACGCTGCCCCTCGCCACCCGACAGAGATGCCCAATCGCGCGTCCACATGTGTCGCTCGATACCCCACTCCTCGGCGATGGCGAGCGGGTCGAGCTGCTCTTGCCGCTTCTCCTTGGCCATTTCCGCGTCACGAGCTTTCCGCGCAGCAAATGACCGTATGCGCTCGAGATAGTCCATCGGGGTGCCCGGCAGCAGGGCCGGGCGCTGGGGGATGTACTGCACGCGAATGCGGTAGTTGGGAATGCCGTAGGAGGTTGAGGGCCTGTTGTCAGCCGTGCCAGTGTGAGATCCCACAGGGTGTGGGCCAATGGTGCTCGCATGAAGGCTCCCACACATACTCACTTGCCATACAGCTCAATCTCGCCATTCTGGTACACGTTCAGCTCTGCAATACATTTCAGCAGCGTCGTCTTTCTGCGACGTTAGCGTGTCGTTGATGGCCCAGGGGCCATGGCGCTCATCCGAGTTCGGCGATCAAAAGCGACGCCTCCGCTCCAGCTCCAGGCTCGTGCTCACCCGCATCCACTCGGTCCGTTGAGGATGACCACCTCGCCCTCCTCGATGTCCAGGTTGACGTTCTGGCGTCAGTGCGGTCTCTTCATGCCATGCGAGCAGCTAGTCTTGAAATTTGGCTTCTTTGGCTTCGTTTCGGCCGACGCGCGTCTAGCATGTGTTTATCTCACCTGCAAGATTGCCGATCCGGTGCCATCGTCGCGGCGTAGCGTGAGGTCGCGCACTGTCAAAACCGGGGCCATTGCGTATGAGATAGCACAGGCGAGTCTAAAGGTATATAACAATCTGAGAGAATGAGAGATGGGATGATAAACGATGCCAAGATAGCAAACCCAGTCCACAACTATGACGATTGCAGGCTGAAAGGCCGAGACTCCTCCACCGAGGTCACCACTTGTTGTGGAGTATTTATAGTCTCGCTTGTCTGCTCACCCGTGAGGCGTCCACAACATGACATCCTCGCAACACCTGCATGCCTGCAACCCCGTGCACCCCCCATTGTCATCTATTAAATGAATGCATTGTTTTTCGAACCGCTACTGCCGCTCTGAATGTACTGCTGCTGCTTTTACTCGACCTCCTCGACATCGGGCTCGCCGGCCTTCTTGGCGGCGGCCGCGGGGGCCTCGGCGTCAACGTCGAGGTCGTCTCCGTCGTCCTCGCCCATGCCGCCCATGCCGCCCATGGCACCAGCACCGCCCATCTGCTCCATGAGCTTGGCCTGGAATGTCAGTATACGTTCCGAACGGATGAGCGAGCCGCTGCTCGACACTCACAAAGTCCATGCCGCCCATGCCGCCGGCACCGCCCATACCAGGCATACCGGGCATGCCACCGCCCATACCGCCCATGCCACCCATGCCGGCCATGAGCTCGCTCATGTCGCCCATGCCGCCGGCGCCGCCCATACCGGGCATGCCGGGCATACCGCCCATGCCGCCCATGTCGGGCACCTCAGGGAGCTCGCCGTCCTGCTCGTCCTCGTCGACCCACTTGGAGAAGTCGGTCTTGATCCAGTTGCGGTTAGGCTTCTCCTTGGTCAGGCGGGGCCAGTACTCGGCGCGGAGCTCCTTCTTGCGGAGGATAAGAACGACGGCGCGCGAGGTGACGACCTTCTTGGTCTCCTACGTAGAGTTAGTGTCGCTCTTGGACTCTGTGCTCTGGTAACTTACAGTGGGGTCGATCTCTCCCCAGAGGTCGAGGTCAAAGCCCCACTCCTTCTCGGGAATGCCCTTGGCGGCGCTGGGACGTTAGCTATTGTTCTTATTCGGAACTCGTTTAGGCTGGCCGAGCCGGGCACCCTCTCGATGCGACTCACTTGCCCGAGTTGGCCGAGAACGAGATCTGGTCCTTGGTGATGTCAAGGTTAGGCTCGCCCTGAATGTCGGGAACGTTGATCTAGGCTGGGTTAGACGGCTGCTACTATGTTTCGGGTCGGCATGCTCACGGTGAAGTAGATGATGTTCTGCAGGTGTCAGTGGAGGTCTTGAATTCACAGCGGCAGCTTGGACAGAGACGGAGATACGGGATGAGCAGCCAAGATCTGCAGTTACTAGTGGCGATCTGGGGCCCAGCTAGGGCCCTCCTGCACGATCCATGCTCGCGTCCACGTCCAATGTCACGTCCTGATCCAAACGCCGCCAAATAACCAGATACTCACCTTCTCGGGCTCGGTCTCCGACGAACGCTCAGCGTACATGATCTCGGGGTGAAGAGGCTTGGGCGACATGATGAATATACGCTGTTTTGGTGTTGTAAAGATGAAGATTGATGTTATTGAGGAGAAAGGAGATGTAGCAACGTCGAGCTCGACGAGATGGGATCGAGTGGCTAGTCGGATGGCTGCGTTGCACCGTAGGCTGCAAGCAGGGGTGACAACAATGACGAACACCCCCCCAAGTGTGGCTACAGTGTACAGTGTGGACGGAAGTATATTTTTGGCTGGCATAGATGACGGAGGACTGTGCTGGAAACTTCGGTGCCCATCTCTGGTTTTATTTGGGTTTATTTGGCTACAAGCACCAGCCAAGGATCAGCCAGGGTGAGAGAACATGCAGCCAGGGACACCCAGTCTAGACCAGTCCTGTCTGCAACTTGGGATGCCTCTCGAGGCTACGAACACTTTGCTCGCCATCACCCTCGACACACCTGTGCATAGCTCTTGGGCACACCCCACAACTCATTCATAACCTTCTTACATGCATGGCGGCACATTGCTACTTGGCTGGCCAGGTAGTAACAAGTCCACGATTAGAAACGGCTTCCATAGGCGATGACATCATCGTATTTTCTTCAGAGTTGGGTCGAGCAGCTTCGGAGACGGCTCCAAAGACAGCTCCAACTAGAGGCGGGACGACTGCTCGGAGAGTCAGACGACACTGATGGTCTGCTGGCCGATAAACTGCTCTCCGGGGGCGATGGTCTTAAACTCGCTAACGTATCCAGGCTCGACGCAGACATAGCGGTTCTGAAGTGTCAGTGTCAGGTCATGTTCAGAGTCAGATTCCAGCCACAGCGACTCACCCAGCCACCGTCCTCCATGTCGCCGATCTTACTGCCGGAGGCCTCAGCAGGGTTCCAGATCGTGCAGCTGATGTGTCAGAAGATGCCGTGAAATGAGAACGTACTCTTCGAAGCCGCGGAAGTGGACCTTGAAGTTCTCGCCAGAGCCAGTGTCGACCAGGAGGTCGCGGGTCGGCAGCTTGCGGTACACGCTGGGAATGTCAGAGCTGCACATTACACGCACACGTACCGGTCAGTCTCGGCGGTGAACGTCAGCGGGCCACCGGGAGCAGTCGAGACCTCGCCGCCGCGGGTCTTGTCGGCAAAGTTGACACCAGCATCGATGCCCTTGATCGAAACCTTGGATATGTCGGGGACAGCAAGGTAGTTGTGGAGGAGGGTCTGGAACTTGAAGTCCTCCTTGCCGGTGTTGCGGACGTGAACGTCGGAGACGAGCTGGTGTCCAGCGAGCGTGACGACGTAGTGGAGGTCAAACGAGTGGGGGAAGCTTGCGGGAGGGGGAGGCGCGACGAGACGCACCGACACACCCTCCTCGCGATCAAGGAGGATCTTGTCGAGCTTCCATGTCGCGGTGCGCGCAAAGCCGTGCTGCTTGAGCGCGGCGTACTCGGGTGGCGACGTGGGAGGAGGGCCGAAGATGGGCTGCGGTCAGTGTTTGCCAAGGTGGGCACTACTCCTGACTGCCATAGCCGGGTGTGACAAGTATGCTTGGCGTCTAGTTGCCACGCTGTCCCCTCTCCCCCAACATGTCTGATGTACTCACGAAGACGACAGGGATACCGCCGCGAATCTAACTCGTGTCAGCTGCGTGCGCGAACACTCGCTTCTAACGTACAGCAGCAGAACCGTCAAGATGCGCCTTCTTGGAGACGAAGAGACGCTCCTTGCCCCCAGTCTTCCACGAGGTCACGGTCGCGCCGTAGAGGCTGGTCGGTTAGTGCCGACGGCAGGAAGCAGAAGATGCATACTAGATCTCGGCAGTCGAGCCCTGGATGTCAGTGGAATACCACCCGGTGTCAGCGCTCGACTCACGTTGGGGTGCTTGAGCACGATAGTCTTCTCGTTCTGTTCAACGGGCATGATAGAGATGAGGATGTTGGTGTCGAGCGTAAGTGGGAGGTCGAGATGTGGTTAGTCGCTGCTGCTGCAGAGGGTTGTGTTGTTGTGCGACTGATTGGTGGAATTATTCCTAGTAGCAGTGACGACACGGAATGCTGATGCTGCGATTGCTTGCTTCTGTCATCATGCTGATCCAGCTGATCCAGCTGATCTAGATGAACCGCTGATCCATGCTTCCATGCTTCCAGCTGATCATTCCCACGCGGAGGGCGCAAGGGCGCACGGGCGCAGGGCGGCGCAGGGCGCAGCAAGTGTGGCATGTGGCATGTGGCATTTCGCGGTACCCGGCGGCATTTCCGCGCCTCCACCAATCCGAATGCCAGGCTGGCACTTCGGCACCTCGGTCATCTGGCTTTGTGGGCTTATAGACCGTGGGAATGCTTGCAAGTCAAAAGGTGTTTTAGCCGCGCTGCAATAAACCAGCCGGCATTCCCACCCGCCCCCTCCCCACAGAGGACCGGACGCCCGGTCCGATGAATCGATCGCGTCAGACGTCGACAACCGCTCTGGCCCGATATCATATCAGCCCGGGCGGAGATGGGCTGGGCGGACCATTGGATGCGATCAGAAGTCGGTGCCGGCCATCCATCCAGCCGACTGCATGATCGTGAATAGAGAACGAACGCAGTCGTTTCAAAGCGTGCAGATTGTGGATGCTCAGCTGATCTCAACGGGCGCAAGAAGAGCTGAGAACGGTTGCTAAGCTGGCACACAAGTGGGATGTATGTATGAGCTACACAGGATGCTCATGCGGCCCAACTCTGCACCGTTCTCATCAGCAACTACAGGCAGCAAGAGAGCGTCGTCGTCATTATTACAGCACAAGAGGGGCCAGAAGGACAAGAATGAGCGGAACGCCAATGAGAGAAAAGATGGGGAGAGAGCGGACTTGAGGGGCCGCTAGCTCTGTTGCTGTCTTGCTGTCTGGCTGTTGTCTGTGCTTACGATAGACGTCACAGCGGCAGTAGCTCAAAAGTAGCCTGAGCGTAGCCGCATGATTAGAAGCGCAAGCGGCCAAGAGGACACGTAGTTCAAATCGGGAAATCAAAGAGTGAATGATGATTAATAGGATTTGTTTAGGAGCAAGACAATAGTTACCAGTTGGATGTGATTAGGAGATTGCGGATACGCTATACAAAGACATGTTTTACCGACCCCAGAGCGAGAGACAGAGACAGAGAGCCCAGCAGAGGAGAGGCCCGAAGAACAGAGGGAGCTCGAGAGAGAGAGCACAAGTCGAGGGTAACCCTGAAAATGAACGGAGATTGGCTGGGAGGGATGACAGACCAACTGCCGCCCCAGTTACAAATGATGCGGTCACCAACCCCGGCCGGTCCTCTGCAATGCAATCTGGCTCTCCAGCCCCCATCACGACAAGCCCAGCCCAGGTAATCAATCCCATCTGCCCCCGTCACTGGGCCCCCCGCCCCCACCCACATCCGCTTTCCCTTGCACCTCCTCTTATATTCTCAGCCTCGAATCAACATCATCATTCTCCTTTCGTCCTCTTCATCACCAACCCTCTCTCTCTCCCCTTTGTCTCCATCTATCTCCTAGCTCAAAATGTCCTCCCAGCTGTGAGTATCCGTGCAGGCTGGCGACCTAGGTGTGGCTGTTTGAACGGTGACGCCAAAAACAAGGAGTGTGGCACCGTCATGAGCAGTCACCCCAGGCTTCCGTCCACTTCCATCCGCTTTCCAATGCATTTGCTGACCTCTCCAGCGCTGACATCGGTCTCATCGGCCTCGCCGTCATGGGCCAGGTGAGTATTCACATGCACGGGGACCAGTAGGGCGGGAGAAATGTGGCTACAAGGAGCGGATCCACCATATTCCCTCCTGTGGCCGTGTTTCTTCAGCTACGACCTTCAAACCTCGTCTGCATGGTCTCCAGCCCCTTCTGCACTCGCTAACGACCGAAGAATTTGGTGCTGAATATGGCGGACCACGGTTTTGATGTCTGCGTCTTCAACCGGTGCGTATGAGCAAGAAGAATCGGGAGGATGTGTGAAGGTGTAGAGGAGCTCGAGGACGATTTTTGTTGGTCTGATTTAGTGGTGGAGGTCCATTTTGCCCGCCCTACACCTGTTTTCAGCTAGCCCTAGACCTATCTGCTGACGCTGTACAGCACTACCTCGAAGGTTGACCACTTCCTCGAGAACGAGGCCAAGGGTGAGTTGTGCTGGCGCGACACCCAGTGACACCCCTCTAACGCCCCACCCAGGCAAGAGCATCATCGGTGCCCACTCGGTTGAGGAGCTCTGCTCCAAGCTCAAGTCGCCCCGCCGTGTCATCCTCCTTGTCAAGGCCGGCCAGGCCGTTGACGACTTTATCAACCTCCTTGTCCCCCACATGGAGAAGGGCGACATTATCATTGACGGTGGAAACTCGCACTACCCCGACACCACCCGCCGCTGCCACGAGCTTGACCCCAAGGGCATCCTCTACGTCGGTTCGGGTGTCTCTGGTGGTGAGGAGGGTGCCCGCAACGGCCCCTCGCTCATGCCCGGTGGTGACGAGGCCGCCTGGCCCCACATCAAGAAGATCTTCCAGACCATTGCTGCCCAGGTCAACGGCGAGCCCTGCTGCGACTGGGTCGGCCAGGAGGGTTCCGGCCACTACGTGAAGATGGTCCACAACGGTATCGAGTACGGAGACATGCAGCTCATCTCGGAGGCCTACGACATTCTCAAGCGCGGTCTCGGCCTCTCGGACGACGAGATCTCCGAGATCTTCGCCAAGTGGAACACTGGTGTCCTCGACTCGTTCCTCATTGAGATCACCCGTGACATTCTCAAGTTCAAGGACACCGACGGCCAGCCCATTGTCGACAAGATCCTCGACTCGGCCGGCCAGAAGGGTACCGGAAAGTGGACCGCCATTGACGCCCTCGACTACGGCATGCCCGTCACCCTTATCGGTGAGGCCGTCTTCGCCCGCTGCCTCTCGTCGCTCAAGGAGGAGCGTGTCCGTGCCTCCAAGCAGATTGCTCCCCCTCCCTCGCAGCCCTTCCAGGGCGACAAGCAGCAGTTCATCGACGACCTCGAGCAGGCCCTTTACGCCTCCAAGATCATCTCGTACGCCCAGGGCTTCATGCTCATGCGTGAGGCCGCCAAGGTCAACGGCTGGGAGCTCAACAACGCCGGTATCGCTGCCATGTGGCGCGGTGGATGCATCATCAAGTCGGTCTTCCTTGGTGACATTACCGAGGCCTACCGCCAGAACAAGGACCTCGAGTCGCTCCTCTTCGCTCCCTTCTTCCAGAAGGCTCTTGCCAAGGCCCAGGGCGGCTGGCGCCGTGTCAACGCCCAGGCTACCCTCTGGGGTATCCCCATCCCCGCCCACGGCACCGCCCTCTCGTTCTTCGACGGCTACCGCACCGAGATCCTCCCCGCCTCGCTCATCCAGGCCCAGCGTGACTACTTCGGTGCCCACACCTTCAAGGTCATGCCCGGCAAGGAGAACGACCACATGAAGAAGGGCGAGGACATCCACGTCAAGTGGACCGCCACCTCGGGCAACGTCTCGTCGTCCACCTACAACGCCTAAGCGCCTAAGTGTCGCGTCCCCCCCGCGTAGTACAACAAAAGAGAGGGTCGTAGTAGTATTTTCTCAGATAAGATGTTCAGATGCAGACGATAACAGAATAACCATGCAGACGAGGCTGACGGTGTGAGCCAGTGCCCAGCGTGCCACTGTGCAGTTGTGGGTGTAACTGCAAAGGCTATGGCACCCGAGTTCTCGGGGACGAGGGTGGCGAGAGCATTGACGAAGAGAAGGGTGCGGATGGTACGTTTGCACCGAGCAGGCTCGCGTAGGCGTATACTCATTGTTCCCCTCCGTCATCATGGCATCAGACGCCTCAGTGACCGCAGCACCTATCGTCACGACAGCATTGTCTATCTATGTGTCTTTGGACGTGGCGGAAAGGGGACGGTGTCGAGCGGGATGAGTACTCACTCGTGCTACGGGTACTGGTGCGTTGGTGTGGTACTCGTGCGGTGGGGACCACCCCTGCGGTGGAAGTACTCGGTGGGAGAAGGGCTGGAGTGGAGGCATCCACCGTGGGAAACTCCCCCTCCGCCTTCGTTCAATATTTTGAAACTTCGCCGTACTATTGTGACTACTTCCCATCCACTCTCATCTACAACCACCACCATGTCTACAGCAGCCGGTCCGTCCAAGAAGAAGAGCAGCAAGAAGGCGCCGGCGTCCCCGTCGCCCGTGTCCGCGAGCGTAATCAGCGATTCGGGCAGCGACGCCGAGAGCGTGGACAGCGACGATATCGACGACGAGGTGCGCGCGCCGGTCAAGGCGGCCGTGAAGAGCCGGAAGGGCGGGCTTCCGTGAGTACCCGTGAGCGCTGGAGAGGTGCTGTTGCACTGCTCCTGTGCTGGTATTGTGCTCTGGGGTTGTGGACACCTGCGCCATCTGCAGGATCTGGTGTGACCGCCTCCCTGGATGGATCGTCGGAGTGAGCTCCGACTTGCACAAGCACAACCAGCACCCGATGCCCTCCGGATGCCCTCTACCAGCTGCATACTTCTCTCTCCTATCTATCTCTATCTGCGGTCCGCTAATGCCCAGCCGCTACGAGCCGCCGCCAGGCATGGAGGAGGTCTCCGTCTCGGTCTCGTTCAAGACGTCGCCGATGGAGTTTGATGCGCTCGCCAACAAGCCCGGAGTCGAGGTGTGGGCTATCCGTGTCCCGGCCGAGGTGAGTGTGTGCTGTGAGGGAAGGAGGTAGGGGTGGTTACAGGTGCGCGGAGAAGGCGACCACAATGTCTGAGGCGATGGAGGCGATGCCGAGCGATCCGGCGGGATTAAGGCGCGTGCAGCCGTAGCCATCCTGGTCGCGTCGGATCCGCGATCCCGTTGACGTTCCAGCGTGACGCACGGCACGTCACACATCTCCGCAACGCCATGCCGATCTCCGGCGACCAACCCTCCTAGCAACGCACTGACGCCCAGCTCCGCGCCAGCCGCCTCGGCGCACTCACCGTCTCCAAGCTCAAGGCCGACAGCGTAAAGGGCTCCCTGTCGACCAAGAGCGGCGACTACATTCTCGAGAACGCGGGCGGCGACTCTGGCGCCGGCGCCGAAATGGATGGGCTGAGCCTCATGGTGCCCCATCTCGCGCGTGGTGGCAAGCTTTACCGCGGTGAGTGAAACGAAGGCCGGCCGGCAGACAGCAGCCAGGAATATGACCCGAATCTGTGGACATTTTGGGGCAAGGCCGACTACGGCTTCACACAAATCTGGGTTTCTCGACAGATTCCGCCCATTCTCCTGGCTGGACTCAATATTACCTGCCAGGCAAATGACCCGAATCTGTGGACAAACGAGATTTGTGTCGGCCCCCAGAGTGGAGACTCTTGGGTTTCTCTACAGATTCCACACATTGCCCTGGCTGCGTTGCAATGGTACTGTGGTGTCTCTCTGGTGGCACTATCGCTCTCGCAACCACCGGTCCTGTGCTGTGACTTCCCTGCTGCCTTTCGTCAGCATTCTTCTCCAGTCTCGCTGACAGCCAGCACCAGTGCCCATCACCCGCCGCCTGCTCCTGACGCCGACCGAGGGCGGCGACAGCGACAGCGGCTTCGTCGCGCCGCCCAAGCGCAAGCGGGAACAGCCCGCGCACCTGCTCAAGTTCCGCAACAAGGTGTTTGGCTTCGAGACGGCGGGCCACGAGACGACGGTCGTCGAGGGCGAGGGCGAGGAGGAGGTTGCGGAGAGTGACGGCGACGTCAAGATGGAGGAGACCGTGGCCGCGACGCCCAAGCCCAAGGCGATCGCGACACCCAAGGAGAAGCGGAGCGAGAAGAAGGACAAGAGCAAGAAGAAGAGCGACGACGCTTCTCCCGCCAAGAAGAAGAAAAAGTCCAAGGACTAGGGGCCAGCGCAGGGGCGAGGTGCGAGGAACGTCTATAGAGTTCTCGGGATGCATATACATGTCACAAATGGGTACAAACAGGGGATATGTGCGGTGTGTTTATATGGAGGGTAGTGGGTCTCCGTGTGAGTATCGCTATGCTATAGTGTTCAAGAATATGTGTATCTCAGCTCAAAGAGAGCGGGTCGTCGCCGCGCATGATGCCGTAGACTTTGCGAGAGAGCGCCTGGAGCGTGAGCAAACATGTCAGGTCAACACGGTTCCACTCACATTACCGACGCGGCGCTGGGTCGGCACGCCGTTCTTGCGGCTGCGCACCTGGCACTCGGCGAGCATGTCCTCGGCGCGGCCGTCACCGCGCGCCTCGGCCTTTTCGTATGCCGCCATGAATTCGCGGAACGACCCGTGCTGCTCTGTGATGCCAGAGGCGGCGCTCTGCGTCAAACCCTGCACCTCCTGGAGCATGAGCGCCAGGACCTCGTCGGGAACGACCGCCTTGTGCACGCCCGGCGGCGCCGAGAACGGGAGGTGTGACTTGGAGAGCAGTTTATACTGTATTGTAAGGTGGGGTCGTGGTTGAGATACTCACGGGACGGATGGCCACGTCGCCGGCAAGATTGAATAGCCAGTCTTCGACGTCTTCGGTCTTTTCGACTGGCAGTCAGTATTATAAGGTAGAAGACTAGTCCGCTTATACTCACCTTGGACGACAAAGATACGCTGCACGACCTGGGCGCGCAGCAGCTCCTCCTCGACCTCGGCCTTGTCCAGCCGCCCAGTGACAGACGACGACTTGGCTGCGGCAACTTGCTCGCCCGAGAGGCCGGCACGCGCCGTCTCGCGAAAGTTGCGGTTGATTATCGACTGCGTGCGGGAGTGGTACTTGTCCATGCCGCGGACGAGAAGCAGGAGGTGATCGTTGAGGGACATGCCGAGCGTAAGGCGCACATCAGCGAGCCATGTGATAAGCGCGTCGTCGCCGTGGGACACGCGGTCGACAATGTCGTCCGCCGACGCGACGAGCACAGTGGTCTTCTCCCACTCCTGCCGCGCCTCGTCGAGCGGGACGTAGCGCTTGATCACGGGATTCCAGGTCGCGCGAACCTGTCGCCGGAACTGGATCGAGCCGTTGACGATTGTGTCGTCTTCCGATAAGAAGTGAAGGGAGGATTTAGACTCGTCGAGCCGCGCCCGCAGTTCCGGGAGCGCACCCGCGATGGGCGAAGTTGGGAGTGACAGATCGTGGGCCATGTGGATTTCGAGATCCTGCAGTGCATCGATCTTGGTCGTGCGTAGCTAAGAACGTCAGTCAGGCTGCAAGTGATTCTTTGTACGTACCCTGTTGACCTCTGCCACCTTCTTCTGATACGACTTTTCCGCCTCCTTCGCAGCCTGCACAGGTATCAGCACGGTAGTAGGTGTAATGAGTCAACTTTAACCTACCTTGGCGGTATCACGGGCCAGCTTCCGAGCATCCTTATCGGCCTGCTTCTGCTCCTCCTTGTCCGCCTTGCGCTTCGCCTGTTCCCGCTGTTGAGCCAATTGCTCAGATGACAGGCCATCTTCGTCGGATGTCTGGTGGTTAGGCATTACAGTGTGACGGGAAGCGAGGTTTGCACTCCAGATGCTCCTGCAGATCACCCTTACAAGGACTCACAGCAGCAGGCTCGACATTCTCGGCGTCGCTCTTCCGCTTCCGTCCCCTCGCCACCTCGACAGGCTCCACCTCTACCGCAGCAGCCTTCTGTGCCTCTTCTGGCGGCGGCGACAGCTGTGGGAGACCAAGATACGAGCGGTCGTTGAGGATATCCTGCAGAGTGCGCTGTGTGTGTCAGTTGTGTATGCACTCATGTCAGGTTTACATACCCGTGGCGGTGCGTCCTTGCTCCCAGAGGGCGCTCCAGTGGTAGACGATAACGAGCGGGTCACACGCAGCTCCGGCCGCGGAGTCTCTGCCCCTACCCAAGTGGCTGCTCCTAGCCTGTTCCGCCCGCCGATAAACAGTTCTTCGGGGGACAGGCTCGGCAGGCTCGGCAGACCTGGAGTGACGGTGCGCGACCGAGAGCGAGTCTTCGACCGCTTCTTCAACCGCGGGGAGCGAGAGGGGGAGAGCGACGGTGGCCGCGACGGTGGCCGGACGTAGATGTCCATATCGGGCGGATCGGACGATACGGGTATGGCGCTGTTGAGCCCCATGCCAAACAGCGCGCCGCCGTCGCTGCTGTTCCCGTCGTCGAGGATTTCGATGGCCGTCGAGCGCGCCTCGCCGATGAACGCGACGTCGTCGTCCGACTCGTCCGAGACGTCGGTCAAGACTACAATGTCTGCCGTTAGATGCATTGCGGAGGAGCACTTGCCTTCTGGCATTGTATCAAGAGTGATATGATTAGATAGCGATAGGAGAGTAATGATTGCAAGCCAGGATTGATTTTTGTTGATTTTCGATAGTGCTACTAGTGGAGCGCGCCAAAACCAAACAAACCTAGTTGTACAGTCAACCCCCAGGTTGTACCGTCAGGCACGCAGCCCATGAGGTGGACATGGCCGCTTATGCCCGCCCACTCCCGCTCACTCCACGGCCATTCTCAGTCGCATGCAGCCATCAAACCATGGCAACCTCTGCAACCTCTGCAACTTCTTGCGCTCAGCTCTGTAGTATCGATCATGCAAGGGCTCATCACAGTCGCGTAGGGGCAACTAGGTTGGGATGTAGTATACGGGGGAGAAAGAAATAGTCTAGCGTACAACTATTCACCACTTGTCAACGCAGCGACAAGGCGTCGACAAAGTGTGGGGGGCTAGTGAACGAGGGTTAAAGGATGCTGCGGTCTCAAGACCGCTCCTATAAACAGGACATGGCCTGGCACCTTACATGACAACGCAGCAAGAGTTTTGCTGAGGCAGTCAGTATCACACACTGCGTCGCAGTGCTCACCTTCTTGGCGGTCTTGTAGAACATTTTGCTCTGCGCAGAGAGTGCGTTGGAGCGCTCGACGAGGTTGTCGAGCTTCTCTCCGCGCTCGAGAACCGACTCGATGGTCTTGTGCTGCGGGGTGTGAGTTAGCAGTCCCGGGTTCAGCTTCCGGCTCCACTCACGAGGACAATCTTGGTCTCGTCAAGCTCCTGCTGGACCTTCATGATGGTGTCGGCCTGCTTGGGGTCCTGGTACTTGGCGAGGTACGAGGCGAGGGTGCCCTCGAGCTTGCCCTTCTGTGCCGGCGAGATTCCACCGGCGGCGGCAGTGGAAGGGTTGCCGCCGAAGGCAGCCGACGACGCGGCGCTGAACGACGGCGCGGCCGAGGGGTTCGGGAGCGAGGCAGTAAGACCGGCGTTCTCGTCAAGGAGCTTGGTGAGGAGCGAGAATGCGGGGCGGTACGGGTATTCTGTGTCCGTGATCATGACGGCTGCGTGTGTTAGCTAGGTCAGGCCCAGATGAACAGTGTGCACATACCGGCGAGTCCGAGAGCGCCGGGGGTGCGCCCGGGGGCACGGAAGACGTGAGCCTTGTAGTTGTTCTCCTCTACGGACGAAGGCTGGTTGGCGGGGGTGCGCTCGGCGACAGTCTGGAGAACAGGGTCAGTCACAAGACAACTAAGGGCCGAGAAAAAGTCGGACAGCCGACGCCTTCAGTGTTCGCCGAAAACAACAAGCCCGACGGCGATGGACAGCAGCGACGCTTACCTTTGTGAAAAAGGTCATGAACTCTCCGACGCTGCCGCGCTGGTAGAACGAGAAGCTGCTCAGGTCCTGGGCCGAGCCGAGGAGAGTAGCCTGCGCGGGGACGTTGCCGGCGACCGAAAGGAGCGAGAGCGAGTAGACCTTCATGTTGGATGAATTGGGTGGCAAGTGGACGGAAAGTAGGGAAACGAGGTGGTATAAGCTGTATGCGTATCGGATCTAGCGATGAATGGCGTTAATATTCGGAGGCGTCGACGACGAGCGGGACCGAGATGATGGTGATGAGAGAGATGGAGCGAGAGAGAAGAGATGGAGAGACAAGAGCGATGGAAAAAAGGGGGTTGTTAATGACGAGAGAGTTTTGTCCACGGTGCGTGTTTGCGTGTCGTGCCCATCTTACCATGCACATCGCCTCGGCGCTCAAGCACAAGTACGACGTATGGATGTCTGGGCGCTGCGCATGGTGACGCTGGTTTGTCTTTATTACATCTTCCCCTTTTGGCACGTGGCTATCATGCAAATACCACGTGTTTTCTTGGACCCCGCATGGATTTGCCCACTCATTTTCGTCCAAGGCACGTCCGCACGCGGTTCCCTGTTCCCTGATACCCACCCAGGTTGCAGGTTGGCCACGAGTGGAGGGGTATGGGCATCTCTGACCCATCTTCACCCCGACTTTGATCGCATCGCAGATTGATAGAAGAGATGTTCGCATGGAATGCAAGTGTTGAGAGGTCGTACGCAGAACGGAGAACAGCGAGCAGGAGAACTTTGTCGTCATGGAAAGCATTAATACGATGTTAAAGTTAGTATACTGAAATATGGTTGGACATGGTTTTGTAATATGCGTGCGTCATCACCCGAAACGAGATAGCACTGGGCTGGCTATGGTGGTGCTATGGTGGTGCTATGGTGTATGGTGCCTAAGTGTGTCGTTCGTTACATTAGCATCCATGACCAGCCATCCATTCCACATCTCCGCGGCCGGCGGCGCTCTATTCCATATTATTGACATTTCTCCATCGACCACATCCGACTACATCCTACTCCTACTCCTCACCGTCTCTTATCACTACTCTCTCATCATCAACTACAGTCCCTTGATATTCATCATCTACAGTGCCCTTCTGATCACACTCGAAGGCCACTCCGTCCAATCTCAAAAGACGCACGGCTTCCATCAACGTCGGCCTTGGGTGGAGAAAATACGAACCGCCGCCAGGCTATAACTTTCATTGCGCGCAGCTCAGCATCCACCAGTTGAGCGCACCCCCGCAATGTCCGATCTACTTGCCGACAATGCTTGGGTCAACACCTTCCAGTCGACGCCGGTCCGGCCGCTCTTGAGCGCCCTGCAGCGACGTCTCCAGGCCTCCACCACCCACGTCCACGCTCTCGCCGAGCTCTTCCACGAGCGGTCCGTGATCGAGCACGAGTATGCCACCAAGCTGGGCAAGCTCGTGCGTGCGGCCGAGTCGGGCCAGCTCAGTGGCAAGTCGGCGGTCGACTGGGACCGCAACGGCGGCGAGGCAAAAGTCTGGGATACTGTCCTGATGGATATCCAAGAGGTGCGTACGAGTGCTCTAGGGTGCAGCAGACGTTGACCCCGCAGACGGCGTCCGCGCACATGTCGCTCTCCAGCACCCTCAAGTCGGACTTTGAGCAGCCTATTCGCGACCTGCCCAACAAGATGGTTCCTTGGCGCCAGATTCACGACCAGGAGCAGTCGCTGGATCGCACTCTCAAGGACCAGGAAAAGACGGCCGCCAAGCTTGACAAGGCGATGGCGAAAAGGTCGGCCAAGACCGACCAGCTCAATACCGACCTCAACCAGCTTAATGCTACCCTCACTCAGCTGTCGCCGAAAGTGTTCACGACCTTCCAGCGTCTGGACGAGGAGCGTCTGCGCAGCTTGAAGGAGGTTGTCGTCCGGTGGGCCACCTCGCGAGCCGACATTGCGACAAGGGACGGCGAGCGCGCGGAGAACAGTCTGACCAAGCTCCTCGGATGGGAGACTAAGGATGAGGTCATCGCGGTTGCGAACCGTCTCGCTGGTCCGCACGCTCGTTCCCACACGGGTCCGTCTCAAGGTGCTGGCGTTGGTGCCGGCGCCGGTGCCGCTGCCCCTGCTGCTGCGGCCAACTCGACCCGTAAGCCGGCCGTATCAGCTCAGTATTAACCGTCACAGCCAACCGCCGCCCGCCGATGCAGTCCGCTGGCTCCTCCGAGCTCACCCCTCGCTCCAACAGGCTTAACGGCTCTAGCACTAATGTTAGCGACTCTAGCGCTACGAACACAGGTACTGGTGGATTCAGCGGTTTCAAGTCGATGCTGGCCCGCAAGGCTACTGTTTCTGGTCGCCAGCGTCGCGGAAGCGAAGCGACTTCGATGCGCAGCAACCGCCGCCAGCCCACTGATGACCTCTTTGCCCCGTTGGATGAGGGTGACCACGAGGGCGAGTCCACCCTCCGCCGCCCGTCGACTCCCAACCGTCAGGGTGCTGGCAGCCGACAAGGCGGTCAGCCGCAGCTTCCTTCAAAGGTGAGCTCCAACCGCAATAGGTGTGCTGACAGAAAGCAGGGCCTCCTTGTGGACGACGAAGGATTCTCGATTCCCCCGGCGGACCGCCACAAGACTCTGTGGGACGAGCCGAACGAGAACATCCCTACGACAACCAGCACCGGTGTCGCTCTGCCGTCCGCCCTCTTTGCTGAGCAGCGCAGCGCGACGCCCGAGACCTCTCGTCCATCGAGCACAGCAGGATCGATTGACACTGTGCCCAGCAACAACCGTCTCAACCTTTCGCTCGCCGCAACTCCAATTCAGGAGAGCGAGGAGGAGCGTTCGCTTGCGCTAGCCAAGATGCAGCAGACGCTCCAGGCTGTGCCCACACCTCCCGTTCGCCGGACAACGATCGCTCGCGGCCGTCGCGAGGCGCGCAACACCATGCTGGCCGACAGCTCGATGATGCTGCCGACCATGCCGGCCTCCCCTGTTACCAACTCCACCCAGACTCAAGAGCAGCAGGGCATGGAGGAGGTCACTGATGACACTGACAACACGCCGTTGTCCGTTCTTGCGGCGCAGAACAGGGCCGTTCGTAGGGCGTCCACAGCCAGCTTCGCCTCGTCGCGCAACCCCTTCGACTCGCCTAGTGTCCAGGGCAATTCCAATGCCAACCCCATCCTCGGGGCTGCTGCCGGTGTCGCTGCTGGGGCTGGAGCAGCTGGACTCGCTTCGCATGTTGGACGTCAGCCAGCCAACAACTTTGCCGCAGAGTCGTCATCCTCGCCGTCGTCGCCCATCGACGCTCAGGCTCCCGGCCCCTCAGTCATGTCTGCGGCGGTTGCTGCGCCTCCTGCCGCGTCTCACCCCGGAGCTGTCGCACCTCCCGCAGCGTCCCACCCTGGAGCTATCGCCCCTGCGTCCTCCTCGGTCGGCCCCAACCTCCAGGCCACCATGGTCGAGACTGTACACGCCCTCATCCGGCAATTCACCTCGCAGCGCACCGTCATCACTGGTGAGATCCACGTCTCGTTTGTCCCCTCGGAACTGCGCCCGACGCCCACACCGGGCTCGGCCTTGCATATCCGCCTGCACGACTTCGAGTCGCTCGACACCATCCTGCCCAACCCCGACTTCCTTGCTCAGGTGCCCGATGCCCCCGGAGAGTACTTCCTTAACATTGAGGCACTAGCGCATGCGACTGCCACCATCGGCCCTGTCATGCTGTTCCAGTACCAGGTCCTTGTCCCCGAGGGCTCGGAGACCGCCATGGTGCCGCTTGCACTCAGCCCCGCCTTCCAGGTCAAGGACGGCGAGACGCGCATGATCCTGCACTACCGTGCAGCGCAGGATGCGGCCCTCTCGCACGTCCACCTGGCTGTCGCCTTCCCCGACGAGCCAGCCGTGAGCGCCACACAGTCCAAGCCGCTCACGGGCACGTGGTCCCCCGACCCCTCGGGCACCGGTCGCGTTGTCGCGTGGGAGCCGACGGTACGCGCAGGCCAGGAGTCCAAGGTCGTCGCGCGCTTCATCACGTCGCCCGGTGCGCCCCGTCTCGCGCCGACCGGCGTGCACGCCAACTTTGTCCTGGACACGCTCATCTCGGGCCTCGACCTCCAGATTGTCGACGGCGAGAACACGTCCGTCCCCACCCTCTCGGGCTGGGCATTTGACAATGTCCGCAAGACCACCGTCGCTGGCAAGTATGTCGGCGACGCGACGTTCAACCCCTAATGGTAATGTATTTCCGTTTTATATTTGCTTGTCTGCTTGCTTGGAATGCAATAATACCCCAATGCCGTGCTTGTTGGCTCACCACCCTGTCCTAGGTTGTACAGGAGCTCGAGCAGGTCCACGTCAGACTCTCGGAGCAGGCATCCCTCGTCGTCGCTACCTCGGGGGAGCGCGGAGCCGCGGCGGGCCTCCAGGCCGAAACAACATCTTCGGCCGCTTAGCTCAGCTGGTTAGAGCATCGTACTAATACGCAGCAGCGTGCTAGTCCATGCGGAGGTCGGCAGTTCGATCCTGTCAGTGGTCAGGAGCGTCTCGAGAGAGGAGCTCTTCGTTTTTGCAAGTGGGTGCGAGGTGGGGAGAGGGGTTGGGTGACAAGGACCAGCACGCGAGCACGCGCCCAAGGGCAAGCCAACACGCATTCACGCAGCGCGACGGCATGTCGCTCTCGAGGTCATAGACCGAGCGCTGCGCTCAGTGTGGTTGGTTCTCGCTCTGTTTCATCAGACTAGACGGAATGGATGAAGTACCAGCTCTGCACCGCCAAGGCAATGGACATCAGCTTGTTGTTGCGGGGAGACGATCGAGCTGAAGGCTGAAGTACTAAAAAAAATATCAGAAAAAATAATAAAAATAATAATAAAAAAGAAAAGAAAAGAAGAAATTAAAATAAAGGTAGAAATACAGAAATAATAACCTGGACGCTCGGGATCCCCTGGGCTTCTCGTCAGTGGTCGGGTGGGTAGGCGGTCCACTGTTGAAGCTGGACGCTCCTCATTGGGCTTGTGGGGCATGGAGCGTTCGGCTGTCGACGACGACGATGATGAACGTGATGGTGTGACCACTTCCATTGTTGGATTAGTCCAAGTAGCAAGGGTCGACGCGGTCGCAAATGACCGAGTCCGATAGGAGAGGCCCAAACGGACAAGAAAGGTAGCACAGCGCAGTACCAAGAGTATGAAGGACAGCATGACTAAAGCTTTCACACCAGATTTACTCGCTTATAAGCACGACAAAGCAGCTACTCAGAGGGCATACATTTAATGCGATGCGACTCCCAGCTGCCATCGACGCACGTTCTCGCGACACTCGCAGCCGAGTAATAACCAGTGAAACAATACATACTGACATGTCTACAACTCCCAACAATTAGACCTCGCCCTTGAGCTCCTGGGTGACCTCTGCGAGACGCTTCTCCCAGGCGCCGACCTCGTCGCCGAGGAGGTGCTCGAGACGCTCAATCTCCTTCTCGAGCTCGAGGTTGTCCTCCTTGTTGCTCGATGCGAGCTGGGTGAGCTGCCAGCCCTGCGCCGCGAGGGGCGTGGACGGTGCGCCCAAGTCGCTGCGGAGGTTGGCCATCGAGAGTGAGGGCGCGAGCATGGGCTCGCCGAGACGCAGGTGACGGTTGTGGTACTTGAGCAGCGAGGGGCGGTGCGAGATAGTGATGAGCGTGATGCCCAGCGACTTTGCATGCTCGTACATGAGTCCCTCGACGTCCGTGGACACGGCCGACGTGGACTCGTCGAGAACACCGTACGTCGGGCGGTGGTAGAAGAGACGGGCCATGCCCATGCGCTGCTTCTCGCCGCCGGACAGCACATCCTTCCACTCCTTCCTCGTCTCCCAACCACCCTCGCGGGACGGGAGGTAGGCAAGGTGCACGTGCTCGAGAATGCTCATGAGCTCGGCGTCGGTGCGGCCCTGCGACTTCATCTCCGCGTGGGTGTCAGGGTAGATGACCTGGTCCCTCAAGCTGCCGATGCAGAGGTAGGGCTTCTGCGGCAGGAAGAAAATGCCGCCCTCGCCGTGGTGGGGGCGCTCCATCGAGCCGGCCCATGTCGGCCACAGCTGGCCGATAACACGCGCAATAGCAGTCTTGCCGACACCGCTGAAATGTCAGTGTGTTGTTTCAACAGGCATGACTTACTTGGGACCAGTGACGAGGGTGTGCTCGCCCTTCTCCACGCGAAGGTCAAGGCTGCGGATGAGCTCCTCGCCACCACGCTCGGCACCAGCGGCACCGCCAGCGGGGGCGACGATGGGAACGCCCTTGAGGAGGACGTGGTCGGGGCCGATAATAACGCGGCCGTGGACGTTGGACATGTCATAGAAGGGCTGGTTTGGCGGGAATGACGCAGGACGGATGTTCTTGGGGTAGACATTGTTGTCCAGTGCGTGAAGGGAAGCAATCAAAGAGTAGACACGGGCAGTGTATCCAGAAAGCTCGGCGAGGTCCTTGCCAGAGTGCATCAGACGACCGCCAGCGTCTCCAAGCGCCATGAGGTGACGACGGTTGGAAACGTAGCTCTCGGTACGCGACGCGACCTCCTCCTGCAGGTCCGCCTTTGTGGCCTTCGAGTCCTGCTGCATGACGTGGCGGGCGACAGGGAAGAAGACGGGGATGGACATGAGACCGTATCCGAGGACGGACCAGAAGTACTTGATGACAAAGTCCTCGGTCATGCCATGGAGAATTCGGACCTTGTACACCGAGTGAACATGGCGAGCCAGCTTCTGGTAGGCCGACCACAGAATCGAGTATTCGCGCTTGCCGCCGTCGTAAAAGGCAATCTCCTCGCTGTCGCGCCCGATACGACCAAGGTCGGTGCGGTACTCGCCCTCGAGGCGAGCCTCGGTGGCAGCCATGCGGCCAAAGGCGGGGGTGGCCTTCTTGAGGATCCAGGCGGTGATGTAGTACTGGCCTACAAGACCAGTGGTGCCGACGGGGCCGAGCGACGAAGCGAGCTGAGCAGTGAAGATGATCATGTCAAGAATAGGCTTGCCCATGTTGCCGTAGATGCCCGCAAGCGTGTCACAGAAGCGAGCGAGGTCGGTGGTGATCAGTTGATCAGCACCTCCGCTTGTGGTATCATTAGAGGAGGTGTCGGCCTTGCCCTTCTTCTTCGTGCTTGTTCCCTTCTCGTCAAGCTTGGGCTGCTCTTGGGCTACACCGCCGACAGCTCCGAGTCCGAGACCAAACTTGTAGTAGTTGAGGTTCTTGTTCCTGTCCGTCAGCGCAGTTCCACTCAAAGCCAGATTATCGGCAACATACAGATAAATATCGTGAATGTAGCGGGTGAGGTTTGTGCGGAACGCGAGGGCCAGCTTGTGCTCGAGGAAGCGGATCAAAGCTGTCAGTGCTCTGATCTCGGCTTGGAGTTCTTACCATGCTGTTTGTGTACGTGTTTGGCAGAGCGAGGACGAACCACCACCCCAGTCCACGGAGGAAGCCTGGTCCGTTGGCGGACACCTATGTCATTAGAGATCTCCAAAATGAGAACACGTACGAGATCGCGAACGATGCGTCCATCCAGGCGCGCAACCAAAACACTTAGGTAGGTGCGTGCGACGAGGAAGAACGTGTGCAGCACGAGCAGCAATGCTTCTTTGCTCGTCTTGCTGTGGCGGTAGTTAGCACCGCCGCCGTGTCTGACTCCATCAGACTCACCCAGGAATAGCAATGGTGAGGATCGAGCGAAGCATCTGCCAGAATCGCTTGTTCACGCCGACCTTTTCCCCTGTGAGTAGTGGTGGGAAGAGGTTGCGGTGCGCAGAGTACGTCTTGGGATCCGTCGGCGTGACGCGCACTTTGGAGACGCGACCGCGATACGGAACTAGCAGTGTACGCGTTCCCTCGGGGCCGGGAATGTACTGACATTGTTAGTTGCACGTAGCTAGCTGTTGGCGCATTGTACACACCAGATCCGTCATGTCCTTCTCCAGCGCGGGGGTGTTGCTGAAATCGTCAATCTCCTGCCTCACGGACGCGTCCGCTTCGCTTCGCGACTTACAGCGGGGTCTCCTTTTCACGACGCCTCTGGTCGCTGAACCGCCGGCGCCGCGATTCGCGCCACGATTTCAGAGTAATGGCATCCTGCACGTTTGATAGCTTTGAGTAAGATGTGGCGCGGGCGAGGGCCAGAGTGACGACGATGAGAAGCGCCAGCCGCCGCCGGTTCGCCTGCGGAAATGACCTTGATGGCACGCTCGTGACGCTCATGGCGGTCAGTGGAGCGATTTAAGATCAACTATGGTCGGATATAAACGAGAGTGTGAGTAATAGGGAAAGAGAGAGAAAGTGGAAGACAGTGGATGGTACAAGAGAGAGAGAGGGAGAGTCGGTGCCCGTCGCTCGTCGCTGGATAGTAGAGAGTCGAGATGGTCGATAGCGATGGATAGATGGATAGATGGATGATGGACGATGGATGATGGATTGTTAGCTTGAAGCGTCCATTGCTCGTCCACGAGATGCGCGCGAGATTGAGATTCAATCGATTTAGCACTGCAGCCAGGCGGTTAGGTCGGTTGGTCGGTTACTCTTCTCACCGTACATCACAAATACAACCACAACTGTAATGTCGTCACTACTCCTCTACGCTTTAGCGCTCTACGATGAGACCGCATTGCACCAGCCAGCCAATATTTGGTTCCGCCGCGCCACCATACAGGATGGCCAGCGCGCCAGCATGGGTACGTTTGGTGCAGGGCGGGGTCTCCACGGCCAATCCATCCATTCACTCACACTTCTGTACCCATTCCACCCATTCCACCCATTCAACCCATTCCATCTCGTGTCAGTGGACAAGCCCATGCAAGCATACATGTTGCAGTTGATATCTTATCAGTCAGACATACATCGCCTCATGCATCCGAATGTGCATGTAATGCTACAGAGAGATAACCTCTCCGACGCCGTTCTCACTAACGTTTGAAGGGGCTAAACGCGGAGCCCAGCGCTCAGCCCCCCGCCCCAGCCCCAGTCAGCCAGCCAAGCAAAGGTTGCCACCAAAATCCCAACTTTTCGACCACGCCCCGACTTGCAACGACGAGTGACGACAAAAACCTATTGTTTACAACATTCGGCCTAGTCCACAATCATCCATACACCACCACCACCCATCATGTCCGACAGCAACACACCAGCAGCCCCCTCGACACAAGGCATCAAGTGGGGCTCGGCCGAGTCGATGGAACTCGCAAAGTCGCTGGCGCCCAAGTACCGCGGTGCTGTTGTTGAGGTGTGTTCTGATCTCCCAGCTGCAACACTCTGCTGACATCGTCTAGGACCTGCAGCTGCCCCCGGCGTTCTGCTTGCCCCAGGATGCCCCGCTGTCGCTCGCATTGGAGAAGGCGTACGAGCGCGAGTTTGACCAGCTCCCGTAAGCACATGCATGCACAGCACATGCGACCCGGATACGTCGCTCACACACACAGCGTGCTCAACAACAACCGCAAACCCATCGGCTACCTCAACGTCCCTGCGCTCAAGCGCAAGTTCGAGAACGGCCAGGCTGGCATTGCTGATCCCATCTGTGCGTAGCCCGTAGCTCGTAGCTGCGCGGATATCCGCGAAGACCCGAGACCGGATCCCACCACCGGAACGGACCCCCGGGTCGGGCACTGACGCTGACGTTTGACGCTGACGCTGCAGCCACGTACATGACCCAGTTCCGCCAGTCGTCTGACTCGCACCCTTACAACATTGTCACTCCCGACACACCCCTGGAGATGCTCGAGACCTTTTTCCTCGTGCGCGGAATCGAGTTTGCGCTCGTCACCGATGCCGAGCGCAAGTGGGTGCTGGCTGTTGCGACCCGTTCAGATCTTGAGGTGAGCCAACTTGGGGGGCATATGTGCTGTGGGAGTGGGAGAGATGGGAGGGCGAGATTGCGTGGTTATCTTTCAGGTGGCTGACCGTGCAGACATTTGTCAAGCGTCGTGGAAGCGCTTAGAAATCCGAACCTTCCAGACCGGACCCGAACAGGATCACAGGATCGGGCAGCCATGGAAGCATGTGGTTGATGTATCCTGCGCGGGCTATCCTGTGACTGTTGAAGAGGTCGCTGGCGACGACGGGCCAGAGCTGGCGAGGAGCCAGAGCTGGCGAGAGCGACGAGGACCGACCAAGGACCAAGTTGGAGTTCTGGAGAATAGCCGCTGCATGTAGAGACAACGTCGTAGTCAATCAATCATATCACTCATATCTGAACGTGCAATGTAACTGAGCAATCGCGCCGGCAGCCTCGGATGTCGATTCCGTGATCGATGTTGAATGAAGTGATCAATGAGCCGTCGATTCCGAGTGGCACTCGCCATTGCACTCGCCATCGGGCCGCGATTCCCACTCTGTGCATATTCCAGACAATAATCTGGATTCTCGTCAATCTCGACTAGATGGTTCATGGACATTGTCGGTCCCACGATCTCGATATGCGCCGATGCCAAGCTGCGACTCTGGTACTCCGGATTGTGAGGAGGATACAGTGGTGGTACGGGATACACACTCCACGCGTCGTGTCGCCGTTAAATGCCCGTTGCCCGCCCACCGGTGACCGGTGAACCTTGTCGTCCTAAATCGTCGGACCGGCGAATATGCCCCGCTGCGCAGCTGCGGGGTGGAGGTGCCGGTGTCTGCTTCATGCCATGCTATGCTAAGCGTGTTCCACGTCTGGCACGCGCAGTCTGCTCAGTTCCACGAGTCCCACGAGTCCCACGACGTGTTCTGTAGGTTGCATCCGCAGCGGTGCACGCGCTACCGAAAGTACCGAAGGACCAGGAATCCGGAGAGGAGGGCCGCGAGGGCGGCGAGGGTCACGAGGGCAGAGAGGGTAGCAGAGAGGGTATACTGGAGGGCCGCTTCCTCCGGGTGGTAACTCGTCTCCCTCCCTGAACGAAGCACAGGTCTTGCTCTACGGAAGAGACGGAAAGACGGAAGAGTGGTAAGTGCAGGAAGATAGTTGCCAGTACTTTGCCAGTCTGGACTGTAAGACATATCGAGGTACGGATAAAGGAACGATCAAAGGGCAACATCCCAAATAGGGACAACGTCGACGTCCTGGCATCTCTCCTGGCATCTCCTGGCTCTCCTGGCTTCTTCAGCCCTGGTGAACAGGAACGTGGCGCACGCCTCCAACTCATGCCAGCTCATGCCAGCTCATGCAGCTCGTGCAGCTCGTGCAGCTCATGCAGCTGACCAACGACAACGACAAAGCGGCTGCAAAGTGACCCGACCCGAGCACTTGTTCCATCAGGCTGGCAGATCAAGTGCCCTTTCCACCAGTCCCCTTTGCCGTCCTGACGATCCTGGCGTCGTGGACGCGAGCGCTGGTATGAATTCCCATCTCCCCAGAATGCCAAGATCGAGGCGGACGGATTTCCGCCTCCGAGAGCAACAGCCAAGCCAGCAGTACCGGGTGCAGCAAGGGCAGCAAGCGCTTCGCTCGAGTGACGCCCAACCATCAGACATGGCGTCGCTGGCTGAATTGGTGATACACCCAGACACTGGCTGGGCGGTATCCGTGACACTCCATTTGCAACGAGGATCGGTGCAGACTGTTTGTGAAACCGGTGGCGGGTGCTCCACGCTGTGCATCTCCGTTTGTTCGACTGGGCAGGTCGTTGGGCAGGAAAGTGTTAGAGGCAGCGTGAGCGAGCCCCGAGCTCGTGTCGCGACTAGCCGTCCTAGCCGTGACAGCCGTAGTGACAGCAAGGAAACAATCAACTGCAAGCATGCAGCCGTAGTGACAGCAAGAAGCAACTAGACGTCGTACAGAACCCCATATCTCCGTATTGTACCCCGTTGTTGCTCAACGGCGACCGATGAGGAAAAGCAATCGCGCCGGAGCGTCGGAAGTGTCGAGCTTGATCACAATCAGACGACGCCACCAAAATGCTAGCTCAAGTCGCCGGTGTCTGCTCTGCTCTGCCTTTGCTCTCTTGGCAGGCCTCAGATCTGATAATTCTGATAATAATTAATAACCGCCCATTTTAATCAAAGAATGATACTCCGACGCATAAAGATCTGGCTTGGATGGTGATTTAAGCTTTGGATTTTAGACCGGAGGAGAATATCTGGCCAGTAGCAGCGACGGATATCGATGGGATGAGGACGCTCTTTTATTAACTGGAGCCTATCGACTGCGCACATGCTCAGAATCTCTGAACATATGATCATCCTCGATACGATACCCTCGGTAGACTGGAGTGCGTATGTGTACATATGATGCCAATTGTAGTGAAAACCCAGCACCGGATGGATTCCTGGGCCCGCCTTGTCGGATCAGCTGTCCATCTCAGAAGTCGCCCCGGGGGCGTTCATGGAGCTGAGACAAAGGTCAGAAGAGGTCAGTGAATCGCCGGCTAGGGGTGTTGTTGTCATGAGGTTGCCAGCAACTCGGGGGTTGACAGCCGCCCATGAGCAAGTGACAAGTGACTCGTCATCTCTGCTCGATCTCAGTGGGCTCAGTGGCGGCGAGGTAGTCGAGTGCTGGAATGCTCGTGTATGTCGGGTACCTGTCTGTGGTGCAGTGGTGCAGGTCCTCTCCCCATGCACTGTCATACGGCCCAAGTGTGATCAAGTCATGGGCCGGGTCTCGCCCACGGCTCACCCAGTTAGTTTAATAATCGAGAGGATCGAGTATGCACGCCATCCAGAGGCCAGCCCAGACCACAGACCATGGACGGCCAGACTGACCGGGAATCACCTGGTACGAGCATCTAGTGCGTAGCGTTGCGCCATGGCATGCGCCTAGCCGCGCCCATCTGCGCCATCTGCGCCCATCTGCGCCATCTGCGCCCATCTGCGCCATCTGCGCCCAGTGGACTATGTGACTGCGGACGCGAACAGAATGCGGACCGATGTGGAGCGCGCGCATATACAGAACCGGTGTTCCGCATTGCCATATCCACTAGTACTAGAGTAAGGATGCAAAGCACATGCATGTGCTGTGTCGCAAGCGCGCTAGACGAGACTGAGACGGGAGACAGAAGCGCGCAGGATGCTCAGCTCCGATGGTTTCGGGCGCTCCACAGGGTGCCTAAGGAGCGACAAGGTTGCCGACAAGGACAAGGCGGGAGAAGAGAGTCAGAGTGGGGTGGATGGGGTGGATGGGGTGGCGCGCCACCAAAAGTTACGTGTTCCCCGCCTACGGCCGAAGGAATGAGACGAGAGACGAAGGTAATTTTGGATGACAAGGGCATAATGACTGAAGAAATCTGGTAATGGTAATTACATTACGGTGTGACTTGTGACCAACAGAATCAGTCAACCACCCCCCTAGCACCTGAGGAACCCATGTGCACATTGCTTCTGAGCTGCTCAGCGGCGCCCAGCGGCTTACGGGGCTGGCGTGCGGCGTGCGGCGTGCATGCCGGACAACCGTCGGTCGGTCTAAAGTAGAGGTCCGGAGGCACATGAGCTTCCAGGGTACAAGCTCGTTCACATCAGGGAGAGTGCCACCGTCGTTTAACTCTGTCGTGGCGCTTATAGCGGAAGACGAGAGGCAATGGGCTGCAGAACGCTTGAACCTTTCCCACCAGGGAACCCGGACAGGCTCAGGCTCCATGCAGAACAGCAGAACAGCACAACAGCACAAGTCGGATCATTGGACCGAAAGCAGCAGGTTAACATAATCGAGGCGCGTGCAAGGGGAGAAACGCAGAGGGACCGAACAGTCTGGTAGAAGGGGATGGTTTGACCTGAGCAGAGAAAGTTAGGACATGGAAGCTGTCTTTTCCCTAAGAGCAAGGGGGGGGCAACAGAAGGGAGACAGAAGGGGGACAGAAAGGAGACTGACGGCGACTTGGAGGACAGCGAGGGGACAGAGTTCTGGTAACAGAGTCAAGGTTCCATCGAGGGCTGAGGCTTAACGAGGTGGAGTCCTTTGCGCCTTTGGCGTTATTGCTTACTCCGTTGCATCAGCATAGAGCTAGTGTTCAGTAGTGGAGTTCAGGTCGAGGCTAGCTGCGTTAGGAGAAATACCTTTGGCAGGGAAAACAGCCGGCTCGGCTGATAGAAATTACAGCAGCAGCATGCAGCAGCGTGCAACATAGACCCACCGGCCAACTGGCAGGGCGTGCATGCCCTCAGAAGACCATCTCTCGTCACCTGGTTGGACCTTGTGCTCCGCATGAATCCTGAACGAGATCTCCATCGGTACATACTAACTGGCCCGGCACTTGGAACAGCAGCGCTGCCTCTATATGTATCACACGACGCCTACTCATCATCCCCCACTCCCCCTCTTCTCGTTCACGACTCTCTACTCATCATCATCACTGTCTCCTGTCTGTTCACTGCCATCGACATAGAGAGAACAACTATCGAACAACAGCTACATCATCTTGATCATCATCAGCATCTGTAGATTAATTACCGGCTGATATTTACGACTGCCCCGAACTTTTGGATTTCCCCCGTGTTTGAATATCCAAATCTCCTTTCCCATCTCTCTCCATCTCTCTTCTCCATCTCTCTCCATCTCTCTCTCTTCATCTCTCGCCTCCCTCTTTGACAGAGTGTATAATGTCCCACACGTCCGGCTCCTCTGGCTCCTCCCTTCTCCACCTGCACCGTCCCCCCCAACTCCAGAACGACGCTCGTACCCAGATCGACGTCGGAATCCAGGATGAGTGCCAGAACGATGACTACGAGTCTGTCTGCTGTGAGTATAGCCCTCATTGGTCTGTTACGCGCACACGACTAACATTCCAAAGCGTCCCCTACCTCCTCTGTCTTCCACTCGTCGACAGTCTTCTGCCCCCCTCGCACCGGCCCAACCCTAAAGCTCGATTGCAGCTCGCGTCACCCCTCTGGTCAGCCAGGCGACATCCGTCGTCTCTCCACCACTGGGCACGTCGCCATCGCCTCGACATTTAGCAATCCCGCCGACGTCGAGGGGTGCCTCGACCTCCTCCGCTCTGTCCAGCCCTCTGTCCGTGTCGCCAAGCCCCGCAGCGAGTGGCAGCCCGACGCCGACACTGCTTTCTGCAGCCAGCCCTCGTGCACTACCATGTTCAGCCAGACTGCTCTCTCCCTCGGCCCTCGTAGGCACCACTGCCGGTTGTGTGGCTTCATCTTCTGCAACACCCACTCGACTGGTCGCATGCCCCTGCAGACTGGCGACCACCAGAAGGGCCACCGCATCTCCCTGTCGCGTGTCTGCGACAGCTGCTTCACCACCAGCCACGAGGAGTCTGAGGATGCTACACTAGAGCGCCGCTTCAGCGACGCTACCCCCAGCCTGGCTAGCTCGGACGCCTCGGCCCGCGACGACTTTATTGCCGAGCCCATCAGCCGATCAATGTCTGGCTCTGCCATCGACCAGGCTCCCCGCAAGCTCTCGCTCGCCCCCATCGAGGAGTGGATGGACCGCTCCGGCATCCTGTCGCTGTACCCCCTCGCTGTCCAGTCGTCGCACTCGCGCTTGGCTGCCTCTTCCCCCGTCGCCTCCCGCGCCGTCGCCCCCCTCTTTGCCCCTACCTTGTCTGAGCGCCGCTCTGCACACGAGAAGGAGCGCCACCGCCTGTCGCTCCGCCGCAGCCGAAACGTTCGTCTGTGGATCTCCACACCATCTGGCAGCGGCGATGAGGCTGAGGCCGAGGAGCAGCTGCAGCTGCAGCCCGCGTCCCCCACAAAGACGTGCGCCAGCGGCACCCGCACACCGCTACAGGAGAGGGAGCTCGACTGGTCGACCTTCTAAGGTCTCTCTCTGCTCGAGGACGACGATAGACCATCCATCACACTGCATAGCATAGACTACTACTGGTGGAACAACATCATATAGATTACTCTTTTCTCTCGCCATTGTTTGTTTGTTTGTATAGAATCTCTTTCTTCTTCATAGGGCCAATTTATGAAATATCCTGTTTACTAGCCATCATCCAAACACGAGAAGCAAGCAAGCACCAAACACTGACCGCGACGGCGCGCGACGGCCGCGACGGACGAGGCGCTACCATGCGGCGCAACCGCGCGTGTGCATGATGAGGCGGCGTCGTGCGGCGTCGTGCGGCGTCGCCCAGCGACTGCCAGGCGGTAGCGAGGCGCGAGAGGCGCCGCCGCGGCGTAAAAGAACACGGCCACACATGGAGATGGGACGACCAATGGATGCGGCGTGCAGCAGAGTGCGGTGTGCGCAGTGTGGAACGACGTGCAGGGCTCAAAGTTCCCACCCACTGTTGCGATTGGTGGAGCGCGGGGCGAGAAGCGGCCAACGCCTGCAACGCCTGAAGCGCCAGTAACGCCACGGCACATGCCCAGGGACGCGCGGTGGCCCAGGTGCGATTGTTCCGGCGGCAACTTCCGCAATTCCGCGAGTATCAGTATTCGGTGGATCTGTATCAGTGACATCATTTTGGTGGAGAGTTGGAGAAGTTGAGTTTGTGATGCAATGAAGATAGTGGGTGTTGCGTTGCAATAGTGGGACGTTGACGAGGGGCGACGGGAGGAGTGGTGGTAGACTGCAGTGGTGATGGTGATCTCGACAGGGAGGTGAGCATAGCATGTCAAGGAGGGGAATGGTGGGGTATCGTTCCCACCGCTCTAGAGCCAACCGTAGGGCTCCTACTTGTCCACTTTCTCACCTCCCGCCAAGCAATCAGCACCATCACGAGTGACCAGTGACAAACTATTAGATCAAACAGTATGCATTTCACTATGCCATAGCCCTTGAGGCGGGTATCTACAAAATAATAAATGGAAACAGTATTAAGACACAATAGCACCAACTCTACTCGACAAGCACCATCTCGACGTCCGAGTCGCTCGGCCGCCGCGCAATCGCCTTGCGGCGGGGCACGTACTCTTCCTGCGGCAGCTCGACATGGTCGGGCTTGGTGCGCAGCTCGGCCGAGCGCGTCTCAAAGATGCGCATGTCGATCGTGTCGAGCGCAAACAGGCGGTGGACGTGCACGGTGCGCGACTGGCCGAAGCGGCGGACGCGGCCAATGGCCTGCGTCTCAATGGCGCGGTACTGCAGTAGCGAGGGGACGCAAAGCGGGCCGAGGAAGACGGCGTGGTTTGCCGTGGTCAGGTTCGAGCCGGCCGCGGACGCGTCGCTCATCTTGAGCAGCAGCAGGCGCGCGCCGCCGACTTCAGACTGGAAGTTGTCCAGTGTGTTGGCGCGGCGCTTGACGGTGCCGGACAGCGCGGCGTAGTTGATACCAGCCGACTCCAGGGCCTCCTCCACCTTGGGGTACAGATCCTCGTACTGCACAAACACGAGGACGCGCTCTCGAGCGGGGATGATCTTGATGAGATCGACAAGGCGCTGAAGCTTGGCGCCGAAACGACCAGACGCCAGCTCGCCCTCGATACCAAGCGACGCGACCTTGACGACATTGGTTTCACGCACGGCAGCGTGGCATGCCTCGCCCTTGACGCAGCGCTGGCTGTTGACAGCCTCCATCATGCAGGGGTAGCACGCGACGTGTCCACAGCAACTGAGGACGGCCATCTCGACGTCCGAGTTGCCAGACGGGCGATGGCCGCACTCGGAGCGCTCCAGCGCTGCCGTGCGCTCCTCCTCGCTGTGCTGCAGCCTTCGGACGACGTCAAAGAAGCGCAGAGAGCGCACACGGGCAACAAGCTCTTTGGACAGACGGCGGAGCAGGTGGTACTGCTCTCGCAGCTGCCACTTGACGTCCTCGACAGCAGCCTTGGCTTCGATCTTGGGCATCTTGTTGTCCGCAGGAGCGCCCGAAATGACGCCAGCGACGAACCCGCACTTTTCCAACACTTTGATGATGCGACGGCCGGCCTCGGCGTCACCAGGGTGCTTGGACGAGTCAAACGACTCGTCGACCCACTCGGTGAACGGCTTGCGCTCCTCCTTGCCGCCAAAGCCGTGCCTTTTCTTGATCCAGTTGTGGATGCCAACAGCCTGGTTGATCGACTTGCGCAGATCCTCCTCGCAGCCCTCGAGCTGGCTTCGACGCGCAGTCGTAATGTGCTGGCACGCCTCGAGGGCGGTCTTGGCGTCGAGATCCTTGTTGTGCAGATCAAGCGTAAAGTGTGTGCAGCGCTTGAGCAGCGCCTCCTCTGCAGTCTTCGAGTCGGACAACGCCTGCTCCAATCGCGCATTGCGGTCTCCCTGCGACACGTTCTTGAACTTGGTCTCCTTGCGGCTGTTTGTCAGTCAGACCCCTGGATGATAAACTTACGCCTGCATCTCCAGCGCCTGGAGATGGTGCTCGAGCTCGAGGTACACGGCGGCCTCGCTAGCGGGCAGACGGATGGTGTGGATGTGCTCCACGGTCGGAATGTCGTCAATCTCTGCAATGTTCTGGCGCACAAAGACGTTCAAAAACTCCTGCGCCAGGTCCTGCCGGCGACGGTGCCAGGCAGCAGAGTGTGTCTCACGGAACGCGTGGAACTTTTCTGCCTTGGTCACCTCGTCCTTGCCTGCGCGGGACTTTTTGGCACCATCAGCCTCGTCCTCGACACCGAGGTGGAGACCCATGAAGGTCGCGATGCCGCGGATGGCGGGGAAGTCGTTCACTGGCGGGGTGCCCGAGAGGATCCACTTGTAGCATGACGACAGGCGGAGCACACCCGCAAGACCGCGCTTCTCGAGATAGGTAAACTCATCGGCGACGACGCGGCGGAAGCTATAGTCAGCATTTAGCTCAAGCACCTTGACGTACCGGAACATGTGCACAACCGGGGCCGTCATGAACGAATAGTCCTTCTGCACCGACGAGCTGGAGAGGGCGCGGGTGCCGCTGGCCTTGTGGAAGGTGGGCTTGGCCCACTCGAGCTCGATCTCTTCTTCCTCCTCTTCCTCCTCCTCGTCCGCGTCCCACATGCTCTTCTTGCTCTCGCCATTCTCGCGGTTCTTCTTCGACTTCTTCGCAGGGCGGCTCTCGGTAGCATCGTACTTGTCGCGGTAGGCAGCGCCCTTGAGGCGCTTGCCAAAGTTGGCGGCCTTGAGCTCGTCGCGCTTGCTCTCGGCGTCGAGGATGACCTGCTTGTGTGTGTCGAGCATGAGCTTCTGCGCCTCGGTCGCCCCGTTCTCCTGCAGGCATTCCGTGACGGAACGGAGCGTGCCGAGGGCAGTGTCGAGGCGGTCCGAGAAGAAGCGACCTCCATTCGCATCGCTCAGCCAGTCCTCGGGCTGCGCAGAGAGATACTCCACGCGCTGCCAGTAGGCGTCCGAGCCAAACATGTCCGAGGCCATGACGACAATGTCGGCCTTCTGGATGTCGCCGATGGTCGTCTCATTCAGGTCCTTCATGTTCTGGATGACGATCGTCTTGAACATCTTTCCGGTAAACTTTGAGATTTCGCTCGGCCACTGCTTGCTAAGGTGGCCGGGAACGACAATGAGGGTGGCCTTGGTGTCGATGAGGCCACTAGGGGAGGGGACAGGAGCCCTCTCACCCTTGGTCTCGGCGATGAGCGCCAGAGAGATGATGGTCTTGCCGTAACCGACCTGGTCGGCGATGACTCCGCCACGGATCATGACGGGACGCTCGGCCTTGCCCTCGGCGCGCCAACCAAGTCCTGGAAGGCTGGCTTCCGAGATCTCCTCCTCGACAAACGTGTGGGTCTTGCCCTTTGCGCGCTCCTGCTGGAGCATCCACCACAACGAGCGCAGCTGCTCCTTGCGAAGCGGGAACTTGAAGCCCTCGGGCTGAGGGTGCTGGGGGTCGAGCTTGTTGCTCGGCATGATGTACACGCGAGGAGGCTCGGGCACTTCGGCCGCGCGGTTGGCGGTGAGGCGCCACGACAGCTTCACCTTGCCCTTGGCGTTGCTCACAGGAAGTCGCGAAAGCGCGCGGTGCGCGAGCGAGAGCATGTTGAGGCCGATGCGGAAGTTTCCGACATTGCCGTCGATACGCAGCTGGACCACAAACGGCGCAGGACGGTGCTTGAGCGCCTGCTCGTAGCGACCGGCCTCCTGACGG
Organism: Apiotrichum gracile; assembly: GCA_001600335.1. Taxonomy (NCBI): domain Eukaryota; kingdom Fungi; phylum Basidiomycota; class Tremellomycetes; order Trichosporonales; family Trichosporonaceae; genus Apiotrichum; species Apiotrichum gracile. The sequence goes on along the minus strand of BCJO01000003.1, from coordinate 3,530,752 downwards.
TCCTCGTAGGGCTCGATCGTGCTCCTGGTCTTGTTGCCATTCTTGTTGAGCTTGCCCAATTGCTTGATCCAGTGAATCGTAGGCGGCAAAGGCGCGCAGCTGGTGCAACTAGATCCAGCAATCTGCAATGTCAGCTCGGCACTGTCGCCTTTCCTTACTTCAGCTTCGGCGAGCGTATTCCACGATGCAAACTGCTCGAGCGGCGGGAGTCGCTCGGTGATCCAGGCGAGCTGGGCGAATGTTCCAACGCCCTGGTGCTCGAGATCAACCTCGCCCCAGGCGCCGCGCTTCCACATCGACTCGGCATGAGAGGCGATCAGAGGCACCTTGACGGACAGCAGGGCGGCGGACTGGTGGCAGTCGTGTGTCGACTCGGACACAGCCTCGGCATCGCTGGGAATCGCGTACGAGGCCTTGTCCCCGGTAGACGACGAGATGCCGACGGCGATAGCCTTACCGCCAACGGCTGTGAGGTGCGCCTTCTCACACACAGCCCAGCCACCGCGGACCTCGAGACTGACGGTCTGCTTGTTCTTGTTCGATTCCCGCCACTTCTTGTCGAGCGTAGCCACCACGTCGCGCTCCGTGTAGTAGTCGAGCCTGTCGATCGAGGTCGAGAAGACATACTGGTCCTCAGAGGCTTCTCCGCAGCGGGTCGGGTCGAGGAAGAGGAACACCGGAGGGAGACCGTCATCCTCCGACTCCTTGACGTGGAGCGATGCTTGCGCTTGGCCACACTTGGGCAGCAGAGTGTAGACACCCGAGAGGCTGCGGTCCAGAGCCTTCTCGGCCGCGTCGGAGAGCTCAACCTCGATCTGCGACCAGCGTGTTGTGCCTTCCAAACCGCCTTGAAGACCAAGCGATGCCTGCCAGCTGGGGACAATGTCACCGCAGCCAGTGAGCTTGGCGTCAAACGTCTGGTAGGAGGGAATGCAAAGCTCCCAGTCTCCGCTGAGGACATCACGCTTACGCATGTCGAGCTTCATACGCGCAGCAGGGTGGCGGAGAAGCTCACGAAGACGGCTGTTGACAGGCTCGCTCTGGGGCACCTTGACAGAAAGGCGCCATTCCGGGGTCGGGTCGCGCAGGCACAGCTCAAGAGTAGCGTCGGGGGCCTCGTACACCGCTGTCCAGATCGTCTGGCGCTTGAGGTAGCGGAAGCGGAACTCGGCGTCGGTGACAGCCGACAGGAGGGCAGTGGACCACTTCTCCCAGTCGGATTCCTTGACAGATCCCTTACCAAGTTTCAGAGCCGCTTTGCGAACGCTTGAGAGAGACGCCTCGCTAATACCGGCGAGGTTGACGCGCATGGGGAGCATTCCCTTGACCCGCTCCTCAAAGTCGACGGGCTCGAGTCGCTTGTCCACGTATGGCTCGTACTCGTGGTCGGGGCGGCCTCCGCAGGTCTTGCAGGACCTGTATCCGCAAACGGCACAGTGGCTGATGGGAGCGGTCGAAATGTCCGACTGACCCTCGCACTCGCAGTGACGCGAGCTACGCAGAGCGTCCTTCATCAGCTGCGTAAGGTCGGCGCTCTCCACCTTGGCGAGGTCGAGTGCGTGCTTCTTAAGATTTTGCTCGCCGACAATTCGAGACGCAGCGTTGGAAGTCTTCTTAGTCTCAACTTCTTGGCTTGCCATGGCCTCAGCCATAGCGTCTTCGCCAGGTGACAGACGCTCGACGGCGAGGCAGAGCGCGGCGAGCATCGACGCGCCAACAACGGTCGTGGTCATGGCGTTGCCCGCGAGATCGGCCAGCTGGTCTTCATTCTCACTCGTGAGAAGCAGTTCGCGGACCGGGATACCCTGCAGAGCAAGAGCCTCGCGACCGATGACGGGTCCACCACGGTTAGTGACCCAGGGGATCATGTTGGGGGTGAGACAGGGAGCCAGCGCGGTCTTTGACGAGCCAGTCTGGCGATCGACATTCTGGCTGACGTTCCAAATACACGCCTTGTACCCAGCGTCGACGCCGTCCTTGGCCATGCGCAAAGTCGAGATATCCAAAAGGTCGACGACACGCTCCGTCTGGGCCTGCAGCCAGTCGTTCCAAGTCCAGTCGAGACCTTTACACACACCAGCCTCCTTCCACGACGTCAGAGGACGAAGGATGCCGAGTGCCTCTTCCTGTCGCGCACGAGCGTGGCGCGACTCGCATCGTCCCCAGTCGGTCGGCTTGCGCTGGGTGCCGTCGCGGTACAGCTTGGCTGCGGCGAGATCCAGCCTTGCGCGGTGGATGTGAGGGTTATCGGTAGGCAGGAGGAAAGCCTCGAATGGCGCCGACCACGGACGACGAAGGTGCTTGACAGTCTCGACCCACTTCTCCGGAAGGTGGTCCTTCTTCGACCCGTACGGGGTTGCGAAGAGGTAGCCACGGGTTCGGGTGTGAGGAATGTAAAACTCCTTGGTGTCGAGCCTTGTGTGCTGCGCGTCGTAGTCGATCTCTGCAAAGTACTCCACCACCTTGTCCCATGGTGCACTGCACACATTTTCCAGAATGACAATTGGCGGCTGGTGCTTCTTGACCCACTGCAGCATTCCTCGGAAGGTGCGGCCCGACTCGCCATTACCTTCGATTGTCTGCTTTTCGTTGTTCAGTCCCGAGTAGTCGACGCATGATGTTCCCGCGATGAGAATCTGGAGTCAGAGACTAGTTGTACAAGCGTCGACTTACATCGACATTGCCGGGGACCTCTACCAGCGATCCGTAAGCGGTGTGGGCCCTCTTGCGACCGAGCTCTGTCACGTCGCGGAACAGAATGGGAGGAGCAAAGTTCCGCTCAATGTACGCCTGCTTGAACGGCTCAATCTCACACGAGAACACATGGTCAAACTCGAGCTTGACGCCATGCTGAGCGTTGATCGCCTTGGCAATCATGTTGAGCGCCAGCAGTGGGGATTCCGTACCGCTGGTTGTCAGACTAAGTAAACAGAGCGGGTACTCACGAGCACATGGTAGCCACACGCAGCTTGCGACCGTTTAGCCTCTTGACGACCTTTGTCACCGAGGGAATCTTGGAGGTTAGGTCGTCAAACATGGCGTCAATGTCGGTGATGGGCGGGAGATCCACGCTGATGTCCTTTGCAAAGTTGCCCGCGCGGGCGATAGGTTTGGCCACGGGCGAGACAAAGTTTGCGCTACTGTCAGTGCACGACGGCATGGACAACACTCACAGATTGACAGCAGCCTTCTTGACGCCCTTGGCACGGTTTGCACCCCATCCTCCGGTAAACTTCTTCGTTGTGACCGCCGCCTTCTTCGGCGATGGATCTAGAGTCAACAACACGACAGACGAGTCAACCTACCGGGTTCGTCCTCCTCGTCCTCTGATGCGGTCTGGACGCCTGCGCTCTCGGCCTCGTCGCTGAAACCTCCATACGACGAGACGCTCTTGTCCTCGGCGTCGACAAACTCGTCCTCCGACTCATCAGCCGCTGCAGACCGCTTGGGGATGGTCGAGGGGCGCGACTCGGTGCCGGCGCGAATAGGCTTGGGGGGCGGCGAAGCCTTTGGTGAGGCCTTCTTCGAGACGCGCGACTGTTTTGGCGTAGCCGCAGCAGCAGTCTTGGCCTTGGACTTGTTCATCAAGACGTCAAAGACGTTGCGCTGGCCGGTCCGCGGCTTTTTGGGGTGCTTTTTGTAAAACGCGACTACTGGCGGGTCGTCCTCGTCGAGCTGATCCGCGAGGGTCCATGTGCGATCCTCGACGCCGTAGCCCTTCCAGTGGACAAAGTATTCGAGCACCGTCTTGCCGCCGTAGCTCTCAAAGCGCGAGTCAACAATATAGTCAATCTCGTACTCTTCGTCCTCGAGCACGGGCAGGCTGCTATCGCTCTCCGACTCGGGTTCCGAGACCACTGTGGGTTCCTAAGGTTAGCGATTGGGCAGTCGACGCGTCGGTACGTACCCGCTTGCGCTTGTTGTGTTTGCTGCTGTTGCCCAGCGGCACCGTCTCCTCGTCCGAAAGCGTCAGGTCGACGTAGGTGTCCTTGACGGTTGACCGCCTGGAGGACGCCCTCCTGGGCGAGGCCGTGTCCCTCATTGCGAGAGGTCGACAGGAGAGTGAAGGGATAGGGAGGAGGGACAGAGGAGGGGTTTGGAGTCGAGCTAGAGATTGAGATTAGATCAACAAGGGAGATAACCGATGGAATGAAGATATGTAGTGTAGTGTTGTGTTTATGAAGAACAAGAATGAAAGAGCGCGTCTGACCACACGATGAGATACGATGGAGGGAATGGAAAGGCTACTACCGCGTATGGTGGTGATTCAGCTGTGCAGCTAGTAATCAGTCAGTCACTGGGCAACCAATTCCGCTTCTATTTGGGTGGGCCATACCGTATGGGTGTATCCTTTTTTGATTTTCCATTTCATGACCAAACAAATCCGACGCGTACAGTACAGGGTTGCCCAGTTGCAGGGTAGAGTCAACGCGTCGCGCGGAACCAGAATGTAATGTAGACAAAATGCTGACGTAACCAATCATCAAATGCATACATGGTACAACCAGTCTCTCCAAAAGTATCCAGATTCCAGTCCTCTAATCGAGGCTATCAATGGCAGCAGAACCAACCTCTTTGGCCGCATCGCCCAGGAAGGTCGCCCTCATGTTGGCAGAGCGAGAGTCGACCTCGTCCAGAATGCGAAGAAGCTCCTTGACCTCCTGCTCGGGCGTCGTGGCAGCGCGCTTGGCTAGAATAATCCGTACAGCGTCCGCCACGTCCTCTTCCGACGGGCCGAACCGCTGGAGGCGTTTAGCCTTGTGCTGAGAGGCCGGACGAGCAAGGTAGGTATAGATATTCGAGGCTAAAAGGACGACGACGAGGATCATCATCAGCGAGCCCTTGCTGAGGGGCCCATCGTTGAGCAAGTCGTTGAGCGTGTTCCAGGCCATTCCTATTCCAGAACTGATCATCTTGACACCCGAGGTGACCGACTCGAAGGCACCCTGCAAGAGCCAGAAATCGGCGTCCTTGCGAGCTCGACGGTTCTGCGCAGCGTACTCCTGGGCTTCGGTGGGTGAGGGAGAGACGGCTCCGGATGGCACTTCTTCGGGATCCTCAGCATCCTCGGCGCCAGCAACAGCGAACTCGGTGGGGTGCTCCTTCATGTGAGCCCGCATCGCCTTGGCCAGATCGTCGTGGTACTGCTTCTGCCCATCAACCGCGGATTTCTCGATGATGCCTAGATCGGGTCAGTGCGCGAGAATCACAGATCCAACATACCTTTAACCCAAGACTTGCCAGTCCACTCCACCTCGGTGGTGACAGTCATGCGGGTAGTGGTCGCGCTGGCCCAGCTGAAGCAGGTACGAGTCTTGACACTGAATACACCGCCGCTGGGCACATCGGGTGTGCGGGTGGTCGTGATCATCGTAATATAGTCGTCAAAGTCGCAATGGTCGTGAACGTCGACAATATGGCACTTGGTCTGCTTGGGACCGATAGATCCATTGAGAGGCTTGATGTAGGTCATGGAGCGAGATAGCTGCTTGTTCTCGTCGGGCTTCCACTCTGAGGCCTCAATGTCTGGAACAGTCAGCGACTCGTCACACGACGAAAACCTACCGCGTAATTTCTGGTTTTCTGACAGGAACGTCCTGTGCCATCCGCTGTTGAAGATCAGGTTGTACACCTTCTCTGGCGAGCTGGGGAAGATGGCCGAGAGCGCCGTTTCGGAGTAGTGCTTGCCGTTCTTGCCGCACGCGCACTCTGTGGAGCGGTGCGCGGCGACAGCTTGGGGTCCTTCAGGCTCCTCTGCAATGGACACGGGACGAGACGTGCCGTTGACGCCGGCGGACGCAGGCATGACGGCACCTGGGTGGGCTATACGCCAAATGTTCATGAGAACGTCAAATGTCGACTCTCGAGAGATGAGTGATGCAAAGGTATACTGAAGGTGAGCGCATGGACATGGGGCTGAGACATACCTTCTCCTTGCCGGTTACAATGCCAATGGCGTTGGGAATCACCAGCGCAGTCATCTTCTTCTCAATCTGCTGGACGTCCGAGAAGGGAATAATAAGCTGCAGGTGCGTCAGCAAGAAGCAGCCAGAGAAACATGGGCCGAGTCACGTACGTCGGTCACCCAGCCAAACAGGTTCGAGTGGAAACAAATGTGGTTCTCGGAGACATAAAGGCGTCCATGGACGAGGATATCCTTGGCTAACGCACAGCCATAATCTGATGTCAGCTACTGTACACCAACTTGGCTCGGCTTACCTTCAATCAGATAATCGCCCTCATCCACAGTAGGAAACATGGCGTGAAACTCGGCGTTGCGACGATTACTGGCCACTGCAAAGCCCGTCACGGGGAGATGTTCCAGAAGGGCCTCCTGCTCCGTCCCCTGCTCGCTGTCTTCTTCCGAATCATAACCGTCATCGGTATGATAGTCTTGAGACAGCAAATAAGGGGAACGGCCAGCCGAGACAGCCCTGGAAGCGCCCGCCGACCTCCCCTCATCGCCTGCTGGCCCCATCTGGAGACCACCTTTGGCTAAAGCGGCTGCGATTGTGTTACCCTGCGACATGGCCGACGACGTGGAGGCTCGACGCGAACGCCGTTTGCTGCGTTTCCTGCCGTCACCGTTGGGAGAGTTTAAGCGCTCCGCGACTCTCTGGACGATAGAATCGCGGTGTTCGCGGTGCGGATGACGACCCTCGGCCCGAGTCTCCGGCGAGGTTGGCGACATGGCCTCCGGTTCCATCGTGATAACTGGTGGTTCGTTGCCGTCCTGATCAGCCGGGTGAGGGTGCAAGAAAGCGCTGCTCTCGCGAGTGATAACCAGACGAGGAGTGTCTGGCTTGAAAGGCGAAGTCGGACGATCGCTGTGGGTGTGGGTGTTTGCAGACGACGGAGGCCGACTAAACTTTACAGGCGTGGTTCCAAACTCCTTTACAGTTGTGGTGATATCTGTGGTGTCGAGAGGAGGAGGGCGAGATGTTCGCTTTGAACGAAGAATGGAAGGCATTGTGATAAATGATTGAAAACGGGTGGGATGACGGTGTCGGTGACGGTGCCGGTGCTACTGCCGGTGGATGGTGGTTGGTGGGTTGGTGGTTAGTGCTTGCTTGCTGGCTGGGGTGCGCGAGTGACGAGTGACGTTGCACGGGATCGCTAAGAGTACGGCGTCTGGTACGGCGTCTGGACGGCGATTGATAAAGTTGGGACAGCAGAAGTTGGCCTTGTCAGCCAACAACCTAACTCGGCTGTTGTGGAATGAATGACGGACGACGTCGATGCTGTAGCTTGTTGTTGCTACTTTAATCGAGTTTGAATGGGAATGAATTGTGAACTATGATCGATAACGAAAGAGGACGGGGGAGTGCGAAGAGAGGACGAGGACGAGGACGAGTAGTAGTAGTATGAAGACGAGGGGTGGACGAGACCAAGATGCAACCACCACTACAGACTAGCAGACTAGCTATACTTGATCTCGTCGTCGTCGTCATCGCTCGATCCCAATCTAGACCCATTTGAATGGAACAGTCAATAATCGTTACGTAAATATATCCATTTTTCAAACACTATTTCATAAGCAGGGGATAATGCACTGCATGGTATCTATTTCTAATTCCAACTTCGGGGGTGTTCAAATAGCAGTGCCATTAGGATTTCTTACATAATCCTAATGACTGGCACACCTCATACACCTCACAGTTCTTCACAAAAGTGACCAAGTTGAACCTCTGCAAATATAACGAAAGAGCCGTTGGCGGTGCGTCGACTGAGCGGTGCAGCCTCTCGGCCTCTCGGCCACTCTTATTCAATATCGCTCCGAGATCCGAGCTCGAGCCTTGGAGACCCGGTACTCGGTGGTGGGCACCATGGGCGGCATGGGGAGGCTGGTCTCTAGGACAGAGTGCAACAACTTGAGCAGCTGAGCAACACAGATTCATCGCATTATCGGCATGTACGGGGCATCGTGACTCGCACGGTCATAAGGCCAGAGATGTAAATCCCCGACCTTCCTGTGCAAGCCAAAGAAGCGCCCAACTATTCTGAGAGCACCACTGGCACAAGTGCCCCACGAATGTCAACTGAGCTCGGTAATAACAAAAGAGCAAAGGTTCGTGGGCGGGCTCTGTGAAAATAAATTAGGTAGAGAAAAAAGAAGAAACGAGAAATCGTGTTGCGAAATTATACTCGCGCGACCCCCGAGGCGCGACCCGCGACCAGGAAGCGACCACTCTCGCCTAGGGCCTAGGGCCAAGAGACCCATCTCGCACCAAACTGGCCATGAGCAGCCAGCCTGCAGCCTTGCAGCCTAGCAATCCAACGCCCACCGCGTTGTGGCCACGTGACTATCCAACCAATCTGCAATCGCAATCAGGCGTTATCTGGTTCCGACTCGTAGCTATGTCATGAATCACAGACAGTCAATGACCTCTGCAGATATGATTGATGTGCATTTGTGCTCCACTACGCTTTTGATTTCTAATTCTACTCTACTTGAGGAGGGACTTGCCGGTCATCTCCTCGGGCTGGGGGAGACCCATAATGGCAAGAATGGTGGGGGCGACGTCAGCGAGGGCGCCATCCTTGACCTCGGTCTTGAGCGACTCCTTCTCGCCCGAGACAATGAAGGGAACGGGGTCTGGAGGTGTCAGAAATAATCAGCTATCAGAACCTACTGGTGGTGTGCGCGGTGTGGGGGTTTCCAGTCTCGGGGTCAATCATCTGCTCGGCGTTGCCGTGGTCGGCAGTGATGCAGAGGACGTAACCGGCCTCCTCGCACGCGTCGTAGATGGTCCTGACAGCCGCATCGGTAGCAGTGATGGCCTTGACAGCCGCGTCAAAGACACCAGTGTGGCCGACCATGTCGGGAGGAGCAAAGTTGCACATGACAAACTCGTACTCCTCGGTCTTGAGGACCTCGGCGACCTTGTCGGCGACACCCTGCGCACTCATCTCAGGCTTCTGGTCGTAGGTAGCGACCTTGGGCGAGGGGATCATCGCACGCTGCTCGCCCTCGTACTGCTTCTCGACACCGCCGTTGAAGAAGAAAGTAACGTGGGCGTACTTCTCAGTCTCTGTGAAATGTTAGTTGGTCTCCAGTTGAAAACAACCCACCGGCAATGTGAATCTGCTTGACACCCTGCTTGGACAGCCACTCGGCGAGAACATTGTCCATGGACACGGGAGGGAAAGCGACAGGGAGGGTCCACTCGGGGTTGTAGCGGGACATGGTGGTAATGTTCTGTCGATGATCAGCGTCACGACGTCATAATACACTCACAAGGCCCTTGGGAATCTCAACATCGATGGGCTTGTCCTCAAAGGCAAGCAGAGAGACAAGCTCACGCATACGGTCCGAGCGGTAGTTGTAGGTGAAGATGGTGTCGTTCTCTGTTCGGTTAATACATTCAATCTGGCGCAAACATTTCCGACTCACCCTTGATACGGGTCGACTCGTCGCCAAAGATGAGGGGCTTGACGAACTCGTCAGTGACGCCGTCCTCGTAAGACTTCTCGATAGCCTTGACAGGGTCGTCAGCCTTGGTGCCCTCGCCCTGGACGAGGGCATCGACGGCAATCTTGACACGGTCCCAGCGCTTGTCACGGTCCATGGCGTAGTAGCGGCCGACAAAGGTGACGAGCTCTCCGACACCAATCTCCTTGAGGGCGTCAAGGAGCTGCTGCACGTAGCCGGTAGCCGACTTGGGGGAGGTGTCACGACCATCGCCAAAGCCGTGAATGTAGACATGAGGAACACCGGCCTCCTTGGCAGCGCGGACGAGAGCGAGGAGGTGGTTGATGTGCGAGTGGACACCACCGTCGGACAGGAGACCCATGAGGTGAAGGCGACCGTTGGTCTCCTTGGCGTGCTTGAGGCAGGCAACAATGTTGGGCTGCTTCTTGAAGTCGTCGTTCTTGATCGCTGGACGGGTTTAGCCATAGCCGTACACTTTGTTTTCATGTCAACTCACACTGGTCAATGCGCACAATGTCCTGCCAGACAATGCGGCCGGCTCCGATGTTGAGGTGGCTGCCTGTCAGCATACATGCTTCATGCCACGCCCGAAAGACCTACCCAACCTCCGAGTTGCCCATGAGGCCCTCCTTCAGGCCAACAGCGAGACCAGATGCGTCGAGCTCGACAGAGTTGTGGTTGTCGCGGATGTGGTCCATGTTGGTGGTGTCGCCGTGGAGGACGGCGTTGCCATTGTCGACGTCGGACAGTCCCCAGCCATCGTGAACGCTGAGGGGTAAGCTAGATACGGGGGTACGTCATGGCCGCAGATACTAACATGAGGCAGACCTTCTCTGTTTATCCGTCAGTACATGTTCGAGATAACGTCCAGTCAAGTCTGGCGTTGTAGCTACTCACTCTGAACAGTGGTCTTCTGCTTCTTAGACTCGTGCTGAGGGGGGCTTCCGGCGGCGCGGGTGGACATTTTGAATGGATCTATTTTTCGGTGGTATGTTGTTAACGGGAAAAGAGAAACAGTGAGAAGAAGAAAAAGAATGAGATGGAAACAGAAACAGAAACGGCCGATGACGATGAGGTCGGTTGGTTGGCGGTGGTGGTAGTGGTGGCTGGGTAGAGAGAGTTGGTACCAGCCAATGTGAGGAGGCGTTCGAGTGGGGTTGACTTGGTTGACGTCGTTGCTCCAAATGCCAAAACGTGGGGTCTATGATGAGTCTGTGGTGGTCTAGGGCGGAGATGAGCGGAGAATGAGGATATTCAAAGCGGAGAGCGGAGCCACAGAGCCACAGAGCCATCGGAGCGAAGCGGACCCAATTCTAATCACAGCATACAAGCGAGTTGATACTACGGGGTGGGTTGAGCGCCTGGCGCGGACCTGGCACCGACCTGGCGGACCTGGCGGGCCATGGCGGGTACGATCTGTGCGCAGCCCACGCAGCCTTCGCAGCCTTTCAACTACATACAATGACGGTGGAGTCTAATCAGTCGAATTAGATGGTCTTGTAGCATTAACAATAGTAGTAGAGACACGCCCAATCCAATAGCTTTTGGATATACAGTCATTAGGAATTAGAACAAATACTAGAAGTATTGAATATGAATATAAATATGGATATGAAACAGACGCGTCTCTATATACAAAACGTTTGATCAATCTAATCAACAGACTGCCCAGCATGCCCAGAACGAGCAGGAAGCGGGATCAAATTATTTTTGTTGCGTGTGTTCCTCGTAAAGGGGGGAGACTATTTCACCCTGAGTTCAGGGATATCGATTTTCATTCCACTTTGGCGCGCACACCCCCTCTTTGTCAAAAAGCGTTTGCCAGCCAACGTTGCCAGCCAGCCAGCAGCCAGCCAGCCAGCCACGACTCTTACTGCACCATAGACGAATTGAGCTCACCCAGAAAAATATACAGTAATTTATATTGCATGTGTTTGAGATATTTTTATTAGAATTATGTGAATCAAGTATTACAAAAGCTAATACACGATCGTCACGTTTGTGTTTCCCTCTTCTTCCCTGGGCTGGTCTGGCTGGTCTGACTGGTCTGGCTGTGTGTGTGGTGTGTGTGGTGTGTGGTGTGTGTGGTGTGTGGTGTGTGTGTGTGTGCCTCTCTGCGTGCCTCTGTGGTTGCCCGCCTCCTCCTGCTCCTGCTGCCCCTCGCTTTCGTTCCCGTTTTCCCTTTGGTTTGCACCACACAAACCCTCAAAGCCTTCAATCCACAGTAACCCATCCATTCTGCTGCTGCCTAGCCTGCGTAGCCTGGCTGCTGCACCCTGCCCTGGGTGTGACCTGGCCACCTCTCTACTCTTTTCTTCATCTCCAATCCATCCATTCCATCTCTGCGTCCTCCTCCTCCTCCTCCTTCAAAGCTCCATCTCTCGACTTGTTCTCTCCTTCACGCTCTCTCTCTCTCTCTCCATCTCTTCAACAACCCACATCTCGCTCACTCGCTCTCGTCGTCGCCATCGACCTTATATACCTGGGACACACCCCCTCCCCTCCCCCTACCCAACTACATCGCTCTTTCGTCGCAGGCCGACAGCACCTCTCCCTCGTCAGGCCTTCGTCCTCCTCGACACCCCCCGATCCGCTACCACTTCAACTCTCTTCTTTCTCACCTTCACAGCCGACAGAGTCACCATGTCGTTGAAGACTGCTGCGTTCGAGTTTGGCTCGTTTGACTGGGTGTGCCAGAGGGCGTCGCTCATTGTGTGCCCCATGCTGGGCACTGCGACAGGTATTGAGCCAACATGTTACGCCCGTAATGTGCAGCTTGGGTCTCAAATCGTCTTTCAGCCAGGTTTGTGCACCGTCTAGAGGCCCATTCTTACCATTCACAGCCACTTGCTTTGTGCACATTGCGGCGTTGGCGATGACCATTATCATGCTTTTCCACGTGCGCTCAAAGTACACGGCCGTCGGACGTAAGGAGATTGTGCTGTTCTTCTACATCTACATGTTCTCCGAGCTGCTTGCCATCTTCCTGGACTCGTCGGTCATCCCTACCTCGCACGCTGTGTACCCCTGGTTTGCCGCCGTCTACGCAGGTGTCATCGGCGCCCTGTATTGGTGTATCCTCATCAACGGCTTTGTCGGTTTCCAGCTGTACGAGGATGGCACTCCCATGAGCCTTTGGGTAAGTTCACAACGGTCACGATGTAATACACTGTACAGTTTTGCTGACACAAACCAGTCTCTCAGGTTGAGCTGTCTCGTTATCTGGGTCATCTGCTTTGTTGTCGCTGCCGGTACATTCAAGAACACTGGTGGCCTCAGCTACACCAAGCCCATTGGACTTTTCATCACCTACCTGGTGTACCCGCTTGTCGTTGCGGTCATCTACATTGTCTCTCAGCTCATTCTTGTGATCCGCACCCTCGACGACCGCTGGGTCATTGGAGACATTGTCTTTGGCGTTGGCTTCTACGCCGTTGGAATCGTTCTCCTCCTTGCGTTCAGCGTCACCATTTGCGACGCCGTCTCGCACTACATTGACGGCGTGTTCTTCTTCCAGCTGTGCATGCTGTTCACTGTCATGATGATCTACAAGTACTGGGACTGTGAGTTCAAATCCGCAGTTAAGAAGTTCTGTATGCTGACCAGCAGCTATCACCAAGGAGGACTTGGAGTTCTCTGTCGGTTCAAAGGTCGCTGTTTGGGAGATCAAGGACCCGCTCCTTGCTGTGAGTATATTCACGGCTGTTCGAGAATCAACTAACATCTCTAGCCCAACCCCGAGTACGCCGAGGACGACCAGTCTGCCTACCGCGGCGCGGGTGGCTCGTTGGTGGGCGGATACGGTGGCAACGCCATGTACGGTGGCAACTACCAGGGCGGTTCGTCAGGCAAGTCCTACGACTATGGAAACGAGTACAACTCCCACTACTAAGGGTCACGATAACGTCGATGTAACGGACAATGCATACATGTAACTACACCCGGAGTGTGGTGCGCGTTGGGTGAAGAATCTCGGCTCAGGCTTGGCGATTGAAGGTGTGAAGGGGTGAGAAACGCGTTCACAGAGCGAGGAGCAGACGTATAGAGGTGGGATAATGAGGTCCCATCGACCTGCGCACCCAAGACTGACCCAACGCTGATACTGGCGCAAAAGTGCGGGAGCTGAGAGATGATCACCCAGCCGCTGTCTTCTCCGTAAATGTACTCGTGTTCTGGCCCTATTGACAACTTGGTGCCCCCGAGTATCCAGGGTCCTCTCCACTTTAAAGCTCGACACTGCCAATATACCAGCCGTACTCATCAATTGGGTCGCAAGGCTGAGCCTCCGCCTGGGTAGAACCGAGCTGACAGGTATTTTACAGATTTTGGCAGCACTCGACTGGCGTACGCGCGGTTTCTTGGACGTATCAGAGAACAGTCGCTGCCTCCCAGCTACAGCCGCTGGGTTGAAGCTCAGCACGACATGGTCTGTGTGAGATTAGTGGTGCTTGTCTCTCGTGTGGCGCGCCTTGTCAAGGCCGACTGAGCCCATAGACGACGGGTCGCTGCAAGCAGATCCCTAGCCGTTTTCCTCCTCCTCTTAGCCGGCAGTCAAAGAAGTTCACAACGCCCTCACTGCTGCGCTTGATAGACGGTATATGCCAAAGGAGGAGGAGCTCAGAAATATGAGAAAAATAAAGAAAATAATACCGGAAAACAACAACAAACCGGAGGTAAGGAAGACAGAAGAAGTACGCTCACAGTAGTTCGGCTCCAAGCCCGGCTGAACTGAGATGATGCGACGCGAGGTTTACGCTTCCAGAGCTGTGGTCGACGACGTCGAGGTGAAGACGCAACATTGTCAATGAATGAATACACCGACAGCATGGTCAGATGGGACGAGAACCACATAAGAAGTTCATTATCTGGTTATTCCACTTGCCTCTGTGCCCCATCATTAGTTCAATGACGCTGCGAGATGGACCCACGGATGGACCGGGGCCAAGCGAACACTCCGAATCACACAGCCTCAAGGATGGGGTCGGCTTCCAAAGACGACGCCCAGCCACTTTGAACCCGCATGGAGAGCATGGTTCCTGAGTGAGGCGAGAGAGGTCTCAGCAGCCCCAGCCCGAGGACAGTCACCATGGGTCTACTGTTTGGGCGAGATCATGTGCGTTTGTCAAGCGCGAGGGATACTTTAGGAGACGGTCTGTGCGGTCGCCAAGCTCCGCCCGGACTGACAGTGCAAAGAGTTTCAGAGTCAATGCGGAGCACAGACGGCCGTTCTGCAGTCTGAGCGTGCCTTCTGCGTCGACTGTGATCGCGAGGTCCCACTGCCACAACGATCGTCCTGGAACCAAACAAGGCGATATGACGTAAATTGAACACGACCAGTTGCAGCTGCGATCGCTCGGCGGCCGTCAAGTGGTCGGATCCTCTGCGTTGATCCCATCTGCCTCGCGCTCGAGGAATGTCCGAGCGATCGAGAGGTCACATGGCCAACAGGTGATGTTGACCCACGGGGACCACAGGCCACAGGTCACTTGAACGCGTTGCTAAGACCCGCGCGTGGATCATTCATCTTTATCGCGCTAAGACTCCACAACATCATGGGTTGCCCCAGCGGCGCGCGAGCATGTCACTCTGTGGCGTTTGCAGTTGCGAGTAACCCCCGATCGCAGTAGTTGCGGGTAAACGAGGCCGCCGTTGTAGTTCTGACCCACGGCGCGGTATGGCAACCTCGCGGGGTCACCCGCGGTCATCTCCGTCCAATTGATGGTCAGCAGTCACATGCGTGTGGGGCACCCTGTGTGGTTTCAAGTGCGATGCTTCTTTCTTCCTGAAATGTGAGAGGTGGTCGCCGATGAATACACCGAGTCCGCAATGTCTGTCAGGTGCTAAGCCGAACAGTAGTGCTTCAATGTACGAAGTTACGGTTAACGTTTTGTCATTCGCGTGCGTCCATGTTCCCTCGGGTCACCCGAACAGGGTCTCGTAGAGGCACGCACTCCCTCCCATCTTCCACTGTTGTCAACAACAACTAGGCATTCGTGGTACGCGCGCGCTCTGTCGCGGCGGAATGACATAAACGGGCTCTGCGGGCTCTATCCATGGCGACGGATAAAAGCAACGCGAGCCATGGGATTTTGTCTTTCCCCAATCCAAACTCTGGCAACATGCTGGCACGCTCTCTTCT
This sequence comes from Apiotrichum gracile, assembly GCA_001600335.1. Taxonomy (NCBI): domain Eukaryota; kingdom Fungi; phylum Basidiomycota; class Tremellomycetes; order Trichosporonales; family Trichosporonaceae; genus Apiotrichum; species Apiotrichum gracile. The sequence goes on along the minus strand of BCJO01000003.1, from coordinate 3,515,180 downwards.
GCTTCTCGTCGCAGCGCTCGGCGCGACGGCCACGCCCGTGCCGCCCATTCCCCAGATCGCGCCGCCGGTGGTTCCCCGCGAGGCTCCTCCAGGCTCCGTTGGCCCCGACCAGCTGGCGCCGCTCATCATCCCGCTCGTCGACGCTGCGCCGACCCTGCCGGCGAACATTACCGAAAACCCGTCGCCCGCGCCGTTCGTCTGGGGCGACAGCCTCTTCTCCAAGGTCGCCATCATCAAACCCGCGACGGCCAACGGCAAGTCGATCCAGATCACCGGCGGCCGATGGCTGGGATTCACCAGCTTTATCGGGATCCCGTTTGCTGAGCCGCGTGAGTAGAAGTGTCTAGGAAGACATTATATCCACTAATCGACAGTGACTGGGACCAAGCGGTTCGACCGCCCCAAGCCCAAGGTGTACACCAAGAACTTCCATGCCATGGCGTTCTCCAAGGCGTGCATGCAGGAATCGAGCGCCCTCGACGGCGGCGTCGGTATCGGCGAGGACTGTCTGTCGTTGAACATTCTCCAGATGGACGGTTACGTCGGCACCAACGCCAACCTGCCAGTCATGGTCTGGGTGTGAGTGCCAAGTGCAGGAGTGTCAGTGTGCTGATGGCCAGCTTTGGGGGTGGCTTCTACGGTGGCTCGGGCTCGCTCTACTCTGCCCTCGGTCCTACCATGGTGCAGCGCGGCAAGGACACTGGCCGGCCGTTCATCCTCGTCACGTTCAACTACCGCCTAGGCATTTGGGGCTGGGGCCACGGCCAGGAGATGGCCGACGCCGGGGCGCTTAACAACGGTATGCGCGACCAGCAGCTCGCGCTGCAGTGGGTCAAGGAGAATATTGCGGCCTTTGGCGGCGACCCCAACAAGGTCACGGTCTTCGGGGAGTCCGCAGGCGCCATGTCTATCTCGCTGCAGATGCTCAACCCGAACCAGAACCTGTTCCGCGGCGCGATCATGCAGAGCGGCGCGCAGAACTCGGTGCCGCTCGGCAAGCCGACGCTGTGGCAGAACACGTACGATGAGACCTGCAAGGCTGCCGGCTGCCCCGTCGGCCCCGGCTCGCTGGACTGCCTCAAGAACCTCCCGGCCAGCAAGCTGCTCGACGCGAGCATTGCCATGAAGAATCTCCCGCAGTACGCCAAGAGCTTCCCGTGGGGACCGACGATCGACGGCGACCTCATCCCCGACGCGCCGTACAAGCTCCTGCAGGAGGGCAAGTTTTCAAAGGTGCCGTTCATCACCGGCCAGAACAAGGACGAGGGCACCTACTTTGTGCCCACGACCATCACCGACGTGCCGGCGTTCATCAACATGGTCGTGCCCACCCCCGTCGACAATGTCACTATGGCCGAGGTCCTCCAGGCGTACCCCGACGACCCGGCGCAGGGCTCCCCCTTCGACACGGGAAACAACCTCTGGGGCCTCGACAAGGCGTAAGTCGCATTCTCAGTCCTTACTGACACTATAGATACAAGCGCGCCTCTGCTATCCTCGGTGACACGGTCTTCACTGCCCGCCGCCGCTGGTTCCTCCGCTCGGCCAACAACAATGGCTTTGCCAAGACGTGGACCTACCTTTTTGAGGGCCCGACGCCCATCCTTCCGGACTACCTTGGCAGTGAGTATATGCGCAACTCTCACTTCTCGCTCTCGCACTTACACGCCAGTCAACCACGCGATCGACATTCCCTATGTCTTTGGCCTCGCGTCACCGCTCATCCCCGTCGGCTACAATCTGCAGGACAAGGCGCTGTCGACCAACATGATGGACTACTGGATCAACTTTGGCCGCAATCTCGACCCGAACGGCAACGGCGCCCCGCAGTGGCCCACGCACAACTTCCCGTCCAACAAGAACATTATGCGGCTCGTGCCCGGCGGCGTCTCTGTCATCCAGGACGACTTCCGCGAGGACGACGTGGCGCTGTTCAACCGCCCGGAAGTCGCTGATGTGCTCAACCAGGGCCCGACCGCGAGGGGCTAAGCTGAAGAGGAAGGAATCACGAGAGGGTCGGCAGAGAAACAATGTCAGAAGAAGTATAGTCACGTATACAGTCAAATGCAATCCACCAGTGGGTGCTGAGTCTGCCTTCCAGCGCTGCAGCGTCTGTCGACATGTACGCAACAATGCGACTAGCCGTCTGCCACCAGCAGCAGGTTTCCCAAATCTACACACTGAGCCATCTGCCACGAACATGCCACACATGTAACCAAGATATATCGCAGTCTATTATCTAGCAAGTAGAGCATTATATCGACAGCCCAGCATCGCACCAAGCACCTCACTACGCAAGCGCTGCCACCCGCTTCTCGGGGTCCATCTCGGGGAGAGTACCCTCGGCGCCCGCATGCTCGCCGGCGTCGGGGGCATACTCTGGCTCGAGGGCCTCGCTCTCGTCGGGCTGCGCGACCTTGTCCGAACACGGGCTCTCGGTCGAGTCGCCAGGAGGCGTCCACGGCGCATAGCGGGAGTTGCGGCGCAGGAGGTGGCCGTACTTGTAGAAGAGGAAGGGCATGGGGGTGCATGCGAGCGAGAGGAAGGCGACGACTGGAAGTTAGCAGAGAGCAGGGGCAAGATGGACTCACGGGTACCGGCCCAGTTGAGACCTAGACGCGAATACATCTGCGCGGTGAAGAGCGGGAAGACGGCGCCAAAAACGGCGCGGAGGACGGCGTTGCTCGCGAGCGCCGACGCGGCAAAGAGGGCGTACGCGTCAATGAGGTAGAGCTGCATGCCGGTGAAGATGAGGAGGAAGCCGGTGCCGAACGGGATGCTGGCGATGATGGGCACGATCCAGTGCACGTTTGGGCCCGACGTCCACGCAAACCAGAACAGGCCGATGGGGAGGAGACACGCGCCGACAGAGCAGCCGACGAGACGCTCCTCGGGCGCAACTTTCTCGCCGCGCGCGGTTGCCTTTGCAGAAGCCTTATTGTACCTGCGTGTGAAGAAGGGCGTGACCATGTTGCCGAGGAGGAGGCCGACGCCGATGCCGAGGAAGGCCAGGCCGGAGAGGCTGACTAGGGGATGTTAGCTGGGTGCGGGATATAAACATATGCATGTACTCACGCGACCACCCGCGGTTGCCCCTGAACACAATCGGGAACGCCTCGAAGAAGAGATAAAGCGTGCCGTAAATGATGGCGCCGTAGATGCCGAGACACGCGACGATGAGCTCGCGGAAGAGCAGCTGGAAGGGGCGCACGAGGTTGATCTTGAGGACCTCAGCCTTGGTCTTTTTAACTTTGTCGTACTTTGCGATAAAGTGCTCGCCGGTACCGGCCTCGTCGGCCTCCTTCTGCAGTCGCTTGGCCTTGCGACGGAGGAGCGTCGGCGCGTACGTCTCGGGCACGACGATGGCGGAGATGATGAGCATGACGCTGGACCGTTAGTTGTTTCCGGGCGTGTGTGCGCGTGATGGAGGCTGGAAGAGTTATACTCACAGGGCAAAAAAGAACTGAACCCAGAAGACCCAGCGGAAGCCGCGATACTGAGCGACGAAGCCGCCGACAATGGGGCCGATGACTGGTCCGAGGCTGTTCTGTCAGCTAATGGACACTTGGGCGGGTGCATGTGAGACGGCAGTTGTCGTCCAACTCAGTGGTCCTGATACCTACAATGGGGCGAGAGAGAACACACTCGTCGCAAGGGCACGCTCGTGACTGGCAATGTTAGCTAAGCATAGGCGACCATCTCCAGGTGTCGACTCACGCAGCCCACATGTCGCTGACCTGTCCGCCAGCATTGGTGATTGGCGCCGAACCAAACGTGCCCGCAATGAAGCGCGAGATGAGGACGGTCTCAATGTTCTGCGAGACGGCGCCGACGACGTTGAAGATGACGAACATGGGGTAGGACGCGATGAAGGCAAAGTTGCGGCCATAAATCTCCGAGAGCGGGGCCCAGAAGACGGGGCCGAGTCCGAAGCCTGGGGTATCAGCATGCCGAGCACGGGGATGGAATGGTGTGTAAGCAATCACCGAGGTTGATTGCGTGACTGCTCGGCAACTTGCAACAGAAAGCAAGCTTACGAGACGACGATTAGAAGACATCCCCCACATGGGCTGATGGGCTAAACTGTACTCACCAACAACATAGAGACTCAATCCCAAAATAGCCACGGTGGAGCTGACCTCGAAACGGCGCTCGATATCCTCGATGGCCGCCGAGTAGCTCGAGCTCGCAAACGAGATACACAAAGTGGAGACTGCGGTGACGACGGTGACCATCCAGCGGTAGTTATTGGCCCAGTTGTACGGGTTGGCGCGTTCTCCCGGCAGCCAGTCGACGAGGTACGGGTCGTCGTATGATCCGCTGCCGGGATATGTGTTGGGGTATTGCGGGTCGCCCGACTTGCCGTCGCCGACAGTGTCGATGGCATCCGTTGCATCCGCTCGCGGCCCAGACAGGATACGTGCCAGTGGAGCTGCAGGGCTGGTGGGAGGTTCGAGCGAGTGGTACTTTGTGATTGGAATGCCGCTCGCGTAGCCTGTTCTCGGCCTAGTACTGCTCGTGGCGTCGCCACACGGCCTGTGCTTGTCGTCTTCTGAGACACTGTACACTGTTGGTGAGGACGACATTGTCGCGGTCCACTCTAGCGTCTTGTCCATGGTACCAATGGTGAAGAGTGAGAAAGTGTGCAAAGGCAAACACAGCGGCGAGAAACAAGCAACGCCAAAAATGATGCGTGCGACTGATATACAGGCGTTCTTGGCTGATATCACCTCACCGACTCAGGAAAATAGAATAATAGGGAATTTGATCTCACGCTCTCGTGCTGCCTGCCGAGCTGCCGAGCGTGCCGAACCCGCTGGTATTGCTGGTATTGGACGGCACGGTCAGGGATGCACGGCTTTGACCGACAGGCTGATGGGAAATGCGGCAACCAAAGCTCGATCTCGGGCGGGTGAGTCGTGCCTTGAAGTGATATAGTTGTGAAGCTTGCTTGGACACACGCGGGGCACCCGGTCTGATGCGAAATCCCGACTTGGACGTGCGCGGTGAGTTGTTTCTTGCTAGGTTACACAATACCGAAAGAAACAAGACGAGAAGACGCAAAGTTCAACATTGCTATATGCATGAGTGTTACGACACGAACAACAGCAAAAACTTCCAGGCGGTCGGTGCGGCGGGCACTTGGCATGGTGGGTTTCTGCAGAAGAGACCCACCAGGTTCCGTTGACCGCTGGGCAGGGTCCGACAACAGGTGACCTTCATCTCCTACGGTACTCGGCCGTGAAATCCGTCCCTCATTGGACGGTTTCAGAGCATTTTACATTAGAAAGAACACGCGGTGTATGATCCGAGGTCGCGCAATACCGGCCGTACAGTGCACGATGCCATCGACAACTCGCTCATATCACTGCGGCATTAGCGTGGTCGTTGTGCGAGAACTTACACAAACGGTCACCAGGCGAGGGAACAATGAATTCGACACCAAGGTTATGCTGACGCTCGAGTTCATCCAACTGGGCGCGAACCAGTTGACGTCCCGTAAGCCCACTCGCGTGTGGAACAAGAAACTCCTTGATGTGTGTGACGTATATCCTCAGCCCGGCGAGCGGCCGCGACGGACTGTGGACAGGGTCAGCATTGCGGCGTCTCTCAAGCAGCCATGACAAGGCAAGGGACTCACGATACAAAGGGCAAAAGCGAGACGAGCGTCTTCAATTCGTGGAAGATTGCTGGCGGAGACACGTGGCCGAACATTATCTCCTGTGGCCGTGACGCATCATAAGAACACTCGATCTGAGACAAGGTCAGTGGGCAGAAGAATGAAGATACGTACAAATACTCCTGCAAGTCGCCCTTGACTGAAGCTAGCAGCGGCTTGCTTCCAGATTGCCCGATTCAGGCGGCCTGCTTCTTTCCCGCCTTCAACGTCAAAGTCTTCTTTCCCCTCGGGGCGGTACTCGCTCTCGACGTCGCCAAAGAACAGGATCTCACGACCGTGGGCGCTTTCGGAGGAGATGCTTCCTTCCAAGTCCTCGCCTGGCGTTGCCGATAATTTGCTTCGACTAGTCGAAGCTGCACGCGATGCAGGTTGGGAGGCAAGCATCCCAGGATCGTACCTCAGGAAAACAGCTGATGATTGGTAACTACCATGAGAGGTATGCCCGTGTAGCAACGGGTACACCTTGGTGCTGATTGGAAGACTCGGATGAAGTTGAAAGTGATGTTGGGTTTCCGAAAGACTGACGTCAGGACACTAACAACTCCAAAACACACCGCCCCCATGACGGCACAACTTACGGGGAGAACATTGCACCCACGCCGCAATCGTCGTCGGGCTCGCCATCCACTTTTCTCCGCTTCCGCAGGCGACCCGACCTTCCTCGCTCAGGCTCAGCAGCCCATGCACCAAGTTCAGGCCATAGTCCACCAGCATACGCTGCCGAAAGCTTCTCCAGCGTCGGGCGCATGCCATAGACAGGGATACGCGTATCTTTTGGAGCTTTGATAGCGGATCCGGACTGTATCTCGGCGCGGGTCGGACGAGGAGGCACAGATCCAGACAGCATGATGAGCGACACAGCATGGTCAAGGTGTGCGTGTGTGAGTAGATAGCAACTGTGAAGTGTGAGAAGCGCATTTTGGACAAGGTCTGTACTTACGTCAAGTGGGAGAAGATATAGGCGGCCTTGAGAATGGGGGTATTGTATGTTGAAGGGAACGACACCGATGGAAAGATCACGTCTGACGACAATCGGTCAATGTGCGATGCCAGAGCACCGATGCCAGAGCCTGAATGTCAGCATCCCGCAGATCGATGCGTACACGGACCTCCCTCCAGCGAGATGACACCGTCCTCCCACCGACTCCTGGCGGGCTTCATTAGATATCTCGTAAAGTTAGCACGCACTGTCGCAATGGTCGATCAACTTTGGTCAGTGGACGTACCCGGAGCAGTCGGTCTCGAGTGGGCCTCCTCCGGATCCTATGACGACCATTTCAAAGACGGGCTCGCGTGTGGGCGAGGAAGGCAGAGAAGGACCACCACTGGGTCGTGATGTGCCATTCTTATTTATATTGTCGTCATTGCAAATGTCCCCCGACGTGACGGGTTCTGCAGACATTGTTGATTGATGAAGAAGGGTGGAGAGAAAGGAGAGACGACGAGCGAGAACCACAATCGTCAGCGCGCACGAGAGGCGGACTGAGAGGTAGTTGTCAGGGCGCAGCGGTTATTGCACAATGTACTGGGCGGTGTGGGGTGTAGTTGATGAATGAATGCCAATGACGAGAGAATGAATGTGCCCAGAGAAGTGTGGTGGAGGTGGACGTGCGAGCAATCGAGAATCGAGATGGATGTTGTGACGAGCCAGGGACAAACAGGGGATGGGACAAAAGTGATGAGAGAGACGATGGGTATCTAGGACAGTGCAGTGGTAGGGATGAAGAGTAATAACAATAACAATGACAATGACGATGGCGAAGAGTGTGGATGCGAATCGAGAGGGAGAGAGGGAGTGAGAAAGAGAGAAAGAGAGAAAGAGAGAAAGAGAGTAAGAGTGCAATGCAAGGAGGATTGGATGGCGAGTGGAATGGATGGATGTAATGACGATGATGATGGAAGTGGAAGTGGATGTGGATTGCCGGATTGCCAGTATGCCTACCGGATTTGCCTTCAAAGCTGGCTTGAGCTGGGGTGGGGGGGGATCCTGGGGAAAGGTACTGGATACTGGATGGATGGGATGGATGGGATGGATGGGATTTGATTGAGTGTGATTGATCGACAGGCTCCCAGGATTCAAACAAAGGTAAATGGGGATCGACAGTTTTATATAATCGACAACAACCACATCTACTACTATAGCCGCCGACTCGTACTCTCTTGCTTCGTACTCTCTTGCTTGCTATGCTATGCTGCTGCAGTACGTATGACAGCAGCGTCCCTACAACTTACAATAACGACCCTCTGCTGTTTGTTATTATTATTATTTACTCTTTGTTATTGTTTTTCCAGCCGCTTCCTCTCCTGTCCTGTTCGGTTCTTTATTCGGTAGCGACAACCCGCCGCCGGCAAGCTGGGGATAATGCCGTTAAGACAACTCGGACGAGATGATGGCGGTGGAAAAAGAGCATGAAGAGGGAGTGGATAGCAATCCAAAGGAGGGAGGAATGAGGGCAGCAGTCGATGGACGTCTCTGTCGCAGACATGATGATGTCGAGTGTGTCACAAAGGGTAAACAGCTTGAGGCGTTTCTAGCCTTCCTATGTTTCGCCATTGAGCGCCACCCCCGCTTGGGTCCTTGCTAGCTTTTCATTAAGGATACTCTTTGCCCGTTCGCCAAGCAGCCACCGGGAGGTCACAACGCAGGGTAGACAGCTTGGCTTCGTCGAAGGCGATGGCAGAGTCGATGTGCAAGGGCAGGTAGTGTAGTAATGGTGGGACGACGTTGGTAGCCTCGGGTTAAGCGTGAACACAGCTCAGTTCGAACGAAACTAACTTTGCCGTCGCATCTAGGAACGCCAAATCATAACGCATGTCGAGTATGTACGGGTCGACAGGCTTGCTCGTGGACGTGCTGTACAACCCCTGCGAATGGCCAATGGCGACGTTGAGCTGGCCAGACCTATACACAAATAGCTGGACCGCTCTCTTGGCTCATCGACTCCGGCTTTGCCTATCGTTTTCCATGCAGAGGTAGCCGCTATGCTCACTCACCAACAGTCGATGCCCGTCACTAACTTGACCGCCTTGTGCTCTAGCTCAGGTCACAAGCAACCGGTTGCCGTTGACCGTCTCCCCCACTCGGGTTCCATTCCGTCGCTGATAATGACATGCCTCTCTGCCTCTGTGAATCCATCAGAAAGAATTCGGAAGCATGCGTTCAAGGTCACGTCATGGCAACAGCAAGCCCAACAAGAAGACCTAGTTGCGCAGTGCTGTTTGAACTTGCCACGTGTGTCTAAGAAGTCTCAGTATATCTGACGCGGCATTGTTGCTTGTGACGCTGTCATGTTAGCTCATACTAGTAGTATGTCAGATCTCATGCTCTTGTCTTAATCTTGACGCGTCTGTCGCGACTGTGATGTTTTGGAACGAGTCCACGATCAGAGATCAGACCAGTCCTCTCTAGCTTGATAAGTAAAAGGGCCCCAGGAATTCCAGGAAATCCAGGCAAACGAGTCATCTGCATGGCGCATGGCACGGCTTAGCTGGCTGGCACGGCAGGGCTCTAATTGTAAACGGAACCTTTTTTTCCCACTTTTTGGTGCGAAGGGGCGGGGCGACATTTTAGAAGGGAGATGAGAGATATAAAAGTCGGACACGCAAACGAGCATTCTCACTCTTTCTCTCATCTTCATCGAACAAAAGCATCAAATCTCTCGAGCTTCATTCTTTCCTGGTCAACATTTCCCCCTCTCTTGGCACTACAAGGTCCATGCAGCAATTGGCTCGCTATTTTCCAGGCAAGCATACTGACTGATCCCCCTCCCCCCAACCCCTTTCCCGTGCTGTCCTCATCCCCTTCCCTCTCCCCCAATGGACGCCTCACAAGCTGTTCCAAATCCTCTGTTAACCGTTCCCCGCCTCGTCTTCGGACGCAGATAGGCGGGGAGCCTTTCCTCGGAGGAAAAGTACCATGGTGTTCGCTTTGGGACCTCTCCCGTGAACACGCCCAAATGATCCTTTCGCACCACCGACTCTTTTTGTTATTTTCTGGTACGAGAATTTACTACTTGGGACACACTCTTCTTCTTTTGTGTATGCATTTTTCTTGTTTTGACTGCCGGAGCGAGTGGCGTAAATGTGGCGTTCAACATGCGGAAGAAGAGTAGAACTGCCGAGTAGAAGCACTCGGATAGAGACTCTTCACTTATTAGTCTGGCAACGCTCATACGCCAGTCAACAACTCGAACCAAGGGCAAGGAGATCAACCACCACGACACACATAGGATTCATTTCTTATCATCGGGATGTCGGCCTGCAATGAGGCCTAGTGGCGGCCGCCGGGACCACCATGACCGCCCTGCCCACCAGGACCGCCCTGCCCTGCTCTGTCAGAAACATGGTGCCACTGCAGCCACTGCAGCCGACGTACCGCCATGGGGACTGCCGTGTCCGTGCCCAGGACCGCCTTGGCCGTGCTGAGGACCGCCTTGGCCGTGCTGGAGAGGACCACCAGGACCACCGGGACCGCCATGTCCGTCATGTCCGCCTTGGGGACCGCCATGCTGTCCACCGTGCTGGGCACCATGCCCGGGACCGTGGTTGTCGTGGTTGTCGTGCTTGCCCTAGTGTCAGCAACAGCCAAGACGAGCACACACGACCTTGTGCTCGATCTTGTCGATGAGCTGGGATTAGTCGTGCCGCGGTGGGGTACTCACGCCCATGGTTGTTGAGGTAGAGGGTTGAGGTTGGCTGAGGAAGGGGGTATTGTGGAGGTCGTCGAGAAACGGCTTGCAGAGGTTATATATACCGTATCGGTGAGGCTTGGGTAGTGCCAGAATAGACTGTGGGGAAGAATGACCGCGGCTCGGCTACTTGGCGCAGCGAGACGTGAGACGCGTCCCACTACGTGAGGTCTCGCCATGGCTCTCGTTCATTCGCAGCCTCGAGCTCGTCATACATCCCATTGCATGAAAGACAGCTACGGAATAGCTGCGGAGCAAGCTGCGGTGGCACCGCGACCTGCCACTGCGGGAGGGAACTGACCGCGCCTGTGATATAGTTCCCGAGCTTGCACAATTTGGCATCAACGACAGCGTCGTCCCTTGCCCGGGAAGCTGCGACGGCAAGGCTGCATTCACCGCAGTCATCTATTGAACAAGGACTATCGAGACGAGTCGGCTTACCAGCCCGTCGCGGTTCCTGACCTTGCAGATCACGCGATGGGGGTCGCCCGCAGCCTCGGCAACCTGCAGCAGTTTCAGATACGCGTCCAGCTTGATAGTCGCCAGGCCGTGGCCGTGGCCGCGAGTGAGCGAGATGTTGCCGGAAGAGACGAACCCGACAATGTCGCTGTCCTTGGGCTGCGGGCCCTGGCCAAGCTGGGCAAAGTTAGCATGCAGTTTAGTTTCAGGCCGAGCGCAGCGATCTACTCACCCGCAGCATGCTGCTCTCCGATGGGTTAATGGGATCATAGTCGTCCCCACCCCGTGCGTCACTCTCGAAAGCCTCAAGCCACTCCTGCCGCTCATCCTGCGCAATAAAAGACAGCATCGCCATGTCGGATGGCGACCCGCGGCCGATCGATTCAACCTCGACGTGGCACAGTCCTGTCCGCAGCAGCTCATCGCCCGACTCCGCACTGAGCGGGGGCAGTGTGCGGTTCTTCCGGAACTGGTTGATAGCCGCCAGCAAGCGAGCTGCTGGGTCCTCGCGGTTGATCAGTTTCACATGGTGGGCGAGAACAGAGTTGAACAACCATGGCTGGCCCTCCACGTCCATCTGTGTTTGTCAGCTCACGCACAGGCACATTACTACGCACCAGAGCGGACCAGTCAGGCTTGAACGGCCACTTGGTTCCCAATGTCGAGTACTCTGGCCGCTTTCCGGGAGGCTTGCGGAGCCATCGCCTCTCAGCTGTGCGCGCTTCCTCCGCCTCCCATTCGGCACCAGCCGGGCAGACGGCGCCGTAATTCTCAGGGAACGACGGAATGCCTGCCTCACGGTGCTGGTTGCGACGCTCGATCAACCCTCCCAGTCGAACGTTGCAGTGGATAAACGACGGCAGGAACGCCATGGACCAGCCGCGGGGAAAGAGCAACGTGTAGCCCTGGAACGATGCAGATTCGTGCTGAGGAGCGCAAGACTGGACAGATCGCCGGATAATCATCACAGGTATCCGGTCATCCTGGGCCAGAGGCTGCAAACGTGTACCCGGAATCCCCATCTGCCATGTTACTATCATCCCCAGACACACGTTTGCACTCACCTTATGGCGACGGGCATCGAGGTCAGACTTCTTGAAGTGAGGAGGGCTCTGAGCAGTGTCCCACAATGAGCTAGAAGCTGCCTCGGCCGATGGTGTAAATGTTCCACAGACGTGCTCCTCAGAAGTGCGTGATGGAGGGTGTCTGCTTGGTGAGCACAAATGAGCACAACTCGTCTTGCCGGTCGACGACTCACGACAACCGAGGGTCATGCACAGTGACGCCAATCACCGCATCAGAAGGGATCTCGGCAGGGTCCGCAGACAGGAGATTCTTGAAGGCCAGCTTCTTCTCTGGCGACTCAGGCGCCGTGATGCGCAAGACACGCCTGAGCACATTCCCAGCGAGAGGGCCCATGATTTCAAAGGCCTCGAGTTTGTCGCGGAGATCTTGAACGTCCAGAAAGCCCGACGATGACGATCCAGCTTCGCCAAGCGCAGTCGACGAGCGGACAGCCTCCAGCACGGCATCGAAGATGGACGGATGTACTCGCAGCCAGACGGTGCGGCGCTCAGCCGAGTCAGACGACGCTTTCCAGATCACCTGTGCGGGACCGATCAAGCCGTGCGGCAGGCTTCCCGGCTGGTACACATCCACATTGGCCACGAAGGCGCCACTCTCGTATCTGCGGTCAGAACATGCGTTCCCTATCCAACGCACCTGTCCCCAGCGAAACCTCCGCCTGACGTGATCTTGCTGAGCCCCCTGACAATGGCCGTCCGGCTCCCCTCGATCCCAATGGTGCCAAAGTAGCTAGCGTCGTGGAGGGTGGCCTTGCGGCGCCCAGCGCGGTACGACGAGCGGAACGACTTCAGGGTAGGAGTAGATGCAAGTCGGTAGCCCCAGAGGTTGACCATATGGAACCGCTTCGAATGGAAGATGTGGGTACCGAGCCATCTGCGGTCGCCTTCATGTCAGTCTCGTCAATATTGATAAACTCACGCTGGCGCGCCCGCAGCTGCTCTGTCCGGCTCTGTCCGCGAAGGTTGCCCTTGGCCCTCAGCTTGGCTTTCTTGCGGTGAATCTGCACTGTCCTGTCGCCCGCATCAATCTGTGGTCGTTAGCACAAGCGCAGCCAGTGGTATCTCACCTCCGCGGCAGCCTTGCTCCGGACCTTCTTCGGAACACGACGAGGGTTATGGCTTGCAGCTCGACGGCGCAGGTGCCGCGGCAGTGACTGAAAGGCTCTCGAGTTGGCCTGCGAGCTGGAGGAGTTAGCTTAGGAATCAGCATCAGAACATACGCAGCAATCTTGACCGCATTCTGCAGCGCAGCTATCTCGAGGGCGCGCGTCTGGAAAGTTAGATACAAGCGCCGAACTCCAACTCACCTCGGCATACCGCTCAACCTGTACCGCTCCAGGGAGATTCTCCGCCGCTGAGTCTGTCAGCTCAAGGTCACCCCCGGATCTCACCTTTCACGATGCCGTGCACCTCCTTGAGAATCGAGCGCGCCTTGCCCTTGCCTTTGAGCCGTGCCGACTCTGGACCGCGCGACAGGTCGGTCGTCTTCGGGATGTACTTTAGCGCCCGAGCCTTGCCGCTTGCAGCAGCCGCTCCCTTTCCCGGAGGAGCCTTGGGTGCCATGTCGTGATGATGAGAGTAAGTGAGGAACTGTATGAAATGCAGCTCGAGGATTTTGTTGGAGATTGTTTTTGGCTCAAATCGCTCTCGGTGCCTGATTTTGGTCAAGATTTCTCCAGACCTCCACTTTGATGGTCCACCCTGACTGGGTCTCGTGTCTGTCATGAATGTGCCGTTGTGCAACAGCTTCGTGCTCCTACATAATTGAAGAGGTTGTGCTACTTCACGAAACGTTCATTCTGGAGGGCGTTTGCATACATCTTGTACCGCCTTTTCTCGCTCTCATAACTTCTACGGAGCCTCTAAGCCTTCTCATAAGCCTCGAGCCACGCTACCAGATCCTCCTCGTCCCGCTCGAGCGACTTGGCGCGCGTCTCGAGCTCATCCAAGCTCTGCGCGAGAGCACTCTTGTACTTGACCATGTAGGTGTCTGAGAAGAGTCAGTATACCCATCTATCCACCATTATCCCCACCCTGCTTGGCCATGAACGCCTTGACCTTCTCAACGTCAGACTGCGCGGAGAGAACGGGGAACACGGCGGCGATGGCGTTCCTGAGACCAAAGCTCTCGCCGAATCGCTCGTTGAGCTGAGATGGCGTCAGCAGAAGTAACCATTCGAAGACTCACCGGCGTCCAGTTGTCCATAAAGTACTGCGCGGTGCGGCGGCGCGACACGCGGTTACCGCTGAGGCCGGCCTGCTGGTCAGTGATTGTCCGCCTCGCAAACAGCTGTACTTACAAAGAACTGCTGTTAATCGACCACATATTAGTACCACTCACCGAAGCCTGGGGTCAGCTCATCGACTCGCTCTTTGACTCACCATGTCCTGGTCCTTGATCGCGGTCGGGTTAGCAAGCATCGCGAAGGTCTTGTCCAGAAGGTCGGCGTCCTTAGTCGCACACAGTGCGCGAGCGGCGTCCAGTTTGGTGCTGGGGTTGGGCGGGTTCTCGTACAGGTCGAAAAGGTGCTTGTACTCGGCCTGACCGCCGCAGCGAACTGCTGTGACGAACACAGTGCCCTGCAGATCGGGAGCGATACCAGAGTAGTCGCCCGACTCCATAAAGTGCTTGAAACGCTTGCAAAGCTCATCCTCAACAGATTTGTCATGCGCGGCAGAAGCGATCCCAACCGCCAGTGCGCGCAGCTGCTTCGTCTCGGGCGAGTCTCCATCGCGGTGGTCATAGCCAAGCTTATCAATGACTGGCTTGAAGAGGTTGATGCGCAAGCGATCGATCATGTCGCGCACACGCTCGTCCTCCCACCAGACGGACGCGAATCGCCCCACAAGTGCCGAGATGCGGGAGAAGGGGAGGTACTCAGTCTCCGTCGCTGCGAGCTCCTTTGCGAGGGTCATGGCGCCGGAGGGCTTGGAGTAGCCTGCGGACGCGAGTGCGGTAGCATCTGAGAGAATGCCCACGCGGTCCTCAACAGAGAACTGCGGTCCCTGGCGTCCAAGCTTGGCGAGGCGCTCGGGGCTGTAAGCCACCCGGTATACACCCACAGTGTTGGCGTTGAGCTTAAAGACGTCCGAACCGACTTTGAAGGAAGCCGAGCGGTCCGAGAGAACTGCGTTTTGGTCGACAGTCGCTTTGCCGTCCTTGACAGTCTTGATGCCCAGAGGCACCCACCACAGCGTCTCGTCCTCCTCCGGCTTGACGTCACACGTGCCGAGGAAGCGGTTCTGAGTGAGCTTGACCTCACCATCACCAGCCTCCTCGACAGTGATAACGGGGAAACCAATCTTGTTGGTCCAGTTGGCCATGATCTTGCCGACATCCAAGTCGCCTCCGACAGCCTCCGAGATGCCTGCCCACAAGTCGCTGGTCTCGGCGTTACCGTAAAGGTGCTTCTTGAGGTAAATGGCGACGCCCTTGAAGAACTTTTCGTCGCCGACGACGCTGCGGAGCATGCGAAGAACACTCGCGCCCTTCGAGTACGAGATGGCGTCGAAGATTTCGTTGATCTCGCTTGCGTTGGCGCACTCAACCTGGATCGCATGCGACGAACGACGAGCGTCAAGCGTGAGGGCACGCACGAGGTGGTCTTCGAGGAACTGCGTTCCCATCTTCCACTCGGGCCAGATCCTGTCCGGAAGAACGATGGATCCCATGAGGGTAGCGAATGCCTCGTTGAGCCACAGGTTGTCCCACCACTTCATGGTCACGATGTTTCCAAACCACATGTGGGCGACCTCGTGACACTGCACCTGGCCGACACGCTTCTTGGCAGCAAGGGACGACTGTTCGGTGCAGAAGTACGCCGTCGTGCGACCGGTGATGAGGCCCCAGTTCTCCATGGCACCCATGTCGAAGTCGTGCGCCACGAGTGTGTCGAGCTTGGGCAGCGGGTACTCGATCTCGAAGAGCTCCTCGTAGATGGGCAGCGCGTACCGCATAACGTCAAGGCCGAGCTGGGCCTGCTCGATGGTGTTGGTGGCGTACACCCTCAGCGGGATCGTCTTTCCCGACAACTTTGAGGTGTGTTGGCTCTCCAAGTGCTTGAACTCGCCGCAGGCGTAGGCGAGGAGGTATGTCGACATCTTGGGGGTGGGGGCAAACTTGGTAATCGTCCAGCCGCTTTGGGACGGAGCAAGTGAGTCTCCTAGCGTCCAGCTATCGCCGGCGAAGGCAACGCCGTTGGCGGGTTTCCAGGGACTAGACGTCTGCACGTTCATGTTAGACAGCACAGTCTCATGGTCGCGCGCGATCATCGACACTGCGTACGATGCCTTCATGTCCGGCTCGTCCCAGCAGGGAATTGCACGGCGTGCCGAAGTGGGTGCAAACTGTGTGAGAGCGTAACTGTAGCCGTCAACCACACGCGCCGCAGATACCTCGGCGCAAACTTACATCGGCCGCTTTCCGCTCTCGTCAACCGTTCCTTCCGACTTGTAGTAGCCGTTCATGTTCCCACTGAGCTCGCCTTCCCAGCGAACAAATAGCTTCGCGCTCCCGCCCTTGACACCTCCGATATTCGAAAGGTCTACGGTGGCCACCTCCCACTCCTCATCGATGGACATGGCCGACAATTCGAGATGCGTGACCTTCGCTGCAGTGGCTCCGCTCGAGATCCCCAGGTTGGTGATCTTGACAGAGGGGTTGACGTTGAAGGAGATCTCCGTCGAGTCAGACTCAACCTCGAGATGGATCACAGCCTCGCCCAAGAACACGGGAGGGGTGGACGACAGGTCTGTCTTGATTGCGACATCGTAGTGGGTGGGGAGAATGTTGGCGGGGAGCCGTTGCTTGTCGGACTCGGAGGACGTCATGGTGATGGTAGACAGAATGGTTCAAGCGCGATGGCCCAGCACGTCTATCCAGTAATCGTGAAGAGAAGGATACGGGACGGATATAACCATAGAAACACGAGTTTTGTTGTCGATAACAAAGTCCGACGCGACTGACACGACTGGCACGATGAACACGACGGATCAAATGTGGACATGTGGGGCTCGATCGCTCCCACACGATTCCAGTCGGACCTGACCGACGATCACTGAAATATAAACAGACGTCATTGTGGCATTCCAACTCTGCGCGCTTAGTTACATCTACACCTCTTGTTGTGATCGCGGTGTTGTGGTCGTTGCTCAAACCGAATGCACGTACTGGGGCAGTCTAATGGCACCGAGACAGTAGAGCAGTGGCTCTGTCGACGAGGAAAATGCCCCGGAAGGCGATTGTTGAGCTTCGACGACCTGATTATTTGGTTGTACATAGTTTGGGGCCTGTTCGCTACGTTCCCGCCATCGGCATTACTTTCGCGCTGTACAAGAAGCAACGGAGCCTACCACAGGCAAGCTCCTAGACTGGAAACTAATATGTACAAGATGCAGCTCGCTCTCCGTGTTACTCGTTCTCCAGTGGTCCATGAACAGGACTGACATGCGCCCGCCACTCAATGACACGCTGGATCGTTGGCTCGGCGTGTTCAGGGAGGTGGGCGTTGAAGTTGACTGGGCCAAACTCGACACCCAAGGCGTCCGTAATCTCACTCAAGTGGTCGGCATCAACGAATTTGAGCCAGTTTGTCGTCGTCTGGTCCGCGTCGGTATCGTTGTAGTTGTATTTGAATGTGGGTTCGAGGTGGTCCTCGACGTCATGCTCGTCGTCTGTGTCCGCCTTGCGAATGATATTGTTTTGGTTGAGGGGATGGAACTGATCTCCGCCCCCGATATTTTTAGGCCGCACACGGGGAGGGTCAAGCGACTCGCGCCCGATGGGAAACTCCTCGGAGCTCTCAGAGCGGTAGCTAGAAAGTGAGCAAAGGGCTAAACATGCGATAGGAAAACGTACCTCGGAGTAAACCACTGTAATGGAAAGGGGACCTTTGGACTGCCACTGAGTTGGGATGTGGTGGAAGACTCTTCCCTGTGGGCTGACAGGCTGCTCCCTTTGGGCGGTGGCGCTGGCGGTCGCTGGCTACTAGTCTCGCATTCTGGCCCCAGGTCGACTGGGAACAGGCCCAAGCTATGCGCTACAGCTTGGCCGAATACATCGTCTCGCACCATATCTCTCGGAGTCACCTTGGACGCGATAGTGGCGCCCTTGTGGTTGCGCCCACCTTGAGGAAAGGTCGGTTGCGCAGCAGACGGCCGCTTTCGGAGTGTCTTTCGCTGTCGGGCTTGGCTCTGCTTGAACGCTGTGATCCAATGCGGCTCCTGATCGGCGGGGGAGGACGGCGATTCTGTCACCTTCTCACCAGCTCCTGGGCGCTCCTCAAGCGAGCTGGCGGGACAGCAAGCAAAAAAGGACGACACCTTGCGCAGCGTTGTCGTCTGCGTCCTCACCTTTCGTTTTAGGGTCGCCTCGCGCGACGGAGGATAGGCCGCACCGGTACCTGCAACCCCACTGGTTCCTGCGCCACTCCCACTTTCAAGACCCACCGCGCTAGACTTGGATTTGAGCGATCTCGGCTTTGGTGAGCGGATTGACACCACACCCTCTAGCTCTGATTCGGTGAGCAGCGGCGGGAGGTAGAATGTGTTTATGCTGGCGACAGCGGGGCGGGCACTGCCAAGCTGGCGAGGCGCTCGATGACGTCGTGTGGAGGCGCAGGGAAGTGAGGGTCCTGAGTCGTCCGCGTTGCATCGCGCCGTATCGCTCCCCCGGCGGCGAGGATTCGGCTCGTTGATAGGCTCGGTACCGTGTCCGCCGGGCGACGGTGGCGCAGATGCTGTCCACTGGTCTGCCCGTAGTTCCTCGAATCCATCAATTGAGGCTGCGCCCAGTGCCGCTGCGTACTGCCGCAGGGCGAGGCGGAGCTCGTACTCTTCGCTGGTGTCGTGTGTGCCCGGAGATGCAATCTGGGGGTGAGCATACCATGCTATGGGTGAAAGTTACTGCGTAGCCTCTCCTCCCCTTATATATCTCACCTTGCTCTGCATGACACGGAAGATAGGACAGTAGGCCTGTTCAGGTGCGCGTGGGGTTGGGCGATGTATCGAGGGTCGTGGGTGGATAGAGGCTTGAGTGGGATACTGTCCAATACGTCCTAGGTTCTGGATGGTCGTTGTTTAGACGATGAAAGATGCGTTCGAACTAGGCCACGGCGGGGAGTACAACGTCAATGTACCAGTGCTTCCAAGACGTCTGGCACAGGTCGACGCTGCGCGTGGTCGCCGCTCGCGCTGGTCTGTTCGAAGATCGAAGCAATCGCTGAGGTCCGAGCTCGTGGGCCCCTTCCTCCACCCAGATGGGCACCGCCGTGTAACACGAACCCTTTGCTGTTTGGTGGGTGGTCCAGCCACTCTGATGTGGCAGCGCGTTACTTGACGCCTCCCTTTAGGCACCCGCGGTCAGCTTGGCTATGAACGGGCGTGGTCGGTAGTCAGTGTCGCCGAGGAGAGCGGTCAGACATGTGGTTTCAGTAATATGACGGGTTTGTACACGCGGCGGACGGTTTACGCAGATCTTTAGGAATCGTGATTGTGACTCCTCGATAGGCACTGCAGAGATGCGTGCGTGCTTTAACGAGTACATAAACACCATACGGTAAGAAATTAAAGGTACACATGGGTTACCGACAGGTGAGCCGTCCCCGCTGAAGGGGCGGATGGTGAACTACTGGCCTCGGAGAGCCTGGTGGACGCTGGCTCGCAGAGCGACGTGGTCCTCGTTGTGCTCACCCGAGCTGTCATCTCCAGTGTGCTGAGCACCCTCTTCACCTTCGTTATCAACCAGCTCTAGAATGCGCTTCGCGAGGCTGTAGATCTCTCCCTCGCCGTCCTCAAACATGCCATCTTCGTCGTACTCGTCGTCAGAGCCAGACTTTGCGCCGCCAGCGTGCTGAGGAGAAGGAGCCGACTCGGCAAGCTGGCGAATGGAGGAGATGAGAATGGTGGAGTTGCGAATGTTGTTGGTGAGCTGCGTGTCCTTGGCCTCGAGCAACTGGACAATGGTCTGGGGTATTAGGTCTTGCACCAATCAGGAATACGTACCCAGACAGCAATGTGCTGGAATGTAGTGTCGGCGCTGCTAAGGAAGCGCACCAGGTAGGCGTGGAGACCACCGTCAGGCTTGTTCCAGACCGAGTTGAAAGGCGCGTAGTCCTCTGCCGCCTTGCTAGACAGGTTTCCCAGCGCAGCGGCGCTGTTGCCCTGGACCTCCACGCTGGGCGAGTTGGTGAGCGGAATGAGAACCTCGCAGATGCCCATCTCAAGAAGCTGCGGCTTGAGGTTGTCTGAAGCGTCAGTGACGCACTGGACGCGGCCAAACTACTCACCACTAAGAGCAAGAACGGCGACACAGGCGGTCATCTCGCTTTGAACGGCGAGGGGGACCTGGAGTACAAGCTCCTGGATGCGGTCAACGGCACCGGCCTCGACAATCGCGCCCTTGTTGCTCTCGCTGCTGGCCGCCAAGTTCCTAAGTGTGGAGATAGCGTGGCACTGAACCTCCTCGTTCTCGTCAAACGAAAGCAGCCCAATAAGAGGCTGAAGGAATCCAGCCTCGATGATGGGCGACTCGTTGGCAGGGTGAATGGAGACGTTGCGCACGCAAGCGGCGGCGGAGAGAACAAGGGGAAGGTAAGATGAGTGAAGGAGACGCAGAAGGGGCTTGAGACCATCGGCCTTGACAATCTCGACCTGGTACTTCTCTGCGATAGGTGAGCAAATGATGCAAGTGCACTAGGGCATGTGTGTGGCACTTACCATCGCTTGCCAAGTTCCTGAGTGCCAGAGCAGCCTGGCACTGGACCTTCAGGCTCTGGCTGTCCATGAGGGCCACAAGGCTCTGAACCAGCTTGGGCTCGGTCATTGCCAACTTTTTGCGGTTCGCGGCTGAGTATTAGGACTTGATCTTTCACTTCTACTCACCATCGACGGCAATGTTGCTGAGGGCTGTTGTGCAGTAGTACTGAACATCGGTGTCGGGAGAGTTGAGAAGGCTGACAAGGACGGGAATGGCACCAGCGTTCACCAGCTGTTGGCGGTTCTCGTCTGAATAGTTAGTACGAGAATAGTGTCGTCGACCTACCCGAGTGAGTCATGTTGAGAAGGGCACCAGTGGCGTTGCGCTGCACGCGCATGTCCTTGGACTTGGCCAAACGAGTGAGAGGCACAAGGGCTCCGGACTTGGCGATGGGAGTCTTGTTCTCATCTGCAGCGGTTAGCACATTGGGTGGTGATGGATGGGCACAGTTGATGGGCACTTACCGTGAGTTGCAAGGTTGGTCACGCAGCCGACAGCATTGCACTGAACTTCGACGTTTGGGCTCAGCATCTGACGGATCAAAGGCTCAAGACCACCCAACGAGACAATGAGGAGCTTGTTTTCGGCTGGCATGTCAGCGCTTGATGGATCCGACCGACAGATTGTTGCTCACCATTGACGGCAAGGTTGCCAAGAGCTGCACTGGCAGCACGCTGAACCTCAGGATCGTGACTGGTCAACAGGTAGAGAACAGGGTCGAGGGTGTCACGTCCGACCTCGTGCACTTCCTTTTCTGTAATCTCGGCGAAGGCGAGCGCCGCCGAGCGCTGAAGATCAACATTGTCCGAGAAGGAGAGGGTCGTCAAGGCCGCGAGAGGGGATCCAGTGAAGAAGTTGGTCGTGCTCCGGTCTAGAAAGTGAGAATGCGAAGAAAAGGCGTCGTCAGTAACCAAAGGCGGTTTCGTTTTGTGAGACAACATAACTTACTCTCGAGGTATTGGAGCAGATCGGCAACTGCTTCACGCTCATTTTCGAGGAGCAGAGGCTCGTAATTATTCTTACGGCGCTGGCCGCAGCAAGTACTGCAGACACCACCCATCGTGAGGGCTGGTCAAATGCGATAAAAGGATGATGGCGTGAAGAGTGACGGCGATTTTGTTGTAGTGGAACGAGGGCGGAAGTGGGACAAAGAGCCAACGGGGAGATAGCGCACGCTCTTGTGGGTTGACTTGGGAGCCTCTTAGGTGTTTCTCTTTCTATTCGACAAGGGTAACGAGAGGATGAGAGCGAGAGAGAGAGAGAGAGTTGTCAAGGATGAGATGAAGGTGTAGAGAGGAGTGAGAGAGAGAGAGTGACGAGGATGGGATGGATGAAAGCAAAACGACGACGATACGACGAGTAGGTTGTTGGTATGAAAGGCATACATACATACAGTGAGCGTCAATCGGGATACAGTATGGGTGAGGAATGGGCCCAGTTGGGTGGGAGGCCTGGGTTGGTGGTTGGTTTCGAGGTAAAGGGGCAGGGGAGAGACAGCACCAGAGCACCAGAGCACCAGAGCAGAGGCCACAGAGCCAGAGAGAGCCAGAGGCCAGACCGACCCGCCATACTTGTTACAGCACAATGGATGGGCACCAATGATGTATGACATCGTTATTTTGCTATTTTACTATTTACTCTATACTGTTTACTATATTCTGTATACAAACAACAAGACTATTATTACTATTACACTTTCAATCAGGATTTGATAAAATAAGTAGTCGGAATAGTAAATGTTGCTGTCCTAATCCTGATTCCATGGATGGATACATTCCACTACTTTACTAATACATGTTGTATTTCTGAAATAAAGACACATTCACTACTTACATTCAACCCACTCATTTGACGCGCGTTGCGTCGTTGGTTCTGAGACAAAATATTACGTAAGTACCACAGAGTATATTCACTCCTCTCACAAGTACTACATGTATATACAGTACATGACAGGACTACTGCATGACTGCATTACTGCATTGGGTCTGGACCAACCGACTTTTGATTCCGTTTGCCATGGTTATCATCATCTATGTACAACTTCTGCTCAATATGCCATCATCAATCGTCAACATCGACGACGACAACAACAACAACGACAACAACACCGACAACAGCTTCCTCAAAACAACAATCACTCTGGCTCTCTCCCGCATAACTGTGAAATGTACAACGGACCCGTAAGAGGAGGTATGTGCTTGTCTTTTGATTCTTATAAACTCGTATCCTAACAGTCCAATAGGTACTCGCGGTGGACAGGGCGACTTTCGGTTAGTATCAACTTTGTGAAATGGAATCTTACTCCCAGATGGTCGGACGTCAAGGACAACAAGTACAGAGGTGTGTAGCGCTAGGCAGTACGCTTTACTGACAGAGCGTAGAAAATTATCTCGGAGCCACTGTCAACGCTCCTGCCGGCCGATGGCAAAAGGACAGGGATGTTCACTGGTACACCCGTGACTCGGAGAAGGACGAGGATGCCGAGGCCACCCGCCGCAGAGAGGAGATTCGACAATTGAAGGAGCAAGAAGAAGAGGCTCTGTCTGTTGCCCTCGGCTTTGCTCCCACGAAGCGCAGCGGAGACGGGGAAGGCACTGGTTCGAACGACGTTCCTGTCAAGAGGAACGCTGAACGCGACCGCGCCGAGGAAGAAGAGCGAAGGAAGGAAAAGGCGTGAGTATAGACAAGGAGGTGGGCTGGGCACTTGTAGCTGACACTTTTTGCAGCGCTAGGAAGGAAGAGCGCGCCCAGCGGAGGGCCGAACGAAGCGCCCGACGCGAGGGGCGTCATTCACGGCGGCGCGGCGATGATGACCGCGACAATGATGGCGAGGATCGGCACTCACGCCGGCGACACCACAACAGTGATGATCGTGAGCGGCAACAGGGCCATTCCCATGACCACGAAAAGCGCCACCGCCGCAGGAGTGACGACGGCGACGGTGGCCGGGACGATCGAGTCAGGCACGCCGACGACCGTGATCATGGTGAACGGCGGCGTCGGGAGGATCGGCATTCTCGCACATCGCCTCGAGACGACGATAGCCGTCGTCAGCCCCACCCTCGAGATGGCGAAAGGCAGGACACTCGGTCGCCTAGGTCGCCCCGCAAGTATCAATCCCGGTCTCGCTCTCCATCTCGCGCTCGATCACAGCTGGCAGATGAGGGTGGCGAACCGTCTAAAGCTGCGTGGATTCACGACGATGACGCTTGAAGGCTAGTTATGCTGCGTTGGCTTCAATACAGAAGTTCATAGTTGCGTTTTGTTCATCCTCTTCATATGGCAGTGCTTGCATGCCACCGTTGATGCATGAGTCGTTGAGATCCAACTGACTCACCGGCGTGCATGCATTCCGAGGTTTGACTTTTGTTGCTTGCATTGATCTGTCGATCCCGGTCAAGCGAGCCTCCCTCGTGGCCTTGTGGACAGACTGCAGACTAACGGATCTGAAATTTGATTCCGTGTCTTGCAGTGCAGTGCAGTGGGGTCCTCGGTCCCCGGGTCGTTTGGCCTTGGTTTGGCCTTGGGAGACGCAAGCCCTCCCCTTGTCCGTCAGGGCCCTTGTGAACCAGACTTGGCAGCCACGGTGGCCGATAGCCAGCCCAGTTGGCTCTGTTGGCTCTGTTGGCTCTGTTGGGCTCTGACGTACAGTACTGTAGTGCTACAGTGCAGTGCACAGCTCATTCACTCACCTTTGGTCGTCGTCTACTTTCATTCATCTCTCCACACTTTCTCATCCACCACCACGTCTCATCCACCTGCTCATTGCTAACAACAATGAAGGGCTTTACCAAGGCCCTCCAGCGGTATGTCATACATGCTATCGTATGAATCTCTCTGACTTTTCCAGGACTCCGCACAACCTGACCAGCCGCGTAGGCATGGCAAAGAGTGCGTCCGTCTCCTTCAACAGAGTTTGGTCATGTTACTGACATTGTGCAGAGTCTACCGATGCAGAGTACCAAGACTGGTGAGACCAACGGCCTCGGACTTCAGTACATCAGAGTGCTAACAGTCTAGGGAACGCAAGTTCTCTGCCGTCGAGGCCGCGTCCGAGAAGATGCTCAAGGACTCCGTTGTGTTCCGTGATGCTGTGCTGGGTGTGTATATCTCCGCCAACCGCACCTGTCTAACCATTACTAGCGCTTCTCACCTCTGGATCAAGCTTCTCGGGCTCCCTAGCCACGCTCTTCACTCCCATGGGAAATGAGTATGATCTGACCGACATGTTCCCCCAGGCCGAGCAGACTGTCAAGAACATTTCGGCGTACCAGCGCCTCATGGAGGAGCTCCAAGGTCCGTGTGCTAGTCTCGGCGCTTGTGTGCATTGTGTGCTGACGTCTTGGCAGAGACCCTCTCTCCCGAGCTCGACCTGATCGAGTCCCGCATCGTCGAGCCCAGCAAAGAGTTGACCGCCATCTGCAAGAAGATCCGCAAGACATGCACCAAGCGCGACCACAAGCTTGTCGACTATGATCGCCACAACAACAGCTTGAACAAGCTGCGCTCCAAGAAGGAGAAGAGCCTCAGTGATGAGAAGAATCTCTTCAAGGTCAGTTGCTGGTTGTCAGGCTAGCGAATGCGTACTGACCTTGTACCAGGTTGAGCAGGACTATGAGCTCGCTACGGGCGAGTACGAGCACTACAACAACCTGTTGAAGACGGAGCTTCCCACTTTCCTCCAGATGGCGACCCGCTTCGTGGACCCTTTGTTCCACTCGTTCTACTACATGCAGTGAGTCTCTTGCTATCACAGCGCGTACGCTTGCTGACTCTTAGGCTCAACGTCTACTACATCATGCTTGAGAAGCTGCAGTCGTTCACAGATGGAAAATACGACTTGGACCGCCGCGATATCGCGGAGATCTACGAAGAGCAGCAGGGCGATACCACAGAGCGGCTAGACTCTCTGTCCATCACTCATCGCATGGCCTCCACAGGTGTGTACCACAACAAACCCATGTTATGCTAACATTCAGCCAAAATGCTCCAGCAGGCGCGCATCGCTTCGGGCAGCAACCCGCGCACCGGTGCGGCCACCAAGCCTGGTCTTGATCGCAAGTCGTCCATCCCGACCACTCGCACCGAGGTGGCTGCTCCTCCTCCCTACTCTGCGTCCGCGGGAGCTGGAAAGGTCGGCCTCGCCGGCAAGAAAGCGCCTCCCCCTCCTCCTCCGCTCAAGTCCAAGCCTGGAGCTGCTCCCAAGGTCTTCTGCACTGCCATCTTTGACTACGAGGCACAGGTGCGTTCTCCGCTGTTAACGCGGGTTTTTTGCTGATACATTGCAGGCCCAGGGCGATCTGTCATTCAGCGCTGGTGACAGGATTGAAATCGTGGAGCGCACCGATTCACCCGAGGACTGGTGGACTGGCAAGCTGAACGGGCGCCAGGGTATTTTCCCCGGCAACTACACCCAGGTAGACTAATCTAAATGTTGACGGCGATGTTATGACATGCAGCTTTCGCGCTACTGAAACATCGATACGGGAGACGCTGTAGTTGCGGACACTCAAAAGAAACGTTCTTACTTCTCGTCGGCTAACTGAAAGCGACGGCCAGCTGAGCCTGCGTGGGATCAGTACCTGTGATGTCTGGCACCACTCACGTATGGGTCGTCAGGGAGAACAGAGAGGGAGGTGCTGGTCACAGGCTTCTTGGGATGAGGCTTAACTGGATGAGTGTGACGCGTGCGACACCACTTACATTGCCGTCGTCTGTGGCGACTTTTGTGGTCGTAACAGGCCGCGTGGGACGTGAACGCAGAGAACCTTCATGGCTCTGTTCTTATCAGCTGAGATCATGGGAAAGAAGCCCCAAGTATACTCAAACTTCACGGCCTCGGAAAACTTGCGGTTGTCGTCGGTGAGCTTGGCATTGGCTTCGGCAAGCCTGACTTTCTCAGCTGACAGGCCATCCACCTATATATATGTCAAACTCTGCGATGATCCACCAGTTGCCTACCTCTTCCTGGAGCTCTTGAACCCTCTTCTGCAGGCCCTGGTGGGTGAATCGCATAGCTGCGAGATGACCTTGGTTTTGAGTCGCGCGAGCCTGTGCTATGAGTGGATGGTCTAGTGTGTGCCCTTACCGTTTCTTGGGCCAGACGTTCGCGCCACGTCGCAGTGGCGCGCTCAGCTTGAACAACTCGCGCCCGCAGCTGGGATTGTGGTTAGCACAGTTCTGTGGTGCTGGATGCACAGAACCCCACCTGCTCTAGCTTTGTCTCCTTGTTGGCCCTTTCGTTCCTTGCATCCATCAGAGATTTCTTGGCGTTCTTGAGCTCTTGATCAAGCTCATTCTTCTCGCGCGCGAGGGTGGACTGGTGCTTTGTCGCTCCGTCGACCTTTTGCTCCGCCGCCTGACGCTTGGCAATTTCAGCAGTTAGGAGAGCCCGTTGCTGTTCCAACTCCTGACGCAGTTGCGCATTCTCCTTCTCCTGCGTCTCCTGCTGCTGGGCGTGGCGCGCGCGTAGGGCGAAGGTGTGGCTGCGCATCTCTTCATCGGTAGCCATCAAACGGCGCTGGTGGTGAGCTCAGCCTGGAGGAGAAGAAGGCCATTTTAATCGTCAACCTACCTGCAAGGGGACCTCCTCGATATCGTTCAGTCCACTGCTGGCTTGGCTGATAATGGCCCCGGGTCGCGCGTCATGGGCGAGCGTCATATCGACACCGTGACCGGGTCTGCTAGTCAGCACCGCATACTTTCAGACCACTCACCTGCGGTGGTCCGCCCAGTGCTGCATATCGTGCTGCTGACCCCGCTCCTGAACGTAAGGGAAGGCATCTGAAGCGTCCGTAGCGTAGCGGTGTGGATTGAGTTCGAGTTGGCGAATGTACATGGCGTCGTCGAGGCTGGTGGCTGACTCGTCAGCAAATATGGTTAGTCTTCCTCTCCTCTCCACCGATCCCCGCTCATCGCCACCTACTTGGCAGAGGTGGGTAGTGCTGCACGGGGCTGTAGCGTGGGTTGATGAAAGTCTGATTCGTACGCGCAACACTGGCCAAGGCCCGGTAGTGAGCGTCGTTGGCGAGGCGCCGTTCTCGGTGGGACATTGTGGGTCAGAATGTGAGGTTGCTCATGTAATGGAAGAAAAGTAAGGCGAGAAGGATGCAAATGGTGAGAATGGTGAGGTGAGCGCAAAGTGTGAATGGAGATACCCAGTAATGACCGTCTTGTATCGCATTTCTGCCTTCCTTATCCGCCTTCCTCCCGCACATCATTCACCTCAGCACTCATGTTCACGTCCCCACGCTCACGCTTCCGGACGTCCAATCATGGCATTGGTACAGATACATGCAATCCTCTCTACCGTCTCTTCCATTGGGACGACTCGTGGTCCTCCTTACCAGACATCCAGCTGCCACTGCCTGCAAGGTCGGAGCCAGACAGTGACGAAGGGATGATATCCTTCTCCTTTCCGACGGCCTTGACAACTTGTTGCTGGGCGCGGTTCGCCACACGTAGTCCAAACGCAGCCACCATCCACACGCCGCCTGTACGAGTCAGCACTGGTAAAAATGCGACGGGCTGCGCTCCTGCTGAGCATAAACTCACCGACGACACCAACGAGGCGAATCAAGAACTGGTAGAGGGAAGTGGTCCGCTCGCGGATTGTGATGGACATGGGCTCCAAGTCATACTTGAAGAAGATACCTGGAATACCGCGACCATGGTCAAACGAGCGCGAGTAGTCGGTGACCGCGTACTATCGCGTTAGAAATACACTTCAGTCACAAACATACCTGAGATGTGACAAGCTTGCGTCGGCTCGAGTCAATATACGTTGTCGGCACAATTCGCAAAAAGTATTGGAACGATGTGAACGCTAGTCATATCAGCCGGCATCCTCAAGACGCAGAACGTACGCTTATCAGTCTTCTCCATGCTGACATCGAGGGGCTGCGCGATCGCGGGGAAGAAGGGCCCGAACGAAAACTCATGGATAACATGGGTCAGGTTCATGACTGGGACCGTCAGACGAGCTCTGTGGGTTCGCGTTACGCGATTCTTACCATCATGGTCAGTGTGCTGAAAGCTCATGTATCCATGCCCAAGCGTTGTGATGTGAAGGTTGCCTGTCACCTTCTTCACCTGAGCACTGCCATAGATGCGGCAAGCAGGTCCGTCATCGATGTGGTCGTGTGTTGGACGATACTCGAGATGGCGACGCTTGACACCATCATTGGACGAGAACAGCGCCTGCAATCCTGAAAGCGAGCTCTTCTGGTTTGGAGTCGAACGCTTTGCGTCCGAGATGACCTTTGAAGCCGAGATACGCTCCGAAGCAGACATGAGCCTGAAAGAGTCAGTCAGTATCGATCCGTATCAACTGGCTGCCCAGTACCCACTTCATTGAGGTTGCCTTGCCAGGATTGAAGTGCGTCTACCCGTCAGTTATGCCTGGTTATGAACCGACGTACTCCTTCCTTGGAAAAGTGGTTGCTAAGATGCAACCTGTCGCCAACAGCATCGCGCAGGTCGATGGAGAGGTCTCGAAAGTCAGCAGCGTCCACGGTCTCGGTGAACCTACATTGACAAGGCATGGCCACCGTAAGGTCAACGTTCAGCTGAAGCTCCTCTTCAATCCCCGGGTCGACGCGGAACGAGTAGGTTGGTGCGCCGTACAGGAACTCGCCGAGGTCGTTCTAGGACTCGGTCAGCAAGAGCCAAACGCATGAGCTCACAAGAACCAATATGAAGATGATGAAGCCCACAACGGCAGTCAAGAAGCCGCCCCTCCTTGAGCGAACAGTGTACGTCGGCTGCACCTGTCAAGTTAGTCTATGAGATCTCCTGCCATCGCTGCGCACCTTTGGGAAGGCATCAAAGCTCTTGATAGGGCCAAACCTATCCAGCTCTTCCAGGAGCGAGCTGCCCTCTCCATAGTTTCCCGGGGAGGGGGCGCGGTGGTTGACTGGTGGCGCGTACATGGCGCCAAAGAGATTGGCGTGGAAGACGAATGGATCTAAACAAGAAGACGAGGGTTGAGATCAAGTTGATGAAATTGAACTGCAATAATATTGTTGTCGACGCGTCTAGTCCAGCCGTTCCAGCGAATGCAATGCACTTGGGTCGTTCCTCAAGATTGATCTGGCTGGTGTGACGTGGTAGTTTCAGTTTCAGCTTCGCAGGCAGGACAGCCAGGTAACGAATTTATAAGGTCAGCCCACTTTACCTCCTGAGACGTTGCGATACGTACCGTACCTCCCACAATCAAAACTCATGTTTCGAGCAGCACAGCTCTACAGGACGTCAGTTGGCGGCTCGCTGCTCGTTCTCTCTCTCGAGCACCAACGTTTCCGTTTCTTCCATGATCCTCTACACTTTGACACAACAATCAATCACAATGGAGTGAGGCTGCATAGCCCATGGCCTCTCTTCGCTCAATGCTGAACTGTTACATGTCATGTGGCTCCTCCTTCTCAGACGTCGTCTACTCATTAATAAGACAGTGTCTCTACAAGCTTGTCGAATACGCGAATCACGTCAGGCTGGTAGAACTTCTCATAAGCCAGGGGAACAGGAACGCTGAAGAGTTGTCAGTGGCAGCTCTACACAATACACGCAGTCTGGTACTCACTCCCAACCGGCAACCAAACCAATAGGGGCCTCAAGGTAGTCGAATGCGCGACGCCCAACCTCGCCTGCCAAGTTGTTACCGACACTGCCACTCTTTCCAGCCTCATGGACAACGACCAGACGACCCGTCTTGCGAACAGCGTCTGTGATCTCGCCAAGCGGAAGAGGGTTGATAGTCCGCAAGTCAATCAGCTGGATGGAGGGAGCAGGGTGAGGAGGGCGGAGCTTCTCGGGAAGGAACTGGACGAGGCTCGGGGGCGGGTTCTGCAGGAGCTCAATCGCGCGAACTGGAAAGTGTCAGCCAGGGAACACCATTAGATGACGCACGGGTTGTGTAGAGCGGGGTACCGTACGAAACCACGGTAAGGTCAGTGCCCGACCGAATCTCGTCTGTGCGCTCCAGAGGCAGCGTGAACTCGTCAACAGGAACCTGCTCGACTGTAAAGTTAGTTGCCGAGTCCTTGGTTCTAGAAGTATCAAATCTTGATCTCACCAGCAGCGCGGTACCTGTTGTAGCGGTTAGCAGTCATGCAGCTGTGTACGTTCATCTGTAACTCACAAGACCTTGGGCTCAAAGATGATCGTGGGGTTGGGGTCACGGAACGCGCCAAGAAGAAGACCCTTGGCCTGAATCGGAGAACGAATTACAGCTACCTTGATGCCAGATGCACCGAGGAAGAATCCCTAAACATAGTTAGTCACCACAGTCACCAGATCTCCACAAAGCCACGGCAAGACCGTGCGTCATCCGTCTAGACACGTACCTCTGGGCTCTGCGAGTGGTACAGACCGCCGTGACCAACGCTCATGGAAGGAGCGCGGACGGTGAAGGAGCCTCCAGGAAGAGGATAAGAACCACCACTGGCGTAGCGCTGCTTGGCAGCTTCGTTCACGAGCTGATCAAAGGCTGGGAAGATCTTGTTGTCAGTTTGATTGATACACTATGGGCTGTGGACGGCAAATACTCACGTAGTCACCGAACTGGATCTCGGCAATGGCTGTCGATCCAACACTAGCCAAGCCAATGCCGAAGCCAGCGATACCTTGCTCAGTGAGGGGCGTGTTGAAGACCCTCTTCTCTCCTAGAAGGCGTCAGCGATAGCGTAAGAATGTAAACTTACCAAACTCTTCCGCAAGACCTTGGGTGCAGCGGCTAGATGAGGTTAGAGAGGCTGAGACGGGAACCACTCACAAGACACCGTGAGCCTTAACATCTTCGCCGAACACGAAGGCTTTGGGGTTGGTAGCCAGAGCTGTCCTGAGCTGATCAGCGAGAGTCCCACACCATGACAAGCGTACCTCATGGCGTCCCTAATGGCCTGGTGAAGGTTCATCTTCCTAGTCTCGCGTCCTTTACCGGTGGGGCCCTTGAGACCGTGGCCATCAGTGAAGACCATGCCTTTGGTCGCCAGCGCCTGAACGTTAGCTGAGGCACATCACGGCGTGCACTCTTCTCACCTCTTCGCTAGTGTTCTTCAAGAGGTTGCTGCTGCCGAGCGAGGGCTCGTCTTGGCCCCCGGCTACAGGCGCGGTCGACGACAGATGCCTGCGAACTACGGCCCCGCGTTGAGCGACCGCCAAAGCGCTCCTGGTTCGGTTTGGGAGCTGCGAACGAACAAGCATGGTGGTAACAAGAGCCAAGTGGTGAGCAAGAGGACGAAAGAGTAATGCAAGAGACGCAGTGAGTAGATCTCTTAAAGAACGACACTGTGGTGGGTGGGACGGGCAGCGAGTGTGCTCGGCGGTGGTTGTCAAGTTCCGGGCCGGTGGAGGCAGGAACAACAGAAAGTAAGAGTGGTATGGTATATTAAACGGAGGTAACCGATGATACCGACATTTCCCTCCCTCCCCATACGGCCCATACGAATGCTAGTAGTAGTGCTTACTGCACACCGTACCCCCCAACCCTTTGCTGTCATATGTCCGTCTCCTTCGGCTCGGGTCAGCGCCATTTGCGTCGCCGGAGCCAGCCAACATGATTGAAATCTCGCGGATCCCGCACCCCACACCCCGTACCCCGTACCCCGAGCCCTGTATGCCTGCATGCCCTGTGCTCCGTAGCTCCGTCCTGTCACGTCCACGTGGTGGTGGTTAAGTATCGTCAGGTGCCAGTATATAAGCGATGTGGGGCACATTGCAAACTGCGGGGCACAGCGGATGTGGCATGTGCGGGGCGGATGGAGATCAGAAAGGGCTGCACTAGGAGGGCGGATGAAGAAGTCGCTATCTCTTCCACTCACTCACGAACCTCCGCAAGGCAGAGGAGACAACTTACCACCAAACTTTATAGACCGGCCATGGAATGGTTTGCTAACCCCGTTCTCATGTCGCCATCTAGAACTGACGACTCAATGGCTTTGCTTCTGGACGGGTGGCATGGATGGCACCATTATTGTACAACCCACCAACCCCGAATCGTGGCCCATTGCAAGTGCTAGCACCTAGCACCTAGCATATAGCACCTAGCATCTAGCACCTAGCACCTAGCAACATAGGCGCAGCAGGCAGCATGCAACATTATCGAGTGTTCTTTTTGCTACAGCAACATTAGTGCGAAAACGTCTTTGAAATAGGATGGTGCACATGATCTTTAGTAATGTATACAGTAACTTACATATTAATATTACTTAACCGGATAAGCCTGACACCCCACACATGGCTGGCCCGCTGGCTCACCAGATCACCAGCCAACAAGCAATGGCAAGCAATTGCAAGCACATGAGCACACAAGCCCACCCACCAGGCTCACCACTCACCAGGCCCTCCAGGCCCACCGAGGCCCACCATGCACCAGGCACCATGCACCACACAGGTCAGCCAAGCCCATCCCATCTCCATACATGAGTACATTCGAATCCCCGTGACCATCTGGATCCTTGGATACTTGGATGCCTGGGCTTGGCCCTGGGATAACAGCAAACAGCTACAGTACGTAGTATAGGTATTACGTATTGCTGTTTGTCTGCAGTCTGGCTGTCCGTCCCTGCCAGTGGTGGTCTGCTCATGCTGCTCAAATGCACGAGTAGTAGTAAATCAGTATATAGAAACTGAATTTTCAATAGTAATCGCTATTAGTAGTGCTATTCGTTTAGTGAAACATCCCGCGGTTCCCTGCCAGCCAGCCCAGCCCAGCCAGACCAGCCCACCTTACTTTACTGTAATTCAGTACGGTGGATGCATGCATTACAGTAGTATACAGATAGTGCGCCCCTAATACTAAAGCGTCACCCACCAGCCAGCTGGTATTGAGCTTGGTATGCAGTAGTAGCTGGGTAGCTGGGGAGCTGGGTAGCCAAGCGGTCCAGCCGTCATCATCATCATCATCAATGGTGCGTAATAACCCAGAGATTGATTCCCTACAGTAGTAGTTGCTTGCCCATCATCCGCCCAATCACTTCCTCTCATCACAATCACATCTCACATCCATCACATCTCTCCATCCATCTCTCACGCTCGCATCCACCTTATTATATCATCCTTGCTCATCCTCGGCGTCTCAACCATCCCGTTCTACACCAACACATTGCTTCTCCGTTTCCGTTTCCGTTTCTGCTCCGCCCGTGTCTCTCCCTGTGTATGGCCTTGTGTAACCCACCTGTGGACTATCTGCCGAAATCAAGTCATTCGTCCGTCTCACTATTCCCCAATTCGCCGGATCCGTCATCCTTCCCATTCTGCCAACAAGTATCAACTGCCGCCGTCTACATTCCATATCCTAGCCCTGGCGTCGGCGCACATCGTGACTGTCCCTATCTCTTGAGAAAACGGCACATCCACACCCCTCTCGCAACATGTTTGCCAAGGTTTCCGACAAGCTGCATCGTCGGCAGGCATCGTCGGGAAAGACAGCCTCTAATCCTCCGTCCCCAGTCGCAGCCACCTCAACCCTAGCAGCTGCCAATCGCTCCCAGTCACAGCAACAGCGTTCTCCTCAGTCCCCACCACCACAGCAGACTCAGCCTCAGGTGGTGCAGCAGGCAACACCAGTCCCACAGCCCATTCCAATGGATGGCATCGAAGCGTGAGCCAGTTGAACTTGTCTTGATCGCTTACACCGTTCAGCAATCAGCAGCAGGCGTCGTTGTCCAACGCAGTCGCCTCCCCGGGAACCGGTTCCCCCATGGCTTCTACTCTGTCTGCGGCCTCGCCCCAAGACCGGATGTCACCAGGCGTGCAGGGCGCGAATTCTGCTCAAGGACAGAACCGGACCATGAGTATCGAGATGGCAGACGTTTCGGCTCTCTCTATCCAGCCAAACACGGATGCTCGTCAAGGAAGCTCCGACGAGGATCGTATGAGGGAGAAGGCTCGTGAGGCCCACGAACAGGTTGGTTACTCCATGTGATGGAGGGTCAAGTCTAACGTCCCAGGCTGCCCAGGCTGAAGCTAATCTCCACCACGCTACGCAACAAGCACGTGTCGCAGCCATCAACGCCACGGCAACTCAGGCCGCTCTGGACTCGGCTGCAGGTGCCAAGACACCCACCAACAACTCTCGTCAAGCCGCCCAGCAACGCAAGACCGCGGGCCGATACGCTCTGGCGGACTTCCATATCGAGAGGACGTGAGTTGACTATTCCCATGATGTTAATACTCACCTGACCAGGCTTGGAACTGGATCCTTTGGCCGCGTGCATCTCGTGCGATCCAAGCACAACTCGCGGTTCTATGCCATCAAGGTGCTGGGCAAAGAAAAGGTGGTCAAGATGAAGCAGGTTGAGCACACCAACTCGGAGCGAGAGATGCTTGTCCGCGTCAGGCACCCCTTCCTGGTCAATCTTTGGGGCACCTTCCAGGATGTCAACAATCTTTACATGGTCATGGACTTTGTCGCCGGTGGAGAGCTGTTCAGTCTGCTCAGGAAGAGTCAGGTGAGTCTCAGCCGCGGCCTGGAAGCTAATATTAGCGCTTCCCAAACTCTGTGGCCAAGTTCTACGCTGCCGAGGTAGCACTGGCCCTCGACTACCTGCACTCTTTGGACATTATCTACCGTGACCTGAAGCCCGAGAACATTCTTCTCGGCGCGGACGGTCATGTCAAGGTGACCGACTTTGGCTTTGCCAAGCACGTTCCTGATATTACCTGGACGCTGTGCGGTACTCCTGACTATTGTGAGTTGGCTTCTGTGTCGTCGATTTGAGCAGTTTCTAACTAGAACAGTGGCACCTGAAGTAGTGCAGTCCAAGGGCTATAACAAGAGCGTCGACTGGTATGCACTGGGCGTCCTCATCTTTGAAATGCTGGTATGTGTCTCGCGGCCGGAGATGATCCCGGCTGACATCACAACAGGCTGGATACCCTCCATTTTTCACAGAGGATGGCAACCCCATGAAGCTCTACGAGAAGGCAAGTGACAGCTCCCTTGCGATATTCTGACGATGGCAGATCATTGCCGGCAAGGTTCGATACCCCACCTACTTTGATGGCCTTGCCAAGGAGCTTTTGAAGAACCTTCTCGTCGGCGACCTCACCAAGCGTTACGGAAATCTGAGGGCAGGATCGTCTGACATTTTCGCCCACGGCTGGTTTGCCGAGGTCGATTGGGACAAGCTCTATCGCCGCGAGATTCCTGCTCCTTACGTGCCGAAGATTGAGGGCGAGGGTGATGCCAGCCAGTGAGTTGTTGCGAATGACAGTAGAAGCAAGGGCGCTGATACTGCAAGATTCGACCGTTACCAGGAGGCAGACGTCAGCTCCTACGGCAAGACTGGCACCAGCCCCTACGATCATCTCTTCCCCGATTTTTAAGACGTCGATACGCGCTGTCGAATGGAAGATTGAACGAGGGCAAGTGGAGGAGTTTAGTTTTCCCAATATGTTTAAGTCTCCCCGGAACCAACTTGCAGATGTAGTCTGCCAGGATGTGGAATTTGATTATGTGATTGTATGGCAACAGTTAAGAGCGTACATGATATACAAAGGGAGAATGGGTTCGCTTCCTGGTTGAAGGGAGACCGTGCGGTTCTAGTCTATTATCGTATGTGGGAGCATGCCGTGCGTGGTGGGGGGCTGAGACGTCTTGTCTTAAGGGTTGTTGGATCCGAGGTCCAAGCGCTTGACTGCAGAAGTCAATGCGGAGGCACTGTCGGTGGGGCTTGACGCCTCCTCCTCCTTGTCGTCCTTGGGAGGGTTCGGGGAAGGGGCCTGGCTGGTGGCAGGGGTCTCGTAGGCGGGGTCGGCATCGCTCGACTCGTCTTCCTCCTCATCGGCCGCGTCCTCGTCATCGGACGATTCATAGTCCTCCCAGTCGAGCTGTTTTATTAGCTACTGCATATCCAATGCGAAACAGGATATCCGTGACTTACATAGTCGTAGATGATGCGAACGATAAGACTGCAGCTTGGGCAAGTAGCAATCTCCTCGCCGTCTCGCAGTTGAGCCTTGGAGATTTCGAAGCGGTCGCCGCAGGGACAGGGGTAGTGGAAGACTTTGGCAGCTTCGTCCCACGCAAAGTCCTCAATTTCGAGCTCGTCGTAGTAGGACACCATGTTGGCGAGAGATGAGATGAGGAATGGGTGGCCCCTTTGTTGATGAAGAAGATGGATGATTGATCTCGTGGTCGTTGACTGCTTCAACTTTTTGACTTGAGTGGCCAATTCTCCAGATCAGAGAGAGTGAGACGGAACCAAAAAAATCCATCCGATTCTCGCGTGGGAATGGGGAATGCGACATATGCTGTCACGTGACGACTATGGACTCTCGCCTGTCGATCTGCGATCAGTCTGTATCCTTGGACGAAATATTGGGGCCCCCACACAATAGGAGCTGCAGTATCCTGCCAGTATCAGTATCCAGTATGTAGTTTCTGTGAATGCATACTGTGGTTGGATAGCCGGGTGTGAACGCGGCATACACGGCGACAGACGCGACCACGAGCGACAGAAACGGCGACAAGGCGCACTCATCAAGTCCGACCCCTGGGTGTTGGATGGCGGTTGGATGGTCCGCTCTAACGCGGACCCTGTCCCCCCACCCACTTTCATTCAAGTGAAGTATAGCCGTACGAGTTCTGGCCTGACAGCCACTAGGTCTTGGAACGTTCATAACATCGGTGTGCACTGACCTTTTACGCAACAGACAGTGAAGACGCGACGGATGGTGAGATGAAGAGACTGGCTGAGTTGTAATATTGAGTCCTGCCAGGACTGAGAATGGGTCTGTATCGCCCGTGTCAACCACCCTTCAGCCGTATATCCTATAGCCCTATCGATTGAGCGCCATTGCCGCATATCTTTTTTATCTTTGCCCTGCTTGTCCTGTTCATCCCTGTCCTATCAGTCCAGGCTAGAGGTTCAGGCTAGGCGTCCAAGATGCCATCTACCATCGTCCTGTCGCTGCGCTCTACCAGATCCCATTCGGCAGTTCTCTTGTCGTTCTGATGTGGGGGGATGGGACTGACTGAGCTGCTATAACGTGTAAACTGGAAGAGGTTGAAGTGGGGCCAGTGGGGAATTGACATAATATGATGAGCGGAGCGGCGTAAAGTGCGGCACAGTGAAAATGGAAGGATTGATTGAAGGCGGGTGGGTGGCTAGTCAGGTCAGTTCAGGTCCAAGGGCCCCAGCCAGCCCCGCCCCAGCTCGTGCATCTGGCATGGCGCGTGTGTGTTGTGTTCAGGTGGGCTAACAAAGGAATGACATAACAGTGCCTGCCTGGGTGGCCTCCACCTGTCAAATACAGTCCCCGTCTAATGCAATCAACCGAATGCTAATACAAATAATAATACAAACACATCCAAAACATCCAAACCACATGCATTCCATGCCATGCCATGCAATGCAATGCAATGATATGCAATGCAATGGCTCGTTTAATGATGACGGTCTCCCCATATATTCTGATGGCCATGCATTGGAATTGGAATTGGAAGCGGAATGGGATCCTTCGCTTGGGGCCTTTAGCCCTGTAGTAGTCTAGTCTGTCTGTTTGGCATTTTGGGTTGGAGTTTTGGTTTCATTGGGAAATGGGGAAAAGTATCATTGACATCATTTTGGGATCATCGTGACACCTGACTACTGGAACACTGGATGCATGCTGGGACATGGGATCCATGGGACACACTCTTCTTGTCGTGTCGGCACATTAATCTTTCATTCACTCTTCATTTCTCGTCTCTCCACTCCTCATCCCATTCCACGACACCTAAAACCACAAGCTCTATCCTTGTGGCCTTCGCTCTCGTCCTCGCTCTCTCTCACGTCCTCGCGCTCCTTGCGCTCCCTTGTCCCTCACCATTCTCGCTGAGCCCCCACCCCCTCCATCCACCTCCCACACGCCAGTCATTGACATCATGGCTGCTGCTTCAACTACTCAGGCCATGCCCGACGACGGTGAGCCAGCTAGCGTTCTCAGCTAATCTGATAGGCACTGGTGTTCTTCAAATCGACCCTTGGTAGGTTCTGATCATATCCACAACTGGAACGACTGACTGACTCCTCAGGCTCGAGCCTTACTCTGGCGGTCTTCGTGAGCGCTACGCTGCCTACAAGAAAGCTCGCGACTCGATTGTTGAGAGCGAGGGCGGTCTGGCCAAGTTCTCGGAAGGATACAAGTCCATGGGATTCCAGGTGGATTCCAACGGTGGAGTGACCTATCGTGAATGGGCCCCTGGTGCGACCGAGGCTAGGTTGATTGGTGACTTCAGTGAGTATCGCCGGCTGGTCTGTCACCGTTAGATGATATATGACTCACCACATTCCTAAGACAACTGGTCCCATACTGCCAACCCCATGACCAAGTCTCCGTTCGGCGTCTGGGAGTGCTACGTTCCTCCCAAGTCGCCTGGCGTTTGCGCCATTCCTCATGATTCCAAGCTCAAGATTTCCATGACGACACCCAGCGGCGAAGTTATCGACCGTCTGCCAGCTTGGATCAGGCGTGTTACGCAGGACCTTAATGTCTCGCCTGTCTATGATGCTCGATTCTGGAACCCACCCGCAAAGGACATTTACAAGTTCAAGAACAAGCATTCTACCAACTCTATTGAAGGTCTCAAGATCTACGAGGCCCATGGTAGGTTGAATGACTCCAATCGACTACTGACATGGGTCTCAGTTGGTATCTCTAGCCCCAACGAACGCGTTACGACCTACAAGGAGTTTGAGACGGATGTTCTACCTCGCATCAAAGCGCTGGGATACAACACTATCCAAATGTAAGCACTGACTTCTACATGACATCTGACTCTTCCCAGGATGGCCATCATGGAACACGCCTACTATGCCTGTACGTGACATGCAACATCGCCCAGCTAACTCTCAGCGTTTGGTTATCAAGTGACCAGCTTCTTTGCCGCGTCGTCGCGCTACGGTACGTGATGATGTGACGCCCCCGTGCGTTCATGTAGCTTACTCAGGTTAGGTACTCCCGAGGAGCTGAAGAGTCTCATCGACAAGGCCCATGAGATGGGAATGACTGTCCTTCTGGACGTTGTTCACTCTCACGCGTGCAAGAATGTGCTGGACGGGTAAGCCTGATACCTACCTCCCGTACTGATTCATCCACAGCCTCAACATGTTTGATGGAACCGATCATCTGTACTTCCACGAGGGGGCTCGTGGCCGCCACGACCTGTGGGACTCTCGCCTATTCAACTACGGGCACCATGAAGTCCTCCGTTTCCTCCTTTCGAATCTGCGCTTCTGGATGGACGAGTACATGTTTGACGGCTTCCGCTTCGACGGTGTCACCAGCATGATGTACAAGCACCACGGAATGGGTGTCGGATTCTCTGGTATGTCAATATGCTCGTCGCTCAAGCTGACATTAGGCGGATACCACGAGTATTTCGGCGACTCTGTTGACCTTGAAGCCATGGTCTATCTGATGCTTGTGAGTTTACTCAGGCCAGTCCGGATGCTGATGCCTCAGGCGAACGAGATGCTGCACGACCTGTACCCCAACGTTATAACGATTGCGGAAGACGTGTCTGGAATGCCTACGCTGTGCCGTCCTGTGCGCGAGGGCGGTGTCGGATTTGACTACCGCCTTGCCATGGCCATTCCCGACATGTGGATCAAACTTCTCAAGGAGAAGGAAGACAGCGAGTGGGACTTGGGAAACATTGTTCATACCTTGACCAACCGCCGTCACCTGGAGCGCAGTGTTGCATACGCTGAGAGCCACGATCAGGCTCTGGTCGGAGACAAGACTCTTGCCTTCTGGCTGATGGACAAGGAGATGTGTAAGTCTAGTTTCCGAGCGGCAACTATTCTAACTCGTATCTAGATGACTACATGTCTGATCTCTCCCCTCTCACTCCCATTATCGACCGCGGCCTGTCGCTCCACAAGATGATCCGGTAAGTCTAAGCATGTGGATCCTCTCAAACTGACGCTTACAGCTTCCTTGTTCATGCCCTGGGTGGCGAGGCGTACCTCAACTTTGAAGGCAACGAGTTCGGTCACCCCGAGTACGTTGTTGGGCTTAACTGTCGACAATACTGACTCACCCAGGTGGATGGACTTCCCCCGTGAGGGTAACGGCAACTCCTTTGCCCATGCCCGCAGGCAGTTCAACCTCGTGGACGACCATCTTCTACGCTACAAGTACCTCAACGACTTTGACGCCGCCATGAACAACCTCGAGGCCAAGTACAAGTGGCTCAGCGCCCCTCAGGTGCGAACTAGAATAGATGGCCAGAGTGCTGTTGCTAACTTCCAGGCTTACGTATCCTTGAAGCATGAAGGTGACAAGGTTATCGTCTTTGAAAGGGCTGGTCTCCTGTTCATCTTCAACTGTGAGTTTGATGCCTCTATACGCACCTAACACAAACAGTCAACCCAACCGAGTCGTTCGTTGACTACCGCGTTGGTGTCGACGTCGCTGGTAAATACAAGGTTGTGCTGAACAGCGACGACAAGAGGTTCGGCGGGCACGGTCGGGTTGACGACTCTGGCGAGTACTTTACCACGCCTATGGAATGGAACGGTCGTCAAAACTTCCTCCAGGCGTACCTTCCCACTCGCACGGTGCTCGTTCTTGGTCTTGAGTGAAGTTGAATGTGTAGTCTGAATGAATATAGAATCTTTTCTTTGCGTCTTCGTTGGTTAAGCGTAGCGGTATACAGAAGAGGGAGAGTTACGGCCACTGAGCGTAAGACGGCGAAGAACGTCCACTACTGTCCACCAGAGGTCTGCAAGAGCGCTCAGGTTGCATACTTGGTACGCGTGGGAAGCATGCATTCGAAGTTTCAAGTGGCCTCTTGGTCAATCCTTTCTCGTCTTCCTCAGCGACTGATACAGATGTCGTCATGACCGTCATGGAAGTGTGTGGTTTATGGCCTTACACTGCAACAATGGTCACGAGCCACCCATCGACCCCTCCCCCCTTCCCCCCACTATCTCAGACAGAGACGCCCCCTTCAAGTCAAAGCGTTGCAATTATTCAATATCGGACCCCGTCTTCTGAAGTTCGAGCACTTTCTTCTGGCTGTCGGTACAATTAGCAACGAATACCAACGAATACCAACAACACCGAGAACACTGATCGATGACCGCATGTCCATTCCGAGGGCATGATGATGAATGATATTCAAGGCGGGCGGGTATGACACCATTAAGCTTCTGACTGCGCACAACTCCCCTACACACGGCGGACGACGCCCAAATTGTGCCCCAGAAAGCGTAGGCCCGACTGCGCTGTCACGCTGCGTACCGAGCGACAAGTCACCTGCTGCGAACAATCATATGCCAAGTAGTATCTATCCACCGTCGAGCACGAGGAGACACCAAGGAAGCAAGGGTGAGTGTGCCTGTGCCGTCACCGGGGTGGCTCCCTGGGCCGTCAGCTATTGAACGTCTCGCTGAGACAGAATGATCGCATTGGTACGTACCTGCAATCCTTTTCTGGTCTATTATTGCACACTCTGAGATGTGGTGTCCGATGCGAATGGCTGTTTCCCTGCGTCATTGACGTCATTGCGGTATTCGAACAAACTCACTGTGCTCTGGCACGGCACACCCTTTGATCGATCTCATTCTTATGCATAGTGGATGGCGACTTTGACAGTTGTGTACGCGTGTTTGTTCACCTCGGGGCACCCACATCTGACTGGCCAACAAGAGGCTTTTTGTTCGCCACCTATCGCCCGAGATGCATATTTAAAGAGCACCGAGAAGTGGTGTTGTATTCCATCATTCTCATTCCCCTCACATCATTGCTTTAGCAACCAACCTCTTCCAACACAACTTCAACTTCACACCCGTACAAGTAACACAACATGTCCGACCACGGCCGTCTCGACCTCTCCGACAAGGTACGTCCTTTGGATTTTGGCAGTCCTTCAGTTGCCTTGATCTTCTATGCCACCATCCTACGTCAGCTAACCAATTTCAGATTAAGGCTGCTGTCCAGCCCGACTCGACCAAGTCGTACTCCAAGCAGGCAGGCCAGGAAGTCCGCGGTCAGGCCGACAAGGCTGCTAGCGCTGCCGAGCCCCAGTCGAACAAGGGCCCCATTCAGAAGGTCGCCGACAAGCGTGAGTCCCCGCCTCCTCTTCGAAATCTTTGGCTGACGGCGTAAAGTCACTCCCGGCAACAAGGATCGCTCCGTCGTCTAAGTGTCCTTGTAGGGACTCTTGAGGCAGATACCGCTTGTAACTTGTAGTTGATTAGTGTCGACATGCAAAAGAAGTAAGAAGCCGAGTCCGAGGACAGTGAGGGTGGCGGTGGAAGTATCGTGGCCTTTACAGATTGACCTGTACCGGTCTCCCTCCAATCTGACATCGGCATAGCTAAGAACTAGACGAAGAATCAATGCACTGACTGAGCAACAGGTAAAGCCCGGCCTGCGGGAGGCAATGGGTCTTCATCGCCACTGATGAGCAAATGATACCGATGAGTTACTAACAGACAACTGGCTAATGCCAGCCTTGCTCGACTCGCCCACAGCGAACGAAGTCAACTAGAAGCTTTTACCATTGTCTACTTCGGGATAGGATGCAGTTCTCAGTGTATTGGACTGTACACTCAGTGGGCGGCAACTACTCGCCCAGTGGGCTGGAGTTCTTGAGACAAATCGCACTGCTCATATCAAATGCCCTCATCTCATCGGTAGACACCATGGTTTACAAGAGCAATGTAGACGTCCCCCGCACGAGTTGCGCAGGGACTGTGCAGCTTTGAGCGAGCTAATCGGGTACCCAGATCTCAGATCTGCGATTTATCCTACAGCATGAGGTTATTCACGGCTTACTCTTGATTGAAGCCAAAAGCACATGTACCGTCTCGCAGATGACCAACTAGCTCAAGGACGAACCTCGCGCTGTCGGCCAATGGGTCCGATTCCTATCCTAGAAAGCCGCAATCTGCAGTTTGGTGTCTGCTCTGTGTACACAGATGGAGCTGCATCGGAATGTTGAAGCTGTGCCCAGTCGATCAAGCTATATCGAATCGCCGAGTCGGGGGTTGTGGATACTGTGGCTACAAGTTTGCTGTCCAGCGTTTCATGCACG
The DNA here is from genome assembly GCA_001600335.1 of Apiotrichum gracile. Classification (NCBI taxonomy): domain Eukaryota; kingdom Fungi; phylum Basidiomycota; class Tremellomycetes; order Trichosporonales; family Trichosporonaceae; genus Apiotrichum; species Apiotrichum gracile. The sequence goes on along the minus strand of BCJO01000003.1, from coordinate 3,471,481 downwards.
TTGTTAGTTCATCGGCGTAAGCTTATCGCGCGCGCGTCGATTGACATCATAGGACCGATCGCCGAGTGAATCGCCGGCGCCACCGTCATCACACTGCTTTCTGAACTGCAAGCCGGCGGAACGCTCGTGGCGATGAAGACTAAAACCAATACACTAGCTGCGGCGAGTGTTTAAGCTGTGATATGTATGTGGCAAACCGATACCGGGTGTGCCGACGCCGAACAAATTGCCGGCCGGCACTGCGATCTGACGTCCGGCAAACACCGCCGAAGATAGGCCGCTACTCTTGAATGATTGCCGACAAGGCAGTGCCAACATGGACCAAAAGGTCTCCATGTGACGCTAAAATAGTCCCAACACCGAATCTGTACGCTGAAATCGTCTACATGGATGCTCGCGAATGATAGCCGACAGGGCTATGGGTTGAGACGATATATATACAACCTGTGTTAGAGATCCCTTTTTTCCTTCTTCACCATCAATCACAACCACTCGACCGCTAATAATCTCTAATTGGCAACTTCATACGCTTTCAGTTTCTCATCATGCTTGCTCTCGTATCCCTCGCACTTCTTTCCACCGCCGCCCTCGCGGCTCCTACCCCAGCCCCCGATGCCATCCGCTACCTTTACAAAGATGGCGGTAACTTTTGTCTCGACAACCGCAACGGCATTATCGAGGATGGGAACCTCGTCCAGCTGTAAGTCATTCACTGAAGTCATCAGCATCCCATTTTCAGGACTCTGATACTTGCGACAGCTATGAGTGCAGCCTGGGCAACCCGAATCAGATGTGGTCGCACATCGACGAGGAGACTCACCAGATCCGCCTTGTGGGCACCGAGATGTGTCTCGGCTATAAGCAGCCTAAGCGTGGCTCAGCCGCAGGTGCACCCGTCCTCATCGCCCGGTGCGACTCAGACCCCAGTGTCTACTACACCAAGTGGAGTTACTATGAGGGAGATATGATGTGCGCAGATGTCGGAAGATGTATCTCTTACGGCGGCGCTGGCGCGAACGGCGTCACATTCACCATGGCTACAACTCATCAGGCCAAGTTCGAGGAGATTGCCGTGTGAGGGTAACGGAAGACGGGGAGGGGAGGGTCTGGCGGTCAAGCTAGTAGACCTTTTACGCTCTGAGATTCGAGCTTCAGTTGATAATGATGATGGGACTTCTGAAAGAACTGATTACTTGACAGTGATCCTCCGTGTGAGATCGCGAGTGCAAATCATCGAGGATCGTTGGGTTCCTGTCGTCGATTTGACCTATCCCCGTCTGGCTGACATGTCAGCAGCAACACTAACACTACGTTTCGCGTCGGGGACAGGTAAACTCTGGGCGATGTCAGTCTCTGACTTGTGAGACTGCACATCTTCTGCACGAGGCTTGACTAGACCGCTTACTGCACAAGGCTTTATTTGACTACTTAGTTTGAACGACCCTACGGATATCCCAGGTAGGCATGGGCAGGCGGTGTGGTGAGTGAGCTACCAGGGCTTCATATCAAGTTCTTAATGCGGGTTCCGATATCATGGACGGCAGCTCACGCGCCTGTGCCATCTACTGCCTCCAGGTTTGCTGAACATCCCCGTGTCTCTGCGGGAACATGCAGTCTGACTGAATCTTTCGTGATGCTGGCGGCATTCTTTCACCTCACTTTGAAGTTGGTGAGATATCACGTCGGCTTGTCCGTTAACGGACCCAGCTGACAAACTTCCCCATAATTCGACATGAGCAGGGGGTTACGCGCCTCCCCAATCTGCTCGTTGTCAGGATGCATGATCGTTGGAGCCGCTTAGGCAAACAGATAATCATCCGGGCTGTCAACGACTGATACCCGACGGCAGCGGGCCGGTCCCACCTCGTCCTCGATCCAAGCTGGAGCTCATTCGTCGTGCCTCAACAGATTGTGCCTCCTAAGAAACAGAAGCACCAGCGCAGACGCCTCTTTGGGGCGGCTCACTGTCCAGAGAGAGTATTGCGAGTAGAGTTGTGCAACATACCGTTCGGTAGCAACGTTGATCTGCACCTACTCCTATCCAACATGTACAGAACACGGGATGGAGGCCCTCGGGGATGATTTCCACCACTTCCGGACGCCCGGGTCGCTCGTTTGCTCCCCTCGGCGGTTTCAAGGCATTGTCAACACCGACACAGCAAGGGCTTCGTGTGCCATAACAGATAACCTTTCGCAGCATCAACGGCAAAAATAGCTAATGGGTGAAAAAAAAAAAGTTCGACGACAATGCCACATTGCCACATACCGGGTGTGATGCCACCGTGCCACGGCGCATCCACGGCAGTGCGAGAAGGCTCGTATCTCTTCCCTTGGCCTTATTTGCTCCATTTGGGCTGCTATGCCTTCCTGACATCCACCCATGCCTCCCAAATCGACAAATGTAGGTCTAAAATAGCCTCTACATATCCTGGCTGGAGGGAAATACATAGGGACCAGGAGAGATCATCCATGTTCGGTTTGACATAGCGGAGTTCACAAAGGATTAACTCGAAAGTCATATGATTCCTCCTTCGTAACCGTTCAGTAAGGTGCCGTGCAGGTGCGGTGTAGGTGGCTGTATGGATAGATAAAACTCAAGTAAGACGAGTGAAGCTTGCCGATCTCCATGATCTCGATCTGACAACTTAGCGATCTGAGGTTTGTATTTTCCGACGGGTTTGACAATCTCGATGATTTCCCAATGCATTTGCAAAGTCCATCGATCTGTTGGTCCTTTGGGATCCTTTGGGATCCTTCCTTGTCCCAAATGACATTTTCTCTGTTGCTTTAATTGTGTTCTGGCTGAAAACCAGATGTCCCTATTTTTCATTGATTGCTCTAATGAGCTTGTCTCGACAGCTGATTGTTTGTGCAGGCAATTTACTACACAGACTAACAATTCCGGCGGCTCAACACACCTGATGCCATTTCGGCATCATACAGGTGCGTTATCTTGTTCACCGATATGGAACGTTAATGTGGAAATGCTGTATTGATCACATACACCCAAAATGTCATTAACACCCCTAATGGAAAGAGAACGCCGACTAAGGAGCCACCCTACGGCAGTAACCGATGCCCAAAGTACGGATTAATAAGCAAGCGAGGTAGAAGATTTTAAAAAAGTCACTAGGGGCTGTGAAATTAAAGGTTCGGGCATTTTTGCACTTTCCGAATCATAACTGACCCGGTGTCCATTGTTGGGCCTAGTTGACCTGAGTAGTAGCCTCCTGGCTGTCATGCATCAGCGCGCGGGTCTTAACTGGCGCAGTTTTATGTTATCTGCATAACCCTTCGCGGGGATTCCTAACGTCTTGAGGGTGCCCGGTGGATCACCATTTTTCTCATGCTCATAACAACTCCTCACACTAACTGCAAAGCGATTTATTTATTTATTTATTTATTTGATACCCGCAAAATCACTCACCGCTTTCTATACGTTCTATAAAAAAACTGAATACCAAAAGCTGCATCACGCTCTAAGGAACAACTCGTATTACACAGGTCAAGAGGAGGGTAGGAAAGACAACAGGATGAAAGGGCTGCAGGGGTTTTTATTACCTGTCGTGCGTGTTCTGCGACGGGTTCAGCTCAAAAGCAAAAAAAGCGCTGTGTCAGCATAGGGCGCTGTTTGCAACCAACAGTGACAACGCATGTTAAGCCTGCGCACGGTCACCCCATTGTAGCAGACAAATTTAGCCCTTGCTCTTCAGCCTGAGCGCGATGTCCTCCCAAATCCATGTCACAGTAACTGCAGGATAGTCGGGGACCCCTCGACCTCTGTCCTAGTATGAACTGGTAGAGGCTTTACCAGCATATCCAGCGTTTCTGAAGCTCAGCTTTATTGGATTAGTCAACTCAAACGTCCGATCCAAGTAATGAGCCCGCCAATCCAAGAAGGAAGGCGAACATTGAACGTTACGGAAGCTTTGACTAATCTCTATAAAGAGGAATGTGCGTAGAGAGATGTAGTAAAGCTATTAGTATGTGAGATTGGATCCTTCCGCCTTCAACTTACCAGAGACGCTACATCGGTGAAGCTTAGATAGAAGGCATAAATCTTACTCTATAATCTCAACAGCAGTCCCAAATGTATTCATTATTCTATATCAGCTTGTGTTTCATAAGGTCGGGTCTGTTCTGGTATGGTTTCTGATCCAGAGTACTATCTATGCCTTGGCACGCGCAAAACTATCTCAAAGAGCAGACTGAGAAACTGCCCTATATTCTACCAGATCCGGTTCGACACTTATATAGGGCTGCAATAAATCTACACTCAGGAAGTGAGCAATGCCGCGGGAACTTTGCCCCAGTCCATGCAGTTGGCCTCGATTGAGTGATTTTTTCACTCGTATATTGTGTATGGACTGAGTTTCTTTTTCTGTGATCGCAAAAAATCAGAAATTAGTTCCCGCCTGACCCATTGGGACCAGGTAGAGTTGCGCAATTTTCATCCGCGATTCTCCACCCCGTGCAGTAAGATCTGAATGTCCAGCCTCCAAATCAAGTTAATACACATTGCTGACTTTTGGAAGGATGTAAACTTAAGGTGTTTTGTCTTTTCCCCACACCGTTGAAGAACTCTCAGAAGCTACGCGATGAGGTCAGAGTCCGGCCGGATTGTTGTCTTGCCAAGACTGAGAGCTAAACCCCTGCGGTCGTGCTGGATGGAGTCACGGACATCAGCGTTGTGCACCATGCTTTGAATGTTTCGGTGCTGCCCACGAAGCTTTAGCAGCATCAAGAAAGTCCGGATACACAGTACCTCTGCGCACGAAGTCCCGTCGCTAAGGGAATACGGAGTTTTCATGATGCGCAGTTTCCATGCGGGTAATGGGTGTGAGAATGGCGGCTGAAGACAGAGATGACTTCAACACTGATCAGGAAACAATTATGCCACCAATCAGCTGCCCGCACAAAATGCGGAAACATACCTGCCCCGTCGTTTACCGAACCCCACTTGACTCTTGACCCTACTTTGACAGAGCACATCATGCTCAAGGGCGTCCACCCCCCACCACCCCGACAGTGACCCGAGAATACCTCTGAGACCCAACCAGTCAGTTTTCGACCCCGCCTCGTCACTCACAGTCTCTGGTGGATGCTATTAAGCTTAGTACAACTCAGTTGAAATGCCAAACGTCTACATCTCCAGTCTCACGCCGCTGGCTGTCCACCATCCCCTTCGCCTACAACTCTACAATGACTAATGACGACGTTGCAAATGGCCTCCGCTACCGCCTTCTGGTCCAACCATCCGGCTCTTGTGCTAGATGCGGCAGCCGGCAATCCCTAGCCCATGACGAGGCCTGCCTGGCCCCCCAAGTGGCATCCAGATGCAGAGTCACCAGACACGAGAGCGTTAAGTATGCCCTTGCAGATGCCCTCATGTCCATTCCAGACTCGGCAGTCGACACCGAGCCCTTCATGTGGCTGGCCACCAGGCGCGATGACATCCGCTTTACAGGTTCCCCAACCGCAGGACTTCCAGCGTTTGATATCGACATCACCTGCCCATCCTTGGCATCCAATAGAGCCCAAGCCTTCGTTTCAAGCACCAGAGTGAGAGCCGCCCTATCCTCTGATCCGCATATTATGGACTACACGCTAAGCAGGGTTCTCCTGTTCCTCTTTGAAAGAGGCCAAGACAAACGGCGCAAACATGCAGCGCTAGCACCAGGTGCCTCTTTTGAACCCTTTGTGGTTTCCTGCGGCGGCCTCATGGACAAGAATACTGCGAAACTTCTCCGCAAACTGAAGGACGGCCTCACCGACTTTGCCTACGGACGAATGGTTGACCGCATGTCCATCGCGCTGGTCACCACCCGCTGCCGATTTCGCAGATAAGCGTTCCTAAAGGACTGCCACACGGCTTTTATCTTCTTTGGCTGATGTAATCCCGCCACTCCCTCCTTACGCACCACCCAGTCCTTCAACTACATAGTATTACTTAGTTATACCTCCCCCATAGCCTAGTACACCTCAGTTGAAATGCCAAACGTCGGGTTCGCCAGTCGTCCCTCGTTCGGTCAATAATTCTATGTTTTCCAATAACTCTATGTTTGGAAGTTCTACGTTTTAGAATTAGGTAGTTGGTCACCGCTGCGGTGTCATAAGATCGCTTTTCATATCAATGTCTCCGAACCAACTGCTAGGCCCTAGTAGTTCGGAGGATAAGATCCACCAAGGACAGAAGGCACACACTTAATGTCATCTTCGCATGAATAACCCCAACATCTGCTAGCAGAACCACTTCTACCGCCTCCCATAGCAAGAAAAATGCCCAGTGTCTCAGACAGGTAATTACCTCCGGATGTAGATACGGCGGTTTATTCTTTCATGTGCTGAATTTTCATGTTCATCCAAATTTCGCGCAGGGCTTTCCATTCCCCAAGACTCCAGATGTAGTTTTATGTCGTTCATCCGGACGAACATCGAGAAACGACAATTGCGATCCGTGTGGATTGAACCTGGCGTAGGTAATAAACAATAGAAAGGCTCTTGATCAGGAAAGTCTTCGGCATTGTTGTTAGGCTGCGAAGACCTTCCCAAGAAAGTAAACTGAAAAGGCCGCATCCCATATCGGCCGGATTTTGTCTCAAATGCCAGATAGGAGGAATGGAGGTCATTTTCCTTTGGTGGGTTTTCGGAATGCTTCTTACTCTCGAACACACAGCAGAAGGAAGACCCCCGGCGTACCGGCGACGGAGGGTTGTGTTTGTCAAATGCTGCATCAAGCTGCTTTGGAAGGTAGCTGCTGAGACAGATCGGAGTTGGTGGGAGTTTGAACAGTAGCTCATTAATGCTCACTCGCCCCAGTTCAGTATCCGGCTGGCTGGCACTCACTGCTCCATGGGGGATGAAAGGTAGGCTTGTACAGTTGTAGCTCCTCCGACTGGTTCGAAGTGCGCCAGAGCTCTTAAGCCATCAAAGGAATGTGTATTCGGTAGAAAAAAAAGCATTTGAAGGAGTGACAGCGCTGGTGAGAGAGGGGAAGAGACGCTATACTGCTGGTCCATAAGGCTCTTTCAGCCGTTCTGGTACCACCCTGTATATGCACCAAAAAGGACAAGAACGAGAACCATGATAAAGTAAGCTTCGGTCAATTCACTACATACTTAAAACTGGCAGTGTGTATGGCTGAGAGTCTTCTTCCTACGACCTCCTGGAGCGCTAGGCAACATGAAAAGTAGTAGTGCGCATTTTTGAGCACTTCCTTTCCTTTCTGATATACACTTGACACGAGGCTCTCCCCGTAAATAAGTTTGACAGGTGTATGGAGCCGACATTGGTACCTCTCTCTAGTGGGCAATATTGAGTTGGGCTTGCAGTTGTATACGACTTCGTAGTCAGTATACTGTCTCCCATTCGTAGGGTTATCTAGGGTGTACCACTATGCTCATATTCTGTCATTTCGCATAGACACCTCAACATACATCCTAGTGGTGCCCAGATGATGTGTGTTTCCGCCTTCCATATTGTGCGAACCAGAACTTCTAGAAAGAAATAACGGTAGACAGCCTCAGAATCTGTGTTTGAAAACGTCATTGCTAAAAATCAAGTTGCGGCACTGCTCAGGTTACAATGTGTATCCCAGAATCAGCGACATTCCAATCTTCCAGGGTGAGAATCTCTCATTAGCTGAAAATTCCAAGACCTGGAAACCGATTGCGGGGTTTTCAGATCCATTGGCGCCGCACCAGTATTTGCTCTATCAATTCCGATACGATCCGCAACTTTCGAAAATGAGCAACTTACAACCTTCTAGGAAAAGGAAAAATCAGATACCTGACAATGAGGCATTATGTCCCGTCTAAAGCTTAACGGCGTTTTGGATGGATTTACAGTCGTCGTAAAAAAGATGCGCCCCTGGGTCGATTTACACTGTAAGGAGAAAAAGGAATCCATGCTCTGAAGCCTCTCTAGCACAAGTTGCAGTTTCAATACAATACATGCATGGGATCATTTGACAGCGAGAAATTAGGAGATCATACACAGTCTTTTCCACGCTGCTAGTGCTTATGTGCAGGTTGTGCTAAGCGCACCAGTCAAACAACCACATTTCTCCTGCCACACAAGGAACGAGAGCAGAGGACATTGAGTGTGGCATCACTGTATGAGCTACAAGTGACAACAGCAACTTACACACAGGCCTTATGCATGTTTCTCACATCTCAGGCAGCCGTCTTCATATATAATAATGACATAGATAGGGCCAGTTAAATGGACCTGCTATGTATGCATGATGGCCTGAATGGCAGGCATGAAAACCGCTGGGTATGGCTCTCTATGGTGTGATCTTGTTAAGGGGGCGTAACAATTTCGCGATGACTGTATAACACAAACTGCCAAGGAAATTGATCGAGGACGAAGTTGAAAGCTCCAATCGTGTTGTTCAATAATAATGATGCTCCGGTCACTGTCTCTAGCAATTATAAGTCACCACACGCGCGCGATTTTAACAATCAATTTCTTCTTATCCCAGAGCGAAGAGGTCTTATTCACTTACTATTGGTGCTAATGAGCCCCATTAATAGAGCTTTCTCGAACTTCTGTTGTCGTTGGAGAGGACGCTATCCCTATGTTACGTGCCATTGGACTTGCTGAAATTATCCTCACATTTTCTCTCTGATTGCACGGGCTACAATGAAAAAAGGAACATTGGGTCGCAGTATTCCAATTGGGTCCAGAATTTTAATAAGCCGGACACAACAAACAATAATCGGGACACAACAACAAACTCAGTTTCTGCGCACTTAGAGCATTTTCAACTTGAACAATCCCGTAGTAGAGCTGCGGACTTTTTGCCCTCGGTACCATGATTAAGAAGGAGAAGAACAACCGGACATTTTAAGCCTTCAGAATCTGACCTCATCTGAACAAAGTTGGTATAATCACTTCCCGCTATCGCCGGGTTCAACATCGGCAGCCCCTCATACAAGGGCAACCACCGAGAAGTACTCTTGCTCATCTGTTCCCCATCCTTGTTTTGCGTGCCATCAGTTGCGGCTGTTGTTCACTGTACCAGTAAGTCGTCCGAAACGGTAACGACTTCTAGCAGAGTGCAGAATCCCTTCTTTTGCTGGAGACAGGCCATTCATCCCTGCATAATCTGATGTCTACTCCAGTGGACGATACATTGTGAAAAAGGAACTACTCGAGGAATTCTGAAGCGCTAGCTGACTTCGCACAAACACCCAATCAGCCAGGTCGCCGAAACAAGGGACTTCGCGAAAGTCGAGCTACCACCAAAAGAAAGCTAGCTTAGCTTTTGTATATCCATAATGCACCATGTAGTCCCGCTATTTGCTGAAATGGCACAACACAAAATATCCAGTAATAATCAATGCACCTCATTCCTGCGTTCATTGATGTCGTAGTGCGAACACGAACAAAGCCATGATGCCGCGATATGGTGTCATGTACAAAAAAAGCAGTGATCATGCTTAAATACCCCAGAGGATAAGAAAATAACCACCGACGCCTGTTCCTTGTTTGTCACGGACGAACAATCACAGGAATCGCAAGACAAAGTTCTCTGCAACAGAGAAGCGTAGTTGCCATACTTACGGAGCATGGCGGTCAGTGAACAACACAGTAGAGACCTACAACGCGTGTGGGTCTCATTGCCCTAGTTAGTGGTCGCAGCACAGCCAACAGGTGCAGGGAGCCCACACGCCCCTCAACGTGCACTGTCGACTCGACCATTCTGAGGGGTGTAAGCGAATTGTGCCTGATGTTTCTAGCATCCCCACCTGTCCCTTCGACTACAGACCGTCATTAGCAGGCCGTATAGCACGCCCAGTGCAGAATCAGGTTCTCTGCTACCCAATCTGTTACTCTACGACTGATCTACAATAGCTTAGGCCGCCTCTTGCCAGATTCCATAAATGGCCGACGGGCCATGCGCGTTATAGTCTACCTTCGAGATGGAGTGCCTACCCTGGGCCTCACCAAAGGCGACCTTGGCGACCATGGACGCGCCGAGGAAAGGGGCGAGATCAGAAGTGGCACCCTTGAAGTTTCCGATATAGTCACTGCAGTGTTAGCAATATATTTGGGATGGCGTTGGGCCTAGCCATAACATACGGTATCGAAAGCAGGCGAACGCGAAGAGGTTGTGAGTCTGACGGGAGTTCCGAACTCGTGAGGAGGAAAGGCGAGAGGAAGGTCATCAGGGCCGCAGGGAATGCTAGTCGTCAGCATTGCAGCGCATGGCTGTCAACTCACACTTGAACTTTGCGATGTCTCCAACAACCGCAATCGCGTCCCAGACATACAAACGCTCAGGTACGTTCAAGCTCGTGTTCTCCACGGCACGGCCCAGTGTCTCCCAAACTGTGTCAGCGCCAGGAGTTTTGCCCATAATGAGGGGTTCGCAGATACGATGGCGGACCGGGCCGACGTTGATCTCCTTGTCCGGAAGTGATGGGATGTTTACGACGATGACGTCTGCAGCCAGAGCAGCGGCGGCCGCATCTGCCGCGGCTGAGGCCTTGGATGCAGCGGCAGCAGCCTGTTGTTTTTTCGATTTATGGGAAGCTGATGCCGGGACTTGAGGGACAGCGTCGGCAGTGAGCCTAAGTGTCAGTTGAGGTTTACATGTTAGCCAAGCACTCACTTTTTCGCAACGTCGAACGCCTCCTCCTCTTGCGGTTTGGTGTTGACGATAACAACAGACTTTTGACCATTCTTGGCCTCTGGCACCTCAATGTCGTCGCCCGTGCACTCCGCGAAGATGAACTCGCGCACTTCCTTCACAAGCTTTTCTTTTTGACCGGGTGCCCAGAACTCCACCCCAGCAGCGGCCTTGAGCTCCTTGTCCAGAGCTTGGTCCTTGATGAGCAAGCTTTCGAGCCACACCTCGCAGTCCGCCTCTCCCACATCAACTGAGGTTGCTGTCTCCCAGCGGACGACGGAATCGGTCACGACCACTGCCTCAGACGTATGGCGTCCGATGTGCAAGACTACACCTGTGGTCGAGTTGAGGCCGAACAGGGTCGCCAGAGGAGTTGGCAGCAAGGAGAGCTGAGGAGTGTTCAGGTTCTCGAATGCCATTTGACAGTACATCGCCTGGTCAGAGAGAGGGAGCGTCGGCGGCGATGCAGGCGGCACAAGCAGGAGGGGATAGGTATTGTTGCTGGGCTTGATGTTGAGCAGCGAGTACATGTAAGACCTGGTGGATGTCAACGGCTGATCGGCACCTTCATACCCACAAAACAAACTCGCGACCTTCCCAATCCTGCTGCCCATCGTTTTTGTGCTGAAACGGCCACCGTACCTCAATGGCGCTCGCATCGGCCTCGCTCAAAGCCTTGTCCAGCTTGTCGCCGACAAGCCAGTCTGCTCGGCTTACGCCCGTGCTGAGAGCTCCGTTGGCGTCACCGACAGGCTCACTCGCTCGGAGATCTGTCGGAACACCATAACAGGCTTTGAAAGTCTGACGTGTAAGTAGCTGGACGGGCATGATGCAGGTTGTCTGGGCTAACACTGGATATATGCCAACACACTCACCAGGGAGGGACGCGAAAAGTACTCGGAGATGCCGTGCGTGACGCGAATAATATCCACATCGACGTGAGCAACGATAGGTTGATAAGCCATCTTGATCGCGAAGGGGGTGGATGTTGTCGCGGTAGAGTCGAGGGAGTTGTGGTTGAATGTTGTTGTTGATGTATATCGGAGACGATAATGGTGAGTGAACGAGTTCATGTGTCAAACAGGGTTTGTGTTGGTCGTCGCGCGGATGGCACGCGAAAAGAAGGTTACGTAAAAAGGTAAACAAAAGGCGGGTGAAAGCCAAACGCGCCTAAATTTTGGGCAGTCAGAAAAAAGTCGAGATCGGAGGTAAATGATCAGATGAGGTCGAGGGACAAGAGCTAGCTCGGTCGGAGAACCACTTCATCTCACGGACATCACCCGACAACTCATTGAACACTTGCTTGTTGAAGCCTCCGACCGTCATGCTTCGCTCCGCTATCGCCCCACTCCGCCGAGGGCTTCAGACCTCAGCGGCGCGTGCAGACAAGGCAGACACCCCCTCGCGCCAGATCACTTCCGACTTCCTCACCCGCCTCCAGACCCCGAGCTCTTCTTCGTCCAAGGCGCAGGAAGCCACACGCGGCATGCTCGGCACGGTCGGTCTCCGCGACCTGACGATCGAAAACGATGGAAGGAAGACTTTCAAGGACGGAAAGGTAGGTCTGACGTTGAAAGACGGCGCGCGGTTCGGTTGTTGTCAGCCCGACCGGTCAAACTCCTCTTGATGATGTCCATATGGCTACGTCCACCGAAGTCCCTTCGCCATCTCTGCTTACGGTTGCCCGGGTGCCACCCGGCTTTCCTGGGCCTTTTTATGCCAGGGCAGATAAACAGTCCTCATCCAGTTGCTGCGGTTGTCACTCCGTCGCAACACCCTCCCCCCCCCCATCAGTTGAATGATACCTGACAACCCAGGTCACGCCGCCCCATGTCTACGAAGAGGCCAGCATGTATCCCGAGGCGCGGGCCCGCCCGCGTCCTCCGCTGATGGGACCCCCCAACCGTGTCGCAAAGCGCATCGATCCGTTCCACATTCGCAACTCGAACCCGCTCGAACACGCAATGAACCCCCTTATGAGCTACAAGTTTATCAACCCCATGGGCAAGCTCATGTCGCGCGCGGAAACTGGCCTCACTTGGCGCTCGCAGCGCCTGGTGGGCAAAATGGTACGCCGCGCGCGAGCCATGGGCATCATCCCTCGCTGGGACAACAAGCCGCGTCCTGGAGGTCTTGGCGACTCGGACTACTCGCGTTGAACAATGCACGAAGCTCGGCGCGCATTGTAGAATATGAAGAACTGCAGTCACACTGGTTTACTGTACGGCCATAGGCCAGGGCTCGCGGGTCTAGCACCTGCCATGATATTATGCATGACATCTCATCGCAGTCTCGGCATAGAAGAAACGGTCAACAGTATCGGCTACTATGGACGTGTACCCCCAAGTTTCGGTTCTTCTAACGCGGGCCCGAGGATCCAGTTCCAGATCCCTCCTCGCCCAGGACCTGTGTCTCTCCCCAGCGTACTTTTGAACGTCCTTGGCTCTTCGGCTGACCCTCCTCACTCTCGATGCGGTTTTCCTCGTCCGCCGCGCGCCGGGGACCGTCGTCCTCTTCAAGTCGGCGAATTTCCTCGTCAAAGTCGACGACGTCGTGACCTCCGTTCTGGTTGAGCATTTCGTAGTCACCAGCAGTCTGAGACCACTGAATGCCATCAATGTCCTTGAATTGCGCAGGCTGGAAGAGGAAGAACACGAGAACGCTCAGACACGCGCCGCCAGTGAGGTCGATGAGGTAGTGGTGTGAAAGGTACATGGTCGACCACCACAGAATGCCGGTGTAGCCCCAGTAGAGGGGCTTGAGGAAGGGGAAGAAGTGAGACAAGAACAGCGCTTCCATGACGGCGCACCCCGAGTGAAGCGAGGGGAAAGCACCAAAGACGACGGGGGCGTTGCCGAATGTGTTGGCGTAGCCGTCAGAGTGGAAAAAGCGGTCAATTCGGAGCAGTCCTCCAGGAGAGCCCTTCATAGTGTAGTCGGCCGGTGTGAGTCCGTGAATCAGCTCGTACCCTTTGTGTCAGAGATAATGTTACGCTCTCTACATCTCGCCTCTTTACTCACAAGGCGCAGCGCACGGCAAGACAATCTGGGTCAAGACGCCCAAAATGTTCATCCATCCGAAGGCTTTGCCCCAGTACTGGACACTTCCGCGGGGGCCGAAAAGCCAGAGGAGTGCGGCTACGACGAACGGCAGCGTAAAGTGCAGAACTCCGTAGGGCAGCCAGGCGAACACATCGAGGACGGGGTGGGTGAAGCGCGTCTGGAGATCGGAAATGTTGGCTCCGTACATGACAGACTCGAGGGCGGGGAGAAGGGCAACGTGAATGTTGGGACGGGAGGGTGTGGGAATGTAGCGCGCCGAGAAGAACAGTAACACCCAGGTAAGAACCGGGGTTGCAGGCCAGATGAACTGCCCCGTCAGAGGTACAAGAGCTGCACTTGTGTATGCAGTCATGAGGAACAGCTTGAACCACACTGGCGCCTGGATGATCCACAGACACGTCAGCCAAATGCCCAGCATGACCGCGCTCTGGACCATTTGGGGAATCGTCGGCTTGGCTTTGGCAATCTTTGCAAAGGTCTGTTTCGGGTTGAGTGAGAAGTCGAGTCGCTGCACACCGGCGGTCAATGCCAGCACGAGCGGCGTGAAGATGCCCTTCGAACTGGCGGGCATGTTTCCTCCGGGAACTCGACGAGCAAGGCGTAGGAGCGGAGATGCAATCATTCGAGGAACATTGGCAGATGCCATTGCAGAGTGAATGTCGATGGGTGGGCGGCAGCACGGAGGAGTCACGGCCAAGGTCGATAGGAAGAGTAGAGTGGTGCCTTTATGATAGAGTCACGATGGTGTTGCTCGAGTGGAATGAGGATACTGAGCGGACAACTTCGAGGTTGGCGAGATAGTGCTGAAGCGATGATGAAACGTGTTCGCAAAGCGGGGCAGACAGGTATCAACACCGAGGCCGATGGTGAAGTGAAGAGAGAGAAGAGAGTAGGGAGGAGATTGAGAGAAGGAGGAGAGAGGAGTGGAGGAGAGGAATGGAACAGAACTTTGCTCTTGAGGATGGAGGATGGAGGACGGAGGATGGCGAGGATGGATGGATGGCCGATCGTGGATATCGTGGACCGAGCAGTGCTGTAGACTATCTACTTACGTAATAGGTTTGTGGCGTTTCTGCACTCTGCCTTGCACAGTTGCAGGAGACGTCATCGGCCTACTCGAGCGACATTCGTGTTCTTCGCACTGAGTGCTATACTTCCTACTCATGTACACGGATGCCGACGTCTGATACAATACTCAACTCGGTACGCTATGGACAGCCTCATATGAACCACAGAATCAACGAGCAGCCTCGCACAAGACAGGTTCAAGCCTGCCCTGGAGGCTCTAGACCGGTGTATACACAGTTGGTTGGTTGCATCGCCAAGTACAAAAAGGGCCAGATATTCTGGTATCCTTTCTTTTTAAAAACAAGGTGTGGGTTCGTTTTATAAAAACGCGCAAAGTGAGATGGGTGTTGAAACTTGACAAAACAGGGTTGAAAGGGGAGGTGAAGAGAAGAAAGAAAGCAAGTGGGGAAAAAGTGAAGTGTTCAAGTCGTCGTACATCAAAGCCTGGCGCGGAACTGGGCGACGCCGAGTTCCTAGGCGCGGGCCTCGTCAAAAACAGCGCTGACAGCCTTGAGGATCTTCTCAATGTCGTTGCGCGAGCTGTCAACAGCGGTCACGCCCATGTGACCAACACGGAAGTAGGTCGTCGCAATCTCCTTGTGGAGACCACCGGCGACAATGACATCCTTCTCGGCGAGCTTGGGGAGGATAGCAGCGGTCACACCCTCGGGGTACTTGACAGCCGACATGCCGTTGGCGGCAATGTCGCGGCTGAGGGGGACAAAGCCGCAGCCAAGCTTGGCAAGCTCGTCCTTGACGTGGTTGGAGACCTTCTTGTGGAGGGCAAAGCGCTCCTCGAGAGAAACGGGCCCCTCGGTAATCTCCTTGAGCGCGGTGCGGAACGCGTAGATGAGCTGAACAGGGGGAGTGGCAAAGTACTGAGCGCGGCCCTCCTCGTAGGCGCGCATGATCGGAAGCCAGCGCTTCCACGAGATGTAGTACGATCCCACGGGGGCCTTGCGGGCCTCGAGAGTCTTGAGGGCACGCTGCGAAGCCATAACGACCGACAAGCCGGCAGGGGCACCAAGACCCTTCTGGGTGGCAGAGATGACAATGTCAAGTCCCCAGTCGTCGAAACGGATCTCCTCCGAGGCCACAGCGCAGACAGCGTCGAGGGCAATCAGCGAGTCGGGCGAGTTCTTGTGAATGAGCTCCGAGTAGCGGGCAGCGGGGGCAAGAACTCCAGTCGAGGTGTCCACGTGGGTAATGGTGACCATCTTGAACTTCTTGGCCTGCAACGCCTTGACAAGCATGTCCTCGCTGTAGGCAGTCAGCATGGGGAATGGTTTCTGGTTACTCACGAGACGACACCTCCAACGGGAGCCTTAAGGACGGTAACCTTGGCACCATATGCCTCCAGGCTGACGTCAGCTAACAATACCAATCGCTGGTCCATACCAGTCAGCGAACGAGTCCGCAAAGTAGCCGTGGTTGAGGACAAGCTGTGGTGGTTAGTTGAGTCATCGCGGTACACTCGAGCGGACGACAAAGCAGCGGGCTGAGCACGGGCCGAGGCACTGCCACACGAGGCTGGTGTCCATGAAACGGAAGAAATGCGTTTCATACTCACAACATCCTCTCCAGGCTCGACGAGGTTAGCTCCAGCAGCGTCCCAGCCCATGGTTCCCGAGCCAGCAATGAGGAAAGGCTGACCATCCTTGGTGTAGAGGACCTTGCGGAGCATGCGAATGCAGTCACCGAAGACGGGGACGAACGCCGGCGAAACGTGCGAGGTTCCGGGCGTTGCGTTCGCCTCGAGAACTGTGACGAAGTCAGTTTATGTTCAAGTTCAGGAAGCCTGTGGATCACGGAGAGAGAGAGAGAGAATAACGAGTCCATCAGAATAAGAGGACACAGGGTGACAATAAGCTGGTGGCAGAGAGACACCCAGTCGAGGTGGGGGGCCTGCACCCCAGCCGACCATCTACGCGGACCTTCTGCATTTCGCAGGCCGCTCCTCTCCCGAGATCTTCAGAACCCCACGTTTTATGCCAACGGTACACGGAGAGGCAGGTTCTCAGACACTAGGTGAGCCTACAGCACGCAGAGGCACCGCAGTCAGCCTAACCCGCCACATGTGACCATTTCGCCATTAGGTGTGGTTCGAGTCCGTCTCTCTCGCTCTCGAACGTGAAGAACGTTTTACAAACCCGAGTCGGACATTTCAATGGGCCCTGGGATGCTGGGCAACGTCAGCGACAGCTCGGGGAGGTGGTTGGAAGGTGTGGAGACGGTGAGCAAGTGGAAGATGATGGTGAGGGAGGGGTGACTGGTGGGATTGGGCGAAAATTCGACCCCCGGGTGCCACATTCGACTTACACCAGGAGCTTGTGGGGGGCCTGCTTGAAAGGGGACATGTTGTGCGCTGCGAGGACGGTGTTGGACAGGACAGATGAAGATGAGAGAGGACGAGAATGAGAATGAGATGAAGACAAACGAAGAGATCGGATGAGAGAGCGAGATAACATGATTTGTTGCGTTGTGGGGTGGGTGGCCTGGCTGGGTGGCTTGGTGGGCGCAGGTAAAAGCAAGACCCTGAGTGCTGGCTGGGGTTGCCGAGGTGCGGCCAGGGGAGTGTGGAGATTACCGGGGTTACGTAAATTAAAAAAGTGGAGGTCGGTGGAGGTTGCAGCAGGAGAATTCGAAAACGGCACCTTTTTCCGTCTCGCCGGGTCCGTGGTCCGTGGTCCGTCGTCGTCGTGGTCCCTTGGATCCATGGCTGGCTCTGTTGACATGTTGGGTGGGCTGTTCTCCTGTTGGTCCCTGTTGTCCTCCGTGGCCCCCGCCGCAAGCCCCCCTTCACCTGTCCCCTCGGTCGTTCTATTATTCCGGTGGTCATACTGATAACTGATAGCTGATCTGATATACTGATATATGAGTCTCACGCCTCCCACGCTTAATACACGCTTATGTGAAATATCGTCTAGTTTTAGAGGCATTCTCCGGTTGTGGAAAGTTAGAAGTAACTCGGCAAGAGATGGTGATATGATCCAACCTAATGCCTCAATGACCCACGGTACAGTAGTGTTCCAGTAGCACGGTGGTGCGGTGGGCAACTAAAAATGTCTGACCCTCCTCCACCACCAGGCCTTCACTATATTGGTGTCGACAAGTCAGGTCGATGAGCTTGCTCGGCCTGTTATCCCAACCGTTTAGTACCAATTTTATGCCATGGCATAAAATTAGTATACAAGCAGAGAGACTCGAACTCTGGTACTGGTCATACGAATACTCAGATTTCGTTAACGAAGATGGAGAATCAATCGAATTCGACTCATACATGATTCCTGATTCAGATTTAGAAGACGTATATGAGCTACACCGTCAGATTCAAGCAGAACCTCATGGGGAAGGCTTTTCAGCGAACATTCATTGAGACATCTTCATGTTACATGAGCTTGGAATCATGTTGCATGAGCTTGGAAGAGTGGCCTGAGCAGGAGCGGGCCAGGGCACGTTCTGATCGCTGCGAGAGGGAGCGACTGGCCGACTGGCCGCGACTTGCCGTGACTGGACCGCGTCGCGACGCGCGACGCGATATTGTCAGAGTCGTCGCGTGCGGGCCACGAGGCCGTGATCTGCAAGACCAGCGCATGGTATGCTCCGTATATCCGTCCAACAACCAACCGTTCTGGACACACGTACCTGCCAGCTAGACAGGGATCGAGCGGCGGAGGGAGGCGTCATTGACAGGACCGACGCCTCGCACTGTATGGCTGCGCAGGGCGGCACAGGGGCTGAGCCAGGATTAGAGCCAGGATTAGAGCCAGGATGGCCAGGGCGGAGTGTGCTTGGCAGGACTGTTACTCCTCCTACAGTGACCGCTCTCCGCAGTCGCAGTCGCCGGTGACGTCTGCTACAGTCCAGTCCAGTCCAGTACGTCCAGTGCCGCAGCAATCTCCAAAATGATCTGTGGCAAGCCGTAGATCAGCCGTAGAGCCGCTGCATACAGTGCACAGTAGTAGCTGCAGATCTGGGCCTATCTGGGGACTGTAATAGAAACCCGGGACATGCAGTAGTAGGTAACAATCTATATATAGTCTTCAAACGGTCATGCCACAAACTACGGCAACTACTGCTAACCAGCTACATACGTATATACGTATTGACTGCGTACCAAGCCGTGCAGCGAGCATGGCATGCAGTGCAGTGTGTAACTCTATTGTTTGATGTCGCTGGAGTGCCTTATTAGCTTTTATTAGCCTCCATTAGGCTCCATTTGTATTGAAAACACTCTCGTCCCATGAATAGCAGTACCCTAGCAATCCCTGCCAGCCCTGTCAGACCTATGACCTAGTTTTTATATGCTAATAAGAATCGTCTGCTTCATTAGTAGATTAGTAAATACTAGGTGTCGCTTAATACAATTTGTATTCACTGTTCGCAATGTATTACCGCTAATCCGGCTACACCATCGGTCAGTCCACCACACCACACCACACCACTCCACCACCACCACCACCACCACCATCATCATCATCATCACCCTCATCATCACTTTTACACATACCATCATCACCATCGCTATCGATATCGCCATCACCAACACAATCAGACTTGCCGCTGCGTCTGCTCTTGTGAACTGTGAAACCGGCCCCAAATTTCCAGACAAATAAATCATACCCATCGCCGCATTCCATCGTTTGCTGTTTGTTTGTTTGTCTCCTCTCCATCCTCTTCGTCTTCATCATTCCCATTACCATTGTCAACACCTCTGTCATTCTGATTCTCATCTTTCATCAGTTACCATTCACGGCCCCGATCGAGAAGCCCGCATTCACTCATACTCCCATCCCATCGGCTCTCCGTTCATTTCCTCTCGTGTCGCGCCTTTCGCCTCGATCATTCCAATCCATTTGAGGAGAGTGCACTTCCTCTGCCGTCGCTCGCCAGTGAAGCAACAAACTTCACCGCGCTACCGCTTGTGTTCCTCGACCAACGCGCACCGCGACGCTGGTACGGATGATGCAGGTCAGCAGCCAGTCTCCCCCGCACGAGACTTCCCAGGCTCAACTTCCCAACGGCGCTGCCAGTCATACCAACCATCAGCCAGCCGTCCCCACCACCGCCACCGTCGATCACCCACTGCGCAATGACTCTACCACAGTGGATCTCGCTGAAGACCTCAACGAGGTGGGACAAGCAAACAGGGCAGGCGATTCCAATGTCGGCACAGCTGTCGTGAGCAAGTCACACGAAGCGTCGCCCTACTATTCGCCAAACTCGCTTGCTGCGTACATGGCCCAGCACCATGATATAACAGTCAAGCAGGCAATGCGCAAGCTGTACCCCAAGCCCAACCCGTTGAAGCGCTTTGCACACCGCTTCCAAGTGAAGCACTCGGTCATTGCTGGCCTAACTGCGAAAGAAATGGCCCACTGGGAATCGCAGGGCCCAGAGCTTCGTCGGAAGGCTGGTTGGAAGCTTCCTGGGGAGGACGGACCCGGCGCCGAAGTCTCTGAGCTATTCTGGAAAATGTACCTCTCGCTCATGCCGACGCTTGTCCGCGATCCTCTCGCTGGCATGACCACACCGGATCTGCTCGGAAGCACGACCACAATGCCGCTGACCATCATTTCTCTCATTCCCGATATTATCAAGCACTTTTACGACGTGATTGTCCGAGCTCAAAAGGAGGTGTTTATTGCGACCAATTATTGGCAGTGAGTGTCGATGTGATTCTTTCGACGGTCGCTCAAAGTGTCTGTGCTCACAATTTAGGCCTTCTGATTCGGTTCAAACCGTGTCCAAAGCGCTGCGCGACTTGTCGGCTCGAGTGGTCAAGGAGGGGCTGCCAAAGATCACAGTCAAGGTCATGTACGATCGTGGCAGTCTGGAGCAACTGTGGAACGCGCACGCCTCGGTCAATCCCACAGGCTGGACGCCTCTCGACCTCCCTGCAAAGGAGGATGTCCCTGGTCTTGAGATGGAAGTGATTGTGAGTTTTCCCTTTGGCTGCCAACCAACCAGCATCTGTATCACCTTGGTGCTGACGTCCCATAGAATTTCCACAGGATGCTTCTTGGCACCTTCCACGCAAAGTTCATTGTTGTGGACCGCAAGGTCGTGCTCCTGTCCAGCAACAATATTCAGGATCGTCCAAACCTCGAGATGATGACGCACCTAGAGGGTCCTATTGTTGACTCCTTTTACGACGTTGCCCTCCACTCGTGGTACAACAAACTGTCGCCTCCGCTGCCCCTTCTCGCCACCCCGTACCAGCCTCCGATTGGAAGCGACGGTAAAGTTCGATATCTCTTCAGCCATCACAATCCCTTTTTCCGTGACATTGAAATCCTAAAGGCCGCCCGTGCCGCTCGAAAGCTGCTCCGGCTGCAGGCCAAGGATGTGGACGATGAGCGTGCCCGGCACCTCGAGGAAATGTCGGCCCACCCTACACGAGACCGCATTGACGGCCTCGTGGAAGCCGTCCGTCAGGCCATGCTTAATCAGCGCCTCAACGTCGCCCAGAACGTTGCGCACGCTCAGGAGGAGATTGCCATGCGGTCTGCAAAGACTATGAAGGAGCTGCGTGGGTTCAGTGATCGTATCGGCTTCACTCTGAGTCGCCCCAACAGTCGTCCCAACAGCCGCCGTGGCAGCATGACGAACATGACCGAGTTGCGTGGAGATTACGACGAGGAGACTGCCGCCATGACGGCTCACAACGCCCGTACTGGACAAGCAGCCTCTGAGGCGCCCACTTCACCGACACTTCACGAGGTGCCGGTAAAATCCCACACAGCGCCTGTGCAGACCAAGTTTCACATCGACGACGAGAGCGACTACGGCGGCACCACCACAGCCAACACTTCTCAGCGCCAGAGTTTCCACTCTGCTCGTGACATCATGACAGAGAATGGCGAGCATGAGGCTGGCACTAGCACCGCTCGCAGAATCCTTGGTGGAGATGTCAGCCGCAGCCCACGCAACAGTAACGATATCCACGATGCTACGGGCAGCAAGCGCAACAGCCGTGCTGGATTTGGTGACATTCCACTCGAGTCACCGTTCGACGACCAGCCTCATGAGGTGAAGAGATCTCCTCTTGATATCCGCGTCCCCCACGTGACTGGGGATGACGGGCATCAGTCTGGTACAAACACTCCCCGCTCGTTTCGCTGGGCAGATGACCTCGACAGCCCGTATGTTCCAAAGGTGTCCATGGATGAGGAGATTCCTCCCCAGGGGGGTACTAAGCGCATGTTCAAGCTGTCCAAGCGGTTCAACGCTGGCGCCCTGAGTGAAGCATGGGCCACTGTCGAGGACTCGGACGACTTTGACACCTTTAGGCCACATGTCATTCACAAACCGCATGACCCTTTCCCTGTCGCCATGACATGCCGCCGCCCTCACGGCATGCCTGGTCACCAAGACATTCGCAACCCCCAAAATGCGGCGTGGCTTGCTGGATGTCGCTATGCCAAGCGCCAGGTCTTTATCCAAACACCCACTCTGAACGCACGACCCATTGTCCGTGCTATCAAGCAGACTTGTCTTCGTGGCGTCGAGGTCATTCTTTTCCTCGACCTTGGTTTCAACGACAAGGGCGAGAGCATTCCATTCCAAGGTGGTACCAACGAACAGGTCGTGGATCGTCTTTACAAGAAGCTCGGCAAGGAGGGCAAAGCCAAGCATCTCAAGGTTTACTGGTACGTATCGGTGGCTGAGACCTGTCTGCTCTACTAACAATCCCAAGGTACACGGGCAAGGACCAGATTCGCCCCTTGAACGCTGTCAAGAAGCAGCGCAACTGCCACATCAAGCTGGCTATTTTCGACGACGAAGTGGCCATGTTGGGTAACGGTAATCAATGAGTATCTTGTGTCCTATTGGCGTGCTTCATTTACTGACTGTCGCACGGATACGCAGAGCTGGTTCCACAGCCAGGAGATCAATGTGATGCTTGACTCGAAGCAGATTGTGCGCGAGCTGCGTGAAAGTGAGTGACTGCTTGATGACTCCGTGACTTACCACTGCAGCTTTGCTGGATAACCAGAATACGATGAAGTATGGCGGCGTTGACGAGGATGGTGTGTGGCGCGACGAGGAAGGCCACACGCTGGAGCATTACGGAGCTACTGGTGGGGGCGGCTTCATGAGCGGTCTCTCCGCATTCATGGCCTTTGCAAAGACTGCCGCCAAGTAGGAGGCTTGATGTGGATCCTGTCCACAAGAGGGGACTATAATTTATACCTGTGCTGTTTGTTGTTTTTACACTTTTGTTTGATTCCCTCTCGTATCCGTTCTGTCTTCACGACTATTGCATATTCATGGCATGAATTCATACATTATCAAGCGCCGCGGGGAGCAGCAGCGATCTCAACTGGGTAAAGACGTATCAGACGTGGACAACGGATCAGACGTAACGGATTCTGGCTAGGATGTCTCGTCGGACCTCCACTTTTGGCTGGAGCGAATGAACTCATGTACGCCGTCCGTTGAAAAAGTCCGTTCACACCCTGGATGCTCATCAATCTCACATCTCACTTCTTCTTAACAATAACACCCACCAGCATGTCAAGCACAACCACAACCGAGGGTGTGGTCGTCCACACCTCACCTCCCCTTGCGCCCCTTCCCGCTTCCGACGTCGAGTCGATTCGTCTGCTGGCGAGCTTGCGCGCCGCTGGTGTCAATGCGTCTGTTTCGACCGAGGGATGGACGTCGAACGGTATGTCGTCGCCCCGCCTAGAGCACCCCCTAACTTTGCAGGCAAGCCCTTTGTGACTAACAACGGCCGCCGTATCACTCCGGAGCAATACACGAGTCTGCCCAGCTACCGCTCCTCGGATGCGGCGCTGTCGTCTACACAGCGCGCCGATGTGCTCTCCTGGACGGCCTACATCGATGGCCAAGTGACCGATCTCATCGTGAGGCCCCGGTAGGACGTTGCTGACAACAGTACCACTCGCTCTACTCTCTGCCGCCAAACCATCCCTACTTGGCAGGCGCACAGGTGGCGTCGCTGCCGTTCCCACAGGCGCACTATGTCCCGCAGCGGCTGCGTGGAATCCACCGTGCTCGTCTCGAGGCCGTGGGGTTGTGGGGCTTGGGCGGACTGCATGCCGGGGATGCCGTTGACGAGGACCGCAAGAGGCTTGAGGAGAGCATTGTTGTCGCACCCGGTGGGACTAAGACCGAACGAAAATGGTCTGGATGGCATGCTGGCCGTGAGGCAGCTGAACGCACTCGCCTGTTTGGCGAGGAGAAGATCCGAGTGCGCGTCAAGGCAGCGTTCGAGCCTTTGGGGCGCAAGCTGGGCAAAGACCAATTCTTCTTCGGCACAAGGTGAGTTGGAGGAATGACATGCCTTGTCAAGTAAAGTGCCGCTGAGAGATATAAGAGCCGATGACTGACACCTCAGGCCAACAACGCTTGATGTCGCGCTCTTCTCCAACACCACTCTTGTCCTCTCGCCTGCGCTTCCCAATTCTCTTCTGGCAGACTACCTACAGTCCGAGTTCCCCTCTATCGTGGCGCACCACAACGCAGTGCTTGCAGCACTGTACCCCAGCGGCTGGGCGTCTGTACCACGCGTCACCCCCATTGCCGCGCCGTCCCTGTCGACCACGCTGTGGTCCTACGTCCCTGCATGGGCGGGCGGCGCCAAACTGAAGAAGGATGCTTCAGATGCTGAGCCCGAAGCAGGATCAGAGATGCTCGAAAGCCAGGCGCGCCGCCTCTCTATCGGTCGCTGGCTGTGGTTTGCCGGCGCGGGAGCTGCATTCATCACATACGTCCTCTCCAGCGGCCTCGTGAACGTGTCCTACGGAGATGATGAAGAGGAGGAGATCTGGATTGAAGTCGACGAGGACGACAATGACGATGACTTGATTCTTGTTTCCGGCTTTGAGGGGGATGAGTAGGACGCCCCGGGGCGTACGTATTGAGCCGAGATGCATCAGTCGCCATTCGTTCCACGCGTTCACAAGGGAGACAACCTCCTAACACTCATAGGAAGCTTTCGACAGCGATAGCAAACTTCTTCATCGTGCGTTCGCGGACATTGGTCTGGCCCCATCCCGTCAATAGCCGGCGGTCGTCAGTCTACTTTTCTCCGCCGACTGGATGGTGACCTGATCACGAGGCTAGGCTTATACTCGGAGAGCGAGCAAGCGACCAGTCAATGTTGAAGTTTGATTTTATCAGTCGCACTGTAATGCCTTTGAGGACAGCTGGAGACAAGCCAGTTGAAGATGAAAGATTGAAGACGACGATCAAAGTATGAGAAGGAGGAGATCTGACCTCCTCTCACGATGACACTGTTGATTAAAAGTGTCTGATCTGTACGAGTGGGTCGAGCTCATCGAGGCAGACGAGGTAGATGCATTTAGATACCAAATGTTCAGTCAGATACGCACCACTCACCTACACCTACACCTACATACCTACACACCTACACACCTACACACAGACTCGCACACAGACTCGCGCACACACACTCTGTCTGACACACGCATATCCATATCATTTCTCTCTTACTCTCTTACACTCTTACACTCTTACACTCACTCATTCCATTCCATTCTATCCCTCTCATCTCTCCCTCTCTCTTTGTTCCTCTCTCTGTTTATCACTCGTCTCTCGGTCAGCTCTTTTGCCCTTCTTCTCTCTTCGTTCTATTTCTCTCTCTCTTCACTCAACCCATACTTCTTACAGTCACTCATTCTCTTTTACGCATCCATCTCGAAGTCGTATATTTCACAATGCCCGGCAAGCGCAAGAAGGCTGCCCCGGCTTCCGACCTTCCTATCCCAGCGGGAATGCGCCATATCCCCGGTGCTCCTCCAGGCAAGTCCTTACAGCCTATCGTGCAACCCCACCCCGTCAGCTCTACCTCCTGTTCATCGGCAACCCTCGTTACTCCCAGTACTCGGAGCAGCTCGCAGGCAAAAGCAACTTTGGGTGGCGGTGGAGTGCGTGACGACAACCGAGTTGGCTTCTCTCGCCCAGTCTCTGGTACATCTACAAAGTCTACACCTTCAAAAGCCCCATCCACCAAGCCCACCAAGCTTTCCTCTTCCAGCACTGCCCGTGACAGCAGCGCTGCTCCTCCTCGTCCTCGCTCGGAAGTTATTCTCTCCAACTCCACCCATCATCGTCACACCGATGAACTTCCGGCTTCTGCTCGGGACGTTAAAGACAAGGGCACTACAGTTACTGGGGGCGGTAACAACCCAATTGTCTCGGCGCCTGCAGGGGACAGCGCCAAATCGAACGCTCGCTCCAAGACAAAGAGGGCCACTGAGACGACAGTGGGTGCAGCCACTGGCTCTCCAACCCCCAACCGCACCAAGCAATTGCGCCAAATTAAGACGAATATCCCCACCGGTGCAGTCAAACTGCCTACTATGACGCCTTCCTCCAAGCGCCTCACTCTCAAACACACACCGCCTCAGAGCCCCTCGCCCAGTAAAG
This sequence comes from Apiotrichum gracile, assembly GCA_001600335.1. Taxonomy (NCBI): domain Eukaryota; kingdom Fungi; phylum Basidiomycota; class Tremellomycetes; order Trichosporonales; family Trichosporonaceae; genus Apiotrichum; species Apiotrichum gracile. The sequence goes on along the minus strand of BCJO01000003.1, from coordinate 3,445,291 downwards.
GTGGAAAGCGCGGCAAGACCTCTCACCACAATGATCGTACAGACATGGGCAAGAGCAAGCAGAAGCAGCAGGTGAAGCCGAGGCCGACAAGGAAGAAAGGTAATTCAGCCCGTCGGTGGACACAATACTTACTCATCACCCAGCTTCTGGCGCTCCACCTCACCCAGCACCCTGGCCGTATGCTATTGATCACTTGGGCTTCCCTCATATAATGGACGAGATTCTTTCCCACAAGGCTTGCTGGCTCGCAATGCGTGGCTCGTCCAAGGCTTTCTACCAGCGCGTCAATTCGTTGATATACCGCCACATCATTGTCGCCCCCGTCTTCCTCGACGGTCCCAACAGTGACGACTCTGAGGATGACGCGAGTGATTACCACTCAGTTGACTCCAACGGCACCTGTCCTATCATGCTCGATGTGGCCGGCCCCACGCTTCGTCTACCAGGCTTTAGTCCTCGCTATTATGACTCGGTTTGGGGCTACAGTGCCAAGGACGCTAAGAAACTGGAAGACTGCGCGTCGCTCCTCAGGTTCGCTCAAGTGCTGGAATGCCCTCTGCAGCTCAATCACGCGGATCTGGTATGGTTTAGGAAGGAAGGCTCAAGCTTGAAAACTGGCCGTTTTTACTTCGACCCGGACCTTTCGTATCGCAACGGCCCCGACGAGGGCAATGAGCCTCTCGACGGCGAGTTTCATATCCTTCCATTGATGCTGCCAAAGATTGTCCTTCTCCCAGCCCAATCAAAGACTTCCAAGTGTCCCGAGTTCGACCCATTCGCAGAGCTTCAGTTTCCCATCACGGGCGGCTGTAGTCCCTTCAAGATCGTGTCGCATGTACTTTGCACCCCGCCTCACTCATGGTATACCTTCATCCGCCGTTTTGATGATGGAGACGTGGCAAAGTGGTTTCCTACTGAACAAATGGTCTACATTTTCACCGTTATGACCAGCGAAGAGTGGTTGCGCGGCCACGTATACTGCGACATCGTAAGTACGGCGCGCGCTGGCCTCTGCTGATAAAAGGTTGTGGTGGCCCTCGACATTGCGCGCGATATTTATTTCAACACTGTGAAAGGGATTCAAGCGCCGACGATCCGCATTGTCGACTATCCAGTCTCTGAGCAAGAGGACGGAGTGTCGTCTCAGGCTTTTCTCGGCTTCGTCGCAAAGAGACTCGGAGACTATTCTAAAGGGTACACCGACAACCCAGCCGTACCCGTAGAGGTGATGATGTCCGGAATCGAGTTTATGACGCGGGAGGCATACGCGGCCACTCTGGCGCCTGGCGAATTCGAGGAAGAAGAAATGCATTGATGGTAAGCTTCATCATCACAGCCGCTAACCGCACTCAGTGTTAACCGCCACGGGCAGGCATGGTGGCCCATAGTACTCTCGATCAAACATGTTCATAGCACACTGTTCATACCAAACTGTTCACAGCACATTGTCCATAGCACACACTTGAGAGACCACTCTCCCGTTTCAGATTCGTTCTTTTCGTTCGACGTCAGCTTCACAGTCTTGTCGCCACACGCTTAGCTCCCAGCTCCCCATGGACACAATTGTGTAGTGCAGGTAGTCATTTGTAAATGAAGTAAAATGTGAGAAACAACCGTCGACGTGGGGCGCCTCAGTTTCAGTACTCCATAGTTGTCGAGGAATCAACACGCTGCTGAGCGTTGGGGTTCTGTCCGTGGTCCTTTATCGTGGCTTCTAATCCACCAAGGACACAAAACTGATGAGGTCTATCAGGGAAGGCTACAGTGTGGGTGAGTCAGTGAAGCAGCGTGTGGCTGCGGGCACCAGCGATGTCAAACCCGCTGGACACCAGTTGTACATGTTAGGCATTGAACATGAATGTGATTTGACAGTCAACAATCAAGCTGGCTGCACGTGCGAGTAGGTCGTCTGACCAAGTGTCGAGCGTGCCACAGAATGGGATCAGCGTGCGAGGCCATCCAAGTCAGCGAGCGCCGTGAGAGGTTGAGTGGGGGTTGTATTATGAAGGCAATGCTGGATGGACCTTAGGAGGCTTGACGTAATCCCCGTACGGGCTAATCACATGCTGACTACTCTCTGCTGTATACTGTCATCTACTTAAGCGGCAGCGTCGATCTGGTCGAGCAGCGTCTTCGAGTCGCCCTCGTCGGCCTCCTTGAGGGCCTTCTTGAGTGCGGCGACATACTTGTTCTTGGCGTCGTCCTGGTTCATGCCCTTGTGCGAGAGCCAGGCGTCGTGCTCTTTGGCGGCCTGCTTGTCCTTGGGCTCGTTCTCCTTGCAGTCTCCCTCGGTGGCCTGCTTCCAAAGGCCCTCGAGCTGACGGGTGTTAGTCTTCCGAATGCGGGGATAGGAGAAGAGAGAACTAGTATGATGAGGTGTCGGGCGACGATAGGAGTGTAGAGAGCAGATTTCAAGGGAGGAAACAGGTAAACTAGCGATGAGGGACGACGGCGGCGTGTCACGAACAGCCCTACCAAAGTAATGTTTTACGATCACCTTGACAAGCCACTGTTAAGTCGCTTCAACCCCTGGGTTAAAGATTCCCCGTGGCACCTTTCCGCACAGTCGCTCTTCCAGATCACCACCGTGGATATTGGACTCGGCACTCACCTCAAGCTTCTGCGCCTTTGTGAGCTGGAACTTGCCCGACGGCGGCAGCGTCTTGACAATCGCGACGGACTCTTCGAAGATGGCGTTGAGGTTGGTCATTGTGGATAGGTGGTGGTGGATGCGCAGAAGTGTATGTGAGCGTAAGAGTGATAATGGATAAACTTTGGGACTACTTGGACCTTTTTATATCGTGATTTCTGTGGAGCAGGTTAGTGCTCGGTGCCACGGATCATCGCCACGGCTCACGGGGAAGGATGTCAACGGGAAGAGGGATCGAGCGACATAGCCGTCTCTGCTGTCATGCAAACGGGCTGGCGTTGACGTCATTTTTCTCCCATGCCCGATGTTTGCCTGCCTAGATGAGCTTTTTGACGCGTGTTGCGGCAACCTTAATAACGATGGCTTTACACCTTGTGCACCACGGACTGGTGATGACGATGACGCGCAGCAATGTAAATGGACAATGTGGTCCGCTCGCTTCCCGAACATTCGTTAGTCATTGCACCGCGCGTTCCAGGCAAAGCTGCAGAGCAAACTTTGTTTTCTGGTTAGTCATTGCACCGCGCGTTCCAGGCAAAGCTGCAGAGCAAACTTTGTTTTCTGGTCGTGTAAGAAGTAAATGTTAGCTTGTAAGAGAGCACAGTCGCACTAGACAGGTAGCTACTTTTGCCTCGGCAGACTGGCAGGCGGGCTGCCAAGCCAGGCTGGAGCCAACGGACTTGCCCCGTTCTCCGAAGTTTTCATACCCGTTAGCTACATTCCCACGGTTGAGTATAGAGAGTTTCTTCCACGTGCGGAACCACGTGAGTGTGTGGACTACTGTATCGACTAAATTAGCCCCCGTTCAGCGTTCATGCAGCATCTTGGACTTTGGTATTATGGGCCGGCTGGCAACAACATTCTCACTCCAGTTGGCCAGTTACTCACTACTCACTTCACCCACTCACTACTTTTGTACTCCGTCCGTCCGACCTTACTCGAATACACATACTTCAAGGATGGGCCGTATGGCAGAGATGCAGCGCAAGCTGCTCGAGGTGAGTTGCAATCGTCGGATGCGGTACAGGGGAAACATTCACTGACTCGTGCTCCTCGTGCTTTTAACTAATGTTCGACAATCGCGTCATTTTGCTATACACTCTACTCTTGCCCTCACCAACAGCAAATGATGGGCCCGGAAGCGATGGGATTCAACCCTCCCAACCTCGACTGGTGGAACGAGAAGGTGTGCAGGGATTATCTCTTCGGCACCTGTCTGCACGACACATTCAGTAACACCGTGAGTTTGTTTGGTGGCAAGGAGATACTTCCCCAGGGAGTAAACTCTTTGAGACTGACCTCCACTCCGTTCTTCCTACTGACTTGGCACAGAAGATGGACCTGGGCGCGTGCCCCAAGACCCACTCGGACCGCATTCTCAAGCAGTTCAAGGAGGCTGAGGCTGCCGTTCCCCAGGATCCCCGGATCAACATTTTCCGCCAAGAGCACGAGAACACCATTTACCACTTTGTTGACGAGTGCGACCGTCGTATTCGTGCCTCCCAGCGAAAGCTGGAGAAAACCCCGGAGGAGAACCGCAAGACCGTTGACTTGGTGAGTAGAGGGTCGAGGAACAAGTCTCGGGAACTTTTGTCCAGCAGATCTGGATGACTAACATCTTTAGATGAAGGAAATCGGCGAGATTGAGCTTTCAATCCAGGGTGGAACCGAGGAGATCGAGGCGCTTGGAGAGGCAGGCAAGGTCGAGGAGTCGATGGAGAAGCTCGCGGCTGTCGAGGCCCTCAAGCAGCTCAAGGTGGACAAGGAGCGCGAGCTGCAGAATCTCAACGAGAACGCCGGTGCATCAGGACACCAAAAGCTTCGTGTGTGTGAGATCTGTGGTGCCATGCTCTCGGTGCTCGACTCGGACAAGCGTCTCGCCGACCACTTTGGCGGAAAGATGCACCTGGGTTTCCACGAGCTGCGCAAGCTCATGACCGCCTGGGCCGAGGCAAGGATGCGTGGACCGCCTCCCTCCACCCACTCTCACTCGCACGCCCATATGGCTCCGACTGGTGCGCCGCCAGCGTATGCTCCGCCTCCGCCCGCCGGCAGCCGGCCCCCTGTCCCCGCCTTCCCGTCAGATGGTAAGCGTGAGGCAGGGGAGCTCGTTGAGGGTCCCTCAGCATCTGCACCGCGCGACAGCCGCGATGATCGCGGGTCCAGCTACCGCTCATCCGACCGCGGAGGCAGCCGGTACGATGACCGAGACCGTGGAGGCAGCCGATATGACGACCGCGATCGCGCTGGTGGCGACAGGTACGGTGACCGCGAAAGGAGTCGGTACGATGACCGGGACCGCCGGGACCGCAACGAGTGAGTAACGCTCGATAGGGCTCATCGCGCATCGCACTAACTTGTGACAGCGATGACAGGAGACGCGATCGATCGCGCTCGCCCTCTAAGCGCCGCGTGGTGTAACGTGCCCGGGTACGATTTCCGTTCATCCCCGTGCGGATGGTCTGGCATGCGGTAGGAAATATATACGTCAAACTGCAGTGGAGTGGGAGCATGTATTGTCGCAGTGTAGTGGACCATGGAGACCAGTGGCAATAGATGAGAGAGAAGCTTAGTCGAGGACAGTCAGGCAGCAGTCGAGAGACGTGGAACCAAGCGATACATTCTGACAAACCTGTTCTTATTTCTACTTCTTTCGATAACACCAAATGCCGGGCTTAACTAGAGCACGAGCATTGGAACCCGAGCATGGCCTTAGGCCCAAGTCCACACAGCCGCGCCTGCTCCGCAACTTCGGGGTCGGCACAGGCGTCGGGTGCCACTTGCCCGTCCGTGCCCTCGCCATACGCATCGAAGGGATTGGTAGACATCTGATATGTAGTCAGCTACACATTCAATCGATTCACTCACATGAAGCACACGGGCCAGCACTTCCCGGGCACCAGGAACATCACCCTCTTTGATTGCAGCCTCCATGCGCCCGATCGTGTCCTCGAGTACCCACTGGCGAAGGACGAAGCGGGGATTGGCTTGAATCATCGCCTCCTTCCTGTTGCTATTCTCTTCACTCGTGACGCGCGTAGCGTACACCTTCAGCCAGGCTGCAATGGCCTCACGTGCACGAGAGACGCTGTCACCCGGCAGGTCGGTGACCGCGTCAACCCAGCGCTGGGCATAGGCTGTAAGGTAGGTCGTGTCGTCGGCGCGCTCCGCATCGAAGAAAGAAAGCTGCCGCAGCGATGTTCCTACGTCACCGGAATGCGCGTTGAGCAGTGACAGATGGTCGCGCACAATGTCGCGGTCGTCAGTGTCACGATAGGTCTTCAGACCAAAGCGCTTGTGGTTAGCCCTTATCCAGTCTCGTTGCGCGTACCTTTGCCCACGCATCGCGCTCCACTTGCTCCATGACGGATGTATACACTTCGTTCCAGTTCTTGATGTACTCGAGACCCGCTTCGTCCCATGCACGCACGTCGTCGGTGGTGGCAGCTGCGCCCCACCCCTCATCTGGGGCGGCGCCGTGCTTGGCTTCGTACCCGAGAACTGGAAGCAAGGCGCTGGCTAGCGAGTCAAGAGCAAACAGAACCCGTGAAGGCTGGTTCTTGTAGCTGTACAGTCCACCTGGATCGGAGTGGTCTGGCTATGTCAGCACATGGGTACAGAGACGACAGGCGACGTACTGCAGATGTGGGTCGGGTCCCAGACGTCCATGAATGCGTATGGACCATAGTCGATAGTGAGACCCAGGACCGAGATGTTGTCGGTGTTCTGTCGTTAGCAGGCACATACGACACTAAACTCACCAGGACACCATGCATGAACCCGTACACCTGCCAGAGCGCAGTAGTTTTGGCGTTACGACGTACCACCTCAAGGAACCACTCCTTGATGCTGTTGTCCTTCATGCCCATAATGTTGTCTTTAACCCACAGCGTTAGGTCCCGCAACCCTTCGAGATTCCCCTGCCCGCCAAGCGCGTCGTTGGGGTCATTCTCGTCCCCCTCATTCTGCCAGTTGCCGCCGAGGAACAGTGTGCGGGTGTTCTTGCCCGCATCACCGGGATTCATAGCCTCGAAATGCCCAATGCGGATGAAGCTTGGTGCGGTGCGGGCCACAAGTGACGAAGGCTCAGGTCCCTGCTCGCGGAAAACGACCACCGGCGACGTTAAAATCGCGAGTGAGCGCGTGGTCGGGATTCCCAGCGCCGCGATTGCTATCCAATGTTAGCGATGAACACAGGCATATCGACTTGTAGCTCCAAGACTCACCCTCACAGCCCAGGTATTCACGTACGCCCGAACGCAGCACCGCCAGCCCGTCCGCCTGACGAGAAAAAGGCGTCCGTCCGGCGCCCTTGACCTGAATCTCACACCGACCAGCGTTGCTCTCCGTCTCAATCACGCTAATCGCACGACCATCTCCGAGCTGGCCTGCCCAGACACCAAACTGGTGGCCACAGTACCGCGTGCTCCACGGCCCATACGTGTCGTTGCTCAGCACTTTACGGCCAGAGAGAATGTCCGCCAGCGCGGCCGCGTCGCTGCCCGAATCCAGGTCATCGCCAACGGACAGATGGGGGAGCACTGCCTTACGGGCGTCCTCAGAAATACCGAGAATAACGGGCTCAAGCTTACCTCTGTGTGAGCTCGAGGTCACACGGAGGCCATTTGCTTCGGTTTGTTCCACATCGACTGGGTCCCATCGGCGCAGTACGTCCTCGGCGCTAATACCCTGCCCCTCAACGGCGCCGAGGGCAATCGCTTCTTCTTTGGTGATGCGCAACGGCCATTCAGTCCACAGCGGAAGCGTGCGCGCCCACACGCCCCGCGAGGCTGTAGGGAATGTCGTGTTCCGGCGCTGTGCGCTCGGTTCAGAGTCCAGCGGTAGCCGTGTAAGAGCCGCCTGCAGCGTTTGCTTGGCCAGGGGCAGCTGGTGTATGGGCAACTTGGCGAGGGATTTGGAGCTGGTCGTCATGGCGCGTGTGTGAGTTGGGTTCAGAACAGCACGGAGCATGAGATGGGCAGTAGAGCGTTGATTGCTGGTTCTGGGTATGAATGAGGGGATGAGTGGCGAGATGAGTAAGTAACCGGAAGGGCAACATTCCGAGATTCGGCCTCCACCCGTAGTACCGTACGAACAGTACCGTAGAACGCTCCAAGCCCTATGAGTCATCGGAGCGTGTTGATCACGTGGGATATTTTCCCACGGTGCTCGTGCCATTATACGATGTCATCTTCCAAGCGTTTTATTTTTTTCGAGAGCAACGACGTGTTATCAGATTAACTGCGTTGTCCAACTTTTTGTTATTGAATTGCTGTTTCTCGTCTTCCACCTTCACACTCTCACTAAAACATCATCAAAATGAGCGTCACTGTCACTCCTGAGCAGCTCGCTGCGCTCCGTGCCACCCTTCTCAACTCATCGGGATCGACCCCGCTTCACGAGCGCTTCCGTGCACTCTTCATGCTCAAGGCCGTCGGTGGCGACGAGGTCATCGCGATCGTTGGCGAGGGTGAGTGCGGAGAATGCCCGGAGAATGCCCGCTGCAGCGTCCGTTTCATCTTTCTAGTAGCTCTTTTCTTTTGAGTTACAGCCACGGCGATGAGCTTCTCTGTCCATCTTACAATCCTGTAGCGCTGACTCTCAGGCCTCAAGGACGACTCTGCTCTTCTCAAGCATGAGCTTGCCTACGTTCTCGGCCAGCTCAAATCGCTGACGGCGGTGCCCATTCTTGAGAATGTCCTCATCAACCCCGAGGGAAAGCACTGCGCCATGGTGCGCCACGAGGCAGCCGAGGCGCTGGGTGCCATTTCGTCGCTGGACTCACTCCCCGTGCTCCGCAAGTACCTCGACGACCCTGCTCGTGAGGTCCGTGAGACATGCGAGATCGCCGCCGACAAGATCGTGTATGACCACTCCGAGGAGGGCAAGGCTCGCAAGCCCAAGTGAGTGCAGCTACCTGCTATTCGCATGTTTGGGTACACCTCGTCAAACGGGGGTAGCGCCCGAAATATGCTCCCCGGTGTATACCATTGCGCTCCATCGTTCCCCTCATCACTGCTAACGCCACCAGCCCCAACTTCCCCACCATCGACCCTGCCCCCGCATCGCAGCGCGAGCCTGTGCCCGAACTTCGCAAGGCGCTGTTGAACACCAAGCTCCCTCTCTTCGAGCGCTACCGCGCCATGTTTGCCCTTCGCGACTACGGAGCCAGTGAACGTGACGCCGTGCGTGCTCTGGCTGAGGGCTTTGACGACTCTTCTGCGCTCTTCCGTCACGAGATTGCCTACATCTTTGGGCAGCTGAGCTCTCCTCACAGTATCCCCTCTCTTCTTCGCGTCCTCCGCGACTCGAAGGAGGAGGAAATGGTACGTCACGAGGCGGCGGAGGCTCTTGGCGGCATTGCTTCCGACGGTGCCGATGGCGACATTCACCCCGACGACGAAAAGCTGCCTGAGGGTGGTGTTCTCGCTATCCTGCGCGAGTGGGCTGTCAAGGCCGAGGCACCTGAGGTTGTGCGCGAGAGTTGCCAGGTGGCCATCGACATGTGGGAGTACGAGAACTCGACCGACCAGTTCAACCCCCTTGACTCGCTCTCCGCAGACAAAGCCTACACTACGGGCATGGAGCGCTCGGCCCACGCTGCCGTTGCCGCGGGTATCTCTATCTAATGCCCTTTACCTAGAGCCAGCGATCTTCAAGTCGTTGGCAGTTACGACCCGTATTCACACGTACGTCGGCAGCGCTCGTCGCGTCCCCGGCGTTAGTCCTCTCCTTATGATAGCCTTAGAGTGTACTGTCATGCATTGTACTTTCTGTCGCTCTGCGTGCTTATTTTAGCTCTAGCTCTACTGATTTATTCCTACCCCGCCAAGGAAGAAATTTCGGTGGAAAGATCCGTCAGGCGCTTCTCCTTGAGGGCGCCTGCCCGCGAGGAAACAAGGTGCTTGGCACGTTGCACATCACCCACGGCGAGCCCGCCCTTTGCAGGAGACACCAGCTGGCCCGTTAGTACCTTACTCTTGACGATTGTAGACTACTATACGCACAAGGTTTCCCAGTGCAACGGCCGCTCGGTAAATGGTTTCGCTGTCAGACTGCTCGCCTTCAAGAATCTATTATCAGCTTCGCCATTTCGTTTGCCTAGCTCACGTGGATGGTAAGACCAAGAAGGGGACCACCGAGGTTGCTGGGAAGAGAGCCATTCGTGGCAAGGATAGAGTAGCTGGACAGTTAGGCAAGTCCATCGGTCATCACTTACTTGAGAGCAATTGTAGCAAGCGCTTGCTTTGCGGTTCCGACCTCAGCCCATTTGCGTCCTTTGACCAGCTCGATCAAAAGTCCCTGCTCCGCGGCGGTGACCATGGTGGCCCGGCCGCTGACAGTATTAAACAAGTTCGCCAGAGCGCGCAACGCCAGCATTTGGCCAGTTGCGCGCATCTTGGCAGCGCTCCAAGGCGCACCCCAACCGGCCACCCGAAGGAGTTCTTGGGGTGTTGAGGCGTAACCACCTAGCGCGGCTGAGTTGAGAGCAAGAGCGCGAAGAAGATCGACAACTGGGAGGTCAGAGCTGAAACAGATGGAGTAGCCTACGCGGGAAACGGTGGTCCTCATCCCACTGAAGTATAAAAGCGAAGAGTTGTGCGGCGTCGTAGTTCTCGGATGAAGATGGCTTATCCAGCGATGCGATTCGGAACGCCTCGGCGAGAGTTGCAGACGTGGCCTCATCAATGGTGAACCCCGGCTGCTATTAGCGCTACGTCAAGATCCACGACCCACCTCCGCTTTAAACTGGTCAATCTTGCCCTGTGCAGCCTTGGCGTTGAAGTTCTTAAACAGCAAAAAGGTCTTCACGGGGAGAATGCGGGAAGTTGCCGCAGGCTGCGTCGAGTAGGCACCGCCACCTAATGTCAGTGTTACACTTGCTGTTGTAGCCTACCAGTGAAGGGGTCGCCGGAGTAACCCCCACCCGTCTGGACACCCCCTCCAGTGTATCGCGAGCCACCGGTGAGAGGGTCACCACCACTCGAGGTGTTGCCTGTCTGTACACCGCCGCCAGTGTATCGCGAGCCGCCAGTGAACGGGTCAACAAAGTCGGAGCCACCTCCCACACCCAGCTGAACGCCGCCAGTGTTCTTCTGGATAAAGTCGACAACCTGTTCGGCGTAGCCATTAGGAAGCTCATTCCGATCAAGGAAGCGCTGGGCAGCAACCCAAGGGTTTTCTTATAAGTCAGTTCGGGCGATTCTGGATACCAACCTGTCACATTGTAAGGAAGTTTCAGCGGAGGCATGCCCTCGGAGACGTCCACGTCGAAAACATGGTCATACTCCTTGCCCTCGTAAAGCTGCTTGCGTCCGGACCCAATGGCATCGACGACCTGGCCAACCTGCTGCCAGGTAGATGAACCTGCCTGCCACTGATAGGCCTCCACGTTGTCGTTGTTCTTGATCATTATGACCTCGCCATCCTTCTTGCCTGCGGACATTAGTATTGACTCTGCAAGTACACTTGTTGCCGTACGCACCTTGACGACCCAAGGCCTCCATGCCGGGAAGATCAGACCGCTTAACGTCCCCAACCTGGCTCCTAGCGGGTCAGTTATTTAGTCGTTTAAAAGTTTCCTTACTTGTCTAGCTTGCGCTGGCTGACTTCCTGGTCCCACACAGCAAGATCTTCAGGTGAAGCAACAAGGTCCTTTGACTGGGTGAAGAAGCGAATGTTGGTGTCCGCTGACGCGGAGGCGATGTAATGAGTAGAACCGTCACCGGTCGGGATAACGGCGGATGACCAGAGCGACATTGACGGGTGAGCAATTGTCTGCACCAGCTCGGTGTCTGATCGTCAGCATTGGAGACGTGAAATTGGGCTCACCAGACCAGACACGAAGGGTGCCATCTTCACCGGAGCTCACTGCTCCCGATCCGTCCAGCAGGGCGGAGACCGAGTAGACAAAGGATGTGTGCCCAGAGTGCGAATGGACGGGTGAAGGGCGGTCATAGGAGTAAATGTTGACCAGGCTGTCGTTACCGCAGCTCCAGAAACCGCTGCCATCTGGACGAAGCGCAAGCCCACGGACACAATCACTGTGCCCAGTGTATGTCTGAAGTGGGGTGCTAGTACCATTGGCCGTATCGATGGCATGGAGCGTGATTGTCTTGTCCGCAGACGCTGGATGTTAGCGGCACCAACCGCGCCAAAGCTCACCTGTCAAAACGCGATCCTCGCCAACAAACTTGACAGCCCAGACAGCCTGAGAATGAGTCTTGATCTCGACTGCCTTCTTAAAGTCCTTCCAAATGAGGACAGTCTTATCCCAACTTCCCGTGGCGATGAGACCGCCAGGGCTTGCATCAATGCTGCAAATGTTCTGGCGGTGCTCAATAAGAGTGTGATGCGCCAGCTGAGTGGGTACGTCGACGGAAGAGGAGGAGTCCGCGGTGATGTCGGGAGGGAGAACATATGATGAAAGCATGCCCGAGGACGATCCGACAACGAGGAAGGCTGAAACGAGCCGTCAACACCAGGAATGGCAAAGAGCTGGTCTGGTCATCTCACTCTCGCAAACTCACATTGACCATCATAGTGAACAGCGGTGGCGCAGCTCACATATCTCCTTTCAAGCTCCTCTACACGTAGCTTGGCAGCCCATTCCTTTCCTGTCGAGGACGGACCCCAAACAATGGCAGAGCCGTCTCGCGACGCGGACACGAGCAAGGGAGTTTTGGCGTTGGGTACCGAAAGGTTACGAACATCAGCCGAGTGGCCGTGAAGCGTAAAGGCCAGCTGATAAGGGTTTGTCATTGCGTTCGAAGATGAACGAAATGGAACGATTGAAAAGAGTGTTGAATGAAGATGAAGATGACAATGGATCAATGATCAATGGAAACGAGCGAGGCTGATCAAGCGCACAGTAAGCTTGTACGTATCATATGTACGGACACCGCCGGCACCAGCCAGGCCAGCTGGCCAGGCTCGCAACTGCAATTGGCGCCGCGCGTCACAACAAGCCGCCACGTGGGTATTTGTGGAGTCCCCACAGTCACAGTGATCACCACCACTGATATTACTATATTACCAACTACGTAATCGAGGCCCTCGAGGTCCTCCCAAGGTCCAGACTATCTCATGTTCAATCCGCTGTCCTTGCCATCCATCCCGTTGCGTCTGCGCTTCATGCTTTGACATTGCTCTCCTCACCATCAACTCTGTTGAGCAAGAGACCAAGCACCGCGATCTGCTTTCAAACCTGACTCTTGCCACACATACTACCTCTTGCTCCGCGACGATCGCGCAACTCACGACATGCCAGAGCTATTGGCACCTTCAATCATCGCCAAGGGTGAGCGAACCATCCCATCCTCGACCACGTAGCTCGCGAGGAGAGTGAAAGCATGCAGTTGCTGACAGTCTTAGCTGGCCCGTTGATCCTTGAGACCTTTCTCAAGCACTACTTGGATCCGCGGAGGTACAAGGAAGAAAAGAAAGCGCCCGATGCTCGAGTGGACTTCATGTATGACGAGGGTGAGCAGTATTGCGTCGATACCTGTCGACTGCTTTGACTAACACTTCCAGCTTTCAGTGTCGTGAAGGTTGGTGTAATTTGCTCGCGGTTGATTTTCGAACACTGACAGGCCCCTAGACTTTCCTCGCCACGTCTTCAAAGTGGGTGAACGATATCTGGATGACACAGACTCTTGGACTAACAGTTGTAGCCACACAGCGAATGCCCTGCAAAAGTTTGGCATGACGAGAACCCCAGCTCCGCCCTGGGTTGCTGTGCATCGCCTTCATGTACCCCACCCAACACTTGCTGATGCTGCCGAATATCTTGTTACGGCTCTGGGCGGTGAGGAGATGGCCTACAAGGTAGCCGGTGGGATCAAGTGGTGGCAAGTCCGTGCAGGACCTGGCGTGGAGTCTGAGTGGATCTGCATGAAGAAGGAATACAAGCAGTATGTTCATGAAGAGAAGCAGTGGAGTAAGGAGGAGGCACTTCATGGTCAACACGACATTGAAGACGCTGGGTGTAAGTACCTTCACGGCCCTGGGTATGGAGCTGATCGAAAGTCCTGCCTGAGATGGATCGCATGCGGTGTATGCTATACAGTGAGTCTGTGCAAAGAATCTCGCTGACCACGTAGTTCATGGGGGAGCGTGAGTTGCCACGGTTGGTCCAATGTTGAACTCTTTCAGATACTATTGGGGATCAATCAATACCCACCGGTATGCCATTTGGCGATTCGCACGAAAGATGGGCGGCCGCGCCTTTGCTGTCAACTATCGAAGTGGGTCGTTGTTAACCGCAACTGCTGATAGTCTACAGAGGCGCCCCAATATCCATTCCCCTGCGCTATCCAGGACTGTCTCGCAGCGTGGCTTTACCTGGTAAACCCTCCTCCTGGGGCACCCCATCGCCCAGTGAACCCCAAGAACATCATCATTGCTGGCGACTCGGCTGGCGGCGGTCTTGTGTGGGCTCTGTTACAGATTCTTCGTGATACGCCTGGGCTGGACCTTCCTGCGGGCGCGGTCCTTATCAGTCCTGTAAGAAGCGTGATCCAGGACGCTTACTGACACTTCCCTCAGTGGTCTGATCTCACCCACAGTTTCCCAAGCATTTTGCAGAACACAAAGACAGTGAGAAGACCTCCTGGGCGACACTGACCCTTGCAGGACGTAATCCCTCCATACGGCTTTCTTCACGTAAGAGCGTTGCCCGCTTCCTAGCGCAATACACGAGCTGATCAACAGAAACCCTCGTCCTTGTGGCCCCCACCTCGACCCGACCTTACAGAACATATGCAGTCAACGATCGCCAGCAAAGTCAAAGGAGCAGTGAAGAGTCATTATCATCGACACGGCGAACGCCAGCCAGACTCACCCGCACTGGGCGCCGCTGCGCCACAGCCGCTGAAGCGATCACCTTCTCAACAGTCCATCCACACTTCAGATCTCGAGGCAGCCGGGAAGTTGAAGGAGCTACTTAAGAGGAAGAAAGAACAGGGTGAACAGCTCGAGGACCCGGCATTCGCAAACCCCGGCGAATCATTCGCCCATCTTTCAGACAGCAGAGCGAACCCGGAGAGTCGTGCGGCATCCACACTTTCCCAGTGTACAGACCCGCTCCGGCTCACCGTCCTTGGAAAGCGACTCGCCATCGACAATCAGATTCAGCTGTACGCTACCAATGCGCAGCTTTGCCACCCCTACGTGTCCCCGATTCTGGGATACCTCGGCGGTCTTCCACCGTTGTATATCTTGGCTGGGGACAAGGAAGTCCTCCGTGACGAGATTCTCTACTGGTGAGTGTGGTATCTAATATTAGAAGATGCGTAAATACTAACCGCGTCACAGTGCCCACAAGGCAGCGCATCCGGATGAACATCCCCTGCGAGAGGACGTCAAGCAACTGCTCCCATCTCTCCAAGGTATCGAACGGAAACATGGTCCAACCAATGTCCACCTACAGGTCTACGATGGTAAGTTGGCCATTGTAACGACAAGAGCTGACCACAGGTGTGGGACATGACCTTCCTCTCTTTGCTATGACGACTCCTTCGCGGGGTTCCTTCCGTGCGATTGCCTCGTTCTGCCGCTACGTGACACCCGTGGCACCCAACCCCTCATCGCACGGCTCGATGGCGCAGAATCCTCGCGCAACAGCCACTCCCCATCTCTCATCTACTCTAGGAACGGATTCGGGTATTGCAACTCCCACGAGGGTTGGCGTGAACACGCCGCCAGGTCAGCCGCAGTTTACGAGCTCCCCACTCGTTGCTTCACCCGCCCTCTCGCGTACGACTACCGATTCCAAACTGCCTTTGCCCGCCATGGAGTTACAGCACGAGCAACAGGAAGGTGCATCTGCTGACCCAAACGGGTTGAGTCAGAGGTTGGAGAACCTTCAAGTCAATGACGAGAAGACCTCTCTTCCCGCTCCGGCGACTAGCACTAGCAAGCGTAACTCGTTTGCTTCTCTGCTTGGACGACTCCCAAAATCCAACACAACATCCCAGCTCTCCTCGAAGCGACACTCAAAGTCGGCTCCGTCGGGCGACGACTCGGGTGCAAGCTTTGACAAGGCCCCTGAAAGCAAAGCACTTCCTGGTACAGCAGGTCACATGAGCGTTTACGCTGGCGAAAACGTGAGCTACATCTCCTTGCTATCCTCGCTAACACCTCAGCCCTTCCACGATGGCCACATGATTCGCGAGCGCGTCGATATTCGAGGCACACTGCGGCCTCTGGAAGCCGAAGATCAGCTAGGCGCAATGACCATGCCGGCGAAATATGTTGGCGTGATAAAGGAAGGACCCGCTCTGCGGTTTGTGGAAGGGCAGTCAAAGTGGGACCACAAGTTTAAGCGTTCCGCAGCACGGGTTGAACGCCACCGAAAGAAGAACCTCAAAAAGTCAAAGGAGCATGACTCGAAGCAGATCCTGGAACGCTGGGAACGCGTTGCTGTGGGAAGGGAGAGTAGACTGCAGAGCGAGTTCTCTCTTCGCACGCCGGCAGGTGAACGCATAGCTGCTAGTGACTCTGCCACTGGTAGCGCCACAAGGACCGCCGCTGGAAAGGCAACACGGCCTCGGGCCAGCAGAATGATCTCAAACGAGAGCACCAACACGGCCACGACTAATTCAGCTCCGGAGACCGATTCGGACACGGACTCGGACTCTGCCGCGCCGTCACCTGACGCAAACTTTGACTTCGGGCCAACGTGGGCTTGGCAATGGGCTCTGGACGACGAGGCACCACCACCCACCGCAATCGTTAGCCGGCGCGATCTGGTGAGTTTTATGACCAGCTCATTGGTACTAACTTAACAGCCCGAGGGCCGCAACCTTGCACTCATGGCCGATGGGCTTGAGAGTTGTAGTAATGGACCCGACTCGGTCGCCAACTCGTCTTCGCTAAGCCTTTGGGTCTTGTTCGCAACCTTCTTCAGCTCATCAGGCGAGTCCGACAAGACGACCCACACCCTGCGCGAGGCCAAACAGCTGCGAGAAGAAGAAAAGAGGCAGAAACGAGTGGCAAAGCAGCGCGCCCAAACTATGGTGTTTGAAATAGACAGCGCGCAGCCTGGGGAGGTGACTACGAGTGGGGATGGGGACAACGAACCAAGCACGAGTTCGAAGAAGCCCAGCAAGTTTGGTCGTCTGTTCGGCAAAGGCGCATAGTAGATCAGTTGCCGGCCAGCACCTCTGCCTGGCTGGGCTTGCTGGCAATGGTGCAGGTAAAACGAAGAATCTATACAGTGAATGGTATGATATGGATAGCGTATGACTATGTGTGGTGTTGTCGTCGCCGATCATCTACTTGCGTTTCTTGTCCCCTTCGCCCTCCTTGATATACTTCTTCGGCACCCCACGCGCGACCAGTGCCTCGGTGACGAGCTTGCACTGCGAGCCCTGCACAAGCACCTCTTTGAGATTGAGCTTTGGGCTTGCACCAGAGAGAGGCTGCACGGAAGCGGATCCTGCACAAAGGCGGCGGAGCTCTTCGGCAAAGTCATCCGTGTCGATACCAAAGCCTTCAAGACCCGCCACAAGAGTCACCTGTTTGCGACCCTGGCGCGTCTTGACAGACATGGTGATCGGGTTGAGCGCGCCCTTTCTGTAAAGTGTCAGCTATATGAGAAGCCGCAAAACGACTTACTTGACAACACCCTTAATGCTGACACTCCACGCGACATTGTTTCGCAGACGCCGGAGCACCTCGTCACGATTCATGCCCTCGCCCTGCGGCGCCCTGATGGCAGCAGAGAGCAGTTCGTCGACACGGACGGTGCGGTAGTCGCGTCCCACAAGGTTGTGTTTGGTGAGGTACGAATCAAGCGTCGGCTTGAGGAGGGCTGGCGAGCTGAGGTTGTTCTTGCTGTAAAGTTAGTTCGACATTGCTTCCACTACAATCCCAGCAACTGCTTACTCGATGCCACACGCTTCCCAGAAAGCGACCGCATTACCCAGCGGCTTCCAGAGCTCCTCAATGGCCATCTCGCGGCCACCCGACTTGGACGCCGCGGTACCTGGCTCCGCAGCGGCAGACTCGCGTGCAGCTTTACGGGCTGCCTTGGTGTCGTCCTCGGCGATCGTGAGGTACGGACGATGGCCCTGGACGAGAGGGTGCTCTGCGTCAAAGCTGCGCTGGTCAGCACCAGGAAATCAGCACGCAGCAGGCGCCGCCCTGTTAATCTTACCCAGTCACAACGACCTCGCCCTTGCTCTCCTTGATCTTGAGCACGCCTTCTTTGGACAGCTCCTTCATCCACTTTGCGAGCTTTTTCCATTCAGAGCGGTTGATGACGACGTCATCGCGACGTGCAAGAGGGATATAAGCCGGGCGGGAGGGCAGGACGTGGGCCGAGTAGAGCTGCGACGAAGGGATGGGGAAGGAGGGCGTGTTATTGCTGAGTGCCTGGAGCATGGCAGCTGAGAGGAGCGTCGACACCTCTGACGCCGAGAGTGGCGTTCCTTCGGCGACTGTGGGACCTTTGGCTGCAGAATCGCCAACATCTAGAGCGGCAACACTGTCCGTTACCTCCTGAACTGGAACCGGAGCCTCTGAGGCTGGAGGCGCCACGAGAGGCTTCCTAGGCGCAGGAAGCGGGAAGCTGTTAAGCTCCGGTTTGGTGCCCATCTCCCAGAGACTGGTGCGGTCAGCAAACCATTACGATCTAGCCGTGGCTCATATCCAACTCACTGATCATCAATGATACAGAGAATATCCGCAAACTTCCCCTCGTCGCGTTCGACGCCTTCGGCGCGGTGCCTCATCAGGCGCCCAAGAGCTTCCCTCAGGCCGCCGTGGGCGACAACACGCGCAACGCCAACATATGACACGCGCCCGTCGCCCTCAGTGTCCGCAACGAGCGCGACAAGCTCCCCTTCGCCGACGTCTGGCAGAAGGTATGGACGAGCCATATGCCTCACGGCGGGGAGGAAGAGAGGCGCGCCACTAAACAGCGGTGGAGGAAGGGGGTGGTGGATCTGCAGTACTGGGAGAAAGGGAGGGACGGGACCAGCGAGGACCGCGACTGTGGATTAGCGCAGTTCACCGTGAACACGCACGAGTGGGGACCATTTCCTTTGACCCGCGGCCAAATGTCATCCACAGAACGTCACCATCAGGGGAGAGGTAGAATGTCTGCACACATTAGCAAGCAGGTGAAGATGTTGTGTTCAGAGCTGCCATCACTAATGCAGCTGCTCAGCTGACATGGTTTACTTACTCCCTCAACGCCTCCGCTCGTCTCAAAGTTTGCACTCCGCACACCCTCGGGAATGAGCGCACGGCCGAGCTCCTTCTCCGCACTCGGTCCTGCTCCGGGAGCTTGACCGGAGCTGGCGCCTTCGGAGCTAGGCAAGCTTTCGCCCAGCGCGGGGAATGTCGACATGACCCCGTTCACGAGAGCACGCCGCGCAGACGAGCGCAGGGGCGTCGCATTTGATTGATGCGCGAGCGCCTTCTTGAACATGGTGTGTTTCTAAACCTCGATGATTGAAAGAGAGCGGAGGAGAGTGAAATATGGAACCAAAGACAAGGACGTCACCGATGATAGGTTCTGGAAATGTTGAATTATGCGCCATGTGGCAGTCAAGAGCCCCCCAGGCTGAAGTCATAATATCGACCCTAGCCACCTCGCAGGATCACCATGGTTCTGAGCTGACTCTTGAGGTTAACAAAGACGCTTCAGTTCCACGCAGGTGGACTTTATCACTTGGGGCTTGTGCCGGTCATGAGAGACTGAGGAGTTGTGAAGAATACAGGCCGCTACAGTCCTTCACGAGGCGACCTTGCCGTGTTGTTATGTTTCCAAGCTCACCCACTACTTCATACGGGTGGCGATTTCTTTGATAGAGCTGGAGCTCTAACCCGGGCGCAAAGAGTAAGTCAACTGCCGCCTGATCCCACTGCCCGATCAAGGCGCACACGGCTGGAGCATTTCTCCGTATTCCCCAGTCCCCACTCTGAGATTGGCAGGCCCTTCTTGCCGCAATCCCTTGAGGCTGACAGAGAGGCTGTGGGTGGGCTTGCGGTGTGTGCGGATGGCGTCCGGCTGGTGCACTGTGTCCCACAAGATCTTATTGAGCCCCGCTGCAGTCGGAGGTTCTGCTTCCGGTTTTGCTTGTTTTTTTTTTTTAGTTGAAGAACTGGAGACGCGATCGGTTGCGCCAGTGTCGGGGCTCATTCAGCTCATGTACGGGCCCCGAGACCGCCAGTAGAGTGTGATGGATGATTTGTTAACTCAGTCCCACTGCTTGCAACAGCGTTCCTGTTTCCTCGTGAGTGTGATCCTGAGGGAGATCGATCATGCACTGTAGGGTGTTACCGTTGACGCTGTGATCCCCGCCACGGGCTTGGACACCAGGCAGTGAGAAGTGCGAGTGCGTCTGTGAGAGGCGGTGGCTTACGGTAAGCGATCCATGCATGTCTCTGGTGCCCCAATGTGCCTTAGCCGAGCTTGGGGTGTAAACTGCTCTTGTTGTGTTGGGTCACTGTGTGTCTGTCCGAGTGTTTGATGCCTGTGTTGGCAGTATCAGCTTGTGCGAGTACCATTCGGTGTCGTCTTCGTCTTCAATTGCGCGACATTATGATGTATTTTGTTGAAGCAGCCGCACTGCTAGCCCTCCTGGGCAATGGTTTCGGCTACTCTTTGAAGTCACATTAGACCCGAGCTCTGGTACCCTTCCACGAGTGGCACACGTCGAGGAATGTGAAGGAAGGTAAGACGACATGCTCTGCCCTTTGCATCTGTGGCCTCTATGCTGTTGGCACTGGGTTCAACCGCCATTGCGTCGTTTTCATGACTAGTACATACAGAAGGGTATACGGCAGTGGCATGTCAGGACCAGAGATTACTCGACACCAAACGCCACAGACACAGACACACAAGGCGTGTGCGTACTTGCCAAGCAAACCCTCATTTGCGATGCGCAGCATCGGACAAACAATGGGCTGAGCTCGTCGAATCTCACTCTCAAGCACGCTCCACTGCTCTTTGGGGCGG
Source organism: Apiotrichum gracile (assembly GCA_001600335.1). NCBI lineage: Eukaryota > Fungi > Basidiomycota > Tremellomycetes > Trichosporonales > Trichosporonaceae > Apiotrichum > Apiotrichum gracile. The sequence goes on along the minus strand of BCJO01000003.1, from coordinate 3,424,670 downwards.
ATAGTCATGGCGTAGTTGGTGGAAAGGTGTAGATATAGCACCGGCACAGTGGGGACGAGTGTCGTAGATGTAGCAGAAGATCGTGGGTGTAGAAAGGGGCTGCAGTGCAGCGGTGGAGAGGGGATGGGAGGAACGAAGATTGAGAGGGCACAGAGAACACCATGAGAAGTCAGAAGTCCCCAGCTAGCCATGTTTAATGAGGTTTAAAGCAAATGGTAGAACTCGATACAGCCCGGAATATAAAGATGAGGAAGGAGATGAAGAGTATGATAGTAGCAGCAGTTGGTCACCAAAGGTCCAGCAGCCAGCATGACGAGATGTTACAGGCGTTGTTGTGGGGCGGGTGGTATGTTTAACCCATGGCGGCGAACGAGGCAATGTTGAACTCTCCCTTCTTCCTGGCCGCCTGTACACGTTCCATGTACGCCGAGTTGAGTCCGATCTCGGACTGGTTGACGTTGTCGCCCTCGTTGAACGCCGAGCCCATGTCGGTGTCGCCCGAGTCGGAGGGCTCACGAAGCTTGGGGGTGATCTTGTGCTGCACAAAGGCAGGGTTGATCTGGTGCGACTCGACATAGGTCTCCGTCTGGACGTGGATGGTAGCAGGGCCAAGGATGCGCGAGCGGGGGTTCATGGTGAATGTTCCAGGACGCTGCGCAAACGAGATGACGCCCTCATCAATGTCACGACGGAGGAAGTAGCGCGAGTTGAGCACGTAGAGCATGCCGACAACGTAGAGTTTGCCTTGCACCATCTCGAAGAAGACGGCAAAGTAGGTGTCACCTTGAATGGCAAAGTCGAGGAGAAGGGCCAAAGCGACCATGGTGGGGGGGAGCTGCGACTCGCACGCGATACGAATCAGGCGCTTCACAATTGTGTCCGTCTGCTCCCACTCGGACCGCTGGCGAAGAAGACCGTAGAGCACCACAACAGTGACAACGACATCGGCCACGAACGTGCCGGATATCCACATCCAGGCAAAGTTGTTGTAGCGCTGGTCAATCTCGTTCTTGGTCATGCCCGAGACGACGATTCCAATGGCGCCGATGAGCGACAAGGACAGGGGAAGAAGGACAAGGAGGAGAACCATCTTGACTCGTCCTGCAATCTTGTATGCTCGCTCTGCGTAAAAGCACTGGGAGGATCAGCACAACTCCGGTGGCACGCGCTTTTACTCACCTGCACAACAATGACCATCCCCGCGTCCATCAGCGGGTACCACGACAACCATCGGTTGTCGTTCCAGGTGACCCAGCGACCATAGTTGAAACCAAAGAGATGCATGACCCAGCAGACGGATAGAATCCAAACGCCTAGGCCCATGAAGGCGGCATAGAGCTGAGGAGTGAGCGAGATTCATTTTGGAGAGAGGTCGTGTCGGAAAAAGGAGAAAGGTGGCGGACCGACCCAGGGGTAGAACCGTGCACCTGGCTGCAGGCTCGGCATGGCCCCACCTCCTCCCCTCTCTTACGTTGAAGGCAAGACTCACACAAGCCAGCTGTATGTATTGCGGCTCGTCTTTCCGCGAGTGGGAAAACCAGTTGAGCATCTGCGACGACATGATGCCGAGGAATACAGAGTCGATAATTACACTGCAGATTGGTTTTAGCTGTGGCCATCTCGGTATTCACTAGTTCTTACTCACCCCATGAGAACTGGTGTAACAATGAGTCCTGGTGCCTGGCCACGGAGGGTTGCTGCCATTGCTGCCTGCTCGGCTGCTGACATTGTGACGGGTGGAATCCACGGCATGTTGAGAAGTTTATTGAGGGCTGGAAGAGAAGAATAGGCAGATGAGTGGCAAGGTTGGGAGAGAGATAGAGGGAGAGAGAGATAGAGTAAAGAATGAGCGTCGGGGGAAAGCTGGCCACTGGCGAGCTCTGATCGGGAGAGGGGAGGGGGAGAGGTGGGGAGAGGGGAGGCGGAGTGAGGGAGGTGGCGGCAGCGATGTCAGGCGGAGAGTGAGATCGGAAGCCAACCGTTTGTGTCGAGTCTCGTAATGGCGAGTGGCGCCGAAAACGGAGACTGCAAAGTGTCGAAGCTGCGCACACAAGTAGCGAGAAACGTCCAAGTGCGACGTCGAAGCAACGACTAGGTCGAATTGACAGTACGGGGAGGAGATGAAACTGTGTTCGAGAAGAGATGTACGATTGCAAGAACCGATGATATCTATCGGATGGTTGGAGCGATGAGATTGCGATTGACCGAAGAGCACTATGCAGGAGCGAGTCTGCTCAAAGGGTGTGAGATCGGAGTAACAGGGAGCTCTGCTTCTTGTGTGCTTGTTCGGGAGGCCAGGACTCGAGGGGGTTGTTCACGGCTGGAAGGGGGATTAACGCCAAGGGCGAAGAGAGCAGAAAAGTCGACCAGAAGAGATGGAAGCCGGGATTGAGGCGGGGGAGCACAGTCCAACTTGTCAAGAGATATAAAGGAACAGTGCGCGCTTTGCAGTTGTGCGTCGAGACAAAGGGTCGAAGAGATGCGTTTCCTGTCGAGCACATTGTACTGACAACGGACCGCTCTTGCTTGCTCTTTAGAAGATTTGACGAACAGACCATGCTGGGTGGTTGTCGTTTCCTGACGCACTGACACTCTCTTTGTTTCTCTTTTCTCGGATTGGAACTGAGTGAAAGGGTTAGAGAGGCGTTGTCAGTCTTGGTGGCGTTGGTCGACGGACAACCTCTTGTTCGTGTTGACGCTGGTGGGGAGACATCGCGCAGGATTATTTGAACAGACACGGCGTCTCGTGCCGAGTGACATGTTCTGGTCTGCATCTCCCATTCCTCCCTCTGTTAGGGTCAAATGTGCCCTCTCTAGCGACTCGTGGTTGCATTCACAATCGTCTGTCAAGTGGCGTCGGAGTCAGCCAGCAAGTCAGGACCAACTCCCAGGTCATCTCAGGAGAGACGGTAAAAGTCGTCCTCAGTGTCCTGTCGGAGTTGCATCTCATTATTTGTTCTCCAGGCCGCATGGAATGGCCCTCCTGTGCCGCCTCCAAGTTACCTTTTATACTCAGTTCACCGCAAGGAATGACTAAATACAGGAGAGAAGAACATAAAGGAGCTGGCAGCAAGGAAATGGGGTGGAAGTGCCCTGTGGAGAAAGCACGATCCGAGCCACAAACGCCACAATCTGCCTGTCCCATAGAACGACCAACAACACAAAAGATGGATATAAAATACGCCTCCTCCTCGGACTGATCCGGCCAGTCGGCCATTGCAGAAGACAGCATCTCTGGATGAAGCAGTTGGCGTCGAACCAAATCGGTTTCGAGCACAATGGTCTCGTTTTTCAAGAGATTTGCTTGGAAGAGTGTCTACAGCTGGTCAATGCCGCATCGAATCTCTTGGACTGAGTGGGCAAAAGTCAACACCTCTAGGTCCTAGTCAAAGGTGCCTATGAGTAAACTACAGCGCCACAGAAGGCGATGTGTATACGCGATAGGCCCCTTTCACCGCAGAGAGTGGGTGTTCAACCTCCTTGTGTGAGTACTTAGCCCAGCCTGAACGCCGCGTAGGGTGTGACGGACGACAGAAAGCCACGCTTCCGCAAAGGAAAGGAAACTGAGCGTGGACAAAAGCAAGTTGGCTGGCACTGTGATTGTGGCGTCAGGATGTGGCTTGAAGATTCCATCAGGAACACCCTTTGGCAGGTGTCCCCAAGTCACAAGAACAATAGACCCGCGTATGTGTGAGACAGGGTCGGAATGGGCCACCTCTATGCTGCACATGCCGCTAAAGTACCTGTAGAAGAGTATGTACTGATGATTGCATCCCACTTCCTGTCTTCAGCATCCCACTCTCCAGTCATCTCCTGAATTTCAGCTTCATTGTCGCATCCATTGTTCGTCCGCAGGCTTTTTGAATCCCTCCTGTCCCTCTCTCTGCATTCTCGCATCTATCCGAAACCCCTTCAGAAAGAGAAGGACTCTCGGCACTGATCATGATGCAAGAGGGATTGGATAGCCCACAGCCCACGACTAAAACCGAGATCCGATCGATCCGAGGACCAACGCCACGAGCCACGCGGTGGCGTGGTGAAGACCAGGACAAGCACCAACAGTATGAACGCGCCTGGGTTATCGGTCAAGACGTGGTTTCATGCTTGTACGGTCACCCTGGCATCCGCTGGATCATCCCGCCAGGATCACCGGTGAACTCGTGTTCTCCAGAGGCACTGATCGTCTAACGTCTTCAACCGAGAGCAGTCCAGCCTGGTGATGGATGCAGAGATGACGGACTACTCGATTTGGCAAATATTGTCGCCATCCATCTGCCAAGAACCTCGTCTGTCGTTCACCGGTAAAAGAGCGGGCGGATGAAATACAGTAACTCAAGCACACTCGTCTCAGAGCGATCCGCAATTGGCATTCATGCTCTGGCCAGAAAGGCATCTTCTCGATGGATCATGCTGTCGTGTCTTCATCGGATCATGCCACAGTGTGTAGCGAGCTCGAGGCACCTCGAAGCAACGATCAACCATCGTCTCGTGGTTTCAACGACAATCCCCCCACCCCCCCACGTTTCTGACCGCACACACATAGTGCCTACATCGAGGGTGATTTATCCATTGTGCAGAGCTCATTGTCCTAGTGGAGACCCTAACATCGAGGCGGAGCGTGCGGGACAGTGGAGTCTGAAACATTACCGCACACAGTCGCCTCTGTCCACGAGCCCCGTGCGCTCCAAACAGAGAGAGAGAGAGAGAGAATGGCGACTACTTGTGCCTCTCGAGCGCAGCTGTTCCTCTGTCGGCACTGCCAGTTTCCTGATGTCGCCGAGAGTCGCATCCGACTGGAGGCTTGCCAGTAGTCATTCACTCGACTGACGCGTCAAGTGACAAGAGTGTGACCCGTGGCAAATGCTCGGCGTCAAGCATCACGATCGCTATGGGTGCATCCAGGTTACGAATGCTCGCTTTGCGCGTCTGGAATGTAGCACCGGCTTGGGTTGGCCAGGCTCGGCGACATGTAACGCGCTCTTCACACACATTTCACAGGTACGAGTTAGTTGCGTCTGGGACGATCGAACGGAGCACCCGAAGGACTTCCGCTCTAAACACTCCGAGAGAACGCGGGGTGTTCTTTCATATTGCACATGAATGACTAAGCATTAACTTGGTTCTTTGTTAGGCTTCTTTCATCTTTGGGCATCGCCCTCACCCAAGTCGCTCGAACGGCGGTTCTGAAGAACACGAGTTTCTCCTCTGTAGATAGTCCCGAGGCAACTAGTGTACTAAACGGTATCATAAGTCACCAGTCACAGTGACTGTCACCGCTGACCTGAGCCGCTCGTGGCCGATCTCGAATGTGCCACAGACGCACAACTAACAAAGTGGATAGAGTGCACCGAGAAACAGTGGAACAGCATTATTGGGTGCGAACTTACCAAATCTCAGAAAGAAGCGGCAGGGAGCCGGGGAAGAGTACGTCGGTCTGTTGGCGGTGCACCAGAAGCGGGCCGCACGATGTCTCAGAGTTTGTTAGAGGCCGGGAGTGCGACGTGACAGTTCTGCACCGCGTCGCGTTGGGCGCTCGCGGTCCCCACTCCCGCTTTCAGGCTTCGGCTCCGTTCGCTTCATTCCAACTGCCATCGAAAGGATGATATGTCGAGTGGTCTGTTGTCATCGAGGCGCTAACGCTAACCAGCGTGCGGGGTGCGCTGCAGCCCATGAGTCACCGATGGACTGCAGTGATCCCCTTCCACACCCTCACCACTGATAAGCAACCGGTCACCATGCGCTCTGACGCAATGATACCGCTGGCATGGGCCGCGAGCACCCTTGCGCCTGGTGTTCATTGAGGTGAAAGGGTGAGTGTTCGGCCGGCACGGATACGGGAAGGAATCGAATGCCATAGGGCCTGTGACCGGGACGTGTGGCGGCGCATCCTCGAACCTTACTGACGACAGTAGTCATGAGCATCATGGTGAGCGTGATAACTCTGGGTACATGGATTTCCACCTACGACTCCTGCCACGATTAGTTTATCTGGGAGGAGCGAGGTTCAGCTGAAGACAGCAGGTAAGCAGCCTGTCTCCACCACATTAGTACCAAATGGTTTGCGACTTGATGCACTGGTGAGTCACTGGAGATAAGGTTTGGCGCCTCCGCCGGGCTTCCCGAGCTATTTACGAGCTGAAGATCATTTGAGGGGGTCTTGCCACACATACTGTGAATACTTGTCGTGCAGTACATACGCTCGACTTGCTTCCTCTGTACGGTATCCAGCTTGTGGAATGTCTCTCTGGCCTTTTCTGGGGGGAGCCGAGATGTGAACGTCGTTCGCCACGGCGACCAGGCCCGGTCACACCACCAAGATTCTGCACATGAGAGTGAGCATCGTCTTCGGTCTGGGGCGGTTGTCACCGTGGGTGACCTGTCTACCATGTCCCTTGTGTCCTGAATGTCAGTAAAGTTCGACTCTATCCCTTAGCCGACACCATGCTACCAGATCCAAGGGCTGCACTACTTCCGTTTCTTTGTCCCATTTCGGCTGGTAGACAGACTATAGAGAATAAGCTCCCAACTGGTTCCACTGATCCGTGGCTCCAGTGAAAGGGTGGGTGCGCTCTTTCGACAGCTGGAGAGGTTAGACGCCGCTAACTAACTCGGACGCCACCAACGCCACCATGCCCACATAGCCGGGCTTGTAAGGGTTCCTGTCTGCGTCTCATGTTTCGAGGTCAACCTAATTCGCGTTTGTACGGGTCCCAACTGTGGTTGCACAGTGTATGTGCATCTCGGGCAAGTGTCCAGTCGGTTGACTGCCCACTGTTGGTTGCTCCTCACACTCTGCAGATCTTTGATAGAAGCAAAAGAACGATCTCACTCGTGCATCTCTTGGTCGATCTGCTAATCTGCAAGCTAGTAATTTAATTAATAAACGATCAGCGTGCTGTGTCTGGACGTGTTTACGTGTTGCACAGGCATCATGTGGTGACATTGACACTGTAGAGTAGCTTGCCCATGTGCCTGCCTGCCCACTGTGATTAAGCACTCGAGCTATCTCGCTAGACTGTGGTTGTCGCAAAGAACCTTGAATAGAATACAGCTGGGGTACGTCCACCGATATTCACAATGCCGTAGCTGCTTGTTCCTGGGTCAGGTGGGCCGTACCATTCCCCGACATCCTCCCTGCCCATGTCCATGTCCATCCCAGTTGAGAGTCAATGCCAAGCGAACAAGTGAATTTATGCTGCCTAGTTGGACCTCGACCAGGGCCATACAGTACTCACCCAGTGTGCCTACCTATCATCTGCAATGGAAGATGTGTGCCACTTCTGATGCACTACGGCGGAACGCCTGATACAGCGAACGATACGCATTTGGCATGACAGGGCATACGAGAGACGACACAACTACCAAGCCTGAGAACACAATTCACTCACTCTCACTCGCTCACTCCTCGTGATCTTGTAAGGAAAAAAACACAAGGTTAATATAACGTAAAACATTGAAAAACACCTAGCAGAAAAAAAAGGGTGGGGGTTCCAAAACCGAAACTAGAGGGAAACTCTAATAGCACAGTTCACATTTTTCTAAATTGATTTGTATCTGTTTGCTTTCCTATTTAGAAACAACAACGGCTATTCTAATCAATACCTGGTCCCCTGGCCCCTGCCCGTCCCCCCGGCCCAGCCCCTGACCGACAAAGTGATCCCCTCTCTCGTCCCACCCTCCCTCCCTCTCTTCTGGACGTAGTGTGCCTTGTGTGCCTCTGTGCCTGGTGTCGCGTCTACAGCTGCGGCTCTGGAAACGCCCATCTCCATGCCCCTTCTGTTCCAGATGCATTAGTAAAAAAATCCATACTAGTAGTATTAGCAATGAGCATTTGGATGTTCAAAAGAGTAAATCAATCAAATGGGTAAGTCTAAAGGACTAGTAGTAGTGTACTGTAATACGTGTCATGTCTCAGATTGTAATTGTAATCGACTTTTTTCATATGATTTTGGATGAGGATGTGTCTATTTCTATTTCTATATTCTAAATTGGAATCAATGTCTTTATGGATGGCTGCGTCCATCATCTCTCATCTCACCTCATTTCGACTTCATCTCTCTGCATCGCTTTGCGTCTCTGCGTCTCTCTGTTCATTGCTCTACTCTGTGTCTTTGTGTTGTTGTTGTTGTTGTTGCAGACTGGTTGATGTAGAGTAGAGAGAGTAGAGTAGACAAGTAGAGCATTCAGATACAGCAGTTAGTTAGTTTGTAGTAGACTAGACTTGAGCTTTACAGCGTATCCAAATCCCGACCCGTCAAACTATAACCCTATTCACATTCGACTGCTACTGCATACAGAGACACGCATCAGGAAACAGTACCTGCCTGCCTACCTGCCCAAAAATATACCCTCCTCCTGCTGCTCCTGGCTCTGTCTGTCCCTCTGTCCCTCGCTCGCTCGCTCGCTCGCTCTCTCGTTTCCACCCTTTCAAACACCTCCGTCGTCTCAACGTCGTCACAACTCTCTTCTCGATCTCGGTCTTGCTCCTACTCGACCTATTCTTGGTTCTCGTCGTCGGCTGGCAGAAGATCATGTACACACACTAGACTAGGCAGAGCTTATACCCAACCCAACCCAACCCAACCCAACATTACCTCTTACCTCTCCCTCTCCCACACTGGCCACACCACTCTAATCGGTACTACATCTCGCTCGCGCTACCCCTCACCCCATCGCTTGTTGCAGAGTACGCGCGCGCGACACCTCGAACCCTCTCCCTCTCCCTCTCCCTTACCCTCTCCACCTCTCCCTCGTAACTACGACACCCCGCATATCCAGACCGACCCTCACATCCTCAACACCCTCGCTCTCTATCTCTCTCTCTCTCTCGACTGCCTCCCTCTATCGCCTTGACGGCTTGACCCCTTGACACCTTGACACTTGACGCCTTACCGCACGCACCTACGCACTCCTTATCACCTCGTATTCCATCTCGTCTGTGCATCCCACATCCTTTTTTGCTCCATTCCCCTCATCGTCCCGCTTGTTCTTCATTTATCGTTTTTATCGTTTTTGCTAGTCGTAGGCTCTCTCTTGCGTGCACATCCGCCCAGCCGCCCAGCCGCCCAGCCGCAGGTCACCATCAAAGGTCGAGGAGCGAGGCGGCCCTTGTCCCATACACGCACCAAAGTCACCGGTATCGGGCTGCCGCTGTCGCTTCTCCCTATCTCTCCTCAAAACTCTCTCTCCTCCCCGCTCCGTCCACCCCTTTCTATCCAAACTCTGAACACGAGTGCGACGTGGGACTGATGGCCACACGCGAGCCACTCTCGCCGGTCTCCCCTCTGGCATCAGAGCGGGGGCCGGAACGACGTCGACTGCATCAGAGGGATATCGAGAGCCTCTATGCGATTGCAGCGCGAGGAGGACTGGGAAGAGCAACCGCGTAAGTTTGTCGCGTTATTCTTCACTCTTGTCTTGGTTATTTCTTTTGCACTGTCTAGAATCGACAAGCTTACACCTCTTGCAGCACGACGGACTGTATTGCCGAAGGTCCCGACCACCTCATGTACATGGAGGGCGACGTTCTCGTCCTTCTTCGCGACTCTGGGGACGAGCTGTTGGCGTTCTGCGAGGGAGAGGTCGGCTGGGTCCAGCGTGCCAACATCACACTGGATTATCCATGTGCCTCATCGTCGTCGTCGGCATCTTCGTGTGAAGCGGCGTCTATTACCAACACGACCGTGGTCCCAGGGGACACTCGGTCCGCAAGTTCCACTCCTTCAAACTCGATAGCATCTGCACAACCGCCGTTCACTCCCGGCTCAAACTACTCGGTCCACTCTGCCCGTAGCTCTCAGAGCACTCCAAAGAGCTGGCCTTCAACGCCACAGGACGTCCTGTCCGGGACATCAGACGCGCACGAGCCTACCCTCAACAGCTCGCCATTTCTCGCTCAGGACCCAGGACGTTTCCCCTCATCCGAGCGTCACCTCCAGCTCGGCGACGCTCACGAGATGGAATATAAACGACGCCAGACCGCCCCCGACGACCACCTGCACGAGCATCGTGATCCCAGCCCGTCTATTCAGGTGCTAGACTCTTTCGCCCCTCTTCGCATAAATCCCAAACATACTGCAACTGCAGACAACCATACATCGACAATACCACCAGCACGCCCCTCCACACATCACACAGAACGCAGAATCCCGCGTGAGGCGCCGCCTCCACGATCATCCAACAAGCTCTCTACAGGGCAAGGTAACGCTCCCAGACCTACTCCAAGCAGAAGGTCTAGCTCGCCACCATCATCCCCAAGCGATTATTCCGATGTGGAGGACGACGACCACATGGGGCTAGACAGTGATCTGCCGTATGCTCAAACTGGTCAGTCTTGTCTACCTCGGACGTGCCGTCTATATATACTAACATTTTGCACAGGTCCTCGAGGAGCTCAACTCTTGTCAACATCTGGATCCGCCGCAATGATCAGTCTGTCCGCTCTCGGTGTTCACGACACCACCACGGAGCCTCTTTCGCTCGATTCCGTGAAACGGTCCATGAGAGAGTCTCGACCGCAAGGCCGGAACCCGGTTGTGCGCCATGTCGAACACCATGCTGGGAGCTTAGCTGTCCCGGTTGAAGCCGAGTACCGCCAATCATTTGCGGCGGATATCACACGGCTCAGCCAGATGTCTTCGACCGAGTATGTGAATGAGGACAATGGTCAGCAAGCATCTGTAACGGAAGGAGACAACCATCGCACCATCGCGTCCCTTCCTAGGTCTCCTGCGAGCCATGACCTGAACCTGCGGCCTGACGGTCGGAGCGAAACACAGTTGTCACCGGGGATTGATGACATGGACTACCCCGTTACACCTGGGACGTTTGGCAATGGTCCCACCCCAAGCGACGCCAGTTCACCTAAACAGTTTGTCAAAGTGACACTGCCCTCAACCAATATGAAGGTCAAGTCCCCGCCGGTCGTCATCAACGGCCCTTCACCGGTCAGGCGGGCTCCGAGTTACGGGTCAAACCAACATGTCCAGGTTGTCGAGTGGGAGAGCCCGAGGCCGCATCCCATGCGGAAACCGAGCTCGCAAGCTTCAGTCGACTCGGGCAGTCATGCTCATTCAACGTCTGAGGAAACTGTCATTGTTACCCCACAAACCGTCCCCATTGGCGCGTTTTGCGATGGCCCTTCTCCCTCTGTGGGACCGGGGTCCGACCTTGATACAGGCGAGGCTGTTCAGCCAGACTTGAGTATGACGGACCCCTTGCCTCCGCAGAAAGAGCTTGAGCAGGTCTCGAATACGGTCGCAAAATCACGGCCGTCGCTGACTTTGGACCCTGGGATGGGCAACACGCTTGCGGTCGACACTACATCTATGAACTCTCGGCCCGACTCGACAATCTCGATGGAATCACGCTGGTCCATGGAGTCGCGCGCTGCCGCCAAGTCGGCTCAGCGGAGCGAATTCTACGAGCTTGGCCACTCCCCGCACCTGACAGAACCGCAGCACCAACCATGGCGAAACGGGACGTTCAACGGGGCCTTGGACAAGTCACAACAGCCGTCTCCTCTCAACTCCACCGTGAGCCGCCATGACATTCCCAAGTTGCCTATTCCGGAGCCGTCTCTACCTGCACCGCGGCCTGCAGCAGCGCGGGGTGTGCCATCCGCACGCGGTTCCGAGGGTCCAGAGCATGAGAAACTGGGGACAGCTACGGTACGAGAAAGCCCGCGTACAGCTCTCCCGTATCGTCAGCCTCCGGCCGCCTCGACTGCTCCCCTCGTTAAAAACGCGGGTGGGGCTGCACACCAGCGCCAGGTCTCGGCCCCGGCCCAGTGGTCGGCATCGGCATCGGCATCGACATCGCCGTCGCACACTGCTCGCATGTCCGACTCCACCCCGGCTCCGTTGGCCTCCCTGCAGCAGCGGAAACGACCAACGGCTATGGTGGTTGAGAACATTGTGGATCAAAACTCGAGCCCCGTCCCGCCGCCGCAACAACAACGGAAAGGTTCCGGATCAAAGGTGCCTGACGTGAACGATGCTGTAACTGCCTCCTGTCCCGCCACCCAATCCCAACCACAAAGTCAGGGACGGTATGCCATCGGAGCGATAGTGCCCACTCAACTGCTTGTAGGCGATACCAACAACAACGCGCTCCCGTCACGTAATCTGGTGCGCCGCGTCACCTCCCCTACAACGACGAGCTTTGGCGATTCTCAAACTTCTCATCGCACCATTCTTCCATCGGAACTGCTAATGCGTCAACAGCATCAGCGGAGCCGTGAGGTCCCGACGCCGACATACGGGTCTAGTGATGACAATCACTCGTACTCTGAACGTAGCCATGAGCTTCACCGTTCCATGCTGCCCAACCGTACCGCCTCATCCAGTGATGGTCATTCCCAAGCTACTCGACTTGTCTCACTTCCTTCCGATCTGTTTTCTAGCAGTAGGCCCTCACCCAGCCGCCTCGTTAACAGCGATTCCGCACCGAGAGTGCCTCCTCTCGACTTTTCTGTTGGAGCTGCAAGCTCGTCCAAGCCCTCCCCTCTTCCTCGAAGGCAGCCATCAGCAGCCGGGGCAGCGACAAATACCGCCTCGAATCCTCCTCGCAAGCAAGCGTCCTCGGCATCCTCCGTCAGCGATCACGTTGAGGTCATGACCAGCGCGCCAACAGTCACTCGCGGTCGATCGCGGTCGTTCTCCGCAGCTATTGCGAAGACGCTTGGCAAAAAGGGATCTCGCAGGGGGCAAGCCGAACGACCTCCGATTCCCTTTGCAAACACGGGCGCCAAAGAGGAGCTTGTCGGCGGATCGACATCGTTGGCATTTGGGGCTCCCATGCCTGGGTTCCTCCGCACATTTTCGAACGGATCTTCGGTTTCGTCAGAGTTTGGCGGCAAGCCTTCTTTCGAGTCGTTTGACTCGAGCTCTTCAATGTCGCGCCCGTGGCTGTTACACACCCGTACCGGCTCTACCAGCTCGATATCCAAGACGCCATTCGCCCCCGCTGTCAGCCACCGTGACTATGCGGATCCGACTGTGAATGCCGACGGTATGGAGTTTGAGATCATTCAGCCTCGTAAAGTGTTCGCGGAGACCGTCCTGGTCCGCACTTCTATCGACTCGAGTGACTACAGCGCCCTGGCCACTCCTTCAACGATGACAGAGAACAGCGACGTCCCTCCTGAGCTGGACGAGTGGGGATTCCTCAAGCAGTACTCTCCCACACCTCAAATCTTCAGGTCGCGCCAAACGCCCGCAGAGGTCCGTGCAGCGGAGCAGAAATGGGTACGTGTCAATGTGTTGTTCTTAACCTTTTGCTGACTTGTTAGCTTAATGCCATTGCTCAGCCCCTTGGCCATGGCCAGTCTGCGCCAAAGAAGATTCGTCGTATGGTCATCGAGCAGGGCGTGCCTCCGAGCCTCCGTGGCCGCGTATGGGAGTGGTTCATGTCGAACGGCATGAATGGACGTGTGGGCGGACTGTTTGGTCGCTTGCTATCGGACGAACCTGGCCCCTTTGACGCGCAGATTGATCATGACGTACAAACCGTCTACTCTGATCACTCGGTGTTCTACCGCAAGGACGCGCCCGGCCAGGCAGATCTGAAGACTTTGTTACGGGCTTACGTGCACTTTGCGCCCTCAGGCTATCGGACCGATATCGCCCGCTTGGCGGGAGCGCTTCTCATTCACGCTGTCTTGGAGGACGCATTCTGGCTCCTTGCGGGTCTGTTCAACGGTGTACTGAAGTCGTATTATGTTCTGGATACCCAAGCCTTCATTATCGACTTGAATGTCTTTAGTGGTATATTGGAAGGCAGCGAGCCGCGTATCGGGCACCTGTTCCGCTCACTTGGTGTTCTGCGTGAGTACATGTTCTCCGAGTTGTCATCTCTGATGTGTCGCTGACCATTCTTAGCCGAGCACTATCTCGTAAAGTGGTGGAGTGGCATGTTCATCCGCTCCCTCCCGTGGCCGACCGTTCTACGCCTGTTGGATGTGGTCATTTCAGAGGGTCCCCGCTACCTCATGATCGCCTCTCTTGCCATCTTGACGCTGTCACGCGACCGTCTGCTGCAACTCCCTCCCACCCAGACAGCCATCGTCGACTACCTCCGCCATCTGCCCCAAGACAGTCTTCTGCTGCCGGAGACATTTATGCGCGCATGCGACCAGGTCAAACTCCGAGACGAGGATCTCAAGAAACTGCGGAAAAGTGTAAAGGGCCAGATGGCCATGCGAACTTGAGATACCACATCGACCTTTGGAAGGGCATCTCAATTTGAGCCTCGTGTGACTAGCTCCAGGTTGGAGATGGAGGATAACGGTCACTGGAAGGGCCCATCGATCCATGCGTAACCGCGACACTCTTACCTGTGGAGCATGCGTAGAGGTATTCAGACAACCTTTCGCTGCTGTCATCCAACAACAGCCCAAGTAGTAAACAACGCGCTTTCACGAGCTGCATTGATATAGTTAATCGGCACATTTGCCTGTGTGTCACCTTAATGTAGGATATGTGTATTACTCTTCTTCTTGCTCTGCGCTGCAATGATTGTGTCTTGAGCAGTCAACAAATAATATGAGATCCGAGATTGACACACTACGGCTGATACTTGGTACGGCTGGGCGCTGGGCGCTGGCAATGGAATCAGATTGCGCGGAATGATTGCAGCACGCACGTGTTTGGCTTTGCCACTCGAAAAATATCGCACTCGTCGTTCTTGTCGATTGACAAGGCTGCATTGTCAAGTGGTGGTGCATGTAAAAGTCGCTTCGAATGTTGAGCCGTAAGACTGGTCACAGACGATAGTGTGCAGTAACAAATGCATTGCTCGTCGAGGAGTGAGCTGATAACTGCACAAGTTGGGTGGCAAGCAAGACGAGCCCACCCAGCCCACCCCAAACCTGCCAGCCAGGGGAGTGGTGAGTGAGAGAGCAAGAGTTTGATTTTGCTATTTTGAGAGCTCTGTGGATTATTTACTCTTTCTCATTCATTCATTCTGTCCTCGCTCGATCTCTCTTCACTCTTCAACGTCTCCCATTGCTCTTTTCTCTTATCTCCATCGCTTCTGTTCTCTTCATCATTAACATCGCTCTACTCTGGTTATCCCCGGCACTCTCGCTCAGCTCACCGGAAGCATCAACATCCGCAATCCCCCTTGATGCTCAACCGCCGCCGTCGCACACGCTCCCGTCCATGCTGCCCCTGAGCGCCGTGTAGACCAAGAGCGCGAGAGCACCTGCCAACCCAGTGCACCCAACGGCAAACACAACGCAGAGTAGAGCACACGAGTACCGCACACGATGCCGTCGTCTGAGCGGGGGAGCTCGCGGAATGGGAGCACGTCTGGGAGGCAAAGGCGGAGCCTGAGCCGGCGGAGAAGACACATTCCAGAACACCCAATGGCTTCCGGGACCCCAGCGACAGCTATGGCATCGGGGACGACACCAGCAACGCCAGGACCGATGCTCACATCCACGCCCACATCGCCTGCGTCAACTTCTGATGACCCGAACCCGCTGTCTCCGCGTTTCGTCGACGACAAATCGCCCCGGATCCACGCTTTCACCGCTACCGCTGCCGTGTCTACCCCTGCGATGGGAGCTACCCCTGCGACAGCATCAGCATCAGCAGCAGTGTCACGCACACCGTCGATATTCAAAGGCAAGAGTGGCCACGGCACCAGCAATCCCAAACGATCACCCGCGACAGGCCCAGGTGGCTTGCACGTCAACACCGGCGTGACCAGCGGCCCATCTACGCCCACGCCCATCCTGGCCAAGGCGAACTTTACGCCGCTACCTCCACCTGCTGACCAGCCCGAGTTCGCCGAGCTCCTCACTCCCGCACAGCTGCGGCGAAGACGACGCGCGCGTGCCCCGGCCATCGGCACTGTGGATGGCCTACCCGTGCTCACTGGCGCAAGTCGGCTTGGGTACACGACAGGCGACGGCGATCTGTATCGCGGCGCCCTGGCCGATCCTACCGCTGCTACTGCTATACCGGGTGAGGGACAAGGGCAGGGCCCTGCATTAGATGAGGACGCTATCACACTCTCGAGTGCGAGCTCCGACTCGTCGTCGTGGTCGTGGGGTAGTGGGCTGGAGCATGGTCGACGCGCAACCATGGCGGTCGTGCATCGCTTCGGTGAGGCGATCGGCGTTCGACGCGGCAGCACTAGCAGCTCCGACAGCAATCCGAGCACCGACTCAACGTCGAGTGTCTCTTCCGAGTCTGGAGAGGGACGCGGTCGCATCGGTCGTATCGGTCGCGCGCTCACACGCACAATGAGCAGGGCAACAAACGGATCGTCGCCCGAACGGCCCCGCCGTGTCTACGTCCCTCGTCGCCGCGAGTTCACGCTGTATACCCCTCCTTCACCCGAGGAAGGCCGAGGAGATCCCGAGAAACAGGCCTCCTTCGCCTCTTTATCATCACTGCCGACTAGTGCCCGTGCCTTCCCTATCGGCGACAGGCTCGAGAACGCCGTCGACCCCCGCACATCCGATAGAGTCATCATCACCCCGGTTCTGCCACCAGTCCTTGAGGCAGTTCGCAATGCGCGTCTCGCGGCGGGTATTGCGACGCCAGTGCCAGAACCGCTTGGATCTCATCCACGCCGACACCCTCACCACGGTCACGGAAAGAGCAAGCTCGGCGCTGCCGGGTCCAGTGTTCCTGTCCGACGGGAGAAGAGTGCGCCAGCGAAGCAACGTCAGTTCGCCCTTCCAGCAGTGCCCCGCCCAGTGGCGGCCACCCGCTCCCAGAACCGCGTCGAGGCACTCCGAGCTGCTGCTCCGCCGTTAGTGCGCCCGAAATCCGCCTCTGATCTGCTCGGCCTCTCGGGCCTTCCTTCCGCATCGACAACGACCTTTGCCTCTGACGAATCGTCGCCTAGCACCGCATCTCTTCCGCCACTGACACTCACACCATCGGCCTCACCGCCGCTCCCATCTACCCCTGTCACCCCAGCACCGACTCCACGACCTCAACGCCACGCCGCGTGGTGGCTCGATGTCTCGTGCCCGACCTGGAAGGACCTCCGCGATATTGGCGAGCTTCTCAGCTTACACCCTCTCACACTTGAAGATGTGCTTCACCAAGATCCTCGCGAAAAGCTGGATATGTACGATAAACTCGGTTACTACTTTATTGTCGTGCGCGCCCTCGACGAACAGTATTTCAAGTACACGCCCGGTTCCAATGGCCCACCTGGTGCTGAGTTGGCCAAGGCGGCAGCCGGACTGCCGAGCGCGACGCGCGCCGCCAACAGTGTGTCAGACACGAGCTCGAGTCCCCAGTTAGGCGCGGATCCTGCGGTACACCATGCCAAGCGCAAAGAGCGGACGCGGCGAACGTGGGGGTTCGGGCGTGCAACGGGGAAGGCGGCTTCCAAAGTCGGCGAGAAGGTGGAAATCGTCGAGGACAATCCTGGTAAGGAGGGCCTCGAGGGTGTCGGTGTAGGAGGTGTGAACCTCTACCTCGTGGTGTTTGCCGACGGGATCGTGAGCGTGAGTCACCCCATGTGAGTGTGGTTGCTGACTTTTGAAGTTTCATTACGACGACGTTTCAAAGCATACGCGGAGGGTGTTGGAGCGGTGTCTGGCTTCGCGCGAGGACGAGGCGACATCGGACTGGATCTCGCACGGGCTGCTTGACTCTATCATCGACGCCTTCTTCCCATTGATGGGATACGTCGATGGCGCCGTAGACGACATGGACTCGCTCACGATTGACCCGCGCACCGACCCGCGTACCGCCGCTCCGTCGCACGACACCTTGTCAAGCGGGCTCAATACGATGGATCCGCCGTTTGTCCAGGACGCGGCAGAGGAAAAGGCGACCCTGGAGGGCAAGGAAGAGTGGATCGAGTTAGAGAAGATGGGCGTCGGCCAGGCCAAGAAGAAAACAAAGCCTAGTCACGTCGGCATCACGGCCCAGCATCTTCGGCAACGGGGCGCGAAAGCCAGTCGGGCGTTGCGGCGCCGTAAAGCCTCGTTCTCACGCAACATCCGCCAGAATAACCCTGTATCAGACTTCCATTCGCGCCACCAAGCGCTGTGGGAGTGGTCGACACGGTGGATGGTCATCTTCCTCTACCTTAAGCTTTTCTTCTTACCCGTTACGGATGCCCGGGAACGGTTAGGCCACAGCGTCCTAGGTGACAAGGTCGTCTTCGACAAGTCGACAATGCTCAAAAGCATCACCAACATGCGCCGCCTCGTCACTGGTCTCTCACGTCTGCTGGGCGGCAAGCACGCAGTGGTCGCCTCGCTCCTGAAACGCGCGCACGACAGCAGCCCTGGCGGTGACGACGCAGCCTACCTTTCCGACGTGCACGACCATATCCTCCTTCTTCAAACATCGCTATACCATTACGAGTACATTCTCTCCCACTGCCAGCCGGCCTACTTGAGTTACCTGAACGTGTCCTCGGCACAAGCGCGTGGAGGCACCGACGTTCTAATTCTTGCGCTCTCCACTGTCTCGATCGGCATCCTGCCCATGCAGTTCGTCATTGGCCTCTTTTCGATGAACGTCTACCGCCCCTCGAATGGCGACCAGGAGACTCACCTCGGCTCGGACGGTGAACTTGCAGGTTACGGCTGGTTTGCGGGTGTCTGCGTCGCAGCATTCATGATCGCGTGTGGACAGGTCCTCGTCGTCCGCTGGTGGCGCTGGCTCGCACGCAAGAAGTGGACGAAGATGAGGGGCGGGGAGCTTCCGTCTGAGTGGGAAGGATTCTGGGGCTGGGATTAGCTTGGGTAGATATTGAGGAGGGCGGAGATGAGTGGGTCTTAAGGGTTGTTGAGGAGAGACGGAGTGCAGAGGCGGATCGTGTTGTGTTTCATTCCCCCTTAGATGCTGGGTCTTCACAGGTATATAATTTTCTTCTCATTTCTAGTTTCCAGCATACGGGCACCATGGCATATGTATCATTCCAAGGCAAGCATCATCTTCGACATCGGCATATCTTTGACACTGATCTCTCTGCCCTCACATCGGAACAGCACCACATGACTGCTACAGAGTGGTCCCGGTCCACATCCCCAGTGCCACCCGCTACGCATCTGCCCTGTTCTAGCATGCAATGCATCTACCTACTACCTCTCTCGCTTTTTTACTTAGACCATGAGGAGGGACGACAGGGTGGCCTCGGCGCCGACAACGTCGAGGGCCTGCTGGACCTCAAGGGTGCGGCGGGCCTCGCGGAGCCAGTCGTCGGCGAGCTTCTTGGGCCAGCCGTGGAGCGAGTTAATCTCACGGGCGGCGCCGTCGAGGTCCTTCTCCGACAGTGCGTACTCTGCGCGGGCGAGGGTGGCGCCGACATCTGTGCCGGCCACGAGCCCGGCCTTGGGGCGGAAGAGGAGCTTGGAGAGGGCGGCGGACGCAATATGGCTACCGACACCGGCGTTCTCGGGGCTCGGGACGAGGGACGCCTCGTGGATCCTCGGTGCGACCGAGGTGGAGAACCACGACGAGAGGGCCGCTACGCTCTTGACACCAGTGGACGCGACACCCGAAGTCTCGAGCTGCGCGAGCGCGGCGCGGATCACGGCGTTGTCGGCAGCGTTGGACTCGTCCTCACTCGCCGCCAGGGACTGGAGGACACGGAGCTCGTCATCAAACGAAACGTCGCCCTTGTCCGCCTTGTTCTGAACCGCACGGAGCGCAGACCAGAGCTTGTGCAGGCGGACGTTGTCCTCGAGAACAGCAGAGTTGTCAAGGGTGATGCGCTCAAGCTGCTTGAGCGAAGTCGCCAAAGAGTCGAGCTTGGCAAGACGGCCTCCACGCTCGGTCTCGACCTGCGACTTGATGGAACGGAGCCACCTGCGCTGGAGCTCGATACCCTGCGACACAACCTCCTCGTGAAGGCTGTCGTCAGCAACACTCGTGTACCAAGTGACCTACCGCTTCTCAATGACCTCGCGCTGGGTAGCGAGCTCAGAGTCGAGCACCTCGCGCCAGCCATCGACCATCTTCTGGCGCTCAACCTCCCACGAGTCCTTGAGGTTGGCCTCGTCCTTCTGCCAAGCGGCCTGCTTGACGGCGAGTTCCTCGTGGAACTTGTTGGCGGTGGTCTCGACGGCCTTCTGGAGACGGGCCTCCTCAGCCTTCTTGACGTCGTCGATGCGCTTGTTGAGCGCAGCGAGGTCGGCCTGGGCGCGGTCGAGGATCTCGGCAGCCTTGGCGTTGGCGCCGGCCTTGCCGGTCTGGAGCGACGAGGTGAGCGAGTCAATGGTGGTAGCGAGCTGGGCGACAACGGGCTCGGAACCAGCAAGCGCCTTGACCTTGGGGACAAGGAGAGGGAGGGGCTCGCCATCGGCAACAGCCTTCTTGGTGGGAGGGGGGAGGAGGTAGTAGCCGGGAGGGGGCTCGAATCCGATGGGGAGCTGCTCCTTGTACTCCTCCTTGCCGGCAAAGCTGGGCTTCTCGGGCTTGACAGTCTCGGGGCGGAGCTCACGAGGGCGCTGAGTGTCGGGGAAGCGGTTGACGGGGGTAGAGGCGGCGTCCTGGACCTCGGCGGCCTTGTCCTGGACCTTGTTGACAGCAGACTCGGCAGTCTTGATGGTGGAAGCGACGGCGTCCGAAGTCTTCTCGGCGGCCTTGTTGGCGGTGGTCTGGACAGTGTCCTTTGCCTGCGCGCCAAGGTCCTTGGCCTGCGAGCCGAGCTCGGCGGCCTTGTCCTTGACGTCGGCGGCCTTGTCCTCAATCTTGTGCTGGAGCTCGCGGGCGTTGGCAATGGCGGCGTCCTTGAGCGCCTGCGCGCGCTTCTGGGCCTCGGCAGCCTGCGCCTTGGTGGCGGCACCAAAGTCGGCAGCCTTGGCCTCGGCGGCCTTGCGCGCCTTTTCAATCTTGGCCTGGATCTCCTCCTTGTTTCCGCCCGTGAGCTCGGAGATCTTGAGCGCCGCCTGCGTCAGGCTTCCGACGCCAAACTGGTCCCAGTTGTTCTCGTCCGCATACTCGGTCAAGGCCTCACCGCCGGGAATCTTGGAGAACAAGTCGCGGTACGCCTCGTTCTGTGTCGACACCCAGGCCGATGTCGGGTAGAAGATGAGCGCGCCGGTGGTTGTCCAGAAGACGACGCGGCGGAAGAAGCTCTTCTTCGGCTTGGGCGGCACAGCGGTTCCGGCGGGAATGGGGGCGTTGCGCACCGGCGCCGAGACGTTGAGCAGCTGCGGGGCATGTTAGCAATTGCGCGCATGTCGGTTGGTTGATTGGCAGCAATGGGGCGCCTGACGTACACGGCGCTGGACGAGCGTCCGGGGAGCCCGGGTGGCCGAGGCCCGGAGAGGGGCGTACATTGCTTTTAGAGAGTGTGGGGGAGGGGGAGGGGAGAGGGGAGTGATAGATGCTTTTTTAACGAGTGGTTGAGCGGTTGGAGATGTTTGCGTGCTGCTCGTCGTCGGCGCGTGCTTGCTCTCGATTACCGCTCTGGCGCATATCATCACTGGCACATAGTCAAGCCAGGCTCCATCGGCCGCTCGGCCGCGACCGGAATACCACGTGGACGGAGTTAGCGGGGTTATGTAATCGTATGACACACAGCCAGGTGCGTTGTGGCACTTTTGACTTTTTGCTCCAGTGGAGGTGATCCACCCGTGTCATGCATGTCATTTGCATCGATCTCGACAACATTACTTCTCCACAACAACCTCATATCACTACCATGGCAGTCCCAGAGACTCAGATTCCGCTCACATCAAACGGGCTCGGATACGCTTCCGCGTCCGCCCCCGCTGCCGCCGCACCGGCTGCCGCGACGCGCGCAAAGGGCGCCGACGAGCTGGAGATCCGGCTCGAGTTTGGGTGAGTCGCGTGGTTCCCGATATCAGCGTAGCATGAAGCTGGTCATGTACAATGTCTACCTACTCTGGCGAGCTATTGTATCCCGTAATAGCTCACTGAGCAACGCTAGATGCCACTTCTCGAACTCTTCCCAGTTGTCACCGGCTAACACATCCAGCGGCGGCCTCCACCTCATCTTCTCGCAGCAGCCGCGACACACGATCTACATCCCGCGCACCGTGCCGGGCACCGAGCGGCCGGCCGACATCCGGTATCTCGTCGCGTGGATGAAGGAGAACATGGTCACCGAGCGTGCGGACATGTTCGTCGATGGCGAGGGAGTGTAAGTCTATCTGGAAGAAGGGGGCAGTACAGGGGTTGGAGTGGCGAAGGGCGGGGGTCATGAGAGCATCATGGTGCGCGAGACGAGTGTGGTACATCAGAGCTGCGAAGGTGTCGTTGTTCAGCTCTGTTCCTATTCGCATCATGGTGGTCCGAACACCTGATTTATGCCCCGATCCTTCGTACACCGTATTGATCACCACGCTCACGCCCAGCCGGCCAGGAATCCTTGTTCTCATCAACGACGCCGACTGGGAGCTCGAGGGCGAGCTCGACTATGCGCTCCAGGACCGGGACGAGGTCGTGTTCATTTCGACTCTGCACGGCGGATAGACGCATCAGCAGCGCGGCGGAGGAATGGAGGATTGTGTACATAGTTCAAAGATACCGACATGCTATACCCGTGTATTACTTAGCAACGTAGATATGTTCGCCAAGCGGCTGACTTCGGATTTCAGTTCGTGCAGTGGACAGGAAAGCGCAAAAGGTTTAGTCCGCTGTTCGCGGCGATCCGTATCCAGAGAGCGCTTGCAACAGGGACCTCTCGTGCACCGTCAATTTTCCATAGAGCCAAAACTGTAACAGAGCAGCGGTGAATGGTACATGTAAAGAGGTATGAATAGAGGACTACGGTAAGACACGCTACGGTCTCCAAAAGCACGCAGACGACGGGGAGCAGACAACCGACAGAGCAAAACGATCCAACGGGAGCATAGCAGGCCATAGCCAGCCTGCTACAGCCGCAGCCGTCTCTACTCGTCGTCAATTGGGCCGCTCCCGTCGTCGCTGCCGCGAAACCCCGGGGAGTAGCGATAAAAATGTCGCAAGGCTACTATCAAGGAACTGGCTATTAGGTGGGCTTTCGCCGGGCCAGCTGCTAGCAAAACCAAGCAGTCACTCTTGCGCACTCCGTCCACGGAAACCGTAGCCCTTGTCCGATGGTCCATTCTGGCTCCATCAGTCGCTGGGAGAGTGCGCGTGTTTTTTATAAAAAAAAAGAAAGAAAAAGAGAAAAGGCGCGAAAAAGTTTGGTCTTTATGGTAAAATGGTAAATGGGGGGCGTGAATAAACATGGCCAGCGGCTCCTTCGCTCGCACCGAATGACGAAAGGGCGATTGTTGACGGACAACTCTGAACGCACTACATAACATCTCCCAACCAACACATCAGCCGCCATGGCCGACATCGACGACGACCTCCGGGACGTCTTCCGCTCGCTCTACGATGGCGAGGAGTGGGGTGACTGGGCCGATGATGTGAGTGTTGATGCTCGTCGCCAGCTGAGCGCATACTGACTCTCCTCAGGTCGAAGCGGCCGACCAAACCGCGATGCATGCCGCGCCAAACAGGTATTCAAAGGTACGCTGATACCCCTTCCACGCTGACATCAGGCGACACTCCGCTCTGCACTCGCCTCTCTTCTCGTTCCCACACCCGTGCCGACGAAGCGCAAGATTTACGCTCCGCCCACACCCGCCGCGGGCCTCATCCCCTCCACTTCCCCCCTCCCCGCCGTCGACATGCACGCGTATGCCCCATTCTCCCCGCTACCGCTCTTGGAGATGCTGCGGACATATACGCCGCGCACATGGAGCCCACTTCTACCCGCCGAGCTTAGTCCGGCCGTACTGGCATGCGCTGGATGGGTGAACAACGCGCGCGACGGCGTGGTGTGTGCTGGCGCTCGCGGATCGGCATCGGCGCCGACAGCTGGTGCGCTCGGATGCACAGCGACATGGGGCGTCGGCGGCCTCTCGACGATACGCGATGTGCGCGTTCGTACTGAGGTTGTGCGCCGCTTGTCTTCCGGTCTCGCGCGGCGACACGAGCCGGGCTGTGGGTGGCGTGTGCGCGGCAGCCCAGCGTCTCTTGTCGCGCAGCTTAGGCGGACCGTTCACCCCCTCGTCGCCAGCAGTCTGGGACCGCTTGCGCGCGCACTGGCTCAGCGCTCTGTTGGCCCCGTACGGCCTCGATGGACTTCTCCCGTCAGCGGGACCCAGCTAGACGCCCTCGCTGCCGCGCTTGCTCGTTACGACTTTGCCACCACGGCCGCGGAACTCGGCCACCTTGAAGTCGCCCTCGCGCTGTTCGGATGGTACCCCCACGACCCGACCGACCCCTCGGACCACGTCTCGCTCACGTCCGCGCCGGGAGAGGCGAGCAAGACGGATATTGTCGCGTGCCGCATGTGTCTCCGCCGCGTCGGGCTGTGGATGTTCACCGGCGAGGGCGAGAAGTGCTTCGACCTCCACAAGGAGCATCTCTGGTGGTGCCCCCTCGCCGCGGACGGATGGTGGGAGAGTCCGCTCCTCGAGGCCCCAGCGCCAATTCCGGACGTGCCGAGGATTGGTGAGCGGGCGGCAAAGCGGCGGAAGGGCGAGGGGCGAGCTGGGGTTCCGTCTACATCTGCTCCTTCTGGTTCCCCCGCTTTTTCAGGTCCTGCATCTACGTCGACATCCGCACCCTCCCTGGTTATGGCCTAGCATATCTCGATCTCACAGTCAACTCCCGTTCCATTCCAACTCCCCACATCGCTTCCCGTCACCGTCAGCGCCTTTGTCGTCACAGCTATCTGCCCGTAACCGTATCAATGCCATGTTGTATGCATATATTGTAGATCAGTGATGGTGGTCCCAATAGGGTAGAGGGGGGGTGGAGCAAGTGGCTCCGCGACGGATGTTGCTGAACAGCTTGGTGGCCGGGCTAGCTGAACGAGGGCTTATCAACAGCCATATCAAGACAGAGGGACAGTAAGGCTCAGTAAACCAATTAAGCCCTCGTCGATGCAGTATCCAATCCAGCCAGAGCGGTCAGATGAGCGAAGATAGGTCGGTTCGAGTGGGCTACATGTAAACGGTAGAGGAGGCCGCCCGCTTTGCTGTTCCGCTGCGCTGCGCTGGCAGGTGCTCGTCGACCTTCTCGGCCTTGGGCTCGGCTGTCGCCTCCTTGACGACTGTTGGTCAGCTCTGTGCCCGGGTGTACAGGATGGGTTCGGAACGAATGCACGGGCAGCGGCAACAGCAGAGATGAAGCGACATGCGCATCCGTGGACCCTCCCCGATGCTGGTAACTCACTCTTCGACCACTGCTCCACGGCCTCCTCTTCGCTCTTCTCTTCGCTCTTCACCTCTCCCTCAATGGCCTCCTCGACGGCTTCTCCGCGCTTGCGACCAAGCATGACCTCCCACCAGCCAACGTTCCTGAGCTCGCCGAGCTCCGCGGCCAGATGGGCGGTTGCGAGGGTGCGCTCGCGCAGGCCGACCATCTCGAGCTCGCGGCGGATCTCGGCGTCGCTCAGGTCCTCTCCGGCCTCGAGCCGGTCGCGAATGCCCCGCAACACGCTCTCCTGCGCGTACGCCCTGTCCAGCTCTGCCTCGGAGGACTTGCGCGTCCGCAGAATGTGCACGATCAGCGACGTGATGATCGTCCACCAGATCAGGAAGGGGATGAGCGGCTTGAGGCGCTGCGAGAGGGGCGGCACCTCGAGCGGAAACTCCTCGGGCCTCGGGAAGAGGGAGGGGTGCAGGGGTTCGTGGTGCTGTGGTCGTTCTGGCTGCGAGCGGAGGGGCGGGGACGTCGCGAGCCGCCGAATGGGGAGCGCCCGGGGGACGCGGGAGGTCGACGGCGCCGATGCGCGCGCAAGGGTCCGTGAAGCCGAGCGGAGCATAGCGAGGGATAAGCAAGAAGGGGTGGGATAGGTTGACGAAGCCGGCTGAGAGAAACAGACAGAAAGAAAAGTCAACAATCTCGAATCTCGGACTCGTCATCCGTCATTTCCTCCCCGCACACCATGAACCGACTTTTTGGGCCCACTCTACCAGCCAAAGATGGATCCAGCCGGACCTCCACATTTTACCACCGCCCATTTCCCGTCTCTCACTCTGATTATCCCCAATGGCTGCCGAGAAGAACGACAACGGCCCGCGGCTTGCGTGCGCGCGCGAGCGTGATGATCTCGTGCAGTGTCTGCTGCGGTCGGACTGGTGAGTTGGCGACCAGGCCGCGGAGCAGCCCGTTCCGATGACCACGTCCTCCGCATCTCCGACCGGACCTCGCGGCGACCTCAAGCTCCCCCCTCCGTTACAGCCGCCAATGCTGACACCCAGCGTCGTCAAGAAGGGCAAGACAGCCACAGAGTGCCTCAAGAACCAGGCCGAGCTGCCCATCCAGTGCCAGCACCTGCTCTCGAGCTATTCGGACTGCAAGCGCGGTATGGTGAGTGCAGCTGCGCGAGGAGGGATATGTGCGGAGTTATCGGGATCGGTGGAGTTGGTCACCGATCATGTGGACTGGTACTGGAGGAGGCGGATCATGGTGGGGTTAGGAGGCGCAGTCTGGAGGGGTCGGGCTGGACACGACCTACATCTTGCAGACGACGAGACGAGGAGGAAGAGACGATGCCATACCCACGTTGTGTGCGCTTGCGGTCCCCTAACATTCGACGTTCTCCTTCTTGCACTATCCCTGGTCTGCCGACATCTGGTGTGGTCGTCCACTCGTGTTGCCTGTCCACTGTCCGAACTCCTCCGCTTCCACGGACAAGCCACTGACGCCCAGCTCGACATGCGCCGCCGTTTCCGCGGCAACCACCTCTCCGAGGAGGCCAAGAAGGGCATCCCGGCGAATGCGCCCAAGGAGCTGAGCGCCGAGTAGAGTTGAGGTGAGGTGTGCTGCGCGGGCGGCCGACCGGCCGGAAGATCGCCGTCCCCCCGATCGACATCGCCGCGCTGACGAGGCTTGTATTTGTAGACTATGCATATCCCATCTCATTGGCCCCTCTTGGTACTCTTCACTTCGGTAGCATGAATGTGTTGCAGCCCGAGTCCGAGTCTGGCGGCGTTGCGCCAGCGCCGGAGGCGGAGGCCAGATTCCAGCGAGATTACTTCGCCGCGGATTTGTTTTCGTCGTCATTCCAAGGTTTTAGAACTCCGGTCTTGATACTTCCACATCTCTCTCCGCTTTATTCAACCACAACGGCTCGGATCCCATCACAGTCTTCTACAGCTAAAGGCATAGACGGGCCACGAACTCTATCTTGACTCGTCGTATACTTCTGTACCCTGGGAACACCTCGCGGCCGCAGCGGATATCGACGGTACGGTCCTCACTGGAGTCGAAGACGAGTACCATATCAGCAACCTCCATCTAGGTCGTCCTCTGCTCGACTCGAGCACATTACTTTGCGTCACTCCAGGCTATTCACTCTCTCCCTCACCCTGACTCACAACCCCCTCCTACCGCAGCTCCGCCCGCGATGTCGCTTGACCCCTTCGAAGCCCGCCTCCAGTTCCTCAAGCACCTCCGCACGCTCAACGCGAGCCAGCAGAGCATCGCCAAGGTCGTCTCCTTTGCGGTCAAGTACGGCTCGCGGTGCGGGGAGGATCTGTGGGAGTGCGTCATGGACGAGGTTGACAAGGTGAGTTCTGCAGCACTCGGGCGAGGAACGGCGTGGTCATAATGTCGAGCTGTTTGTCTACGCACTCCTCATCAGCTCTGACGTATTCCTTGCCGCCCTCTGTCCCTCTATTTAGCTTCGCCCCTCCTTTGACTGACGCTCAAACCCAGGCCTCGCTCAACGCGCGCATCAACATTCTCTACTTTCTTGACTCGCTCGCGGACGTGTCGCTCTCCACCGGGCCGCCCGACGCGCCCTACCTGCCCATGATCGAGAAGGGGCTGTCCCGCATCGTCGCCGAGGTGGTGCCCGACACGCGCGAGGGGCTGCTGAACCTCAAGTCGGCGCGGGCGATGCTGCGCTCGTGGCGCGCCCGCCGCGTGCTCGACCCCGCGGTGGTGGACGCGGCCCTCGACAGCCTCGACGCGCGCACATTCAAAGAGGACGGGGACAAGAAGCGCAAGGCCGACATGTCCAAGCAGGACGTGCTCCGCCGCATCGAGGAGGATAGGGAGAGGCATAAGCGGCTCCGGGAACGGATTTGGATTCTGCCCATTCCTCCTCTTCGGAGTAGTGTCGGATCGACGTCGGCAGGCACAAGCCCCTTCACGCCCGCTTCGCCTGCGCCCGGCACGGCAACGACGGCCGCGACAAAACTCATGCCCCCGCCCCCGCCGCGTGCGGCCGTCGTGTCCCCGCTCGACGTCGAGTTTGACCAGATGTGGGAGAGCACGAGCGATCTCGGCGACGACGACGCAGAGAGCATGCGCGAGTGAGTTCAAACATCCCCACCGAAGCTGACAGACAGGAGCGCGCGCGCCGCAGGACTAGAGGTGCCCGTATAAACGCACTTCTCTCGCTCTCGCATACGATCCGCTTCCCTCCCTTGTATCGCTCCACTGTACCATTATGCATTCTACAATCTATCGCGCTCACAGCGCCTTGGAGCCGAGCAACCGCCCAACTCCAGCCTCGTACTCTGCGCGCGCCTCGCCCAGCTGCTCCGCGAGGGCGGCCACATGCTCGGCCGATGTCCACGCCTCCGCGGTCGCCCACGCGCTGCTGCTAACGTCGACGGGGTGTCCAAGGTCGAGCTTGTCCACCTCGTCCCGGAGCTCGGCCCGTGCCCCCTTGAGGTCGCTCAGGAGAGCCACCAGCCCTGCCGGCCGCTTCTTACCCTTTACAGGCTTGCAGGCCTCGGCGAGTCGCTTCGACACGCTGTCGAGCGTGCGTGCCAGCTGTCCGAGAGCAAGGAGCACTGTGGTGCGGGTGTATCCTGTCGACGAAGGGATGAGCGCGGTGAGCGCTGCGGGTTAGCAAGGTCCGCAAATGAGAGACATCAAGTCCACTCACCATGGTAGACATCGGCAGACGACCCATTTCCGTTTCCATCCGCGTCCTCAGTCGCGCGGCGGATGACACTCTCGAGCGCCTCGGCGTACGCCTTGTCTGCAGGATTCAACTTTTGCCGTCAGCACACACCCGACACTGATCAACAGCACACGACTCACTCCATCAAGCTTGACTTCCAACTTGGGCACCTTGTCGCCCCTTACAAATGCGGCGGCGCGCACACCGACAGCGCCGAGCGCCCGGACAGCGGGCTCTGGCAGTGTCGGGCCTGTGGCCCCCACAAGGCTGTCCACCAGCAGCTCAAAGTTGCGGTTGTCCACAAACGGTGCTAATGTCAGTGATACTCTTTACGTATTACTCACAATCACTCGTAAGCGCTGCGGGAAGCGACTCGAGGACCGCAACGGACGCATCAGTGCCCGTCGCCAGCGCGATGCTCAGCTCCTCGACTTCCAGCACGCGCTGCGAGATGCTGCTGTCGAGACACTTGATGAGTGTCCGCATCCCGTGGATCTTCGAGTACGACTCGCGCTCGAGCGCCTGCTTGACAAAGTCGGGCAGCTGGAGTGTCAGTTTGATGTGCTTGGGTAACTGCGAGCCATCAGTTCACATACCTCGGTGGCACTCCTCGAGTACATCGTCACCGCCTTGGCAACCACATCGCCCCATGCCTTGGCGACAGCCGGGCCGGCGACTCGCGCCTCAAGTCCGCCGCGCTCCGACACAATGTGCAGCAAGTTGTCGAGCTGGATCTCGGTGAGATCGAGCTTGGCAAGGTGTGGAATATAGAGCGCAGGCGCACGCAGGAGGCGGTACACGCGCACGAGGGTGAACCGCGCGCCGAACGCGGACGGCGAGCGTGTGAGCATGTACTCCAGACAGGCAGCGGCGGTGAGCAGTGGTGTGTCGTCTAAGTGTCAGCAAAAATAATGTAATCTGTTTGACCTACCCTCCGGAGACGCATTCCACGCCCGAAGGAGAATGTTCACCGCGGCCAAGCCGACAACGTCCGCGGGGTGCACATCCGTCTTGGGAAGCGAGGTAGAATACGCCAGCCCCGCCTCGTATAGGTCCCAGTAGGGTTTGGCAGCAGCAGGTCCAGCAGCCTTGGGGTCGATGAGGTACAGCTCCGCAACGGACTGGGCGCAGAAGGTCCGCTCATCGGTATGCGGCTTCTTGGACGCGGTGACAATCTGCCTCAGCGCATCCGAGCGATCAGATCCAGCGATACGCGGCAGCTCGTCCACTGTCGTCCACTTGGAGCCCCAACGGTCGAGGTACGCGTTCACCTTTGCAGTCCACTCCGACTCGGGTAGGCCCTTGCCCCGCTTCCGCAGCGCAGCGTCGAGCTCTAGCCGAGCCAGCGCCGGCGCACGCTCTTTGCTTCCCATGCTCTCGACAAGACCGTCGAGGACGGTGGTGACCTTCTCCGCGAGCTCGTCAGAGTACGCTCCCTCAAGCGCGGTAAGGACGTGGGCGTAGAAGGCATAGTTGTGAGCCACCTCGGGGTCGACTTGGAGCGCAGCCAGAGTTGCCTCGATCTCGTCCTCCCACACGCCCTCGACTTCTCGGGCGGCGCAGATCTTGGCAGCCTGCAGGCCTGCCCAGCGGCGGGCAAGCGATCCCTTGCGCGACTCGGTCTGCACCAGCGCGTACGCCCCCTTCGCATCCCCATTGCCGAGCGCAATCTGCAACCGGAGCCACAACTGGTCAGCCGATGCAACGTCTGTACCTGTCGCTTTCAACAAGATTGCAGCAGGCAGCAGAGTACGAGGCGGCGCGGTCGGGAAGGGCTCAACGTCGGTTGGCGGAGGCGCAAAGTGCGCCCAGGCAGAGTACGCGGCAAGACGCGCCCACTGCGGCGCCTTGGTTGCGTTGAACAGCTTGCGAGATACCTGGGTCATGACCTCTGCGTTGCCCACGGCAGCAGCAGTCAGGAACACCTGGTC
Source organism: Apiotrichum gracile (assembly GCA_001600335.1). Classification (NCBI taxonomy): domain Eukaryota; kingdom Fungi; phylum Basidiomycota; class Tremellomycetes; order Trichosporonales; family Trichosporonaceae; genus Apiotrichum; species Apiotrichum gracile. The sequence goes on along the minus strand of BCJO01000003.1, from coordinate 3,393,876 downwards.
GCCGAGCTCGAGCATATCGGGGCGAGCAGCCCAGAGGTTCTGATACAGCTCCAGCACGAGGTCGGCTGCAAATTGTGTAAGCAAATGTCAAATTGCCCGCACGCTCAAACTCACCCCTTCGGATGCTCCTCAATGCCATCGAGGTGAACCACATGCTGCGCGCCGACAGAGGTCCGGTGCGCTTGACGTCCTCGTACGCCATGAGCACTGCAGGAGTGCCGAGACGCATCTTCCCCATAAGGACCATGCGGAGTACCTGCGAGTCAGCACCGGTGACCGATGGGAGGCAGCTCCAGTGCATGTCCAGAGGCGACACTATCCAACGCTGTCCGCTCGCGCCGCAGTGCAACTCACCAATGCAGGCTGCGACTTTGGGTGCTTCTTCAGCCATCGCTCCACGGCCGTCGACGCAAGCTTGTACTGTCCTGTCTGGACATCCTCTGTGAATGTCACTATATGATAAGAACGGCAATAGTTGGTTGCCGCGGAGGAATGAGCGAAGGAGCGGAGCAGGTGGAGGGTGGAATCAGCGGGCGGCCCCAGGCCCATCGTTGCAGCTCGGCGCGGCAAGCGGCGAGCTCAACGGGCAGCAAGCTGATTGCGCACCATCCGCGGCTGATCGTTCATGGACAAGCCACGATCAGCAACGGCCACCGCGCACCTCGGACGACCACACCACGGCCTGTCACCGCAGCAGTGCGCGACCAGAGTTGGCTCCGGTCATGATGGTGGCCAGACCACCCCGCGTTCGCGTCGCCGCTCACACTCGGTGTCCGCTGGCAAGGCCCCGGTCGGCATCGCTTTTCCTCCGTCTGCTCCTCTTCCGCCTTCCCCTCATCCCTTATTTGTCCCAACCCCACCCGTTCTCGCCTTATTCCCTTCTCTCTCTCCAATGACACCGCGCTCTGCACGATGGTACGCACCATAGACGCTCTGGAGCTTGCGCTCCTCCGGTCCCCAGTCCACGAAGCGGGACATCAGTGACTCGCCGGGGTGTCGTTCCGCCGCGTGGGTGTGGGCGGGTATCCCTAGCACTCTGGCGCTAACGTTTACTAGCGATAAAGCGATGCGGGCGTGCGAGTGCGAGTGGGTAGAACGAGCAATGATCTTTTGCTCGATCCTTGTGATGATCTAGATGCTTGGGAAGGAGCAACTAACATCGGTGCAGCCTTGAGTGCTAGCGAGCTCGCTTCACCCCCGGACGGAACCAAATTCGCCCCGCGGTGTGTTACTCCTGGGGGAGCGCGTGCCCACTTGCTGCTCCGGGCTATCCGGCGGTGCAGCCGGCTTGCCGTGCCGCTCGCCGCGCGCTGATGCTGCCAGCTTGCCACTGGCACAGGCCAGATGGGAGACTCTTGGAATGTAGAAAATGCAGGAGCTGAGCTCGGGCGAGAGAGAAAGCCATATTACACAGGCTACCACCACCTCCGTCTACTGAAGACGTCTCATCATATGTCCATTTTGGTGAGGGAAACCACTCCACAACCTGACAGCTACCTATGCCCGGGACCATCTACTCGCGATTGCTGCAACGTATCTAGACACAGCGCAACAATGCATTTCTGTTGCAGGCTGTACGTCTATCTAGAATGGTATGGATGAATGACAATGATGCGCGATCGAGACAATGTCTGCGCGAGGTTCTGCTGGGAGGCCACGTACTCCACTCGTGTGTAGGGGATGGAGTTGGCCGAGCGCAATGAGGAGCCTGGGAGGTGACGAGGGTAGCACAAGCCTACTGTGATTCGCCTCCCGATATAATGTTGCAAGGGTATCGTATCAATGTCCATGGAGGAGTTTGCGTGATGGTCGTACGAGCCCGAGGGAGCCACTTATGAAAGTACACGGAGGTGATACACTGTTCTGACGAGAACATGATCAATAGCGCTGGTAGCTAGGACCGTTGAAATCCCGCTCGTCAACCCAGTGCGACGGCTGCTGCTGGTTGTAGTGCCCGCCGCCGCCTTGCCCGTAGCCAGGCTGGGCCTGCCCGTAGTCGGGGCTGGCGTTGTAGTCGTGAGATTGGCCGTAGCCGGGGTTGGCGCCATAGTTTGCGCCGGCGCCGGCGCCATGGCTGTACGGGTCCTGGTACATCTGCTGCATGGGCATGTCACCAGGACGAGCGCCCGCGGCGGTGCCGACTTCGTCGCTAGATATCGAGCCACCGCGAGCGTGAGATAGTTGGCGAGTGTCGATAGAGCTGCCGTTGTCCAGTAGGGGCTCCGAAATGGGCTGGTAGGTGTTTGGGGCAACAACACCGGCAACGGCTCGCCCACCGCGCGAGTTGGTCGCAGCACGGGGGCGGCCGTGGCTCTTCTTGGGCCGCGGGGGACCGCGGCAGAAGCAGCACCTGATCAACTGGTAAATGATCGCGAGGATCTGCACATGTCAGCACTCAACTCCACTCTTGGTACTTACGATAAGACCGACTGCTACGGTGACGGGGATCGCAATCTGCAGGTTCTCGGTGTACATGGCGTCCAGTTGCTCAGTCCACGAACCAGCCTTGCACGTATGGTTGTAGCAACGACCTCCGTAGCCGCAGGGAGAGCCGTCCATCAACTCGGCCTGAAGAATCGTGCAAGCGTCGCCGCCGCCCGGGGCTTTGCAAGTGATAATGCACGACTTGTCGTTCTTGGCCCCACACGCCTTGGAGAGGCCCATTGAGGCACCGGCGATCTTGCACTGTTGGTCCAGAGAGGTGCAGTGGCCACTAGCACAGGTGAGACCATCGCCACACGAGGTACCGTCCTTTGTCGTCTCATCCTTCGGGCATTGGGCAGTGCCTCCGGGGCATACTTCTTCGATATCGCAGGTCTTGTCGATCGATGGCCTGCATGTGATACCCTGAGCCAGTATCTGGCACGTGTCGGGATTGCAGCAGAGACCATTGCTGATGTCGCATTTGGCAGTCGGCCTGAGCTTGCAGTTTTCGCAGCACGCGCTGGTGCCGTTGTTTCCTCCCGGGTCGCACTCTTCGCCTTCCTCGATGATACCATCTGTCCGGGTCAGCGACAACTCTTATGAGCGTAAACTTACTTCCGCACTGGTTCAGACCAATAAGCTTCTTGTTAACTTGGTCGCTTGGAACAAGGCATGAATGTTGAGACGACTTGAGCCAGGTACCTGAAGAGTGTAAGCGAATATCCTCGACGGAGCATGGCCTGTACTCACAAACATTGCCCAACGAGCACTTTGAGAACTCGACCTCCTTGTCACCAGTCGTAGGGTTCATGATAAACTGTCCTCCAGCGTCGCACGTAGACTTGGTCAGAGGGCAGCAGGTGGCTTTAGATCCACAACTCTGTGCGTTGCACTGATCTGTCAGCTGGGAGCACTAGATTTCCAACTTACGTCGTGAATAGCTCCGAACCCATGTCCAACTTCGTGTGCGATAACGTTCCATTCGGCAGTGCCCATGCTGGAGACGCCAGTGCCAGACACCCAGTTGTCGGTCTGGTGCGTCACATCGGTAGTGCAGATCTGGCCAAGCCAGGCGATACCGACTTCGCTGCCATCCTTGCACTTTGTCATCAAGTGCCACAGACCGGCGTCTGCGTTGGCCTGGTTTCCACGCCAACGGCTAAAGGATCCAAGACGGCTGTCCATGCTTGTCTTGCTTTCGCAGTCAACGTTCCAGTCCTGGTCATTGATATTGGAAGCCACTGAAGGACAGGTGCCGTTCATGACCTGAAGGTCGACGATTCCGATGGAGATCTTGAAGGTTGACTGATAGACTTTCGAGACGGTGCTAAACTTGCTCAGAATGTTCTCGCGTGCCTCCTTGACACTAGGGAACGAGGCAACATAGGTGCAGTCGAGCATGACACCCATGTAGAGCACCCTGACCTGGTTGCCACAGCCACTGGCATCGCCAATGTTGTCCGCGTAGTTGTTGTCGCCAGTTTCACCGCCCATGTCGTTGCGAGGACGAAGGCGGGGGAGGGTGGTGTCTCGACGGCGGAGGACAGGGTGGTTCGAGTCGGTGTTGAATGCAAGCCTTTCGAGACCACATGTCTCGCGAGTGGTGCGCTTGTCGACGGCCATGTCGCGGTTGGTAAAGACAACCATGCCGCCTTCCATCTCGCCGACCTCGACATCATCGGCAGTCTTGACGGCGTTGTAGTTTTCGCGAGTCATGACGTTGAAGGTTTCGCCGTCAACGGTAAAGGTACCCTCCCACTTGACGTCGTCGCCTCGAACCTCGTGAATCATAACAGACGCGCGACCAATGACCGCCTTATCCCTGCGACCGGTGAAACCGACACGTTCATACTCCCAAGCCCGCTCGACCCACGAGCGTCGAATAACGTCGCCCTGGTACAGCTTGTAGTCTTCGGGATTGAGCCGCTCGACGTGTGTTGATCCGTCGTCATTCCGGTATGTGATCGTAGCGTCGGGGTGGAAAAAGTCCGCGTTGCGGGAGACCATGAGATGGACGTCGCTGCCGAGAAGAGAAGGAAGCGAGACCCGGAGCAGAACCGTGTCGTCGTAGCGCAGGCTTTCGGGGTTGGGCTCAAAGTTGTTGCGCTTGACCATGCCATTGCTCATAAAGCTGCGCGGCAGGATGCGAAGTGATGACCGAGCCGGGGTGTGGAGGCGTTTCAAGGCGCCGGGTGCGGTGGAGTGCGCTGCGGAGTGTTAGCAGTGTCAAGTGGGGATTCGCATGTGCGGCGAGTCGTCCTCGACCGGACCAGGTCCTTGAGACGCTATCCAGCTGTGCACGCTGGCCGACTCACCATTTGCACTAATAGCACACAGCAACAACGCGAACACTGTGAAGAGCGTCCCCCACAAGCTTGCTCGCGGCGGGCCCTGTTGTGATTGACCACCCATTTTGCGAGGGCCAATGTATAAAGGTTGATATGTGTAGCGGGTAGAGGGAGCACGAGCTCTGATGAGTTGGGCTCTCTTGCCGTTGAAGCTGGGTGTGGTGTCGGTCGAGAATGCGATGCTGGTATATGCTAACTACAGCGGTGTGACATGCAGCAGCGAGATGAGCTCTATTTGTCAGTGGCTTGGACGTGGAGAATGATGACGATGAAAGTGAGAGTGAGAGGAGATGAGGTTGGGTGCCGGGGTGTGGGAGAACGCACAAGTGATGTAACTGGGCAGGTTGACCGCCCAAGCGACCACGACGAATGCGGGGGTGGTGGCTTGTAAAGGGACGGATCTGTTCAACTGATGGAACAGAGCTGGCAAGGGATCTCCCAAAGAGGGTGAAGCCGCTGTCGATGTCGATGAGGGGTGAGGAGGAGGGGTGAATGGGTATTATCGACCGACAGAAGAGGAGCAGAAGAATAGAATAGATGAGATGAGATGAGATAGAAGAATGAGACGGTGATGAGGAGGACGACGACGACGGCGACCAAGGCTAGACGACACCAAGACCAAGACCAAGACAGCCAGGATGCCAAACTGTAATACAGTACGTAGATGAGCGGTGTAAAAAAGCGCCTCTTTTACCCTTTCAGCTTCTCTGATGATCTCTCTGTTACTACGCCCAAAGGTGTAAATAATCCAGGGACAAAGGAATTAGAGCCAAGACGGAAAAGCATATGTTTGTCTCTTGATCGTCTTGACAGCTTGACACACATGGATTTGAAGCCACTAGTCTGGTTTTCTGACTGCGGGGTAAGTCCTAATAGCTTGTCATTAGCGCAGTTGTATTCCTAATAGTATCACATTTGATTTGTTACTTTTAATACAATTTAGACTAATGGCCCAAATGGCCCAAATGGCACGTTGAAACCCGGAGAGATGGGATTTGCCTGCCCCTCTCCCCTCTCCCCACGCCCCCACGCCCTCTGCCCATGCGCATCAGTAGCCAGCCCTTTTCCCCTGGCTCCCTGGCTCCCTGGCTCCCTGGCTCTCCTGGCTTCCTGGCTCTCTTCCCCGCCTCGGCCTCCCTCGGCGCCATTACCTATGTTCCCCTGTTCCTAACCCTCCTGGCTGGTTCCAGTCATTGCACGCCTCGTCTGTCCGCAGCAAGCATTACAAATAGCTATTAGTATCAAAAGGTTTAATTAGAAATAGACATTCAAATGCTCCACTAAGGGCGGCCAGGACTGTGATGCCCGCCAAGAGAAGCATGCAGCATTGAGCATGCATGTGCTACCTACTGAATCAAGTCGATGAGGTCAGCGGTCAGCCTTGCTGCGCGCCGTCTGTGGCAGCCTCTTTGCTCATATCCTCATCAAGAAGACGGTGCTTAATGACGTTTGCTACTCGTCTTTCTGCGCAGCTCGCAGCAACAAGGCAGTGGAGTGTGTGGCTTGGGCTTGGACTTGGGCTTGGGCTCGTGCTTGGGCCTGTGCTGGACGTGCTGGACGTGCTGGGGCTTGTGTTTACGCTCGTGCTGCTGTTGCCACCTGCGCACCTGCCCTGCTTGGCTTGTCCATAAAATCTGCCAAGCCAGCAGTCGACATCACCCCCGCAGCCAAGCAAAGCACACCTGCCCCGCGCCCCGCTTTGCGCCACCGACGACATCTCACCGATACTCACATGGCTTACTCAGTAATCAGCAAAGACTGCGGCCACTTGTACGACGCAGCACCGCTGTGATTCTGTGGAAATTCTTAGAATCCGCAATGTTATCCTCCGACGGGTGGCAATGGCAGTGGCAGTGTAAAACGAACCATCCCGCTCCCAGTTACCGTTCCTTTTTGTGCAGAGCCGAACAGGTGCAATGGGTGGCGTTGCCTTGTTCGACTACTTTATTACTGCTCTCGCTGCCTTGTATGCTCTTTTGGATCTGGAATATGAGATTGCCTTTTCAGAAAACAGGCCAGAAATCAGAACTCGAACAGGACTCGAGGTGGCACCTCGCGGCACCTCGCAGATCGCAGGCCTCGCAGGCCTCGCAGAGATTACGAGAGCCGGGCAAGGCCAATACATGAAACGCACTCTGATCCTGAAAGCTTAACGTCACACCAGAACATTTCTTTCTCTCATTCCAGTTCCTCTGTGTCTATTTGTTGGCGGCCGCGTCGACGTTTCGCGAACAAGCAAAAGGTCTACTGGCAGGCACTCATCGGGACCTTGCGGGCTGCGTGTGGCGGGCTCGACGGGTATTATGCCATCTCGATCTACTAGTAATGTCAACTCGAGGCACAAATGGATGTTGATGGTGGCTCTCATCTTGCCAGACTCTGCAAGATTCGATACACGCCGAGAGACCCAGCCTCACCATCCCTTCGAGCACGACCCGACGGCCTGGAACGCACTGGAAGGATCATCCTCGCCGCATGTCTCCGATACAGTAGCTGAACACGTTGGCCCCAGGATCAGCAGCAGGGAGGTAGTCAAGCCATCCAAGGTTTCGGGATCCGGGAACTATGCCTCCTAGACGGCGCGTGTATGTCTCCGGATTGTGTCCGAGCTTTGGCCCCGAGCGGTCCGCGTGGCGACACCAGTCGGCTGGGGGCTGCAGAATCGTACGAGGCATACGAGGTGACTCGGAGGCTATGTGCGCCTGAAGGCGCGGCGTACGTGACGCGTTACAGAGTGCTCGGCGGTGCGGCGGACTTGTCGTCACCTGTTGCGCTGTGCCGCCAGGCCTGAAACATGTGCTTCCGAGCGTGAAGACTTGGTGTGGATTCCTTTCCACTCGTTCCTCCTGTGATCAAGGACAAGTGCGAGCGTCTCCACAATACAGATGCATACTCACGGTATAGCGTCAGCCACCCAACAATCTCGGTAGATGTTCGTCTGCTGACCGATTTCGCGATCGAGAGATCGACGGAATGTTGGAGCTTCATGTCGATCGCGTCGGAATGACTACCGCCACAACCATGCAATCAAGAGCACGAGACGCGTGGTCATGGGTTCATACCTGCCCGGGGTCCCTCCAGATGAAGAGTGAGCAACGTCGCTCTGCTTGACGACAGATGGTCGACAGCTCCCTGTCTCGCATGTCTCGCCAGCCAAGCTGATCTTCTCCAGCTTCTCTTTGCCGTCCGGCGCTGTCCGGCGCTGTCCCGTTGGCCGCTGTCCACTGCCGCCTACATCGATGTCCAACTCCTCTGATGACACCCCTCCCAGACCCAAAAAGGCCCTTGCCCGGATTTGAACCGAGGACCACTCCCAGCTTAAGATGGACTCGCCAACCCTAAGAGAGTATGATAGCCACTACACCACAAGAGCCGCCACACGGGTTTCTTCCGCCACCTCTTGTCCATGCGTCGTTGGAGTGTCTTGCGATGGGTACCTCACTCCTTCGCTCTAATGCCTTCTCCCTCTGCGGGTGTGGAAGATGGCGTATCGCCATGTGTGCCCCGTGTACGTGTGCGAATGGACACTGCCGTCTGGCCGCCACTTGCCGCCTACCCTTCAAGTACATGTCACATCTGGTCCCTACCGTACAGCCCTACACCTACTGCCCAGCGGTGCTCTTGCGGTCCTTGAGCACCGTCGTGCCGTTCTTGCGCACAGCATCCATCCAGCCCTGGGTGATGCGCGACTCGTTGAGGGGCATGCGCTCGCTCTCTGTCTTGCCGTCGCGGATGCAGCGCGCGACCTCGTCCGCCTCGTAGTGCATGCCACCGCCGGGGTGCACGGTGTGGTTGAACGTCTCCTTCTCCTTGATGTTTCCAGGCTCGCCGGCTGTGTGCGGGACGATGGAGAAGGACTCGGGGCGCCAGGGGGGGTCTGGGGTTAGTCAAGGTAGCTAAGGGAGACATGTGGCTGCGGTTGAAGAGAGGACAGCCCTTCTCCCAATCCACCTGTGCTCGTCCCTGACAGCGCTCCGCCCACTCACAAGCAACAACGAGGTCGGCCTCCTCGCAGGTGACAACAGCGGTGGCCTCGCCCATTCCGCTCGCAGTCATGTCGGTGAGGCAGCGCGCCTGCGCGAGACCCTTCCACTCGACGATCCAGTGGCTCATGGCGTCGACGCCGGACCGCTCGTACACGCGCTGGTAGCTGTTGACGACCTGGGGATCCTTGTCCTTGTTGTCGGGGTGCTGGTGGAGCGCGAGCATGCACCACACGCTCGGGTAGGGGCCCTGGTCGAGCAGCGAGCCGCCGCCCTGTGCGGGGTCGATCATGCGGTTCGAGTCCGGGCGGGCTGGAGCGGACGTTAGCAACTGGACTCGACACGACTGGACCACTCGAGTCTCACTCACTGTCAGGCTCATAGTTCATCGAAAAGTCGGCAAACATGCGCTTGACCTTGCCGAGGCGGCCCGACTGGAGCACGTCCTGGACGGCATAGGCGACGGGCTGGAAGCGCGTCCACACCGCCTCCATGAGGAAGAGCTTCTTCTCCTTGGCAATGGCGATCAGCTCGTCGAGCTCGGCAACGTCAAAGGTAAAGGGCTTCTCGCACAGGACGTGCTTGCCGGCCAGGAGCGCCGCCTTGGCGTTGGCGTGGTGGAAGGTGTGCGGGGTGCCGATGTAGACCGCGTCGACGTCCTGTGTGTTAGAGCCGCATGACGTTACAGCTGATTCATAGCCTCCCGTGTCCTCCTGTTCAGCTCCACACTCACAGCCGCAGCAAACACCTCGTCGTACGAGCCATAAGGCTTGGCGTCGAGCGCGCCGTTCGTGACGCCCCAGGCGTGCACGTCCTCGGAAGCCTTGAGCTTGTCGATAAATTTCTGGGCGCTCTCGACGCTACGCGAGCCAACGGCCACAATCTTATGGGCAATGTCGGACGCCTCGCGGGTGGCAGGGTTGACGAGCAGGTCCTGCGGGTGTCAGTAGCTGGGCAAATGGCTTGCGCGTACCTGGGAGAAACGGGTCGAGATGCCGCCCGTCGCGATGATGCCCCAGCGGAGAGTAAAGGCCATTTTGTGAGAGATGTAAGAACGGAGAGTGAGTATACACAGAAGTGATAGAGACAATAAATGAGAGGCTGGAGATGCTGTTAGTCCTTTTCATCCATCGCATCCATCGCATGGAGAGGACATCAGATGGGGTTGCATTGCGATTGTGGAGAAGAGCGAGAGATATCTCGCCGCTTTGGCCGAAACCCGAGGAACCGCACAATCGCGCACAACCATGACATCAAGCAGCATGTCACCACAGATCGTTCAGACCAGAGACATCCCGGGTCGCATGGCACCCACGCGACATACTCTCCACGGTATTTCCCACGTGGGTTTTACCGGTGACTCCGATGTTTGTGGCACAGGGCTCGAGTTCGATCGCGACGCGTTCTCTGTGACTTACTTTTGTCTTTTGCGCGTTGAGAGTGGATGTGGTCTCGGAGGTAGTGAGAGAGCATAAACAAACAACAACAACAACAATAACAACGACAATAATCAACAACTTAATTCTCTTGTCACCATCCATCTCTACCCTAAACCCTTTGTTTTTATTTTTCTTGTTCGGCCATGCCATCACGACCATAATCCAGTCAAACGCTCATGGACATACATAACGCATACGACTATCCCCGCCGCCGCACATCATCACTTGCCGCCGCCGCTGCCGCCGCCGCGAGATTACAGACCCCGAGCCTCACATCCACAACATCGCGCACATCCACAACGTCCATGTTGACGTCGGGCGGGGTGGAGAGTGCCCGCGGAAGCGCGACAATCGTCGCAGGAGACTCGACGCCGCCGCTTATCGACCTGGATGACGCCGAGACGTATCGCGGTGCGGACACGGGGCTGGTGCCGAAGCGAGCACTCGCGTACGAGGCCGGCGCGGGCGTGACGGCGACCGACAAGCTGAGGACGCTGCTCCGGCAGATGGAGGGGGAAGTGCGTGCTGTGGGGACGACGCCGCATCACCAGCCGGCAGGAGCGCGCGCGCCCCCAAACACACTCCGGCGCAGTGTGCAGCGCGCCTCGACACCGCCTCCGATTGACGAGGCCGAAGACGACTACAGCCCCCCGACTCCCCCGCCGCGGTTATCCAACACGTACATGTACTCGCGCCGCGCGATGGAACGCCGCGGGTCTGATGACCGCCAGTCGCAATCGCGCTCGCCGTCCCCTCCTGTACCCCGCCGTCTTCCGTCACGCGCGATTGCGCTTCGTGCCGCCGCCCAGGCGGCATCCGCTGCTGCTGCCGACCCCGAGCCAGCACCGCAGCGCGACCACCGGCCGTCGCCGCTGCAGTCGTACATCGCGTCCCACCCCGACACATACCCCGAGCCATCGTCGTCGCGCACACGGCTCGACTCTACCCCTCGGCCTCAATCCCCATCCTCGCGCAAGGGCAAGGAGCGCGCTGATTATGTCGACAGCCGTGAATCACTCCCGAGCAGGGCTGCGTATGAGGAGGAGCAGAGCGTAGACGAGACCGAGGACGACTACTACCCCGAGTACGAAGAGGCTTCGCCCCCACGGCGGCGGGGATTGGCTGGTCGCAGCCTCGTTGTTGAAGCCCCACCGGATACGTCCGCTGCGTTTGCCGAGGGACTGGACGCCGCGGGGAACGAGTACGACCTGGAGGAGGACAGCGTGGTACCGTGGCGGGAGGAGGACACGGCGGACTCGCTCGACAGCGGCTCTGGGCGACGACAACGCTTTTTAGCCGCCGAGGAGCGGTCGCATGCACGGTCACGGGATCAGTTAACATCGCAAAGCGTCCACACGAGCGGGAGCCTGTCGTTCGCGACGGCGCCGAGTATACGGCCGCGGCCGTCTGCTGCCGATGTCTCGCTGCCGCCGATCCCCGAACCGGAATCGAGTGATGAAGAGGACGCGCGGGCAATCCGCCGGCGAGAACAGCTGCTGCGGCCATTCTCGTCGCGCGAGTCGACAGAGTCTCCGAGACACTCTCTGAGCCAGTCCAAGGCGACAACATATCTCGAACCTAGATCACGGAGAACAGAAGTCGACGAGCCCAGCCGGTACGACACTGCGCGCGACTCGGCCCGCTTCGACGCGCTTACGCATAGCATGGTGAATGGCAGCCGGGGACCGGTTCGCGATCCTCTGGACAGAAGCGCACTGCGCGAGATCTCGGCAGCCCAGAAAGAGTCATTACGTGAGATCGCCAATGGCTCACTAAGGGACACGAGTGACTTGCACGGGGACGACGACATTGGGGAGAGTGAGTCACCGCTCAAGGACTCTCCACCGAAATCTCAAGAGCGCGGGGAGCGGGAGCTGCTACGTCGCTCAGTGAGCCCAAAGTATGGTCTCCGCCAGACATCGCAGTCGCCCGCCTTGGACGACTCGGACACGCTCCCTCTTGCGGACCGCAGCCGACAGGCCCCGGTGGGACGGAGCTCGCTGCGGGGCTCGGTATCTCCTCGCGCAACGCTGTCAAAGTCCAATACTCGCTGGACGCCAGAGGCGGCAGAAGAGCCGCTAGCGCCAGAGGACAGCTGGTCGCCTGAAGCACAGGTGCACTCGACTCCCGCCCGTCCTCGGTGGTCTCCCGAGGTTGAGCGGCGGCAGCTGGAGCGCACTCCGCCCCGCGAAGAGCCTGCTCGCGAGGAGCGTGACGCCACCCCACCCCGGGCTGCCCACGCACCATCTACGTCCCCGCAATCCACTCCACCAGTCTCCACTCTTGGACCCAAGTCACGCCCAGCGGCTGCGCCCGCACCTGTAACACCCATCCCCGCCGTGCCAGTTACACCAGCGCATCTGAAGGGACTGAAGACTCCGCGCCCGCCAGGCGCATGGGGAACTCCGGTTCCTAAGGCTGCGCGTCCAGCACGAGAGCCAGTACCTGTTCCGTCCACGCCCGCTGGGGTGCCCGCCACGCCAGCGCACATCAAGGAGATGAAGACCCCTCGGCCACCAGGAGCGTGGGGCACGCCTATCCCCAAGGCCGCCGCGCCTGCCCCACAGCCCAAGGAGTCCAAGCCTGCCGTGCAGGTGGCCGAGTCCAAGCCCACTGTGCCCCGCCCGCCAGCTTTTATCTCCGGGCTACCCGGAACTCCCACACCGGCGCCCAACCGCACGCTCTCTGGAATGCCGACGCCGCGTCCCCCCGGAGCATGGTACAACTCTCCTGCACAGCTAGGCCAGCGCAACGTACCCACGCAGTTTAGCTCTCTGCGTAACGAAGTCCTTCCAGACTCGTCGGTCAGCTCTACGGGTTCCGCGAGCACAGGGGACGTCTCGTTCCACCGCCTGCGCTCACCCAAGCGCTCTCCTCAGCGCAAGGAACCGACCTCGCCGACTGCCGAGCGCGGTCTTCTCGTCCCTGTCCTCCGGTCACCTAAACGCTCTCCAGTCTGGTCCTCGCCCGGTCGACGCGTGTCGAGCGGAGCTGCCCCCTCGTCTCCTGTGACACCAACAAAATCCCCGCAGCCCGCACACATCGCCGACGAGAGCTTTGGGGGCATGGACCCCGACGCATCCTGGGCAGCGAGGCTGCAGCGCGTCGTCATGTCCCCTATTCGCCGGCCGCCACCGAGCAAGGCCGTTGCGGACGCGCAGCAGGCTCTCGATGCGGCTTCAAAGGCGTCGGCTGTCGCGCGGAGCAAGGTCGAGGATGCACAGCGCGCTTGGCTCGACGCGCTCGCATCTGTTCCCGACGAGCCGTCGCGCGTCGTCCAGGTCGCCAAGAAGGGCTGGACGTGGGGCCGCATCCTGCTCCTGGCCACCCTGGAAGTTGTGCTGCTGTGGTTTGTCTTTCGGTACGTCTACGACGCTGGTACAGTGCTGACAACAGCGTTACGCTCGACTATGCGACCTCGAGCCGCCTGCTCTCGGCGTTTGACCCCTGGGGTCCCCAGTTTGCCAGCTCGCTCAATATTCCCGTTCCCGCGGGTCTGCAGGCGTTTGCGGCCCGCCCCACCACGCCGTCGAATCTGTTCGATCTGCTCGACATGCTCGGCATCACGGGCAGGCCCGGGGGCGTCGCGGTTGTGCGTCCGCCGACATAGATGTACAGGAGCAGTCATCAGAGATCCCCAAAGAGACCCACTTCCCTGCCTGCTTGTTTCACCACCATGTTCGTGTTCGTGTACGCGGCCCCGTGGCCTGTTGCCATTGTCGAACAGTTGTATTGTAGCCCATGGTAGACTTGGTATACTTATACTTACTTTATTACTTGAATGCAGCTTCTTGCACATCCCAAGTGGAGCAGGGCAGACAGGCCACCTTGACTGCTCAAGCTCACATTGTCAGTACCTAGCTCGCCAGATCCCGACTTCCTATACTGCCTTCATCTCAAATACCTCGCTACGCACATTCCCTACACGAGGCTCGCCATGAGCACCGCACTCGGCGTGAGCCCGTTGTCCTTGAGCGAGCGCCCCATCTCGGCGCGCGAGTAGCTCTTGCGGGGGAAGGTCGTGGCAAACGCGACATTGTCGACATTGTACGCGAGGTTCTGCGCGGCGACAAACTCGGCAACGTCGACCAGCGTGCTCTCGGACGGGAACGTCTTGACGAGCGGGGCACCGCCGACGTGCAGCCGGATCTGCAGGCGCGTCTCGGGGTTCTCGGCCGACTTACCCGCGGCAGCAGCGGCGGGACGGGGCACGGACGCCGCGACGGGCGCAGCGGGCGCGGTGCCGTCGCGCAGCGCCTTTTCGCGCGCCGCCTTCTCGGCGCGCTCGCGCTTGTCGGCCTAGGCGTCAGCACATGATCGTCATCGCCCAATTCACCTCGATCTGCGCCTTGATGGCCGCACGGGCGCGCTGGTCCTCGAGCTTTTCTGTCCATGTCAGCACTCTGTCAGCGCCAGCGCTCCGACGCTACGCACCCTGCTTCTTGCGCTCGACATCCCGCGCGAGCTCCTTGGCCTGCATGTCCTCGCGGATCTTGCCCTGGTCCTGTCCGGCCTTGCGGCGGAGCACCTGGCGTCAGCTTCATTCAAAAGTCTCGAGCTCACCTCATTCGCACGCTGGTCCTTTGCGTCCTCCTTGCTCTGCACAGCGCGCTTGGCCGCGAGCTTGGCGCGGAGCTCCTCGAGCTTGGCCTTCTTCTCCTCCTCGGTGAGGGGCTTGATCTGTGGTGTGAGCAAAAGTGGGGAGGGAAGGCAGTGGCAGGTGCAAGTAAGTCGCCCGGCACCTGGACTTAGCCCGCCACTCACCTCCTCGGTGCTCTCCTCAAACTCCTGGTGCCCGCTCTTCTCGGCATGGAAGCTCGCAGTCGCCTGGGAGCGGAACGTCTTGCCGCACTCGGAGCACTTGATGCTCTTGGCCTCCTCCATGCCCGCGACCGCCTCGTTCATGATCTCGTCGTCCTCGGCGAGCTCCTCGGCGGACGGCACCGGCTTCTCGGCGTTGGCGAGGATGTGGTCCATGGCCGGCTGCAGGCCCGCGTTATTCGTCGCGCGCTGTGCCCCTGCGTGTGAGCTGGCAGCAGGAGGGAAGAAAGAAGATCAGCTTACACTCGATGCGCTCGGGGGCAAAGCCCATAGAGAGGAGGGTCTCCTTGTCCGACATGGTTGGTTGTGATGGAATGGGAGAGAATGAAAGAGTGCATTTGAGGCTGTTGTTGTTCGTCAGCGTCGATCGCACCCGAGCAGTTCGTCATCGCGTGGCGGAGATTGGGACATGTCCGCGCCTCCACTTTGGATCTTGACCTCGACCAAGCCTGAGCTGCTGTCTGCTATCTCTTCATGTCGCTCCCGCGCTCCATTGTTGGTTTTGGTATACGGCGCGCCATGTCGACTGCTGCTGGGTCATCTGCGCCTACGGGATCTGCCCCGCCTTCGGCCGCGGTGCCGCCGACAGAGTCCCCAGAGCCCACGCCCGCAAAGCCGACCAACCTCGTCATGCAGATCATTCTCAGGCGCGACCTCGTGACGGTAAGTGCAGCGATGAGATAACTCGGAGCGAAAGGCTCGGATGGCGCATATACTGCAGAAGCTCGGAATCCATACACCTACCACTACCATTGCCAACACCGCGACTGAGCACCACTGACGTACAGGAGCTCGGCTGGCCCCTGGGGCCCATGATGGCGCAGGCGGCGCACGCAGCTACCGCCGTGCAGCACCGGTTCGCGGCGCACCCCGAGATGCAGCGATACCTGGCCGGCGAGGACGGGCGCGCGTGGGAGGTGATGCGCAAGGCGGTGCTCGAGGTGAGTTGCGACCTGGCCAGCAAAAGCATCCAAGGTGCACCGGCACAACGCAACCCCGCTGTTCAGCCTGGCTGTTGATACTGACGGATCTCAGGTCCCGGACGAACCCGCCCTCCGCGCGCTTTCCGCCCGCCTGGACGCCGCCGACATCCCGCACCACCTCTGGATCGAGGAGCCGGAACACACCCCCACCGCGATCGCGCTCATGCCCAACAAGCGGCCAAAGGGGATAAAGAAGATCCTCGACGATGCGGGGTGTACGCTCTGGAGGTAGATTTGTAGAGTACAGCTGTTCATGGAGATCTATTTTGCTTTACTGAATTACATGTACATACTCGCTGATTCTATTCCAGTCAAGGAGGGCTTAGCCAAGGGTTGTTCCCAGCCTGTGGAGCCTCCGAGCCTAGAAGGAATAGATGCGAATCTTGTCGGGCTGATACCGTCAGCACATGCAGAAGGGAACATTCAACTCACATTGATAACCTGAAGGGAATTACCGTTGATGAAGGCCGCCAACGTGGGGCCGTTCTCCCGGTTACCTTCGGCATCCTCCAGTCGGAGGTAGTACCAGTCTTCCTTGCGGGGCATGGACAGCGCCTTGCGGTAGCCGTCAAACGCCGCCGGGTCATTCCACATTCCCGTACAGCCGCTCAATGGCAGGGGTGGGCGGGAGTAAGCGAGGTTCAGCGGAGGGAGGTCGGCCGCTCCATCCGTGCCGTCCACAGGGCGCATCCTTTGCCGGCCCTTGCTCAGCCAGTGCTTGCCCACGACAAGGCCGCTGTCCTGCACCTGCTTGCAGTGATCGAGTGGCTCAAACGAGAGCGATTCCGGTCGGCCATGCCGCGAGCCTAGTGGCCATGGGTGGTGCATCTCGCACAGGTCCTGTGTCCTCGAGTGGCGGTAGTCTGCCACCTCAATTATTGACGTGAGTTGATACCGGACGTCATGTTCGTGTTCGTCCTGGCTTGCACTGGTCCCGTCCTGGCTCTGGCCATCCTCGTCCTGGTTCTGGTTATCCTCGGCATCGCTCTGGTTGTACTGGTCGACTTCGTCAGGGAATAGTCTGGAATAGTCCTCGGGCTCGTACATGGTGTCCAACCACGCGTCCGATTCTCCTTCTCCCGCTGTTTCTTCGTCCACGCCATCCTCGACCCGCATGTTCTCGTTAAAGGCACATACTGTCCGCATCCCAGTCGCCTCAAACTGCAAGAGGCCGCGGCCGTTGTCGTGGATCCTGTGCGACCAGTGAATCAAGCCTTCACAGTCGTCGACAGAAATGACTGGCGCTGGTTGTGTTTCCTCAGAAGCATCCGCCCGCTGATCCCACAGGCGCCTAATGCCCCGCATGTTGATAACGGCAGTGTACGTTGTTTTTCGCGTCGTGAGAATACTCAGCGCAATGATCTCGTCCGAGTTGCCCGACATTGTGGCCGTGAAATATCTCTGCGGATGATTCGCCACATCCGAGTTGCCATCCACCTCTGCCACGTCAAACTTGCCCAAGACGAGCGCGCCAGTCTGTTTTGAGCGCTCCCACACCCATGGTCGGGGGTCCAGCTCATCTCGGGCTGGCGTACTGGAGCTTCTGGGTCCCACGCGCAAAAGGACCGGCATGACGGGGAACGACGTGTTAAGGTCAGGGAGGTTGTCACTGCGATAGCTATACACCTGATCCACCTTGCCGTAGTTCCACAGACCCTCGCTAGATTCTTTGACGCGCTCGAGGCTGTCGGCCTGCAGCGGTGTACCATCGTGGAGGGCGAGACCAAGGACCATTGCCGAGTCACTGGACTCGACCGAGAGGCCACGAGAAAGGCTTATGAAGGCCTCATCTGCTGCCGAGGAGGAGAATATGTCCTTTGACTGTTTGTCAGCGCTTTGCCATAAAGTAAGAGAGTCGCTTCTCGGCCCCGTTCAACGTACCTTGCTAGGACACCGCCAGTTGTACATCAGTTGCTTGCCGCCCCAAGTCGATGAGGACCGCAGATTTGGGTTGGGCTTGCCTTGGCCGAGGTGAACATACCCGTCCGACGTGGGCGTGATCGTAAGCTTGATGCTCGATAGGGGCAATTTGAACACACCGCTCTGCACGTCGTCCAGTGCAGGCGGTCCGAGGTCAAGTCTGAGAACGGGGTCTGCAGCCTCCGGATGTGGGCGGGGCACACGGCGGCCATGCTCGTCCTTGTCTGTGCCAAACAACTCGCAAAAGAAGAATTCGGCAACCAGTGAGATAGCTTTACCCTCGGAGCCACCACGTTGGACCCGCAGTGCCCCGAACACGAGGAGATTGTCCCTGCGACTGATGGCGATATTGTTGATTGGAGCGGGCGACCAGATGGGCTCGGCGTCAAGCATGCCGTCGTCGTCTGCGTCGCGCAAGTCGTCGCCAACAAACACCCTCCAGCAGTTTCCGGGGTGGTAGGATGGCTCATAGATATTCCCGTAGTAGAACTGATCCAGCAGGTCCGAGTCGTAACAGTGAAACCGTGGCATGAATGACATGATCATTGGTTCATCATCGTTCCTGCTTTGCGTCTCAGCGTGCGACACGACGACAAGCACGCCGTCGCTCGCCGCATACTGCTGGAAGCCGAGGGGGAGGGGAATCACGTGGGATCGGGCGGGGCGGCGCGCCAGCCACCGGCGCTCCGTGTCGAGCACGCGGGCGAGGCGCTCCGCCGGAGTCTTGTCGAGACACTCGAGCTCGATGGCCTTGTTGGTGTGGAAGCCCGCCCGGAGCGTGAGCTGGTGCCGAGCTGTCGTGCTGATGAGATCGTTCAGGTATACGCATGTCTGGAAATTAGCGCCGTTATGTTGTCTGCGGATCACTCACAGCGCTGCACGCGAGCAGACCCTTCCAGTCGAGAGCCCACAGGATGCGGTCGAGCACGTCGGGCTCCCACGCCGTGGTGAAGAGCTTGCCTGTGTCAACTCGCATGATGCTTCACCCAAAGTTTGGGAGTGAGCAAATGCACAAGTGAGCAAGTGTACAGAAGTGCAACTCTGCGACGTGGTCGGCTTTCATATACGAAAGCAAAGCCGCCTTGGGCTGGTGGCAAAGCAAGGGAATCCAGAGATGAAGGGAGGGGGAAAAGCCACAACCCTCTGCAACGTCCAACTCGTGAAATCTCATCTGAATCCAAGGCACGGGCTGTCGGATCCGTATCTAGTGCGGGTGAGTTTTGCTTTCGTCGCGACTTGTGATGGTTGGGACGGGACATGGGATAGCCTTCGAGCATCAGACCGTCAGACCGTCAGAATTGAACGGGGCTACAATGAAAGTGGGACAGGACGTTCTAAGATCAGGGAGAGAGAAGAGTAGAGAGGTATACAGACGAGGTGCTTCGAGCTGAAGCGGGGAGGCCCATCTTCGGCACGGCCACAGGCAGCGGCGGCCAACAAACTCGGCTCCAAACCCCGCTGGCTACCCCCCTCATGCTATCGGCGCTGTCGGCACCACGCCCTCCGCGTCAAGCTGTACCTTGGATAAGGTCTAGTGCATCTAGTGGTTCTGCTCTTGGAGTTCATCCCAAACCCACAGTCCGCTCGAAGTACAAGGATGTGGGGACCCCGCGTCACGTGAGTTGACCCTCGTTTCCGACGCCGATATTTGTGTTGACAATCGCGACGCCGAGCAGTCTCAAACACCACATCACCACCACCATGCCGCCGAAAAAGGACAAGCGCAAGTACTTCAACAACGGCAAGGGCGGATCGCGCGGCCCGCCGCGCGGGGGCGATGGGGCCGGCGACTTCCAGGGCGGACCGTTGGCCAAGTACCGCGCGCAGCCGCTGGTGCGTCCCGACAGCAAGGACAAGCACTGACGGCAGCCGGAAATGATGAGCGCGCCGGGGATCAGCATCTCGACGGTGCAGGGGCGGGAGAAGACGGCTGAGCGCGAGATGCTTGAGGCGCTCGAGGAGGCGGCCGACGAGCTGTACCCCGAGACGATCGAGAAGGAGGCCGCGCCCTCAGGCGACATTGAGGACGAACTGCAGCGCGAGCTCGAGGAGCTCAAGGGCGGCCCGAAGAGCAGGGGCAAGTCGCCCCGCTTCCGGCTGTGCAAGCGCGACAATGCTTGTATGGTGTACATTGTTGTACTGGAGCCGCTCGACCCCGTCCGCCTCGTGCGCCACCTCCTCGCGAGGACAGAGGAGACGGCAAAGTGCGGCTTCCGCTCCGTGCAGCGTCTCACGCCCATCTCGCGCACGGGCGCAGGCAACAAGACTGTGCTGGTGGAGCTGTCCGAGGCTCTCCTTCCCGACGGTCTGCGGACGGACGACGACTCGCCCGTCAAGGTGAATCTAACAAATCTACCTGGGCTGACTCCAGTTCGCCATCAACGCCCACGTCCGCAACTCGGGCAAGCTCCAGCGTCTCGAGATGATCAAGCTCGTCGCGGACGAGGTTACCAAGCTGAATCCCGCGCACAAGGTCGACCTGAGCAACCCCGACCGCACCATCCTCATCGAGCTGTTTAGGGTAAGTCTTGTGAACGGCATTTCTGATAGCAGAACCTCGTCGGCATGAGCGTCGTCCCCGACTTTGAAAAGTACAAAAAGTACAACCCCTCCGCGGTCGCCAAGGCCGCTGCCAAGGCGCTCGGCATCGAGGAGCACGAGGAGGAGGCGGGTGCGTCGGCGCCGAAGAAGGTAGAGGAGGAGGCGAAGGGCGACACAGAGACTGGCGGCGAGAGCGAAACGGCCGCCCCTGCCGTTCCCGCCAAGCGCAAGGCCGAGACTAGCCTCGAGGAGGAGGACGCATAGAGGAAGTACTGACCGGGAATGGTGAAAGGAGGTGCAGTGATCTCCGTCGCGTGGCAGATGCACCTGGATAGCATTCCATCCTGGCTCTTGTAATGATGAATAGGCACTGAGGTGCACACATTGTGCAGAGGGACATGGTGGCGTCTCGGCGCCGCTGGAGGGGGGTCTATGGGACAAAGGGGGTCTATGGGACAATGAGCGAGAGACGCTACGGAATAACACGTTGATTGAACGACAACACACGTCCTCGGTGGCGAGGGCCTCGCAGTCCAAGCCGGTGTACCAACTGCGTCGCCTCTTTGAGTTTATCTGGACCAATAGTCTCGACCTCATAAGCGATCGTCAAGGGCATACAAGGTTGAGGTACACCTCGGACTGGGACTGCAGACGGGCGAATAGGAGCTCAAATTTCTCAGCAGCGGCCGCGAGTGTAGACTCTTCCCGCCACGGCCGCCGGAGATGACGATCTGGAAACGTAGTCAAGAGTCGAGCCTTCGTAGGCTTGCTGCTGAGCCAAAGTCATCCTCGGTGCATAAGGCGGTGCGGCCGCCGAAAGACGCTCCCCGCGACATCTGCGCCCAGTTGCCCCGCGAGCGCTTTGCTCACGACCGACACACGGGCAGCTGGCCCAGGCGGTCCAATCGTCGATGCCGAATGTTCTTTGGGGCGACATCGGAGCAGTGCACTGGAATATTATACCTCGCCTCTTGCCCCAACCACCAGACAACAGCGTACCTGCAGATCCTTGTGGCGCCCATTCCCACGCAGATGGGCCGCCGATCTGTACGCTGCCACATTGGCAACTGTCAGGTGCAGAGGAAGGAATACGTGCGTGTGGACCCATTATAAGACGGGTGCACTTTGCACAAAGGTCAAACATAGTATCAATACCTGCCAGTTCACGTTGGTCACAGCACGCAGAGCAGCTGTTTCACGCAGCACTCGACTGCCTGGGGCGCGGATCGTGGGTGTGATTGGGCGTCTCGAAATGTTGCGGTGGGGACAGGGAACGACGCTTGGCGTGGGGTTGTGACTTCTCTCTCAGAGTGCTTTGTCCTCTTGCTGCCGCTCCGTTGTCCGCAGGTACCTGTCAGTTGAGCTTGGCTGTTGCAAGCGAAGTTGACAGGCTGTTTCAAGCGAAGCTGTCAGTCTGGTCTTGCTCGCTCGCCGCCTCGCTCTCGGATACTTTGAACACATTCAATTTTCTGCATTTAGCCCTAGAGCAAACAGTGATACAAAGGAATGACTAATCTAAAAAATGGGGTTCGTCCCGGAGAAACAGTCATGATGCAAGGCGGAGTGGAGAGGATGGGATGGATGGTGAGGGTGATTGATGCTTTGGAAAGAGATGGGGAACACATGGAGAAGATGACGACAACTCCGGCCTAGATGCTTCGGTTCTTCTTGGGTCTAATTTCGTTCACACGGTCGTTGATGCTAAACTGTACTCGCGGAGCACATTGTTGGGAGTTGGGAGCCGGGTGTTGTCCAGATTAGACGACAGTCTGGCTCTCAAAGCTCTGCGCGCGAGTGAGCGACGGCGAAGCAACGTTGGACATTGACGAGATGCGCGAAACGAGACCGGGGCGGAGCTCGGGCCTGCTCTTGGTGATGCGGAACTTCTCGGAGGGGGGTACGGGGAGAGTCCAGGGATTGGAGACGGCGGCCACGGGCTGGAAGGCAGGGCGGGTCTTGTCGATGAGGTCAACCTCCGAGTAGATCGAGGCGACCGAGACAGACGAAGCCGAGGCAGACGATGTTCCAGAGGCGATGGACTCGGCCGAGAGGGTGCGCTGGAGCTTGAGGTGCTCGACCTCCATTCCACCGTCGAGGACACCAACACGCATCATGGCGAGGAGGTTGTGGGCAGCGTTCGAGTGGTCGTAGACACCACCAAAGAAGGCAGTGGTGGCGTCGGTGCCGATAGCGCGCTTGATGAGGTGGGCACCACCGGGGTGGTCGTCACCAAACGAAGAGACGTCGTGGATGAAACCGTGGATAGCAACGAGCGAACGCTCCTTGGCCTCGGCCTGGAAGTCCTCCCACGAGATGACAGGAAGGTCGTTGGAGCTCTTGGGCCACTCAATCTTGTCGCTCTGCTCGGCGAGCATCTGGAGCTTCATGGTGTACTGGCCCTTCTTGATCTCGTTGTCGGGGAACTTCTTGAGGTGGGTGGCGAGGCCAAACTTGCTCATGGTCCAGATGAACCACTTGGTGGGGTCGTACTGGTACCACTTGATGGCGTTACGGAAGTCCATGGGGAACTGGTGGTGGAAGTTGTGGTAGCCCTCGCCAACGGTAACAAGCGCGGTGATAAAGTGGTCCTTGGGGGTGTGCTTGTTGTCGAAGGGAGTCTCACCGAGCCAGTGGGCAAGCGAGTTGACGCAGAAGGTCGAGTGGTGGACAAAGACAAGACGAGCGGCACCGGCGTAGAAGAGTCCGCCCCACCAGTCTCCCCAGCCGAGACCAGCGACCATGGTGGGGATAAGGAGAGCGTTGATGAACAGGAGGGCGAGGTAGTTGTTGTGCTGCCAGCGGACGACGGGGTTGCGAGTCAGGTCCGAAATGTCGGCAACTCCGATCTTTCCACGGGGCTTGAGGAGCATCCATCCGACGTGAGCCCACCAGAAGCCCTCGTGAGCCGAGTAGGGGTCAAGCTTGGTGTCGGTGTAGCGGTGGTGAGCGCGGTGGCCGCGAGACCACCAGCGGATCGAGCCCTGGACGGAGCCGGCTCCCCAGTTGGCGAGGAGGTACTGAAGAGGCTTGCTAGCGTTGTAGGAGCGGTGGGCCCAGAGACGGTGGTAGCCGGCGGTGATGCCGAGACCGGTGAAGAAGTAGTAGATGACACTGCGGCGTTAGTATGAAAACGATACTGCGATCGGCGTCATAATTGGCAACTGCCACACTCGCCACTGGCGGGTGACGCTCAATCTGATTAAAAAAGTTGCTACTCACGACCAGATGAAAGTCTTCTGCTGGATGGGAATGTGGAAGAGCGCCCAGATGGCCATGGCCGGGGGAATGGTGAGGGCGCCAAACGAGATCCACTGGATGTTCTGGAGGAGGTTGGCAGCGGTGACCGGAGGCAGCCACTTCATGTTCTCCACAGTGCGGGTGACATAGTTGTCAGGGGCGACAAACCCAGGCGCGTCGGGGTCAATGTCGAGAGTGGGAGCGGCGGGCTTCACGTCGGAAGCGGGCACCGAGGCCGCGACCGCAGGAGCGGGGGCGGCGGTAGCAGGAGCCGACATTGTTGGCGGTGGTGAGCAACGCTCTGTCGGTAGTGCTGGGGTTGCGATTTTGGCTGTTGCCTAGTTTTCGTTGGGGACGAGTGGAGGTGGAGGGGAGAAAGTAGAGAAAAGCTTGGTGGCGGTAAAGTCGAGTACCGTTCAGACCAACAAGCCGTTTATCAACCTCGAGTTAAAGCTGGCAAGATGCTATGCTTTGGTAGTCGGAGGAGGTTAGATGTCGAAGAAAAGAAAGTGGAGATGAAGATGAAGATGAAGAAAACAATCTCGGTCAAGCAAGCAGGTGCTTTTATGAGTATGAGATTACAATCGCCCACGCCAGGTCCACCGATATTGGCTCAGTGCCACTCGTGGATGGATGCTCCAACTTTTGGGGATTAAGGATGCCTTGGTTCCATCGGCGTAATGCGGCTCCTAACAATCTTTCATCCTACGTTCCTGGGTCGTTCTGGCCTTCTGGGTCATGCATGGGGGTTCCATGAGCTTAATCGAATCTCTTGCATCACTACGGCTCTCATAGGTGTGCTACACCGCAGTTCGGTCTGATGCATCGGCACGTGGCTCCAGAATGTTGTAATGTGCTCATTCAATGACGACCAGCGAGACAACCAGGAACCTTGGCGCAGCTATGACACTGCTCCAGGCAGAGCAGAGCAGTAAACGGGTGTAGCATATCGGAGCAGAACTCGGCAACAATGTCACATTCGGTCGACGGGTGGCAGGTCTGCCACTCTTCGGGTAGTTTCCAGCAGGGCTGTGACTGAGAGCGCCGTTCAGTGGTGGGATCTCGGAGCTGTCCCCTCTGCAGCGTTATCTGTCGAGCGTTGCGGATCAGCTTCCACTGTAGCCAAGGAGTATATGGCCAAGAAGGGGAACCGCTCTGCCGCAGCTGCTATCCTGTGTGGACTCCAGCGGACGGGTTCCACAGCAGCCCCATCAGCAACGCTCGGAAAGCCGTCAAAAGGTAATATCCATCGGGCTGACTCGTTCACAGAGCGAGTGAGACAGCGAGTCTGAGCGCAGTGGCAACAATGGGTCTCACCCAGGGCGACTCTGTAGTGGGGCATATACAGCTGGGGTACAAGGGTTTAGCGACTGGATTTCTTATTGTCACCTATTTCCAGGTGGATATGCGAAGATTAGCCAGCCCCAGAGACTGGACTTGCGGTAGATTATCAAGATAAAGCAGCAGCTGTGGACTCGGAATGGAAGGGAGCCTGAGGGAGCATGGGGTGCCACAGTGGAGCAAGGCGTGGACGATCATACGGCTGCAAGTAGATCTGGAAACTAGCGGACGTGTCTGGTTGCGTCTGATCGCGTCAGATCGCGCGTCAGATCGATGCCATCGGAGTACATCGTGTAACTGTGATTCGCGAGTGCATGCCTCTCAAGTCACCATCGTTGTCACCACCGACCCCTGTCCACGGTGGGTTCCACGCTCGTACATTGCGTTGTCCACCGCGACATGAGCCGCCGGCGGTACTCGCTTAATATTTATCTCCATTGCATGACGCGAATCAATGCAGCGATCGGCGATGGGGACGTGGTTGCACGTCACGAGGAGCTGGTAAAGACCGATCAGACGTGTTCGTGTTGTTATTTACTCGGCTGTTGTTCCATGACGGGCCACAGCCACTATTATCTGCCCATTCTATGTCCATAGCTCGGTGTGGTTCCCAGTCGGCTAATTTGATTAGAGCCTAGAAACGGCTTCTGGAAACTGAATTCAAATCCCGAAGCGATTAGATTCTCGTTCGCCACCCGACGTGGGGTGGTGTGGCACTGTCCATGAATGGGCCATTGGGCCATTGACGGGCCCGTCATCCTAGCCCCAGACAAGTCAGTAATGCATTCAGCGTTGCGGGGCCACTCGGGGAGGACCCATGTCTGCATGCTATTGTTCTTAGACAGAGACAAGTGTCGAAAACATGGCGGTGAGCCACTGTATCAGGAAGTAACGCCCGCCCCTCTGGTCCGCCTCCAGCTTGAACCCCCACTGCCGTGCTCATACGGGCGACGGAAGAACCCTCCATGGTCGTGATGGTCGATGGTAACTGTGCATAACTGTGCATAACTGTGCATGTCCTGCAGGATAACATGTCTCCGTATCAGGGGATCGGAGATGCAGACGCGTCGCCAATTGCCCATGACAGAACCATATGTAGCTATTCGCTGCGACTCGAGCAACTCGAGTAACAGGAACTCAGGGCCATTGTGGGTTGTGTTTCTCCCCCAGGCCCCAGGCCCATTGCAATCATCGCACATTACAAGAAGTTTTGGGGAATCGTAGGGAATCAGATTGTGCCTTATTTACATTCATTTGGATTTGAATATGGATTTGATTTGATTTGATTTTGATTTGATTTGAAAGCCCGACTAGAGTTCTACTAGCCCGACCGATTTCCACGCCACCGCCACTTCTGGCCCAGATTACGAGCAACGAGCTACGAGCTACCAGCGCCGAGCTACCCCACATCCCCACACTCCCCAAACATTCGCCACTCTAATCTCCACCATCCATTCTTTGCTTTCCCTGCCCACGATCGCAACGAGTGAGAGATCAGGACCGGTAAGAGAGAACGAGTGAGTTGTCGGCGTCGACGAGTGTGCACAAGGAGCACAAGAGTCCTGCACAAGGAGCACAAGCCGTGCACACAAGGAGCACACAGGCTGCACAATGGCATAGCACAAGCAGCACATGCAGCACAAGGACAGCACGTACAGCACAAACGGCTTGTGCAGAGCCACGTGGCCGGAAAATCTCGGATATACTTCCGAGCCATGCACAAGGCACGTGCAGCACATGCAGCAAAGCGAGCACAAGCGAGCACAAGGGAACTTTGTGCTGCCTTGTGCTGCTGGTTGCATAACCAGCACAACCAGCACAAACGAAGCCCAACCATGCACAACCAGCACAAACTGCCTTGTGCACAGCCACCACCAATTCCTTGTGCTCGCTTGTGCCGCCGCCCTTGTGCTGCCAGCACAACCAGCACAACCAGCAAGCACAACTACCACAAAGGCAGCACAGCCAGCACAACCAGCACATGCAGCATGGCCAGCATGCAAACAAAAGCCACTGCGCCATGCGTGGCCATGCATGCACCAGGCGCGCGCGCGCTACAGCGCTCCACTCTACATGCAGGACACGCTCCAACCACGCTAGAGCCACGCCCCCAGCCCCAACGCCCGATATCCGCAACTTCCAGGATCCGGCGACGCGGCAGCTCCGAAGTCCGTTGTGGATCCGTTGAAGCTCACTTACCGCGTAGCCACGCGTTGGCTGCTGACGTTATTCAAATGCAGCCCATGCGAGCATGCGTCTCTGCATCTACTTTTCCCTCTAGACCACACCTGTTCGCATCCCCAGGTCGGCTATGTTTGGCAGTAGCACATTCTTGACGTCCAGCACATGACAAGTGACAGCACCACATCCAGCCCGCTAGTCCACTATCTACATGCGAGAGCCGTCTGCTACTACTACTGTAGCTTCGCCGGACTGATCCGGGGACCCCTGGGGTTGCGGCGTTCTGGAGGCGTATGCAGACGACGGAGCTCGTGTTGAACGTGGCCCTGTGGTGGTGTATGGGATACGGTATATACGGTATATACGGGAATGTGGGGAAAGAGGAGGAGATGGTGGAGGATGGGCAGGATGGGCAGGATGATGGTAGAAGTGGTACTGTTCGGCCTTGTCCGCTTTCAAATAGCACTTTATAGCACTACTGTAGTAAATACATAATGACCACCTTGTCATGATACTAATTAGCCCACCTCGCATACACCACAGACTTGATGGGCACGCTCAATTTAACCGGTGCCAAGTAGCCGGGGCCGGGATTCTCGCTTCCACTGCAGCAGCAGCAGCGGCAGCAGCATTGCTCGTTGCTGTCGATGCCCATAGTATTATAATCAAGCTGATAATTACACCCCCACCATCGAGCAAGCATCGTCGTCTTCATATTAAAGACCACTAGCCGTTGTTGTCTCTCTCTCTCCTCTCCTCCTCTTCATACCCACACTCTCTCAACACTCTCTACCACCTCTCTTGACTAACAATGTCGACCGACCCCAGGATCAACAAGTACATTGGCGCCGCCGCCTGGGCCATGGTATGTTGCCGAACACCGAGACTTTCTCACAGCAACGCGGCACTAACACGCCGTAGGTTGAGCCTCACTTCTCGCCCAAGGGCAAGGAGATGCTCTCCACCGCCATCACTTTCCTCGAGGAGGACTGCATGCCCGCGCTCCCCCTCTACCACCAGCAGCTCCCCGAGTCTGGCCCCGAGCGCTGGAAGGTTATTCCCCCCGTCCTCGAGACTCTCAAGGCCAAGGCCAAGAAGGTCGGCCTCTGGAATCTCTGGCTCTCGGGCGGTGAGTTCCAGCACCTTGCCCAGGGCTCTGGTGCCGGTCTCTCCAACCTCGAGTACGCCGTCATTGCCGAGATCTCTGGCTACTGCGGCCACCTCATGCCCGAGGCCATGAACTGCTCCGCCC
The DNA here is from genome assembly GCA_001600335.1 of Apiotrichum gracile. NCBI lineage: Eukaryota > Fungi > Basidiomycota > Tremellomycetes > Trichosporonales > Trichosporonaceae > Apiotrichum > Apiotrichum gracile. Next base: position 3,365,406 of record BCJO01000003.1, on the reverse strand, counting down.
CCGACACTGGAAACATGGAGGTCTTTGCCCGCTTCGGCACCAAGTCGCAAAAGGACAAGTACCTCACCCCCCTCGTCAACGGCCAGATCCGCTCTGCCTTCTCGATGACCGAGTACGGAAGTAAGTGCTAGTCGTCTCCTCTGTGCTAACACTCCCAGTCCCCTCGTCTGACGCTTCCAACCTCCGCAACACTGTTGCTCGCAGGGAGGGCAACAAGCTCATCCTCAACGGCCACAAGTGGTGGATCTCGGGTGCTGGTGACCCCCGCTGCTCGGTCCACATTGTCGTCGCCCAGACCGACCCCTCCAACCCCTCCAAGCACAAGCGCCACTCTATCCTCTTTGTTGACCCCAAGGCCCCCGGTGTCGAGATTGTTCGTCCCATGAAGGTCTTTGGCTACGACGACGCCCCCGAGGGCCACTGCGAGGTCATCTACAAGAACGTTGTTCTCGACCTCGAGGAGTCTGTTGCCGGCGGTTCTGGCAACCTCGGCCGTGGCTTTGAGATGCTCCAGGCCCGTCTCGGCCCCGGACGTATCCACCACTGCATGCGTGCCATTGGTGTTGCCTCCAACGCCCTCGACCTCCTCCTCCTCCGTGTCACCAACCCCAACCGTATGACGTTCGGCAAGGTCCTCAAGGACCACGGAACCGTCCTCGTCGACATTGCCAAGTCGCGTGCCGAGATTGACTCGTGCCGTCTCCTCGTCCTCTCCGCTGCTAAGCGTATCGACCAGGTCAAGGCCAAGGGTGCCCTCAAGGAGATTGGTCTTGCCAAGGTGAGTCTGAGCACGCCGGGTAGACGGGAGTCGCATTTCCCGACTCCGTCTTATCCGGAAATATCAAACCGCTCGTTTCATTGTACTGACTGCGCCACAGTTCACCGTCCCTGACATGGCTCTCCGTGTCGTCGACCGTGCTATCCAGGTTCACGGTGCCGAGGGTATCTCGCAGGACACTCCCCTCGCCAAGATGTGGGCCAGCCTCCGTACCCTCCGCTTCGCCGACGGCCCCGACGAGGTCCACCTCCAGCAGCAGGGCAAGATCGAGATCAGGGAGCGTCTCGAGTACGTCCAGAACCGTCATGAGAACGTTCGCCGCGCCGAGATGCGTCTTGGTGTCCGCCACCACAAGCTCTAAACGGGTAGTGGTTTCCATAGAAGGTGGGCGTTGTGTGGGTAGTGCACTGGGCAGTCACATGCGCGGTGCTATGTGTCTAGCCTGTGGTATTTGTACGGCAGTAACAAAATGAGCAATGAAGTAGTATGCAGCCTGTGCTTCCGGACGAGCGAGCAGTCTACTGCCGAGGGATGGACAGGGGTCGCGACAGCTGTCTATAATTACCACCTCCGTCTTGTCATGTCCTGGACAGTAGTCCGTGCCATCAGGAGATCGGGAGACGCAACGTTGCACTCGACACGCTCTCAACAGCCGTAAACATTCCGCGTCAGCTCCTCGGCAACCATCCCAACGAGGAGACCCCACAAACCCCACACGGCGGCTGCGGATGTGGAGATCGATCCTTAACGACTCCGGATCAACAACAGGAAACGCGCATGATGTCTAGCAAGATGTACGCAAGGCGGGACATGAGAACGTGGTTGCGTCGCTGTGGGGAAGCTGTTAGCCTGTTACTGTCCGACAGGGATGGTCCCGTGCTCAGCTCGCCGGCAGTCGCAATCCCGCCCGGCTTGGTCGTAGCCCGAGGCCTGTCCGACATGCAGTCAGTCTTCAGCGTCCGAGATTAGCGGAGGTGGTGGTGACTGACCAGGTCGAAACAGGTTCACCGTCGGGGCGTTGGAGGTGGCGGTAGAAGGGATATGAGCCAGGAAATACCACTTGGACTATCCTGGGTAGGGATATCCATGCACGAGTGGCACAACCACAAGTCCTGATCGCGACATTCCGTGCAGTCCTCGTATAGACTTGCGATGTCCACAATTCCACTTTTCCCACACTGACAGCGATAATAATCATCTCTTAGGTGTGACGGGTGGACTGCTCTGACAGCGTTCCGCTCCACTTCTGCCCCGAAGGACTCGTGCCGCACTTGAGAACTAGAACGAGATGTTGCGTTACATTCGGACCCCTATCTGGTGTCTACGGGAACTATTCTTGCTCAGAGTCCCACCTCAAAGTGGAGTTTCGACTGGTCCATGCTCGCCTGGTCCTCAGCTCCTCGTACGTCCCAGGCGTCATGACCTTGGGCCACCCCGTAGGCTTGATGCTTTCACAGCCTGCGAGGAAGGACGCAAATTTGAATGGCAGCGAAGCGATACCGGCAATCAGCCCGAGAGGCTGTAACGGGCCCATAGCAACGGTGGAAGCAGCTGTGGCACCAACGTCGACCCACTTGTTGACCTTGTCGAATGTCGCGCAACCCTTCAATACCTGATAGGCCTTGAACTCCATGTTGACATAGAGCAGGGAGCTGCTTTCAGTTTTGAGAGCATAGTGGATCTTTCGAGGTATACCGTAGGCCTTGACCTCCTTGTCCTCCCGCACACCCCTGTTGGTCCATTGTGCAAAGACCCACAGGTCTTGCCAGCCTGAAGAGTCGTCGACTAGCGACTTTAGAATATCCCAGGAGGCATTAACGACCTTGGGGCCGTCACCATTCTGCAGGTCGATAATCGACGGGCTTGCGACGTATCCATTGAGGGTGAGACAGGCCTTCCAGTCGACGGGTCCATCATAGGCTGGGTACGTAGTGTCGATACAGTATACTCCCTCGCCATTTCCTGCAGTGGCGCAGCCCTCGGGGCTCTGGCATTGGGCCCTCACGCTGTTGATAAGGTCCGAGGGAACCAGGGAGCCGGTACTGGCCATGTCTCCTTCGAAACCAAAGTAAACGCCCGGTGCCTCGATCTGAACGCCGGACATGCTGTAAGTTGTATTCTTGTCCGGTAGGAGAGCGGTGGGTTTGGTGGGAGAGGGGGTGTCGGACCCTTTTGGGCGGCTGGTATCGTAGTTGGTGCAAGCGCTCTTGCCGTCGCCATCGAGGCAATGCTTGTTCAGGCACATGGACTCCCCAGTGCAGATAGGCAAGGTCCGGTTATTTGCGAACGCGTCTGGCCACTCGGGATCCAAGGCCCACCAGTCGTTGTGGTTGGGTTTGGTAGTCGTACAGGGTGTATCGGTGCGCAAGTCGATGCACTTGGTGGTCGTCTTGGCCTCGTTCATCAAGCACTTGTATTCGTCCTTCTTATCAGAGCACTGTTGAATGTATTTGGTGTCCCACGACCCGGAGGACTCTGGCCACCAGTCGATCTCAGTCCACCATCCAGTCTCCCTGGGTTTCGGAGTTTCTGTGCACTTTGGGGCATTAGGGCCATATCGATATGGGCAGGTGGCGGCGACTGACGCGGCCGTGGCGACAAGGCCGACTATGTGAAGGAGTTCAGTGGGCTTCATGAGATGATGGGTGAGTAGTTGGGATAGAGTAGTGGTGGTTAGTTGTCGGCGTCGTCAACTGCACCGTCCAGTATATATACATCAGGAGCAAGGTATAGCGAGACCCAGGTTGACATATCGCCAAGCCGTGAAATGAGCGAGGGTGCATGAAACATACACTTTCCTTTGCGTGCAAGAAGTGCATGGTGAGGCACGCAGTAGATGTCTGCAAGTTCTAGATGTGCTGAACCGGAGGTAGGTATCAGTGTGTGCAAGCGTTCGGCACATTAGAGATAGGAAACAACGATGCGAAACGAGCCAAGATTGAGTGTGGCACATAAAGATCGAAACTGTACAGCATTTCCACATTCCATCACCCATCACATCTTCATGCTTCACCCCTCTTGTAACAAGGCACTACGAGGGTGCACTGTGATTGTCAAGTGCGGAACAAGGTCGATTCATGCACCCTTGGCATAAGATGGTCATTGCTATCTCTGCGCACATTGGACCGTCTTCTGACTATGGGGCTGATGTGCCAACCTGTCCGCAAAGCAGCACTTTACAGTCTAGCTAAAACCCAGCTTGCAACATGATATAACCGTCCACTCCAATACCGCCCGACATCATTTCCCCTTCTCCATCAAACACAACCGCAAATGAGATCAATAACAACAACCATCACCCTGGCAGCACTGAGCGTCTCCACTTGTCGCTGCTAGGACAGCGTCGCCCGACCTCGACCCGACGCTGGAGCAAGGCGCAACACTCTACGCCGAGGAGGCCTGGAACAACAATCTTACGGATTGCATCTTTGCTGTCGCGGCCAACCCTTTCAACGGAACTTTGAACGTCGAAGTCGTCTACCCCGACGGGACTCGCAACGACGTGCCCACTTCCGGCGAGCTGCCGCGGAAGAAGAAGGGATCAGACGACAAGGAGGGCGGCTTCAAGACCAACGGATACGTCTGGGTCACGGACAACAGCACGCTGTGGTGGGGAGTGGACGGTGTCACTGCCAAGGGTATTGGAGCCGTAGCATTCTCGTATTCAGACTACACCGACCCCGCGAACGCTTTCGGCTCGATCTACAATGCCACCGACAACTGCGAGCCCTTGGTCGACGACGCAGACTTGCCCGACGGCGTGCTCGGCGTTCGCTGCCCGTTCCGGTGCATCTAGAAGACTAGAGTTGTTGTGAGGGATGTATACGAATGTCTGAGGTTCCGAAGTGGTAAGGCTTATAGAGGGTAGGCCCGTGGACGACAAGGCCTAGGTGATGCCTTCCACCGCAACCAAGTCCGGGCGATGCCCCCCCACCCTCGCCGAAGCCCCTTCCAATTAGCCAGCCAAAATCTCAAACTCACTATTGGATAGCAGTCAAGAGGCCTTCATATAAGAGACAAATTGAAACCCTCTGGTTCCCACCTCCGTGCGTTCGATTCCGAGAGAGACATAATATTTGCCACCCATAATATGCGCGCCACTACGCAACGCATCGTCATTCTGTGATTGATAATTCGCACACCTCCGATAGATAATCAGTTCACCACTGCTGGCGACTGTCGAGTAGCCGTTGCTCCCTGCTCGACGTCTCTCCATCGCTCGCGCTCTCGTCGTTGCTTTATTCCATTTTACCACCCTAATTCTGCTCACTATCTACATACCCCTTCCTCCTCGCGCCACACCACCAGCTCACCAGCAAGAGACAACGCGACTACGCACGCAATGTGGAACCCAGACGGCGCGAAGAACGCGACCGTCAATCTCTCGACACATTCGTCCTCGTCTTCGTCAGCGGTCCTCAATGTCGTCCGCGCCGAGCGTCAAGCGAGGGAACGGCAGCGCGTCCTGGAAAACTCGGCCACCACTGTGCAGAGGATATACCGGGGGCGCGCGGCGGCGGAGAAGGTCAAGGAAGAGGTGCTGAGCAAGCTCGAGGCGAACGGGGGCAGCGTGCGTGATGGCGTCCGCGTGCTCATGTTCATCATGCCCGGTAGCCTGGAGGAGAGGGGACGTGTTGCACATGTGCTGAGCACCTGGTGCGCGGCTGCAGTGGAGACTCTTGGTGAGACTGGCTTGTCGAGTGCTGCTGACACTGCCAGATGGTGTTCCGGCCTTTATCGCCCCGCTCGCGTCCGAGCCCGCTTACGCTACGACACTGGCCATGCTGTTGGTCAAGATTTTGCGTTTCATCAGCACAAGTCCCAGGCAAGTACCCGAGCCCCAGCTCACTGAGGCCGTGGCCCCGCAAGCCTTAATATCGTGCAGGGACATTGTCGCTGACGCCCGTGCAGAACGACACTTGCGGCATCGCTCCTCTTGTCTCTCGAGGCGCTCCTGTCTCCAAAGGCGTACTCTTCCGTGTCAGAGTCCAGTCGGGCCGAGATTGTCGACACACTTGGGCGACAGGGATGGGTGGAGGCAGGCGTTGAGATTATGGAGAGCCTGATTGCCGCCAGTGTAAGTTTGGACGTGTCCGCTGGAGTACTTCGCTCACCCTCCTAGCCACCCAAGAGGAAACACCCCCTGCTTCAGCCGGTTGTTCGGTTGATACTGGCGCCTCTCGCCATCTCGCCGCTTACACCGACGTCGTCGCTGCTCCCGCCCCTCCTGAACACGCTTCTGGCTGTCCCCTCACTTCCTTCCTCGATTCCCCTCCAGTCGCTCACCTATCTCTCCTCGACCCTCCCACTCTTCAGTGTCTTGCTTCCCGCGGCTGCTGAGCGGCCTGAGCTTCTCATGTCAGGGCGTCTCGGCGAAGAGATTGGGAGAATATACTTTCTGGCCAACCTGGCGACATTTGGCATTACGGGCGGAATGCTCCAGCGGAATGGTGCCAAGGGCACAAACGTGTGGATTCGTGTCGTTGGCGGCATGTTAGCAACCCTCAGCAAGGGGTGGGGACGACTGGCAGAGGGCACAGATGTGACACCTGCCGAAGCCGCTATCGCGGCCGTGGAAACCGACGACAGCGACGACGACGCGCCTGCCGGGGCCCAGCCCAAGGCCAAGGTCCCGTCGCTGCCACCACTCCCAGCAAACGTCAGCTCCAAGCTCCTTCTCCTCACCTCCACGGCGCATCTGTCCACGCTGGCGGGCTTTGTTGCCAACACGACAGATACAGCATTGCTCTCCAGCTTCTCGTCCTTTGCAGTCGGTATCCTACAGGCGTTCCGAGGCTCGTCGCGGTGGGAGGCGACTCTCGATGCGGTCATGGACGGCAAGCGCGGGCGTGCGCTCGTCAAGCTACTATGGAGGGAAGGTGTGCGCGGCAAGTGGCCCAACTCTGCCGAGGCCTGGGACGGATTCTCGAGGAGTAAGTTACAGCGAGATGGCTTTCCTGCTGACCAAGCAGACCCGAACAGGCACTCGCTACTGCTCTTGTCCCATGTCTACTGCCATTACCTCCTGATCACTCCAGATGACGAGTTCTTCAACCGCGCGACCAACCCCTTGATGGTGGACGAGGTACTCGATCTGTCCTTGATTTGGCGTGACCTGGCCTATTGGGGTTACATGCACGGCGTCTCGGGCAGCACCGATGCTCGCACCGCAACGGTGAATGTTATCAGTGGAGCCGGCTCTGAAGAGGAGCGAGCTCTGTTCACCCGTGGTGTCACTCGTGTCGCCGAGAGGAAGTAAGTCAGCTTCCTTTACACTGAACTGACGCCAGCGCTCGGTGCCAGTTTGCCCCCAGCGAATACTGGGTCATGCCGGCCGATCTCCAAGGCTTCATTCAGGCTGTCAAGTGGGTAGCTTGTGAAAGGATAATGCTGACCTGCAGATACGAGGAGGAGGAGTTAGAGCAGACCAATGGCGAACTCGCGGCCCGTGGCGCTCCCCGGCACTATTCGCGTCGCCAGATCGCGTATCTCTCACCGCGCCTCGGCCTTCTCAACAATTTGTCCATGACGGTCCCTTTCCAAACTCGTGTCGAGGTGTTCCGAGAGTTTACCAAGGCGGACCGCGCGCGTCTCGGCATCTCTCTGTTCAACCGGCGCACACGTCATGGGGCCGAGATTCGTCGCTCGCATCTGGCTGAAGACGGGTTCAGGCAGCTCAACCGCCTCGGGCCGGCCCTCAAGGGCATGGTGCAAATCACATTCATCGATCAGTGGGGCAATGAGGAGCCTGGCATCGATGGCGGAGGACTGTTCAAGGAGTTCTTGACAGCGTTGTCAAAGGAGGCGTTTGATACCGAGCGCGGTCTCTGGCTCGCCAACTACAACAACGAGCTCTTCCCGAATCCCCACAAGTACGCCACCGAGCCACACCAGTTAGAGTGGTATTCGTTCATTGGAAGAGTGCTAGGCAAGGCATTGTACGAGGACATTCTGGTGGATGTGACGTTCGCGGGCTTCTTCTGTGAGTTATCTGAGTAGAGCTGAACTGACAAACCAGTGGCCAAGTGGCTCGGCCGCCAGTCGTACCTCGACGATCTGGCCTCACTCGACAAGGACCTGTACCGTGGTCTGATCTCGCTTAAGAACTACCCCGGGAACCCCGAAGACCTCAGCCTCAACTTTACCATCACCGAGGACGACTTTGGCGTTGCACGCTCTGTCGACCTGGTCCCGGGAGGCAGCGATATCGCCGTGACGAACGAAAACAAGCACGAGTACATCCAGTTGGTGTGCAAGTACAAGCTCGACCGGCAGTTCTTCCAGCAGTCGCGTGCGTTCTTCTCTGGACTGAGCGACATTATCGACCCCAAGTGGCTGCGCATGTTTGACCAGCAGGAGCTGGCGCAGCTCCTCGGTGGTGAGGCTGTCCCGATCGACATTAGCGATCTGCGCAAGCACACCACGGTCAGCGGGTTCGACGACGGATACACGACCCAGTTGTTCTGGCACGTCGTGGAGAGCTTTGACGAGGAGCAGCGCCGCGCGCTTCTCCGTTTCGTCACGTCCTGCTCTCGCCCGCCGCTGCTCGGTTTTGGCTACCTGAATCCCGGGTTCGCCATTCGCAACTCGGGCAACGATACTGCGCGCCTCCCCACGGCAAGCAGTTGCGCAAACCTCCTCAAGCTGCCCGACTACAAGGATGAAAAGCTGCTTAGGACCAAGCTCCTGCAGGCCATCAACTCGGGCGCAGGATTCGACATGTCGTAGTTTGTAAGGTTCTTGTTATTGCATTTGATGTGTGTATGCTGTGTCATGCTAAGTGTTTGTCATACGTGTAGCCGTCCTGGTACCGTCTGTCAGCCCGGCTCGCTACTCTCAGTACCATCCGTTCCGATAATCTCATAGATATATACTGCTGCTGTCTCATCCTCAGTCGTGCGCGACCCACTGGTCCACCACCTCCCAGTCGCTGCCGCCCTCGGCCTTGATTTCGGCGAGGAGCTGGTCGTACACTCTCCACCACCACGAGTGCAGCTCGTCGTAGTTGGTCATACTCTCCTGCGGGGAAGCATCGCGCATCGCCTCGGTGAGCGCGCGGGGGAGAGCATTAGGATCGGCGTTCTGCTCCGCCTCGACGGGTGCAGCATTTGCTGGTCGCTTCTCCCACGGCTTGTCGAGGATGTAGTGCAACAACCGCACCTCGCCGTCCTCCCAGATATTCTTGTGCACGGCGCGCTCCGTCTTGAGCGCGTTGGCCCACCAGGGGAGCACGCGCCATTTCCCGCGGAACACTTCGGCGAGCACGTCCTGGTCCGGGAACTGTGCGTCGGCGACCGTCGGCGACGTGTCGAGGTGATGCACCAGGGCGTCCATGAGCTTCTTGGACGGCTGGAGCACGACGACGCCAGAGTTGAGGAGGTGGGCGGTGCGGGGCTCGTCCGGCGCGCCCGTCGGCTGCGGCGTGTTGTCGAGCGTGGTGCCGCGCGGCTGGTGCGACAGGCTGCAGTTGTCCGGCACCCAGTCGGGCGGGTAGTGTGCAAACTTGAATGGGTTGCAGGTACAAGCCGGCGTGGCGGCGATTGCGTCGGCGGCCAGGGGCAGGTCGAACAGCTCGTCCATGCCGCGCAGCAGCAGCGTGTCCGCATCAATCAGCACGAGGCGCTCGTACCCCTCCACCCCAAACACCTGGAGCTTGGTCCACGTGTCGTGGAAGCGCGCAAACTTGTCGTCAAACCCCGCGTGCGAGCCCGCAGACGGCTGCAGGTGCTCAATGTCCACCACCTCCATCCCCCGCCGCCGGATCAGCGCGCGGTGCGGCTCGTCCAGCGACGACGTCGCGAGTACTATCAGCGGGTACGACGAGACGCAGCGGAGCGTGCGGTGCAGCGCAAGCAGCCCTGTGTCGTCAGCGCTGTGCACGTGCTCGAGCAGGCGACTCACCAGGGACATAGTTTGCGCGCGTCACGAGCGCGGCCCACGCTTTCTTGCCCATCAGTGTAGTGCCGTTGTCGGGATGCGGGGAGCGAGTGAGTGGAGTGGGAGGAGGAGAGAGCCGGATGTGAGCAATGGAGAATGGAGATGCAGGAGGACGATATCAATGTCTACAATCTCGGCCTGCACTGATTCGACAGTCACCCTGCACGACGAATTGCGTCAGCGGGCGAGCACCGATGTGCACCCCGGCCCCGGTCCGGATGTTCGGCAAGCCCTGTGCCCTGGCCATCTGGGGCTCCGACCAAGATGGCAATCCCCAACGTTGCGGCGACCTTCAACAGTCCGGAACGCGAGCTCTCTCCTTTGTCTACATAGATCCAGGATGCATGCGGTGCAGACGCGCTTCGCTAGTGCAGCAGCAGTGCTGAACAACACTGGGGACGGCTTTGGCCGAGAATCCGGGGCGTTTCCGGGGAATACCTCGGCGAATACTTCTCCAGTCATCGCGTCATTACACCGCCGAGGTCTGAGGGTCCAGAGCCCACCAGCTATAAGACGCGCATGTTTGCTCCAATGCTTCACGACACTACAGCTACCGACACTCACCATGGGCCAAGCAACAACTACCGAGGAGGCGAAGCGCGGCTTTCTCAAGGTCGACGGAAACGCGATCTCGCTTGACGGCAAGCCCGTGCTCCTCAAGGGCGCCGGGCTGGGCGGATGGAGTGCGTCGTCGTGTGGTGGGCTCGGCTGACGGGCAGTGAATATGGAGAACTTTATCACGGGATACCCGGGCCACGAGCACGAGGTCCGCAGGGCGCTGAAGAAGGTGTTGGGCGAGGAGAAGTATGACTTCTTCTTTGATAAAGTGAGTGGTGTGTGCCCGGGGGGTGCACGTACTTCCGAGGGGCGATCAAGATATCCGGCCGCCAGGCAAGGAGGCCATATACGAGCTCACTGCTCAGCCACAGCCACCTGAATCCCCGTGAGCCTGCCACTGACCCCAGTTCCTCGAGTACTTCTTCACCGAAGAGGACGCAAAGTTCTTTGCCTCGCTCGGCCTCAACTGCATCCGTCTGCCGGTAAGTCGGCCGCACAATGCGCTCTGACGCAACAAGGTAAACTACCGCCACTTTGAGGACGACATGAACCCAGGCGTGTTCAAAAAGTCTGGCCTCAAGCATCTCGACCGCGTCATCGATCTGTGCAGCCAGCACGGCATCTACACCGTGATTGACCTGCACGCGGCGCCGGGTGGGCAGAACCCCGACTGGCACAGCGACACGGGGCACAACCACGCGCTGTGTAAGTAACATTCTCGCTCGTCGCTGACGGCAGTCTGGGTGCACAAGGACTTCCAGGACCGCACCGTCAAGATCTGGGAGGAGCTCGCTCATGTAAGTTACCAGCCGCAGCATCGCTGACGGCAGCACTACCGCGACAACCGCTGGGTGGCCGGGTACAACCCGATCAACGAGCCGGCGGACGCCGAGCACACGCGCCTGATTGCCTTCTACGAGCGCGTCGAAAAGGCCATCCGCGCAGTGGACCCGCACCACATCCTGTTCCTCGACGGCAACTCGTTCGGAGCCGACTTTAGCCGCTTTGGCAAGCCGCTCCCGAACGCAGTGTACGCGTGCCACGACTACTCGGCGTACGGGTTCCCCAACCCGCCGGAGAAGTTTGAGGGCACGCCCGAGCAGATCAAGTACCACGAGCGGCAGTTTGCAGAGCGTACCGCGTACATGAAGAAGATCGAGGGCCCTATTTGGAGTAAGCTAAAGTAGCTACTGAGCGCACACTGACGCATCAGATGGAGAGTTCGGCCCCGTGTACCAGCAGGCTAGAGACGGCCTTCCTGACTGGGAGGACATCAACAAGCAACGCTACGCGGTGCTCAAGTGCCAGTTGGACGTGTATGCCGCACAGAGCGCGTCATGGTCCATCTGGCTCTACAAGGACATTGGCTTCCAGGGGATGGTGTATGTCGGCGAGGACACTCTATACATGCGCCTCCTGGCGCCGTTCCTCAAGAAGAAGAGGGTGAGCACCCCCCACCGTGCTCTCTAACGGCAGGCACTCGCAGTCGACAAGTGGGGCAGCGACATTACGCCCATCCAGCACCTCTTCGACCCGCTCGAGAAATGGATCAACGACAACTGCGAGCTCAACGCCAAGTATCCCTGGGACACGCGCGGGCACCTTTCGCGCGCCGTGCGCGATACGCTCATGTCCGAGGTCCTCTGCCCCGAGTTTGCGGCATACTTTGACGGCAAGTCCATGGACGAGCTTGAGGAGCTCGCCGCCAGCTTCAAGTTTGAAAACTGCATCAAGCGCGAGGAGCTCAATGATATCCTCACAAAGGACGGGCAGAGGAAGAACTAAGACCCGGTTGGTTGCAGTCGTTGGAGATGAATCAAGATGTACTGGGAAATGTTGAGCGACCGCACTGACATTAACTTATGGCTCTCCAATGCCTTATGGCTCTCCAATGCCCAATTGCCCACGACGCCATGCGCACCATGCGGCGAGGGCTCGACCCCTCCGAGAGCCCAAAGCAGCAAGCCTCACTCACCTCAAGCCACCAACCCACCCACACAGCATCAAAAATGCAACGCGTTGCGCGGCCCTTGCCCGGATTTGAACCGAGGACCGCTCCCATCGCACTACCCCAGTTGGGGCGGGTATGACCCGAAGGGAGCATGATAGCCACTACACCACAAGAGCCGGTGTCGAACACTGATCTGGATTTTCCGCCAGGTGTGCACGCTGTTATGGTGATTGAGACCTCTGGCTACATGAAGCGGTGGGTGGTGTGGCATTTGCACCTGCTAACCTTCTGTGGGACGGAGAAGTCGGATTCACCAGTGCCACGCAAGTTGCTCCAATGTCAAAACTGATCGGCTAGACCAAGATTCACTGATCCGCACCAAGATCATAGTGCCACCAAGTCTCCTTTGGCAGCTCCGCAGAACGCAAACTGTCCCTTCTGCGCTCCCTCTACACCTTCCAAGCTCTCCAAAAAGCAACTGCTCGCTCTCACGAGCGCTGTTCTCCGCCAGGGAGTCGAACCCTGCTCTACCGCGATCCTTGTTGGAGGACTCTCTCTCTTGAGAGGCGGTTATACTAGCCGATATACTAGCGAAGAGACATGAAAGGGGGGCGTTTATTAGGACCGCGAGGACGGGACGGGCGGGGAGAGTCTCAGCAATGTCTCCGCCGAGGCTGGGGCATCGTTTTCATGCTCGAATGTGAAGGACGAATCTTTCAGCCTGGGGGCCACATATCTTTGCCCCCCTTGTCTCCGTCTTCCACTGGGATCGTTCCGAGAAGCCCGGTCCAGAAGAGTCGCCTCTTCTTGCAACCAAAACTTTACGGCCTCTAGAAAGCCTGAACAGCGTCCTTCCCCGGCCCAACTGCCCAACTCGGGCAGCAAACATCCTAAATCAGTGGCAATTTAGCTCAGTTGGTTAGAGCGTACGCTTCACAGTCGGTCCGCCGCAGAAGACGCGTAAGGTCGACGGTTCGACCCCGTCAATAGTCATACGAAGCCTATAGGCTTCTCTTTTGGCCAGCTGCGAGCTTGCTGCTTTGGGGGTTGTTGCCAAGGCTGCCTTCCACGTCGATGGCGGTGCCACATTCCACGATGTGCTTGTCGATCACTGGCGCTTTTTGTGATTCCACCACTAATCGCGCCAGTGTTGGACTGTGGACTGCCGCTGCGTCAGACTTGGCCATCCGCTCTCTGCCACTGGAGGTAATACCCTCCCTCTTCTCTCCATCATTTCGTCCAGCACAGCGCCGCCTCTCTAAGTGACCTCGGCGGCTGACGTGGGACAGCCACCAAGCCAGGCAATTTAGCTCAGTTGGTTAGAGCGTACGCTTCACATTCGAGAGCGCGTAAGGTCGACGGTTCGACCCCGTCAATAGTCACAGCAAGGATCCAAAGGATCTCCCTTTTGGCAGACGAGCCTCGCAGGTCGCCACAGGTGATGTTTTTGAGAGTGGGGCGAAGTGATCTACGGCGTGACGGCCACAGATTTAACCTCTCTTTCCCTGCGCGTCCTGCTCTGTCCCACATACCCTTGGTCGTCGAAGTTTGCCTCTACGTCGACTGCAGAGCCCCGGTCTCTTCCCTCTTCTCCCTTTTCGCCCCCACGGGGCTGACGTGAGCCACAAACCCCACAGACATCGGCAATTTAGCTCAGTTGGTTAGAGCGTACGCTTCACAATGGTAAACGCGTAAGGTCGACGGTTCGACCCCGTCAATAGTCATATCAAGAGTCCGAGAGGGTTTTCCTTTTGCTGGGGAGCACGCCGAGCGATGTTTTGGCTCTCGGGGGCAGATGTAGCTGGCTCTCGTAATCAAATGGAATGTTCTGACGATCACAGTCGTACAGTCTGCGATCTGCACAGTGGCACTGAATGGCAACAGCCACAGTCAACTGGAGCACCAATAAAGTGTCTTTTCTTTAGCCAACTCTCGTCGTAGCAGTCCCCTCATATTTCTGTTTCACTATTGCCGTCTTCTCTACCCGTCAAGGACGTGTGGAATCACACCGCCACACCCCGGCCGCCGTCTTTGGCTGACGTGATCCCCGTAGGCGATTTAGCTCAGTTGGTTAGAGCGCATGCTTTACAGACGTCCTGCAACGCATGAGGTCGGCAGTTCGATCCTGTCAATGGTCAGAGGAGCGTGCGAGCTCTCGTTTTTGGGTGCGGCGGTGAGTGGGAGAGGGTGGTGAAAGCCTTCCGACGCTGGAATGGAGGTGGGCGGCGATAAGGGGCGCTCTTGTGCTCTGACAAGGGGTGAGAGTATCTTTCTCTTCCCACGTCGAGGAAAGGTCCAAGCCAGTCGTTCCCCCGATCCTTTCGCGGGCCAGTGGCTCTGCTTGTGTCCAGTCCTACTGCCCTGCGATAGTGTGCACCACGAAGTTGGCATTCAGATACTGAACACTGACAACCCGGTGTGCAGCTTCACACGTCGGCATTTGCAGGTCACCAAGCAACCTACGCTAAAGTTATCCTCGACAGATCTGAACCCGCTGAGAGTGACTGAAACCCCGCCCTCTACTCATTGTCTCCATGTGGTGAAGTGTGAAGTGGTGAATACAGTTGCCGCGAGAGTACACCTCGACGGTGAAAATAAACAGCCAAAATGTGAAAGAAACATAAGAAAAGAATTAAATGCCTATAAAACATTATAAAACACAAAAGAACAAGAGCAGAAAGACACACTCCCTCTCGGGGCTGACTTCTCTCCTCACGTCGACTTGGGAGTGAAGCGGCATTAAGGTCTACAGCAGCCTCGAGCGTGACGGCATCGTAAACGACCTAGACGTTGCTGGAGCTGCTTGGAATCGCGCTACTTGAGGCTAAACGTAGATCATCAAATGGGAAAACTTCATCTCTCTTCCTGAGATAGATGTCGACCAGAAAGGTCTGCACGAGCACATGCCTACCACGTCTTTGTGGCTCTCGTTCCGGGCGCCAAGAAGCCAACTCCGCCACGCCGCAAGCGAAAAGACGCCGAAGCGAGACAGCCAGGTACGCAGGGCGGCAGTTGCGAGGCATGCCCAGGCGGTGGTTGCCGACTACTGCAGCCTTGAGCACATGTCATAGCCAGCGGATAAGAAAATGAACGGAATCAAATAATTGGTTGATATTGGATCTTTGGGGTGGAGAGGATTCGAAATGATATCACCGCCTGTACAGTACGAGGTGCTGCAACTGCTGTTTGGTTTTGCGGGCCCACTCGTTATCACCATCATCGACAGCTTGCACATCGACATCGACATTGACATCTGTCTCTATCTCTTTTCAGCGTTATATCTCTGCTTATCCGAAAGCGAACAGCGACGGCAGCGACAGCGTTAGCAGTACCGAGGAGCCTAGGCCATACCACGCCCAAGCCATCAAGCCACCATTGTCTGTAATCTCGAGTCGACAACAGTATCGCTGTAACCTCGATCGCGACGACAGCCTCAACCCTCTCTTACCTCCCAACCCCTCCTCTCCCAACCCCTCCTCTCTCAACTCCACTCGCATAAGCGCCAGAACTCGTTCCAATGGCCGCCCCGCTCTACGTGACCCAGAGTGGACGGCTGTACCATGCCGGTCTGGTTCTGATCTGCACCGTCGGTCTTCCTGGTGAGTAGAGGAATGGTCATCGCGGCTTTCTGCGCCATAGTAATAAGCCGCGACGACCAGACGCCAACCTCTCCCTCGAGCTGGCAACGTTGCTGACGCTGTCTCGCAACATTATCACACCGTACGACTCCTATCTCGCCTTCACCTCTCAGCTCGAGGAAAAACGCACATTTCCCGCGCCCTCGAGCGCTACCTCCGCTGGATGGGCGTCAAGACGCGCGTGTACTCGCTCGGCGACTACCGGCGCAAAGTGCTCGGCGGAGCGAAGAACGTGCCCGCTGATTACTACCAGAACCAAGGTGAGTCTGCGTGCTGGCTTCGTGTCGGGTGTGGTATCTGCCGGCTGGCTTGCGGCGTATAGCCTTCTGCTTGTGTCTCCTTCCGGCCGCAGCAGCTTCCCCGAGATAGGCTCTACACGGAAGCTGTACCCACCGGATACCTCTTCTTGCCGGACGACATTGATTCGACATTCACCTCTGCGCACGTTCCTCACGACTAACCCACAGGCGAAGTATCCGACGCGACGATACAGCTGCGGCAGCGTATCAAGGACGAGCTCGAGGCGCAGATCTGGGACTTTTTCACCATCCAAGGCGGCCAGGTCGTCATCTACGACGCGAACAATGGAAATGTCGCGGCGCGGAAAGACACAATGGAGCAGTTTGCGTCCAAGGGCGTGCACGTCATCTTCCTCGAGTCGCTCTGTGACAAGGACGACATTATCACGGCCAACATCCGCAGCGTCAAGCTCTCGTCGCCCGACTATGCCGGCTGGGACGCGGACCGCGCTCTCGACGACTACTGGAAGCGTATTCGCGATCTCGAGGCCGTGTACGAGACGATCACCGCCGACGAGGGGCCGTTTATCAAGATTCTCAACGTCGGCGAGCGGATCGATGTTAATCGTATCGAGGGTGGGTGCGAGCGTTTTGGTGATTGCTGACATTGCAGGCTACTTACAGACGCGATGCTGCTTCTTCCTCATGAATATCCACACCAAGCCGCGTACCATTTTCTTCGCACGTGTGAGTATACTACAGTCGACCGGGACGATAGCTAACTTGCTCTAGTCGGGACAGTCGCTCATCGAGCACTCGTACAAGGCGGACTCGGACCTGTCGCCGGCAGGATGGGAGTACGCTGCGCGCCTCAAGGCTGCGGTCAGCGCACGCCGCAAGGCGCTCAAGGAGGAGCGTAAGCAGCGCGGCGAGACAGGCAAGGAGAACCCGCTGGTGATCTGGACGTCGTCTCGCCGCCGCGCACACCACTCGGCATGGCCGTTTGTGCACGCCGGCTACAAGGTGCAGGAGAAGCCGATTATGGGCGAGATCAACCCAGGTGTGTGGGACGGGCTGTCGAGCAAGGAGGCAATGGAGCGGTATCCCGACGAATGGGAGCGGTTCCTTGCCGACCCATACGCGCACCGCGCACCCCGCGCCGAGTCGTACCACGACCTGTCGATCCGTCTCGAGCCCGTGATCTTTGAGCTCGAGCGTGAGCAGGACGACCTGCTCATTATCGGCCACGCGTCGGTCATCCGCTGCTTACTGGCGTACCTCGTCGGCCTGCCGCCGTCAGAGGTGCCCGCTGTGGAGATTGCGCGCGGCGACTTGATCGAGGTGACACCGGCATCTTACGGCGTGGTGTCGCGCAGCTTCCACTTTTGGTCGGGCGAGGGCCGCGGCGACGACGCGGGCCACAACCTATACGAGAACTTTGCCGAGGCGACAATGGGCGTCGGCGGCATCCTCCCGACATTCTCTGGCGAGACACTGAACATGGAGCGCGAGGCCGAGGTCGAGGAGGCAATGGACAAGGAGGCCAAGGCGGACCTCGTGCGCGCCAAGCTGAGGACGCGTCTCGGTACCGGCGCCGACGGATCGCAGTCCGCGCCTCACGTTGCTTCGCCCGAGAAGCGGCCCATCATCGGCAAGGGCACGACGACCCCGGATGAAGGCGCGCTGACGTCGGAGCGGAAGAGTGAGTCCAGTGACGGTTCCACGCTGACAGCAGTGAGCATCCTGCGCATTTAGACTGCCATATAGATCTGAGCCGTCGTCTGAGCCGTAGTCAAGAGCCGTAGATCTGAGCACGGCTCATCCGTATTTCCCCACCACTCTCGCTAGAATATAGCATCCCGCCGTCTCGTCTAGTCTAGTTTTGTATAACGCTGTATGCAGGGTATCGTTTGTATCTCCCCCAAGGCGCCGTTGGCCAGCGCCGCGCGCAGCTCGTCCGTGACCTCTGTCTCGGCGACGCGCCAGTGCGGGCTCGGGCCGGGCCGCACCCAGTCAAAGTCCTGCACCTGGGCGTACTTGCCCTCGTCGGCGGCAAACTCGTCTGCAAGCGGGAGGGGATAAGCACCAACAACCACGCCCCTGCAGCCCTCGACAACGGGCAGGCTGCCAACACTGAGCGCAACAACGCAGGCAGAGCTCTCATGGAGGCGAAACTGCTGGGCGCCGAGCACGACCACACACCCCGTGAGATGGGACAGCAGCGCGCTCCCGCGCATCCGCGGCGCGATGATGGTGCAGTCGCGGAGGTTGGACGCGTGCAGCGACGTCAGCTCGCCGAAGCGCAGGTCGACAGTACACCGCGTGAGGTCCGAGAGCGTGAGCGTGTAGCCTCCCGCGGGGGACAGGTCGGCTGCGGAGAGGTGCACGTCCGAGCGGTCCGCGAGGGTGTATGTCGGTGCTGCCGGGGTCGGTGCTGCCGGGGTCGGTGCCGCCGGGATCGGAACTGGCGGTGATGCTGGAGTCGGAGCTGGTGGTGTCGGGGTAGGCGTAGTCGAGGCGCTCTTGGCCGCGCGCTTGAACGCAAACTTGCTCTTGGCCGGCGCGCGCGCCGCCAGCAGCCCCTCGAGCTCCTTGATTTGCTGCCGTCAACACCGTATCTCTGGTGTTCTCGAGCCGAGCTACTCACAAGATCGTACCGCCGCTGGTCGTACGCGGGCAGACTGCCGCGGACGCCCGCGAGCGCGGTGCGCAGCTCGGACAGGGCGGGGACGGCGCCGCCGGTGTCAATCGCGGCGAGGACGTCTGCTGTCAGCTTTCGTAATGTAGACCCAGCTGCGCTCTCGCCCGCTCGCCCGATCGCCCGCTCGCCCGCGACGTACCCGCTTTCAAGCGCTGGAAGTCGGCGTAGAATGCCGCTGCGGCTGATGTGCTCGCCATTGTGATTGAGACGAGGAGATGGGTGCCAAAGACAGGTTGTTGGCAAGCCGAAGAGCTCGAGTGGAGGTCAAAGCAAGGTCAAGGTCATGGAGGCCCTGCGCTAGCGCGTGCCTGTCTCGGATCGGCAGCGAGCGCCAGGGTGAAAAAACAGATTGACCCCGTGGCGTAATGGTAGCGCGTGAGATTCCAACTGGGATACCTCCTCCTCAAGGTTGTCCGTTCGATTCGGGCCGGGGTCGTCCTTTTTGGATCGCAGCGATGGAGAGAAAGAACGAGTGGAATCGGCCAGAAGACGAGATGTAGCCTTGTAGGCCGTGCTGGAAGAGGACGAGACGCGAGACGCAGAATTGGAGATCACCACTCGATCGCCGACATGCTTGACGCATTCGGGCGCCAGCGGCGATCAGACACGTATCAGCCGCTGCTCGACCCCATTCCCAGGCTCGCGAGCTCATCCACCAAATAGAGACCTCCCACGCCGCTCGCACAGCTCGCCCGTTCGTAAAGATCACAATGCATACGGAGACAAGCATAGCAAATATAGCAGAGCAGATAGCTGCCTGCCTCGCTGGACAAGAGCAGCGGAGATGGGGTCAGATAGGAGCGTGCGTGCACGCTAGCGCGGTGCTCGTCGCGGCGTCGCGGCGTCGTTGTCGCCATTCCCGACGACCTCTAGGGCTTTTGTAACACTCTACAACCGGCCGGTGAGACGGTCCTCGATGAGGTCGGCGACAACCTTGCCCACGACAGTAATGCTGCTGCCCTGGAAGCCCTCGGGGTACTCGACCTTGGGCTCGTTGGGGCGCGTGTAGTGCATGTCGTGCTGGACGGCAAAGTGGCGGATACCGAGCGCGTGCGCTGTCCACGAGTAGTCGCGCGCGTAGCCGCCGCGGAAGAACATTTCAATAACGGCCGAGCGGGGCGTGGCCGGCATCCAGAGGAGATGCGAGAGACCATTGCCATGCACGCCGAGCATGATCTGGGTGTGAGCAGAGTCCAGTTGTGGCGTCACTCAACACGCGCACTCGCTCTTACTCACAGTGGTCTTGCCGGCAATGGCAAACTGCTCCTCCTTTGTGAGACGCTCCGCCTCGACAATGATGAGCTCAAAGTCGACCTTCTTCTGCTTCTCCTTGAGCGCGCGCACGAGATCCTCGTGGCTCTCCTTTGTGAGACGGCGACGCGAGCTCTGACGCGAAATGTACGTCACGACGGGGCGGTACTTGCCGGCCTTGGCGATCGGGGTGTACTTGCCCTCCTCGGTGCCGCCCTTCTCCCACAGCACGGGGTCGACGGCGCCGTAGCCCTCGAGGTTGCGGTCGAGGACCTCGTCCTCGACGCCCGAGAAACGGAGCACCTGTCGCCGGACGGGCTCCCACCACCAGCGCGAGGCGTTGCCAAAGTGCGTCGCTCCAGCGACGGTACGTGATGTCGGGCCAGTAAACTCGCCACGGAACGCGGCCGAGCGGTCGACGAGAATCGCGCGCTCAAACACAAACGCCTTTTTGCGGAACTCGGAGCGTGTCACGTCGCGCAGGTCGGTCATGTCCTCGGGGAACATGAGCGCAATGTTCGGGAACAGGCCGTACATGAGTGTCGGGTTGAAGCGGGGGCGGTCGCGCCTGGGAGTTAGTGCGAGTTTGGTTGCGGTGCTCACCATTGGATGTGGTCCTGGTGCAGGAACCACGCCTTATTCGGGGGAGCGAGGCTGGTGTGTCCGTACGCGTCAATGTTCTGGTCCTGGGATGCGTGCACGCGCCAGACACCGAGCAGGAGCTCGGCCGCAAAGTGGTAGTAGTGGTCGATGACTAGAGTCAGCAATGTTACGACTCTTACCACTCACACTGCCCGTCGTTGAACAGCCAGGTCATGCCGCTCATCTCGTAGACATTGTCGCCCCACTGGGACGCGGCGTCCTTTGGGCTCACGAACAGCAGCTCGTCGCCCTTGGGCTCACGCGCGGCCTCGTTTCCCGGTTCGTTGTTTGCGGGCAGTCCGGTGGACGTCAGCAGACGGAGTTCCGGCCAGTCGGAGCGCTTGTCGCTGGGCGTCAGCACACAGTTCCTTTTACAGCACGCACGTAAGGACCCAGAACTGGCCGTTGAACAGATAAAGCTTTTCGAACATTGTCCAACCGGGGGTGTGGTCGATCATCTTGGTCTCCAGCTTGGCGTACTCGTCGAGCTCGTCGCCCTCGTTGTGCCCGCCCTCGTCGGAAGTCACCTTGAACCCGACCTTGCGGTTCTGCTCCCCAAACGACCGGTCGTGCAGGGCGCCCTCGGGGCAGTTGGCTCCGCCCGTCAGCACATTCTGCAGCGACTTGAAGCGCGACGAGCGCGACGCGCCCGCTACGGCGCCGACATTGCGGCGGTCGGGAGACGTAAAGAAGATGTAGGCGACGGTGAAGCTGAGGATCACCAGCAGGAGATCGCGGCGCGTTGGTCGGAGTCCACGCGACATGGGAGCGTTCATTATGGAAGAAAAAGAAAAGAGAAAGCAAGCCAGAGATTGATTTTATAAGTATTGCTGGAAGCGACGGGCGGGGCGGGAAGCGTGAGGGCCGGTTCGGCGTCAAGGGCCCGTGGAGGGTGGTGATGACAGCCTCTGGCGTACGGGCGCAAGGGCGAGGCTGAGACTGAGGCGGCGGGGAGTACGCGGGGTGAGAGTTCTAGTGAGCGTGAGATTACGTTGTTGTCGTCGAAAAAAAAGAGTGGGGGAGGTGGGAGGGAGCAGCTGGAGAGCTGTCGAGCTGGAGAGCTGGATGGTGGATGTTGTCGTGCTGTACGAGCAGCTGTAGTGTACGAGTTGCCGTGCTCGCTCAGGACTGGTCGCTGGTCGCTGGGCTGTTTGGCTGGATGGGATGGGATTTTAAGCTCGCGGATAAGAAATATAGGAATATGGAAGTTCCAGGTACTGAGCACCCGCCAGTACAGTAGTGCAGTGTCGTCGAGGGTGGCTTCTATGCACGGCCAGCGATTAGACTACTGGGTTTGACAGCGAGAGTGGGGAGCTTGGCGACTGGATGTATGCTGTCGACGATGGAGACGATGGCGAGCTCGATGCGTGAATGCAATGAATATGAATGAATGCATCTAGAAATCGAACACGACAAAAGAGACAGGGCAGACGACTGTGCTACTTTGAATAATGCTTCCCGCGCTAGCCCGCCGAGCCCGCACACGCGCCAGTGCGTCACAGTGCCGACCAACAACCTCCATGTCGACGACTAGCGACTAGTGAGCCAGCGACTAGCCCGCGGGTCGCAGGTCGCAGGTCGCAGGTCGCAGGTCGCAGGTCGCAGGTCGCAGGTCGCAGGTCGCAGCCCGCAGGCCGCAGGCGGCGTATCCACAAACTCATTCCAAGCCAGCTGAATCGCACGGATGCATGCAATGTACGAGCTGTCACTGCATGCCAGCCAATGTCTCACATATTCACTCACCTGCGCAGGGACAAAGTTTAGATTCTGCTGCCAGCGCTTCTACCATCGTTACCCGTCTGTTAGTTTGCACCCGGCTCGTCTGCTCGTCTGCTCGTACGGCTCCCACTCGGCAACCCACTCTCTTCTGGCTTATGCGCAGTCCAGGTCGTCCGTAACCATGCTTGCAGGTGCATGAAACATCGCAGTCGCTGCCACACACGTGATAAGCTGGAATCGCTTCGTGGTGGACGCAGGCCGGGCATTAATGAGTACATTTCTGGCTGCGCAGCTTAGCACCGTTAGTCGCCTCTCATGACGACAACAGACCATCTGCTCCACTGCGATAGATCATGATAGACAACCATGCATGCCACTTCCTATCTATATCTCAGGCCTGATACAGACTTGTACGCCTGACCTGCTCTCATGCCTATTGCCTATGCCTTCTTCTCCTCGAGCGGCAGCTCCTGCTCGCCGTCCTCGCTGAACCGCGTCATCGGCTGGTTCTTGCCCATGTGCTTGGTGTGGTTGCCAAACGCGACGAGCTTGTCCTCCTTGTTGTAAAAGTTGACGCGGGTGAAGGCGAGTGTGCGGCCTGCGGTCAGTGGAGTGAGGGGAGCGAAACCAATTGACTGGGCGCTGCACGGTGCAGGCCAGAGCAGCCAAGTTGTGTAAGCAGTCTTGGAGCGTCGACCATGCTCTAGACTGCGTGAACCGCATGTGCTAGAGCTGAACGGGCTGAAGGAGGACCAAGAGAACAGCTCGTGCCAAACAGCTGGCAGTCCCAGCTCTACCGAACCGCACGGGCCCTGCTCACACCGAGACCACAGCGCACCCCACCGCTCACTCACCAAGCTGCACGACCTCGCCCACGCCGTAAATCTCGTCCCCGACCTTGCCGCCGGGGCGCACAAACTCGCATGAGGCATTAACCGACGCGCCGGTGGGCGGCACGATGCCGCGCGACTGGAGCGCGAGCGAGGTGACCGTGTCGACCATCTGGGGGTCAGCAAGGCGGGTATCAGTTCGCAGTCTACGCCAGCCGCGCGCCAGCGGCCATACTTCAGACTTACCGAGAGGATCACACCGCCGTGGATCGTCTGCAGTCAGCACAGCCCGTCAGTTGGCTCACGTTGTGGTTGTTAATGTGCTCGGTGCCGATCGGGAGCGCGGTCTTGACCCATCCGGGGCGCGCGGCGGTGACGACCATCTGCGCGTCAGTGGGGCTGGGCCCGGGGGCATACCGTCTTGAGGACCTGTCCGTCGTGGCCTGCTGTCAGCGGGTGCTCTGCGGAGCTACTCGTCGCGGAGGAATTCTCGTCAAGCTCACTGCAGCGCAGTGTCGCTCCTTAGATCCTCGTACTCACCAGCCTTGGCGACCGTCGTGGCCCAGGTCTGTCGTCAGCGCGCACAAGGGAACACGCACCTTGCGGACAAAGTTGAGGCAGGCCATCTTGTTGCGATGTGGGTGGAGAGAGTGAGAGCAGAGAAATGAATGCAGTATTATCGAGGATATCAAGATCTTGAACAGTCGTCAATCTCGCCGACTCGCCGACTCGCCGACTCGCCGACTCGCCGACTCCGACTTTGTTGTTGGGGGGTCCTCGGCATCTTGAATTCCGGGCCACCAGGGACCGCAGGCAGCAGTGGATATCGGCTATATGCTATTATGTTGCTCACATCCACATATCTCGAGATACGCGCATACATGCCGGGTAGCTGCCTATGCTTGTCTCTCTGCCGTTCATGTCCTCGCCTGCATGCGCTATCTCGAGATGCGCGTCGGATCTGTTCCCCGGCTGGATGCTGCACCATGCGGCACCCCCAGGAGTATCGTACCTCGTGACTCTCGCGCGGATACCACGCCTCCACCTGGCCATGCATGGCCTGCATGGCCTGCACTAACTAGGACGTGCATATGCGCATATGCGCATATGCACATATGCATGTACGCATATACGCACACACGCCATGATCTCACATCACTCTCACCATTCTCTTTTGATTGCAGTCCCGCGTTTCCCGCTTCTGGGTACCTGGAATTAGGGAGAGAGAGGGAGAGAGAGGGAGAGAGAGGGAGAGAAAACGAGGGGCATCTTCGGGAAGGGCTGCAGTCGACCTCGACCTCGACCTCGACCTCGACCTCGACGTCCAAGCCACAATGCATGTTGCTGCATGTATGCATGTATGCACAGTGGCTGGCTTGACAGCTTATAGTCACAGTATTCTCGCAGTACTACGCAGCAAGCAGTATTTGTCCATGATCTCATGATCTCATGATCTCATGATCTCACACGTTCGAGGGCCATGGCCACAAACCATTGTAGCATGTCTCTTTCTGTCATGAAACCTCCGTAGTCTGTAGTCTGTAGTCTGTAGTCCTGTAGTCTTCATCGTCTGGAGTCTTGAGCCGTTAGCTGCTGTCGTCGTCCCTACTCCCTACTTGTCGCTTCTAGCTTTCGGGGGGCGGGGCAGTCACCTCGCTGCGACAGATCTCTCTCGCAGCTCGCAGCTCGCAGCTCGCAGCCTCGTACGGTGATTTCTTTCGCGTGCGGTCCGCAGTTGATGTATGCATAGCATTGTATGGTTCATCTTACTCATCCGACTGCGCTGGAGGAGCACATGCAGTACGCGTCTACGTGCGCGGGCTGGGAAATCAAGGAAACAATATGTTAAATGTTAAATTATTATACAGTTCAGGTTTGAGGGGACCCTTTGGCAGGCGCGGGCTGGCTGTTACAATGGCCCACGTCCTCTGTCCTCTATCAGTCTCCTTTTGGGATTGTGGATAGCATCAGAAGTGGTGGGTAGTAACCAAGAAGAGATGATGAGAAGAGGATGAGGATGATGCATACGTCGCAGGATGGTCAGTATCTGGAAAGAGCTTTGTGGCTGCGTTCAGTCAGTCGCCTCTGCCTCTGTCTCCGCGTGCCTCTGCCTCTGTCCCCGCCCCTTTGTAATTGTAGAGTTGGCGCGTGGTGCGATTGTGCGTTTGTGCGTGGTGTCCCTTTATTTTCTCTCGTCATGTACCCACCCGTCCAATCCATCAACTGAAACTGGTGCTGCGCTTGTCTCTCTCTCATCTCCGTCTCCGTCGTCGCCGTCTCTTGCTTGTCATCTCGCTCACCGTCTCGCTCTCAGATCTCACTCCGTCTGTCTCTTCTTGCTACTGTCTCTATCTGTGTCTCTATCATCATCAAAACAACAACACTCGCCGTCGCCATCGTTGTCGTCGTGTTCACGCCCGCTTGCCGCACCCCCAGATCTCGGATATCTCACACTTCATTCCGCCCACCCACCCCCGCTTCCACCCCCTCTTCCACCCCCTCTTCCACCTAACGACAAAACTATATCGCTTGCTACCCCTCTCTCCTTCGTCTCACCTTTGCACTTGACGCACTACAGCACTACAGCACTACAGCACTACAGCACTCGCACTCTCACTCGCACTCCTCCCATCAAACGACATTGACATTAGACATTACATTCCCACCAACAACTCGCACGAACTTTGACAGCTTCAACACTCTCTTTCACTCCCACTCTCGCTCGCTCTCTCTCTCTCCACGACCCTTCATCTTCTCGAACAGACCGCGTAGGAATCGAACATTTGGCGTGATTCCAACCTATCCAACCTTAAACAACCCCATATTTCCACCCCATCCGACCCAACAGCTCCAGCTCCCGACCTAACCCTCACGACATCTCTCAACATCCGAGCTAGCAACAAGAGGCAACTTGTTGATCCGATCCTAGACTAAAGAGTCTACTCTATCGATCCCGGTTCGCTGCACCCTTTGTTTTTGGGTGACTGTCACTCGTTCGCTATCCCTCCTTTCTATCTATCCACTCGCACATACCACGCTCGTTTTCACCCTCACGCCCACGACCAAATCACCACACCCCTCTCCTACCGCTCCAGTCGATGAAGTAACGAGATGGCATTCATCGACGCGATGCGGCCGTCGCCCTCGCCGGCCCCGTCCCCCGTGCCATCACCCTCAAAGCCGTTCATCAGCACCATGGCAGTCCCTTCGACGCCGACCCGAAAAGAGAGCCGTAGACGATCCTGGTTCGGCCTAGTCACTCCCACCCGTAATAAAGACAAGGATCGATCTGTTTCAGCCGCCGCCGTGTTGCCGGTTCCGGCTGGTCGCGGGGCTGGTGGTGCGCGACAGGGCGCTGCATCCGACGACAATTCGATAGAGGAGCTCGAAGCCACCCCAGTGCGCCGATCCGCTGAGGAGAGTCGAAGCGCACTCCGGCCATGGGCCATCTCTGGCAACAACGATGCTACCAATGTCGATGTAGATGGCGACGACTCTGATTCAGACTTTAGCGACTGGGAGATCACCGGCACGGTACGAAGAAGGCAAACGGTTCGGCCAGGGATGCTTGGTCAACAACAATATCAACAACAACAAGAACAGGATAAAAGTCAAGACAACACGCCAGTACGACAAAAGGACCTCGCGACTCTTGCCATTTTATCTCGAAACGTTACTGTAAAGCCTGTGCGTCCATGCGTCTCTTCAGCTCCCATCTCTGGCTCTAGCGATCTAGCTCTTGCTCCAGCCCCAAGCATTCAGGTTGACGCAGTGGCGCATGTCAAGTCAACGTCGCCGTCTCTGGTGCCTGTCAAGTGACGCCACCGTGAACTGGGCCTGGTTGCACGCTCTCCCACCGCTTCCTGTTCCACCACCCCTTACCATCATCGTTCATCTTGTCAATGTGCTAACACGCTCACAGAAACCCCCTACGTCCCGCATCTTTTCGCGCACGGCCAACGAACTGTTCGCTGGCCCGACCTCGCCAGAAGTGGAGCCCACTTCCGCGCTTCCCTCGTCCAACCTCCCGCGCCGCACATCCTCCATCACTCACAAGACCGTGTCCAACGGTGGTGCCCCCGTGCTCGCGCCTCTGCCCCTGTTCATCGAAAAGTCGCCCATGAACAAGCCGTTGCCCGACCTCCCTCCTTCTCAAGATGGCGCTGGAGGAGGCTCCATGCGCGCCGTCTCCCTGCCCTTTTACACCTCGGGCCTCACTGCATCTCGTCCCATGGACATTCCACATCCCCGAGTCGCTTCGTCGCCAGTACCAGTACCACCCACCGACATTGTCGTCACTCCTTGTTCCCCGACCGACAAGAATCCCTTTGACATGCCCGACTTTTCAACCTATGACGAGGCTGCGTCCGAACGACCATTCTCTGCTCCACCTAGATCTTCGCCGCCGGAGAGGCCAACGTCCCGGATACCGCAGATGGGCAACAGCTCCCACTCGCCCTCACCGTCGCCGTCACCGATGGGAGCAAGGTCCCCATTGATAGGACTGGGCTTTCCCGAGGGCCATCCCCGCCGACCAAACTCGGCTGGTGGCAAGCCTCTGCCCGCGATCGTATCGGTCTCCTCCCCGATACCAATGTCCGCTCGGAGCTCCAGTCCTACAAACAAGGTCACCTTCTCCACCCAGCAAGGATCGCACGACTATGAAGCAAAGGACCCGAGCGACAAGGTCAAGGCCCCTCGTCCACGCAGCTTCTCCGCAATGTTCTCTCGCTCTCCACTGTTAAATATCGACCACACCGACGACGACGAGCCCGGCACGTCCACCTCCAAGTTTAACTGGCTTGGTGTTCGCAAGACTATCAAGCGCCGTCGGTCAGAAGCGAAATTGAATCAACAAAAGAGCCCTGCGCCCAACGCGGTCAATGACGTTGCTGCCACCGCTCAGAAGCCTGCCCACATGTCCACCCCGAGTCTCGTTCCGGCTGCCGCACCTCGGCCCGAATCTAGTTCCACCAATGCGACAGCTAGGCCTGCGACTGCATCCGGAGCTGTGCCAGAGGCGTCGACCCCGTCATCAATTCCGTCGTTTATCCTTCCTCCCGTCATACAAGCAGTTCAAGACGAGTGGTGGCCAGCAACAGAGTGGAATAACGACCTCCGAGGAGACCCTTCACGGTCGTCACCAGTCCGCGCGTCACCGGTGCGCTCGACGCCGCCAGCCCGTGCGACGCCGCCTGTTCCAGCACCCAGCGATGAAAAGGAGGAGATGATGCTTGTCGAGACCGACTCTAGAGACTCGCATGGAAGTGGGAGCGCAAGTGGGAGTGCAAGCGGGAGCCGACGGTTGCCGCCATCACGCGGTTCGTCGCTTCTGTCCAACTCGGGCAGTGCTGTTCTGGGCGCATTACCAGAAGGCGGCGTTGCACCACCGGCTGCAGCACCGTCTGTCGCTCTCGGCTCTCTCCCCGAAGGAGGCATCGCCCCGACTCCCTCACCCACTGTCCCGCCCATCAAGGAACAGTCGGAGCCCCCGGCGGCCGCCGCCCAGGCACAACCGCCGCGCAGGGACCATAACCGTCGTCGATCATACTCTGACGCTGGTCGAAGATCGTTTGTCCCAATGACCGAAGAGGCTCATTCCCTCCAAAACTCTCCCCGAACAAACTTTCTTGCAGCTCTCACGGGCGAGCCATCAAAGAGCCCCCGACCCCCAAGGCCGACGTCGACGACATTGGTCAAGATGCGCAGCGTGTTCACCATGTCGGGAAGGTCACGGAGTAACAGTGCTCTGCGGTTCGGCGCAAATGGAGTGGACGAGCTGGGCGGACGCGATACTCCACATACCCGGCCGGCATCATCGGCGTCCGCTGCCTCGTCGTATCTGCCGTCACCGGCTCTCCCGCCCGTGCGCATCAGGCCAGAGGAAGTTCCGGTCGTGTCGCAGCTGCAGCTGCACACTGGCAGTGACGATCGTGTGGTCCTCGTCGAGACACCAGAGCGGTCACCACGATCCTCCTACGCTGCATCGCTTTCCTCTACCACACGGACAAGCCAGTCCACAACACGGCGTTCGCTTACTGCCGACCCCCACGCCCAGGTTGCAGGTCTGCGTGCCCCACGAGCTCGCGCGCAGACAATCTCCTCTGGTGCTATATCATTTGCTGGAACATTTGGCATTCACAGCAACCACTCGACGACCGGCGCGCTTGGTCACGGCCCGCCATCTATTCACGGCAGCACACACGGCCCAGGCAGCCCGTTGCCACACTCTGGCTCCACGGCCCACTTGCCTATCCCGACCCCCACGTTCCCCACGGCATCCACGCCGCCGCGCCGCCCCAGCTCGATCCGCAGGCTGTCGACTGGTCTGTTCCGGGCCGGTGCAGTCTCCCCCAAGCCTACCGGCATTGTCCGATCAGGCTCTGGCTCGATTGTCGGCCTCGGCGGCGACGACTTCAACCCCGGCTCTCAACCTCAGTCCCGCAGCGGCTCCGCCATGGGCATGCGAAGTGGCTCTGCGATGGGCATGGCTGGCATGGCAGCTGTTCACGTTGACAAGGGCCTGGACAAGAAGGACGTCGATACCAAGGTCCACCCAGAGGATACGCCCGAGGCTTGGCTCGGTCGCGTGCTGACCATCAGCCGCAGGCAGCTGTCGAGCATCTTAGCCGAGAGGTGAGCTTGGGTAAACAATGTGTGCTAACCTCAGTTCCGACCAGTTCCACATGGACTGCCTCCGGCTGTACATGTCTCGCTTCGATTTCCACCACACTGCCCTCGACGTCGCCCTCCGCCGTCTCCTGATGGATCTCTCGCTCCCCAAGGAAACACAACAGATCGACCGTGTGGTCGAGACCTTTTCCCAGCGGTATGATGTGTGTGAACCGGGACTGTTTGGAACAAAGGGTGCGTCACTTGTGTGATCTGAGGCTGACGAGATCTAGACAATACCTATGTGCTTGCCTTCTCAATGATGATGCTGCACACGGACGCTTTCAACCGCCACAACAAGAACAAGATGACCAAGGCCGACTATGTTCGCAATACCCGTCTAGATGGAGTACCCGAGACTGTCCTAGAGGCCTTTTACGACAATATCACGTTTACGCCCTTTGTGTTTATCGAGGATGACAATGAAGCGTCGCTTGCTGCGGTGGGTGCATCGACAATCTCCAACGGACCTGTTCGCCCGGGCAAGGTCGACGTCTACGACATGATTGCCTGCGGCACCATCATGACACTGCGTGCCAATGTCGAGTCTCTCATCCCGCCCGAGAGCCCGTTCTCGTGCATGGGCACGCAGTCGTACCTCGATGTCGACCGGCTGCAGCGCAGCTTTGCGGACGCCCATCCGTTGTCGTTTGTCAAGTCCCGTCCGCGGAGAAAGTCGTCGGTTACGATGCCTGGGCTTGCCGGCTCGCTTGGCGACAAGACGCCCATCAAGTCGACACCCAAGGAGGAGATCCAGACGCTCAAGATCACCAAGGTTGGCCTCGTTGCGCGCAAGGACGACACGCTGGTCAACGGCAAGCGCCCCAGCGGACGCAAGTGGAAGAACTGGAGTGTGATCCTTACCGGCTCCCAGCTGCTGTTCTTCAAGGACACGATTCTGGCCCTCACGCTCATGGAGCAGATCCGCAACGCTGGAAAGGTGGATCCCGACCAGCCGCTCATCCCCCGCATGACTGGGTTCCAGCCTGACGAAGTCTTGTCTGTAAAGGACTGCGTTGCGGTGTGGGACCGCGAGTACACCGAGACGCCAGCCGCGTTCCGCTTCATCATGCCCCAGGGCAGGCAGTACCTCATGCAGGCCCTGGACGAGACGGAGATGAATGAGTGGTTGACGTTGATCAACTACGCGTCGACATTCAAGTCTGCTGGCATTCGGATGCGCGCGCAGGCGATCGAGTCTGGCGAGGCGATCCTTGCCGGCACTGCTGCGGCCGAGTCGCACCGCAAGGACCTGGCTTCCAGCGGCAACGGGACACCGGAAATGTCGACGCCTCCGGTTTCTGGACGCGGTATCATCTTCTCCGAGCCGTCCGCAATGGACGAGTCGACACCACTGGCGCGGCCCAAGCTCCGCCGCGTTGGTTCGCTGCGGTCTACTCCCACACCAAAGGTCGACATCCAGGGTGCCAACCAGGTCGTGGTCGGCGGCGGCGAGCAGATCGAGGCGGTCATTGGCTCTGTCAAGGCAGAGTTAGCCGCCGGACGCTGTGCGCCCCGCCCGCTCTCTATGGCTGTGCCACGGTCGCCGAGCGTTCCTTCGCCGCTGTACAAGTCTGCACGGGGTGAGGCGATCAACGAGCGGGTTCAGTCACTGCGCGAGGCTGCCGGCGTCATTGAGAAGCGGCTGGCGACCAACCTCCGTATCGGCCGTAATCTCGCCCTTCTCACACCGTTCCAGAAGGTGACGCGTGACAGGATCGAGGCGGCTGTGCCCGATCTCGCGGCGCAGATCCGCAATGACCGCATCGAGCTCGCCAAGCTGCATCTCTGGATCACGATGCTGCTCAAGGACCAGGAGCGCGACCAGCGCGAGTGGGCCCGTGTGCGGCATGTCGCCCTCCAGGCGGCCGCCAAGACCCTTCGCAACGGCTTGAGCGTCATGGATCGACGTGCGACACTGGCACACCCGATTGCCATCCCGAAGCTTAGCCTGCCGGACAATGATGACCCGTGGACTGAGCCTCAGTCGCCCGGTCTCATCTCACCCGTCTCACCCGGCCTCATGTCGCCGCCGGGCATCTCGTGCGGCGAGAGCTCGAGCTCGGACATTCCCACAAACTCGCAGGCCGAGTCGCGCATGAGCGGCATCAGCTCAGTGTCGGCCATCTCGGACGACCCGTCGTCCAACTCTGCGTGCAACAGCTCGGCCTCTGGCTGCAGCGACTATGAGCTTGCGAGCGAGTACCTCTCGGCCTCGTCTGTGCTGTCGCTCAACGACGAGCTGGAGCGGCATCTGAGCACCGACGGCCCGCTGCTCACACTCACGTCCAACGGCAGCTCGCCGTCAAACGGCAGCGTGCACGGCAACGGGTTCCGGGACTATGACCGGCGCAGCTTCCTCCCGCCGGGCGCCGACGACGAGCGCACCGAGCACCTCACATCATATACGACCGACACGAAACGCCACGACGACGAAGCCGGTGCGGAAATGGCAGAGCACTGGCGCAACACGCGCGCAGCCACAAAGGTCTCGCTCGCGCGCCTGCCCCGCGGCGGCCTCGGCGAGATCCAGCAGCGCATCGGAACGACTAATTGGATCTAGAGGGTTGTATGAGCTATGCAGTGCATGATATAGCAGCAGTCGTGTTGGGGCTGGGGCGGAGCTCGATTGTGCCCAGAGGGAAACGCATCCTGCAGTTCGTAGAGTGCTGCACTAGGCTGCTGATAGACAAACAAAAGCGACATTGGTCATCTCGACTTTGGGTGCCACACTCCTCAACGAACGAGGACAAAGACACTCATGTTCCCCGAGTTCGCTCCAGCCACAATCCAGGCTTATGATTCCCGTCCAACCGCTTCCCTCCACCACCCTTCGCGCGAGCAACACAACTGACAGCATTCCACCCACCCGGCGCACATCATTATATCCATACAATCTATCAAGCACCGAGCACCGCGCGCGCCGCCTGCCCCCCGCCGAGCGCGAGGATGCGCTCCGTCGCGAGCTGCTGGAGGCTGCGGAGCTGCGGCTGCGTCGTCGCCTCCTTGTCGGGCACAGACGTCGGGGAGGGGGACGCGAGGAGGCGTTTTGTGCACTGCTGTCAGCGGGGTGTATCAAGCGGGGTAGATGGGGGGAGGGGGAGAAGAAGGGAGGAGGAGGGATGACGGTGACTGCCTCGCGACGATCACCGCGCACGGACGGCCACTCGGATCGCTCGACTCACCATCTGGACGCCCCACCACGCGCGCGTCGAGTGGCTCTCGGGCTTCCCCTCTGTCGGCGTCTGCATCTCCACGGCGCGGAGGTAGTACTTGAGCGCGAGCTGGATGTCGCTGTGGTGTGAGCAGACGGACAAAGGATAATGAGAGAGGACATGTCAGTGGCTTGCGATGGCATCGACCAGCCGTCCAGTAGTCAGCCCCCTCGCCGCCTCTCACTCACCCGCTAGTGTACGCCGTCTCGCCCGCGCGCAGCACCGCCCCGCTGTCCCACGTCTGCAGCACCATGACGTGCCCCAGCGCAGTCAGGCTGGGGCCGTACGCGCCCTGCTCGGCATACAGGTCGGCGAGGTACGACCAGCCTGCGGGGTCGACGTAGAATGTGTCGAGATAGGCCACGAGGCGCGCGATCGTCTCGGCCGGCGTGGGCGCGAGCGCGACGAGGCGCTGGTGTGCGGACTGCCGTCAGCTCTACTGCGGAGGGGATAGCATCAGAAGCTGACTCACCACATTGCACGCGTCGTTCTTCAGCAGCATCGAGTAGACTGCCCGCGCCTTCTCCGTCTCGCCCTGTGCCTCGAGCTTGAGGCCGAGCAGCAGGTCGACACGCGGGGATTTCGGGAACTTGGCTTGCAGTGCGCGGAGCTGTGTCTGGGTGCGTGAGCGGAGAGATACATATGGAGTAAAGGTGGGTAGGGGTGCACTTCGCGGTGTGTGGAGTGACTGTCGTCGTTGATGGCTATCGTTCCCGTGGCTGGTTGGCCAGCCTCGACAGGCGACTGTCACTCCAGCGACGATTCGCAGGCAGCGCGCAAGTAGCAACTCCCAGCGAAGCATTGTCGAGTACGAGCGATCACGAGCTTCGAGCGGCGTCTCTCGATCTCCTCGTCTCAAGACGACCGCTGGCCGTTGACACTGAGGGCCGTGACTGCTTCGATTATAGTCACAACAGCAGCCCCAGCACTCAGCTCAAGCGCGCGGCAGTCCACCACCTCTGATCCCTTCGCATACGCACAGTAGCAAGCGCAATCTGCCCGAGATCCAACGCGGCAATGGCGAGCTGCTCCCTCACGGCCCATTCTGTCGTCAGCGGCATCTTGTAGACCTCGTACCGTTCTCGCCGGCAGCGTTGGCCGCGAGCACTTTTGGCGCGAGCTGGACGACGGCCTCGGAGTTGCGCGCGCCGAGGACGCGCCAGCGCGCAAGTTGGTCAATGTCGGCTTGGGACATGGTGGATGGGGCGACGGTGATGGTGACGACGATGCTGATGATGGACTTGTAGCATGACCCCGGTGGAGGCCAGGAGCGTCAGTGTGGACGACAGGGTCTACCACGTGCGGAAATCCGGGGCTCCGGGACATATCGCCGCGGAGTTATAGATCTGGATCCCTTCAGCCTGGAGGGATTTCTTCCCCACCCACGATTCACCCTGGCTGGGTTGCGAGGTTGCATGATTTCGGTTAAGTCCCCATTTACACCATACACGGTGGCAGAAGCGCTCATTCCTGTTGTTTGGTGCTAAAGCTCGCTCTCTCGGTGTCGAGATTCAGATTCGAACATTTCAATCCCATCCTTTCATTTCCATTCCACACCCATCCATCCATCCATCCCTAGTCACCACCATCACCCTCCTTGCCACCACCACCACTGCGCACCCCGTCGCCACCGCCGCACCCCTCCGCAGCACATCCGCCGACAGTTCTATGGTGCACTAGGGTGGTCACTCGCCTGACCCCCAGACCTCCACTTTCGAATCCCACATGTCCACCCCGCGCCCGACGCCGACACCCGCCTCGGCCTCGGCCTCGGGGCCGAGCGCCGCCGCCACGGGCACCGGCACGCCGACCGGCACACCAGCGGGGGCAGTAGGCACGCCGGCTGGCGCGGCGCGGCCGCGGCAGGCGTCGACTGCCACGGTCGTCACGCCCACGGCGGCCGGCACGCCGTCGACTGCCACTGCCACACCGACTGCCCAGGCTGCCGGTCAGGGCCATGGCCCCCCACCGAGCGGCGCGCCAACCGTCGCAACTGCCAGCATGGCGACGACAACAGGACCCATGACCGTGCCCGAGTGCGAGGCGCTCGCGTCCCAGCTGACAGATACGAATATCCCGCTCCGCCGCCGGATGGAGATTGCGAGCGAGCTGCGCGACAGCGCAGAGTCGAACCGCGACTATGCGTTTTACGACAAGTACCTCGGCATCTTCATCCCCGCGCTCATCACCATTCTCGGCGAGGAGAAGCACATTGTGTTTGTCAAGGACAATAGCGAACAGCGCTACCGCCACACGCTCCTCGCGTACCTCCAGCGTCTGCCGCACACCGAGCCCTTTCGACAGTACGAGGCGCGCGTCATGGAGCTCATGGTGCGCCTGCTCAAGGTCGAGAACGAGGACAATGCCCTGCTCTGCATCAAGATTATGATCGACGGGTTCCGGAGTCACAAGGACCAGGCAGAGCCGTTTGTCGAACAGTTCCTCGACCTCGTAAAGCAAATGTACGCAAACCTCAAGGGCGTCGTTGAGAAGGAGTTTGGCACGCCAGCCGGAAAGCAGCCGCAGGTGAGTAACTGACTGTTTGTGTTTACGGCGTACTGACTCGGTCCAGTCGGGGACACCAGGAACCCCAGCTGATGGCGCGCCGCAACCTCCCCCCCAGCCCTCGTCGTCCAGCCACACCCACCTCTCGCACGCGCTCCATTCCCCCAAGGTGCTCACCGAGTGCCCCATCGCCGTCGTCCTCATCTT
The DNA here is from genome assembly GCA_001600335.1 of Apiotrichum gracile. Taxonomy (NCBI): domain Eukaryota; kingdom Fungi; phylum Basidiomycota; class Tremellomycetes; order Trichosporonales; family Trichosporonaceae; genus Apiotrichum; species Apiotrichum gracile. Next base: position 3,329,563 of record BCJO01000003.1, on the reverse strand, counting down.
CCAGACGTACAAGAGCGTCATGGGCCCCGCGATGCTCGACCTCTCCCCGCTCGTCATGGAGAGCATCAAGATCCAGCCCGAACCCCAGCGCGTCGCACACCTCGAGTCCAAGGAGCGCGGCGAGATTTTCGTCGGCGTCGCGCCAGGCATCGTCAACAGGGAAATGTACGCCGAGCTCATCAAGACCCAGGTCAAGACCATGGCGTTCTTGGCGTACGTCTTACGCGGTTCCTCGCAGGCAAACGTAAAGGACTACTTGGAGATCTTCCCGGAAGCGTGCATCCGTCTGTTGCGCGACTGCCCGCCAGAGGACGTCGGCACTCGCAAGGAACTCTTGGTCGCTACCCGTCACATTCTCACTGCCGACTCGCGCTCGTCCTTTATCCCTTACATTGACACGCTTCTCGAGGAGCGCGTCCTTGTTGGCACCGGTGTCTCTAGCCGAGAGTCCCTGCGTCCCCTCGCGTCGTCTGTCGTGGCTGACCTCATCCACCATGTTCGCAACGAGCTCCCGATCGCCCAGCTCAGCCGCGTCGTCTACGTCTTTTCGTGCAACCTCAACGACTCGACCTTTTCGAGCTCAATACAGACCATGTGCGCCAAGCTGCTCAACACCATTGTCGACTCGATCGCAAAGCAGGGCAACGCCGAGCAGAGCGCAAAGCTCATGCGGAGCATGTTCATCGCGTCGTTGGAGAAGCTGCAGGCCATGACAGAAGCGTACGACAAGCTCAAGGCGCTGTCCCTGCGCGACAAGGGCAAGGGCAAGGCAAAGGACAAGTCCGAGTCTGGAGACGACGTCGAGATGGGAGACGCCGCCGAGGACGCCAATGCCGAGCGGCTCGCGTACGGCTGGCGCGAGATTGAGCAGGCCATGCCGGTCAACCAGGTCGCGTACGCCAACGAGTCGCTCGAGGGATTCTGTCGCGAGGCGCGCTACCTGTTCAAAACGCTGCTGCACACCTTCCGCACGCTCCTGACCTACACACGACAAGGCGAGAACCCCGTGCCCGCCCCGGACGGCGAGCTGCTGTCTCGCTTCTTTGAGAATGCGTTGCGGTGTATCGCCATCTTTGACAACAACCGCGACCCCCGCGAGCCAAAGGAGGCGATCGAGCTGCTGTCCCAGATCCTGCTGCTCTTCGACCCCCACTCGTTCCGCGAGGTCTGGACGACGCACATGGACTTCTTCGTCGAGAACGCACTGCAGAACCCGCACGTTTTCTCGGTGCTCCAGATCCTCATCACCCACGAGTCGGTCTCGCACCAGCTGGTCGCCATCTCGCTCAAGCATCTCATGAACAACCTCGACGATGTGGGAAGCTATTCGTCGAAAAAGGCCAGTCTCACATTGCGGCTGTTCAAGATTTCCTTCTTGGCCATCAACACGTACATTACCACCAACGAGGTGGTGCTCGTGCCGCATCTCCAGAAGCTCATCATGCGCTCGTTTGCCCTGGCACCAAAGGCCAACGACCCCTCGGTCTACTACCAGATCCTGCGCGCGTTGTTCCGTTCGATTGGCGGTGGCCGCTTTGACCAGCTGTACAAGGAGGTCTTACCCATCCTGCAGGAGATGCTCGACAACCTCTCCTATCTGCTCCAACACGCGACCGATCCCGTCCAGCGCGATCTGTTCGTCGAGCTCACCCTCACCGTCCCCGTCCGTCTCACCAACCTCCTCCCGCACCTCAGCTATCTCATGCGCCCGCTCGTGCACGCTCTCCAGGCCGGACCGGAGCTCATCAGCCAGGGTCTGCGTACCCTCGAGCTGTGTATCGACAACCTTACTGCCGACTTCTTGGATCCCACCATGAACCCCGTGTTCCGCGACCTCATGGCGGCGTTGCACAACCTTCTCAAGCCGCTGCCGTCACCCCGCAACCACAGCCACGCGGCGGTCAAGATCCTCGGCAAGCTCGGCGGCAGGAATAGGCGATACAACGACGTTGAGAACTTGTTGCAGTACAAGCCGTGCCCGAACGAGCTCACTGCGCCAATCTCGTTCGAGGGCAAGTCGTCAACGTTCGAGCTCACACCACTGGTCAGCGCCGCCGCGCTGACAGTCACTGAGAAAGACTTTGCCGCGTGCCAGGAGGACGGTCTCGAGGTGCTCATGCTTTCGGCCATGTCGATGCTGCACGCGGACCGCCACGAGGGAACTCCAGTGTTCTACCAGACGATCAAGATGCTGTTCCTCGCGAGCCACAAGGAAGGGCTCGCCGAGAAGGCTCTCTCCTTCCTGCGCGCGCTCTGCCAGCGTGTCTTTATCGCCGAGCTGAAGCGAAACGAGGCCAGCGAGGACAAGCTGCTCCCCGACACGCAACTGCGTCTCCGTCCTTCGCAGCTCACCTTGGCGCTCACCGACGCCATTGTCAACTGCCTCGCAGAGACCACCGCCTCGGACCGCGAGAACGCCTCGAACACATTGACCAAGATCATTGCCGACTTCAAGGAGCTCGCGACCAACCCCGACGTTGTCAACAGCAAGGAGACGCTGCGCGCTCTGGACCGCTTCGTGCTCGCGTTCGTCCGCCGCTTCACCAACCTGTGCCAGGACGAGGACTGGAACCGCAAGATGGCCGGCGTGACGGCCATGAACGTGTTTGTGCGCGGCGCCGAGCTGAGCCGCAAGTACATTGTCGAGCTGCAGCTCGAGTTCACCCGCGTGCTCATGTTTGCGCTCCGCGATGCGCCCCGCGACCCGCCTACATCCGTCAACGAGATTATCGACCTCATCCAGCACCTCATCCGCCTGTGCCAGTCGCAAGAGGACGGCCGGTCGAAGCAGGGTCGTCTCACGGAGATTCTTGTTCGCGAGCTCAACAGCCAGAGCAAGCTTGCGCGCGAGGCCGCCCAGGACTGCATCAAGCTGCTCGCCGAGGTCGTCGACCAGCCCATCGCCACCGTCATTGGCCAGGTGACCCGCACTGTGCTGCTCGACACCAGCGCGGGTCCCATCTTCTCCAAGCCCCTGCGTGCGCTGTCGTCGTTTGCGATGCAGGTGGGCACCATTGACTGCGTGACGTACCTCATGGATCTCCGGCCGCCCGTGCCCGCGATCAACGACGAGTTTGTCCGTCTCGTACAGGAGGTGCTCGCGCTGGCTGATGTCGACGACGCAAGTCTCATTCCCAACAAGCGCGGCGAGCCGCCGAGCCACAAGCAAAACTTTTGGCTCAAGTCGCTCCGTATCGCCTGCCTCCGCATGCTGAGGTCGACGATGAACAACCCCGAGTTCAACGAGCGCCCGGTACTCGCACCTATTCGCCAGCGCATCATCACCGTGTACTTTAAGCACGTGTACTCGCCCCAGCCGGAGATTGTCGACGTTGCCCACGAGGGGCTGCACGACGTTATCCAGCAGCAGAACAAGCTGCCGAAGGAGGTACTCCAGTCTGGTCTGCGCCCGATTCTCGTCAACCTCGCCGACGCCAAGCGTCTCAGCGTCCCCGGTCTCGAGGGTCTCGCACGCTTCCTCGAGCTGCTCACCAACTACTTCAAGGTCGAGATTGGTGTCAAGCTCCTGGACCACTTTGACACGCTCGCGGACGTCCAGATGCTCACCAAGGCCGCTGCGGGTCCCCTCGAGGACAATCCCGACATTTCGCGTATGACGCGTCTCGTCAACATCTTCCGTCTCCTTCCTCCTGCTGCGGTCCAGTACCTCAAGCAGCTCACGAGCCAGGTCGTCAACGTCGAGGCGCAGCTGCACCAGAGCGCCCCCGGCCCGTTTACCGAGAACATTGCAAAGTACCTCGACAGGTACCACGTCGAGGGTGCGCAGAACCTGCTCGACAACATTCGCAACCCCCGTGTTGTGTGGACGTACCGCAACATTATCGCGTCGGGCAAGGCCCCCAAGCTCGTCAAGGAGCTCAGCGACAAGGCGGAGCAGATCTGCACCCTGTCATTCGCCAACCCGGAGCAGTTTGACCTCGTCCTCCCCGGCCTGCAGCTCATCCACGAGCTGTCTCTCCAGTCGCCCGGATGGCTCACCGAGCGCGAGCCTGTGCTGGAGGCGATTGTCGGCGTCTGGCGGTCAATTGTTCAGCGCTCTCGCGACCCCAAGGCGGACATGGGCGACTCGCACTACCAGACCATCCCGCCGCTCATTCTCAAGATGTTCATGGCGACGCTCGAGTACAAGCAGCACATTCCGCTGCTGTTCCACGTTGTCGAGGCGTACGAGATCCGCTCGAGCATCGACCGCTCGCACGTCGCCTTCTTCCTCTACCAGCGCGTCGCCCTCCAGAGCAGCGTCGACTACCGCCGCGAGGTCATTGAGTACTTTATGAACCTCTACGAGGAGGAGGCCGTCGTCACGTGGGCGTTCAAGACGAACGCTCTCCGTCTGGTCGTCAACCCTACTCTGCGGGTCTACTTCAACGACGAGACCAACGACGGCTCGCTCGTCCAGCCGGCGCTCATCCAGAAGATTGCCGAGCGCATGTGGCGCCCTCTGTCCGCCACCCCTGTCGCCAAGCAGCGCGAGGACACGCTCCTTATCGAGATCTTTGCGCTCACCACGCTGCTCGTCAAGCACGCCGGCCCCAAGGTCGTCGACACGCGCAAGGAGGTGTTCAAGCTCGCGTGGATGGGCATTAACCTCCTCGAGCCGACCGTCAAGCTTATGGCCTATGTCCTCACTGCCAGCTTTATGGCGACGTACGAGACGCCCGTCAAGTTTGTCCGTCTCACATGGACGGGTCTCCTCCGACTCAAGGACAACGAGGCCAAGTCGCTCTTCCGCCAGGCAATTGATACGCTCGCGTCTTGTCTCTCCGTTCGCGACCCCCCGACACCAGGAGTCGTGCCCGACTGGGCGCAAAAGGTCAAGACCGTGCTCGTCGAGGAGGGCCACGCGACTACCACCCTTGTCGTCGTGTGCGAGTTGCTCGTCAACCACGCCGATCTCTTCTACGACTACCGCGAGCTCTACGTGCCCCATATCGCCATGTCGCTTCAGAAGTTAGGCTTTGTCGCGGCTGCCACTGCCGAGATGAAGAAGCTCACGGTCGACGTTATTGAGCTCATCTTCCGCTGGGAGCGCCGTCGTATTGCTTCTCGTGACGAGGCGGCCAAGGAGGACAGCGACGCCATGGACGTTGACGACAAGGACATGGTCGCGTCGCCTGCCAAGCGCCAGCGTCTCGACCGTGCTGGTACCGCCATCTCGTCGGTTACTACCACTGGCGGCTGGGCGTGCCCTGCCGCTACCCGCGAGCTGATCACTGCGCACCTGCTGCGTATCATTGCGTCGTCGACTGAGCCCGTCGGCCGTGGTGGCCTCACCAAGCGCGCCCTGGACCTGTTCAAGGAGATCCTCGGCCCCAACGGCCTCCCCAACGTGTCCGTCAAGCTCGGCTTCTTCAACCGCACCATGGCGCAGGACATTAACGAGAACACTATCGCGACCGTCGCCAACTCGATTGAGGTCATTGCCGCTGTTGCCGAGTTCCGCGACCAGGCTTGGATCCGTGGCAAGCTCGATGTCTTCCGCAAGCTGCTGGAGAAGGTGTGGGTGTTTGACGACACTTCCCTCCACGAGGTCGTGCGCCCGCTCACGGAGCGCATGTTCCTCGAGCTTCCCGACGAGGAGACGACCGAGGACGGCGCCACGCCCGCGCCTGGTGGCACGGACGACGAGGCCCACCGCCTGCTCAAGTTTGTGTCGACCACCGTCACCAACGGTCTCCAGGCGTCGCTGCGTTCGTCATCGGAGCTGCCCGGCACCATCTTCCTGCTCAAGTGCTGGCTCAAGGCGCAGCCCAAGCAGCTGCACAACGAGACCACTGCCTCTGGTATCCTGCGCGTGCTGTCCAACCTCGTCAAGGTCCACACGACCAACAACGGCCCCGATCCCTCGTACCGCCTCATCATCTCGATCCTCGACATGCTCCGCGACCGCGTCGCAGACCTCAAGGAGCACCGGCGCTACTTTGTCACTGTTCTCGGCGCGATTATCGAAAAGTCGCAGAACCTCACGCTGTGCCGGTACATTCTCGACATGGTGCGGCAGTGGGTGACCAAGGACGTCGACGGCCCGATCGTCGTCAAGGACAAGGCGCAGCTGCTCCTCCGCATGATGTTATTCGAGAACCGCGACGACGCGCTGTTCAAGCAGTACCTCGAGCTCATTTACGAAATCTACGAGCTGCCAATCTTAGTCGGTACGGATCTTACGCACCGTCTCGAACCCGCGTTCCTGCTCGGTACGCGCAGCAAGGACGCGGCGCAGCGCCAAAAGTTCTTAGACAAGCTCGAGGAAACGCTCCCGCGCAGCCTCGATGCGCGTCTCGAGTACCTCTACTCGCTCCAGAACTGGGAGACGTTAGCGGATAGCTACTGGATGCCGCAGATGCTCTCCCTGCTCCTCGGCGCTGCCGACAGGCGCGACGACGCCTTCCGCGCACCCCTCCCTCGGATCTGGGACGGCGACGTGCTTGCCTCCAAGAACTGGCAGCTGGGCGATATCGTCCAGTACATTCGCCACCTTGTGCATCTCGACCCCGTCCTGTGCCACAAGTTGTGGGTCATTGTCTTCCCCAAGTGCTGGGCATCGCTTCCTAGGCAGCAGCAGACGACGTTTACGCCGTACATCGCCAAGCTCCTCTGCAAGGATTACCACCACAAGCAGGCCGAGCTCAAGCCCAACGTCATCCAGACCCATCTCGAGGGTCTTGCATACTGCAACCCCGCCATTACCGTGCCGCCGCTTCTGGTCAAGTACCTCGCCAAGACGTACAATGCGTGGTACGCCGGTCTCGAGATTCTCAACACCCTCGGCGAGGTGTACCGCGGAACCGACAACCTGCGCGAGGCGTGCGCCGGCGCCGTGGGCGAGTTATATGCCGAGCTCAACGAGGACGACATGTTCTACGGCAACGCGCGCTGCCGCTACGTCTACCCCGAGACGACTGCCGCTCTCACCCTCGAGCAGAACGGCAGGTGGCCACAGGCCATGGAGCTGTACGAGCAGACGATGATGAAGGGCCGCCACGCGTCGCTTCCCTTCACCGAGGACGAATACTGCCTGTGGGAGGACCATTGGATCCTCGCTGCGCAGAAGCTCCAGAACTGGGAGTCGTTGACGGAGCTCGCCCGTGCGGACCAGAACCCCGACCTACTCCTCGAGTGTGCTTGGCGTCTGTCCGACTGGGGATCGCCCGATCGCGAGATGATCGAGACCAACCTCAAGATCGTCGCTGGTGTCCCCACGCCCCGCCGCAAGATCTTTGAGGCCTTCACCGCTCTCACCAAGGCGCACGGCTCGCGCGAGCCGCCCAACGAGTTCCTGCGTATCCTTGACGAAGCGCAGCAGGTCGCTATCAAGAAATGGACCACGCTTCCGACGTCGGTCACTGGCGCGCACATCCCCCTGCTGTGTCTCTTCCAGCAGGTGGTGGAGCTCCAGGAGGCTGCGCAGGTGTTTGACAGCCTGCAGATGACGACTGCGCAGACCCTCGAGGCGCGCGTCAATGGCGAGCTCAAGGGCATCTTCACCACCTGGCGCGACCGTCTGCCCAACTTCTGGGACGACATCAGCGTCTGGTCCGACCTTCTCGCGTGGCGCCAGCACGTCTTCCAGGCGGTCACTCGCGTCTACATGCCCATGGTCCAGCCGGCTGACGGCGCCACCCACGGATACCGCGGCTACCACGAGACGGCGTGGATGATCAACCGCTTCGGCGAGGTCGCCCGCCGCCACGGTCTTCTCGATGTGTGCTCCACTGCACTCAACAAGATCTACATGCTTCCCAACATTGAAATCTCGGAAGCGTTCCTCAAGCTCCGCGAGCAGGCACTGTGCTACTTCCAGAAGCCCGACAAGTTCAACGAGGGTCTCGACAACATCTCAACCACCAACCTCATGTACTTTGCGCAGCCGCAAAAGGCAGAGTTCCTCACGCTCAAGGGCATGTTCATCTCGCGCCTCGGCCAGGACTCGGACGCCAACGACGAGTTTGCCCACGCCGTCCAGATGGACTACAACCTGCCCAAGGCGTGGGCCGAGTGGGGCAAGTTCAACGAGAAGATGTACCGCCAGCAGCCCGAGTCGCCGCCGCCCGGCAGCAAGCCCAACCCCGGCCCCGGCGAGAAGCCCATGACTGACCCCGAGTGGGCCGAGTCGTGGGCCCAGGACCGCGCGCTCCGTGCGTCGTCCGCGGTGTCGTGCTACCTGCAGGCTGCCGGTCTCTACAACTCGCACAAGTCGCGCGCGTTACTGCTCCGTGTACTCTGGCTTCTCGGCCTCGACGACAGCCGCAACACGATTGCAAAGGCGTTCGAGGCGTACAAGGGCGACCTCGTCATCTGGTACTGGATCACCCTGATCCCCCAGCTCCTGCTGTCGCTCTCCCACCGCGAGGCCCAGATCGCGCGCCACATTCTCATGCACATCGCCAAGAGCTTCCCGCAGGCGCTCTTCTACTCGCTCCGCGTCACCCGCGAGGATTTCAGCAATGTCAAGAAGAGCCAGGTCGCTGCCGCCGCCCGTATCGCCCAGGCACGCAAGGCCGCAGAGAACAAGGCTGCTGGCAGCGCGGCGCCTGCCCCCGCCGCGGCTCCGGGTACGCCTGCTACCGCGACGCCCACCGACACCAAGCCTGAGGCCAAGGAGGAGACGGACGAGGCCGCCGGTACCGCTGCCAATGGCGCCAATGCTGGCGCTGCTGCTCCCACTGCAGCCAACGCGAACGGCAACGGCAACGGCACCCCCACCAATGCCAACGGCAACGGTGCCATGGCCCCGCCCCAGCAGCCCCACCCGCGCCAGCCCCGCCAGCCGTGGGAGTTTGTCGACGAGATCATCAACCACCTCAAGACTGGTGTTCCCCTTCTGGCGCTGTCGATGGAGAAGATGGTCGACCACATTGGATACCGTGCCAAGCCGTCGTCCGAGGAAGACATTTACCGCTTCTTCTCCGCATTACTCAACGACGCCATGGCGCAGTGGAGCACGCGCGGCGCGTTCCTCAACGACAACGCCGACCTTGCGCCCAACACCAAGGACAACCTGCGCCGCTTCTCGCTCAACTTACATGCCGAGCTGCGTGTCGCTGTCGAGCGCGACTTTATCGACAACCAGCCCAAGATGCGCGAGTACATTAAGCGTCTGCAGCGCTGGCGCGACTTTTACGAAAAGTCGATCGACGCGCGGCCCCGGTTCCAGTCGCTCGACTCGTCGGGCGTCACACTCACCGACTTCCACTACACCAAGTTTGAGGACGTCGAGGTGCCGGGCCAGTACATCCAGCACATTGACCAGGCGGACGAGCTGGTGCGCATCGCGCGTTTCCACCCGCGCATCGAGTTGTGCCGCGGCTTTGGCTTCTGCTTCCGCCGCATCACCATGATCGGGCACAACGGCACGTCGTACACTTTCAACGTCCAGATGCCCGCCGCGCGTCACTGCCGTCGCGAGGAGCGTCTTGTGCAGCTGTTCAGGATCATGAACTGCGTCCTGCGCAAGCGCAAGGAGTCGCGCCGCCGCAACCTCCAGTTCCATCTCCCCGTCGCCGTCGCGCTCGGCACGCAGTTGCGTCTCGTGCAAAACGACCCGTCGTACGTCTCCATGCAGGAGATTTACGACGACTATGCGTTCAGCCAGGGTATGACGCACGAGGACACGATTCTCGCCTTCTGCGACCGCCAGCGCCAGCTGTACGACCCGTCCATCCCCCGCACCGACCCGCGCTACATCCAGATCAAGATGGAGATCATCGAGGAGATCCAGGCCAAGATGCTGCCCGAGAACGTCTTGACAAACTACATGATCAAGAACATGGCCGACAGCGAGAGCCTCTGGCTCATGCGCAAGATGTTTGCCATGCAAACCGCCGCGACCGCGTTCCTGACGTACGTCTGCTGTCTCAACAACCGCGCGCCGTCGCGCTTCCACCTCTCGCGCAAGACGGGCCAGATGTACATGACCGAAATGCTGCCGTCGTTTGTCAACGGCCAGCCACTCTTCCACTCATCCGAGGCCGTGCCCTTCCGCCTCACCCCCAACATGCAGCACTTCATCACGCGTGTCGGCGTCGAGGGTGTCGTGTCGTCGGCGGCTACCGCCATCGCGCACTCGCTCACCGAGCCCGAGTTCGACCTTCAGTCGACCCTGCACCTGTTCATCCGCGACGAGATCCTCACGTGGCAGAACACGTACAACAAGTCGGGCGACTCGCGCGCCGACCAGCCGCTCACCGCGCACGTGTACAAGAACGTCGACCAGTTCATCAAGCGCGCCGAGCTCATGTGCCACATCTCCGAGGTCAAGCCCAGCGACCGCACGGCCGGCAGCCCCGTCATCAACCACTCGATGGTGACGCTCATCAGCCAGGCGACCGCGCCGTCGCTCCTCGCCTCCATGAGCGAGACGTTCATGGCGTGGTTCTAAGCGAGCGAGCAAGAGTAGAATAGAAGAAAGAAAGAGGGGAGCGGAGAGAATGACTTGACCGTTACGACGTTACCCCCTAGACACCAGAGTGTTAATAGGCAGCCTCACGAGGCAGGGGTGCATTGCCACCCCGCCGAGGCGCCTTCTGTAGTCTCTACCGTTGTAGTTTTAGAAAAATGAACCTATTCACAGTCCGCAGATGAGCGGAGCCAGGGCGTGGACGACATTACTGACTTGATGCGCAGCTGCGAGGTTGTTTCGCCCCGGTCAACGTGCTGCAGACGGGCAGAACCGCAGCCTCAGTACGAGTATGTGTGTGCATGAAAGCCCATCTATCTACTACCTCTATGCCCAATCATCGCCCCTCCTTCTCCTGCAGCCGGGCCACGACGCCCGCCAAGCGGCGGTAGTCGCGCAACAGCGTCCCGACCTCGGACAACTTCAAGTCGCCGGCCTCGCAGCTGAGGAACCGCTCGATCGGGCCCTCGTGCGCCACCGGGGCGATCGGAGTAGTGCTCGTCTGCCGGCGCGGCGCGCGCGTGAGCGTCGCAAAGAGGCGGGGCTTGTCCTCCGTCGCGTTGCGGAACTGGTTGACAATGCGCCCGCCGACGCTCGTCGGCTCCTTCTCCGGCTCGTCGTCGTCGGCCTGTTCCGTCTCAGCGTCGCTTTCCGGCGCATAGATGTCGTGCTCGCGCTCGCGGAGCGAGGACGGGCGCGCAACCTCAACCATCTCCTGGTTCGGCCAGTCGGCGTGGCTGCTCGCGCGCGAGCGGGTGCGAGCTGCTGCCGTGCTGGCTGCTGCGGCAATGTTCGCGACGGACGCAGTGACGCTCGCGAGTGAAAAGGTCGAGCTCTGCCGAGGCCGGCCCGCCGGGCGCCCAAGGGCGGGCGACGCGGGGGTGTCGTCTGGTGGCGTAGCGGTCACTTGCGGTGTGCCTGCGGGAGTGGAGCCGATGATGCCCCGGAGCGCAGACCAGGACGAGTCAACCACCCCGGTGATGACCTTGTTCGCACTGCCTGCTGCGCTGCCTGCCAGCTCGGAAACCTGGAAGACGCGGCCGCGGAGACGCGAGGACGCCGACGCGATCGAGGCTGCATCTGTTCCGTCGTCCAGGAACGGAAGGCCGATAGGCGTCAGGTCCTCGACGCTCATGACGCGGTCACTGTCCCCGAGGCCTAGCTCAGAAAGGTGCACATGCTCGAGGAACTCGACGACGGCAGTGAGGTTGACAATTGCGTATGACGCTTCGCCCACTAAGCAGATCGCCGAACGGTATCGCCGCAGATACATGAGCTGCGAGGCGAGCTGGGGTGGGTTGGCCTTGACGACCGCGTAGATCATGAGCGGGAGGATGAGATCAGCGCCGGAGGTTGATCGCTTTTGCGGCGCCTGCTCCTCAGGCTCTTCGGTAATGACTTCGGCAGCGTCTGCAGCATCTGCGTCACCGCTCTCCGGCTCCTTCTTCTCGGCCACGGGGGTAGCAGCGTCGTCCTCCACCGACTCCAGCTCCTGCTCGTCGTCGTCCTCGTCGACGGGAGGAGCTACATACGGCTCGCCCTCGGGACGCAGCTCGATTGGCGGAAGCTCCTCTAGGCCGTCTGATGTAAGCTGACACACGCATCTATTAACTCACCGACAGCGATCTTGTGCGCTTGGACGAGCACGTCCGTCTTCTCCTTCGGCGTGAGACAGTCAGGTGCAGACAGTTTCTGCAATTCTGCGCCAGTGTTAGCTAAGGTCCAAGTGGCTGAGCTTACCAAGACCGATATCTCCGACCAGCTTGGCCAGACCCTTGGCCACCGCGCCCTTCGGCTTCTCACCCTCTGGGCGGGTTATAAGGCCCAGATGGTCGAGACTCAGGTCGAGCATGTTGAGCGCGGCGATGCGCGAAGCGAGTGCCTCGTCATGCCGCCCGTCGTCGGACCCGAGGGGAGAGAAGATGCGGTTGTACAGCAGCCTGCACACCTGCGCCTCGATGCGTTCAGTGCCCTCGCTCGCGGCCTGCTCGATCTCGTGCTCGCGCTCGGCAGCCTTCTTGACCTCGTCTTCCTCCTCGGCGTTGGGATCGATCGAGCCCGCGCGAGACCAAGGCTTGCGTGGGCTGTCCGCAGTACGGTAGTGCGTCATGAGGTCATCGTAGATAGCCTCCATGAAGTCCTGCAGGCGCTCGCCCGTCGCGGTCGGATCAGAAAAGTCGAGCGGGATGGTCGTGTTGTTAGAACCATTGTTGGTACCCATCACGTGGTGATGCGACTTGAGCAACGCCTGGTCGGCGTTCAGCCCAGAGACGGGGCACACGGATCCGACGACGAGCTTGAGCGTCTTCTCAATGACCTTATCGGGGAGCCCATCGAGGTCACTCCGTAGCGTGGAACGCACGGCCTTGACGAGCGCCTTGTGGACCTCGTTGTAGCGCACGGGCTTGTTGATCGTGTACGCCACGACAGTGTAACCCTCTGCCGGGTCTGGGGATGTTGTCGAGTCGGGCTCAAGCGACATGACACTCGGAGACCGCGGGGAAGCAGCCTGTGAGGTGAACGACGGCGATGCCGGGCGGCCGGCAGCATGAGGATCAGGAGAGAGCGAGCGCGAGCCTCCAAGGGATGGGGACCCAATAGGTGTCGACGCGGTCGGCGTCCCAAACAGCGAAGCAAACGGGTTTATCCGCCGCGGTGCTGGATTCACGGGTGGCTTCTCGGGGAGTGCAATCGGAACCGCCTTGCCAAGGCCCGGGAATGGGAGCAGCGCCGACTCGGACGAGAGGGTGTAGTTGGGAAACGAGGAGGCCACTGACGCTGGTTGCGTTGGCCGCAGCCTCGTCAGAGCAGCCACGCGCTGGGCATCGTCCCGCAACGCTGGGATAAGAGACGAGTCTGACGGAAGCGAGGACTCAAAAGCCACGGTGGTTCTGCAGAAGTCAGCCAGGTTCTCGTCAGTAGGTTCTGGGACCACTACGGCCGTAGCTAAGACACAAAGCTAGATCTTGACTCACCCCCTCAGTGTGCCGACAAGGCCTGAGAGCGTAACAAGCACAGCATCCTGGCCTCTCGGCGTCGACGTTCCGGACGTGACGGATATGGGCGGCGACAGGAACGCGATGTGGTCGCGGAGAGTCTGCGGCGTCATGGGCAGCGAGCTCGCTGGCGAGGAGGGGAGGAGGATAATCGCCTGATAATGTCAGCTGAGCTCATAGACGGCACAGCTTCGCTCACCTTGCCACTCGTCAAGACCTTGAGGAGGTCGCCCCAGTCGCCGCTCTCGCCGCGGGCACTCGACCGAGCGGCCTTGTCGAATATCGAGTCAATCATGCCCATGCCCATGCTCCCGTTACCGAGGCCGATACGCTGTGCTGCGGCCTTGAGGCTCTGCAGCTGCAGACGCGACGTAGCCGTAGCGTCGAGATGCACACCATCAGGCGCAGAGGGGAGGGCGAACGTTGTGCTCGTCGACGTGGACGCGGTGGGAGCGGACACTACGACAGGCGACGACACATGTGGTGCGGGCGCCTGTGCCGGCGGCGAGACAGGTGGAGGGGCGCGCTGGCGCGGCTTGTACGGCAGCGCGCCAGATGCGGAACCCGGTGATGTACCAAGCATAGAGGAGGATGTGGAAGCGACTCTGGCGAGTTCCTGAGTGCGGCTTTGAGCGTCATTCTTGTCGTCTGTCGCCGTGTCGCTCACGAGCGACGAGGTGCTCGTGCCTAACAGCGGGTGCGCAATTGTGTCGGACGAGGCGCGGGGCGTGCGCCGGGCCCCGAGCGTGAGGGAGGAGAAGAGCCCGCCAGTAGGGGCGGGGGTAGCCGACTTATCGCCAGACATTTGGCGGCGTCGTAATGAGCCGATCGACTGGTGAATGTGGATCGAGCGGTGAGGGGAGGGATGGAGTGCGGTGTATCGTTTCCAGGCTGATATATAGCAAGCCGGTCGTATTCAACGATGCCGGGGGATGTCTGGTGAATGCGATGCAATGAGAGAGACAAGACAAGACCGCCGGAGAGATGGAGAGATGTGAGAAAGTGAAACCTCTGGCCTTTATGGAAAGCCAAGACAAGCAACGAACATCGTCATCGATCCATTCCTCTGCCAGATCCGGTGGTGGCGAAGGCTCGTGGGCGCGTGGGCGAATCTAGGTTGGCGTTTGGGCTCGCGTGGTTTCGGCGTGTCAGCCTGACCTCGACAGCATTGCCATATGGCCACATCTCCTCAGAAACACACATGCATGCAAACATCCTAATATCATCAACTCCAAACCCCCTCTCTAGATCTCAGTGCCCTCGGCGGCCGGGGCAGCCGTGTTCTTTTTCCTCCGCTTGTTGTTGTGGCGCTGGTTGGACTCGGGGACAAACTTGGACGGAATGCTGTCGAGGAGTTAGTACTAGTCGTGACTGCGGTCTGCGCCTCAACAGAACAAGCTACTCACACCCTGGTTGCGTGCAGCAGGTATCCGCCCATCGCGCTTGTGGTCATCGTGGGGTGCGTACGTCCCGGGAGAACCTGCCCGTCAGTTTCATGCTATTCTGTGAACTAACCTGGTATGTTCGCGACCACGACTCAGTGAGCTGGGTGGCGAGGAAGTTGGGGTCCTTGCGGGTGTACTGGAGGAGCTCGGCGAGGACCTGCTGATAGGGCGAGTAGGCCGTAACGAGGGCGGATCCGGCGAGGTACTTTGTCAAGCGGTTGATGACGGAGATGGGGGAGAGCTCGGTGGCCATGATAAGTCCGTCCCAGTTGCCATCGTGCAGCTCTTTGCGGGTAGCGTTAAGCTCGGCAACCTGAGTGTTGTGCTTGCGCATACGCGCCTGGGTCTTCTGCTGGGAGACAGCGGGCATGCCAACCTCGGCAGGGGGGTCGGCTAGAGGGTCAGCACAAATGGCAAGAATGATACTCACGCCTCGAGTACTCCTCGTCAGCCTCCATCCAGTTGAGCCACTTGACGCAGCTCAATTCCCGCTCGCCAAAGTTCATGACGTTGATGACACCCCAGGCAGGGGGGCTGTCGGCGTCGGTGAAAAGAAGGATGCGGCCCTCACAGCCCATGCGGTCGGCAATCGCGGCAGTGACAAGACCTCCAGTGTCGTCGACAACCAAGTAGCGTCCACCAGGGCGGATGTTGGATACTGTCAAAAGCTGCGAGAGAGTGTCGTCACGGAGGTACAGAATCGACTGCGGTGACCGGACAGAGTAGTGGTTGACAATGTTGAGGGTCGATGGCGCCAGTGGTGTGATCGTCTGGAGGTACCTGACTGTCAGTTAAGACTTTCGGCACTTAACTCACTTCCTCTCTTTCCTCTTCCTCCACTTCTCCTTGCTAAAGTCGGTCTTGAGGCCAAACTGATCGTGGCGGGCCATCTGGCGCTGGATCATCTCCTCGGCGGACACACCCTGGGCGCGGAGCTCCTCAATCTCCTCCTGCGAGAGGAGAGCACCCTTGGCCTCCTCCGAGTCCTCGATGAACTCGTTTGTCTCCTTGATGTCGTCTGCACGTCAGCTAGATCCTCTTTCACTTCAGCTCACCGATGACAGCGTCAAGAACCGCTCTCCTCTTCATGGGACGCAGCACGTTCTTCCATCCGGGGTTCTGCTTCACGCCGTCGGCTCCGTCGCCCTGGTCTCCCTTGCGCTTGTTCTTCTTTCCTCGCGACTGGCCAAATGCCGCCGTGTCGTACTCTCCATTCTCATCGGGGAGCGCAAGTGTCGTGCTCGCTCCACCGTCGGCGTTCACAAGCTCGTACTCAATGTCGTACGGGAGGCCGAGGAGCTCGCGAGCAGGGAACGCGCCAAACTTGCCGAGCTGGATGAGTCTGGAGGTTAGTTACAATTGTCAACCCGGCCTTACCCATCCTTGGACGCAACAACAGCCTTGATGGCTTCGCTGGGAAGCTTGAGAAGCACGTTGTCGCCCTCCTTGATCGTCGTCACGCGGCGGCGGAGAATGTCGACCAGCGGCTCCAGAGGGGTCTCGTCCTTGGGCTCCTCGGCAGGAGCGGCGGAAGGCTCAGCGGAGACTACCGGTTCGGTGTTGACAATGGGCTGTTCTGTGACCTCCATTTTAAATTTGGGTAGATGACAAGTTGAGAAAAGGACGAAGAAACGTTTGACTGTTGATCGAGCAGGCCATGGAATGGCTGCATGATGATCAACTTTTGCCCAAGGGGAAAAATAGTGGAGGTAAGGAATCGCGTGAATATCACGTGGCGCCACAATCTAAGCGGGATCAGATTCTTCCATGAAAGAGAAGTTGTTGGTGCGTTCATGTTCGTGGTCGTCGTCGAGAGATAGCTCGTTGTTGTCGCCTGTTGTCATCCACTCTCCATCTCTTCAGCTACAAACAACAACATCCACTCAAAATGGTACGTTCTCCGTTTGACCTCAGATGAGATCGATCCGGAACTGCAACCGCTAACGACTTCCAGGCTGAGAACATCTCCATTCAGCCGTCGGCGATGAAGGACGTGACGAAGATGGAGCGCATCGGTGAGCTCGAAGAGGCCGATCAAGCTAACATACAGGCGCCCACTCGCACATTCACGGTCTCGGTCTCGACGCAAACCTTGAGCCGCGCTCCAGCGCCCAGGGCATGATCGGCCAGGGCCGCGCGCGCAAGGCTGCCGGCGTCACGCTCAAGATGGTCCAAGAAGGCCGTATCGCCGGCCGCGCCATCCTCATCGCTGGCCCGCCCAGTACCGGCAAGACGGCCATTGCTATGGGTGAGCTAACTTTCCTTGCCGAAGCTTACATGTACAGGCATGGCGCAGACTCTCGGCTCGGATGTTCCTTTTGTCACTCTCACCGCGTCTGAGGTCTTCTCGCTCGAGGTAAGCAACCCCTGCTTTGACTGCCCGCTGACAACTAGATGTCCAAGACCGAGGCCCTCACGCAGGCGTTTCGCCGCGCTATTGGTGTGCGCATCAAGGAGGAGACTGAGCTTATCGAGGGAGAGGTCGTTGAGATCCAGGTCGACCGCAGTGTCACTGGCGTACGTCATTACCAAACCTGCATCATACTGACATGCTCCAGGCTACCAAGACTGGACGCTTGACGCTCAAGACCACCGACATGGAGACCGTCTACGACCTCGGATCGAAGATGATCGACCAGCTGCAGAAGGAGAAGGTTCTCGCCGGCGACGTCATCAGCATCGACAAGGCGAGCGGAAGGATATCCAAGCTCGGCAGGAGCTTTGGCCGGGCAAAGGACTACGATGCGATGGGTGCGGACGTGAGTACGGGTCTCAGAGAAAAACTGACTTCAGACCCGTTTCGTTGCGTGCCCCGATGGCGAGCTGCAGATGAGGAAGGAGGTTGTGCACACCGTGTCGCTCCACGAGATTGATGTTATCAACTCGCGGACGCAGGGTTTCCTCGCCCTGTTCGCGGGCGACACTGGAGAGATCAAGCCTGAGCTCCGCGACCAGATTAACGAGAAGGTCGCCGAGTGGCGTGAGGAGGGCAAGGCCGAGATTGTCCCTGGTGTCCTGTTCATTGACGAGGTGCACATGCTCGACATTGAGTGCTTCTCGTTCCTTAACCGTGCGCTCGAGGGCGAGATGGCGCCGTTGGTGGTCATGGCCTCGAACCGCGGCGTCACCAGGATAAGGGGTACAAAGTACAAGGCCCCCCACGGTATTCCCGGCGACCTGCTCGACCGCATGCTCATTATCGCGACATCCAAGTACTCGGAGGACGAGATCAAGGAGATTGTCAAGATCCGTGCCGACGAGGAGGACGTCCGGCTGCACCCCGACGCGCTCGAGCTGCTTGCGACCATGGGCGGCCAGACCTCCCTGCGCTACGCCATCAACCTCATTGCGCCGTCCGCGCTCATTGCCCAGCGCCGCAAGTCGACCACGGTCGAGAACGACGACATCCGCCTGGCGTACAAGTACTTCCTCGACGTCGACCGCTCGGCAGCCTACGCGCGCGAGACGAGCGGCATGATGTTTGGCGAGACAGATGAGATTCTCGTCGTTTCGACGGGCAACGGTAACGGAAGCATGGCGATGGACACGTCGGCGTAGAGAAGTGCGTCCATCTGAAAGCGGTGGCAAGAAATGTAGCTTGATGTATTTTCCATTCAGTTTAGAGCAGAGCGATACGGGACAATGCTAGCGCCAAGCACGTGGAAGTGGTGGAACGGAATGTGGGATGCGAGTCGCGTCCCTCGATGTAGTCTACTCAACTTTGGATTGTGCGCCAAGAAATCGCTAATAACAAAAAGCGGGACCTCCGCTTTCCGCCTATCTCGCTCCCCATCTCTCCATCTCCTTGTCACACTTCTCTTCATCTCTCAGACTCTGCCCTTGGCCATTCGCTACATGATGGCCGCCGAAGCCATCACACTGTCTCCGGCAGACATACCGGGCACGTTGACGCTCACCGGCGTGCCTGCCTCCACCGACCCCGCGTCCCTGGACCCCGCACTCGCCACCAGCCCGCCGACCGACGCTGCGGAAGCGCAGGGTCACGACCCACTCACGGCCCTCGGCGCCGACGTCTTCCACCTTGTCCTCTCCGAGCTGACCGTGCACGAGCTCCTACTCGTCGAATCGGTATGCACTACCTGGCGCGCGTTCTCGCGCTCAAATGCCCCCCTGTGGAATACTGTCGCGCGCGGCCTCGGCGTCGACATGCCCGAGTGGAGGCGGACGGTGGGCGAGCGCGAGGCGTGGGAGCACCGCCAGGCTGAGCGGGAGAAGGAGTGGGCTTTGCTCGAGAACAAGGACAAGGGCGTGGGCGAGCTGAACGGGATGCACCAAGGACAGGAGAAGGCCACAAACGGAGTATACACTACCGAGTCTGGGGAGGAACAACACACATCGCCTCGACTGCTGGCCGACCCCGCAGTGCCGTACCGCGATGCCAGTGAGTCTGCCTGCCTGGAGTGAACTGACTCCAGCGATGGGCCACCTCGAGCTACAGGCCAACTGGGCGCAGCGTCACCTGTACGAGACGCTGATCCCCACCCCCGCGTTCAAGCTGCGGCACATTGCGGTGGACCCGACGGAGGACACGATCTATGCGCTCACAGAAAGCGCGCCGACCAAGATGGACAAGCTGCTGGTGCTGGACCGGTACACGGGCAAGCTGCTGCTGACCGTGCCCTGGATCGTGCGCAACGCGACCATGAGCGTCGGGGCAGGTTATGTCGTCATCGCCAGCGCCCCTGGGAGTGAGTGTGAACTTCTTGCTGCAAACTGACGCCCAGTCGACCACGACGAGGAAGCCGATTGGCAACCAAAGGCCGACCCGGTGAAGGAGCTGCACGTGTATCGTACGGCCAAGGCGGCAGAGCGGGCGGCGCAGGTTGCGAAGCGGACAGGTGCGACGCCCCCGCCCGAGTTCAAACACGACCGCGGGCTGCCGCTCGAGTTCTTCACGACTGTGACGGCCCTCTCGGCCTGCCGGGCCTTCCGTGTAAAGCTCGACACGCGCTCCGGCCGCCCACAGGCCGTCCTCGCCGGCGTCGCCGAGGGCAAAGTGCTACTGTGCCACCTGGAGAACGATCTGCGCATCGAGACGATTATCGCCAACAGGGTCCAGACCATCGACGCGTGCACCTGCAACCGCCGCCCGAGCCCGAGGCCGCGCGTGTACCTTCAGGTGAGTACGTCCCTCTGGCTCAACTAACAACAGGATATCAATTTTGACGACGACTCCATCTACATCTTGACGCAGTACCAGTGCCACGTTATCAACCGCAGCAGCGGTGGCAAGCTAATCGCGTTCCCGCACCCGTACCAGCCGAGCAACCACCATGCGGCCCTGGGCTACAATGTTCCGTTCAACTACCCGTTCCTGTATGGGGTGGACTCCCGCGCCACGACGACGCCTGCGCGGGCGCCCCCTTCAGTTCGCCTCGCATTAGTTGCAAGCTCGCGGAGCGGGATTCGGGCTGTCCGTTCTGACACGGATCCGCAGAGTTTCGACGACATGCTAGACGAGGAAGACGAGGATGATATAATAGGCGGCCGTGCAGCTGCGGCCGATCTGCGGAGGTGAGTTGTGTGCTCCAGGGCTGTGTCTGACCGCAGTATTATCCTTACGGACAAGTACATGGTGATTCGCAGCGAGGAGGGCGAGGCGATAGTGATCCGCAACCCGCGGCAGGTGTTTGCTGAAGCGCACGATCTCGACGGGCACGAGCGGACCCGCCACATTGCCGCCCACTCAGTGATCATCAAGATGCAGGAGCACATCGAAGACCTCCATGTGTGGGAGGACCGGCTCGTCTGCCACTCCGCCGAGGTGCGTTGTCAAGCTTGCAGGACACTAACCTTACAGATAACAATCTTCGTCTTTGACCTGTCCCAGATCCCCGACCTCCCCCTGCCACACGACTGGGTCGCGCCGCCCACGGGCGGGTTTGTGCTCGAGATCTCCTGCCTGCAGGGCATGCAGGAGCGTAGCTCAATCGCGGTCGACGCGCGCGGCATCTACCTCGCGGACTGGGATTTGGGGCGGCCGACGACGGACATTGTCTACGAGCCGCTGCACTCTATGCACGTCGATGACGGCCTGTGGGGACACGAGATCCGGCCGAACTGTGAGCTCTCATTGTAACACGAGCTGACGCCAGGGGGCTGCATCAAGATCTGGACCGCGCGGCCGGAGTCCACGCTGCTGACGTACAACTACCCCCGATACCTGACCGAGGCAATGGAGAACGGCACAATCTACGTCGCGGACTACGAGTCACACTCTGAATCGGATAGTGACTCGGAGGGGGACTCGGACTCGGACTCGAACTCGGAGGAGGAGGAGGAGGAGGGCTGGGTTTCGGACTCGGGTCTAGGTTCCGGAATGGACGAGACCGAGCTCCTCGACGCGATGGCATCCATGTCCTCGAGCGGCATCTTGGAGCTGACCACCGCCTTCCCCGAGCTGCTGGGTCTCGACGTTGACGACGTGGATACTGCCCTCGCCACGCTTGAGCTGGGAGCGGATGACGACAGCGATGCGGAGTATATCGCTTACCATACCGGAGAGGGGTACCAGGGGTCGACCGACGGGGACGACGAGGACGAAGAAGATGCCGGAGTGGACGACGCTGAGGTGCCCGAGGACGCAGCGGTGACACATGGCCCTGATGGCGGGCTGCACAGTCTGATGCTTGACGACGACGATCTTGAGAGCCTTCAACACATGCAAGGCGGCCTGTACGCCTCGCCGTCCAACGCGCAGCCTTTCTCCGAGCCCGAGGCAGGTTCTACCCCGGGCGAGTCCGGCAACACACCGTAGATCCCTCACCATTATCATCACCCACTCCCACTTGTACATTCCGCCGATAAAATGCATGGTATGACTGAATCCCTGGTATCCGACCGCGTCCCACAGGCCTCCGACTGAGCAAGTACACACTGTCTGCCCACTACTACCTCTCCTCGTCGCTCTCGTACACCTCGCGGTTCTGGTGAATAATGCCCTCCCTACTGTCAGTTTACGTCGCTACCTTCAAACTCACTTGAGAAGCAGCGCCTCGAGCCCGCCGGCCCCGACCTCAAAGTCGACGCGGACCCACGTCTTGGCGAGCTCGCCGTCGTGGTACGCGAGCAGCGTGGGGAGGACATCGGGGTCGGGCTCGCCCACGACCTCGTTCTCGTCCTCGGCATCGGAGTCCCGGTCGAGAGTGCTCGACACGTCCCGCTGCTCCGCGATCGATGCCAGCATGCGTCCGCCGCCCGCAACGCCAAAGCCGAGCACTGCCGCGCGTGCGCGCACGATCGAGGCGCCGGAGCGCGCGATGCGGGTGGCCTCAGCCAGGAGTGGGGAGCAGCGTGGGAGGTTCTGTGGCGTGAAGATGACATGTCGGTTTGAGTCGGGCCCCGAGGAAGAACGAGAACGTGTGAGAACAAGTGGCAGCAATGAGACAGGCGACGAAGTAACAAAGAAGCAGCGTCAGCGCCACCAACTCGACCGCAAGCATCACTCACCGGTTCGTAGATCAGCACGCACACCCATCCCGTGCGCTCGACGGCGCCCACGAACCCATGCTTGCCGACCTCGCGAAGACCGGCCGACGCGGTGGACATGCGCATCTCCTCCATCCGCCGGCGGCGCCAGTCCTCGACCTTCTTGTCCTCCTCCACGGGCGTCGGGACGGTGATGGCCGCGCGCTCCTGCGCAGTGCGGGTAGCCTGCACCGAGGCGCGCTTGGCGGCGCGCTCGGCGGCCTGGTGCGCGACGTGGTCGTTGATCACACCCTTGGGGCCCGTCTGGGCGCCGCGCCGCGCACCGTTGCCGTACATCGAGTTCCGCTGGGGTGCCGCCTGGCCCATCGGGGTGGGTGCGGCGGGGGCCGATGCGCGGGGGTTGATAGAGCTCGACATGTGGTACTTGGAGTCGAAGCGCGTGTCAATGATCTCCTCCTCGTTGCCGTCGCTAAGGCTGTCGCGGCGCCGCGGGGACGAGCGCTGGTTGAATAGGCTGCCGTCTAGGGCGGCGCGTTCGAGGTTGTCCATGGTGAGTGTAGTTGAGAGAATGGTAGGTGTTGCGGAATGAGGCAGTGGAGAAGTATAAGAGCAAGCAGTGCTGTGCCGCTTGTCGCGTTCGACGTGCTTGCGTCGATGCTGGTACTACTTAGCTCTAAATCGAGGGAATGGAGAGCCCAGTCAAGTGGACAAGGTCAAGGTCGACGCGAGGGGAGGCACTCGGCCGAGGCGTGCGCAATCGAGGGGAGGAAGAGCAGCGAGGCGATCAAAGGACGCGCGAGTACGAGGGCAATCCGGGGTCAAGGTGTTAAAGACCAAGACAGAGAGATCAAGGAGTGATCACAGGCTGCGGTCCAAGATGCGTGTCCAAGACAGGCCCGGCGGTCCAAGACAGCTCAAACTCGGGGTGCTCGAGGTCGAGACACGGCTCGAGGTCGGGGCCTCAGGTATGTTGTCCAGGTGCAGTTACAGATCCACAGGGATCTCCAGCGCGTGTCGCACGACCCGCTCCGCTCGGGCTGGTGTTGGTCCACAAACAGCGAGTAGATGCTTCTGCGCTGACGGGGCTGTGCTCGTGAGGACTGATGATCAGACGCCGGTCCAGACGTCGGCGTCGTCGTTGTTTTCGTCAAAACGCGAGTTGTAGAGCTATTGTCCGTCGAAAGAAGCAGGACAACAATAGGCGCGGACTGTGCGAGGTCGACGACGGGGACAGGGGATATCGCTCCAGTGAAGAACAATAGAAAACGACCAAGAGGTGTGAGGATGAGAAAGAGTAAAAGTCCTGAAGGATGGCGTAAAGTGTGTCTCGAGTGGTCGTCCAAAGTGGAGGTTTTCCCGGAGGCTTGGCTTGGAATGTGGCGTCGGCGCCGTACGACCTCAACCGAGGCTGAGTGTTCAAGTCTGCATCAAGTTGGGAGAGCGCTTGGCGAAAAGACGGATGTGATATGTAAACGACATGTGCTCTGCGTACTGATCATGCACTCAGAACATCTACCGTTTCGAAGATTGAGCAGCTTGACGGCGAGCACAAGAACGCTCGAGTGGCACGGTGCCACGGCGTCAATGCTCAGCGCGTCTACCCTATCCTCGAGTGCCTGCGCCTCACTCGTGCCTTTACAATGCCACTGTCTGCCCGTCCATGCGTCCATCTCCTACAGCTGTTCATCCTTGCCCATCTCCCACACCTCTCCGCTTCACGATCACTCCCGTCCATCCCATCGGCCTCGTGTCCTCTCCAGACGCCACCGCACGAAATATGTTCACACCCTGCGCTCGAGCGCACGCACGGGTTCTTGTCTTGATCTTCGTTGACGCAGTCCCAGGCGCCCAGCTCAGCGGACTAGAGCCCACCAGGCATGCCTCGCCGTCCATCTGGCGCCCTCCCCATCGATCAATGAAACAGTGTCAGACAAAAAAAATACAACATGCCAATGCAGAGAAACATATATACTTTTCACTAATCCTCGTCGTCGCGCTTGCGCTTCATGTCCCTTGTGACCTTTTGGCGGGCGGCCTCGTGCCGCGCCAGCTCGGGGTTCATGGTCGACATGGGCGACTTGGCAATCTCGTTCTTGAGGTCGAACATGACCTCCTCGTCGTTGTTGTCGAGGAACGTGATGGCGAGACCCGTCTTGCCCGCACGACCGGTACGACCGATGCGGTGGACGTACTTTTCGATCGTGTCGGACATTTGCCAGTTCATGACGAGGGACACGTCGGGGACGTCGATACCACGACCGGCGAGGTCGGTGGCGACGAGCACGGCCACGTTTCCGTCGCGCAGCGACTTGAGGGCTGCCTCTCGCTGCTCCTGGTTCTTGCCCGAGTGCAGCGAGACGGCGGAGAGACCCGCCTGCTGCACGTAGCGTACCACCACGTCGGCGGTGGACTTTTGGTTCACAAAGACGATCATCGGCGGCGGCAGGCCAATGTTGCGCAGAATCTCCGCCAGACGCGCCTTCTTCTTCTCCTCGCCGTGCACAAACTCGACGCGCTGCTCGACCGTGTCGACCGCCTCGCCGGCGTTACCGATCGTGACGGTCGCGGGTTTGCGGAGGTACTTGCGCGTCAGACGCTCGACTGCAGGAGGCATAGTAGCCGAGAAGAGCGTCATGACGCGGTCGGTGGTGCCGTTGGCGCTCTCCTTGGCCTTGGGCATTGTGTCGAGAATAAACGTCAGATCCACCTCGAAGCCGAGGTCGACCATTCGGTCAGCCTCGTCCATGACCACATAGCGACACTGGGACATGACAATCATGCTCTTGTCGACCATGTCCTTGAGACGACCAGGCGTGGCGATAATAATGTGCGCACCGTTGCGGAGGTTGAACTGCTGCTCCTCGACCGAGCGACCACCGACAATGGATACACAGATGAGGCCCATGGGCTTGGCAAACTTTTGCGCCTCAGCCTCAATCTGCTGCGCCAGCTCACGTGTCGGGGCGAGGATGAGCGCGTACGGGCCCAGGTGGCGGTTGTCGTCGTCGAGCGGCGGCAGCTTGTCGATGTACGACAGCATGGGGACCACGAACGCGGCAGTCTTACCGGAACCTAAAAGTCAGCAGAGCTCTGTGCTGAAATGATTGATACGTACCAGTCTTGGCGAGACCGACGAGGTCACGGTTCTGGAGACCGATGGGGATGGCCTGGCGCTGAATCGGCGACGGCTCGGTGTATCCAATCTCGTCGATAATGTCGAGCACGGCGTTGGGAATGTCGCTCTCGCGCCACGAGCGCAGCGGGAAGGGAATGTTGCCACCGCGCGACGAGATGCTGTAGTCCTCGCGGAAGATACGCCAGTCGCGCTCCTTCATGTCTGCGAGCGGCTTGTCGCTCCAATGGCGGTCGTCGGCGGATCCCTTGCCAGCGCGCCGGCGCTCGAGCGCATCCGTGAACTTCTCGGCTCCAGGCGCAGGCGAGGCTGAGCTGCTCGCTGCCCCGTTGGGCGCGCCGTTCCTCTCCCCCGGCCGGTCGCCAGCGCCAGGCACCCATACCGGCTGCGCCGACGTGTCGTCGCCCGCGTTCCAGTCGAACACAACATTCTTGTTGTTGCTCTTCCGCATGAACGGCTTTTTCACGCTCTCCTGCTGGCCAAGGTAGCGCTTCTTGATCACGTCGAGGTCCGAGTCGGGCGCGGCGGGGGCGGGTTTGTTGTTCTTTCCCCCGCGGCGGTCGTCGCGCCGTCCATCGCGTCCTTGTCCATCCCGTCCATCCCGTCCATCACGGCCATCACGGCCATCGCGACCATCCCGCCCGCGCTCGCGGTAGTCCAGTCCATCGCGCTCGCGGAAATCGCGGTCCCGGTCGTGTCCGCGATCACGGTAGTCGCCGCGCCCGTCTGCCGTCAGCCCAAAGCTCCTCAACAAGCTGATACTCACACCTCGACGAGTCCTGCTTCCGCCGCTCGTCCTCTGCCGCGCGCGCAAGCTCATCGTGCTGCTTCTTCGCGACGACCTCCTTGCTCTGCTGCTCCTTGACCTCGGCCGCGCGCTTGGCGAGCGCGAGCTTTGCGCGTTCGGCCTTTGAGAGGAATTTCGGCTGCATGTCAGTGCGGAGCGACGCAGGGGCGTACCTTTGACGCGGCCTCCTTCTCGGCCTTTTGCTTGGCGAAAATGTCCTCGACGCTGAGGGGGCCCGGCATGGTGGATGTGTGGTGGTGGAGTTTGAGTTGTTGGTTGTTGATTTGAGGAAGTGCATCAAGTGGGTGGCGACTTGTGGAAAGTGCCACGAGGGGAAGTGGGATTAATGTATAAGAATGACAGAAGAAATATACTTCACGTGAGTCTCACGCGAGATCCAGGATGTCAAGCACTCCAGCATAATCCTCAAAGAGGTGGAGGTCGGATCCTCGGCGAGCGTCATGGCCCGCTCGCAGGCTGCAAGCGATCATAGCGACGTCAACCCCACATTTCCATTTCCATTTCCTACTTCACGTCTCTCTCGACTTTCTCAACAGCTCCTAAACTATCCCCAAAATGGTACACGCGATCATCTCCCCCTCGGTTCTTGCCGTATGTCCCCCCGCGCGACGCCGCTGACCCCAGTCGGACCTCTCGGACCTCGCCAAGGAGTGCAAGCGCATGCTCGACAATGGCGCCGACTGGCTTCACATGGGTGCGTAGCGAGTGCGACTTTGTGAGCAGCGAGTGACAGTCAGTTGCTACATGGCTTTGCCGAAGATAACTAAGCCGTCTGCACACGTCGCTCGCTGCTCCCCACAGCTGTCTCTGTCCTACACACGCTCACACCGCAGACGTCATGGACGGGTATGCCCCGCGCCGCGGCCCACACTGACCGCAGCCACTTTGTGCCGAACATCACCATGGGCGCGCCGATCCTCACCCACGTCAAGAAGAACGTGCCCGGCATCTTCATGGACTGCCACATGATGGTGTCCAACCCCAAGCAGGTGCGTCGTGGGCTGGGCGAACTGGGCGGACTGATGGGTCCGCTCGGTGGGGCGGCTCGGAGCTGGGCCGGAGTCGACGAGCGACAGCTCCGCGGCGTCCCGCCGCATGCGCGCCGTCACACACGCTAATGCCCAGTGGGTCCCCGACGTCGCCGAGGCCGGCGGCAAGCTGTACACCTTCCACTTTGAGGCCACCAGTGAGCTCACGCCACCCTTCACAAGCTGACAACAGGCGGCGAGGCCGAGGCCATGGAGACGATCGACTTTATCCACTCGCACGGCATGCTCGCCGGCCTGGCCATCTCGCCGCACACCGAGTCGACCGTCATCTCGGACGCGCTCGGCAACGCCGCCGACCTCCTGCTCGTCATGACCGTCAAGCCGGGGTACGGCGGGCAGAAGTTTATGCCCGAGTGCCTGCCCAAGGTGACCGAGCTGCGGGCGCGCTTCCCGGACAAGAACATCCAGGTCGACGGCGGCGTCGGCACCGGCAACGCGTGCCAGTGCGCCAAGGCCGGCAGCAACGTGCTCGTTGCGGGAACCGCCATCTTCGGCGCCAAGGACCCCAAGAAGACGATCGAGGAGTTGAAGGAGTCGGTCAACGCCGAGTTCAAGTAGATTATAAAGGATGCGAGTATTGGAAGATTGCGCTGTGCGAGTAGAGCCACGTGCGGGGGAGCTGACCGCCCGTGTCTATCGCTATGTTTGTTCAAGTATCATTCTCCGTTGTCTAAAGGCCGTTGACAACGATGTCCTCAGTGCCACCAGCGCTGGAACAGCTGAACCAGAAGGGGTCCTGGTGAATTGGCAGCGCTCTTCCCCACTCTTCGGATTGCGTCTATCTCTGCTTCGTTCCGGTTGCCAGAACCAGGACAGTCACTGCCCCGTCCTGCCCCTGCCACTAAACCACTCCTCCTCGTGCTCCGCGACTCGCTCCTCCAACTCTCCGTACTGAACCTCCCACTTCCCCGCACAATCCTCCTCCTCCATTTTCCCCCGTGCCGACGCCAATGTGTATCCCATTCATTCTAGACTGTTTTACTCCTTGCGCACGCCAAGCTCGGCCGCCTGCGGCGACCAGTTCTGGGACGGAATGGGCTTGGTCGGTGCGATGTGGCGTTTCTGCGAGTCAGCGGAAGTCCCCGGTGAGAGTTCCCGTAGCCTGATGCCAGAGGCTAGATAAGAACGCAGTAGATGAGCAGAACAGGGGTCTGCTGGAGTGTTTGGGTGACACAGCAGACACCACCGATGGTCCCCTCCACCTTTCGCCGTGCCGCACTCACCTCGTTACGTGCCGAAACCCTCCAGACGCCGTAGGTCGCGAGCGCGATACCGGCGATCGCGAACGCGGTGTTGCCGGCCCAGTTCCTGGGACGCGACCACCAGCCACCTGGACGTCAGCTGTGTTCACGAGCACTTGCGAGCGAGGGGCAGGGTTCAGGCAGCTACCATTATCCGGACAAGGCAGCTGCTCAGAACGCCGTAACAAATGTCTCCCGCCCGCCCACTCGTGCAGTACGTACCGGAAGGGCTCCAGACCTCCTTGGGGAAAGGGTATTGCGCCTGCTGTCAGCATTATCCCAAGTTTGGTTCCAATCCATCGGCGTTCGAGATGAGGTTTCGGGATTCACGGTCAAGACGAGGTGCAGACAGGCGCATGCGGGACAGCTTGCTCGATATGTCCCATTCGCACCTCGAGACGCGCACTGCTGAGGCCAGTACATGTCGGCGTCACCGCCGCCTCCGCCTTCCTCGACCTTGCTCGACCGCGGACCTCCATCTCGGTGTTCCAAGCCTTCTCCGCGGGCGCGCGCCCGATCGCGCCGATTCAAATTCGCAGGACACTTACTCCGCCACCCTGCTGTCAGCTCCGCCTGCTCGTAAAGTACGTACCATTGTGAATGTGTTGATAAGGTGATAGAGATGAAGAGAGCACGAGAGCAGGGTGTGTTGAATCCGTCGTGCGCTGAATGGTTGTGGTGGATGAAGCGTGAAGATGCGGGTGAGCTCCGCTGTCTGAGCCCGGGTGGATGCCTATTTGTTTGAGTGCCTATCTGAAACCTTTAGGCGTGAGACATGATTTGCGAAAATGGATGGACGAGATATTTGGTATTTTTGATTCCGCTGATCCGCTTCGGCTGGACCAAGTGCCGCATTCAAAAATGGACAATGACGTCGTCGACACTCTCCTTCTATGTGGTTCGGATCTTTGTCGCCGAAAAGGCTCGGCCACAGAGCGGTGGCAGGCATGCACAGGCAGCGAGCAGCGAAGCAGGATGCGGAAAAACATGAAAACAACCACTACTGTCACCTGGTACAAACTCAGACCACATATCAATAATGGCATCGACAACAAAGCGGATCATGGTGACGAGCGAGCTTGTATGCATCGACCAGAGAGTTGTTGTTGTTGTGTTGTTGCACCATGCACTATATGTTATGCACGGTAATTGTTGTCTACCCAGCCCTCGTATGCAGAAGGAGACAGACATAAGCAAGAGACTACGATTGGTCCGGCCCAGGCAGCAGCAGCCTGTATGAAAACTCTGGTGACTGACGTTTTAAAAGTCTGTGGTTGGCTAGTCACGAAAATTACTGAACCACTCTCTGTATGTACTGTATGTACCAAAATTGTACAGCCTGGCTGCATCGGAATAGGTCGGGCAACAGCCAGAATCCCCCACTGTAGCATTCACTGCTGGCTGGCTGGCCTGGGTGTACGACTATATTAACCATCAACTACTACGTCTTCAACTCCACACCTCATCCCCTCCCACCACCCAAATCTTTTAATCAAAAATGTCCTACACTCCCGGTAAGTAGCTACCTCTACATCGCATCCTCGACGGCCTCGGACAGCTGCAGCACTCGATGCCCCGGTTAGCGATGGAATCAGCAGAGGCCCGGAGCTCGTAGGCGGTGTCAACTGCCTGCTCCACCGCTGGCTTTTTTTCATCTCTGCCTGTGGTGTCGCGCGATGCAATGACCCGTCGAGAGGGAGCGACCAGGCGAGCTGGTGCTTGTCGGGCCTCGTGACTCGTGATAAGCGCCAGCCCAGCTCTCCTGGACATCACCCTCCTCTCAGTGCTAACACCCCCGCAGGAGACCTTGCCAAGGGCGCTGGTATCTTCAAGACCCGTTGCGCTCAGTGCCACACCCTCGAGGCTGGCGGTGCCAACAAGGTCGGCCCCAACCTCCACGGTCTCTTCGGCCGCAAGTCGGGACAGGCTGAGGGCTTCTCGTACACTGCCGCCAACGTCAACAAGGGCGTTGTCTGGGAGGGCCAGACTCTCTTCGAGGTAAGTAGACTGGCAACTGGCTAGCAGCACGCAGCAGGGGATAAGCGGGCACCGAGCGACGGAGCACCACAACTGGCAACGGTCACGGACACGGACACGGACACGGGCTAGGTTCGGAATGCGGTGGGAACTTGGCGCCCCAGTGGACCCACCCCGGCCGACCAGTGGTGCCCCTACAGAGTGTAACTCGCCGACGCTTGTTGGTCGGCCGTCCTGCCGGGTCGCCAAGCCACCTGTGTCATTCTCCGACTGCCACAAACATGTCACATGCCCCGCATGCGTTTATGCGTTACTCGTCCCCGCCTGCTCCTCTGCTGCACGCTTGCTTGCTTGTTGCTTGCCATCCAACCGCCGAAAGCAGCATTCTGACTTTCCCAGTACCTCGAGAACCCCAAGAAGTACATCCCCGGCACCAAGATGGCCTTCGCTGGTCTCAAGAAGGCCAAGGACCGCAACGACCTCATTGCCTTCATGGAGAAGGAGGTGAGTCTCAGCGAGCGCTGCTGTAAAGGAACACAACTGACGTCCTCAGACCAAGTAAGGTCTAGTAGATTATGCAAAATTAGCCCCGATACAATGTTGTTGAATGCCGTTGCTGCTGCTGTTACTGTTGTTGCTGAGAGTCTGTGCATGCTTCTCGGTCTCCGTCTACTACTGCCACTGATTCTCGGTGTATGATGCCGCTTGCGCTTGCGAGCTCTCGCACGATCGCACCGCCCGTTGTCACCGACATGCCAGTGCGTCAGCCACGCAGACTTTTTTTTCACAGCCAGGCCACCGAGCCGATTACACCGCACCATGCGAGTTTCCAATTACGCGGGTGCAGGGCCGAGTGCCGCAGGGGTATTTCTCCGTTCTCCGGCCCGCCCCACTGTAGCTCTGAGCGAGTAACATTGCGCCAATTACCGTACAGAGTACGGCGCGTGGCATGCATGCTCCGCTGCATGCAGCACACTGTGCGAGTCTGAAAAGAGAACAATAAGAGCAGCGACAAGCCGCAAGCCACAGGGGTAGCTAGCTACCTTGCAGGCCATTCCGATTCTGATTCCGATAACTTGCTCGGCTAAGGTTGCTGTCGTTTCTCTTTGCACTGACGGCGATATCTGATATCACAGACCGCAGCCTCGGAACGTCGGAACGCAGACCGGCGGAACGCGGAACGCGGACTCCAACTGTAGAATAGCAATACAGGGACAGCAGGACACTAATAGCTGATACTGGCCGGCTCCGCTCATGCTCATCCTCGCACAAATTTAATAGCGAAGCTGCGCTTCTTGCTCGCAGTGGGCTCACCAGCGGTTGCGTTGGCTGTGGGCGCCGACTGACGCCATAGTGAGGCTCGTCTCGTGTCACCCATCTCCGCTCTGACTGATGAGAACACAGAGCTGAACT
Organism: Apiotrichum gracile; assembly: GCA_001600335.1. Lineage (NCBI taxonomy): Eukaryota > Fungi > Basidiomycota > Tremellomycetes > Trichosporonales > Trichosporonaceae > Apiotrichum > Apiotrichum gracile. The sequence goes on along the minus strand of BCJO01000003.1, from coordinate 3,297,635 downwards.
GGTGCCTCAGTCGGGCTCGGATGCGAGTGTCGCTGCGCGCTCGGCTGTCCATCTTATCGTCACATCTACAGTGGATTCATAGGGTACAAAGCTAATACCAGACAGATGCTCCACAGGACTATCAACTTGAGCCTCGGCGTATCTAAGCCTACTGCTTGACAGTCTTAACATAGAAAGCCGAGTCTTCTGTGTATATCCCTCCTGTCGCACCGTCGCACTGGTTGATGACTTGGGTGAGTTGCGTGACGCACGCTGCCTTAAGGTCGTTGGGATAGACGAGAGGGCTGGGGTAGCTGCCGGTCGCCACAGTGACCTTCCTTTCGGCAATCTTGCCCTTGTAGGTCATTTCCCATCCGATCAGGCGCTCCACGCCGTTGTCGCTGTTGTGGTCGCGGAACAGGTGGTTCTCGGGGGCGTCGATCGAAACTAGAGACCTCCATTCGACCTTTCCAGAGGCGCCGGGGTCTTCAACGTTGCCGCCGTAGCACGCAATCACAAAGGCCGCAATCAGCTCCTGCCTCTCCTCACCCTGGACGTATGGCAGCTTGGTGGTGTCGATCTTGATGGGGCAGACTGGCATGGGCGTCGCCCCGAGCACCGTGACGTCCCGAGCGGCAAGACGCGCCGGGGCGGCGGCGACCATGGTCGTAGAGGCGAGAGCGGCAAAGGTCGTGAAAAGAGTAGAGTAAAGCATCTTGATGTTGGTCGCAGATTTAAGTGTCGATAAGTAGAATGGCAAGTAGAGTAGGCGCAGGCGTGAGGTAGAAAGTGTGGCAGAGAGCGAGAGTAGGGTAAAGAAAGTGAGATAAGACTGGAGGTGTCGTGACTGTAACCAACCTGTGGCTAAGAGCAGTGATGAAAGTGGTATGCAAGTGGGCGTGAGAAGCTATAACCAACCAGTGGCTAAGAGCGATGTGAGTTCGTGAAGCAGAGAGAGGGTGAGTTGAATGGTGACTAGTCCTCGACCGCCTTTTATACCATTCTCGACGATCTGCTTTGTTCAACCCCTGGGTGGAGACCGCCCCCAGCAGTGTTGGAGAGTCCTCGCTTCTTTCCCAGTGATGAGAAAGGACGCCAAGGGCCCCCGGAGAAGTAGAAGAGAACACGCAGAACACCAGAGAACACGAAGAACGCAGAGGGCGGGCACCTCAAGCGCTCTCAAGAGCCCCGCAACTGCCTCGGGCCGCCAAGAGAACACCAGACGCCCACAATGCGACGGGAGCGTCCATGAAGAGCACTGGCGCCATCACGAGCAAGAGGTGATCCGACCTCGTGTGCCTTTTTTTGCCGTCTCGCAATGTCTTGCTGCCCCGACCTCGACCTCGACCCTGGATGTGGGAATCCCAGAGGCACATCCACCTCTCCAGCGTTCAAAATACCTCCAAGAAGACGTCCCCGGTCAGTTCATGAAGCACTAGCTTGGCCAAGTGGGAATGAAAGCCGCTAGTGGGCCCCGCCGAGGCGGAGTGGCACGGTCTCGGCGGATTCTATAAGTCGCCGAGAATGTGCGCTCAGAGGTGGCGGACACTTTGCTAGTGTACTTGTGCTGTTTCATGACTTGCACATCGATGCGAGGGGGTAGCTTGTGCAATATCGAAGAAGCGGTGGTCTTTGTCAAGGTCGGATTGTCATGAGCCGGGCTGGCCGGCACAAGACGGTGTTGTGCCTTCCGCAGAGGTTCGTCACTGAACGGTAAGACGTTCCCGCCAAGTGGCCAACCTTTGCCCCGGAGGGTATCGGCCACTTTCGTCCACCTTTTGTCCTGGCTGAACATGAGAACAGCGATGCATACGGTGTCATCGGAAAGATGTTCTGTCCCCAGTGTGCTGTCCACGGGTGTTTGGAGGTGCAGCTTGTGCAGCTCGATACATTTCCCAGTGGCACCTCCAGGGCCAACTTCCGCTCAGAAGTTGGCGGTCATGTCCGTCGAGTTCACCCCGCTCAGATGCAGTGCACTGAGCACATTACCCGAGCAGTAGATCCAGAGACGTGTTGTGCCTCTGCAAACGCTGCTGTCAGGCATTCGCGCGATATGGAGCGGAAATCAGCCTCCCGCCTCAACTTGCCAATGTGGCACTCTTAATCGCAGCTACGAGACGGATTGTACAGTATCTCAACATCACAGTCTCCGTCAGCAACAGCTTCAAGGTAAAGTGGCCAATGTCCTAGCGGCAAGTGAGAAACAAATGGTTAATGCATGCATAACGAGACTCGGTGAGGGCGCAGCCCCTGCTATTGACAATCCTCGTACTACTAGTGATGACTACGATGTGCTCGCCAGTCAGAGGGGACTACCATCACGTAAAGACCAGTGAGATACCGCCCGTCGCCTAAGCAGTGTAGAGATAGAACGCGTTCGTCGGGGACCACGCACCTCCCGAATTGCTCTGGCACTTCTTGGTGATATCGTGGAAGGCGTTGACGCAGCGGTGATACATGTCGTCGCTGAAGAACAGGGGTCCCATGTCGACCTGAGAGGCGACCTTGAAGACCCACTTGGTGTCCTTGTCGGCCTCGTAGGACATGTCCCAGCCCATAAGGTGGTTCTTGGTGTTGGCGTAAAGCCTGTCTTTCGGTGCCTGCAGTTCGGTGAGGTTCCACGCGATCTTGCTGTCCATTTTCTTGGGGTTCTTGCCGGTGCAAGCCGCCTCGATCGCGCACTTGAGCGCGGCAGGGTTGAGGGTCGCGTGGGCCGTCGTGCCTTCTATCTGTCCGCACTGGACGACATCGCCGGTGAGGATGGCCTGAGGCGGAACCGAAGGGGCAGCACGGGCGCCAGCGGTCGCTTTCGTCGCGTCTGCGGCTACCATGCTGGCCGAGGCCAGGGCGGCAAGAGTGGTGAAAAGGGAAGTGACGAGCATATTGGGTGCTTGAAGGTGTTGAGTTGAAGAATGCGAGCTGAGGAGACAGTCGGAAGAAGGTAGAGAGAGCGGGAGAGGGGGAGAAGAGAGAATAAAGAACGACTGTATAGACTGGGTTGTCGTGAAGAGCTATAACCAACCAGCGGCTATGAGCAAGAAATGAGGGTGAGGGTACCAAACAGTGGCGAGTGCAAGATAGAGTGCAGGAAGAGTGTGGGCTGAAAGCGGGTGAGAGCGATGATGGGCTAGACGTTGACATCCTCTTGCTTCTTAAATACGTCTTGGTGAGCTGATAGGTCGGCTCAGGCCACTCAGGCCACCACGAAAAGCTAGGCAAGCGTTCTCGTCTGCCAGAAATACACACTCTTGGGACCCTAAGAGACCCTCATTGCACGCGAAGAAGACACCTTTAGCCTGGTCGACTCCAAGAAGCGTTGACAGCGAGCGAGGATACAGTTCAAAGACACCCCGTGTGAGGCACCCCGATCACGAGCAGGAGGTGCGACCTCGCATCCCAACATTCCGCGCCCAAGCTCCCTCTGCAACGAACCGCGTCTTCTACAGAGGCACGCTCTTTCTTTCCGAGGAATCCAGAGCAGCATCCGCAGCACACTTTCGCCACTATCTGTGGATCCGAGGAATGGAGACGAGCAGTGGGCCCCGCAAAGTCAGCACGAAAGCGGAGCATTTTAATGTCGCCGAGGGTGCTCCGAGGAGGCGGGCACTTTGGACGCCTGTGCCGCTGTCGATTCGCACGGTGAGGAACACCGCCCGGCGTTCCATGCGGAGGGATGTGTTGCTCGGAGCCTTCGACGCGTGACTCTCCGTCGGCGGTGCTGGTCATCCGTTTAGCACTCTCACTTGCTCATGTGAGGTCGTTGGGAGTGCACTGCTGAGTCCACCCCATCTAAATGAATGTAATACCTCTACATGTGAGGGGACACTCTATAGTCCTGTCGGATGCAGCTCATCGCTGAGCGGAAACGGAGGCCGGGTGCAAGGCGGAGAGCTTCCGGTGCGCCGCTCGAGTCTTCGTCGGCTATCACCGTCCTTGACCAATGTGGCCTCTGGGGACTTCAGAGACCTTTTACGTAGTGATTGCTGGCATGGCAGCTAGGGTATCACCAGTTGAGGTTGTAACATTCGGGCTTGAGTCACTGAATACGACTGCCGCCACATTCGCCAATGGCAGACCGACAGTGATCAACAACACTGACGTTGATTGGGGGTGCGACATTGCAAGTCGCTGAACAAGATGGCAGGAGACATAACCAGAGAACGCGCTCAGCACCAACGTCTATCCGTCGATTCTCTGTATCTCTATAATGCATACACACAAACATCTGTCCCTTATGACACACTGATTGGAACGTACTCCGAAAACGTCGAAGGTACGTTGGGAGAAAAGAGGTAGAAGGCGTAATTTTTATTCCAGACGCCCCCCGACCTCAGCGGGTCTTTCTCACGCTTTACACAGTCTTTAACGATCCTTCGGAAGGCCTTCTTGCATTTGTCGCGAGTCTTGTCGTCAAAGTCCTTCGGGTCGATCGGGAGGCCGTTGTCCGTTGTTGTGCCCATTCTGAATACCCACTCCTGCGGAGAATCGGCGTCGTCCGCGTGAAGCTTATACTTGAAGTCCCAAGCCGGTAGGCTCCGCCTATTGTTGCGGAACGTCATGGAAAAGCTATGAGGGGGGTAAAGCTCCCATTTGGATCGAGTATACGACACGGACGAGTACCCCGGAACATTCGTGGCTCGGCCATCACACGCCCATTCGATCGCCTGCTTGAAGACTTTATCATTGGTCGTGGCAGTGTAGTTGGTCGTACCGTGTGCTGGATCGTCAAAGTCGGGCGAACCCTTGAATGGAGCGCATATCGCATTGATGGCCCGGGTCGACAAAGTGTTCGTGTGGGATGAGTATTCATCGTCGATGAGGGGTGGCGGCACGGCGCCAACCATACTAGTGCCGGCGGCGAGGAAGGTGAACATGACGGAGGCGAGCATGGCAATGCGTAGACGAGTATCGGTAGAAGAACCGGGCTGTAGAACAATGTGCTGATAACCGTAGGACTCGGAGTGCGTGTGGAGTCGGATATCGACAGGCTGAGGAGGACGCCGAACGGGGAGACGATGGGGAGCGCTTGAAGATCCAAGACTGTCACGCCGTCTCGTCTTTATGGCGTCATGTAAGGCTCTGCACACTTTGGCGGACGTGACAGTACATGGTAGTTTCCGAGGGTCACACAGCACACCGATGCACAAGCAAGCACCGAGGCGGAAGGTGGTTTGGTCCCACCCTCCGTCGAACTTTTCCGCCTCAGAACGTCTGAGCGGACTTGCGGTGCACCTCGGAGCACCACAAAGGTGTAGGCTGTGCATGGTGGTAATCCGGTCTCCGATGTACTGACCGAAAGAATCTCCAAGCCAGCGCCGCAACCAGCACGCATCACATCGGGCTCATGAGGCGGTCCGCACAGCGGGGTGTGCCTGCCACTCGGATACTTCTCAGGTATGTCGCCGAGCACTCACCGCCTGTCAGCGTCCATGGGCAGAAACCTACTCCGCGTCACAGTGATTTCAAACAAGGCTGTGGAGATGCACTGCAAGCAGAGACATGCATGTCAAAGATCCCCAGTCCAAATGCTGACAGGTGTTCAGTTCCTCCCTTTGGGCTCACTGTGAGTAAGGGGTGAGAGTATAACGGTGCGGTCTTTCTACTGCGWAAATAGGCTCATACATGCGGAAACTTGAAAATTGTACAAAGAATATCTAACTTCCCGAGGTGCCAATTGTCGAAACCTTCGTGCCGGGGGTGAAGAGATAGAATCCCTCGTTACGCCTCCACACTCCTCCGGACTTCATCATAGGGTCTTGACCACAATTGTTGATGATCCAGCTGAAAGCGTCGTAACACCGACCTCGACGATCGGCGTCAAAGTCCTTGGGATGCAGCCCCTCCTCCGTGCCCATCCGCAAAACCCACCACGATTGATCATTGTGGGCGGTGCGAGAGGAGTTCAGTCGGAAGCGTAGGTCAACGGCAGGGAGGTTGTCATTGTCGTTGCCGAAAAGCATGTCGGGCGCGTACAAGTGCGTGGACTCAATAAATACGGCCTCGGCTGGCGCTGCAGGGTCTTCGATGACTCCGTCGCAAGCCCACCTCATGGCGTTATGAAGGTTGAAGGGGTCTCGCTGAGCCCAGTCGGTAGTTTTCTTGACCGGGACGCATGACTGAAGGGTTCCCTGGACATAATCGATCAGACGAGGGACATTCGTGTGGTCGTGGACGGAGCTGCCTTCGCCAGCGAGAGGGGTTGGCGCCGCAGTAGCCAGTGCGGCGGCGAGTGTGGAGGCGATGAGCGAGACAAGCATGTCGATTGGGGTATAGCGCGGGTGATGTACGCTGTGTGGCGATGGGACGAGCTGCAAGGAGGATGGTCTACTGGAAGCTGTTGTCTAGAACACTATGCGAGGTGAGTGCTTGGCGAGTGGTCCAGTACAAAGAGGAGGCGCGAAAGTACAAAGGAGGCGTAAAGTGATTTGATAATGAAGTGTGAAGGAGCTGCTGTTGAGGAGAAGGATGCACTTCTTTGTGTCGATTTTATACCATTCATGAACACCCCGTAGCCTACAAGCGACAGACCAACAGCCAGCAGGTGTGCAAGACAGCCGCTCCACCAAGCACACCACCAACCCAATCCAACTAGTGCTCTAACCACAAGGACCCAACAACGCTCCTCAGAGCACCGGGCAGAGTGCCAGCATCACTGGACATGAAAGGTTCCTGCGCGCGTGCCACAGAAAGTCAGACATTCCCAGCTGACATTCTCCCCGAACGTACGAAAAATTGGTATAGGGAGCGCCATAAGTGTCCGAAGAACCGCCATAACCCCAGATCAACCGGAATAGCGTAGCTAGCACGGCTATATATCTTCGGCATGTTCTCTTCGGGTGCCCAAGATGACACTGCCGAAGCTCGTTCTCCGACCTCAACGCGCTTCACAGAAACACAGCTCCACTGCATTTTTAACCACTTTGTAAATGCCACCTGGAATTAGTGATATAGCCGCGCAGTTCTGCGCTTTTGGCAGTTATGGTCGCAAACTCGCCGCACAGCAAGCACAAAAGGGGGATCGTGCGCGACGAGTTGCCGAGCACGGCTTTTCCTTCACGCCGGAGGAGATTTGGGGCTATTCCCTGTGCGAGATGGAGAAGCACGACACTGCATGGGCAGGTGGGAGGAGTGATGTTGCTCCCGGCCTTCCTAGTGAGTGTAACGTCCGACAATCGCCAGCCGTGCGCAGCATCGTCGATCCTGTGAGAACATTGTTCTCAAACGCACCACAGATCCGAACGCTGGACCCCCGGCAGGCACACTCGCAATGCGATTGATCGGCCTTCTTGGAACATTGGGAGCCAGGGCACTGCAAGCGGGAACATTGCGCGGCATACCAAAGTCTGGAGATAGGTGGGGCGCGGCGGTCCGCACATCTGGGGAGTGTATGCATGACAGTCGGAGCATTCTGATAAGTCGCCAAGCAATCACCCACTGTCGGCGTCTATGGACAGAATCCTGTTCGGCGTCACACCAATGTCAAACAAGGCCGTGGAGGTACACAGCAGGACGAGCCATGCATTCACAATCGGAACAGTCTCACTCATTGGTACTAAGGCACAGTACGCCATGATGGAACGACTGGAGTACTCCCTTCCATCTGCTAATTGCTCATGCATCAAACGCCGCCACGAGGATCTATCTTGGGAACCCTCTAGGCTACTGGACTCGAACGAGCAACCACACAAGCTCGCGGTGGGGACCTTGGGGTCGAGTGAGGTGTAGAGTCCCGTGATAGGTGTAGACACACATCGGGATGCGCTGGCGGAGTTCACTGGTGGAAACACAGTAGGCACAGCGATGGAAGTAATAACGTCGGGCTTCAACCTCCAGACAAACAACGTCGGAGATTAGCAGCTGGAAAGCTGTCCCGACTTCCATTCACCGTGGTACGAGCGCCACCTTGATCTCGTCTGAATGCCACCAATAGTGACAGGATTGAAGGGTGGCCGGGGTCAGTCCACAAGCCCCAACTCACACACCTATAGTCGCTGTATGCAGTTGCCTGCGAGAATCACCGCCGGGTAGAGATCCACACACAGAGACTCGTAACAAGCTCAGAGCCCTGAATTGCGGGCAAGTGAGCAGCACGCATTTGTGAATACATCCTGCGAAGAAGGCCCGGATAACGGATAACGGCCAGAGCAATCTCGACGTTACAAGAAGTTCATGCTGAGAGAATACATAGCTAAGTGGTACCGAATCTCTGCAAGACTAAGAGCTTTCCTCCTCACGCGGAGGCGTCCATGCCGGAGGAGACCATAAGGACTGTCCAGTTGATTGGTTCCTAGGGTACTCGGGGGTGTAGATATAGGCGGCCCTGTCAGGGAACCAAACTCCCCCCGAATGATAGTTGTCCTCCATCGTTGTACATTTTTTTAACATCTGGTCCATTGACTCGCGACAGTCACCTCGGAAATCGCCCTGAAAGGTCGGACGGTCAGACGCTTCGGGGTCGTAACCGATTGCCGCCACTTGATAGACCCACGTCTGCGCTGGGTCGCCTTGGGCCCAGATTGGTTTGTATGTCATACTCCAGCCAGGCAGGAAGGTTTTGTTGTTGGCGAACAACTTTCCAGCCGGCGCATACAGCTTGGTTTTCGTGAACGTTACTTCCTCAGCCGTGGGGGGTTGGTCGTCTCCACCATTGGGGTCGCCATCTCCATAATTGGGGTCGTCTCCACAGGCCCAATACCTTATCTTCTCCGCGCGGGGCGTAAGCTGCGTGACTTGGCCAGAGGTGTTATTTAAGGCTGTGCACTGATAGAACCTCCGATCAATCACCTCGACGGGCGGGAGGTCGTCCGAGACGTTGGTCACGAGAGTCTCTTTGACGGGAAAGAAGGCAGGAGCGGAGGCGACGAGGTTCGAGGTGCCTGCGAGGGCAAGGGAGGTGACGAGTAGAGGTGCGAGCATGTCGATGGCGATGTGGATGGAGCTGTAGGCGGAGACAACGGTATGTGTATGGAAGAAGAGTTGAAAATCAGGTAGGAGAGCGAGGTACAGATGGCGGCTTGGTGGAAGGAACAAAGATAAGGTTGGAGGTAGCGTCAAGCTGCGGTGGTGGAAGGAAGAAAGATAAAATTGAGGTGGAAGGAAGAAAGATAGATCGAGGTAGCGTCAAGCTGAGGTGGTAGAAGGATGATAGGTAAGGTTAAGGGTAGCGTCAAGCTTAGGTGTGGAAAGAAGAAAGAGAGACTGTAGGTAGCGTCAAGCTGACCTGTTGAAGCTGAAGGTGGTTGTAAAGCTTGAAGAGCCGGGGACCTGTCGCAGACAGTGAGATGGGCGTCAAAAACCGACCAACACCTAGGTTTTTATAGTGATTTTGAAGACGGTTGACAGTCTCAACGACATGGTGAGGGTAAGGGCTCAGGGCTACAGCGTGCTGATATCTGACAAGGGCGACATGATCAAGGGAACAAGACCATCGCCATTGAACAGGTATGATCAGCATTGTCGAGCACACGCATCGAGGAGAAACACACGCACAGCGGATAGCACTTCTCCGACCCTCCGGGAAGCACTGTGCAACACTTAGCTGCCTGAAACATTGGGAGCCAGAACATTACCAGCCAGAATATTGTGAGCCAGGACACTGCGAGGCAGGACATTGTGAGGCACATCCTGTGGGGCACATCCTCGTGGGGCACATCCTTCCGAGGTAGGTCATGTAGAAGGCATCGGCTCTAGCAGTACGGGTGCGAGGTTCTATTCACGACGTGACTTCACCGGGGAGATGAGGTCGGAGTCTTGATGCGGTCCCCGCATTGATTCGGCAATGGAAGCTCGGAGTGCCGGAGCATTTCGAAAATAGTGATTTCTGAGTGTGCGGACAAATCCATATAGCGAGTCCCACAATCCTGCCGGTTGCCGCACTTGCATGCGTTCTCTCCGGCGGAACAGCGGTGTACTGTGCACCTCGCGGGGTCCGAACGGGGTCCGATGTGCCCCAGTGAAGCCCCCATCCAGTGTTGAAGGGTCCGTCACTTGTTCTCCGAGGGCACCATTGCAACCGCCCCCGGATTCCACTTGTCTTCACAGTTCCGCCGGAGACCACCGAGCCATTCACTGCTGTACCGTCAAGGGGGTTGAAGGACATTGAATTGTGGCCGTCAGATTCCACGGTACCGGGAAGCGTCCGGATCTGTCATGGAACATTCATTCAGGTCATTGTAGTGAACACCTCACAGGTGGTTGAGCCAAGACCCCTGCGGAGGGTCCCCATTGAGTCAAGTCATCATGTCACGATCTCGTGGTTTTGGCGCCTGGGGGGAGGTAACAAGGTTGTGGTCGGCGAGAGCGTTAGCAAATCTCAAGAATGCGAATGCTTCTGCTTTCCGCTGGTGAGCAATGTCGTCTGTCAGCTGCGTTGATCATTCAAAGGTGTTTGAAACAGTCTCATCAATGGTACAAGATACTGGCTGTGTCGGAGCGTTCTATCTATTTGATGCTACGTGGAGCGACCGACACCAGGTCAGCGTTCCCCAAGACTATGTAGTGTGGTCTCAATCGTCACGCTGGTACGGAGTGAACAGATAGTACGCCTTCTCAGGCGACCACGCGCCTCCCGACTTGCCGTCCTTGGCACAGCCGTCCAGGAGCAACTTGAACCCTTCAAAGCATTCCTCGCGCTCCTTGTCGTTGTAGTTCACGGGCATGCCAGTGCCCTTCCTCGCCATCTTGAAGACCCACTGTTGGGAATGATCGGCCTCGTGCGTTGAGGGGGTGTACGTCATGTCCCAGCTCGTCAAGCTCTCGAATTTGTCGGCATATTTCATGTTGGGAGGGGGAAACAGATGTGACGTCTTCTTCCCTCCCCAGGTCGCCTCAGCCGTCACCTTACCGTGACAAGCTAGCTTCACGCCCTTCAGAATCTCCTCCTTGTTGTACGTGGTGAAGTTGGAGTTGAGGTCCGCCCCCACGTTACCCCCGTCAGGATTGACGCACAAAACGGTGTTGAGGGGAATCGAGGCCATCCCCTTGTCCGCGTCACCATCGGCGATTGTAGGGGCAGGGGCAGACGCGACCATGTTGGTGGTCGCCAAAGCGGCAAGGGTGGTGAAAAGGGACGAGGCGAGCATTGTAGGTGATGTTGGCGAGAGCTTGACAAGAGGTTCTATGGAGTATGTGAGGGGTCGAAGGGTAGAGCGGTTAATGGAGAGCGGTTGACTGGTAGATGGGCTGATTGGTGGTTGAGTGGAGGTAGATCGTTCTTGTGGCACAGCCTAAGAGCGATGTGAAGGTGCAGGAGGAAAGATGTTTAAAGTCACAGGGAGTACAAAACGCAGGAATGATCACAGATCGCTGTGCGCTTGAAGAGTTGAATGTGGAGGTGAAGTGCTGAAGTGTTGTTGTCGAGTGAGACGGAGGGTTGGTGAGACAAAACCTCATCTCGAGGCTCGGTTTTTATACCATTTCTGACGACCGTCTAACATAGATTGGATACAGTATCTCTCACTCGCCTTGTCATGCTGTCTGTCAGTCATGGAGAAGGGAAAGCCGAGAGGAGGAGGCAAGATGTTCAGCCTGCGACCTGGGCTGTGCTTCCATCTGAGCGACTGCCACATCGATGCGAGCTGCCTAAGTGGCGGTAACCAACCAAGTGTCACAAAAGGACTAAAGCTTTTCTCCAAACACCTCACCATGCTCGGACACGGACTTGCGATGCACGTCGGAGGACTGGTTGTGACAGTCGGCTCGCACCGAACAGTACAGAGTCACCGATGGAGCGACTAACTTCTGCCCGGTAGGGACACAGTAACAACGACAAAGACGACCGCCTGAAGGCAGATACCAGCCCCGCTCCGATTGCGGGGTAAGGTGGAGTCTCCGGCCCACATCCGTCCGCAACATTCCGGGGGATACACATCAGACGAAGAAGCAGGCGGCACCGTGAGGCCGCCAGCACCTCAATCCAGCGGTCTCCGCCCCGTGACTCGCCAAGAGGGAACTTGAACTCGGAGGGTAGACCCCGGTGAATCCCAACTGGGATACAGGAAGAGCTCCAATGCGGGGAAGTACAGTACATATCCTCCCCGTGACTCCGTGATATGGCCGGGAGTCGGTGATTGTGGTAACACAGGCCATCGGCCTCTCCGAGGTTGAAGGTCACCAAGCTTTCGGGTGTAGGACACTCCGCCGCTGATGTCACACCTATAAAGTCGGAGTACAGCAGTGCGCACATGTGCAGGCCCCAATATCTGGGGGTGTCTTCTCCTCTTCACCCATCTGCACCAACTGTTGCGGTCTCCGGAATACCATCGGAGGAAAGAGGTAGTCCGCACAGTGCGGGGGGTTGGGGCACAGTGGAGCAGAAAGTTCTCCGGTGTGAGGCTCCGGGGGGGCACCCGGGCAAGTGATGTCATCGATGGGGTGCGGTCTTTGGTGTAATGCTCCGTTTCTCGTACTTCGTGGTGGCGGGCCCAACTTACCCCGTTGGCACTGTCGGACACTGGAGAATAAGAGCTTATTGAACACAGGTCGGAGTCCGAAATTCGGTGTCGAGTCTGTTTCAAATATCTGGCCACCGCCACACATGTACTTGACTGGGAGTGGCGGCATTTTGTGACTGTTGCGGGCACGTACTCTGTGGCATAGGCAGGCCAAGTTAAGCAGGGATCATAAGATAAGGAAGACAGTGCATTGGCCCTGCCCATAGGGACGGGTCCTACTGCAAGAGACATAGGTTTACATTTGGGGAGCTAGAAAGGAATACGGGGGTAAGAATCGCCGCCTTGGCCTAGGTGCTGAGGGTTGAGATAAGTGGTACAAAGTGTAGTCATGCAGATGTCGTTAGGTTCTTGAAGCCTATTTATGTCTACTCGGCGCAAGGGGGGGTGGCATGGGGTCGACCCATCCTCAGGCGATGTTGGGAGAGAAGAGATAGAAGGCGAGGAAAGGAGACCACACTCCTCCAGGCTTTCCCTCTGCTGTCGCATCTCGGTATCCGTCGTGTGGTCCTGCGTTCTGGTTGGCGCATTCGTTAATGATAAGCTGGAACGCCTCGTAGCAGCGACCACGGAGGTCGGAATTGTAGTCCCTCGGGTCCGTAGGCCAGTTGAAGCCGTGCGCCATTTTGAACACCCAGTGGACCTTGTGGGGAAAGCGTGTGGCATTGTAAACCCAGGCTGACTTTGGGGCATAGGTCATGTCCCAGGAAGGTAGGTAGTTCCGGTCGTTGAGATACTCTTGGTTGTCGACGGAAAACAGCACTGATTGGTCCCATGACACATCGGGGTCGTCCCTACGGCCGTCACACGCCAGCTGCATTGCCCGGTACAGGTACTCCTCGTTCCTGCGTATGTAGAAGCCCCCCCCTGTGACCAGGGAGCAGCTTTGATGCTTTCCATCTGGAATCGGAGGTCCACGGGCTTCGATCGAGTTGTTCTGCCGGGCTTCGATTGAGCTGGCCTGGGTTGATAGCTCCTCTCCGATGAGAGGAGCAGGAGCGGCGCCGACCGTGATGACACGGCCTACGGTGGCGAGATAGATGGCGAGGAAGGAAACGAGCATAGTCGCTAGAGTCTCAGATGAAGCGGTTTGCAAGCGGGAGGAAGACCTCAGGTATCGAGTGCAAATGGGTTGTGGTGAGGTGTGGCGATTCTTGAAGTCGTCGGCGTCGGTCGTCGGGGGCGTGGAGTCGCAGAGCTGCAAGACGTCCCAAATTTATACCATTTCTTCCCCACTGCCAAGAAGACTCTCAACAATGATGAGCGCAAGCACCCAACCGTCTCCAACTCCATTCAATGCCGGAGCAGCAGTGGCCCTGCATTTGTTTGTACAGAGACTCTGCAATCAACCACAAGGCCATGCTGCGCTGCTGATCGATTTGTTGGCTGTCCGAGACGCCAGTGCGCTAACGGAGAACTCCTTGAGTTACAAGCAAAACCAGTGGAGGTAAGCAGGCGGTGCACACAGCGAGGTTAGGTAGCGGTGTCGCAAAGTTGCCGACGGGGTTCCTCATGCGACCACTGCCCCGCGGATCATCTTCGGCGCCTTGAAGCCCATCGCCAAGATGTGGTGGTCCTGACAGAGAAGATCGCCATGAAGCTCTGAAGGCTAGTTTTGCGTACCGTTCTGAATGAAACTCCATGTGCCCGTTTTCTGTTGCGTTTCTCTTGGGCGGTTTAGCAATGCCTCATACGCGACCTGTGTACTATCGGTCTCGCCGCAGTGACGCACAGCGGCAGGAGTACCTCGCCCGTCTTCGATCCTATATGGTCGTGTCTCCTTCTAGAGGGCAGAATATCGTTGGAGGGTGTATGCTTCGACTCTCGTATCCTCTGCTGAGCCTTGTTGACTGTCAGTGCAAACCGTTCTCGGCGTCGGAGACTATCTCGGTCTCCGCCTCCTGGCCTGTGCAACAAGCGATTTCGGGGGGAGGCGACATCGTCAAGAAGGCAGGAGTGCGTTGCTTCGCCCTCCGGTCGCATGTCAAACAAGGTGGCGGCTACACAGCTTTGTCGACCGCCAGTGCCGTCGGAGCTCGGAGCTCGGAGCTCGGAGACCCTAAGAAGCCCTTCCCCTTCCACGACTGTGCCACGCGGCGATATTGGAGAGTATCTAATATTGGCGGGGCTGTAGGCAGCGGACCGCAGCCAACTCCGCACAGCCCAGTTTCAAGACCTCACATATGCAATTGACTATAGATGCTACGTGTCGGAGACATGCACGTCTGGCGGCCCCCAGTCTCCGCCGCGGTACCCGTGCGTCTGGAGGAAGTACGCCCTGTCGCCCCAGTACCTGCCTCCTGCAAAGTTGCGCCCGAGACAGGTATTGATAATGCGGGCAAACGCGTCCTTGCACTCGTCGGCGTCAAAGTCCCTGTGCACGCCGTCGTGCCCCGCCGTCGCGATGCTGAAGCTCCAGTTGCCGTTGGCCGCGGGGTTGTCCGCGTCCCAGACGTACGTCATCTGCCAGCCGGGGAGGGAGTGCTTGTCGCCGTCGAAGACGACGCCGTTGGGCGCCAAGATGCTCGCGAGCTCCCACGACAGGGCTGTCGTGTTTGTGTGCCCCGTCGTGCCATCGGTGCTGTTCGCGCCAGAGCATGCGAGCCCGTACATCGTCTCGAACTGGCGAGAAGCAGTGTTGTCGAACAACGCGTGTCGGCTGTAGTCGCACACGCGCCCGCCGTTGATCTCGGTCGAGATGGGCTTGGTAGCGGTCGTGGACGAGGTCGAGGTGTTCAGTGGCGTGAATGTCGGTGCGGCCGATGCCGACGCCGCGAGGAGGAGTATTATCGATGCTATCATTGTCGTTGTTGTTCGCTAGGGCGAGGGATTAGTGAGCCAGACGGCACTCATGAGGAAGCTTGGGAAGACGGTCCGCCCTTGCCATTGTTTATAGCGAACCCATGTTTGCGCGGCGACATGCATTCCAGTAGCCCCCACGCAATATGCAGCCACAGCCGTGCCCCCGAAAGTCGCAGGATGCACCTCGGCGTGCCGGACACTGCGGGCGTGATACAGATGCATCACCGAACTTGCGCCAGCAAGCCTCTGCGTATGTGTAGCGGAGTCACACCGGAGTCACATCCAGTCCTCGGAGTCACATCGTGCCAGAGGTATTCCGAGCTGAATGGCCTGAATGGCTGGCCATGGCTGGCGCGCTGGATTGACGTCACCCCGCGAGCCGCGTGCCGGATGTTTACTATTTCTGGCCAACAAGTCGCCGAAGCAGAGTTTCACTAAGCCTGTGGCGATTTCAGGACTATCGTGCGTCCTTGTAATTGACGAGTGCATCTGTGCCGATGAGTGGCGTGCATTACCCTCCGGGGCCGATGTGACTCCGAGCTATGATGGACGAGGTGACTATTCGGGGCGTTCTCGACCATTCTGTGTGACCGCCCAAGGTGCGCACATGGAAGCAACAGCGCACGAGGAAGCGACCGTTCAGTTCAGTTACTCCCGTTTGCTACCGCCGCGGTCTGCTCGTGCAAGGTCGGACAGCTCACCTAGCGTCAACTGCCACTGCACTGCTGCCTTCGTTTTGATCCGCGCATTGTTAGCGAGGTTCACATGTGCCTGGTGGCGGTCTGGATGCGCTCGCCACATTCCACAGTCCTGCATTCCTCATGGGTCATGCGCCCATCAGCCCGCCCCTCTCTAGACCCAGTGCTCCACCGCCCAGGCCCACCTCGCCTCGACTCGACTCCACACAAACGCCACTACTCTACTCGTATCATGACACTGTACAGGAGGGCAGCTACGTACGACATGCGCAGGAGAAATAACTGTTGAAGCGGTGCGGGACGCAGTCCAGATGGCTCGACGCGTGTGGAGTTTCGATAAAGGAAACTAAGAGCGATAGAAAATAAAAGCAATGGAGCGAAGGAATGGGAAATGTATGAACGATTCGAAGGAAAGACCAGTAGTAGTGGGCCAGCGTTTGAACGTGTCTAGATGATTATAGTTCGCAACGTCCACACTGTTACAATGCTGGTTCGGGGATCGGTGTCTTCAAATAGGCGTGTTCCAACGCCTTGTCGACTGTTATCCGCGTTTCGGGGTCAAAGTCGAGCAGCCGCACAACGAGATCAAGGAAGAGCGCGTTGGTGTTGTTTGTCGGCGGGATGATCTCCTTTAAGGCTTTGAGGCCCTTGACAAACTTGCGAGAGCTCTTGGGCACCGTGGGATTGGGGAAATCAATCTTGTTGCCCTTGAAAAACTCGGACTTTTTGATTCTAAAATGTCAGCAGAGCTCATGCAGATGTTGTACTCACCGTCCACGCTCGACCATTCGCGGCGGCATCTTGCCCATGACGACCTCCATCATTGCCAGATGCTCGAGGTTGTCGTGCGTCTGGAACAGTGCGTCGCCAGTGAAAAACTCGACAAGGATACACCCTATGGAGAACATGTCACACGGGTACGACCATGACAGACCTGCCTTGTCAGCACAGACCCGCCCACACCCTGATAATTTACTCACCCAAAATGATTTCAGGCGCACGGTAGTGTCGCGTACTGACGACCGACGAATGGTACTCATTCTCAAACGTAGCAGATCCAAAGTCGATTAGTCGAATGTCCGTATCCCGCAGGATCGACTTTGAACGAGCGCCAGCGCGACGAGGACCCTGTAGCCGTGCGTCATTCTTGACCAGCAGAATGTTTTCGGGCTTCAGGTCGGTGTGCACGAGCTTGAGCGAGTGGAGGACTGGAGAGTTAGTGATATGCCCGACGGTTCACTCCACTATACTTACACTGTACACTCTTGAGAAGACTCTTTGCAAAGTCTTGGATGTGACGGTCGGGGAACGGCTGGAAGTGGTTTTGCTTGATAAAATCAAACACACTCATGCCGTACAGCTCCGAGACGAGACAAGGGTGATTGCGGAAGTCAAAGTACTCAGTGAGGTGGATGCACTTGTACATGTTTGTCGGGTCGTTCTTCTTGAGCGTCTCGAGGACTCGGATCTCAATCTTGCTGGCGTCACGGTACTTTTGTACTGCGCGAATGACCTTGATGGCGACCTTTTTGCGAGACTCGATATGTCGTGCTTCGACAACCTTGCCAAATGTTCCTTGTCCCAAGAGACGAACAATCTTATCTGGTCATGTCAGTAAAAGCGCGCGAGTCACAAGACTTACATCTTCCTCCAATAATGTCGTCTGGCTTGACGATATAGTGGCCCTCAGCGTCGTCCCAAGCAGGAGGCTGCTGTGTGGCCGCTGCTGCAGTCTGCGGTTGTGCCGGCTGCACGGGTTGCTGGGGTCGGGCTGGGGGGAGCGTCGGCACCATGCGGTGACCAGAGCTATCAGGAAGCTTTTTCTTCTTGGCGAGAGGGTCTTCCTCGTCGACTTTTCGCCTCTTGCCAGCAGCACCATTGGTGACACCATTCGACCACTTTGCTGTCGCATCTGCTGCTGCTGCCGCAGCGGCGGCGACTGCAGCGCGTGTACGCTTCTTGGGAATGGGACTTGCGCTGTCCTGAATCACAATGATCTCCTTGGGTTGGCCGACAGAATCATACGTGTGTTCTGTCGTCCACCCGTTGCCTTTGCTGTTGGGAACACCAGAACCAGCGATCCGCCGTGAGCTGCGAGTAGACGACACGGTCGTCTGCGGGGTGCTTGTCATTGTAGCCGAATCGCCTGCCTTTTTGCGTGGAGGCATGTTATCGTGAGGGGCTGGTGATGCAGAATAGTTGAAGCGAAGGGGAGGGGCAATGCGAAGGGGCGAGTTGCGGTGTGTAGGGGGTGCGAGGAGAGGTGGGGCGGAGAGGTAAGCGGGTGAGTGAGGGACACCAGATGAGTGTGTGGAGGAGGATGCCGCAAGTTTGCTAGATGCAAACTCTGGGCGGGTTGCAGAGTGAGGATAATAAGACGACCCTTGTTGATCTCCGAGTGGGGAAGACAGGTACGGACGCTGATACTCGTCCGCGTCGCGCTCGAGATAGTGCGGGAGATTTGGTGGCCACGCGTGCGACGGGTAGATTGCTGTGAGAGGGGGATGCGGTGAACGGAGGGCGCGGTCGTCTAGTCCAATAGACGATGATGCAGAACTAGACGAAGATGGTCCGCCAGAAGCCACGTATGGGGGCGCGAGCAACGAGTTGCGTCGCACAAACCTGCCTTGTGGGAAGACGGGGGAGCCTGGGCGTACTCCTGCGCTGCGCGGCGGCGGCGGTGGTGGGTGGTGGTGGTGGTGGGAGGAAGACGAGGAAGGCACAGCAGTTGCTAGTGACGGGAAAGTGTACGGGGCAGGATGTGTGGGTTGAAGAGGTGCGGTTTGAGGTTGGTCCGCAAAGCGAGACCCGGTCGAGTAGGACGGGATGGAGATTGCGGGCGGACGCTGATGCAGGCGCGATGAGGCGAGGGATGATGGAGGAGGGAGATATGCGCGTTGTTGGTGCTGTTGCGGGTGACGAGCAAGTGCAGATGGGGAAGGCAGAGGTTGCTGGTGTGAGGGCGACGTGTTGTTATTGTTGTTTGTCGATGTAACAGGAACTGAGACGGATGGTGCCGACAGACGACGCAGTGGGGGCGGGCCCGAATGAACAAAGTCGCGCCTCGCTGGTGCAACGTCGTGCGTAGGGGTGTTCCCGTCGTGGGATGCAGTATCGCGCGGCGTGGTGGATGTTGTGTTAATGGCCTCGCGCGAGTCGCGACCACCAACCCTTCGCTCGCGTTCCCTTTCAAAGAGGTACGGTCGTTCACGCTCCCGCTCACTCTCCCGTTCTCGTAGATCCCTCTCGCGTTCGCGTTCTCGGCGATGACGGTCGTAGTCGTAGTCGCCTGGGTGGTTGCGAGCCAAGCACTCTTGACGGTCTCGTTCCCGGAGGTCGTCCAGCTGTTCACGCAAAGATCGCGGACTCGCTAGTTCGATAATGTCGCGCTGCGCGTAGTGCTGCTGAGAAGCAGAGGGCGGTGCGGCAGAGGATGCAGCCGGCGCCGATGGCGCGTTGCTGCTGTTGTTGTTGTGACTACTGCTGGACGCGCCTGCTTGTCCTGCAGAATAACTATAAGGAGGTTCCCTCAGGTTACTCCTCGGGTGATGTAATGAATGCGGCGGCTGGTGTTGTTGTGTCGGCGGATACGACGGGGAATGGGGGTGTTGTTGTTGCGCGTAGTATGCAGAGGATGAAGAGGAAGATGGGTGCGGCGGGTGATACCCGTGCTGCTGATGATGGTGATGTTCTTGTTGTTGGTAGTGATGCGGATGCGATGGTGGTTTATTGGCAGCAGTTGTAGTTGAAGACGATGAGGGCAAGGTAGACGAAGAGGAAGAGTTTGTCGCCGCCGAATAGTAACTTGATGTACTATTATTGTTGAACTGGTGATGTGGGGCGGATTGTTGATGACTAGTGCTGCCTCCTATGGCGCTCTTGTCGTTGTGCGTGTTGCGTCCTGCGGGTGAGTACTGTGCCTCCATGAGTGGGAGGGAGGATGGTAGAAGAGACGATCCCCAAAACGAAATGGATGATGATTGATGGGATAATGATGGCGACGAGACGAAAGAGACTAGGCTGGTTGCGACCACGAGGGAAGCAAGGGAAGGGGGCACATGAGGTAGCAGCGTGCAGGCAGCCGCAGGCCGCAGGCAGGCAGGGATGGGTGGTATGTGTTTACTTTTGTATTGCTGAGTGTAATGTATTTGATTATTACACTAATGACTATGTTCCCATTACTATTCCACTGCTGTAACTGTGTGTTATTACTTACTATTGTATGGACCGCGACGGGGGCTGGCTTGCTGGCTTGCTAGCTTGCTGGCTTGCTGGTTTGCTTGCGGGAATGGGAGGAAAAGGAAAAAGTATCCAGGGGTTGTACTGTACTTAATTGGGCACAGTAGTATACAAACTATGTGTATGAGATTTGAGAGACATGGATACAAGGGGTAGGTGGCAGGTAGGTAGGGCAGGAATGTTACTGTAGGCAGGGGCGAGGGGCGGCTGGCTGGGTGGGTGGTCGTCGAGCAGGCGGGACCGAGGCGGAGAGGGCAGAGGAGAAGAGAGCAATGGGGAGCAAGGGGTATATGAGCGGGCGAAACGGGAGTATAATTGTCTAATGTGTAGCATGTGTAGCTTTCATTTTACCTAATTGAATAATTGGTTGCTGCCTCGTTGTTAGTCCAGACAGTAAGATATTTCAAGATTAGATTACCTTTTCGTTAATTACTATTAACATGTCTAGACGCTCCTTCGACTCACTGCTGTGACTACCATGATCTGGGTGCTGGACAGCGCTGCTAGCACTGGCTGCGTACCGTAGTGACTGGACGCGGTACGCGCCGCATGTGCGCATGTGCAAGCACATTGTGTTTGTTGCCATCTGTTGCGCTGCGGAATGCATGTTGCCTCCATGCAAGAACATGCCCAAACAAAACACTCCGTACTGCGGTACTGCCGTCGCGTTCATTTCCGGCTCGCTACATGGGATTTTTATCGCGTCCTCCCACTTTCAAATGCCACCTGTTTACCTTTTGACGGGCATGTGATTCACATCGGAGGTTGTCGAAGAGTATCTATCACCTGGAGAGCGCGTAGCGCCTGTGTTGGCACACAAGTAATAGCGGATCCGGGTAAGAAGGACGACAGGCTGTGGAGCTCGCACAACCCCGAGCGAGTGCACAGACTCGCAGGGATGCATAGAGCAAGTCTGTCACCAATACCGCGTTTACCGCTGGACGCGCTGTTGACACCAGCAAGAGACTGGCAGTGTGGCACTCGAAGTAATATACCAGTTGCGGTCAGTAGGTAAACAGGGTAGTGAACGCGATTGGCTCGTCTCGCTCAACATCACATCATCTCGCATCGCGATTCGACGAAAGCGGGAAAGAACGGAAAGAACGCGAATCACCACATCGCACATCCCGCATATCCGCATCTCGCATCTCGCATCTCGCATCTCACTCCAGCAGTCGCGCTTCGCGCTTCTCCGCCATGTAAAGCGCACCAGCGTGACAGGCGCGGCCGAGTTGATGTGATGAATAATTTGGTTCCGTAAATTACCACATGTCTGCCATGCCCATCCAGCGTGGCTATCACATGTATAGCACGCGAGAACCACCTGACCTCTGAAATGTTGTTCTCCGTATATAGGGTTTTCTACAAGATACTAGATTGTGCCAGACTGCTCGAGATGGCCGATTGCGGAGCATCTAGGTACCAAAAGACTATACAACCCATGACGTTCTACGTCGTCCTGGCTGCTGGCTGCTGGCTGTCCTATTACCTTACCCACCACCACCACCACTGTATGCATGTATTCCCCCACTGTAGCTGGCCATCGTTTCTTTCATATATCCCATCCTAGTGGTCCACTCTACCTCCCCTCCTCCCCTCTCCTGGTCTTTTGCATTTAACCTACTTGCATACAACACTGCAACACCTACTACCCATCTCAACATCACACGAACACGACTCTGAGCTATCATGCCTAACAACACCGAGTACTACAAGGTAAGCCGAAACCTCCGACACATACCGTGTCTCCGCCTCCGCCTCCGCCTCTGCTTTTCGCCTTCAGTGCGCTGCCTTGGCTGTCGGCGGGGCTAGTCGTGCACAATCTCCGGCGCCGCACTCGCGCACCCGTAGAGGATGCCCGACTCCTTGTGGATGTCCGGCCGTAGCCGATGTGCGCCGGCGCTTGGTGGTCCAGGTCCTCACACGACGCCACAATCGCGGCTCGCCAGCGTCGAAATCTCACTGTCTCGTACCTTTACTGACAATCTAGATCCTCG
This sequence comes from Apiotrichum gracile, assembly GCA_001600335.1. Lineage (NCBI taxonomy): Eukaryota > Fungi > Basidiomycota > Tremellomycetes > Trichosporonales > Trichosporonaceae > Apiotrichum > Apiotrichum gracile. The sequence continues at coordinate 3,275,471 of BCJO01000003.1, read as the reverse complement.
GCATCTCCAAGGATGCGTCCGAGGCCGAAATCAAGAAGGCGTACCGCAAGGAGAGCTTGAAATACCACCCCGACAAGAACCCCGGAGACAAGAGGGTGAGTTTTGTCTGTCGCGCTGCCTCGACGGGCGCACACGACAACAGACATTGATCAATGGGCATTTGCTAACATCGTTTCAGGCCGCTGCCGAGGAGAAGTTCAAGAAGATCGGAGAGGCTTACGAGGTCCTCTCTGACTCGGACAAGCGCGCAGTCTACGACCAGTTTGGCGAGGACGGCCTCAAGGGCGGCGCTGGCCCTGGCGGACCCGGCGGTGGATTCGGCGCTGGCGGATTCCCCGGAGCTGGCGGCGGAGGCGGCGGCTTCTCGTTCCACGCTAGCGACCCCAACGACATCTTCAAGTGAGTCGATAAAGCAAAAGAGTCTTGAACAAGTACTGACAGTTTAGCGCATTCTTCTCCGGTATGGGAGGCGGCGGTGGTGGCGGTGACCCCTTCGGCGGCGGAGGCCCCCGTATGCGTTCGTCTCGCGGCGGCGGCGGCGGCGGAATGGGCGGCATGGGCGGCATGCCCGGTATGGGCGGTATGGGAGGTATGGGCGGTATGGGAGGCATGCCTGGTATGGGCGGCATGGGCGGCGGCATGCCTGGCGGCTTTGGCGGCGAGCCCTCTTCTCCCCCTCCCGCTCCCCAGGAGATCACCAAGCCTCTCGCTCTCACCCTCGAGGAGCTCTACAAGGGCGGCACCAAGCGTCTCAAGATCACCCGTCATCTCCGCAACGGCTCGACCGAGGAGAAGATTCTCGAGGTCGCCTACAAGGCTGGCTGGAAGAAGGGCACCAAGATCAAGTTTGCCAACGCCGGAAACGAGGACGAGTACGGACAATCGCAGACCGTCACCTTTGTCGTCGAGGACAAGCCGCACCCCCGCTTTGAGCGCGACGGCGACGACCTGATCGTCAAGCTCAACATTACCCTTTCGCAGGCGCTGCTCGGCCCCGAGGGAGGCGGATCCATCACAAAGGAGATCGACCAGCTCGACGGCCGCAGGATAAACGTGTCCCTGCCCGCTGGACAGATTGTGCAACCTGGCCAGGAGACGCGCATCACCGGCGAGGGAATGCCCATCTCCAAGGCCGGCTCCATCAAGAAGAAGGGCGACATGATCGTCAGGTGGAACGTTGTCTTCCCCAAGTCGATCACTCCCGCTCAGAAGGAGGCCCTCCGCAAGGTCCTCGGTTAAAGCGCCCTCCCCGCACGAGTTGCACACACGAGTTACGCAGAGCGCGACGAATCGCGCCCAATCCAACGCGTTGTGCCACCGGTCGATCCGCGCGAGCAAGTCACCTCCGACTGGGGTCATTAGAATGACTTTACCGCTGCGGACCATCTCGGCGAACAATATAGATATGTAGTAAAAACGGGTCCGATCCCTTGAAATCGGAAATGTAACAATCGAAAGCATGAGAATAGAAGAGGGACAATAGAGCAGGAGCAGGGCCAGGACCCGGTGGAGAGATCGTTCAGCGTTTAGAGAACTCTACTAACTGAGGAGCGCTCGCAGTAATCAGAATCTTGCCGCCTTCTATGTGTCAAAACTAATGGAGCGGATGAGGTCAGAGTGGTGTGCAATGATCACACACATACTTTGTTGAAGAAGCTCCAGGAGGTGACCCACCCACGAAGGACCAAGAGCAACAACCTTGACAGTTCCATCGTACATTCCACAGCACCCTGGGTCAGTGGTCAGTCCACAAGCATTCCTCGGATCCGAGACTGCTGCTTTGTACACCTAAGAGGCAGGGATGAGAACTCATGGCCGTGCACAAGAAGACTCCCTTTCACTACTGACCATCACCGAGTCAGTCCAGCAGTCTCCTCGAGAATACACTTCCGGAGACCTTCAGGCCGTCCCCAGGCCGCGAAGGGTGCGGGCTGCAAGAACTGTAATTGTAACAACGTAACATCGGAAGGCGATGCGGTTCATGCATGCAGGGGAATAAAACACTACCACGCACACTCTGGAGGTCTAGAAAGACGGCGGGAAGAGTGGACAAGTGCAAGAGGCCGGAATAGCTATATGACACCATCTCGGAATTAGGCCAGGTTGATATCTGCTGTCAGCTACGCTCCATGGTCATACACGCACCGTTGAGTGAGCAGGCAATGGCGGCCCTGTGGTGACCGTCGTATTGGCGGACAGTCTCGCCGGTCGCCAGGTCCCAGAGACGCGCGGCGTGGTCTGAGGAGGCGGTGACGAGATACGCCGAGTCGGCCGAAAACGCCGCGTCCCACACCCAGCGCTGGTGGCCCTCGAGCGTGCGCTCCTGGGTGTACTCGTAGTCTGTCGTGCTCCAGAGCTTGACGGTTGTGTCGGCGGAGCATGTCGCGAGGTGGCGCGTGTCGGGCGAGAGGAGGCAGCGGGTGATGTACTTTGAGTGCGCGGTGAAGGATGTGACGGGGACGAGGGACGTGGTCTCGGAGCCCGACTGGATGCGCCAGACGAACACTGTGCCGTTGTTGTTGCCCGCGACGAGCGTGCCGCCGTCCGACGCAATCGAGACACTGCGGATAGGCACGTCCTCGGCCGGCACGAGCTCGTGCGTGCACGTGTTCTCCCCCAAGTCCCAGATCTTGACGCTACCCATCTGGTCGCACGAGATGAGCTCGCCCTGATTCGGGTGGATCACCACGTCGTTCACCATCGTCCCCTCGTGCTTGTACGTCCGCTGCACCTGCCCCGTCCTGCTTGTCAGCTGCTGCGCAATCGGTGCTCGGAAAGCTCACCTCGTGTCCCACACCTTGACTGTCCCGTCTTCACTTCCCGTCACGATCCACTTGCCGACGGCGCTGTACTGCAGCGCCGTCACGTTGCCCGTGTGGCCCTCGAGACTCATAATCGGCGTGTTGGAAAGAGATGGAATGTCCCATATCCTGCGTGTGAGCTGAGTATGTGCGCAAAAGCTCACCTCACGGCACCGTTTCCCGCCGCAGCCAAATACACCTTATCGGGGCTAATTGACAACCTGTTGACCTGTTTCTGCGCGGGTCAGCAGCCCGCAGCACTCGCATTCTCACCCATTGCGGCTGCAGAGGGATCTGGCGATAGCAAATACCGCTCCATGCCTCCCAGAACCGGATCGTGTGGTCGTCTGTGTGCGTGAGCACCTACGTTGCGCGCAGCGACTCACATCCAGCCGTGCACAGCACGACGCTCATCTCCGCCGCCTGCTGCGACACCGAGTCGGAATGGTACGCCTGCTGCTGCTGTGCTGGTGCCATAGTGGTGGGTTGGAGAGCAGGATCAGGATCAGGATCGCGGACCGAATGTCTTGTCCTTGTGAGGTCACTGGGGTACTGTGGAGGTCCGGGAGTATAATTACGTGCAACTGAAAGCAAGACAGCTCGGCCTGGATGGCGATCATGCCGCCGCAGCACAAACTTATCAAGCCCCCTTAGTTTAATGGTAAAACGAAGGTCTCATACGCTGTGCTACAGTGTAATCCTCAGCCCTGAGTTCGATTCTCAGAGGGGGCACGAGTAAGAGCAGCAGCTCGAGCTTGAACTTGTTCAGCTTTTTAGTTGGTGGTAGAACATGCAGCTGGGCATTCAGAGTCGAGTTGAGGTAGTGAAGAGCCCGAACCAAGGAGATCGCTGTGTACAGTAAGTACGGGGCCGATCCCGGTGATGATCATGTTCCAGACAGCTTCGGAATGTTCTCTGCGCCCCTTCTGCTTGACGATGTGGCATGTGGCAGTCGCGAAGACGGAAGAGACTCATTGAGCCTATCCGTCGCGCGCACCAGCAGTCACTTGCCACATGTTTCCGCCTCGGTCAAGCGCCCCTCAGTTCTGGTGCATCCAGCCGGACTACATCCTTCTTTCTATATACAAAACCCGCCAGTCCCCAGTAGAGTTCGCGGAGGACGTCGAACAGTTCGCCAGTCCGCTCGACGAGGCCTACTTGGCTCCTGTCTATGTGAAGCCTGGGGAGACCTCCCGTCGAAGGTAAGGAATTCTCGGTACCCGCGCTGACTCACAGCATCAGCTGCCTCGACCATCTCACAGCAACACCTCTTACGACCGACCGATGCCGGCCGAGGTTATGCAGGTCCCCCCGAGACACATCTGTGGTCGCAACCCTCTCTCTTTTCCTGAACGTATACCTTCTCCCCTCGTCCTACTACTCCTGGAAGACGGAGATGCCACAAGCAAGGTCTTCCAGCCCCTTCCTCCAAGCAGTCACACATGACCCCCGCCCCAGTTGCCCCTCCCTCTCCGCGTCCTCCGGGCGTCTTTCCCCCCCGTCGTTCCGGCTTTCCGCGCTGGGCGATGCCGCCGATCACACCCCCGTCTCTTCGCTAGTATATCGGCTAGTATAACCGCCTCTCAAGAGAGAGTCCTTCATGGATCGCGGTAGAGCAGGGTTCGACTCCCTGGCGGAGAAGAGGGCGAGCGTGCGCGAGCGCTTCCTTTTTCAGTCTTTGAGGGAGCCGGGGAAGAAGGTGAGGGTGAGGCGGGTGAGGGTTAGGAGCTTCTTGACGCTGTCGAATGGGGGTGGACGGCGGCTGGTCCTCAGTGTGTGGTGATTGAGGAGGCCTCAGACGCTCGGCTTGAGGAACTCGTACAGTCGCGCCGTCTGTCTCTGTCTTCTGTCTTGTCGCTGGCGTAAGAGGCAGATGGCCGTAGGAGCCACGCTCGTGGTGACCACCTATGATCATTAGGAGATCATTAGCTGCTGTGGGCAGCGGCTGACGGGCAATGCCGCCAGTAACTCTGTGTTCATAGCGTGAACACTGCACTCTCGCACACACTTGCCTACCTCCGCGGCATGGTTAGTCCGCGTCGAGCAGACGTCACGTTAGTCGGGCCAGGTTCGACAGCCACGCCCATCCTCGTCTCCCTTCATTCCCTCTCCTCCCTCCTCTTCCGTCCCCTCCCTCTCCTCTACCCCTCTCCTCCATCGGTCCGGGTCGGCGCCGGCGACTGGCTAGCATATACGGGTTCCATCGTATAACGGTCAGTACATAAGATTCTGAAGCTGCTCACCCATCTTCGTTCTTGTAATCTGGGTTCGATTCCCAGTGGGACCTCGAGCGAGAGCGCGAGCTGTCTGTTCCTTTTTGGACCCTGTGGCGTGAGGGAAGAAGAGGGTGGCATGGTGGCGGTGGCGGTGGCACCGGTGGCAGCTTGAAGTGGCACTCTACCTTGTAGGGCTGACAGTAGTGAGCAGCAAGGTCGGGCGCTTCATCGCGTGCTCGAGGACACTGAGTCCGTTGCTTGCCCGTCAGAAAGTCAGTCTCGTTGCCGATTGAATAAAGTTGTCCCAGACCAGCCCATGGTCCGCAATACCGTGTAAGCTACATGCACATGGGCAATACAGAAAGCTAGCTATGTTCTATTTCTACGCCAATCAGGGGCTGCACACACCCAGCCACTCACATGAGCGCTTAGGCCCTGCCGGCCTTGACGTCGCGCTCAAACTTGCGCTTGGCCGAGTCGAGGAGGTAGCGCATGTACATGCGGTGGACCCAGAGCATGGCGGGGCCCTCCTGGGGCGCCGGGGGGCCGACCGAGGTGCACGAGTAGGCGACCTCGACGTTGTTGGATCCGGGCTCGGTGTGGGCGCCCAGCACCTGGGTGCCGGCGGGAAGCTCCTCGTGCTTTGCGCCCTTGGGGCCCGGGATGGTGTACCACACGAGCATGGCGGCGGGCTCGCGGTGGACAACGTTGAAGAAACCCGCCATGAACACGTCCTTTGGCTGCTGGCCCGCCGCGACGGCGTTGAGCATCTCGCCCGGCGTAGGGCGCGGCGACTTGTACCCGATCGAGCTGAAGATGGCCGTCTCGGCGCGCAGGAACGGGTCCTGGAAGAAATAGTTGATGTGCTTGTCCAGCGCCTCCTTGTCGTCCATCCCCTTGTGCCCCGGCGGCAGCTTGATCGTCGCGTAGATGTAGTCGGCCTGGCCCGGGTGCGCCGGCTGCGCGGCCTGGATCGTCGGCGAGTTGATGTACGGCTTGGGCGGCAAGAGCGGGTAGTCTTTGTTCAGGCGGTAGATTTCGTATCCGCCCAGACCGGCGGCTCCGGCAGCCGCACCAGCGAGAACTTTGGCAGCCATGGTGAAGATACAGGACGAGGTGAGGTGGATGGATACAAGAGCGCGGATGCAGCTGGTTTTGTTGTCAGGCTCGTATATCTATTGCGTAGTCCCAGAAAAAGTCGATCTTGCATTGGATGCATTGGATAAATGGGGTCGTTGAACGGGCTAGACATTGTGCTCAATTATCAATAAATTACGTCAGTCACCTCTCACCTCGGCTTGTTTCAATCAACCGCTGTCAATCAATCAATCCTCGGCCCATGTGCCTCGGATTCCCTGGTCTCGACTTTCCGGCCATCAGCCGCTCTATCGGAGGTCGGCAGCGATTGGCCCAGTCAAAGTTAGTACCTTGTGCTTGCTGACTTGGTTGTAGTTACGTCCAGTCCAACATGTTACGTATGACAGCTGACAGCTAGCAATGCTGCTCCGTCACAAAAGTCTCATGGCTCTATACAGTGTATCAATCGTCGGTGCCCCGCCTCGCTCGTCATGCGCGCACAATAGGCATGCCCTTCTCCTCCCTTGCGACCTCGAACGGATCGCGCATCGAGTTTGTGCGTTCCCTGTAGTCCTCGCTGGGAGAAAGTCAGTCACGTCCAGTATGTGAGTCAGTGCCACAGATACTCACGTGAAATCTTGACGCAGCGCGTTCATCCGCAGTGTCAGGCCCTCGAGCTGGGCCGCAAGCGCGATAATGGCCTGCTGGTTGTTCTGGATCGTCTGCGCGACGACTGCAAGTCAGCGCAATGCTCGCTACGATTGAACTCACCCTGGGGACTCAACGTGTCGTGCTCATTCGCGAGCGAGTTGACGGCGCGTGTCAGGAGCTGCAAGTTAGTATGCATTCAAACCATGTCACCGCGACATACCGCAATGTTACGCTTATACCGGTTGACGCGCTCGTCGAGGCTCTGCGCGACACGCAGGAAGAACTCCTGCGCAAACTCGCGGTGCGCGACGGGGCGGATGTTGCTGTGCCGTGCGTCTGCGGGCTTGGATGCCTCCCACGTCTCGAGGAACTTGAGGAGGTCGACCGACTCGGCGGCGGCACGCGCGCCGAGCTGGTCGAGCGACTGTTTCAACGAGTGCAGGCCCTGTGTGATGGCTGCGTTCTCCTGGACGATTGTCAGTTGGGCCCATTCAGCGTCTCCCGGTCCAACTCACATCGCTGGCGGCCTTGACGTCGCTCGACGTCTGCCAGATCGCCCGCCCGACATTCTCCGTGTCGATCCCGCCGCCAATCTGCTTCTGGTCCTTGATCCATGCGCTTCCGTCAGCCTTGTCCAGTGATTACACTCACTCCATCTGCTCAATCGTCTTCTGCACCCCCTCGGGCAGGTCCGAGAACTTGGTCGTCTTGTTCATCCCCGACGGGCCCGCCGACGCCTGGAGGCCCTGCTGCTGCTGGCCGAACATGGATGCGCCAGCCGGCTTGGCGAACATGCTGTTCTGCTGGTTTGTGGAGCCAAACAGCCCGCCGGCCTGCTGCTGGGGCTGCTGCGCCGTCGAGCCGAACAGGCCCCCTCCGGCCTGCTGGGGCTGGGAGGTCGACGCTCCAAAAAGTCCTCCACCAGCAGCGGGAGCCGGGGTCGAGCCGAAGAGACCGCCACCGGCGGGCTTGGCGCCGAACAAGCTCGAGCCGCCAGCGGGCGCCGCCGCAGTCGAGCCAAACAGCCCACCACCAGCCTGTGCACCAGCCGCGGGTTGAGGCTGAGATCCAAACAGTCCTCCAGAGGGCGCGGCCGGTGCCGACGCCGTGCTGCCGAACAATCCGCCGCCAGCGGGCTTGGCGCCAAACAGCCCTCCGCTCGGCGCGGGCGCGCTCGCGGTCGAGCCGAACAGTCCGCCGGAAGGTGTCGAGGCCGGAGCAGCAGGCGCACCGAAGAGTCCACCGCCTGCCGCGGGCTGCTGTTGCTGTTGTTGCTGCTGCTGCTGCTGGCCAAAGCCGAAGCCGGACGCGGGCGCCGCTGGTGTCGAGGCCGGGGCGGCCGGCGCGCCGAAGCCGAAGCCGGTGCTCGCTGGTGCCGCGGGCTTTCCAAAGCTGGCAGTCAGTTTGCTGTTAAAGGCCGCGCAGGAAACATACCTGAATGACATTGTTGGTTGATGCGGTGACAATGGATGCTTGTTGATGCCTTTGTCTTTGGTCGTCGCACTGATCACTGACGTTCGAAGTCCTAAACATGAAATATGCGGGTGCCTAAAGTGGGGAGCTTTAGGCGCGACAATGATGGTGGAGTATTTCTCATTAAGGCGCGCAGTTTCAGGTGACTCCATATTACCTAATTAATTAGTAGTACTGGCATTCATTCACGCCACCGAGATTGAGATTGACACTCGACTAGACTGGGTGAGTGTCGTTGTTTTCATCTCTTTGCGGAACATTGAACATCGGCCATCCACTTCATTCACCTCGACTCTTTCGACTTTATACCATCTTACGCTCTTCTCGACACGTCTGTAGACTCCCTTTCGACTGTGTATCGCTATACCTCTTTCTCTGCTTTGTCGCCTTCTCCGTGTTACCCAGGAACGACCCGCGGCCTCGTGCAGCCAAGCCAGTGCACGCTGGCACCCGACCTCCACACCGACGCGTAGACAAAGTCAAAAACAACAACAACGATGGCGTCTGATCTCGACAAGTGCGTGTCTTCTCCGCGTCCTTTGTGTCCTCCACACAGCCTATTGCTCTCCGGACTCCCCACTGACATGCAGGCAACTGGAGCAGCTGCGACGATGCGAGATCATCCCCGAGGCGGCGGTCAAAGAGCTGTGTCTAAAGGCCAAGGAGATTCTGATGGACGAGAGCAATATCCAATACGTCGACAGCCCCGTGACGGTAAGCTAGACTTTCCGTGCTTCAGCTGACAGCCAGATCTGCGGCGACATCCACGGCCAGTTCTTCGACCTCATGGAGCTGTTCAAAATTGGCGGCCAGTGTCCCGAGACAAACTACATCTTCATGGGTGAGCTGCTGGGCGTGTCAGGAGCTGACGTCAGGCGACTTTGTGGACCGTGGATTCTACTCGGTGGAGACCTTCCTTCTGCTATTGATGCTCAAGGTCCGGTATCCCGACCGCATCACGCTTATCCGCGGCAACCACGAGTCGCGTCAGATCACGCAGGTGTACGGCTTTTACGACGAGTGTCAGCGAAAGTGAGTCGATGGCTCCGAGCCTGCTGTGCTTTGCGTGGATGCAGCTGACCAGCAGATACGGCAGCAGCAATGTGTGGCGGTACTGCACCGACGTGTTCGACTTTCTCTCGCTCTCGGCCATTGTCGACGGCCGGATATTGTGTGTCCACGGCGGATTGAGTCCACAGCTCCAGCGGCTGGACGGCGTGAGTCCCCAAGACCATTGATAGGCAGCGAGACTAACTCTGCAGATCCGCTCCATCGACCGCAAGCAGGAGGTCCCGCACGAGGGCATCTTCTGCGACCTGTTATGGTCCGATCCTGACGGTAAGCTGGAAAAGGCACTCCCAGCTGACAGACAGAAATCTCCGGCTGGGGCATGTCACCGCGAGGCGCCGGTTTCCTATTTGGCGGCGATGTCGTCGAGGGCTTCTGTCATAACAATGACATTGAGCTCATCGCACGCGCGCACCAGCTTGGTAAGCTTACCAAGCCTATTGAAAAAGCTGACGTCAGTCATGGAGGGATACAAGCTCATGTTTGGGCAGAAGATTGTCACTGTCTGGAGCGCGCCAAACTACTGCTACCGCTGCGGAAACGTCGCGTCCATCCTCGAGCTCAACGAGGATTTGCGGCAAGGTGAGCTCCAGCGCCCACTTCCTAGCTGACATGCAGAATACAAGGTATTCGACGCCGCGCAGCCCGATATCAAGAGCGTGCCGCAGAAACGCCCGCATATGCTAGAGTACTTCCTGTAACGCGTCTGGTACTTGCCAGCCGCATCATGTCCACATGTCCGCATGTCCACCCTGTCGTTGTTCATCCCTCGGCATACCGAGTATACCCCGAAACCAGCGCGACTCGCCATCGATACCATCACTATTCCCAAAAGCCAGACCCTGCCATGCCCTGCAAGACCGCAATTACAAGTCTCTGCATACTGCATCCCTGTAGATCTCAATGTGACATGCAATGATAGACAAGAGTGTGGGTGTGTGTGGAAGCAATGGAAGCAATAGGGGCTACACAGGGGCGTCTAATGAACAATGGGGGGAAGCTCGGGAGTCGTGTGATGACCGCGTGTGCGAGATCGAATGTGAATGACATGGGATGGGGTTCGAGTCGATGTTGTGATGATGATGGCAGTTATGCACAAGAGGCCGAGCCGTTTAATGATCAAGGTGAGAATGCACATTGGGCAGCTGGAGGATGTCCTCCCAGAACACCCAGGGGAACGACACGAGCGGGCTGGTATGAGCTTCAGGTTCACGCAATTCAACTCACTCGTCCGGCGGCGGAGGCGGGATCTTGGACGCGCCGAGGATGGTTGTTGCAGTCGTTTCGGAGGCGACGGTCGAGGGCGCAGTCGAGGGTGCAGTCGAGGGCGCGGTAGATACAGCGGACGGGAGGGTTGAGGCCGCAGATGGCGCAGTAGACGGCGCAGTAGACGGGGTCGTCGCTCCCGACGTCCTGGGCGGGGTCGCTGCAGCAGGCCGAGGGAGCTCCGTACGCTCCGACGCCCGCCACGCCCCCACGGCATATACCTGCCTCGGACTCAGCTTGCCCTTGAACGCGCGTTTGGACAGAAACCTGTCCGCGTGCGCGCGCGCGTTGGCAGCGATGGCAGCGTAAGCCTCGTACATGCGTTCCTGCCGTCAGCTTCGTCGGCTTCAGCTTGCTCACCTCCTCGTTCTTGTCGCTGGCCTTGCGCGGGCGGGAGCGGAGGATGACCCCGCTGACCACCTCGGCCTCGGTGGCGGCGTACGCCCGCATGAGGCCGCCCAGCGCGTGGTCGTAGTCGACCTTGCACTTGCGTGCGTCCTCTACCACCGAGGGCGGGATGGTGTACGCTTCCATCCTGGGATCGTGGTGTGGCGGCGCGCCACGCCGGTCGATTGCGTCAAGGATCGCCGGCGCAGATGTGAGGGAATACAGCTTGCCGAGGACCTCGAGCGAGGCGTAGTGCGTCGCCACGCCGTCCTGGGCCATAAAAGTCGGCCAGTTGTGGGGTACGAGGCGCCGGTCGAGGCGCGCGCGCACGCCGGCTGGAGGTTAGATCCGTAAGGAGATGAAAACCTCACTGAGGGCAAAGTTCTCCCTGTTCCGTCAGTTTAGCTTGCGGTTCCAACTTACGCAACACGCGCCTGGACAGCGAGCGCGAGACAGTCGACGGAGCCGGAGCCGTCCCGGTCCGCACGCGCCAGGTGGGCGGTGCGCACTTCCTCGCGGACCTGGGGTCAGTTGTCTGGAGTCAGCGCAACTCACATCGTGGACCATGTAGTCGATAAAGAACTGCCATCAGCTGCGTTGATATTGCGACTCACATCCTTGATATGCTGCTCCTTTACGCCATTCACGATCTGCGGCGTCTTGGGCGCAAACGGCACACGCACCGGCGCGCGGTGCGGCTGCAGGTGCTCGTCCCAGATGAGAATGTACTCGTCGCCCGCGAAGGTGCCTCCCGCGAGTCTGTCGTTAGCGCTGTGCGCTGCAGCACTTACATCTCCGGAATCGGCGGGCGGCCCTTGGTCTCTCGCACGGGGAAGACGATCACGTTCTTGAGATGCCGCAGCTTTGGCGCGTCGACGGCCTTGACGGACACCACGTCACCTGGCTGCAGCACGTTGTCGCGCAGCAGCGTGCACTTGCCCGTCACGATCACGCACCCGCCAAGAGGGTCGGCGGGATCCTCGTACTGGCAGAACACCTCGTCGGGTTCAAGTACGCCCTCCTCGTCCGCGATGCCTGTGAGAAAATGAGCTTCGGGACATGCGTGTAAGCTCGGATGGACTCACCAATGAGACACACGCTTTCCGCGACCTCGACCCTGCCGTCCCACCGCAGGTCGCTGAGCAGCCGGGATTCAACGACGTGCGCTGCCTCGACGAACATCTGGTCGCGGTTGAAGCCTGCGCTCGCGAGGGCATGCACAGGAAAGCGGGAGAGGCGCTCCACCGCCCGCTGGTCCGACTCGGTCGCCTGGTCCGTTTCCAGGCGGTGGGTCAGACCGAGACTGCGCGAGATGTACTGCTCGATACGCTCGGCAAGGACTTCTTCCCGCACCCCGAGCTGACGTAGAAGCGGCAGCATCGCGCGCGAGAGGTATCCCCGTTTGTACTGCGACACCTGGAGTCAGAAGAGTTCACACAGTGCTCACCTTCACAGCGTTCAAGCCAAACTGGATCGCCTGGAGGGACGTCTCGAACTGCACCTGCGAGCGGCGGAAGGCTACGCCCTGCGAGTCGATCAGATCGGGCCACACGCTTAGAACACCCGCGACGCCGCTGCACTGGAACTGTATCGCCGACGGGCTGCCGCCAACTCCGAGGGCCTCGGCGGCAGAACGCGCAATGCCGCGCCCGCACCGCCCGATGCCGTGCGTATAGTTGAACGCCTGGTCCTTGCTCAACACGTCTGGGAGAAAGTTTCGCACGTGGGGCTCGACGGGGACGACGTAAGACGGCACAAACGGCTGGCGGTTAGCTCATGCTTGTCGTATGTGGCAGCTACGCACCACACCCATCCTGGCGGCATGCCGCGCCGGCACCCTGTCGACAATGGCGTCGATGCCGAGGGCGCGCCGGAGGTCGGCGAGATGGCACCTCTCGCTCTCCGCGACAAACCAGGCGCTACGCTCTCCAAGCGACTCGGGCGTGTACGCGAGAAACACGTACCGCCGCCCGGCGACAGACAGACCGGCGTTCATGGCGCGGCGCACGCGCGCGAGCGTACCCTGCTCGGGACGCAGGGCGTCGGCCTGCAGGATCGGATCGGAGATGAACACCGGCCCGCGCTCGTCCGTGAACTGCACTCGCAGGAAGTGGTCAGACGGCAGCGGGGCGCGCCGCAGCGCATCGCACGAGACCTCGGGTCCCGGGGCGAGTAGCTTGACGTGTGTCGGGGTCACTACCGCGCGGTACACGAGCGCCTGGTGCGGTTCTGCCACCAGGCGGCGTTTACGCAGCAGCTTTGCGCGTTCTGCGGTCAGCAAAAGCAGTAGCGACAGCTTACCAGTTACCAAAGACAGGATGTCACCGTGCCGACGCTCGCCAAAGAGCGACGCGAGCGCGCGCTCTTGCACCTCAACTGCCAGGCCCTTGAGCACCTCGAGCAGCCGCCCAACCTCGGACGGCCCGACGGTCCCCTCGCTAACGAGCGCCTCGACGAGAAACCGCACCGCAAACGTCTCCACCTGCCCCAGCAGCCGGGGAACAATCTCCCACGCCATCTCCTCCACGCCCAGCGGGCGCACTTTCCGCTCCGTCCGCGCAAGCACATCGTACCCGTGCTCCAACCTCGCGGCGCGCAGCGCCAGCATCTTGTCCTGGAACCGCTTGAGCGCCGCGCCGTCGAGTGACAGCGCAAACTGCCACGTCAGCCAGGCGTGCACCGGCAGCGCGTGCGGGTCGTCGCTGATAGACGCGAGGGGGCCGGCGTGGCCTTCGTGTATTATAAAGCCTGCCATTAGCGATGCCACTCAGCTGTCAGTGTGGAGGCATACCCTTGGCTTTCATCTCCTCGACAGAGCGTCCCTGCTGTCAGCTTTGCTCACTTTCAGAGCTCACGGGAATGGACTCTGCGGGCCCTACGGAGAACACGAAATCGCGCTCCGTCGCACGGCGCATCATCGGGCGTCCGGAGAGCTTGCAGTAGAACCTAGCCGGGCGCAGCGTGGTGATCGTGAGCGTCAGCTCGGTCGTCGCTCTTGTCCCCGTCCCCGGATTGGCGCGGACGACGTGGACACCCCCCGGCGCGATATCCTGCAATCAGCACCGAAGTGGTTTAGCTTACATCGAAAGGGATCTCGGCTTCCAGCGGCAGCAGCGCCCCCGGCGTGCGCGCCACCGCATCCGGCACGGCGTAGACGTACACCCACCCGCGGGCGAGGTTGACGCTGAGGCGCGAGTGTGTGCCGTGCGTCGTTGCCGATCCGAATCCGCGCAGGAAGGTGCTCTGTGCGAGGGATGGGTCTGCGCCCGTGCAGGCTGCGCGAGCGTCGGCTTCGCTAGCGCCCCCCACGCCCCCGCTCCGCACAGAACCGAGCGCAAAGCCGCTGAGCGGGAAGAACGCGCGCGTGTCCGTGTCATCGTCCATGTCCTGCAGTGAGTACGGAGACAAAAGTTAGTGCTACGATAAAGTGGAGGTCAAAGGTGGAGGAAGTGGTGGTGCCTGGGGGTGGCGGTGAGTACCCGCTCAGCGACGTGCGCTGAAGGGTGCGCCGAGGCGTGCGAGCATCGTACGAGAACGAGCACACGAGGACGAAGCAAGGCACAAGGCAAGCACAAACCGAGACTCACCCATCCCGCCCCCACCGCCGGCGCCAGCAGCTGCCGGTCCGAGACGACGATCTTCGGCGGCGGCTTGACGGGGAGCGCGCGGGGTACGGGGCAGTTGGGCTTGAGCGTGCGGTTGGTGGGGAGGACCGGGGTGATGTGTGCGATTGCGCCGCGGCCCATGGTGAGTAGTGAGGAACAACGTTACTATGATGTGGGGGGGAGTAGTAAGGAAGAGGAGGAAGGCAAGGAAAGGGAGCAAGGCAACGGAATGAGTTGATGCAGACGGGCGTGGACGCGGACGTGACAGAAAGGAAAGGAAACGACGAGAAACGTCGCGCTGACAGACACAGAGGTACAACATACAGACGTCACAGACGCCGATCACATCGCACAAGCCGCATCCTATAGCATCTAGTGCACCTCATTATACTCCGCCCGCAGGACCCACGTAACATCCCACCCGACGGCCCACCCCATGCCGACCCAGAGGCGCGCCGACGCCTCGTTGTCCGTGCCGACATAGACGTGGCACCCGGTCGACGCGCGCTCGCGCGTGTTGGCAACGAGCTTCGCGAGCCCGCGGCGGCGGTACGCCGGCGCGGTCCAGAGGGAGCCGAGCGAGCCGTCCGCCTGCGAGAGGATGAATGCCACCGGAGTGTCGCCGCTGCGCACCGCGGCCATGTGCCCGCCCGCTATCCGGTCGCGGAGGTATGCTGCCGAGTGATAGCTCGTCGTGGCCAGGATCTGCCGTCAGACCACACCAACCGCTAGACTCACGGCGTCAACATCCTCCTCCCTCCCACTGTCCAGCACCAGCCCCTCCATATCCGCCTCGACAGCCGCCGTCGGGGGTGTCGGCGAGAGGTAGGTGCGGTACACGCCCCGATCCGACGCGCCGAGCGCCGCCCGCAGCGAGGGCGCCCAGGCAATGTGTAGTGCGCCGATACGGTCGTGCGTCGGATACCGCGCAAACAACTCCCGCACGACGGCGACCACCGTCTCTTCCGCCTGCGCGCGCTCCGCGTCTGTTGCAGCTTGATATCTCGGCTCGAGCGAGTGCAGCACGTGGACCTGCGAGCTCGGCGACGGCAGCGCGAGCGCGATCGCCCACTCCCCGTCGGGGAGGGAGAGGAAGGTCGCGTACATCGTCTCCGCCTCTGAGTTTAGGAGGGGCCGGCTGTAGGGGTGTGTCTCGAGCAGGGGGCGGAGCGCCGCCGCGGGGTGCGGGTAGAGTGTCGGGGCTGTCATCGTAGAGCTTGGCTTTCGCTTTTTGGGACTGAGACGATGAGGCAAAACGCAGGATGATATGCTTATACCCCGCCGTCGCCCCGTTTCGTCAGTGTCAGCTTTGTCAGCGATGAGGAATGCATGAATGGACATGGACGCATGGACGCGACAGTCGAGTCAACCGACTTTCTCGGCTTCGAGTCGGAGAGGAGCCGGAGAGCGGGTATCTCCGCTCACTCGGCATTCGGTCCGGATCGAGCGGACCAGTCTGGAGAGTGCCGAGGTAATCGATGTGAGGACATGCGGGACATGCAAAGACACTGGGACGCACGCCCGCCATCTTGATGTGCTGCTGCTGCCGCCTTCACGTCGCGCGGCACGGCGTACGGTGCTTCAAGCCACAGGCCTGATCGAGGCGGCTCGGCAGATTACGTCATACCCAGCCCGCTGGGTTCGCCTCGCGAGCAAGCCAGAGTCTGTCGCTGCGCTCTAGCTATTAGATGTATACCAAAGCTACAAGTTATAAGCCTATTAGCTGACTGCTATCCCCTACTCGGCCGCATACACCGGCGGCGGCGCATTGCCGGCATTGACCATGATCGTCTCGCGTGTGGTCTCGAGCACCTCGCGCGCGCTCTCGAGGTCCGCGCCGGCCTGGCGCGTCTGGCGCTGCAGCTCGCCGACGCGCTGTGCGGAATGCAAGAGAATCTGCTGCAGCCCCAGCGCCTGCCGCTGGAGCTCCGCCGCGCTCGCCTGGATGCGGCGGTGGAAGTTGTAGTCGGTGAAGATGTTGTCGAAGAAGACGTCGCTCATAATGTTGCCCTGTGCGACGCGCACGCCGGCGAGGCCAGGCAGCTGCGGGGACAGCACGCGCGCCTGCTCGACGCACAGCCGCGCCTGGTCCGACGCCCGCTGTGCGTTCGCCAGCTCGGACCGCTCCATCATGTCCGTCATCGTGCCGCCGCCCATCATGTCCCACTGCGAGTACGATTCCGCCTGCGTGTTAGTATACAGACATCTATGCTGCGCTGCTATGCGTTGCTGCGCTCGCAGCGCTCGCTGTACGCACCGACCGGCACGCCCGCACCGCCGCGACCATGTACTTCGCCGCGTGGTCGACGAGAAGCTGCGCGCGCGTCTCCTTTGTGAGCTGCGTTTGGAGCTGCCGTCAGCAACACCCTACTGCTTTGCTTACTGTATCAAAGTTGTACATCGAGTTGTGGTACGCGCGCTCCGCCTGGTCCTCCTCGGGGTGGGCCGGGGTCGGGCCGTCGAATACACGCTTGTACAGGTCCTCGAGCTGCGCGCGGAGCTTGGCGTGCTGCTCGACGAACGGTTTGAGCTCGTCGGCCGCGACCGTCAGCTCGGCGCGCTGCCGCTCCAGCAGCTCGAGGCGGTTACGGCACGACTGCTCACGCCCAAACGCCTCGACGTACTCCTTCTCCTCTTTTTCTTCTAACCCCGAGAGCGTCTCCTTGTGCTGCCCCGGATGCTTCATCTTGATCCACAGCCGCTTGTGCGTGCGCGTCTTGATGTCCTCCCAGTCCTTGAACTCTTTGCGCCTACTGTCAGCCGGGGCTCTGGAGCTCCGCAGGGGTGCGTAAGGAAAACATACGTCGCCTCCTGGTACTGCTTCAGCTTGGCCTGCTCGGCCTTGATCTCCTCCTTGGTCCGCGCGAGCTGTGCCGACACCTGCGCCAGCGTCGGCTTGGCGTAGTCGAGCGCCTGGATGGACTGCAGCAGCTCCCGGTGCTGCTGTCAGCAGTGCGGATACGGGAGACGTACAGCGCCGGCATTCGCTTCCACAGAGTTGTCCATGGTGGATGGGTGATGCGGCAATACGGGACAAACAAACAGGTCATGTCGGGGAGTGGGTTCATGCGGCTCCTGTGGTCTTGGCTTGGAAGTGCATTACGTCATCAAATGACGGCCGAAACGTGAACGGATCGCAGCTATCGCAGGTAGAGGTCGAGATGGCACGGACTGGTCCGTCCCCTTGCTCGGATTACACGATGAGCAGCACGATACCGCTACGATACTGCCACAGGACGAGATTGTCGAGCTCGAGCTGATCGAGCTGGGTCTCGTCGGCTCACACGTGCCCTGGACGACGCCTCGGAGACCCACTGGACGCCCACGCCCGCGTCGGCGTCATCGTCGGCGCCGGCGTCGGCGCCAGCGTCATGCAGGGCTCCAGGGCCATCGCCCCACCGTCATCCTCCGTCGTCAGTCCGTCGCCCCTGTATCTTACGAGTACGTGACGTGACGAGGCGACACTGACAAGCTCCGATGAGCTTCTGACGGCCTTATGACGAGGCCGGCCTGCAACGCTGGAGCCTTCGCATTGCCTGCTAGAGCCTTCTCAACGGACAAACTTGTCAGGATCCCAGCAGAAGCGTAAGCCCGTCAGAAACTCGCCGCAGCTTGTCAGCGTCGCCGCGTCCTCATCACCGAGTAGTCCGCCCTAGCCGTCTGCTCCGCTCGTAGTCATTAATGCATTCAGTCTAACGAACTATGGCGCTCTCGACTGCACACTTGCTCGTGCGACCTGACTGAGCGGAAGCAAATTCCAGCGGGTGTGGCACTTTCATGCTCTTGATTCCAAAATTGACCGCATACACATCTACTCATACGCACACAAGACCTGCGCTCTATGCATAGAACAGGAGTCTTGGGGCAGCTCATTCATACTGACTCAGAGTCAACAGACAGCCATCGTGTGACGTGACGAGCCAGCCATTGTGGACCCTAGAGCGCTCCACTGGCTTGGCTGGGTGGAACGAAAACGAAAATGCCACCCCGCCACTCGCCCGACCAGACCGGAGTTAGGTGAATTGTGGCTTTCGAAACGGCTGGGCCCACCATACATTTCCCCTTTGCCCTCGCTCGAGTCTAACGTCACTGATAACAGACATCCGAGCCTGGCGAGGTCGGGTACTCACTCGAGACCCATGCGACCATGCGAGACCACTCTCGCTATCTAAGATACGATACGGGATGATGCACACCGTTAATCCGAACCACCTTGTGTTGCTTCTCGAGGCCGTTATCTGCCTCCTGTGCTTCTGCTGCTGCTCTCGATCTCTTTCTGATTCCACATCTGGACGAATGCATAATGGTCTATGAACAGTGCGCCCATTTGCAAGCGTCCGGCTCCAATCTGCGCCGATCATCCGATGATCCCATGAACTATCGCCTCTGTTTGTACATACACACTCGAAATCGAGTAAACCTTCGTTTAAGCGTTGAGAACGGTCGTCTCGACGAGAATAGAGGTGACACGATACGGGTCGATGTTGGAAGCGGGGCGCCTATCCTCTAGGTACCCATGGCCCTGCGCGCCTACATGGCGGGGGATACGAATGGAAGCGCCGCGGTTGGCGACACCAGCGGAGAAGGTGTGCATGGAAGCAGTCTCGTGGCGACCGGTGAGACGCTGGTCGTTGTCCTCGCCGTAAACGGCAATGTGCTCGAGGTGGCGCTTCTCGAGCTTCTTGATGGCGTCCTCGATAGCGGCCATGCCCTTGCCGGGGGTACGCATGAGCTTGGTGGAGAAGTTGGAGTGGCAGCCGGCACCGTTCCACTCGCCCTTGAGGGGCTTGGGGTGGAACGAGGGGCGGATACCCCACTCCTCACCGATGCGGAGGAGGAGGAAACGGGCCATCCAGAGGTGGTCACCGAGCTCGATACCCTCACAAGGGCCGACCTGGAACTCCCATTGCGAAGGCATGACCTCGGCGTTGATGCCCGAAATGTTGATGCCGGCGTAGAGACAAGCACGGTAGTGGGCCTCGACGAAATCCCGGGCAAAGACCTTGCCGGCGCCGACACCGCAGTAGTAGGGGCCCTGGGGACCGGGGAAACCGTTCTTGGGCCAGCCAAAGACCTGTCCGTCGGCGTCAAAGAGAGTGTACTCCTGCTCAAGACCGAACCAGGGCTCGGAAGCCTTGGCGGCCTCCATCACCTTGTTGGCGTGGGCACGGTAGTTGGCCTTGTTGGGGGTGCCGTCGTTGTCGTAGCACTCGCAGAGGACGAGAATGTTCTCGCCACCACGGAAGGGGTCCTTGAAAATGCTGACGGGGCGCTGTACGGTGGTTAGTTTTGTAATGGCTGCGAGTTTTGCCGACGGAGCGGAAGCAAATTATCGGTTACCGATTAATTAATGGCTGGCCCAATTTTGGGCTGCTCCAGCCATTGGTAACAAACGGCTTGCTCGCACCAAATGATAGCGCGCTCAGTGTGGTACTCACGAGGAAAACGTCCGAGTTGTCACCGGGGGCCTGGTTGGTAGACGAGCCGTCAAAGTTCCACTCGCGGAGCTCGGCGACGGACTTGGGGGCACCGTCCTCGAGGGTCATGGTCTTGCAGCGGAGACCTCCATCGCCGTCGATCCAGATGTCTGGATGTTAGGATGTGGGTTTTGGATTGAGCCGTAGCACAGCTCTTACTCACACTCGGCCTGAACAGACTTGCCCTGGTCAAGCTGCATGTAAGGCGCGAGGAGATCGACACGCTTGGTGGCAATGATGTTCGACATGATGTCTAGTTGGTGACGGGGGGTCTATACGACGCAAGTCGAAGTAGCGGGGATGAGAGAGTTGGGGGAGATGAGGAGATGAGGGGAAGAGAGAAAGGGGATGTGGATGGAGATATAGAAGAGAGAGAGGAGTGGAGTGAGAGCGAGTAGCGGGGACACGGGTGGGTGTAGATCCGAGTGGTGGTGGTGTAGTACGAGTAGATTCAAAGTGGTAGGAGCCACGGCCAGGGTAATGGTGGTGGGAAAAGGGTAGTTATTTTTCAGAGCCAATGATAAGCGCCAATGCACCGAGTCGAGTAGTAATGAAATCACAATCACCCAAAGCACAGCAGTGGCGGAAATACGCAGATGCGAATGCGAATGCGAAATGTGAATGCGTAATGCGGAGTCCAGAGTGCGGAGGTGCGGAGGTGCGTATCGGTTTGAACGAGTTCGATGGCGTGTAGCAGATGCAAGAGGTGTAGTGGCGAGGTCGTGTGCAGATTGATTTGATTTGATTTGATTTGATTTGATTTGAATTCGCAGCAAACAACAGGTAGTAGTAGTGGCGGCAATGAGAATTTGAATCGGACGCGAGTAGATTGATTTGTGGTAAGCGCGTGTTCATGTCATGTCCATGGAATAGAGAGGCTGGCCCAGACTCGCTCCATTCTCCTCATCAACAGCCTCGCACAGCCGCGAGCTGCCGATGGATGGACAACACATTGCCATCACCCATGTCACTGCGACGGCTACCAACCGAGCCCCTCACGGCCCTCACCCGCGTTTGGCAAGTGGGCGCAGCGGAAGCTAGCCGAAGAGTGATCTCATCTCTCTCATCCCTCTCATCGGTGGGGAACTCGGAGATGTGGTTGGTTGTGTGGAGCGGCCAATGGGCAGCGAGCAGCCAGCGACTAGCAAGCGACAGAGAGATACTCACAGGTCCGGACGGGGAAAAGGGAGGGAGGGAGGGAGGAGGAGGGGTTGGAGAAAAAGGAGAAAGGAGAAAAAGGAGGATGCGAAAAAGAGCAGCAGCAAGTAGGAAATGAATGTGGCTTTATAAGTAAAGAGCCGGTGTCTTGTGTGTGTGGGAGTGATAAAAAGATAATAATCGAGTTTTGTAAAGAGATTAGGATAGAGATGGGTAACACCCAGGAAGAGGAGAAGAAGGAGTAGTGACAGGGAAAGGGTGAAATCGGGGGGTAGCAAGTAGTAGACGGGCAGACAGGGGAAAGGGCCCAAGCGCGCAGCTCGTTATCTGCACCGGGTTAGTGGTTACTAGCACCAGAGTAGAGCTTGGGGCGCTTGATCGCTTGATTTGATCGTTACATCGCTACACTGCAGTGCTGGTATTGTACTGGTACACTCTGGGTGCGGGGGGGAACAGCGGGCGGGGGCGGGGCGGGGCAAAGGGACAAGGGAGGAGGGCTGGACTGCATACAGAGAGGGAGAGGGGGAGGGGTCATTGCACAGGGGGAGAATCAACACAGACAGACAGACTGACTGACGGACGGAGGGACACGGGCGATTGGGTACCCGAGCAATGGGTCAGATAGCAGCAAGGGGGGATTTCCTCTGCTCCTATGCCTTACCTTTGTTGTCTACATCATTCCCCCGTTGCTCCGTTGCTTCCAATAGGAATTGACTATTCGACTCTTCTCTCACCATACAGGAATGCAGTGCTCTCATTGGACAGAGCCCCGTCACCTGCATCCTCTGCACTCCTCTGCATCCTCTGCGTATCCCCCGTCCCCTTCCAGCGCACTGCAAAATGTAACTCTATTACAACGGTGTCTCCGAGGGATTAGAAATACACTCGAATAGAAAATATCGCTCTTTATTCCTAATAACCCCTCTACGTTCCTCTCCTCTCATGCCTCGTTCTGTGCGAGATATTCAATGCACTCTTGATCGGAACATTACATCCAGACTAGACTTGGTGGAAGATTATACAAGGTATATTTACCCGCAGACCAGCGTCATTAGCTTGTGATGTATCTTCGGTTTTTGTATTCGCGTGTCCATCTCTCTGCACTCTGCATAGAAACAAATAACATCTCGGTCAGAAGAAAATATTAATAAATTAGATTGACATGAGGAATGTGTATGTCGGATCTTTCTAATAAAGCTCTCGTTTTCATTACACTCTAACCCCGCACCCAGAAAAGCCAGCCAGCCAACTAGCCGCTGCCCACTCCACACCAGCGGGCTGTTGTTCGGAGTCGGACCGGTGGCTCCATCGACAGGGATAGCAAGGCCTGGTCTGGCCCTCAATCTATGCGCCGAAGTGCTGATGTGCTGATGTGCTGATGTGCTGATGACTGCATGAATTCACTACATGACGTCCTACCTACGTGCCAACCTTGTCCTTAGTCTTTGTCCTGGTCGCTTGTCGTCTGATCACGACCTTTTGCCTTTTGTGTGCACCCTTTCAGTCGGCGGTCGACGAGTCAGCACACGACTGTCGCTGCGTTGCATCACCGCGCCTCCCACACATCTAGGAGTACAGTTTTCTCCACTTGCGTCATGGAGTAAAAAGAGTGCGTGTGCACCGCTCCGCTGTGGGGAACTTTTGATCTGGCAACTCTGTATTCCGTCTGCCAGGGCTGGGCCACGCATCACGAGACCAGTGGGCATGCATGTGAAAGGGTGAGATCTGTACAGACTGGGATAATGAGACCTCTCAGGCGCTGTAGCGCTGTATCTCAGTCTGTAGGTGTTACGCCAAGCTGTCCAAATCTGTCCGCTGTCCGCCGTCCGCTGTCCATTGTCCTGTCTCCGATTGTGACACTGTTCTGCATCTGGAATCAGGCATCAGCATCTCGATAATCGCGAGTATCGGCATCGGAAGGAACTTGCTTCTCTCCCTGCACGCCTCCGCCTCCTACCTTGCCTCTGCCGCTGGATAAGCACACTTTGCCCACGGATATACGGAACGCAGAACAACAACAGACGTATCACTCGATTGCGATTCGCCCGTTGCACCTCCCCACAATCGCGCCACGGCGCCCCATTGCGGGGAAGAGATAATGGATCGCGCTCGGGCCAGCTCGGGTCGCTTTGCGCTTGCAGCTTGCAGATTGTTTTCTCGGTTTAGCGCTTCTTTGCCGGCTGCAACTGATTACCGAGCACTCCGATTGAGCTCTCGCGATCTAGCGGAATGCAACAGCTCTCATGTCAGACACGCTCCGACTCTCTCCAATGCAGTTGATGCGGTTGGCTGGGCGTCCTTTCGTGGGGGCATCGCAGACTCGGCAGCCAATCGCCATCGCGCGAGATATCGCATTCCCTTTGTCTGCAACTTGATCGACTGACAATGGACAGTGGGACCATGGCGCGCACTAGTAACGCGTCTTGCTTGATCGTTGAGACCATGAGACTGTTGATTGTCGATTCATGGGGGGCACCCCGATATGCGTGTCAGGCGGGCCGCGGCGCCCTGTGCGTCTGCGATATCGCGATACCAAGCTGCAAGCTGCAAGTGTATGCCCCGCAGCCCCGCAGTGTTGGTGTTTGTTCTTGTGGGTGGCCTCTTTTCGAGCTGTGCGTGCCTGTCGCCCTGCAGAACCTGCACTGCAACCGTGAGGTGCAATTGACTAGTCCACTGTGGGCCTCGGTTTCAGCTGCGAGGCACTCGACTCGAGCTACTGTGCAATGGACTGCCGGTCATGAAACTGGCAGCAGAACGGAGCTCGAGTCTGGTCGTTTCATGCCCGACAAACGTGTCGCGCACTGTCACAGTGTCTCCGAGAAGACGGCCGACAGCTACGGGGCAGTGTGGGAATGTGGAGCGGAACGTGGGAACGCAGAACGTGTATCTCACGCAGTGCGCACCGCAGCGCCCCATGTCTCCGCAACAAGCCAAGAGTAACGACAGATTGCGCCACGCTGGTCGCTGGGTCTGAGGTCTTTCTCCTGTCTAACGCGACAAAGCGGGCTAGCGCTATCGCCATCCTGCAGATCATGCATGAAGCGGAGTATCTGGCCGGATCGACGGGCCCTCTTATCTCTGTCGATCAGCTTATCGCTAATCGCTACCACTGCCACTTCTGGGCTCCTGGTGCCCCACGACGGGCCAAGAGCTGACACAGATCACTTTCCTATCTCCAGGTGTCGGGCATGTCGGGTTGTGTCTGATATGCAGAGGAACCCGCGGGCCGCGGGATCGTGTCTGACTCGAGTGATAGAGTATCGCTAACCAGATGCTATCGCGCGCAGCTGCTGATCCGATCCGATCCGGTCTGTGTCGGCGATCATGTTTAACTGGGATCCGCTGGTCGCTTCTATCTTTGACTGGCGATCCGATCCTGGTATGGGACTAACTTCATCTGGTATCTCTTCGCTCGCTGCGCGAAGATCGGTCTGTCGCCTTGACGATGAGGCGCGGGCTATCAGCGACACGAGGGCGCCCGCAAGCGACTCTGAGCCTGCCCCGCATGACGGGGCAGTGTGCCTCCTGTGCCCTCTTCGCGGAGGTAGTCTGGGCCGTATGGCGCTGCCGGTAGCTGCTTCAAGCTTGCTGGTCTGACTTGCTGAGGGTTGCGATGGGGAGTGGGACTGGAGTGACTCGGCAGCGAGGTGTGGCTCCGCCACACACGCCCACTGCCACTCACTGTTCATGCACACCTGCGCACACCACACGCACGCCATGCACGACACGCATACCATGCACGCACACCACACGCACCATGCACTCCCACCCACGCAAACTCACGCAAACTCACGCCGGCACACTCGCCGGCGATGACGCGCCCTTCGCTTCGGTTTTGGCGGCGTTTACCCGTGATCGAGATCACGATCCGATCGACCGCGGCGTACTCCCGCCTCGCGTCGCCGGGAATCCGCATCCGAGCGACGATCTCGGGCGACGTCATGCGCTGGGTCCGAGTTCGGTGCGATCTCCTGCTGAGGACCCCGTGCTCCCCGCCCTTCACTCCGTGCTTCTCCCCCGCTTCTCCGTCCCCCGCTCGATCATCCCCGACCCCAGTGCGTCCCCGGTGCGTCCCCGGTGCGTCCCCACCGTCCCCACGCCCGATCTAAGGACCGATGGGTGCCTGCACCACTGAGTCTCGCTCTCTAATGTCCGAGCGTTTGTCCGAGTGTCCGAATCCCCGTCCGAGTGTCCGAGGGCCTGTCCCAGAGTCACCCTCCCCACAGGCCCTCCGGACTCCGGACTCGTGATGCCGTTCTGATGCCGTTCCGCGTTCCGTGGGGTGTCTGCGTGGCCTCGTGGGGACTGGAGTGGCACATGCCTATCCCCCGAGGCCTGTTGCTCGTGTATGACGACACTGTCGGACTCGGATTCGGGGCACGTCCCGGACGGGACGGGGCGGGGCGGGGTTGGGTGTCACCTGCCCGTTGCGTTGCTCGATGGATCGGCGAGTCTACAGCCGAGGCCAGAGCTGTTCCTGTCTCTCGGCTCCGGTCCTGCTTGTCCGGTGCTGTCTGTCTGCCCTTGCTTGGGGTTTGGTTGATTTGATTTGATTTGTGTTTTCTTTCATTGTTTTCCTTTATTCTATTTTATTTTATTTTATTTTATTTTATCTCATTTCATTTCGTTTCATTTCATTTTATTTTATTTTATTTTATTTGTATTTTATTTTGTTTTGTCACTGTCTCTTATGTCGTTATTATTCTTTTATTTATCGTCGTTCCATCACATGTTTGCTGACCTCTCTCTCTTACGGTGTGGGACTCCAGATGTCCTGTCACTTGAAGGACCGGCCGCTGCTGGGTGCTTCCCACAGCGAGAGCGTCTGCTCCGCGGTCTACAACCAACAGAGCTACTACGTAGTCACCTGGCTGTGTCAACATGAACCCCACCTCCCGGCCCCCATCTCACGGCACGCTTCCTCTGTCACCACCTTCCATGTAGCTTTTCTCTGCACCGGTTGTCGAAGACACTCAATGTGACCTCCAACCATCCACCCGGACAGCTGCACCTCTAGGTGATGGCTGTGCTTGCGGCCCTCGTGGGGCTTGTCGCCGGCGGGCTCGCCCTCCTTGGGCTCCTTGGGCTCTTTGTGCGGCGGGTGGTGGGGCTCGCTTCCGTTGGGGTGGTGGCGGTGGAGGGGCTCAACAAAGCCCTTGACCATCCTCCCCTCGCCGATCACCGTCTCGCGGACAATGTGGACCTGCTTGGGGCCAGCCTTGACCGAGACGTTACCCTTAAAGGTGCCAGCCTCGAAGATGCCGTGGAAAGTAGGAAGCGCAAAGACTTTGACGTCGCCGAGCTCTGAACGAGCGACAGTGTCGGCGGGGACGAAGAAGGGCTTGTGAATATGCAGCTCGACGTCCTTGGACGCGACGGCTGTGATGCTGATGGGAGGCGGGCCGTGGGGGTGTCCGGGATGGGGCGGGTGAGGGTGCGGGTGCGGGTGCTCGGGGTGGTCGTGCTCGGGGTGCTTGTGCTTGTGCTTGTGCTCACGCTCGTGCTGGGGATGCTTGCCGTGCGGGTGCTTGCCGTGCGGGTGAACGGCGTTGACAGTCGCATTGATACCTCCCGTCAAGGTGACGAGCTTGAGGCTGCGGCTGACGTTGAACGAGCCGGTAATGTCACCCTCTGCGGCGAGGACAGCGTTGCCAAACACTGCATTGGGGATCCGGAGCTGGTGGGCAAGGACGGTCAGGTCGTCAAAGCCGACATCGGTGGCCGAGGGATGGAGGGCGATCTCAAGCAGCGACGCCTTGGAGACGCGGAGAGAGGGGACCTGCCGTCCAGGGGGGAGGACAATGTGCAGAGTGTGCGACGAGTACGAGTCATCGGTGGTCTGATATGTCAGCAGTCGTTCAGGAACTGTGCGACTCACGCTGATGGAGACAAAGGTGTCGTGGTGGTGGTTGTACCAGTTGACATTGGCGCTAAACTGGCGATCACCACTCCACTGCGACTCGACGATGAGCGCGGCCTCCTCACCGCGCGAGACAACGATGCGTCCGGGGACACGGATAAACTGGACGTTGAGGCCGTCCTTGCGGCCGATCGGGATGGAGGCGTTGGCCGTCTGCCTCACAAGACCGCTCTGGGGGTCAGACGACACGGGCGTGCCGAACTCGGCCGCCGTGAAGGAGGCTGCGGAGGGAGGCTCCTGCGGCGCAGTCAGCTCAGGTTCTCTTTCGCGTTTTGTCGTTTCCGCACCGCTGCGCAAATGTCAACTCAAACTCACATTTCGCCAGTCGTTGGCCTGCTTGCCCCACGCCTCGGCGAGACTAGGAACTTCAAGATCCTTGCGTCCATGACGGCAGAGACGGGGCGCAAAGTGGAAACCAAGAACCGCCACCACGGCCAAGAGCGCCATGCGACGTTTTGTGATCCTGGGCCTCCAGGTGGCGGCGCCCTCGCGGGCGTCAGGCCCGGCACCAAAATCGTGCATATGACCGCTCTTCTCGTCAATGCCAAGCTCGGGGTCGAGGACGGGCGTGTACTTTTCGCCAGTCGTCGACGGGGTCGTGGTCGCCGTCGCGAGACGGAGGAGGTAGGCCCGCATCTGGTCCCAGTTGGAGCCCACACGCAGGGGCTGCCCGTCAGCCAGCGGGGCACCGGCACTCATGGTTGAAGAGGTGGACAAAAGGAACGTGTGTTGTTGTTGACCTCTGCCGAAATGTAGGCTGGTCACAGAAGAGTTGGGAGATAAGGAGATAGAAAATGGGCTGAGGTTGTGGTCTCCCGTCGTGCTCGCGCGATATATGTCAACTGGACGTAGCTACGGCGCAGCTTTCCTTGCCTGCGAGAAGTGCGATTCGAGGACGCGAGATGCGGTCTGGACTTGAGTCAACTGGAACTTTCCGCCGCAGTCTTGTGGGCCGGATCGTGTGGTTATTATTGTCCTCTGTCTTTGGAACATTCGCTCGCAGCCGCAGTCTGGTGGCGTGGGGCGGGGTGCTTGCTTTTTTGATGCGTTTCAGCACAGCTCGTCGTAGCCGTATCCGAAGAAAAGCGATACTCTCAGCATGCACACGACTACACACGGTCAGTAGCAGATGAGATGAGATGAGAGCTCGAAGAGGGAGGAAAGACGAGAAATGTGTGTTCGCAAGGAGTCACGAACGTGTTCCATGATGAGATCCGTTTGCCCCCCTTTTGATTTTTATTTGCCGCCAAAGGCAAGGCACACCTAGCCAAGCTGCTACCGCCGTCGACCGTCACACCAAGACGCCGCGCGTCAACTCCTCTCTCATCCCCGAGGCCGGCGGCCGCCCCGCCCGAGGCATGGAACGAGTAGCTTCGTGTCGGCAGTCGGTTGTGGGAATTCTGGGCTCTGATAAAGCGGAAATGGCGTCACGTTAAGGTTTGTGCTTGACAAGAACGTGGCCAGTCATCAATCTTGGTACGGGCAAACTAGCGTTGTAGTGAAGCGACGGAAGCGAGCACATACCAAGCACCGATTCCAAGATTACCAAGATTCCGTCTGTCTGATCCAGATAGCAACAGACTTGGACGTCACCTGCACGCTGAAGAGTGGCACATGAGCAGCGCCCATCGCCAAGAGTGCGGGTGCGGCGTCCATGCTCGTGCAGATCTCCGTTCTCATAACATCAAGGGAAAGCCGGCTACGAGATTACAGGGTCTTTGTTGATCCGCGACTGTGCTTCGCAGCCAGATCCCAACTGCGACACCCGGGGACGATTGGACGATCACAGCCCCCGGCCCCACCGCTGAGCTCCGCATGCTCCGCCTCCGCCGCATGCACCGCAGACTGTCCTGAACGCGCACACAATCGGGCGCAGGTCGGGCCGCAGGTCGCTGGAATCGCGATCGCTCGCGCGACCATGCAGATCCCGCCGCAGCCGCAGCGATCGCAGCAGGAAACAACACATCGGCGGGCGCCGTATTGGCCGACTTTACCGCCACCGCAGCCGTGGCAGGCTTAGCCGCCCGCCGCGGTCAACAGGCATTGGTCATGCCGCGACTGCGTCATCTGCCCTGCTCCCTGCTGGCTTGTCGTACATCAGATCCCCCAGGGCCGCCGGTCCCGCCGCCAAGCGGAGCGGTGCCAAGGCGTCAGCGGCGTGCCAAGGGCAGTGTCTGGCTCTGCTATATCCGTGTGCATCTGGGGTGATGGTTCTCCGACGCTCAACAGTCTCCGATACAGGTGGCTTCAGGATGGCCTCCGTCGCCCATCACAATGGTCGCCGCACCGTTGCTATCACTAGCGGTAGCACTGCCACGTACGGCCGTCGCGACCCCGCGCGGCTTCACGGCTTCTTTCCGTCTTCTGTCTCGCGTACACGACAGCTAGGTGCGTTCACAGCAGTCCCATCTTCAAAGTCGCGCATGTTTGGTTCCGGTCAACTCCGTATCGTGCAATGCTGTGCGGTCTGCCTATATGGAAACCCTCAACTGTTAGCTGGTCACGAGTCATTTAACGCAGACGCGTCGTTTTATCAGAGCAATGTACCCATCGCGCCTTGCGGTATTAAGTGCCCGCTGCTATCAACTCTCATTAATGCAGTGCAGCGCGAGAGACCAATGCACCTCCTCCTGAAGCGCTTGGTCACCGTCTCACCCACGCCAGAGCGTCACCCGAGTCCGGAGCATGCGCTACATGTCATAATCTCATGAGGGGGGAGTGGGCAGTGTGTCCAACTCAAGAATCGTATTCTAATCAGCAACGGGGCGCTTAACGACGACGGCCGGGGGGCGGGGGCGGGGGGAGGGCGAACAGACCGCTTCCACCTCCACCACCAGCTCCACCTGCGCCCGAAGACGACGAAGCAGGCTTCCGTCCTTCGCGCCCGGGAAGCTTGATGCTGAATGTCTGGCCCTCCTTGAGCGAATAGTCCTTGGCTGGCGCGGCGGGCTTGGCCGCCTCCTCCGCCGAGGGCGTGTAGTTTGCGCGCTTGACGACCGACTGGAGTGCGACCTGGGTGTCAGTTGTTGTTTCAGATAACACATTATTGACTGCACGCGACAGGACGTGGTGCTCTACCCCTCCGCAGTTGCCTCCACTCACCTGGAAGTCAAACGACTCGCTGCGCTCCGGGAAGCCCATGCCAATGTACGCCCTCTTGCCGCCGTCGCCCTCGACACGGAGGACAAAGTACCGCGAGCTGTCGAGCACGGGCTCGATCTGCGTCCACGGCGATGCGTACGCCGTCTGCGCGAACAGCTCGCCCGTGTTCGTGTCCTGGAGTCAGTTGGGATCCAGTGGAGCAACTCACCTCGAGACGGATGTCGCACCGCTCGCCAATCTCCAACACGCGCAGACGGCCCTTCCACAGGAACTGCTCGACGTTCCACTCAGCCGCCTTGTAGCCCGACGCCGACGTGCGCGGGGGCACCTGGTACACTGTCTGTCAGCTCTCGCGCTGTGAC
This sequence comes from Apiotrichum gracile, assembly GCA_001600335.1. Lineage (NCBI taxonomy): Eukaryota > Fungi > Basidiomycota > Tremellomycetes > Trichosporonales > Trichosporonaceae > Apiotrichum > Apiotrichum gracile. The sequence goes on along the minus strand of BCJO01000003.1, from coordinate 3,244,908 downwards.
ATTGAGCACGCGCATACGCACCCATCACCTCGCGGCAGATGAAGAGGACCGACTCAATCTCGTCCGTCAGCGAGTCCATTGTTGCTGTTGTTGTCGATAGTGTCGAGCAGACGATTGAAGGTCAGGTTCGTTGACAGCTTGGCAGCGAGCACAGCGTCGGTGACGTCTCAGCACGACGCCCACGTTTCAACTTTTGTTTACGTAAAAATGTCGCCACGCGTAGCCCACGGTACAACGCGACAATACAACCTCCACCTCAAAGTCGGTGATCGATCGGCGACCAGGCTCAGATCGCGGTTGTTGTCCCAACCCTATCCTGCCCAAGAGAGCAACCGCGTCCGCAACGGTCTTCGGTCCATCGCACATGTCTACATTGCACTATTCTTCTGTGTGGCCTTGATATCTTGAGATACCACTTCTTGCTTCTTCCACGCCGACTGCTCCGCGACTGGATCTGCCATCGTTATATCTCTGCCGCGATATACCGCGCGCCTCGTCGCGACATCTCGATCTTTCTCGACAACTGCCATCGTTCCCCATCACACTCCTTACTGTATCGGCTAGATTTGGCACCATGTGGATACCGCTCTTCTCCCTCCTGCTGGCACTCGTGCACCTCGACGTGGTTTCCGGCCTCACGACCGCACAACTCCGCGAGCGCTCCATCTACCAGGTCATCACCGACAGGTTCGCGCTGCCGGACGGGAGGATGGATGCGTACTGCGACCCCGAGGACCGCGTGTACTGCGGCGGCGGGTGGAAGGGGATTGAGCACCAGCTGGGGTACATTCAGGGCATGGGCTTTGACACGGGTGGGTTTGGATCTGAGACGAGGAGTGGGCGTGATGCGGACATGCGGCCCGTGGCCGGGTGGTGACCTGAGCTGACACTGCAGTATGGATCAGCCCCATTGTGGCGAATATCCCTGGCATCCCCGAGGCGAACGGATTCCCCGGCTCGTCGAGCTATCACGGTAGGTTGCTGATGAGGCGGAGCTGACGGCAGGATACTGGGCGTCGGACATGTTCAGTACGTGACGAGTGGCCATGGCACGATGGTGGGCTAATCATCAGAACTCAACAAGCACTTTGGTTCGCCTCAGGACCTGATCGACCTCTCGAACGCCCTGCACGCAAGAGGCATGTATCTCATGGTGGACGTCGTGAGTGATACCACTGCGATGCACGTGCTGAACAACAGGTTGCGAATCATGTTGGAGCTGTCCCGGGACACTTCCGACCGGACAAGTACGGCCCCATGTTCAGCAAGCCAGAACACTTTCATCCGTTCTGCATACCCCACGACTGGGATGATCAGGTGCAATCTGAGCAGTGTGAGTAACTATGCTGAAACGCAGTCAAGCCTCGTTGCGGTCCGAGGACTGAAACCTGTTTGGACCTTGTATTGGCTGACATCAGGCTGGATCACGGATCACATGGCGGACCTGAACACGGAGAATCCTGAGGTCGTGTTTGCGCTCGAGTCGTGGATTCATGGGATGGTGGAGCGGATAGGCATTGACGCCATCCGTGTGGACACCGTCAAGCACGTGCGGAAAGACTTTTGGCCCGGATTCGTGAATGCCGCTGGCGTCGCGGCCGTCGGCGAGGTCTTGAACGGAGGTAAGCTAGCAACGTCTGCATGTGAGCTCACGGCAGATCCGTCCTATCTTCGGCAGTACCAGCTGAAGGCCATGGACAGTCTTCTCGATTACGCCACATTCTTTCATCTCCGGTATGCTGATATGTTTGTTCCATGCTCACCCTCAGACGAACGTTTGCGACCACCACGCAACCCATAGACGAGCTCACTTCGATGATCACGCGCGTGCACCGCATGCTGCCTGATCCGTCGCTGCTGGGTTCATTTTTAGAGTGTGTCAATATGAGCGACCTGTGACTGACCAACAGTAATCATGACTTTCCTCGGTTGGCGTCCGAGGTCGATGACCCGGCAGTAGGTTATCAAGCCTCCGCATGCTAACCTCCAGCTGCTCAAGAACGCCGTTGTGTGGCCGTTCATTGCCGACGGCTTCCCGATCGTATACCAGGGCTTGGAACACGTGAGCTTGCTCGGCACCCAGGCGTTTACTGACCCTCTAGGGCCTCACGGGTGGTGCGGATCCCATGAACCGAGAAGCCATCTGGCATCACGGATACACCACAACCAAGCCCTTGTACGAGATGATCACACGCCTGAACCACGCACGGCGGCGAGCTTTGACCTTTAGCTCGTTTGTGACAACGCCTCTAAAGTGGCACAAGTGTGACACACATACGGTTGTCATCTCCAAGCCTCCGCTAGTGTCCGTGTTGACAAACTATGGCTCTACGGCGCCGCCACGCGTCTACTATCTTCCCTCGGCCGCAACGACATATGCGCCCCACATGCCTGTCGTGGATATTCTCACTGGGCAGGTGTTCGCGACCGACCCCACCGGCGGTCTCGCCGTGACCATCGTCTCTGGCGAGCCTCGCGTATTCCTCCCCTTTGGCATCTGGGAGGGGCGCAAGCAGGCCGTGTGGCAGAACGTGCAGCTCGAGAGCCCGAGCCGGCAGCATGTCGCCGGCCCGTCAAGGAAAAAGTCCTCCTCGTCGCTCACACACTCGCGCGGATCCAGCAAGAGCTCCGTGTTCAGCTGGCTGGGCTGGGGCAAGTAGTGGCATCTTGCATCGCGTAGACTTGACGGACTTTTTGTAGCAGTAGATCAGTATTGATTACGTTATCATCGTATTTGTTTGTTTTGATTGTTTACGTTGATTTTGCATTTTGATTCCGTTACGTCTTTCAGAGTACTCTTTTTGACGCGTCGGTGGCGATTCAAAGGTGAAATGTAGGGATTGGATAAAGAAATCTGGCGGTTGATTGGATCAGGATTTTGTATTGCACTATGGTACTACGGACGCTGGGTGGAACATTGAGACGCCTCCACTTTCGTATCTCTTCGTCGTCGTTTTGTCCTTCATCATCATCATTCTCCTCCCACTCCTCTTATTCTTGTAGATTCATTCTAGAGACCTCTTGAGAGAACTCTTGAGAGATATACACAGGGAAACACCACAAAACACTATCACAATCTTGCTAGCTAGACCTATCAACCATACTTTTCTACTCCTCCCCATCTCATCCACCCCACGCGTCGCCTCGTTACCCCGGCGCGTACCGAAACGGGGCCACTGACGTGCACCGCCGGCGCCACCACACACCGAGACAACGTGTGAGATGACAAAAACGCTTCTCAATGCGAGAGGGCAGCCGCCCACGCCCGAATACGTGCGGCAGGTGGCGTGCCAGAGCCAAGGCCTCGAGGACGGGGCGAGCGATGTGAGTCAGATGTGTGGTGATCAACGAGGATCATTGTCTCGAACTGTGTCACTCGCTTTTGTGCTTTGGACAACATGTTGCTGCTTTGTTTACCTCTATTGGCTCGTTTCTCGTTATCTATAAAGCTGCTCATCTGCTCACACTCGTCCAGTCTTTTCCACCGACTCTTATTCCCTCTCTTACGAAGTTCCTCACAAGCAATCCCGGTGACTCCAACTTTCTTCTCGAGCTTGCCAACGAGAGCGATCCGTCGCAGGGCGGAAACGGCTTTGGACTCGTCACCTGTGAGTCTCGTGTGGAGAGTATCAGATTAGTGCCCGCTGACCCGCAGGCATGGAGGACCGCTGTTGGATTGACATCATTCTTACCGCGGACCCCGAACGCCCAGACGGAGGGCGCGCTGACGGAATCGGCAGCATGTACGAGTATTCCGTCCACTGCAACGAGGAGAGGCACGTAAAGGCCCGCGACTCGCGTATGGTCGAACAGGTATGCCATTGATCCGCGAGCAAAGCTCACCCATTCAGAACATTGTTATCCCCGCAAGTGGCGAGAAGATGCCATCGGCACCCCTCCCTCCTCGAGCCCCCATGGCTCCTCTCCCCGAAGACTTTGCCAACCGGGCCACGAGCTCTTTCTCCAACGCGGCTGCCGGCCCCTCTCGCCTTGGCGGGTCGTCGTCGCAGCTTGGCACGTCTCCATTCGCCTCGCTGTCCAAGCTCGATAGCAAGCCGAGCTCGAGCCGCGGGTTCACTGGAGCTAGCAGGACGTCTGCCTTTACCGTCAACGACGATGATTCCGACGACGAGATTCTCTTTATCGGCTCTAACAAGGGTCAGCGCCCTAGGGTCGTGGAGATCAACGACGACGACGGCTCTGACGACGACATTAAGCCTATTACGCCCTCGCAGTACAAGGCCTCCGTGAAGCCACCTCACATTGTCGCTTGGTTAGCTATGCCTGTCGTCGAGCGAACGAACGCCGTTAGGAGGGAGCTTGAAGCGATCCGTAAATTGAACCCGGCCTCGAAAGACCTCAAGGCCACTATCACTTTACGCAAAAGCGACCTCAAGCTCATTGAGAGGTCCTATGGCATCAAACAGTGGACTCCACCAGCCCAGGCCATTCTCCAAATTCTTCCAAAGGACGCCATCCACGAACGTCTTCGTGGTACCTTTGAATGGCCTGAGCCTCCAGCTCCTGTGGCTCCAGTCCACATTCCCGCCCCTCAGCTGGTTGCAGCCCAGCCTTCCTTTGTGGAGATCTCCCGGGTGTGGCGTGGTATGACCAAGCACGCGCGGATAATGGCCAGTCACAGCGAGCAGCTGTTCCTGGGCCAGTTGCTCAAGAACGCTGCCAATCTCCTTGCGACATCCCCGATGGTGAGGGGCATGCTGACCCAGCGCATGTTAGAGTGCGTTCGCCGCGTCCAAAATCCTGACCTGGTCTCTTGGACTCCTCCGCCTCCCATTCTCATGACTTATTTCCCCGGCCTCCGGCATATTCAGCCTCCGGAGATGCAGCCGCTCATCCCTCCTGCTGTCAACGCTGCCGCTCCCGGCGTCTACAATCCCTTGGCACCAATGGCGTTGATGCCCGCCGGTGGTGTGTTTGGTGGCATGCCTGGTGCCTTCCCGGGTGCCCCTAATATGGACGACTTTGAGGGCGGTGTCGAGTGGGACCGTCCACAGACCCAGCAAGGCCTCACCGACTTCTTCCAGGACGCGCTGGACGACTTTAAGGAGGACGCCACTGTTGACGATGCCCTCCAGGTCCTCAAGCTTGAGACCTTGGAGGATAAGCTGCCTGGCGCCAACTTTACGCTCATGCCTCACCAGGTTCTTGGCGTGGCGTTCATGGTTAAACGTGAGGAGCGTGAGAACATCCGCGGCGGACTCCTCTGTGACTCGATGGGTCTCGGCAAGACCGTCCAGACTATCGGTATCATGCTGGCTCGTGACGACCGACCCGACGACTACAAGAAGGCTCCTCAGCTTATCGTCGCCCCGGTTGCTCTTCTCGCGCAGTGGAAAGCAGAGATCGAGTCCAAGACAACAAAGGGCTGGAGTGTTCACATCCATCACGGCGCCGGCCGCGCAAAGACTTCTGCTGCCTTGAAGAAGTACGATGTTATCCTCACGTCGTACGGTACCCTCCGCTCCGAGGCGTTCCCCAGGGGCCGCAAGAAGAAGCAGAAGTCTCAGTCCCGTACCCCATTTCAAAACAACAATTCGGACGACGACACGGACACTGAAGAGGTGAACCGCAACGCTCCTCTTCTTGCGACCAAGTGGTACCGCATCATTCTCGACGAGGCGCACAACATTCGCAACAAGGGCACGAGCACCTGCAAGGCCACTATGGGGCTGGATGTTCTGCACCCTTGGTTCCTCACCGGCACGCCGGTCGTCAACTCTCTCAAGGATCTTGCGCCTGCGCTGCGGTTCATTGGCGCCATGGACTACGAGCAGTTCAGTAGTCGTGTCGGCAAGCTTGAGAAGAACAAGCCAAAGCTCGCCGCCGTGCGTAGCCAGGCCATCCTCCGTCCCCTCATCATGCGCCGCAACAAGGAGAGCAAAATTAATGGTGTTCACATCCTCAACCTGCCACCAAAGACTACCAACCTGTGCTCGCTCGACTTTGAGCCGGACGAGCGCGCCATCTACGCCGCTCTCGAGGCTCGTGCCCAGGTGCAGGTGAACAAGTTTATCAAGGAGGGCACCCTCATGAAGAACTATTCGGTCATACTCGTTCTCCTCACCCGCCTCCGCCAGTGTGTCAACCACCCTTGGCTTCTCCGCCGCAAACCTGGAGAGGAGAGCTCGGACAATGATACACTCGTGGTCGGCGACGATCTCCTGAACGGCGACATTACTCAGTGTTGCAAGAACGATGCAGACGAGTACGGCCGTGCTGTAGCTCTCCTTGGAGCTGCGGCAGTGGAGACGATCAAGCACAAGCTCGAAGAGCGCTACCTGCGTACGACGGATGCCACGCTGTCGGTCGAGGACCAGGACATGGTGAGTATACGACAGTTCTCAAATACTGACCTTCGCAGGAGTGCAGCATTTGTTACGAGCCGTTTGATGGCACGGAGCTCATCACTTCGTGTCAGCACACCTACTGCAAGGGCTGTCTGGACAATCTCTTTACGCAGCCCATTCGCGATGCTACCCAGCTCAGCGAGGAGCAGGCAGGACGCGGTTGCCGTGCCTGCCCCCTCTGTCGTGGTGTCATTGAGCCCGGCCGTGTCTTCCGTGCTGCGGCGCTCTACCAGCCGCCTAAAGCACCCGAGGCGACGATTGAGGACGTCATCGAGGAGGACGTCAAGCCTGGCCCCTCGGACCGCAAAGGCAAGAAGCGAGCTGTGAGTAAGATGTATAAGACGTATCTGACGGCAGGCGCCCAGTGACATTTCCGACTTCTTCGGCAAGAAGCCTAAGATTGATGACGACAAGGTTATGAATGTCGAGGAGCTCGACATTGAAGAGGAGATCCCAAAGTCCACTAAGATGAAGCAGCTCCTGTGAGTTACTAGCCCCGGATCGCTAACTGACATCAGTAATCTCGTTCAAGGATACATTGCCGAGGACAAGACGGTCAAGATTATCGTCTTCTCGCAGTTCGTCGCCTTCCTGGATCTTCTCAGCGACTTTCTCAATGTGCACGGCATCCGCAACATTGGTTACCGCGGTTCGATGAACCAGGGCGAGCGTAGCGAGGCCATTCGCCGCTTCTCCATGCCTTCCGCGATCGCAGACAGCATCTCCGTCATGCTGATCTCTACCAAGGCCGGCGGTGTCGGTCTTAACCTGACCATGGCCTCCAAGGTCATTTGTTGCGACCTCGCTTGGAACCCAGCCACCGAGAACCAGGCTGTCGACCGCGCGCACCGCATCGGCCAGACCCGCCCCGTCTCGGTCGAGCGCCTTGTGATCAAGGACACGGTCGAGGACCGCCTGCTCGAGATTCAGGAGCAGAAGGGCTTACTCGCCGACGGAGCCATGGGCGAGGGCTCGATCTCCAAGCTGGGCCGTCTGACGATTGAGAACATTCGCCGCCTGTTCGCGATGGACCGGGAGTACGAGAACGACGATGAGTAACAGCCAGAGGGCACAGACAAGATAAGTGTATCCAGAAAAGCGTATAGCATGAGTAGAGTATACCGTAGTTTGTATCTTGGTGGCATACCCGCCGGAGGCGTAGCAGCGAGCTCGCCAATACTTGTATAGACGATACCCACATCGTATGGCATTCATTGTAACCTGTGCTAGCGGGGCAAGAGTGAGACGTTGTGAGAGCGATAGCTGAGTACCACGAGTCAGTCAGAGCGCCACAGAGTGGCAGTCAGCGGAAGCTGGAACCGCTGCGCCATCACACCAGATTGTTCAGTCAGAGCACCCCATTGCTCATTTGCAAGAGTCATGCAGAGCAAGTCGTCACCTCAGCGTGCTGACTTCCTCGCTGTATGCTTGCGCCACAAGTGCAAGCAGCCGATGGAACGCACCACGCCTACTCCAAGGTCAATGCAGTGTAGCGAGCGCACAGCAGTGCGGCCTCGCCCGCCTGCATGCCCCGAGCGAGTGCATTCTACCGGCCCACGTTCCGGCGAAACACAGAGATCGGACGGTCAGCCACGGCCACCGCCTCTGGCAAGGGCACACTGGTGCTCAGGCAGTCGACGCAGCGCAGGGCAACGGAGAAGAGCAGACGCAGACAGCTGCAATCGCTCCCAATCGGCACAGCGACTCTCCCCCCCTGGACCCATGGGAAAGAAACATGCTTCACAAGTCAACCCGAGACGTGGAGCCGGGCGTCGGGGCGTCGGGGCGTTCCTGCTCGCCATCTCGCCATCTCGCGGTCATGTGAGAGTCAGTACGAGCGTCATGTTCATGTTGGCTGTCCAATAGCAGGAAGGGTGTGCTTGACATGCACATCACGAGCTTGCGCTTGCTAGCTAGCGCTTGCCGGTGCGAAGCTGTCACAGTCGCGGCCACAGCTGGGCGTCGAGCGCAACATGAAATTAACCTTGCTAGCTCTCTTGGCGGCGTCATCGCGATCAAGCAGTTAGTCCGATCCGTCTGCGCCCACAATTGTTGTCCGACGTCATCCGTTTCTTGAATGGAACATGGAACATGCACCGCAATACATTGCTGCACGCACGGTGTGAACGTTTGCGGACGCCTCTGACGTGTGCGTGTGCGGGTCATGTGCACGGTGCTGATCGACAGCTGGCAGCATTCACCGCAGCGGGCGTCGAACGTCTCAGCCGCCCTGTCGTCATTCCCAAGCCACTTGCAGGCTGTATTCACTGGCAGACGCGATCAACTTCCGTGGCGAGTTGGGATGTGGATTTCCGTCCCACCAGCATGGGCAGTCTCGTCATGTGTCCGCCGTTCCGCCGCCCCGCCGCGTGCTACGCTCATGTGGGCATACAAGTCTCCGCGCTCATGTCATCCGGACCTGCGCGCCATACCTGCCACTCGCGCTCCTGCCACTCGTGCTCCTGCCACTGCCGTGGGCACTGCCGTGGGCGGAGGCGGACCTGGCCCTGCCTGCCTGCCTGCTTGTCCGATACCGACAACTGTCCGCCCATATGCATGTGGGTGACATGTTTCCGTGATCCGTGCAATGTTCATGTAATTCTGGGTCCTGGAAGACTCGTCCTGGAATGGTCTGGGAATGTGAATGCGCGGATGCTCGACCAGCCATCGGAAATGACATTGACTTTCTGGCCACGGATCGTGAGATCGACAAAGCTTCGTGGGATGGGTCTGGATTTTCGCGAGCCACTCCCACGGAAGCGCTCGACGACGAGGCCCCTCGCGCCGTTGCCGCACTCGGTGCTGGGTAGTAACTGGGTGCCCAACTGGTGCCCAACTGGTCCGCCGTTGCCGTTGCCCCCACTGCCGTTGCCGCCGCAGCCGCATCAGCCGTTGCCGCATTGTGACCAGCCGTGACCCGTCGGACACAACTTTCTTGCCTCACGGGTCGACCACGGGTGGACCGTTGCCGTGTGCGTGGGCAGATCCGTGGCTGTTTCCTGTTTCCGTCCTTGTTGCGGTCGCTGTCGCTGCTTGCAGCCGCCGTTTCCAGCCAGTAGCCGTGGGATTTGGGTCGTGGGATCGTGGGAGCTCTGCGGTGAATCACCCGACCGGGTAAAGCGGTCGCTCGTTGCGAGCAGCATCGCATCTGCGTCCCACTTGCTCACTCTCATGAACGCAGCCGTCCGAATAAGCTCACCGACAGGTGCGGGACAGGAACTCAATGTCTCCAAGATGCGGGGATCGCAACAGGGCAGGGGGAAGGGAACGCTTGGGAGCGATACTGGGCCAAAACTGTAATCAGAGTCCGGTGCAACAAGGTGCAGAGCCGCGGCGCACAGCCGCGGCGCACACTGCAGTTCCATGCTTGCAGAATCAGAATCTTGCTCGACTATTGATACTTTGACTTGCGACATGCCAACCGTGTCAGACTCGAGTTTGGACGTCGTACGGCATGGTACGCAGCAGACAGGTCCAGGACAGGGCGAGGAGAAAAGCTAGATGAGATCGGATGAGGTCACGAGACCACATCATCCGGGCTGCGGGGCGAGCGTTTCAGCTCACGACTAACCTTCATTCCACGATTCGCCCACGATACAAGATTTCATGCGCACATGCATGCCGGCAGTCGCCGCCGCGCGCCACCGCGCGCCGCCCCGGAGGCCCCGGACGGTGCGTGCGAGGGTGCACGAGCCCTGCAAGCCCTGCAAAATGCGAGACAGAAGATGCGAGACATGCGCGACGGTGCTCAATGGTGGCGCCGCCAGTGGCGTGCAAGGCTTGCAAGGCGTGCAGAGGCGTGCATGGGTGCCCTCTGGCAGCAATACTGGAAGGCGGTTCCTGGGCGTTTTGGCGCTGCGCTTCCATGTCTTTTGTCTGTCTCCCTCGAGCTCCCTCTGCATACTAATACCACGAATGTCACTGTCCGCGTGCTGTTGATGCGGATGCGGCCGCGGCTGCGATCAACGGTCGAGATGCATCAAGACCCATTGGTACAGCCGTCCGAAGCGCGCATTCGTGGTACAGTTGAACACTGCGTCTCAAGAGTCGAACCTCTGCGAAGCCATCAGAAGAAACAGAACCACAAAAGTGTCCGCGGTCGACGTCATAGCCGAGCCGAGTACGGTGCGAGCATACACGCCGCGGGCACTGGGCTCGTTCCCATTTCCAAATGTCCTCGTCCATGTCCATGTCCATGTCCGGCTACCACTTGCTGTCGGACCCGTTCTGCTCCTCTTCGGGGCTACGTGATGCTTGTTTCAGCTCGTGTCATGTGTTCACCGGGTCTACTTAGTCTGCACGAGTCCTGTTTTGCCTGCTGCGGGAATTAGACCACCCCCGTGTGCTTGTGCTATGACGAGTGATTGTTGTCTGATTAATTTCGGTTTTATTATTTTATTTTGTGACGTTTTTTGTGACATTCCAGCGGCGGCAAGCACCTGTATACCTGTACTGTACCTAGTGGAAGGCCGCGTGCGGACCGAGGTGGTACAGGATACAGGAGAGCGGGGCTTTGGATCGCACATCTTGTCGCACATCTGGTCGCTAGATTTGCTAGATCGCTAGCGCATCTGCCCGGCGTTCCGAGTTCGGCCAGACCGGCATCGTACAGGTGTGCAGGGGCACATGTCGTCCTCGTGTGTCTCATGAGAAGGCTCCTGGCTCCTCGACGCCATGCTACGGCACGCTGTACCGTACCTGCAATCGAGTTCCGTGAAAGGCGGGTCAGGAGTGGGATCTCTTGCTCGATCCGTTTTGCTTTCTGGGGTGGCACAGTGGTTGTTAGTACAGCTCAGGGGAGCGCCTACGATATGGTTCTCGCCTAATGCGAGCTAGCAACACTCTCTCCGCAGCACAGTTCCAAGCAGGCCCTGCGGGGCAACGACTACAGCCTAGTTCTCTCAGAACCAGGCGTCTACTACTCAAAGAGGCACTGTGCAACCAACCGTCAAGAGAGAGAAAGTGCACCAGTGGATCTTTTTCCAACATTGAGTCCCATCGCGGCGAGCTCGGCGAGCACGGGCCTGGGAGAGCGGGGACTACTGGGCCTGTGCGCTTCTTGAATGGGAGCATGACATAGGCTTCATGTTCATGATCTCATGGATTGACATGTCGGGCCAACATGCAGGCCAGACGGCCCCAGAGGCGAGAATGGCTTTTCCCGATGCACAGCCTGCCGCCCAGTTTTTCCCATCGATCCCAATCCAGCGAACCCAGTTTGCTCAATAGGCCTCCACTTTGGCTTACTGACGACGCTCTCATCATTCACACAGCCCCTCACGCCCGGTATGGATCATGTCATCAAAGTTTTCCCAGTGGCTTTGATTTTCTCTGTATCCATTGTTGGAGGTGCGGGCCTGATGATGCATGGGCTGGCTCGAGGTCGCCGGCATACTCGGCCCAGCACAGGTTTTGCAAAGCAGAAGGCCTGGAGGTTTGCATGTATGGTACCTTTGTTTTGACGGGCGCTGCGCCACATTGAGTTGAATAGGCAGTGAATACCGAAGCGTACCCAGTCTCGAGAGGGGCAAAAGGCCATCGAGGCCGTGTTTATTGAATGCGAAGCAAGCCAGCTGAGATCTAGGTTTATCCTGAGTGGGATACGATGGATCCAGAGCGATGCAATGCTGTATACGATGAAAGCCGGGTAGCTGCTCCATGAACGCCGCGGGCCGCAAATGCATTCTTGTCCTCGGTATCGACATTGTCTCCCTTGCCGCACGCCGTTAGTCCGGCTCACCCATCCGGGGATCCGGGTCTTGTTTGGCTGAAGAGAGTCACGGACCCTGGACAATTTCCGGGGTTTGGTCTAGGCTGAAGCGGGGTGGACGCGTGGGGAGCGTGGGGACAAGCATACCAAACTACTTACCTTTTTTTTCCTTGTTGCATTTTTCCTGCAGCGGGCGCCACCATCACTCCCTCGCTCCCTGGAATCCCTAGTCTACTGGGCACACAAACAAAGGGCTGGACTGGATGCCGGGCTGGGCGGCATTTATTTATGGCTACAACCCGCTTAGCCACCAGTGCCACATTGCTCTTGGCTTGGAGTGGGGCTCGAGGGTGCACATGCAAACAGCGCGTCCATCCGACACGACAGGACCGGCGACTAGAATGATCATCAGCCAGCAGGAATCGACTCTAGCAACAAGTGTCCCAAGTGTCCTGCCCATTGGAGACAATTGGATCAGAGGATGACGGAGCTAGAAAAGGCTGGGTAGAGGAACGGAGGCACCACTGAGGGCTACAGAGGGCTGCCGCTAGCGATCTCTCGGTTATGTTAATGCTGAATGAGTGCGAGTAGTCGTTACAGTGGGTTCCTGCATTGCTGTATGCCCTCATGAATGCCTGCATGCTATCAAACATACATTCGTATAACCCGGGCCGCTCTATGCTCTCTCTTGCCTTTCGATGTCATGGTTGCCGCATCCGCTTGCTGCTCTTGCTCTTTCAATGACGTAAGCTTGGTAGCAATGGGATCGTCGTGGGCTGGGGAACCCCGCATTGGAGGAAAGGAGGAAAGGATCTATTCAGGATAGAGGGAAGCAAGGAGAAAATAAAAAAATAAAAAATAAAAAATAAAAATAATATTCATTTAAAGAAGCGCACCCACGCGCGTGAGAGAGGGGAAAGAAAATACTAATTTACCCTGAATGCATTTCTTTCCTTCTTTCGTCTCGCTCTGAGCCCTGAATTAACCATTGTATAGAGATGTGGTGGTGGTGGTGTTGTTTGTGTATACAGCAATAGTGTGAGTGGTTGGAGTGGCCGGCCCGGCACAAACGGAAGGCTTGACGAGTACAGACAGCAACAGCAGTAGTAGGAGTGTCTTGTTGCCTGGCAGTGATACGTTACTGGCACACTGTTCATGCTGTTACATGACGCGTGTGTTTGCACTGTCTTTGAGTAATAAGGGAGATATGTACGTAGCTCTCTAGCCTGATTGATTCTGATTGATACGCACAGGCTATCGTAGAAGCAACAAAAGTGATTCACTAGATTCGGCCGTCTCCACGGCCTCTGTAGCACAGACCCAACTCGGGCTCAAGCTTGGGTTGTTAACTCGAAGCGGTTAGTTGACTAGAGCCATTGCATGTACAGCAGTACACTTTACTACTGTCTCTGCACTGAGAATCCAAGGCACCAGAGCCCAAGCCATTCATTGACCGCAAGTGGCGGCTGAACCCACCCACCCCGCATCATCACTTTTATCCCATTCGCTCACTTATTACCGAACCACTAATACTCCCAGCCAACTCCAGGTACAATCTCACTAGTCTCCGGCTTCTGTAGATAATGTAGCTGCATTGGGCCCCAGCAAAGAAGCACAGGCGACGAATGTCACCTGGTCAACCCCCCCCTGGCATACTAGCATCTACCCCTCGTCCACACAAAAGCACACTCCACACCCATGCAAAGGGGTTTGTTTGCGCAAAACAGGCTAATTGTATCACACTGGAGAAGCGACCAGCCTTGTTTGATGTGTTCACTAACGCACGGCAAGAGGAAATTAGCAGTAGCTTAGTCTTTGGAGTGCACAGTAAGTAGTAGGTTCTTGATCCGGCCCAGTGACCGGCTTTCTGTTCCTGCTGGCATGGCGCTGTTGGCGTTGTTGCTTGGATTACGCTTGCGGCTGTCGCTAACCTCTTGTACCTTTCTTTTCCTGTACCAGGTCGTAAAACGATGTAGCCATTCAGCCAGCATATGCAGTGCAGTATGCAGTACAACCAACCCACCCCACCCCCCACCTCAGCCTCAGCTTCAGCTTCAGCCTCAGCCTCAGCCACGGCAGGCGTGAGAATCATGAGAGCCACACGAGAGATGTGCTTGAGCATTGGATGGATGGAGACCGCCGCTGCTCCTGTCCCTTTTTCCTCTCTCTCCAGGTTGCGCCCATTTCATCCGTAATAAACTATGATCCAAACTTATAGTTTTCTTTCCCTTGTACCGGGTGTAACAGAAAACACACATACATCAAACCTCCAGGCACAACACCCAAGGAACATGGATGAGGTACATCTACCAAGTCAGGGTCAGGGTCCAGCTTTTTTTTTTTTTTTTTTTTTTTCTAACCCTCAATGCAAGTGAGAAGTGAGATGTGAGCTTGTTCCTGCGGCATTACGCTTCTCTGATCTTGTGCCTGTTGTATACAAGATGTTACCCTGTTTGACCCATGATGGACCATGGACGACGACCATGATGGATGGGTTAGGATGGAATGGCCGTCATTCTCACTCGCCTCGTTCTCGTTCTCGTTCTGTCGGCTCGCCGTCCCAGCCTTTTCTCTTCTTGCGTCGATTGCGGTTGCGGTTGCGGCAAAGCTAGCAACATGCACAGTCCATGGTCAGCGGTCATCCGCCAACCGGTTAGTGGCAGCGCTCTTTCTCTCTCGTGTTCCGCCTCTCGTCACCTGCCTCTGACCTTGGTTCTCACCTGCTCACCTGCTCACTCACCTGCTCACCTGCCTCCCCGGCTATGCCACTATGCCAGTGAGAACTATGCTGAGCCCCCGCTCCTGCTCCTCCCCTGTCCCTCCTGTCCCCCGCTTTCATGACCAGTTGGCATTCCCACAGCATCCCCCCTCTCAAATGCATATATAAGACCTCGTAACTTTGATCTATCGTCTCTTCATCATCCTCACCTGGTCATTCTAAGAGTCTCTTGTCTCCTCACACTCTCTAGTCACTCACTACCCCAACCTCACCAACTCTCATCACAATGAAGTTCGCTATCCTTGCCGCTCTTGCCGCCGCCTCGGTCGCTTCCGCCGCCGGTGTTGAGTGAGTATCTTCTCCCCCCCTCCCCACCTCGCTCTTCGCTCTGTGCTCGCTGGGCCCCACACCTTCCCTTCTCCCCGTCGTCCACTTGCTAATTTACCCAGCCCCTCCACCATCGACCCCTGTGTCGTCCAGTGCACCGTCAAGACTGGTGGTGCCGCCCCCTTCAACTGTGGCTCGACCATCGACCAGGCCGCCGTTGACTGCATCTGCAAGGACAAGAACGCCTTCATCACCGCCGCCTCGCCCTGTGTCCTCGCGTGCGGTGTCGATAAGGTCTCGGCCGCCCTCGCCGTCTTCACCCAGCTCTGCTCGGAGGGTCTCGCCGGCGGTGGAGCCACCTCGTCGGCTCCCCCCACCTCTACTGAGGCTCCCCCCACCTCGACCGAGGCTCCCCCTACCTCGACTGAGGCCCCCCCTACTACCTCGGCCGCTCCCCCCTCGTCGGTTGCCCCCTCGTCGGGTGCCCCCGGCAATGAGACCACCTCCTCGGCCGCTCCCCCCACCGGTGCCTCGTCGGGTGCCCCCTCGGTTGCCCCCACCGAGTCTGCTCCCCCCAAGCCCTCGTGCGACCCCCGTGGTGGTTCGGGTGCTTGCCAGGGCCAGCAGTCGGTCCCCGCTCCCCCTCCCGTCACCCAGTCGAAGCCCGTCACCCCCTCGGCTGGTGCCTCGTCCAACGCCACTGGCGCTGACGCCAAGGCCGCCGGTGCCAACGCTGGCTCCTTCGCCTCGACCACCAAGGCCAGCCTCGGCTTCGCCGGTGCCGCCGTCCTCGGTGCCGTTGTCCTTGCTCTTTAAGCAGGCAACATCCTTCTTCTTCCTCTTTATAGTTTTAAAACCCTTCTCCCAACTTCCCATGGACAATTTTTCCCGTTAATTCATAGCGTTTAAAGGGGCAACCCTCCTTGGCGATGCATCTTTAGTGCTGTTACTTGTTTGTTTGTGTGTTGCTCATCGTCGGAGAGTAATCCTCTTGGCGGGTGTTCTTGTCGATCTCGAAATAACTGAAGACTCAATAATACATGAAACCTCCGAGGCATGCCCCGAGTTGCACTTCGGACCGATTGGCTGTCATACCAAGTCTCCGTCGATCGTCGGAGGCAGTCAGTGACGTCCTGGAAATATTGTCCGCGTCATGTCCCGCGGTGGCAGAGTTACGCACCGCCCGCTGTAAGTGTGCAGCACACGTTGGGTTCGTCAGCCGTCAGTGCCTCACTGTCGACTGACCAGCCGGAAGGAAGTGCATCCGTACCCATAGCCATCATCTGTGCAGCCAGCGCGGTGGTGATTGTTGATATGCGACTGCATCACGCACTCCTCCTCTCGTCCTACATGCATGACAACAGTATTCATCGAGCAGCTACTAGTTACTCTTGTCTCTTCTCGCGGCGGGCAGACTTAACCGTTGAGCTTCTTGAACTCCTCCTGGAGCTGCATCGTAAGCGGCGGCGTGGGGTAATGCGGAGCGCGGGGGGTGGTACAGCAAGTCGACATGTTGACAGAAATCTGTACTCGCCATTGGCTGCAATCGCCATGTCGACACAAAGCTGCAGCCTATACCCTGTACCATACTCACCTGCTCGCGGGACTTGGGCTGCTCGAGCGACTCGGCAACCTGGGCCGAGGGGACGTGGGCGCCCGGCGTCTGGAACGCGTTCACGGCGTCGGCGAGCTTGGAGCCCGTGAGGCCCGGGCCGCCGCCCTGCTTGGCCGTGTCGTTCGGGTCGTTGGTGGTGGCCGGGTGGGGCTGGATGGTGAACTCTGCGGGGTCAGTGGTCAGTTGCACGGGGGCGGGGCTGGCGGAGCGAGGCACAGGACGCATCCATCGAGTCGAGCAGCTGGTGTAGCTGGTGCAGCTCGTGCAGGCGCGCCTTCAGTGTCTGCTCGCCGTCTGGCCTACTCACGCTGCTCCTGGTTGGACATGATGGATGGATGGGTGGATGAGAGTCGCTTGCGTGTCGACCAAGCTCTTAACGAACGCTGTGGCGATGGCGGGCGTGCAGTGCACGCGGGTGGCAATGTGCGCACCGTGGGCCGTGGGCACCGTGGGCAGGCGGTGACGAGCGTGACGCATGGGCCTCCCCACTACCCCAAACATGGGGTTATCACATACGTCATGACTCGTGGCCGCGGAAGGTGAAGGAGGAAAAAAGTACACGGAATTAAAGGCTCGACATGCTTTGTGGCACATAGATGCTTGCAAGTCATGTCCTTGTAAATCGCGCATAAACGTGCAGAAATCCGCACAAAACACCATAAATGATATTCCGACTCGAGCAGCCTAGTCGGTAGCCCGCACGCATGCTGGCGCCAATTTCTCCAAAGCACTCCAGAGCACTCTGGAGACGATCACTTGGGGATAAGCATGACCCCGCATGTACGCAGCGGTCTGATCGAGGGGTGGGCGCGGCTAGCTAGCGGACACGGCTAGAGAGAGCTGCAGGAACGGCTATGCGAACCCGCGCTAGCGGCACCGGCTAGTAGTACGGTAGCGCCGTAGCGTTAGTCTATGCGGGGTAGTGGCACATCCTAGTGCGCTGGGCGCGGAACATGCGCTGCGCTTGGTGTGCTTGGTGTGCTTGCTGCGCTGGAACGCACGTTGATCATGTCGCCGAAGACCCCACGGAACTTTGATGGCGACTGCGGCTGCGGCGGGCGGCATTCGGTGATCGGAGACAACGCTGAGAGGTGTCAACATGAGTACATTGGTGCGACTGTTGCACAGCTGTCTCCCGGACCTAGCTGATGTTGCTGCTGTCCACGTTCGAAAACACCACCCAGTTGATATCCCTCACAGCCAGGGGACCCAGGTGGACACAGGTGTGGGGCTGATCAGTGTGCACTGATTTCCACCTGGAGCTCTGTTCATATCGAGACCACTTGAAATGACAGCTCCCAGAACAAC
Organism: Apiotrichum gracile; assembly: GCA_001600335.1. NCBI lineage: Eukaryota > Fungi > Basidiomycota > Tremellomycetes > Trichosporonales > Trichosporonaceae > Apiotrichum > Apiotrichum gracile. Next base: position 3,226,861 of record BCJO01000003.1, on the reverse strand, counting down.
ATCAACAGCATACACAACGATGTCCGACGCCCCCAAGAGTGCCACAAGACAATGTCGAGCGCGGAGATTACGCAAACTCCGTGCCGCCTTTCCTCGATGAGACCGTCTGGAAATTGCAGAGTTCCGTCAACAACAACATCGCAGCATACACCACGAAGGAACGCACAAGTCGACGGACACAGAGGACGGCTCCATCCCATGCGCTGAACCCTGGCTCCCGTTGCCTCTGCGCCAGACACCGCGACACGCGCAGACATTGCGACATCGCGTGCCGACCTCCACCTCCCTCGTCTGCTCGCCTGAGCCTCCTAGCCCGCTCTCCTCACGACCATGCCCTCCGAGTCATGGGTCTGGAACGCGCAGCTCGGCGTGTACTACCAGGCCGCGAGCGACATGTACGCGCTCTCCACCGGCGGGGAATGGACGTACTACACTGCGGCGCAGCTCGCCGCGCGCGGCGAGAGCAGTAAAATCAGTGTCGCAAGTACGAGCAGCACCGCCGTGAGACGGCTGGAGAGCTACGACGAGCAGCCGCCCGCGGGCGAGGTCGAGGTCGAGGACGGCGAGGTCGAGGACGACGTGGGGTGGGGCGGGCTCATGGATCCGGACAAGCTTGCGCGCGTCGTGCAGCAGCGGAGGGTTACGCCCGAGGACCGCGAGCGCGAGCACGGCCGAGAAAAGGAGCGCGAGAGGGAGCGCGAGAGGCATCCGGCATACTCTAATGGGTATGGGTACGACGACCGGGATCGAGACCGAGATCGCCGCGAGGACAGACGGGAAGAGCGGGAGGCACCCTACGCCGACCGCACGGTGGACGACAAGTATGCCGACGCGGACCGCGCACGACCGAACACGCCCGACGCGAGCGCGCACATCCTCCGCCTCGTCGTGCGGCGCAGCAAGGACCTCGAGCACGCCGCGGTGGCCGTCCTCGACGGACGCGACGGGGGCATCCAGATCGGGCGCGACCGGTGCGAGCCCGGCGCGGCGGCGCGCATCCGCGTGCGCGAGATGGAGGTCAGCAAGACGCATGCGGTCATCTACTTTGGCCGCAGCGACGACGAGGACGGGTGGTGGGTAGTCGACCTCGGCTCGACTCTGGGCACGTACGTCGCGCACCGGGGGGAGCGGGACGCGCACCGCCTCTCCGAGGCCAAGTGCAGTTCCAAGCCGTACGCCCTCAGACACCTCTCGGTGGTGACGCTCGGCACGACGACGTTTGTCGCGCACGTCCACGACGACTGGCCGTGTGGCGAGTGCCAGCTCGCGGGGAACAAGCAGATTGCGCTCGACGACGGGACGGCCGGCGCCAAGGAGGAAGACGCACCGGCCATGCAGAACCTGGGCCGCATCGCGCTCGACGCCGACCAGCGCCGCGGCGAGCGGCAGCTGAAGCGCAAGCTCGAGCTGTCGGCACTCAAAGCCACGCTGCTGGGCGATACAACTTCGGCGCACTCCAAGGCGGCCTACACCGACCGCTCGGCACAGCGGCGGCGGCTGCACGGCTCCTCGCCCCCGCGCAGCTCGACGTCCACCCCCCCGCCGCGGTCGGACGCCAACGCCGTCCCCATCGGCCCGTCCGCGGTCTCACGCGCAATGATGGCAAAGCACGGCTGGACGCCCGGCACCGGCCTCGGACGCGATGGCGCTGGCCGCGCAGAGCCCGTAGGCGTCACGGTCCGCCATGAGCGGGTCGGCCTCGGGGCCCGCGGCGAAAAGGCCGATGTCGGCGGGGAGGCCGAGGGCGGCTGGAAGGCGCGCGGGATGCGCAGGAGGTGGGACGAGGTCGCGCGATAGGTTGTATTGATTGCATTGTATGGTGTCGCTGGACTGACTGCCTGTTGGGTTGCGCTGACTGGCGAAGATGATGCGGAAGGCAAGGCCGAGGACTGACAGATTCACTCATTGAGAGCTTACCACGGTGCATCAGCATGCTCAGAATTAACAGAGACCAACACCTGGAGACCTGACGGTGACCCAAATGGTCAAGACTGAATCCCGAAGCCGTGACCGAGACCGCAACGCGACCAAGACGAGAGCGGGACCAAGACGAGATTCAGACTGCACAGAGACCCCCAGAGGCGTTTGACCGGAATCTGTAGCATTTACAGACGGATGGTTTGCTCTCCCCCATTCTACTACATGCTCTCCCCCATTCTACTACAGATTCCAGTCATTCGCCAACCGCTTTCCGTCATCGTCAGTTACGCACCCAGCACTGGACCTGGACAATCAATGATCGCTGTGATCACCGATCACCGCCTCGCACAGATCCTGATCAGCACCTCGTCGTCAGCCAAAAAAGCAAAAGATTTCCGTCGAGGCGAGCTACTTGGGCCTTTCCTGCCCGTTCGCTACCGATATCTCCGAAACTCGTTCTGGCGGGCATGCGGGACCGGGGATCGAACCGACACCTGCTTGGTGCGTCGATCTGCGCTCTAGTCCGCCTCACCATCGGTCTCTATGCTTTTTCGGAGGGTGGGTGCGGTGTGGTCTGTCGCTGTCAGTGTCGCCGAGGTGAATGAAAAGCTCATTGACGCTGTCAGGCTCATTCCCTCCATTGCAGAAAGCCAAGGTTGGCCGAATGGGACACTTGCTCGCCGGAACACAACAGGTGAGCCCTCACCACTGCTGAGCTACCCGCACACTCCTTTCACCCCTCGGCAGCACCTGCAGCACCCCGTCTCTAGCGCCTCTGTCCTTACTGGTTGCCCCCTCGTTCCCACCCAAAAAGCAAGGCCCTTGCCCGGATTTGAACCGAGGACCACTCCCAGCTTAAGATACACTCGGTAACCCTAAGAGAGTATGATAGCCACTACACCACAAGAGCCATGGTGGGGTTGATCGGCGGCGCGATCTGCGCCGGTCGGCGCTGCGCATCGCATGCTGGCCTTTTCGACACTGCTCGGTGAAGGTGGAGCGGAGTCGCTTGTATTGACTCGTACTGCGGCACTCGACCGGCAAGGCAGCCAGCCACGGCTTGGACCATATGCCGCCCTTGCAACGGACCACGCCCCGCACTCCCTAGCGCTCCATAGCGGCACGGCAAGCAGTGCTGCCGTCTCGCCGTCTCGCCGTGCCGCCCGTGCCACCCCTCGCCCGTGCCACCCCGGCCCCACCGTGCTACCGGAACGCCATCGGGACGCCATGCAGTCATGCCCAGCGGGGTCGGCGGAAAAACCCTGATACCTGACAAGTCGAGTACCTGGAGTACCTGATTTTCGCACAGTCGACCAGCGCTATTAATCCGAAATTCCCCCACTGCGCGCAACTTTTGTGCCCTCGCGTCCTGTTGTGGGGATTAAGGACGAGGTCGGCGAGCGCGAGCGCAGAACGGAGCGTGAGACTCCGCTCACCCCGCGCCGTCCGGGCGGGCCGGGCCGTGTCCGTGTCCGTCCCATATCTGATATCGGTGGTCCATTGATCGCCGTCACGGTTATCCGCCAACTAATCGACGTCACACGACCATCGAGCTAGAGTCAGTTCTGTCAGTCATACATCAGCATTGCTCCTCTCCATAGTTAGGGTAGTGTACAACATGCATGTTGGGTGTGTGCTACTATGTGATTGCCCTAGACATGCTCGTGACCCGCTTGAAATGCTTGACAGACTCGCCTCTGCCTTGCTGATTCGCCTCGTCTCGGCTCCCAGCGCAGGGCTCGAGACTTGGTTGTTGGTTATCGTTTTGTATTTGAGTTGCTGCTTCGTCCATGATCAACTACTGCAGCTTAGGCCTCGTAGTCGTCCTTCTCGAGGGGAGGAGCCTTGGCGGCGTCGATCATCCGCTTGACGCGCTCGTAGACGGTGAAGACGATGGCCTGGCCGGGAGCGACACGGAGGACACGGGGAGTGATACCCTTGTAGAAGGCCGAGACACCCTCGTTCTTGAACATGTCACCGGCGACCTTGGTGAAGCGCGAGAAGGCAGTCTCTCCGGGGACCTTGGAGGCCTTCTGGATACGGGTCTTGATGGTGTCAATGGGAGCGTTGGAGAAGGGACCCATGGCACCCGAGACGAGACCGAGGACAAGAGTCTGGTACGAGGGGAGACCAGTGTCGGCGTACTGGGGCTGGAAGTCGTTGGCCCACTTCTTGAAGTACTGGTAGGCGGTGAAGTTGACACCCTGGTTGGTAGCCTGGCGGAGAGCGGTAAGAGCGACACCACGGTAAAGAGTGCTGAAGCCCTCCTCGCGGACAATGGTGTAGAGAGCGTGGGCGGCGTTACGGTAACGGGGGATGTCGCTGGGGTCGGCGAGCGAGTCTGGTGGGTGTCAGTCGATGGGCCATGGCAGAGCATGTAGGACACAATCCCCAAGGTTTGCTCCACAGTAGGGTCACTCGGGAGTACTACTCACGCTGCTGAGCCTGGAGACGGATCTTCACGACCTCCATGGGGTTGACGACAAGGACGGCCTCAGTGGCACCGGCACCAAGACCGGCGATGAAGACGTTGCCGGGCGAAACCTTGCCCTCGCTGTCGGCGAGCCATGCCTTGTACTCTGGGTGGGTGTTAGTGGTCTATAACCGGTGACGCAGGTCTACTACTTACGCTCGAACGAAGCGAAACGGATGGCCATCTTGGGGACGATACCAGTGACGACGGCACCGAGACCCTTGTAGAGACCGAGGAAGGTCTCACGGGCAACGATCTGCTTGCCGGTAGCGAAGAAACCGAGGGGCTTGCCCTTGTGGGGTTAGCATTCTGCTGCACTGGAATTGCGGAGCTCGGGGCAACTCGCTGGCCCGTCGCTGTAAAGTACTCACTCCACCGGCACGGCCCTTCCTGGAGAGCTGCATGCGGACCTTGATGGTGTCAAGGGGGTGGCTGTCCGTCAGCTGTCTGCATTGTGTGTATGGCGGGGGAGACGCGAGTCATGCGGGGCAGATCCGAATGTAGCCACCACACATGTGGGGCTGTTCAGCTCGGCTCGGCTGATCGTCGCCGAGTTGTCGCTACCGCCCGGCAGGACTCGGCTCATCACGTCCAGAGGACACTTACCAGACAAGGGCCTCGGCGAGACCGGCAACACCACCAGCGATCAGGTGGGTGCTGAGGGGGACCTTCTGCTTCTGGCCGGACATTGTGACTAGATGTGGGTTGTGGGGAGGTGGTGGGAGCGAGAGAGACGAGCTAGATTGATAGCTGGAGTTTTGTGTTTGCTGAGACGACGACGTGGACGACGACAACCGATGCTAGTTACGCGGAAGAGCGAGAAGCAGATGAGTGGTGAGAGAGAAAGTTGCAACGAGAGGAAAGAACAGAAGAGAGATGCGATGTCGGGGGTAATAACCGTTTTTCAACTTTCAACGTCCAGGCGGGGTAAGATGATGACCGGGTGGGTGGGTGTGGACAAAGAACAGCCGAACTGAGTGGTTGCGTGCCGTTTGACAACGGACCCGATCCGCGTCTAATTGACCACTAGTCACTCTCAATTTCCACCACCACAACTGCTGCCACAGACGACGGCCCACATACGCTGCTGACTCTCTCTCCGCGCGCAACCCCATCATGTTCATACAATGCACCTAATTACAACTCTCCGGTCCCTGTGCCCCCTCCCTCCTCCCATCCCTTAGCTTGACCTTGATACCTGCAGTCTATTGATCTCGTGCTTGCTTTGTTCTTTGACTTTTGCAACTCAAACCGAACCCCGCGTATACTGACATGCCTCTGAAAGACGAGCACGCTGGCTGGCTGGCTGCTGGCTTACTTACTGGCTGTGCCTCGTCTGTTCTGATCCGGATTATAGCCGGGGTGGTGCGCTTTGCATTTTCCCGGTTTGGCCGTCGGCTCTAGTCGGAATTGTTCCTTTAATCTCAGTGATATCTCTCGTTCTCCCCCTTTCACCTTTCATACGATGCAATCAGAATAGCTAATGAGCCATCGTAATAGAGCTGCTTGCTCTACACGCTATGCATGACGGCGTACGGCGTACGAGCACAATGCCTGCCCCTCAACTCTACATGCCCCACCCCACCCCCACCCCCTCATCCTCCGATTCGTGCCCTGTTGCTGCCCGTTCTGCTGTTCCGCTTGCTGGTGCTGCACCTCCCCCGCCCGCGTCCCCAAGGTGCCCCGAACTGAGCAAACCCTCCGTCGGACGGCCTCAGAGGGGGGCCTGGGTGGGTCAGACGGCCTGACGGAGGTCCACGGTCCACCCGACTCGAGTCTACCCCGACTACTGGCCGACCCGTAGACTGTGACACGCTCTCTGGACCAGTCATTTTGCTGCAGCTCAACCTGCTCCTTGACCCGAGCGGATATGTACACTCCGCAAGCTACCGCCCGTAGCGTAGACTGCGTGTCTGTTCTTCTGGACACGCTGGACACGCCGGGGCCTCTGATGGCGAGTATGGCCGTAGCCATGGCATCGATTACAAACGCATTACAAAAATCGCACAGTGTAAAAACCCACCCGCTCGGCAGGTCCGACCGTGCCCCCGACGCTCCGAATGCAAAAAAGTATGCTACCATCTGGATAAATCAAGCTCGCATAATCTCGTGTCTGTCAGTGGTGGTGTGGTGCATGCTGGTGTGCACACTTGTGGTGGTTGATCGCCGGATCACCAGTCCGTCGCCCGACCCTGGCGAGTCAACCGCCACAGGCCATTGTTAGCCGCATGCAAGCCATCAGTAATCATTTCGGCGACTACAGGTTCGGCCTGAGGTGCTGTACATTTGTCCTATCGGCGAGCGGCTCACCACGCGCTCGGATTCGCTGGTTCGTGATCCGCCGTCACGTAATGATGGCGTAGCACACGCTCTGTATACTGCTCTGGCTGCTTTACGCGGGCTACCACGAGTGGCTCCGACACACGAGCACGTCGCGGGAGGGCCAGCTCACACGACCCGGAGCATAACTCGCCTGCAGCGTCGGTCCTGTCTGCGTGCGTGTGCTGCCCTGCACGGCGTCACCCGTTTCCTTTGTGCCCCCAGTCTGCACGGCGGGCCGGTCCTCCGAGACGGCACCGCTCCGTCGGTCAGCAACAGCCTCTTGCTCGGAAGGGCGCTTGATCCCGCCAACGCAGCCAAAATCGCGGCAAACAAACGCATCCCAAACGCAAAGCCCTGGCGCGGCACCGTAGTTGGCGTTAGATCCTAGATTGATCCGATGATGCCGATTACCTCCACGCCCACGATCGATACGCGCCGGGAATGTGGATGCCGGTCTCCGGTACACTGTCAGCCGGTGCAACATCTTGCGTCTTGCGTCTTTATCTACATCGCTTTGTGCGCCTGCTTTTTGCGCCGCGCGCCGGGCGTCAGTGGGTGTACGTGACCGGCGGCAGCGTGCATGGCGCGCATCCTAGTGTGCTGATGTGGACGCAGTGTGGGATAAAGCTCGGATCGGGCATGGCCGGGGTATGCGGTAAGCTAGTTGGAATCGCGCGCGGTCGTGACCGAGACGCGGTGTCGCGTCTCCGGGTCACAATCCACAACCCTTCCATCATCGCGTCCAGGTGATATAGTCGTCATGGGCGCAGCTGTTTCCCGGATGCCTCGGACACCAGAAGAGCAACCAGTCCACACGGCCGCACTACTGCTGCCGCACAAATGGTCCCCAGTAAACTCTTGCTGTCTAGCTTCTCCTGCTGTTGTTATCGCTCCCCGTCGTAGCATAAACAAGGTCACGGCTTAATAGCTTAATAGTGGTGCGGTGAGCGATGAGCGACCGTCAGGCGCGCCCGGAGATAACCAGAGGAGGACAAAAACACACTGCCGGTGCGCAACTATGGACCGCGACAACAAAACGCAAAAAGAATTCTCCGCCAGGGAGTCGAACCCTGCTCTATCGCGATCTTTCTATTGAAAGGCTCTCTCTTGAGAGGCGATTATACTAACCGATATACTAGCGAAGAGTGTTATGATTAGGAATCGGCGCGATCGCCGCGAGCGCCGCTCTAATCGTTAGACCTGGTTTTTAATCGACATCTAATACGGGCAGGTTGCAAGTATCTACAGTGAGACCTGGAAACGAGACCCGGGACGAGGATATGGGGACTTGGATAGGTATAATTGTGAATATACTGCCTAGGTATGCGATTATGTTGGTTCGACCAGCCTGGGGCGACATATAGCTCAGCCCTTCTCAATTTTAGCGACAGTTGGCGGCACAGACTGAACATGCGGCTGAGCATCGCCAGATATAGAAGCTACTGCCACACGTCGCCGCGGATGAGCAAACGTCCTCTGTCAAGAGCAATCGCCTCCTGCAAGTACCGCCTCTTACCGGCGCCGTCTACTTTAACTCACCTCCCTGCCACGTTGCGACCTAGGACGAGCGTTCCGGAGCAACGGTTGGGTAAGCCGTTGATGCGGATAGGTCAGCGTGTGTTTGCCAGCAACGCCAAGTGCCACTGAAACGAGTTTTGCCTTCCGGCCCGCGGTGGCCCGTTCTGCGCTTACTAACGGGAACTGCACGTTTGTGGCACCGTTGCTCTCGTTGTGAAGTAGCTTCCCAATGCGATTCATCAACTACTACTAGTATAAAACTGAGTACAAAAAACCCTTCTTCCGACCGTGCAAACAAAATATGCGCGCTCTCCGTAACTTGTATTTCGTCTCTTTCGTATCACTCAAAACCCCTCCTAACCGTTGACTCTTCTTCAACGACCTTAGGCCATCCGCTCTGTAGAGCGACGCTTCTCGTCGTGAGAAATGTCGGCAATGTCCTTCTCGTCGCCGCCCTCGATGTGGAGGTCCTTGGCGCGGCGGGCAATGTCGGCCTCGCGCTCCTCGGCGGTGGTGGCGCCGAAGAGAATGTCCATGGCCTCGAGCGAGACACCCTGGGTCTCGGGGACGAAGAGGAAGGTGAGGACGACCGAGACCATGTTAATGGCCGCGAAGAAGAAGAAGATACCACCACGGGGCATGGCGTCGACGAGGAGAGGAGTAGACTTGGAGACACCAAAGTTCCAGACCCACTGCGAGGCGGCGGCAACCATGAGACCGTAGTGACGAGTGCGGTTGTTGAAGATTTCCGAGCAGATGACCCAGGGAATTGGGCCGACGGAGAAGCAGTAGGGGATGACGTAGAGGTAGATCATGACAGCCATGGCGATGGAGGCGGCCGAGGTGTGAGCCGTGTCGGGAGTGACCCACTTGTTCTTGGCAGCGTCAAAGATCTGGGGGTTGTGGGTGAAGAAAATGGCTCCGATGATCCAGAGGAACATGGACATGAGGAAGACACCGACGAGAAGAGGCTTCTTGCGGCCAAAGCGCTCAACACCGAACATGATGAAGACACTGGTAGCGACAATCCTGACGTGGTTAGCTTGAAGCCCGTCTCCACTTATCGCAGTACTCACTTGACAATACCGTAGATACCCGAGGCAAGGAGGGTGGTGTGGCTGCCCTTGAAGCCAATGGCACCGAAAATGATAGGAGAGTAGTCTGCCCAAAGTCAGCATCCCGTCCAGTGAAATTTCCACGGATCGCGTTCATGAGCCGACAGCAGCCATGCACGTGTCCAACCTCTTGCTGACACCTTACTCACAAGAGATAGAGTTCTGACCCGACCACTGTTGGAGGGTGAACATGACAAAGGCCATGATGAAGCGAACGGGATTGCCCTTGTTGAAGATCTCGCGCCACGAGGCGCCCTGGGTCTTCTCCTCCTCCTCACGGATAGCGGCGGTAATCTCGGCAAACTCGAGACGGAGGTCCTGGTCATCAATGTCGGTCTTGCGGATCCAGGCGAGGTTCTTGAGGGCCTCCTCCTCGCGGTGCTTGGTGGCGAGCCAACGAGGCGACTCCTTGAGGATGGGGAGGAGGATAAGCATGATGCCGACAGGAACACACTGGAAGCCGATGGGGACACGCCACTGGGCGGGGCCGGGGTGCATGAACGAGACACCGTACGAGATCCAGAACGCGACTGCGACACCGACAACGACGAGGACCTGGAACATGCCGGTAATGCGACCACGGATCTCCTTGGGCGCAATCTCGGACGCGTAGGTGGGGCACACCATGGACATGATACCGACGCCAAAGCCGGCGGTGAAACGACCAAAGTAGAACTGGGACAGGCTGCCAAAGCACGCAGTCTGGACAACAGCACCGATCAGGAAGATGATGCAGCCGATGAAGAGCGACATCTTACGGCCCTGGCGGTTCTCCATAGGAGCACCAAACAGGGATCCGAAGAAGGCACCACCGTGGAGAATCGAGACAATGTTTCCCTGCAGCTGCGAGATGTTGGGCACCGGCTTGTCGTCGGCTGTAAGCAGGCCGAACTGCCTCTGGAAGGCCTTCACGGCCAGGACACCACCGCCGAGACCAGAGTCGTAGCCGAAGAGGAAAATGCCCATAAAGCCGATAACGGCAAGGAGGTACTGTTCTGTTAGTCACCGGCCTGATGTTGGTATACTGTACTCACGGCACGCGAGTGCTGGAAGAAGCTGCCCTTCCGGACGGGGACGACCGAGGTCATCTCGGCGTCGTGACGCAGATCCTCATCGCTGCCTAGTCAGCAAACAACGCTCTCCATCAACAGCCCGACGCGTCCGCAACATCATCCCCCACCGTGTGCCACATATGACGGCATGCAAATAGGTCACGGGAGCGGGAGGCGTGCTCAAAGCTTAGCCCTCCGCGTGGTAACCGTAAATGGCCATGATTATGAGGGCCCCGTAGTCGTTGTCGAGGGCCCCTCTTGGCAGACATTGCAGAGCACGATCGCGCTATAGACACTCACGTGTACGCGGGCATGGTGAGTGGAGACGCGGCTGACGCGATGTGAGGGTGTGTGAAAGTGGATGCGGGGTGGTGCGGGGCGCCTCTCGGGGCTGGACCTGTTGCGTTTGATATTCAAGTGGCGACAGTGATGGGTGTTGGGCGTGAGGCTGTGGCCGCCGGTGGTCAGAAGGACTGTGGAGAGGAGACTGTAGATCCTTGTCGTGTGGGGAAAGGAGTTGAAAGCTAAACGTGCAAAGTATATGTATGTATTGTTCGTGTCGGGGTCTGGCCTGCCCCGCGCTAGTTTCAACGAAGATCTGGTAGCGTAGGCAGAGATGCAGACCGCGTGCACAACCGGACAGGAGCGCATCAAGCTCAAGCAGAAGAGCAGAGGAAGCTAGTGGCTGGCGGGCCGGACCCGGCCCGCGGCCCGGCGAACCGTCACGGTTGTGCAGGTCGGTGTCGGTTACTATTCTCTTCTGCTGGCGGTGGCGTCCGCCGTGGAGAACTGCGCGTGCTGGGCGTTTTTCAAGGCCTGAGTCTCGTCGTCTGCATTTTGGTTTGCCGATTTATCAACGAGGTTGACGAGATATGTGGACACGAACACGCACGGTCATGGCAGCGACCCAATCGCGCACCACTCTCTTTCGTCTTTGCTAGTGCGAGAGCTTAACGCACCATCTCTGAACTAGCTCTGCCCCATTGTGCGCGGATTACACATGGCCGAGCGGGATATACATGCAGCGTCTCTTTGCATTCGTTCTTTCAACATCCGCATGGATGTCTCAACTTCCGAGGCAAAAAAGAGGGGGATAGGGGGAACAGAACAACCTCCCCCACCCTGCCTACGGGGCCCGCGCAGAGTCGTCGTCGAATGAATGTGGGGGGCGGTCCGGGTCCCCGGCCCGGCCAATTCGAGACATGAACACGGGGACACCCCGTGCCACCCTATGTCCCCTATGATCCCCTACACCCCGTGCCCAAAAGCAACACGTCGCAATACAGGTACAGATCGCGGCGCACAATTGCAGTCTAGCAAGTGTGGCAACTCATGCAAGGCAACTCAGGTAAACACCTGATCTATTTCCCCACATCCCCCTGGCCCCGAAGCGGCCGAACAGGCTTGGCTGAGACTTGGCCAACCACGGATGGCGGGCCGGGCGGCGCGATCGGTTCTCCTGTGGATGGTATCTTGTCGTTCTTGGCTCATGTGGACAATAAGGCCGGCCAGGCCGGATCTGCCAGCGACAGCGACCACGCCGGTTTCCTAGTGTTCTGTTTCTCCGGCGCCGGCGCGGCGGACCGCTCGCCGCTGGTTATCCATTTCCGGGGGCTGGATCTCGTTCCAATGTATCTCGGGTCATGAGGAATGCTGACCCCAGGCATAGTTTCTGGTCTTACAGCAGGGATGATGCCCAGCCCAGCGAGGTCTCGGCTTTCTTCCCTTATCTGATGAGCCGTACGAGCCGTTCCAAGTACCCCACACCACGTTTATGACATGTGCTGTACTGTTGTGACAGCCAGGGGTTGCGGGTGAAAGAACTGGAGGGTGGCGAGAGACGCGAACAAGCTTACGATTTACGAGATACTTCATAGAGCTATGCTAGTAGTTAGGCTCTCGTACGCGTATCGTATGTGGGGCTCAGATAAGGAGTAGTGTGAGTGCAAGGTTACGACCTGAACGCAGCTGGAGCCCCGACTTCAAACCGCCCACCAAGGCTACGGATAACCACCCTTGGCACTGCCACCTCGACGGCGATCGCTACGCGCCCCAACATCCATCTTCCACTCATTCTCGTAGTCCCTCTTAGCTCAGTGGTAGAGCGCGACACTAGTAATGTCGAGGTCAGTCGTTCAAGTCGGCTAGAGGGAACATCTCTTCCTTTTTGTCGGCGCTGCGGCCTCGGGAGCCAATAGGACGGCGAGCAGCGCGTTCATAACAGACCCTGGTAATATGGGTCTTCGCGTCTCTGTCTGAAGCGACTGCTTTTGAAAGTCAGCTACGCGCGTCTGTTAGTCGTCGAGTTTGTAGCTCGTTATTGCGCGCAAGCGTGTTAGCAGACTCTGCCCCATAGAATTCTTTCGCCACAACCTGCAGGATCTGTTCGGTCCGAGATCTCATCTCGATATCACATCCAAATGCCCTGCTAAGATCTACGGCTCCCTACGGAATCCGTTTCCCCACCCGCCAGTCCGCCTCTGCTCTCCGGGTGCGCCGGCGTCATCGCGCGGTCCTCGGGGGTCCCGGAAGTGTCCTCGGTCGTGGTGCTGGTGCCTCTGGTGCTGGCCGTGCTGGTAGTTGCCCTGATGGGTGTGCTGTCCGTGGCTGTGGTGCTGGTGCGTGTGCTGGTGCTGGTGGCCGCCCTCGCCGCCCTGGCCGTCCGATGCCATCTTGTCCTTCAGGGTGGACGCGGCTTCCAGGAGGGCCTTGTTCGCACGGTATTCACACGCCGTCGAGGGAGGCAGTCCCAGGAGCGAGAGGATCTTCTCTCTGGACACCGTCAGCATCGTAACCGGGAACGCGTTAATTTTGATACTCACCGCAAAGCACCAGAGCGCACGGTCTCTCCCTCCTCCTCGACCCAGACGCTCAGAATGTCCTCGGTCTGGCGAACGCTCAGGACACATCCGACCACGTTGTCTCCCTCGTCAAACTGGTCGCCGATAAGCGAGAAGAGGAGAGCCTCGAACAATGCCGGAGTCACGGGATGCAGCAACCGGATGGTGAACTTTCCACCGCTGCGACTGTCAGCACTCGACCAATGACTTTGACTCACTTGACCATCTCCTCCCAAATACCCGGCCTCTGAATGCGGCTCGCGAAGCACAGAATGTCGGTGACCGGCGCAAGATCAGACGGGCAGGTAAGGTGGGCGTAGAGGTGGAGGAAAGACTCGATCTGTTGAGGTTAGTGTGGGTCCAGTTCGCTCCTAGCCAGTGCACTGCATCTGAGGAGACGGAGTGTCCGGAACAAGTCGGCTGAGCAATGAAGAGGCAACAGAGCTGCCACACAGCGGCCGGTAGATTGTGTCCTCAGCGCCGCCAAATATGCGCCACAGTAATGTTGAAGAGCGAGGCGCTCTCATTACCGTTGATCCACTAGCGCGTCATCCAGCAGAGTAGTTCCACTCTAGCTCATTGCGGATAGCTGGACTCTACCCGCACACGCTGTCCACCTCAACAAAGATCTCCAACTCGTGCACCATTCTCCTCATGCGAAGAACCCTGTCACACTCACAGAGCCAAAAGTCGCGACCTTGTGAATCTCCTTCTCGTAGTCGACCTTGGTTCCCGGAGGACGATGCACGTATGAGATCGACCAGCTAAAAGGAGTCAGCATTCCTTTGCTCAGATTATTCTCGTCCACAACACAAAGCCACGAGCTGGCGATGTTTTTGTCCCACGGGTGGGTTTGGCGCGAGAGTACATTGTTATTGTTCCTAAAAAATACGCACTCATGACGGAGAGGATGCCTGCCAGCCGTGGTGGCCGGCGCCACGGGAGCAGGCTTGTTGCTCACGCTCAGGGAGAGACGCGAAGTTCCCGAAAGAGAGGTGGTGCGGCGAGAAGGAACAGTCATTGTAAGGATGGTGGGCGACGGGGACGCGATGGACAAGATGGAGTGCGGTCGGAGATGTTGATGGCCGTATCAGGAGGAGGGATGAGGCGGGGAGCCGGAAGAGGGAGGGCGGCTAATGCTTTACGATGCGAGATTACGAGCGCAAGATGGTGTGTGCTGTATGCTTATGGTCGATTGATGCAAGATGCGAGTATTGTGATGCAGAGCAAGAGTTGGTATGGTATGTCCCTCAGACAGTTGAGCAATATCTTGAGATCTGAGCTGATGAGGTCGAATAAGAAACCGAATGTGCAGTAGATGATGCTAGTCGTTTGAGATGGGGTAGCGATGTGCAAGAGTGTGAGGTGGTGTGCTGTGTAGATGAGGATGTACCTGTTGATGGTGAGGATGAAGACTGTGGTAGCGAGCTAGCTAGTCTCAGAGCTTTTGATCTTCTGCACACATTCTGCACACCCAAGAAAATTGTGCTCGCCTATTCAAGGTTAGTAATGTGAGAGACCTTTTGGGAACCTAAAATATTTAGGCATGCCAAACCCTACTGATCCGCCCTTGTGGCCTTGTGTGGTGCGCGTGGCGAAATGTAGAGAGCTGTGTAGCAAGTGTGATCCGCGCAGGAGTGACATCATTATTCGGGCAACAAGCTGTGGAGACTCGAGACCTGTATTTCGTACTCCTCCTCCGCATGCTCCGCAGTGAAAGAGGAGAGCTGCGAGCTGGGTGCAGTGTTCAACGTCAACATATATTTATAAACCTCCTTGAAACTCTTCAGCATCTCATCATCATCCTCTTTCAACACCTTCGTCCTCGCAACCTCCTCCTACTCATCTAATCAACGCGCACCGCCTCCGTTCAAACTCCAAAATGCCCGCCACCGAGAACCAGCCCCAGCAGATTGTTGTTGCTCACCAGCCGGCACCCAAGGCAGTTATGAGTGAGTACAGAGCTCCATATCCTGTGTGAGCGTGATACTGATACGTTCTTCTTGCACTCCCCCTGCTACTCTCATCTCCGTTTGTTGTTCGCCGCCCATCGCTGCTGAACGCGCACCTACCCGAACTGCGTATGAACGCGCCATTCGATCGTCCGACTGTTTGACCTCCACCGCCCCACCGCAATTGTCAACAATACCTCTACATTTATGATATCCAGACCCTACATCCGCACCCACCACTGAGTCGCCGCAGCGCGATGGCCCCCTCCGTCTTCGCGGCGGTTGCCCCGGCAAGCTCTGTGGACTCCCGATTCTCCCTTGCCAGTAAGTCCTTTCAACTCCTCTCTGCGCGTCTCGGATAGTCATAGCTGACGCCCACAGCTGCAACATCTGCATTATCCCCATTCCGTGCTGCTAAGAAGCACGCGCTGCGTTCCGGAGAAGCGCACGGACCGGTGCGTCAAGCGCCCGGGACCTTTTGGCCGCATCATGAGGGTTAACAAGCAACCGCTCCACCGATCCTCATGAGCTTTTCCTACACCGTTTCACGCCTACCTCGTTCCGATATCCACACCCCTCATCCTCGATTCCTTACCGAAGCAGAGCGTGCATGTCAACGACGCCACGCTAAGGACGTTTGTTCTTGATACAGATACACGATGTTGTCGCTCCAACTATGACCGGCACCGATTCCCCACCCAGCCTTGTATGCATTTCCCACGCCCTCCTTGTTTCATACATGATACAGGCTTATGCGAAAGATGATCGATGACCACCAGTGTGGCGGAACGTGGCATTTCGAGCGGCCAAGGGATCGGCAGCTCCTCAGCTCTGACTGGACTACCAGCTCTTGTGCTGTGGGCCAATGGCTAACTAAACAATTGGCATCGTGAAGGTCCGGGGTAGTACAAGCAGTATCCAGATACGAGAACGAAACAGACAAAGGATAGAGAAATCAGAAATTGCGCTAATGTACACTGGTATCTTGAACAAGGGCATAGGGGTACGAGTTGCGACCGCCAGACTCATTTACGCGGCAGGCAGAACCACAGCCTTACGCCCAGAAACCCTCTTTCCCTCAGCATCGACAGTCACGATGCTGCCAACGCTAGTCCTGGGCTTGGTCTTGGCAGGATCATCGTGCACAAAGGCCGCGTAGATGCGCCTGTGCGCCTCGATGGGGTCTAGGTCGTCGGGTGTGCCCGTGAGGCTGTCACGGAATGCGCCCTCTGAGCTTGACTCGGACTCGGACGGGACGAGGTCGGGAGGGGGCGACATGTACTCGCTGTCGCGGATACCGCTTTCCCTTGCGGCTGTGCTGGAGGGCGGGAGCCAGTGCTGCTTGGCGGGCGGCTGGAAGTTTCTGCAAGATCAGCGTTTGGTTGCAACTTTCACATCAATGGCACTCACTCTGTCGACTCGTTCATCACCTCCTCGTTGTCGAGCCACGGCACGTTGGACATGGCGCACGAGTTGCTTCCAGCGAGGTCGAGTGCCTCCCACGCAGCGTGGTCGTCGCGGAGCGGTACTTGGCCCGTGACGTCGACGCCTGCGCGGGCGAGGACCTCGAGGGCCTCCATGTGGTTGGCCATGTTGGTCATGCGGTGCGCAAACTCGCACTTGTACCCTGGCGCAATGATGAACTCTCCACCGAGCTGGCGCCAGTGGCCGGGGTCGGCGAGCGGGCCGCCCATGTGGCTCATGCCGTTCTTGACGCCCGCAAATACCTGCTTGACGTACGGACGGTTGTACGCTGCGCGGTTGCGCATCGGCTGCACGAACGCGGCCTCCTTGACCATGCCCATGAGCTCGTACAGCCGGCGCGAGCCGTCGGTGTAGCAGTCAAACTTGAGCTTGAAGAGCTTCTTGTACGCCTTGATCATCTTGTAGTCGCCACAACCGATGATGGCGACACGGATGTTGTTCGCGGCCAGGACGGCGGGTTCGAGGCGCGAAATGGACATGAGGGTGTAGTCCTGGCACATGCCGCACCAGAAGTTGCGCAGGAAGAAGAGAATGGTGCGCGGTGGCGGGCCCTCGGTTCCGAGCGGCGCAAACGAGTGCGCAGTATACCCCGAGTCGCGGCGGAAGGGCTCGACAGAGCCATCGGCATCCGGCCAGCGGGGGAACAGGTCACCGACACGAACAACGTTGCCATCCTGATCGCGCACAGTGCACCTAGCAGCCTCAAACATGCGGCGCCTCGAAGTGGGCCTCGAAACGGAAAAGTCGAGGTCCTCGATGGGCTCGTCCGGGTCAAGCGGCTTGCTGCGAGGGGTCTTTCTTGTGCTGCCCATCGTGTTCGACCTTGTGGGCGTGGGCATCTTGGGCATCTTGGGCACTTCGTGCTCGGCGAACGAGAAGTGTTCCTGGTCGTCCTGAGCCCTGCGGAATACACTGGCGAGGGACCTCGAGAACCGCAGCCGTTGGCTGAAGGTACCCTCGGAAGCAGTCGCGGACGGGGTGAGCGAGCTGCGCACCGCGGTCTTTCTTGTGGCGGCAGTGCTAATTGCAAGCGGTACGGCCACATCGATCGGGGTAGTGGGAAGCGACTTCATCCTGGAAGTGCGCACCGCGTGCGACTGCGGCCGGTCTTGGGCGTCAACCAAGAATGGGTGGTTGGCGCCGGTGCGCTGGAGGCGCGTCACGGTGGGACGGGGGCCAGTGATGATTTGCGAACCCATAGCAGCCAGAGGCGACGACACGATGGGCGTGTGGTTCTGGCGACCAGGGTCGTCGGCCATCGACTGCATGCGCTCAGCATCGTCCAGGTGGCACCCGAACGACTGGTGGCTGAACGAGTCGGCACCGGCACTGAGCTCCTCTGGGGCAGGGCTGACGAGGGAGAACCTCTTGAAGCCGAGCCCCTGGCGGCGATCTATCCGATGATCCTCAGTGGGCGTGTTGTTGGCACTGACGAGCGTCGTGCCCGCCTCGGGCAGGAGAACGGCAAGGTTCCTGCGCTCCTCCATGGCCGTGAAGCCACGAGGCGCATCGGGGGTGAAGTGCAGATGGTTGGCGTCCGGAGTCGTAGGGAGCGAGGCGGGGCCGTTGGCGTCCAGCTGCACCGCCTGAATCCGCTCGAGAGGCGAGATGAAGTATGTTGCGTCATCCCAGCTTCGGCCTACAGAGTGCCAGGGCGAATGCGAGCGAGCCTGAGTCGATACTATATCATTGCCCTGCAGACTGGTGCGCTTCACATCGGCCAGGACCTCAGTGTCATTCGCAACAACCGGAAGAGGTTCAAAGCCGACGACAGACGCCTTACCAGCCGAACGCTCGGATGTCGCAGACGACAGGGAAATGGTAGTGCTCGAAGCCGGCGAAACGCTCTCGGCGGCCTTCTGCGCAGGGAGCGGAGGAAGCGGAGGCAGCGGAGGAGGATGCTCCCTTGTCGGCGAGTCTCTCGGCGATGCCGGCGGGGAAAGGCGGTAGTCAGAGTGCGGGGTAAGGAGCGGCATCGACGGACGACGCTCCAACGCCGTGTTCACCGGTGGTACCCGTTTCTCCTTCTGCTCCTCGTCCTGAACCTGCTGCATGCGGATCGTGAGTGGCGGCGCCTTGCGCTTCTGCAGCTGGACACGATGGGCACGACGCACGCCCTGCTGCCCGTACATGATTTCTGCCGACTCTGGGGACATGGGCGACGTGAGGTCAGAATTGGGCGAAGTATCGTCTTCAGAGGACGGCGTCTGTTTCTCTACCACGTAGACACTTGGGATCATCAGCTTCCTCGGCGGCTCCTTTGGCTGGGGCTCCGAATTGATGCCTGCTGATCCGGGAAGCGGTGGCAGTGGTGCCATGGGCGGTGGCTTGGTTGGCCCTGTTATGGGTGACACCACAGAGTGGTAGGCGGTCTTCACGTCCGCAGCAGTGGCAACTTGTGGCCGCGAGCCCCGCGGCTTCTGATATGACCGCGAAACCTGCTGCTGCGCCAGTAGGTTGGCATTGTCACTTGCTGCACTTCCGGCACGAACTACCACCTGTGCGCCGCAACACGATGCGTCGCTCGGTGTCGAAGGGGATGGGGAGATGGGCGGAGATGGAGAACCGGGAGCAGGTGGCTGGAGGTCTGTGTTGAGGTCCATGCCGAACGTGCGTCGGCGCTGGGGACGGGGAGGTGCGGCGGCAGCCATCTCGAGGTGGGAAGTGGGCAGCGGCGCCAGTCAGAGTTCGAACTGTTAGGAGGGGATGGTCGCGACCAGCCAGAGCGTTGGTAGTTGACGATGCCGTCAAGTTTGAGGTCGCTGACTTTCGAGAAACAAGAAATAAGAACGAGTAGTGAACGGGGGAACAAGATGCTTGCGCGCCGGGAAAGTAGCAGCTGCTCTTACATGTCCGTTGCGACGGTGCACCTGTACCCACCACTCCAGAAGCTGTGTCGCATATTGTGGAAAGCTCACAAACTGGGTGTGGGAGATTCGCACACAACTCAATCTCAGTTCCGTTGCTTTTGCTAATAGTGGACGACGCCGGGGGGGCGGCATCGCCTCGCGCAAGAGTCCCTGGACGTGGAGAGTGCCGTACAGTACATACCTTATCTCCAAGCAAGAGCACTCTCTCCGCGCCATCATGGTCCACTTCCGCAGGTGTCTGGGTGTCTGGTTCGCATTTTGCTGGTTCCTGGGTGCCTGTTTGGTGTGGTCAGTGGTGTCGATACACGAGTTTGCTCTGTTCGGATGCGCGGGAATAGACCTGATTCCCAGATCACGACGGCCTGCTGGTCTCGGCTCATCTCTGCGCGCACTAGCTTGATATTATTAACTCGGTCTCGGTTGTAATCCATGTAATCTAATTTGCGGGTCCGCTGTAGCTGACAGCAGAGATACATCGTCGAAACCGTAAACTGCAGGTAAAGTGGGCGGTACACGAGAATTGGAGCAGGGAACTGGAGGGCGGTACAAATGAGCTGGTCTGCCAAAAGCGGTCTGTCGTTGGCTCAAGATGACGCAAAACTGTGAAACCGTCGTTACGAATAACGTACAGCTCGACTTTGATCCTTGGGAAAACCGATCTGGGCTCTCAAGTGTCCGTCGATTGCTGGTACGGTATGTACCGTCCTATACGCTATTATTCTCCTCGAGAGCTCCACATAACAAAGGCGGAATACGTCGCGGGAACTCGGTAGTGCGGAGCGGCAGTCTGCCGAAGACACACCCTATATCTCATGGCCCGAACATTACCTCTACGAGTCACAATGGGGGGCCATGAGCTACATTCCGCCGGTCTTGAGATTAACTCGCGGCTTGTGACAGTAGGCAGCTCTGCCTCTGACCCACAGGCTGCCCCTCTCCCAATATGCATTCACAATTGATCGCCAGCACCAGGCACTGCGGCGATGCAGGCATCATGTGGCGGCGGCCCACGCCAGCGCCTTGCAACGATGCCGGGAGATCTCTCGGCATGGCCCCAACATGGCCAACACTGCATTACCACTTGGGTGCGTGTGAGATTCGAAGCGAGGACAGCATGAATCTGCTGCCAGTAAGCTGGGGCTTGTTAGTCAAGCCGGAAGCCTACCAAAGTCGTGGCTATTGGAAACAGCCGCAAGGGATCTGCAGCAAGCTATCTGTTCTGCACACGGTCTGATCCATTGATTTCTGCAAGCTTGGGTCCGATCCCGGGCACTGGAACGAGGCAGCACAGGGAGAGACGCGGGACAAAGCACAACATGCATAGCTTCTGTATCGACGCTGAGATGCCATCTAGGTCTGGGCGGTGTCTGCTCGCCTGTGTGTGTGCTCGATCGTCATCAGTATGCTTTGTGATCTCATCATCGGGAGGGATTACACTCTACTCCCGAGGCCGACGTGCAGATGCTGGTCTCCGAGACCCCACCCTCAAACGCGAGGAGGAGCTCATTAGAGCTGTCCATAGTCGCCGTGGTCATCACTGCACAGTGCCTGTCACAAACTCCCCGAGGGAAATCATCCATGGATACGCGTCGGAGTGTCCGGGGGGCTCGGACGCTTTCTGTCGCGCAGCTCGCGTCGCGTATATTAATAGCACCAGTCATGAGCTCGACACCGCACTGCTCGTCATCCATGCTGCGGCCAGGTTATGATTTGAGCTGCAGTTGGCGGTCGATGGATCGTGGGAAGACTAGAGGCACTGGGTACAGGCCGGCCTCATAGGAGGTAACGCGCTGAACCCACTCGCTTGTTATTGACCGACATCTCGGTCATCTGCGCCAGATGTCCATGCCTCGTAGCTCGCCTCGTAGCTGGAAACGGACCAAGGGCAGCTTATTCAGCCTCGTAGAGCAGTGCCAGTGCCACAGCGTGGCTTTTCGCACCCACTTCGGAGCAGCCCGACACCGTCACTGACGTAAACTGCCACTGAATCGACGGGCTGAGCAGGACTGACTCGATTGATAAGAATCTTGTACGAGTCAACCATTTTGACCATCGGCGCTTCGTTTCAGTGACCTGTGGCTGTGGAGCGTACCTCTCCCCGAAATCGAACAGCAACTCCCGCCGCGTTATGCATGGTCTGTGCGGTATGGCTGACATGAGATGATATGAATGCTTGCGCTCACAGCACCACATATCGCATCACCTCATTTGCTGACGAACAACATGTCGACCCGCACTGCGTCGAGGACGTCTGTGTAAGCTGACGGAGTGGTGCTGATGTTCCTTCATGGCGTGTCTGATCGTTGCAGGTCCTCTCAACATCCAACGGCGCCCCCCCAGTATCCCCCGATCCCTTCTGCCGCCTTGTCGTCTGTCGAGTCCGTCGAGAACCCCGCGACAGCGACTACTGAAAATGCCGCCAATTATCTGGATGGCGGGTATGGCTGGGTGATCACCGGGTGTGAGTGAACTTCGAGGAGCACTCCTGACCACAGGCGCGTTTATCCTCCTCTTCCAGTTTCTCGGACTCGTGTACGCGTGGGGTATCATCCAGGCCGAGCTGGCGAGGAACCATCTCGCCAACTCGTTGTCGCTTAGTGCTATTGGATCTACCGCGACGTTCTGCCTCGCGATCGGATGCGTGCCGGTAGGTCTGAGGGGAAGACAGGTACTGACCAAAGGCATCGTCGGTGCTATTCAAGATTGGCCCCCGCAACACCGTGTTGTGCGGCCTGCTCGGCGTCAGCCTCAGCCTGGGCCTGGCGGGGTTCAGCACGCACAATCTCGGTGGCCTCATATTCCTGCTCGGCATCGTCTTCGGATGCGCTGGGTCTTTAATCTTTCTGGTGAGCGAAGGACGTGCGTGCCGTGACTCTGCTGAACAACTCTAGACAGCATACACGATTCCAAGCCAGTTCTTCCTGAGGAAGCGCGGGCTGTCAACGGGGATCGCCTCTTGCGGGGCAGGCATCGGGGGAGCAGCATGGTCGCTGGTGCGTCGAGCTGTCAAGTCAGATACTCATCCTGCAGCTGATCCAGCGCCTCATTGACGTCTGGGGCCTTGCTTGGGCGTTCCGCTTCCTCGCCCTGGCGGCGGTGGTGCTGGTACTGGTAAGCAAATCAAGGAAGAGCGACACTGATACGCAGCCGGCCGCACTCTTGCTCCGTCCGGGATACATCGCCCAGCGGCCGACTCACCACTCGTCCTCGACCCGCGAAAGGAGCATCTTCCGCTCGTCCCGCTACATCCGCATCCTGATCGCATGCTTCATTGCGTCGTACCCCTTCTTCATTCCTCCCTACGTGAGTGCCTTCTGTTCGTCACCAGCACTGACGGAGTCCAGTACATCCCGCAATATGGTGAGAATCGCTCTGGGAGCACCGCTGACGACAGCCACATCCGTCGGCTTCACGGCAGCCCAAGGAGCACTCTACTCTGCACTGTTCAACGTCGCCTCGGGGATGGGGCGGATTCTGTTTGGCTTCCTTGCAGACCGCGTCATGGGCGTGAGTATGAGTCCTTGTTGAACACAACTGAGCCACAGAATTTCAACGCCTGGATGCTCAGCATCCTCATCATCGCCCTCAGCTCCCTCGTGGTGTGGCCGTACGCGACGGGACAGAGCATGATCATCTTGTGCGTCTCCGCGCCAACCCAACTGACAGCAGCTTTGTCTTCATGTGCGGCACAGGCTCGGGCGGCTTCTTCTCGCTGCAGTCCAGCATCGTCGCCCAGATCCTCGGAAGCCACCGCCTGCACTCGGGCGTCAGCTGGCTCGAGGTCGCGGAGAGCTTTGGATACTTTGCCGGTCCCATCTCTGCCGGCGCGCTCCTTGACTCGTTCGGCGGCCCCGACAGGGGTGCCAAGGCTTACAAGCCCGCCATGGTGGGTCCTGTAGCCGTCTCGATGCTGATGCTGTAGTACCTCGTTGGAGGCACCACTGCCGTCGCGTTCTTGCTTGTGGCATCGGTTCGATGGAGCACGAACCGCACCGTGTGGCTGAGAGTGTAGGTGTGAAAAGAGCTCGCTTTGGTTTACTTTTGTAGGAATATAATGAGTTCCGATGCAACGTGGTGGCTCCTTAGTTTCAGGCAGACGAAGGTGGCACGTCCACACCGCCGCCCCGCCACCTCCTCTTCTCGACAGCCAGCCCTTCCTGCCCTCTCCTCCGTTATCCCTCGCGCATCACGGCGATCGCGCCGATCAGGCTCCGGGAAGCATGCATCATCGGCGATTTAGCTCAGTTGGTTAGAGCGCATGCTTAACACTCGACGCAGCGTTACGCATGAGGTCGGCGGTTCGACCCCGCCAAACGTCAGCAGCATCCGGATCATCAGGTCTAGGATGTATTTTTACTCTCCTTGCTGGTGGCTGAGCGCGAGGCAGCCAGGATCTAGTCGCAGCTCGGAGATGGGAGATGGGAGATGGGAGATGGGAGAATGGACCGTGCCGGAAAGCCTCGAGTTGGAGATCGGGAATCGTAAGTGTCTATTCTCGTGATGTGATGGGCAGTGCCACAGAGATTCTGTCAATTCTAAGGTGCACTAGTACGCAAGCATAGGTGACATCCACATCCCGCTATGTCAATGTGCAAGCTTTCCACACGTACTTACGGACAGCACACTTGTGCTTTCAGCTTATGGTCTCCTTCGGACCCCCCTCGCTCGGTAGCTAAGAAGCGATCGTTAGTGGACACCCGTGATTAGGTACAATCACACAAAATTTTCATATCTGTGATTAGAAGTCTTGAAAGCGCTCATACCACGGTATGAGGCTTTGAGGGATACCTCACGAGCTTAGGTTCGATTGAGGGCACAGCATAAAATCTCTTTTTGTCGTCACCCTCAAGAAGCCATTTCCGTCACCCTACTGGGCTTCCGCGCTTCCGCTTCCACAGGTTCCTACCCTCAATCCACTTGCTGTACAATTGCTGTACTGTACATGCATATGGTATCAATAGCAGGGTCTATCTATTGCGACTGGCAGTCTCCAAACTGCAATGGCGTTAACCCGGGGTGGGCATCACTGCCGACTCGATTTCCGCCGGGCGTGAATCTCCATGGCTTATAATTCCGAGGCGTCACTCTACTCCTCTACACGAGCTTCTCCTCCTTCTTCGGCCCCCGCTCAAACATCCAACCAAAGTTGGTCACCATCGTCTCGAAGAGCGCGAAGATCATGGCCGAGCTCGGTCCTGAGCGGAGACATGTGAGCGCACAGCCGGCGTACATGCCGCGCAGGCCGCGGGTGCGGTAGATGTCGAGACCGGTGGCGATGAAGCCGGGCACCTTCTTGTTCGGGTTGAGCTCGGCGTACGTCTGCATTGTGCTCTTGATGCAGTCGGCGGGGAAGAGCGAGACGTTGTAGCTCACACCACCTGCGGCACCGGCGACGCACAGCTGCCATGCGGCAAGGTCCGCCTTGGTCGAGACGTATCCTGGGTCCGTCTTGCGGATCTTCGCCTGGTGCTGCGAGATGAACCATCGCGCGACGAGCTCGTACACTCCAAACCACGCTGCTCCACCACCTGTCTCGCGGAGGAGAGTACCGGTCTGGCCAAGCCAGAGACCGCGGATACCCGACGTGCGGATTGTGTCGGCAATTAGAGCGATCGGGCCCTTGGGGACGGGCAGGGCGGCGGCGTCTGTCGACATCGGGCGCACCATCTGGGCAGGAAGGACAACGCTCGAGGAAGGGGAGCCGGGGGCTTCCAGAGCTGTCTTGATGATGACATTGCCCGATGGTGTGGTAGGGAGGGGAGAAGCGATCATCGCGACCTGCATACGGCACTTGATGAGCTCGATAGGGGTGCTGTGTGGTCAGCGGCGAAGTAAAGCAATTGGGTCGGTAAGATGAGCTCACAGGACAAACGAGGTGACGGCACCAGCACCAGCACCAGAAAGGGCGAGCTCAGGAAGGCTCAACGGGTTCTTGCGCAGCTCCGGCGGGCGCATAGAAGTGATAGCAGCCTGGCAGCGGTTGTACACGAAGAAGAGCGTTGCGTTCTCCATCGCAGCTCCGATGATAGGTGGTGTGAGACCCTGTAGAGTTAGCTGATGCTCCGCTCTTGACTTTGCAGCTATACTCACGCGATAGAGTCCACGGATTCCTTCCTGGTTCAGCGTCTTCTTAAAGCAGTCCAGCGGTCCGGTGAACGACAACGGCCGGTCGGTGGGCTGCGACTGCAGGCGGACCTTGACTGCATGTGTCAGCCAGTGGGTACAGAAGAGCTCGCGACATATCAATCTTACCGAGGTCGAAGGGGTGCTCAAACACCTTGGCAATCATGCCTGCTGTCTGCACATTAGCCCTCCGTCTCATCGCAACAGTGTGCTTCGCTGCATTGTTGATGACTCACGCTACCAAAGACCAGGTCGCGGACAGCCGTAAGGTCCCCTGCATCAGATACCTGCGCGTCAGAATAGATCCATGCTGCCAGTAATGCGCTTCACTCACAGCATCAACATTGTTCGCTCCGCCGTTGTCTGCACTCATTTTGCTGTTCTATTGTTGTTGTCGTCGAGTGTATCGAGTCAAGAGTGCGATCTGAAAAAAAGTGACACAATGATGGAATGGTGGTGATGCCCGACTTCGGTACCTGTTCCTGTTTGTACTTGGCGCCATCGCGGCTGGAAAAAGTAGTTTAGCCGGAGTGGCGGATATAGACTCTGTCGCGTGCCATCACTGACGCGCTCCACTCTGCTTTTCCAATGCACGCGTCACTTGGCCTGTATGCATGTCTGGGTTGGTGTCCAGCGTACCCTTTAATAGAGCTGGGCTCACACTTGCCTCCACTGGCCGGCTGAAGAGCAGTGAGTGGGCTGTGGCGAAGATAATCTGACTGGGCACTCTCCGCGATCTCTGGTCGACTCTGGGATGCTGATATCACAACACGATCTGGGGGCCCTTTAAGCCCCTCTTTCTCTACATGCCCACACTCCTCTCCGCCCTCATTAGAGGCCAAACGGAGCGCAAATCGCGGCGCCGCGGCTCCGAGAGCCTTCATCCCCGGCGAGATGGCCGAGCGGTCTAAGGCGCTGTGTTAAGGAGCTTCTCCTCCGCAGTCTTCGGACGTGGGTTCGAATCCCACTCTCGTCAGCAGAGGGTTCAGTTCCTCCGAAAGCCACTTTTTGGACGTGGAGAGGGATGGAAGGGCTCGGACGGAGGATGGCGTCGAGGACGCCACTGGTGGTGCCAGCTGCGATTGGAGGTCACGTGAAAATCTGGGGTCCCCACGGTGAGCCACCAATTTCGACGCATTTTCGTTCTACTGTCCCTTCAACTGGATTTCTGCTGTCTGTTGTCACCAATTACACTCTATCTCATCCACCATGCCCCCATCAGGCCCATCAAAACCCAAGCCCAAGGGCAGCTATAGACATCGTGGCGGAAAACGTCCCGGGGGCCCTCCCCGCGGCGGCGACGGACAGGGCGACTTCCAAGGCGGTCCGATGGCAAAGTACCGCGAGCAACCTCTGGTGAGTGTCTGCAGTAACATCTCGGTGGCGACTGCTGTCCTTGCTGTGGGAACCTGGGGTGGTAACTCCGATGGTCCACTTTGTTCTTTGTTCAAAAGCTGACCCCACAGCCAGAAATGCTGAGCGCCCCCGGTATCAGCGTGTCGACCGTGCAGGGCAAGGAGAAGATTGCCGAGCGTGAGATTATCGACGCACTCGAGGAGGCAGCCGATGCCCTATACCCCGAGACCGGAGACAAGAAGGACGATGCCGAGGACGAGGACGCCGACATTGAGGATTTGCTGAAGAAGGAGCTCGAGACGATGTCGGGCAAGAAGGGCAACAAGTCGGCGAGGTTCAGGTTGTGCAAACGTGAATCTGCATGCGGTGAGTAACTCTGCTCTATACGATTCTTATGCTGACATATGACAGTTTGCTACGTTGTCGTTTTGGCACCACTCGATCCCGTCAAGCTCGTCAACTACATTTTGGAGAAGTGCGAGAAGACGGCTCGCTGCGGAATGCGCTTCGTCCAGCGCCTCACACCGATTTCGGTTGCCCGGACAGGCAACAAGACGACACTTGCGCAGATGGCGGTCGATATGCTGCCTGAGGCGTTCAAGACTGAGGACAACCGTGGTCTTAAAGTGAGAATACGTTTCGGACAAGTGTTAACGTCTCAGTTCGCTATCAACGCACACGTCCGCAATTCGGACAAGATTGCGCGCCTCGAGATGATCAAGATCGTTGCCGAGGAAGTTCCAAAGCTCAACCCCGCACATACTGTCGACCTCTCGAACCCGGAACGGACCATCCTGATCGAGCTCTTCAAAGTGGGATTTCAAGACTTCCCTCAAGTGCTGACAAACCAGAGTCTCATTGGCATGAGCGTCGTGCAGAACTTTGAAAAGTACAAAAAGTTCAACCCCTCAGCTACCGCCAA
This sequence comes from Apiotrichum gracile, assembly GCA_001600335.1. Classification (NCBI taxonomy): domain Eukaryota; kingdom Fungi; phylum Basidiomycota; class Tremellomycetes; order Trichosporonales; family Trichosporonaceae; genus Apiotrichum; species Apiotrichum gracile. The sequence continues at coordinate 3,198,913 of BCJO01000003.1, read as the reverse complement.
AGAAGCAGCAAAGGCTCTGGGTATTGACACCGATGTGGCCGAGGGCAAGAAGGTCGAGGGAGAAACCACCGCTGAGAGTGCTACGACTCCCACTGTCAAGAAGGGCCCCGCCAAGACCGCCAACCGCGAGCGGCGAGCAGCCGGTATGGCTGAGGCCCAGGCCGCGAAGGACGCAAAACTCGCCGCTGCAATTCCTACCAAGCGCAAGGCCGAGGAGGACCTTGAGGACGGCCAGGTGCCCAAGGCCCAGGATGTCGAAAAGGGAGAAGTCATCGAGGACGAGAACGCCGAGCTGGGCGACGACTTTCAGGAGGTCATCGAAGGCGGTCGTGCCATCAAAGTGCGCCGCGAGGAGTAGATTCGCTAGACACACCCGAGTGTATGTTTGTATGCATTAAGAGCTCTGCAGCACAGCGTGGACGACCTCGTAGGTCGAAGACATGAAAGAACCACATTGGGTGGCGAGCATCGAATTTTAGGGGTCGACTGAAATTTCAGTTGAAAAAAGAGCGAAATTTCAATTCGGACTGGGCCGACCACGTCTTGTGCCATTTCACCCAGCGTACTGTTCTAATAACCCTAACCATTTACTGAACTCTGACTGTCTCTTTGTTATTGTAACATTCACCACATCGTCCTTTGTTTTTGTTTGGTCAGCTCTTGTCTTTTTCTGTCAACAAACGCCTTTCTTGCTACCGTCTCCACTCTCGCTCGCCATCATCGACAATCAGGTCGGGTGAGATGGAGTCCTTTTTCGGCAATGCAAAGCCCTCGAGGCCTCCGACCGTCAAGACCGTGACCGTCAAGAAAGTCATAAAGACGACTGTCGGGCCTCGTCCATCCTTGCCGTCATCGTCTTCCTTTGGCCCTTCGTCGTCTCGGAATGGCAGCTCGCACGGTAAACCCTCAAATGGTAGCGGCTCGAAGCCGTCGTCGTTCAAGGAGCGCCGGCCAGACTTCAAGTCCCGAGACCGCGACTCGCCCTCGTCTGGATCCAGGCCGCCTTCGTCATTGAAGAAGTCGTCCCCGACCGGGCGACACTCTGGCACCGCCTCCCCGCGCAAGCGCAAGATCGCTTCCCCGCAGCGGGTGCTTCCCCCGAGTGATTCAGAGAGCGATAGCGACGACGCATTGGCACCGAAGCGCCAGCGCTTTGCCAGCACCGGAAGCCGAGGCAACGAGGGCGGATGGGAGGACGAGGACCTGGGACGGAGAGTGTTCTGTCCTTCCCTTACCGATGCCCGTGGCGAGTGGGGGCGCGGATATGCTGGATTTGTGCCCTGCGAGGAGGCCGTGAGGGGAGTCGTGACCGGATGGGCCGGAGGCAAAGACATCAAGGACGCCAAGGCGGCAAAGGACAAGTATCAGGCATGTGAGTTGGCTGAGCAGGAAGGCAAGATACGCTCAGATGCTGACGGTGACAGACTTTCCCCAGGCTGGATTCGAGAGCGCCGAGCCACTTCCGTCAGTCGAGCTGCGGTATCCGTCAGGAGCAAAGGAAAAGTGAGTGGCAACAGAACAAAGGGAAAACAATAACAAAGTGCTGACTCATACAACAGGTTCATCCTCCTTACTCCTATGTCTGCGCGAGAGTACAATCCCATCAGCGAGCTCCGCAATGCTATTAGAATACTTCTGAAGCGTGGGTTCCATCCGTCCTTGTATGCTAACCCATACAGACTACATTCCGCCATCACACGCGTACATCTTTGGTACACTGGATGCTGGCGGAGATATCGAATCAGCGGTTCCCTCTCGATTCCATACGCCGACGCCCGGTGCGCTCACCACACCGCCACCCGATGGGGCGTCTCCGTTACCTCATTCGTCACACACACCTCAGGAGACGATTGGCGATGCGATCCGCCGAGCACTGGCGCCAAACCGTCGCGATGGACCCGGATTGCGCAAGGCCATTGCGCGTCTAAACAATGCGCTGGCCGATATTCAGCGTGACGGCACTCTGGCGGCCTGGCTCACAAGCCCCGACTACCGCATCTCTCGCCGGGAATGGTCAGATCTGGTCGACATGTGCCACGATCAGGCGTACTCGCGCGTTGTGGCTCCGTTCTCGGACCAGCTCGAGCATCACCCCAAGCACCCCGATGAGGTTGCTGCTGCCATCACTGAAAAGGAAGACGCCTACGGAGAACTTCGCCACGCCTTCATGTCCAAGGTCATTGAGCAGACGAAGCTTGGGCCGGGCAAGACGTTTGTTGATCTGGGCAGCGGCGTTGGCAACTGTGTTGTCCAAGCTGCGCTCCAAGCCGGCTGCGCGAGCTACGGATTCGAGCTCCTTCCGGTCCCTGCGCGTTGCGCTCGCCTGCAACTCCGCGAGTGCCAGCGCCGCTGGGCCATGTGGTGTCTGGAGGGCAACCTTGCCGCAGAGGTCCACGAGGGCGATTTCCGCGTCCACGATGAGGTGGCTCGTCGCTTGGCCCAAGCCGATGTCGTGCTGGTCAACAACGAGGTGTTCCCCTCAAGTCTCAACATGGACCTCACGCACCAGTTCCTCGACCTCAAAGAGGGTGCTACGATTGTGTCATTGAAGCCTTTCGTCCCCGATGGGTTCCGCATGAACGAGAGCAACGTGAGTTAACTCCAGCCAACACAACTGACAGACAGTGCGACTCGTTTGCAGCCATTCTCCGTGCCACGCCTCACACGTACTATTCAGGCTGGGTCAGCTGGAAGGCCGACTCGGGCAAGTACTACGTCCAGGTCGTGGACCGTACCAGGCGTCTGAAGTACGAGGAGGAGATGAACAAGAGGGGAGGCAGGGCCAGCCGGAGCTAAGCAAAGGGTCTGTGATCCGAGCTCCAGCTTGCCCACAACAAACAACTGTTTTTCCTTCTCGTCCGTTGTCTGTCGCCGTCGCCATCAGAGCGACGCACCATACCTTCCACTCCTATTCTGGAATACCAGCATCCAACTGATCTCGTCATTTCGATACCACCATACCACCACTATTCGCCGCGGTGGACCTGTCTCCATCACCGCCCCAGTTCACACTTTGATTTTGCCATCTGTCGCACATTTTACCTGTCGTCCTTCCCCCCCTCTGTCCAACCATTGTCACAGACCCTAGACGAGGCAGTATAGACCTCCCACCCATGTCCATGCTCATGCCATGCATTGTAATTACCACCGCTGCAAGTGTCGGCCATTGGATCCTGTCGTGAAGAGACATATCTGTGCATCCACTATCCCTCTGTCCTCTCGGAGCACTCCCCCTCATTCGCCGCGGCGCTCTCTCCGGCGCTCTAGACATCGTCTTCGCTAGTATATCGGTTAGTATAATCGCCTCTCAAGAGAGAGCCTCCCAAGGATGTCCCAAGACGTTCTGAGGAAGACCGCGATAGAGCAGGGTTCGACTCCCTGGCGGAGAAGCAGCGCGAGAGGACTCTCGTGGCTACGTTTTTTAGGTCTCACGACGTCCGAGGAGCAGTACAGAGTTATGGACTCGTGCGAGAGAAGGTGTAGACAAAGGCACGAGAAGATTAGATTGTGACGCACTCTTCTGGAGCTCGAGGCCGTGGAGGGAAATCAGTGTCGCTCACATCCATTGCAACCCTATTCAGTCCTCATCTAATCGGCATGACATGACACTATACACCAAAGCGAAGTCTAGGCATTCTGGGTAGCCTCCTCGTCGGCCGCCGGAGCCGCAGCAGGGGCCGGCGACGCGGTACCCTCTGTGGCCTCCGACTCCTCCGTGACCTCGACACCCTCCTCGCCGTCCTTCTTGACCGTCTTCCTCTTCTTGGTCTTCTTCCACAGCAGCTCGCGCGGCACGGCGGCGCCCTGCGCCTTGAGCTTGCCGAGCTGCTTGCTGTTCATGCCCTTGAACGCTGTCGGGTCCGCAGCCGCGGCAGTTGTCTCGGCCGCGGGGCCCGCGAGCTCCTCGTCCTCTTCGAACCCGGGCCAGCGCGGGAAGAGGGACAGGTTCGGGTACAGCGCCAGTGGGGCGAGGACGGCGGGGGTGGCAGTCGGCGCGGCAAGGGCCGCGGTGAGGGTGGCGACGAGCGGGGAGGAGGCGGTGGTGTCCGACAGCGAGGCGTCGGCGGCGACGGTGATCACGGCGATGGAGGCGGTGGCGCGCGCGGCGTCGACCTCGGTGTCGCTCTTCTTGACACCGTAGCTCGCGTCGAGGGTGACGACGACCTGGCCCTCGGCGCCAGGGGCAGGCGCGAGGCCGAGAACGGGGTAGCTGAACGCCTGGGTGTGGACTGTCGGCTGCTCGCCAGCGAGGGGGAGGACGAACGAGTGCACGGCAGTGCACCCCTCGGAGAAGAAGAGGACGACCGTCTTGCCGTCAACGTCCACAGAGGTGATCTGCTCGACGCACACGCCCTGTCCGGTCGGGTACATGCTTCCCTCGGCGGCGATGTAGAAGCCCTCGTTGGTCGGGTCGTCGGACGGCGCGACGTCGGACGCGGCCTTGCGCTTGCTCCGCAACCGGCGGGGAGAGGGGCGGACGCGGCGGTACGGCAGCACCGCGGGGAAGATCTCGATACGCGACAGCAGCTTGCCCGTCTGCCAGTCCCAGACCTGCAGTGTGGGCTCACCTCCCGCCGAGACGAGGATGTTGCCGTGAGATGCCGGGATGTGGATCGCCGAGACGAATCTATAGTGTTAGGAACACATAGGCCGGGAACATCAGAATGCAGGGGCACGCTAAGCCTGGCCAGTCTACCCTTGCAGGTACTCACCCCTCGGATCCAAAGAGATACTTGTCGACCACATACGACTTGGGGAACCGGCTCACACGGATGTGCTCGTCGCGGTCGGCGGTCAGGATACGCTTGCCGTCCTGTGACATGACGTGCTGCGAGACAACCGAGACGTGGCCGAGCAAAAAGTCGGCGTCGGGGTTCAGGCTCGGGTCGGCCTGGAGCTTGAAGCCCTGCAGTGCCGGCTGCGTCTCGCGGGGCTCGAGGGGGTAGCTGGGGTGTCAGAGCCGTCATGGAGCGGCGGATATCACGAGCCGGCAGCTTCGGCTTATCCCAGCACAAAACCCCGCTCTCTGTTCCATCTGAATCGTACTCACAGCAGCACATCTCCCACCTTGTCAGTGACAACAATCTCGTTGGCGACGGTGAACGTGACGGAGGCGACGCGCTTGAACATGGTGCGCGAGGAGCGGAGCGTGATGCCCTCGGGAGTGACATTCCAAACACGCAGCGACTTGTCATCGTGAGCCGAGACAGCGAGGGTGCTGTCCGCGTTGAGGGTGAGCTTGCGGACGAGGCCGGTCGCCTGCGCCTTGGCGTCGAGGTCGGCAGCGGGCGCGGCAGACGACGAGGTGCCGTTCGAGACGAGGTGGAGGGTCGAGCCGGACGCGACGAGCAGCACCGACGACGACGACGCGATCGCCGTGGGCGGGAACGGGAGGGAAGCCATTGTTGTTGTTGTAGGTCGATTGTGGTGAGTACACCAAGTTAAGCCATCAACGAGACCGTCGCCGTTCAGAGATCTGGATCCAAAGAAATCGACATGGGATTCAACTTTTGGTGCTCAGGAACTGCCACATTTTGCCACGTGAAAGGATGAATGACGTGTATAAACTCCATTCAGTAAATTAACTCATTACGTTATCACATCGTCATTACCATAGGAGGAAGACGACGCGTCTCGCTACTCATGAGAGGCTGAACGAGCAACCTACCAAAAGAGGGAAAGCGAGCGACAGCCAGCCAGCCAGCCAGCCAGCCAGCCAGGGTGAGAGAAGGAAGGCGAAGGAAGGCGCAGAGGTAGGTGACTGATTCATGAGCGCTACAGTACCTACAGTGCCAGAGTGAGTGAATCGCGTCTTGCCCATATGAATTTTATTTTTGTCTTTTGTTTTGTTTTGTTTTCCTCCAGCCAGCGCTCCTTCCTTTTGCTTTGCTTTCCCCGCGCAACCTTGACTTGTATCCCATTTCTCATTTCTCATATATCCGTCATTCCATTTACCCTCTTCACTCATTTCACTCTTCCACTCTCTTCACTCTTCCACTACATCCACCCATCCATCAACAAAACAAAGCAACAATGAGCGCCGAGGAAGTCTCCACCACCACCACCGCCGCCGCCGCCGTCCCCGAGGTGGGCGAGAAGCGCAAGGCCGAGGAGGAGGTCGTTGAGACCACCGACAAGAAGTGAGTCACAAGGCACGTCCAAGTCGCGTCGAGCGTCTTCACGACGCGACATGACCAGAGGAAGGAAGGCACGTCTAGCCCACTGCATAGCGAGGGAAGACGCGACCACCGCGCCTTCCCCATCACTGCATGGCTAGCTTGTCGCTCCCATCCATCCTGTCGACTCCACTGGACGCGTGTATGCATGGATGGAACTGTTATTCACACGACCCAGGGCCAAGACCGACGGCGACGACGAGGCCGCCCCCTCGGTCGACAAGGGCAAGGGCAAGTCGACCGCCGCTCCCGAGGAGCCCGCCGCCGAGGAGGACGACGAGGAGGACTCTGACGACGAGCTCATTGTCCGCGGCCCCCGCAAGCGCAAGGAGGTTGACTACTCGTCTGTAAGTAGACAGGGATGGGCTGTGTGACGAGCATCCGCTGACGCGCATCTAGGCCGAGGCTCTTGCTACCGCTGGCCTCGCCGAGGGCGAGGAGGGTGAGGGTGATGATGACGACGAGGATGACGACGAGGAGTTCCAGGCTGGCGACGATGACGACGAGGACGCCGAGGATGGTGCCGAGGACGACGCCGAGGAGGCTCCCGCTGCCGCCGAGGAGGACGACGATGAGGAGGTTTAGGGCATTCATCGCATCAATCCCTCGCTCGCGCTCATCGCAAGATTCGCGTCGTGGTCGCCGCAACTCGTGTGTAGCTGGCAGTAAATTCTCATGTCCCATACCTTCCCCCCTTCGTTTTTGCCTTCCCTCGCCCATTTTTGCTCTTGTCCCCAACGACACAAGCATCCCCTCGACTGGACACTGTTCGCTCGTCTGCCACCTGCCCCACTGCGTGATTCCCCGCATGCACGATTCCTTCGACTTGTTCATTGCTTGCTCGCTGTTCGCCACCTCTCCACTTCAATTCGACTCGCGACTCGGTGTTACGTTCATGTTCTGGGCAGTGAGGATTGTAGGATGGCAGTAGGCAGTGTCGTGTAGTGGATACGAAAAATGCATGCGTGTAACACTGCACACTGTACATTGGTTGCTGGTGCAGGTACGTGGGGCTTGATCTTCAATGCTGTGTGATACGACGGCGGGCCTCCTCCTCGCGTGTGCGGAAAAACGAGAGCTCGGTCTGGAGGCGGGGGTGTGTGGGTGCTCCAGGCCCAGCGACGAGTTCGCGCATGACAACCTCGTAGATGGACGAGATGAACGAGTGACGCTGGGGCACGTCCTTGATCTTATCGGCCTGGAGCTGGACAAGACGGACGAGCTCGGTACGGAGGCGCGACATGCTGTACTCGTCAGTGACAAACACCACACACACGACTCACCTGGAGAACACCATCTGGTCCTCTGCCTCGCCGGCGAGCGCGACACAGCTCGAGAACAGCGCGGCATACCGCACGGCGACGGCTCGCACCGCGCCGTCCTTGACCGCCTTGCCAATGTATCCCGCGAGGCCCTTGCCCTCTGCCTGGTCCGCGAGCGCCTTGAAGCTGTCGACCTGCTGGTCCATCGCGCGGCGGTACGCGGGCCACAGCTGCATCTTCCACTGGGTAAAGTAGCCCATGAGGGGGATGGCGCCGCGGAGCTCGGCCGTGTGGATGAGGCGGTCGTTGAGGCGGATCATGGTCAGGAGCGCGACGGCGTTTGGCGGGGTGGGCGCCATCATGCCCTGGAAAAAGGCCGTGCAGTAGTCGAGCGCAGAGGAGAAGACCTCGTTCCAGATCCGCTCCGCTTCCCGCAGTCCCTCGGCGGGATCCGGCGTCGGCGTGCCCGGGTTCCGTCGCCGGCCGCCCACGCGCGACCGCCCCGCATCCGAGACGGGGCCGAGTACGGGCGAGTCCACCGGTGTCGAGTCCTGACTCTTGACGCCCTCGGGCTTTGCTGCCGGCGCCGTGGACAGGCACTCGCGCGCAAAAAACCGCACGAGAAAGGTGAACTCGGCCGAGCCGTTGTCGAGAAGGACGAGGCCGAGGGAGCGGAAGAGGACTTCGACCGGCACCGCCAGATCCTTGTCGTCGGCCATGTACGCGAGAATGACGGCCCCCTCGTCGCTGTCGATATCGAGGTCGCCGTAGATGAGGCGCTCGTACTGCTCCCTGATCGCGTCTGGTGTCTTTGCCGCCGTCGTAGCGGCCGCAACCTCGTCCGCCGACACGACACCGATCAAATCTGGTGTCTGCGGTGTGCGCACGCGGACCTGGGTAAGGGTACGCGCGTATCGTCGCATCGCTGTCTCATAGTATCCGCGTGCGGCATTGACGTAGCCGCGCTCGACCTGCTTTGCCTGCCGTGGGCTCTGGCGGACGAGGAACGCGTAGAATGGCTGGTACTTTAGCAGCAGCGATGTCTGCATGACGGCGAGATTGGTGCTGAGGCCCTTTGACGCGCTGCGCAGCGGCCGAATGAGCGTGAGAAGGAACGGCGGCAGGACGTGCATCGCCTTGAGCTTGAGTGCCTCGATGATACCCTCGAGCTCGCGCGCAGCCTTGACTTTTGGAGCCCGGCTCTTGACCGCCACCAACTTGTCCTCGAGCTCGGCGATCGCCTGCAGCCACAGCGTCGGGTTGGCCGACGGCTCCGTGTCCCGAATCGTCAGCACGAGCGACGTCGGGATGATGAGGTCTGAGAGCAGCGCGTTCAATGGCGGAAGAATCACCTGGAGCAGTCAGCGTGTGTCACTGCCGTCTAGCAGGCATACGCACCCGGCGTCCCTTGAGCTGCCGCTCAATCTCATCGCTGCGCTGCTGCAGATCGGAGATCTGCCCAGACACGTCCGAGAGGTTGTCCTGGAAGGTGGTGAGGTACGACGCGAGCGATGTGAGGAGCTCCCCCGAGGCCTGAAGCGTAAGCATTCTGATCTACCTAGTTGATTGTCGCGAGGTCTAGGATACACCAAGTATCTCTGACAGCAAGCTGCAACTCACCTCGACCGAGCCCTCCAGGTCGGTGTACTCCTTTTGTCGTCTCAGAACTACACGTCAGCAACGTTTGACGTGGGCAACGTACACAGCTCGCGGTCGGCGTCCTCGTCCTCCTCGTCCAGCAAGGGGTCGGGCACCGCGGGTCCAGCGGGAGCAGGCGATGCGCGGCGCGATGACGGACCGGGGCCGGCTCCGGGTGATGCGAGCGACAGCTGGAGGTCAGCGGAGGCGGCTGTGGGGATGCTTACCTCTACTGGGCTGACGCTCATGATGCACAAGCCGAGACGAGGGTGTTGTTGAAGGTACTGGAATGCAATGCGACTCTGGCGCCGCAGTTGTTTGATGCAACAACCAGAAGTTGAATGGAATCGACGCTTGATGCTTGATGCACTTGCTTGATGCACTGATGACGACGACGGGTGTAGGTCCACCATGCACCATAGCCATGTAGCCATGTAGCCACCGTGCAGCGCGTGCAAGCCATGCACTGTACTGTATTTTTGTGTTGTGGCACCTAATTATGTAATAATAATACTTAATATTAATAGCAAGTGACCAAATACATCTAAATGGCTACAGAACACAAAAAGGAAATCGAAAAATGGAACAGACAAGAGGACTGCTACACTCCCCTAATTCCCTAAGGTATGTATGAGAACAGGTAACTTTGACAATGTACCGCTGCCAAAGCCGTTGACGGTCCTCCAGGCCTCCAGGCCGCCTCCATCTCTCAAGCATTGCTATACAGGTTAACAAGTCATTCCCGAAGCTTGAGCGCTTGAGTTGTCCCGGTTGGCTGCAACAGCTTCCGCAAGATCAGTGGCCAGTTCTCTTACATACCTTAGGGGTGTGTAAGTACCTCGGCGTACGGCGTGCAGCGGGTACAGCGCGCTCACTCGCGTCACTCGGCGTGAGCACGAGCTGCCTCTCCCTCTGCCTCAGGACGCCACCATCGCGCTACGAGGAGGCCGAGGGAGGCGGCCGGCTCGGTGTAATCGAGAAAGTATCGATAGATGTTGGGGAGAGGGATGTCATCGGCATAGAACGCGCAAAACTTGCGTAGCGCAATCAGGTAGAGGACTGCGAGTGCAGCGAGGATGGGGATACTACACATTGTCAGAAATGGAGATCAGAGGCAAGTCCTAAAGTCATGTAGACTTACTTGACCAGACCCAGGTATTTAATGCCATCGACGAGCGCCGTGGGCAGCCTACCGGCGCCAAGGCCGGACACTGCCATAAGGACCAGCACGATACAGGCCAGAACGACAGTGGGAAACAACCAGGTAATAGCCTCTTCGGCAACATCTTCGACTGACGTTGGTGAGGAAAAGTTGCGTTTCTAATGTACATACGGGTCGAAGCAATCCAAAGCACGGCTTTTATGATCATGTTCAGGAACGGTAGGCAACGCGCGTGCTTGCGCGAGCCAGCGTGCGCGTGCCCCTCGGCGTTGAGCTTGGTGTTGGTCGTGTTGTGCGAAGGAAGAGTGTGGTCGGACATGGGGTTTGCTAACAGTAATTGGAGATCGGAGAAGAGAGAGAAAGGTCGCAATGCAGATCAGATATAAGATACCAGATATCAGCTCAGCATGACAGTTTGCATGGCATGGCAGGTATGGCATGGATTATGTAGTCGTAAAACGCTAGCTGCTAGCTGCTCGCTGCTCGCTGCTAGTCATCTACTAGACACTTAGTGTCAAGATCGCAAGACATGATCTCAAGACATGGCCAAAGATCGCCAACAACATGCCATTCTGACGTATCTGACGTAAGACCACTTCCCATCACGTGACTACGACCTCCAGTCCCAAGCCCACCTCACCCTGGCATGCAACTCCACCCTGGATCCCTGTCGACGTGCCGCGACTGCCCGCGACTGTTGAGCCATGGCATGAGCCACAGCATCACGGCCACCACATTACAGCTCTCGTATAGCTCGACAACAATCACCAAAATCCATTAACTTCAGCGCTTTCTCTCTCACATCTCACCTCCTCGGCCGTCTCACGACAACCAGAACCCTCCGCCCTCACTCTCCCCCACCCCTCCCCTAAAAGCTCTCTGGGATGTCTGAGCTGTTCAAGGACATCCCCGAGTTTGTCGAGGTGCGTTCGCGCCGATGCGCTCACCCTCCGCGAACATGCCACTGACGCTGCAGACCGACATCGGCGAGTCCATCGCGGCGCGTACCGAGACACTATGTATGTATATGCTGCTGCTGACACCTCTGACGTACAGCAACGTTCCGCGAACTCGGCCCGCCGGATCTCTGCCATGTCGTAAAGTCGTACGGACAGAAGGCGGCCCAGAAGGACATTGGCAGCTATCACTACTGGTGCGTTAAACCTTTGTTCTCTGCACTCGGTCCCATGCTTACCCCTACTAGCTCGGGTGTCGAGGCTTCGTCGTCCGCGTCCCTCGCCGCATACCTCAACTCGCTCCAGTTCCACGTTGACGAATCGGCCGCATGGTTTGGAAAAGGCTCGGGCTGGCGCGTCCGCACGGGCACATACTGGTGCGTAGCGCAGCTCAACAGAGCAGCGTCGCCAATGATGGCGAGGGCAGCTACGTGTGCGAATGATCGCCTTACTGACGCCTTTCTCCAGCTGCTTCAACGCGTTCTCCCGTGTCGATATCCGCGTCGAGGTCCGCATTCCGGGAGGTGTCGACGCATATGCCGTCGACCTCCGTGGCGAGCGGTAAGCCACACAGAGTTAGCGGGTCACTGACGCCGTGTAGACATGAAGCGACCCCGCAGATCTGGCTCGAGACGTACCTCTCCGCACTGCTCCGTGCGATCCGCTACGCCGACGACGCTTCGTACCGGCTGGCCGGATTCCGCAAGCTCGACCCGATCACTACCCCCGAGTCTGAGGCGCGCTTCCTCAAGGCTGCCGAGGAGCTGTTCTTCCAGGGTGAGTTGCGGAGCCATCCTTGAACGTTCGAGACTAACATAACTCAGGTTGGCAGCTGGGCTCCGACCCCGAGGTGCAGGTCGCGACCGTCGTGTCCAACCACCTGACAGCTGGCGTCATCAAATACTACTCGGACTCGTTCAGGCTCGAGCATGCGGCTGGCCTCTTCAAGAAGATGACTCAGCAGGAGCCCGAGGTGGGCGCATTACTCGCCCAGAGCTACATTGGAATGAGTGAGTTACACGTTCCATCAACTCTGTGCTGACTATCAGACGAGGAGATCAAGGCCGTGCAGGTCATGCACACCGGACTGCAAAAGGTGCCGCGGTCATATCCGTTGCTGCTATCGCAGGTCGACTTTCTGCTCTCCAAGGGCAAGGCCGAGTGGGCGTGCCAGGTCGCGCAGCAGGCTGTTGACTCTGCGCCGTCCGAGTTCCTCACATGGGCCAAGCTCGCCGAGACGTACATTGAGCTTGGCCAGTTTGACAAGGCGCTGCTAAACCTCAACTCGTGCCCCATGTTCACATTCAACGAGCGCGACCTGCATCGCATGCCGACGCCGGCGCGCACGCACCTGCCAGTGAAAAAGTTCATCTCGGACGCAAACCTGTTTGACGAGGAGTCGGCGCGCGACAATGAGGCTGATGTTGCTCTGCTGCGTCTTCCCGCACCGGGATTGAGGGGAACGTTTGCAAAGGCCTACCACCTCCTCACGCTGCTTGTGGCCAAGATTGGCTGGGACGAGCTGCTCAAGACGCGGTCCGCCGTCTTTGTCATGGAGGAGGAGTACAGGCAACACAAGACTACGGGGTCCGTCGACACGACTGCCGCCATGCTTGTGGGTGCAGGAAAGCGGGAGGAGAACGGACACGCCGACGAGAACGCCTCGACAAAGGGCATCCACTCGCCGGTGCCGAGCGATAACGACAGCGATGAGGCTACTGCTGCTGACGACCACGGACCCAACGGAGATGTGGTCCAAAAGGAGGCAGGCGAGAAGCAGGGACAGGACCAAATGTCGCCCGCGACCCCGTCCATCGAAAAGCCGGAATCCCTCGCCCACGCGCCCGAGAGCGGCGACAAGGACGAAGACGCGATCGACGGCTCGTTCCAGAATTCGAACTTTTCCAACAAGCGGTTGTGCGAGCGCTGGCTCGGTGGGTATTTTATGTTACGGGCTGTACTGACTCGCAGACAACCTCTTCCTGGTCCTGTACGAGGACTTGCGAGTATACACCATCTGGCGCGCGGAGATTTCGCACTTCCAGACGCAGCACATGTCGTACAAGAAGACGGGCACCGAGTGGGAGATTCTCGGCGAGCTGGCGCTGCGCCTGCAGCACAAGGAAGAGGCCAAGGACGCGTTCCAGCGCTGTCTCGACGCAAAGTTTTCGGCGCGCTCCCTCCTCCGCCTGTTGGAGATGTACGCGACCGACGGCGACCTCACACGCACGCTCAACGCCGCCATCAAGCTCACGGCGTACCACCACCGGTGGTACATGGAGTCGGTGTACCCGTCTGCGATTGCGCACGCAATCTACAAGCTCGGTCAGGTGCACGGCCTGAGCAAGATTGGAAACACGCTGCTCAGCATGAACCTCCCCGAGGGCATTTTCGTGAGTCTACGTGCAGCGACGACAACTAACGCTGCAGCCCATCATGATGCAGTACCTCAAGTACGCAAAGACGTTCAACGTCGAGGGATCAGAATACTAGGATACGACCATGACTTCTTACACGATGCAACCGTTTTCGTAGATCGGCAGTGAGATGGAAGAAGTGGCGTCTTGAGCAATATCATTCACATCCGTCAGAGTCAGTATCAAAAGTCAAGTCGTTAGAGACCGGGCTGATAGTTGCTCTTGAAGATGGTCGGGAGCGGGCAGTAATTCAACGCGGTATGCCAGAATGCGATTCAGAGCCATCTCTGGCTGAATACATGGATAATGTGGCGCGCGGGACGGGGACCCCGGGTGCCCACTTGTCTTATCACCAACTTGTTCTGTTCTGATCTGAACTCCTGGCCTTCTGTGCTCTAGCGGACGAGGAATGCAGTTGGCGGGCAGTCGCGCAATCGATCGGAGAATTCTCGCGTTCTCGCGTCCTGCTCGCGAGAGCCTGCTGTACGCAGAGGCTGTCCTTCACCATGGCACCAACATCCATACCCAGCCTGCAAGTACCGTGCACTTGCCAATCCGGCAGTCTCGATCCGCGGAATGCTCCCCGCGCCGAACTCCACCGAGCCGGGCCTGAAGCGTGTGAAGTGAAATCGTGCAGCATTACGTGCGCGTCGTGGCGGTCGTGCGGTAGCGTGCTGGAATGGAACGGCAGGGTTGGGTTGGCCCATCCGAGGCCTTGTCTAGCGTTCTGGCCGGCTGGCACCAGCACAGCTGGCACCGCTTCCACACGTCTGCGATCACGATCAGTTCGCAGTACCGCAGTCGCTATCTCGCTGCGCGCATCGCGTCCGTCGCGTCCGTCGGGGTCGTAGCGAGCTGATTCCACGACTGAATGGCAAACTCTAACGCATCTCCGACGAAGGCGTCGGTGTACCCGCCGCAACCCGCCAGTCGCCTCCCGTCGTGCTGTACGATAGTACGCACGACGGAGGCACAGGACCTGGCCTGGAACGTCGGCGAGTGGACATACGGCATACCTCGCGCACAAGTGCAGTGCAGAGTACAGAGTGCGTGGCACGGAGTATACGGGTGTATGAGGCGGACAACTCGGCGGCGAGTGCATACATGATTCGTGCTGGGTCACTGTCTCACAAAGACCGGTGCACCGCACTGTCTAGAAGCCGAGATAGAGCGACGTGGGCATCGGAGACTTTGCCTCATGGAAGCGTCATTGTCTCGTGGCTCCTGGCCTGCTGACTTTCAGAGTCGCTTAGCTCATTTCATGCTCACCAGCATACTGCGGCTGTTGGGCGTATGCGCGTATGCATAGCTGCCCTACGTGTCTGTTGGCGATTAACATCAATGAGTAATCAACGAGTAAGACAGATGCTGCCAGCAGTCGAGGCGAAAAGAAACAAGGTTCCAGGCTCCTAGTGGATACCTGACCCGATAGTGGCCCAGCTCATGTCCAGACGGTCCAGAATAGCCATAATAGACTACTGCTGCTGGCGAGCCCTGTCGACGTCCAGACACGTCCAGACACGGCGAGCTGCAATTGAATGCCCGCCACTTGCACCGCAATGGATACTGTTCTGACCCGGGGAGGTGGGATATGGGATTTGTGGAGAGCTGTCTGTATCTGATCTGTTAATGATCTCTGCCCTCTGATCCGTCTGAGCTCTCTTCGTGCTCGACGTCGCTGATGCTATGCTCTCTCTTGTCGATATCTCTCGATATCGCTCCCAATGTCGAAGTATCTCTGCATGGCTGGCTGCCTGAGTCTTTGAAGACGCCGTACTTGATTAGGATTATCCTACTATATTGTTATTAGACTATCCATAATATTACTAATGGTGAATAGGAAATTTGAGTCTGGGCCTCATTCTTTAAGCTTTCTGGTTGATACCCTTTTGTTAATCCCTTGAATCCCTGTCCTCTCTTGCTGCTTGCTGCATGCTGTTCTCGCCCTTGCGCCTTGCCCGTGCTCGTTCGTGCTCGCTCGTCGTCATCACTTTACGCGCTTTCGCCACCGCCACCACGGAGGAGAAAGCGAACCGCAGGCAGTAGACGGTAGACTGAGTGATTGCTGATTGCTGATTGCTGATTGAGCTCTAGGACTGCGGCTGCGGGCTGTGACTCTTGGATCATCGCTCTCTCTCTACATCTTAGACATCGCCCTCAACATCACCGAGAGAGACACGAGTGATCCTGTTGTTCCACGTTCCACCATCCTCTTTGTCCGCTCTTCACGATCCGTCTCACTGCTCACGATCCGTGTCACCCTCTTCATTCCACCATTCCGCACTCTCTCTCGCGCATTCTCGTGATCTCTCCATCTCTCGTTTCTCTCTCTCGTCTCTCTCTCTCTCTGTCGTACTCTGTCATCGTTTTACCCCTGTCACCATTTAGCACATTACCACATTAGCTAGCCCCTTTTTACGCCTCTTACCGGAATATACCTGTCCATCTGCATCCTACTCTACCCTCCCCTCCCCTAACTGGTCTCGGTCTTGGTCTGGGTCTCATAGCGCGCTCAACCCCTTATACCTTGTACCGTTCCATTCCATTCCATTCATCAACAGCCGTCGCCGCCAGCCGCCAGCCGCCGCCGCCGCAGCCGCCGCAGCCGCCTCCTACTCCGCCTCCTACGATCCTACGCCGCCCCCGGCTTAACCCCTTTGGAACACTAGTATCCGTGACCCTCGGGTTTTGCGTCTGGCCTCTACCTACCACCGCCCCTCATCTAACCCCATACCGGCCATAGCCCCTCGCTACACCCTATCTCTCGATCTGTTCGATCTCTCTCTCCCTCTCTCCCTCTCTCCCTCTCTCCCTCTCTCTCTCACTCTGTCCCTCGCTAGTGACCCTTTTGCCCCGCCTCGTCACTCGACTCGCTCCAAAGTAGCTCCTGTGCGCATTCCCCTCTTTATCCCATTGTGGTTACCCACTACGACAACGACAGGTGCGACTACTGCGACTAGCAAGCGCCGTTTGACATTGAACGACAAGAACAACAACAACAAACGAACAAACGAAATAATTCACACACGTCGTTGATTGATATTTTCCAAGAGTCCAGAATTATCATCCACCCACGGTTATTGTTGATTCATCCGTCACTTGACTTTGTTCAAACGTTCAAACCACCCGCACCCGCACCCGCACACCCCATCCCCCCTTTCTCAGTGTCACTTGTCACTCGGTCACTTGGCATCCCCTTCATCCTCCCTTCACTGTTCCTTCCGCGTTCCTCGACGTTCAGATCTCCTTGCACATCGACCTGCACCCCCATTTCGAGTGCTTGGGCTTTGGAACGACCAAACGACGACCACACGCCTGTCACTTGCTTTACAAGTGAACCTTCGTCATCAGACCAGAGATTGTTGATTTCACTCTCTCACTCTCTATTACCATCTATCTGCTCTGCAGTGCACAGGTCAGATCACCTTTCTATTGTCCCCCCGTCGACTCGCCGAATCCGCCCTCGGCGCCCTTTGAGTGGACGACAGACGCGACGACGACATTGCGTGCGTTTCTCCCTCGTGTCCAACAACAACGTACACACACATTTTGTTTGTTCCCACAAACCATTCCATCATCTACATCCCCTTTGTCTCGTCCTCATCGTCGTTTGCTTTCATCTCTTCTTTCTCGTCCATTCGCCCTCGACGCACACAACCAACTGGCGACTATAGTAAGCATCACCCGACGCAACATCGCCCACTGTCAACATGGTGTCCGCGCGGCCACCGCCATCACCGGCAAACGGTCGCATACCGTACCCCTCTGCTGATCGGCTCGTCCCGGGCGACGTGGGACAAGCACCAAGCTCGTCCCCAGTCTTCTTGGACTCGCGGCGAGGTTCGAACAGCGAAGAGGCGAACAGCGCTTCATCGCAGCAAGGTCTGGGTCTCAAGCGCTTAAAGAGCATGCGCGATCGTGTCCGAGACCGCAGTCGGGACCGCAGCAAGCCTGCCGGACGGGATCGAGCTGGATCTGTTGCGGTGGCCACCCTCGGCCCGCACCCAGACGCCAAAGATCCCAACGAACGCGAAACAAGCACACAAGGCTTGAAGAACTGGTGGAAGACTTTCTCGGCAAATAGGTCAACGACGCCATCCCCGCCACCCTACCAGCCCTCATTCCGTCATGGCGCAGCAACAGCTACGACCACAATGAACACTCGCAGAGTGTTTGGTGTACCGCTTCAACGTGCGCTTTCCTATGCGTCTATGCAAATCTCGACCAGCGGCCCCGACGGATCGCTTTACGTGTGGGGGTGAGTACTGGCCGTCACAGGGGGCGTGGGGGTCGAGCGCAAAAGAAGCAGAAGCACAATTGCTGACAATCGTCACAGCGAAGTACCAATCGTCGTCGGACGCTGTGGAGCATACCTCAAGAACAAGACCGACATTGAGGGAATCTTCCGAGTCTCGGGCTCTGCCAAACGCATGCGCGATCTCCAGGCAATCTTCGATGAGGGTCCAACAGTAGGTCTTGCCACGGACCACGCCCGTGTTTCCCGCCATCCCCACAGACCATCACCTAACACAATACAACAGTTTGGAGCGGACATTGACTGGGACACCTCGCCTTACACGCCCCACGACGTGGCGACCATCTTCCGACGATACCTTACACACCTGCCAGAGCCTGTCATTCCCTTTGCCTTTTATGACCAGGTATGTCGCGTCAATTCACACGCCAGCGTCACATGCCGCAAATGCTGACAAGTGGAACAGTTCCGTAACGTCGCTGCGAATGAGCACCTGACGACTGAAATGCGCATCCGAGACTACAAGAAATTGATTCGCACGCTTCCGACTGAGAACAAGTTTTTGTTGCTGTACACGCTCGACCTGCTGGGCATCGTGGACCAGCACTCTGACAAGAACCTCATGACTGCGGCCAGTGAGTAGAATGCCTTGGTGTGACCGCGGGCTCGCGCGCGGGCTCGTGTGTGACAAGTGCCAGCAGCGTTACTGGACCCCCCCCGTTTCTGACTTGTCACAGACCTTGCCGTCATTTTCCAGCCTGGCCTCCTCAATCACCCAGGCCACGAGATGCGTCCGAGCGAGAGCATTCTGTCAAAGAATGTCGTCGAGCTGCTCATTACGCACCAGCACCAGTTTGTCATGTCAATGGCCATGGTAAGGATCCAAGACTCTCTGGACCCTAGCTGATCCCCATCAGAAACTGTCCAAAAGGAAGCATGGCGCTCAGGCTCGATCCGATGTAGACGCTGGGGTGGCGCCGGCGGCGGTGGCGGCGGTATCCGCGAATCCTGGGAAGGCCAAGCCGCCACTCGTTGAACGATCTGCCTCTGGCGACTCGTCCTTGTCATACCGCACCGCCCTGGATATCACTGCCGAGGCCTCTTCGTCACAAACACATCTGGGGATCCCGGAAGCCATCCCTGAGAATGACCAACCGGCCCCACCAGCCTCCCCCAGCTCCCCCAGCTCTGACGGACGCCCCGTGGCAGTTCGTGCGGATACCGACTTTTTGGTGCCTTCAGATTCGGATGACGAGCCTCCCCCTGGGGGCTACTACATTGTCGAGAGCAAGGCTCGCACAGCATCGCCTCGCCCACCCACGGCCAAGCTGACGCCGACATTGAGTCAAGCCTCCAGCAGCTTTGGTGTCCAGGAGCTCATCGCACCGGCACGCCCACTTCGCTCTGTCAAGCGAGGGCGTCCCTCACTCCCGAACCTGCCGTCTCAGTCTGCTGGTGGCGGCGTGCCCGCCATCGATGTCATGGACGCATCCGACTCTGACGATGACGCCCCGCCGGGTGGTTACGTGGTGTACGAGAATAAGCGGCCGTCGCCCACTCGTCCTTCACTGACACAGGGCGGTGTAGGTCTGACACGCTCGCAGACGGCGCGCAACGCCCTGCAGTCTTCCGATGCGCGCACAAACTCGCCAAAGCCCAGCGGCGACGGCGGTGCAACTGGATTGCTCCGCCGCAGGACGCTTCCCACAAAGCGCGTCAGCGACTTTACGGCGCGCATGCGTCGTGCAGTGCTGGATGCGTGAGTGGCGTTTGCGTTGTAAACAGATTGTGAATCGAATCGCATGACACGCATTTGGTCCGAGGTCCGAGGGGAACACATTGTCATCGACGACGCGATAAGGAGGGTCTGCACCGAGACGAGATTACTCTGAGACTAGCTCCAGAGTCAGCTTGCATCGAGAACGAGTTCATAGACTAGGGACATTGTAAACAACCTCATTCCATTCCATTTTCCACTTTCCACTTTCCACTACTTCATTTTTGCACACCATCACCTCACCACCGCAATCATACTACCCTGCCGACTTTTGTTTGTGACTACTGTTTGTTATTTGTTGGGCTGCGCTGGGCTGCGCTCATGACACTGAAACTATTGTAATGTGAACTATGACCGCGACGCAGAGAGACGAGAGAAGCAAGAGCCGGAAGTGTCCCACAGTGTCGTCGGGAGACGTTGTCTGGGAATGCGCGTGAGAGTGTGGGTGCAAACGTCGTCGGCGGCTCAATGCGGGTGGTTCATGAGCTCATCGCGAGGAGGATGCTAAAGTCTTGGGGGTTTATTCAACGTGCGACCATGCGAGAGCCATGTGGCATCAATCTCACCCAGGCCCACGCCACGCCGTCACCTGCGTCACAACACACATGAGGCTGACTTTGATCTCGACAATCGACAAGCACACGCACAGCAGAAGGCACTCGAGACAAGCCCTCACCAGCGCCAGCATAGCCCATCGCGCACCCCGCTCACCTCCCTTCCCCTCGCCCCCCACCCTCACCATGGCCTCCACCGCCCCACTACTAAGCGGCACGATCGAGGCGGACGAGGACGACCTCCCCTCCTCCTCCGCCGGAGTGAGCGGGAACATTGGCGAGACGCGCGCGCCGAAGAAGAAGGGGCGCGCGGCAGAGGCAGAGGTGCTCGTGCCGGGCACCGCGCCGCGGGACGCCGAGGAGGGCGGGATCGTGAGTTTCCTGGCTGCGGAGGCTGTGGGCATGTTGGCGAAGCTTGGCGCGTAGCGTGATACCTCATTCTCTCAGCTACAGCTTCCTGCTCTGCGCCCGCAGCTCTCTCCGTGCACTACTGACACCCAGGCCGGCATCCTCAAGCAGTCGTCGCACCCCGCGGCGCTCTTCTGCCTGTTCCTCTTCCGCTCGGCGGCCATTGCCGTCTATGTCCTCTGCGGGCTGTGTGAGTACCGGCAAGTGGGCGGCGCTGATGGCAGTTACGGATAACTATGTGCTCTCTGTGAGTCTCCGGCTGGGCTGCGGAGGGAAGGAATGAGGGGAGTACGGGAAGGGGGAAGGGCATCGGCCGCCTGGGCTGTCGGGCTCCGGTGCTCCGGACACCGGGCCGAGCGAGGTGCCTCTTGCGTTGACACCTCTTGCCCCTCATTCTCCTTGCTGCCCTCTATTCCCTGCGGCTCTGCTGCGTTGCAATCCGCACTAACCCCCAGATCACCGTGGTCGTCGTCCTGCTCTCGCTCGACTTTTGGAACACGCGCAATGTCGCCGGCCGCACGCTGGTGGGCCTGCGGTACTGGAACGAGGTGGGCGACGACGGCGAGAGCAGCTGGGTGTTCGAGTCGCGCGACGTGAGTAACACACTGGAGCACAGCTGACGTCCAGCCCTCGCGGCCAGCCAACCCCATCGACGCAAAGTGAGTCCCTCTCCCACACACTACTGACAGCAGAATGTTCTGGGTGGCACTGTACGCGTACCCGCTCGGCTGGATCGCGCTCTTCATCGTGTCGCTGTTCAAGTTCAACATCTCCTTCCTCCCGATCGTCTTCCTCGCGCTCGTCTTCAACCTCTCCAACGTCGTCGGCTTCACGTACGCGGACCGCGACGCGCAGCGCCGCTGGGCGTCCGGCGCGAGCTCCATGCTCGGCAACTTTGGCCTCGGCGGCATCGGGTCCCAGCTCTTCGGCGGCGTCGTGCGCAACTCGGTCGGGCGCTTCTTTGGGTAGGGCGCATGTAGATGGATGAAACTGTATGCTGCACGGTGTTGTTGGAGGTGGTGGCTGTGGCAGGGTGCTGGTGCTGCCTCGCTGATACTTCCTTGCCACGCAGCTGACCAGAGACTTACCACTAACCCATCGTTGCTGCTGCCTACCTCAGCCCCACGCTGACCTTTTACTATGGGCTCGCTCCCGCGCTCGGCCTGTACCACCTTACTCTCCCAGCCCATTCACTTTGATCTCTTCCCGCGACCCCTCCGCCTCCTCTCCTCCCCGCCTCCTTCACTCCTCTCCTCGCCCTCTCCGGCATCCAGAAAAAGGAAGCGCTCGCCAACGCTCGCGCTCTTCTCCGCCAGGGAGTCGAACCCTGCTCTATCGCGGTCTTCCGTACAACTTCGTGCACGGAGGCTCTCTCCTGAGAGGCGATTATACTAACCGATATACTAGCGAAGAGGCTGGTGTATTTGGCGTGTGCGCGCGCGTCGGTTGTGTGGAGCGGCGAGCTCGGAGGCGGAGGAGATGGGAGGGAGAAGGTGAGGAGAGTGTGGCGAGTGCGGAACACGGCCCACGTCGGCGGCCAGTAGTGGCAAGTGGGACGTGCACATGACCCCATCTCATAGACGACCTCGAAGACGCCGCAGACTTGTGCATCCCACAACCGCATCTTGCATCGTGCATCTTGCATCTCACATCTCACATCTCACATCCCACATCTCTCAAAGCCACGTTCATCAACAATCAGGAGCAGGAAAAGGATCACCATTCCCCCAATTAATCTCCCGCCCTGAGCCATTCACTTTACGTCACTACGACCAGCCTGGGTGGACATCCCGGTTGAATGGCCTCCACGTTCAAAGACCCGCCGTAGTCGAACTCTATCCCGCATCAACTTGCTTTGAGCTTTGCTTTGCTTTGCTTCGCTTCGCTTCGCATCCTCCATCTTCACCACCACTTCTTGCTCCCCCCCACTGCTCGCCATGTCTGTCACCAAGGCCGTGATCCTCGTCGGCGGCCCGTCAAAGGGCACGCGCATGCGCCCGCTCACCCTTGACTGTGAGTCGCACCTCCATCTCCTCCCTTGGACTGTCCCCCCCGCATCCACTGACCCCAGGCGCCAAGCCCCTCCTCCCCATCGCGGGCAAGCCGATGGTGTGGCACCCGCTCGCGGCGCTCGCGCAGGTCCCCGGCCTGTCCGAGATCATCATGGTCGGCTTCTACGAGGACAGCGTCATGGCGCCCTTTGTCAAGGAGAGCCAGCGCGAGTTCCCAAACATCCGCATCAGCTATCTGCGCGAGTACCGTTCGCTGGGTACTGCGGGTGGGCTGTACCACTGTGAGTAGAGCGAGCGACGCGGAGCGGCGCGAGGCGGCGCGAGACGAGGCGTAGCATTGGGACGTGCCGGCGTGGCGCGCATTGATCGCATGCCGATCGCCGATCGCGTCGTGATCTGCCAGACCGGACTGCACTGACCCCAGTCCGCGACTCGATCCTTCGCCCGCCGGTCCCGCAGCACATCTTCATCTGCAACATTGACATTTGCTCGAGCTTCCCGCTCGCCGAGATGCTCGACCTGCACAGCAAACACCGCGGCGTCGGCACGATCCTCGGCGTCCAGGTGAGTAAATCCCGAGCTGGGGACCTCAAAGTCCAAACCTCGCTACAGCTCGCCATGCGCGTACTCACCCCCCAGGTCAAGAAGGAGACGGCGACGCGGTACGGCTGCATCGTGTCGGACCCCGAGACGCAGCAGATGCTGCACTATGTCGAAAAGCCCGAGAGCTGGATCTCCAACACGGTCAACGGCGGTGTCTACCGTGAGCCCCAATGGTTGTTCTATAGCTCACAGCAGTGTTCGACAAGCAGCTCTTTGACGAGATCAAGGTCGCCATGGACGAGAAGACTGCGCGTGCTGCGTAAGTACATGTACGAGTTTTGCTCACACCCAGCCAGGACCCGCTCGTCGAGCTCGACGAGAACCTCCAGCTCGAGCAGGACGTGATTGTGCCCCTCGCGGCCGCGCGCAAGATGTACGTCTACGAGACGCACGACTTTTGGCGCCAGATCAAGACGGCCGCGTCGGCCGTCACCGCGTCCTCGCTCTACCTGAACCAGTACAAGAAGACGCACCCCGACCTGCTGGCAAAGGGCGACAACCTCACTGGTCCCGTGTACATTGACGCCTCGGCGCACATTGCCGCGACGGCCAAGGTGGGCCCGAACGTCGCGATCGGCCCGAACGTCGTGGTCAACGACGGCGCGCGCATCGCCAACGCGATCGTGCTCGACGGCTCGACGGTCGACAAGCACGCCGTCGTCGTCAACGCCATTGTCGGCTCCAACTGCCGTCTGGGGCAGTGGGCGCGCGTCGACGGCGACCCTGAGCCCGAGACGGAGCAGAAGGGCAAGATCTCCGTGTCCGTGCTCGCCTCCGAGGTCTCGCTCGCACCCGAGACCCATGTCCGCAGCTGCATCGTGCTGCCCAACGTGAGCACCAGTGATTGATTTTGGCTGACGCGCAGAAAACCCTCAACAAGAGCGCCGCAAACCACGTCCTCCTCTAACGTACTTCGTACTTTCTTGTCCAGCGGGCCTAGTGTCCGTAGCCTTCTGATTAATGAACATTAGATTATTGAGAGGGAGAAGTGGAGAGGGGCAGAGGGAGTGGACAATTGAAGAGGCAGGATAATTCCAGTGGGAGGGGATATGTGTTTGGGTGCTCTTGTCAGTTCGCTGCTCGGCACAATGGCCTGCTGCCGCTAGGGCGTCCGCTGCATGCATGCTATGGTGGTATCTATCGTACAAGTCGGCTGGCGTAGCTGCGGATAAGCCCTGCCGAAGCAGATTAGCAGCTACTCCAGCCTGGCATCTTGGCTCTACTATATTTCCTGCTCTTGCCTCCGAGGCCGCTACATCTCCAACAATCTGCCGTCAGCACAGCCACTTGAGCCACTTACCGATCGATCGCCAGCCCCAAATCGTCGCCGCACGAGTAGAGCACGACGTCGACGACCTCCTCCCCGAGCGCCGGGAACATCTGGTGCAGCGTCGTGACGCTCGCGAGCCGCACCTGGTCGCGGAGGTACGCGTCGTGGCTCGCCTCGAGCGTGTGCGCGACCTGCGCCTGCTGCTGCTGCGGCGTGAGGGGCTGCGCGTACGCGGCGCCGGGGTAGCCCTGTTGCTGCTGCTGGTAGTAGTCTGGTGTCGGGGTGCGGGGCGTCGGCGTGCGGCCCGTGGGCGTGACGCTCTCCGAGGTGCCGGGGGAGAGGCCGAGCTGCGCCAGCAGCCGGCTGGGGGGCTGCGCGGAACCCGTCCGCGTGTGCCGCTGCTGCAGCTCGCCGCCGCCGTGCTGCGCCGCCCACTGCTCGCGCGCGCGGTCGCGCTCTTCGTCGGATTCGTCCCCCGACTCGCTCTCTGCGGCGGCCTGCATGTTCTCGAGAATCTTGCCGATAGCGGACAGCGGGCGGGACACGGCCTCCTTGGCCGCATCGCCGGTGCGCTGGAAGAAGCGCTTCGTGCCGTCCAGCGCGGCCGCGCCTGTCGTCGGCATGGTGAGCGGGCGCGCGGGCTCTTCTCCGGGGGACGTCGCGAACGGCGACATGTCGCTTCCCGCGGCTCCAGCGGACTCTACGCGCGGCGACGTCGCGGATGTCGGCAGGTCGCGGATCGCCTGCTCGACATTCGACTCAAACTCCTCCTGCGTAATGTTCGACAGCGACGAGGCGTCCATTGTCTCGATGAATGCGATCGCGCCCTGCAGAGACGAGAGGTAGTAGCCCGCCTCGCCGGACAGCTTCTCGGGGTTGCGGAAGCGGTTGATGTACTCTACGTTGGACAGCATGTTGTCGGGGTTGGCGCGGAGCACGACGAAGATCAAAATCGGCACAAACGCGTCCGCGCCCGCCTCGCCGCCGTCCGTGTGCCGAATAAGCCCAAAGATGACCTTGCAGCTGTTCAGGATGCAAATCATCTTGTCCCGCGGCGCCTTGTAGTGGTTGATCTTGAGCAGCTCCTGCTCTGCAAACGCCAGGAATCCCGCGCTCTGCTCGCCCTCGGGCACGTCGAGGTGCTTCTCCTTGACCCAGGTGAAGAGCCGCACGCGCTGGGCGAACACGGCGTCGCGCTCCAGGTCGTCGGTCGTGATTGTCGTCGACAGCGAGGCGGCAAGCTGCGGGGTGAATGTGCTTAGTGTTAGTGCACAGATCCATGAAAGAAGGGGACATCTCGCACTCACTATGGGTACAGCCGGTTCATGACCAGCTTCTCCATTGCCTCGGCGGCATTGTCAAACTCGGCCGGCGTCTGGGATCGCCACGGCTCGACGACCTTCATCTTGTCGCCGATAAACTAGAGTCAGCAGCGCAGAGCTATTCGGCTCACAGCAAGAAAGTCGCGGATGAGCTTGATCTGCTCGTTGACAGTGAACGGTTTCCGGGAAAAGTTGGTCAGAAAGCTGGAGTCAGCAAAAGTGTCTAACGCTCGGGCGGGGACAGTGACCAGGACGGGCACAGTTTCTATCACCCCGCCCGTCCACGCCAAGCTCCGCCCGCTCGCTGAAGCTCGCGGCACCCGCAGCACTCACCTGCGCAAATACCGCGCAACCGGCTCGGCAGGCTTGGTCCGCAGATCCTTGAGGAATCCCGCAAAGTTGAACGCGGGCTCATCGGTGGACGCGCGCGAGGAGCGGGAGGAGCGCGAGTCCTGGCGAGTGGGCGGGGGCGCAGCGTCGTCGCGCGCGGCGGCCGGCGTTGGTGTCGCTTCCCCACTCGTCGTGTCCTTTGGCGGAACGACTGGCGCTATGGGTGTCGCGGGGGTCGCGAACGGGTCAAACTCGGCAAGATTGGCCGCGACGCGCGTGCTCGCCTTGGGCTTTGCGGGCGCCGCGGGCGCGGGTGGCGTGCTCGCCCGCGGGGCGGGGGTGAGGAGGGAAGACACCATGGGGGGCTGCACGAGGGAGGAGCGGCGGGGCGGGTGCTCGCTTGGTGCCAGAGTGCGGGGCGTGGAGGAGGGGGAGGAGGGGGAGGAGGACGATGACGAGGGGGAGGAGGTTGGCGGAGTTGTCGCTGGGGGCGCACCCTCGGGTGGGGAGGTGCGAGTGTCTGTCTCTGCAGCGTCCATCACGATGCTGGGCACCTGTGGACTCGCAGGTGGCCTTGTGGGACTTGCGCTCGAGGTCGGTGCGCTGCCCTTGTCCTGAGTCGCAGCTGCAACCGCACCATCGTGCTCGACCTCGCTGTCGCCGCTCTCGCCACTCTTGTCCGCAGTGGCCATGTCCACGTCCTTGTCGTTTGTCTCGGCGGCTGTGGGCGCGTCCGGCTTGTTGTCCGTGTCGGCATCCGTGTCCGGGGGCATGTTATCGCTTTCAGCCTTTGGGCTAGTCGCCGGGGATGTTGGCGATGTGGGAGCTGGCGATGTGGGAGATGTAGGCGAGCTCGCAGAAGCGCCTGCCGTCCGTGTCGACGTCTCCTCGGAGACCATTGTGCTTGATGGGCACGCCTGTCGTGTAGGATGGAAGAGCGTCCGCGTCCGAGTGCTGCGTGAGACTGCTCCGTGCGAAGTTGTTGGAATGTTGAGCGAGAGTTGTCGGTGCGTCGGTGCGGTGTTTGTGCAATGACGATGCTGGCCGCTGGCCGTGGATTAGGATGACGATTTCAAATCCGCCACGGTCGGATTAGGCTTTGGGTGTTGACGTGTTTATCGCCCATTACGAGCTTGCTCAAATGTCACTTCAAATGCTTCTGCGCTACCACACGGGGGTGGTTCTATGCACGTTGCTGCGAGCATTCGCGGTTCGCGGTTCGGACAGCGGCTCGGACACTTTCGACTTGTGCTGTACGTGTCTCGCGTCGAGAGCCTGGGACCTTGGGATCTTGTGAAGCATGCAAACTGCGGTATAACCTGCTGGGACGCGCTCGTGGCACTGTTGTACGTAAGACGTCTCACATGTCACACGCGCCAGGTGCCACTCTACCACTCTACTCGTGCACTCTAAAAAGATCGTATCATCGTCGTCACCGCCACCCCCGTACCCCCACACTTTTCCTCAGCATCTCCATTCTCACCACGTCCGAGCTCGAGCTCGTTCAACCGCATGCAGTCAACTACATAGCATCCCAGTCTACCTGGCGCAAGCAAGCATGCACATTCATCTAGACATCTCTCCAGATGCAGTAGATAATCGTCGCTTTGATGTCATGGGGGCTTTCATAAAAGGAGACCCATAGCTACGGGGAAGGGAGAAAAACTACTAGGTAGGTATCAAGGGGGTTACGGGGGGGAGGAGGTGGTGGGGATTGTGTTGTGCTGTGGCCGTCAAACTACCGTCGATAAAGTGAAAGACATTTAAGAGGCAAAGAAAAGTTTAAGGGGAGAGAGAAGAATGGCGGGTAGCAGTACAAATCAAACGACAGCGAGGAGCGGGAAATAAGAGCTTGGCGGCGTTGGAACAGTGGACACAAAAACCCGTCTAAAGAACAACGCAGTTGCGCTTCTTGTCCTTGCTCTTGCCGTTCCTCTTGGCCTTTGCCTGCGAGTCAGTAGAGTACAGTGCTTATAACTTACGTTCAAGGCAAGACGGGTGGCCATCTGGAACACCTCACGGACGCTCTCGCCAGTCTTGGCAGAGCACTCGACGTAGCCCGAGGCGCTGATCTTCTGGGCGACACCGTTGCCCTCGGCGCGCGAGACGGGGCGCTGGTTCATGCGCGCAAGGTCGGCGTTGGTCTTGGGGTCGTCACGGAGATCCTTCTTGCACGCAACAAGGACAATGGGGAGACCCTGGCAGAAGTGGAGGACCTCGGAAATCCACTTCTCCTGGACGTTGTCGAGCGAGTCGGGCGAGTCGACAGCGAAACAGATCAGGATGACGTGCGAGTCGGGGTACGAGAGGGGACGGAGACGGTCTGGAATGTTAGTTGGCAGTGAAGAGGTTACAACTTGCCATAGTCCTCCTGGCCAGCGGTATCCCAAAGGGCGAGCTCGACCTTCTTGCCATCGACCTCGACGTCGGCAACGTAGTTCTCAAAGACGGTAGGGACGTAGACCTGGGGTGTTAGTAAGCAGGAAAAGGAAGCGCACAGGCGCATTGATGAACAAGCTGAGAGCGAGCTCGCGTGCGCGCAGCAGCGTTCTCAACATCGCGCACGTACCTCGGGGAACATGCCCTTGGAGAACACGATGAGGCTGTGTATGTGTGAGCATGGTGCGGGATGCGGGTGTGGGTGGATGAGTTGGCGCGCGTTGGTTTTCGGCCGCGTGTGCGACGGCGCGATCTGCAGGCATGGCCTGCGGAGTGAACGGCATCCCGCGCCGGTTGTAGCAATAGCAGCCATCATCTAGTCTGGAGATGACCGGCTCCACGCCGGATGGTTGCCATGCTACAGAAGCTTTGCTTGGAGGCTTTGCTTTGCCACTCAAGCTGAAGCGGGCCAGACATGTCACGTTCACAGGGGCTAGGGCCGGCTCCAGCGCGAGGGCGCACAAATCCCCGCTCGGAGCGCCGAGTGCATTCTGACGCGCGCGGGTGTACACTTACAGACAGGTCTTGCCACAAGCACCGTCACCTGGAGAGCGTCAGCACGAGTTTATCAAAGTGTAGCGAGGCCGGGGTGGTGGATTGCAAAGACGAAACGATAGAGGGATCGTGCGCAGCCCGCTTCCAGCATCGTGTGCAATCGACGCACGATGGAGGAGTTTCGGCAGGCGCACATCATCACCGCATTTGGTACTATCATAGAATCCAAGCGAGCGCCAATGGACGCGCGCGAGGGACGACGATGAAGAGCAGATGTGGAAGAAAAAATCGCCAAGCAGAGCTGTCGTGAGAGCAGTGGGGTGGCAAACCCGCGGCCAGCATCGAGCAAAGCATGCAGCAAAATAATGCCATGCTTTCCCGCGACGACGAGCAGCCCTGGCCTAGAGATGCAATGCAAAGCACACCAACACCGCATGCAATAAACAGCGAGAGACTTTTACGCACCGACGATAACGAGCTTCCGCCTGATCTCTCCGGACATGTTGCTGGATTAACTTGTTGGGGTGGGGGGGTTAAAAGGGAGAGGGAGTGTTGAGCGTGTAGCTTGTGTTTGCGCTGGTTTGCGATGTAGAGAGAGAGAGACAAAAGGAGATGTCGAGGTTGGATGGAGAAAAGGAAAGAAGAAAGAGAGAGAGAGAGGATGGATGAATGGAGAGGGACTGGATGATGATGAGGATGCCGACGACGACGATGCCAGCCAGGATGGGATGGGAGTGAGAGTGAGTGAGTGAACTGCCAGGGGTGGTGTAGCGGTGTAAGCGGTGGTGGTCTGACTGTGACTGTGACTGTGCTAGAGTGTGATTTGTGATTTGTATGGTGGGATGACACGCGGGCGGGGACAATTTGAGCTCTGCCTGGCTGGCTGCCTGCCTGCCTGCCTGGCTCCTGGCTGGATGGTGACTAAAGGAACAAAGGGGAAGGTCACGGCAGTACAGCAGTGAAGCACAGGGCGAGGGGGAACGAGCAAGCCGCGCTGGGCTGAGAGCGGGCTCACGGCTCACGGGCTGAGCGCGGGCCACGGGCCAAGCTGGCTCAGCGAAATCGAGCTGAACAGCCTTCCTTACAGGGTTTGAAAAAAAGGTGCACATTTTGGGTCTAGCACCACTGTAAAACTACGCAGGGCACGAAAAACGCGGGGGTATTTTTTTTTTTATATTTGGACCTATTTGAACAATCGGGGGCGGAGAACATGGCATGGCACGGGTCAGTCAAATACAGGGTCCACAAATGAGTTATAGGCAGTATAAAACGGATTAGAAACTGCTTCAGATTGGATTATTGTTCAAAGTCACTATTCCTATTGTGGCTGCGGCTCTATTCGACTATTAGCCGCCATCGTTACATTCCTTCCAGCCCAGTGTCCTAGCTGTCACAGCCTGCTGTAGCTGTGTCCACTCCCACTGCGCCACACCAGCCAGGTATGCATACATAACAAACAGAATCAGTAAAGACTCCACTGCAGTGCAGATCTTGCAGCTCGCCACAGCTCTTGTTCACCTTCCACGTTGAACATTCACTGTCTGAAACGTAATCAATTGTGTGTAGAGGCAGCACTTAGCACTTCAATTCAATAAAACTTGTAATAAAACTTGTATTATGAAAATCCAATACAAACCCCACTCCGGATCCTATTGGTGTTGCGGAATTAACCGTGTGGCATCGCTGGCACCGCTGGGCCACTTTTTTTTTGTGCCTGCCGTTTCATATAATCTGGAACCCTGCCGTAATGAATCGACAGACGACAGAGAAATCTAAATCCAAATCCAAATCCAAATCGAGATTCAAATGCTTCAAATGCTTCTTCCAGAATTCCAGCCAGGCCGCGAACCATGTCGTAACGTATCGTGTCAACACGTCGACCAGCGATCCTATTCACCTCGGACGCGTCTGTATTCAAATCCTATCTCTGCATTTGAATCCAATGCCAGATCCTATTGGCCTCCATGCACGACTAGTGGCGTGTGGCGGGAAGCCAGCTAGCAATGGCAATGGCAGTGCGGTGTCCATCGGTCGTTCCCCCGCGCGTCTCATCTGCGTGTCAAGTCGGCAACAACGACGCTCAAGGCGGCGGGCTGGGCGGGCTGGGTTCCCCTTTGCTCCCGGCGTGTCAGACATCAGTGTTCTCTCGGACGGCTGGAGGGTGCCTCTGAGGAACAGCGGATGAGATCTCGTCTCGACAGGCCCGGAATCAGCCCAATGCATTACAGTACCCGTCGACAGTGGGAATCAGGATGTCGGGATATGCCAGTTATTGTCTGTCGTCGATGACGTCCTCGTCGCTGACTCTTTGCACGGCACAGAGATCGTAAGCTCACTCGGCTAGATCTCTAGCCCACCATCGCTCGTGGCACAGCCTGCAACTAGCCCAAGCCTCCCTCACGGCCTCGCCCCGCTCGTCGTAATAAAACAATCTTACATTTGACTAAAGACACGCAAAGCTAAGCAGAGATGGAGAGTCAATTACGGATACCGGATGTGACCTGCCGGCCAGGCCAGGACGATCGCGCCGCAACCGTATCCACAGACTAGACCACAGAGATAAAACCAAAAATCCGAATCCAGGTCCAGACTGTCCGTCCCAGCCAGCTTGCGCGCCTCGTGTGGACACCCAGGTATGGTCCTGGTGAGGGCGTAATAGTGAGAAGAGAGAAAAGCGTGATGAGAGTGGGGAGGGACACAGTGAGGGACAATGCAATGGGAAGCGAGGGTGCGAGGACCGAGGGCCGCTCGTTTACCACTCCTTGCCGAGCTTGAAGGCTGCGGGTGTCAGTGTGTCTGTGTGCAACTGTTTGTGCGCCACTTACTCCACTCAAAGTCGTCGAGCCACTTGTTTCCGTCATCGTCCATGATGCGGGTCTTGACAGAGTACGAGCCCGAGCGCGCGACCATGCCCTTGGGCGACTCCTCGGACGCGAACTGAGAGTCAGAGCTGCGCTTCCCACATCACTTACAATCTTCTGGTACGGCTGGGCCTGGGGACCGTACGAGCCGAGCATGGCCTCGGTCTGCATGTCAGATCTCTGCAGAGTAGGGCGCGCAGGGCGCAAAATAACAAACACACCTTGTCCATGGTGATACCCGCACGCTTCACGACCTGGAGGAAACGCAGGCCCGAGACAATCTCGTTCTCGACGGCGAAGGTGATGCCTGCACGGGTCAGCTGCGAACCGGTACACACAAGGCGTGTGCGCACGCCCTCGCGCAGTCCACTACGCACCGACAGAGTAC
This sequence comes from Apiotrichum gracile, assembly GCA_001600335.1. Taxonomy (NCBI): domain Eukaryota; kingdom Fungi; phylum Basidiomycota; class Tremellomycetes; order Trichosporonales; family Trichosporonaceae; genus Apiotrichum; species Apiotrichum gracile. The sequence goes on along the minus strand of BCJO01000003.1, from coordinate 3,166,588 downwards.
TCGACGCCCTCCTTGATGGTGACTGATAGATGTCAGCTGTATCCTTGCGTTCGCGCTTTACACGCCACGTACGAGGGTTCTTCTTGAGCCGTGCGGACTCCTCCTCGGCGCGGGTGAGGTCGATGACAATGTCCTGCGAGAGGGTGGGAGAGGTGAGGAAGAGGGTCTTGGGGATGACCTGCGGGGTGTTAGCCGATCGTATTTGTATTGTGTGCGAGCAGGGAGCTGCAGCTCGGAGCTGCATCGCCTCTATGATCAGACGACTAGTGTGGGAAATGTGGCTTGGCACGTTGGGACATTGTCGCACAACCGCAGACGCACACAGTGCCCCACCCCACAGTCGCCCCATTGAGCGTCTACCCGACTTCGGACTCGGGCCTCGGGCTGCTCACCTGCTTCTTGCCCCCGCCAGTCGTGCCAGTCAGGCCGAGCGAGGCCTTCCAGCGCTGCAGCGACTCGTCTCCCTGCGTTGTCAGTCCACTGTGCTGCCGCCGCTGTCGGGCCGAGCGCAGGCAGTCGCTCGCACTTGTGCTCTCCACCAGCAGAGGTAGTACGCACCTGGTCGAGCGCGGCGAGCTCAGCGACAGACTTCTGCTGTCCGATCTGGTCGTCAGCATGCAGCGAGGGAACGCGAAGCGGCCTGACTAGCTGCTGCAGTTGCCAGCCAGCTGCCAGTGCATGGGACATACCTTGTATCCCTCGGTCTGGGTGGGGACGAGGTCGTCCTCGTGCTGCTGGTGAGCGTTGCAGTGCGGGAGCCTTACGTTTTGGGGAGCAGCCATGGTGAAGGGTATGGGTAGTGGTGACGGTGAACGGTGACGAGTAAAGTGAAGAGTTAGTGATCAAGAGACAAAGAGTCAAGACGCAAGAGAGTGATTGTGGAATGATGAGTGAATGATGTGGCAGGGCAAGGGAGCGAGCTGCATTGCATGGCATGGTCTGGTTGCATGACACGGTTGCAGGCGTTGCAGGCGTTGCAGGAATCGAAAGATCCGAACAAGGCAGGTACAGGTGCAGGTGCGACCCAGGCTGCCCAGGTGCATAATAGCAGTCCTGACCGTCATAATGCATGACAAGTGATACTCTGCCTGTTGCGGCCAGACACACCCAGGTGCCCAGGTGCCCAGGTGCCCAGGGTTACATGTAACACCACCTAAGTAGCTGGTAGCTGGCAGGACGGGACGGGACGGCTGGGGCAGTGCTCCGGGCTCGCTCGCTCGTATCTCTCCGACCCTTCGATCTTTCGATCTTTCGATTTCTCAGACACGCGACTTTGTCCATTGAATAAAAAGTTAAAAATCGCGTAAAGGCCTAAATATCATAATCCGATTGAATCGTACAATCGAAACGTTGGCATGTTGGCAGCTCGGCAGCCAGCCAGTCCAGGCCATGCATGCCAGGTCATGGCCGTCTACGGTCAAAGAGCCCTCACATGGCCTCCTTACTCGGGCCTGGAGCTTGAGCACGCTGCGCTGCACCAGAACAGAGAACAGGGCTAGGGCTGAATCACGTCGAGGACAGGGTCAGACCTCCACCCATCCCATATCATATCTCCCGGCCACGCGACTAAGTGGGAGTACTGTTTAAACTGCTGCTCATTCACTGCTCGTGTCGTCTCCGCGGTCTTTCATGCTCTCCACGACACGCACAATGACGACGGCTAGGACGAGCAACTCGTTACTCAATCAATCGATCCTGCTCGCTGTCTCTGGTCTCGCTCGCTCCCCTCTTACTCACTACACCTATACCACCGCCCCTCGGACTGCCCGGACTGCTTGCCCCCCATGGCGAGCCTCGGTGCGTAGCGTGCCGCAGACCACAGCTGACATCCAGTCGCCATCCTAGACGTAAAGGGCAAGGTGCGGCATTGACATTCGTGGTTCCTGCCGGTCTCGGAGTGGAGTTGTGCAACAAGTACTCCTCTTGAGGTGGTCCGGCAGGACGCGTGCACACCGCGCCGCTGCTGCTTGCTGACTCTCCAGTCCCTCATCCAGCGCTCGTACCGCGACGATGTGCCGGCGACATGTGTCGAGCGCTTCCTCCCGCTCATCCTCGACATGGAGGAGGAGAACGTGCCCGTGACACCGTGCTTTTCTGACGAGGGGATCAACTACATGCACATCCGGCACAACAACCTGTACTGTGAGGCCGGGTGCTTGCGCGCGCGCAGGAGCTGCTTCGTCGACTAACACCCAGTGCTCGCGCTCTCAAAGCGCAACTCGAACGCGGCCGAGATCATCTTGTTCCTGCACCGCCTAGTGTCCGTCCTGGCCGAGTACTTTAAAGAGGTCGAGGAGGAGTCTATCCGGGACAACTTTGTCATCATCTACGAGCTGCTCGACGAGATGATGGACTTTGGGTTCCCGCAGACCACAGAGTCCAAGATCCTGCAAGAGTACATTACGCAAGAGTCGCACAAGCTCGAGGTGCAGGTCCGCCCGCCGATGGCCGTCACGAATGCCGTGTCGTGGCGTTCCGAGGGCATCCGGTACCGCAAAAACGAAGTGTTCCTGGACGTTATCGAGAGCGTCAACTTGTTGGTCAACGCCGAGGGCAACGTGATCCGCTCCGAGATCCTCGGCTCGATCAAAATGAAGTGTTATCTGTCGGGCATGCCCGAGCTCCGCCTAGGCCTCAACGACAAGGTCATGTTTGAGAACACTGGCCGGGCCGCGCGCGGAAAGTCGATTGAGATGGAGGACGTAAAGTTCCACCAGTGTGTGCGGCTGTCGCGGTTCGAAAACGACCGCACAATCAGCTTTATCCCCCCCGACGGCGAGTTTGAGCTCATGTCGTACCGGCTCAGCACACCTGTCAAGCCGCTCATCTGGGTCGAGGCCAGCGTAGAGTCGCACCGCGGCTCCCGCGTAGAGTACATGGTCAAGGTCCGCTCCCAGTTCAAGCGCCGGAGTACCGCCAACAATGTCGAAATCTACATTCCCGTCCCCGACGACGCCGACAGCCCGAAATTCCGCGCAGACACGGGATCCGTCGTCTACGCCCCGGAAAAGAGCTGCATCATCTGGAAGATCAAGTCGCTCGCCGGCGGAAAGGACTGTCTCATGCGCGCGCATCTGGGGCTCCCCTCGGTGAGTTAGGGTACTTGCGTCCATAACTGACACGCAGGTCCGTGGAGAGGACATTGACAAGCGCATCCCCATCCGCGTCAAGTTTGAGATTGCCTACTTTACCATTTCCGGAAGTGAGTCGCAGCGCGTGTAGAAGAGTGGTTCAGTGTGCTGGACAACGCCATTTCATCAGCACCGTTCAGAATCTACTCTTCCTACCTTCACCCGCATCACTAACACCCGCAGTCCAGGTCCGCTACCTCAAGGTCTCGGAGAAGACAGGCTACGCCGCGCTGCCTTGTACGTAGCCGCTCACGACCACACTAACACCGCAGGGGTCCGATACATCTGCCAGAGCGGAGACGACTACGTCTTGCGTACGGTGCGTGGCATCACTTGCTCTCAGCGGTCCACTGCTCTCAGCACTAACCTCCCCAGATCAGCGACGCAAAGTCGTCGTCCATCATCCAGCCCCTCTAGCCTGCATATAGACCCGCAGAGTGAAAAGGCTGCCCCTGCCGCACGCCGCCCCGCCGCACGCCGCCCCGCCCCACGCCCACGCCCCCGGATGTTATGTTTCCACTTGTTGATAGGACGTATGAACTCGTTCCAGTGTAGCACTCATGTGGGGTGGGGGGGGGGGGGGAAGGCGCTTGCTGCCTGCCGTATTTCTACTGTCTGTCCATGTTGCCAGGAGGGACGCACAGCCAGCGCGTGGGACAGAGTGGGGAACGTCTGGCCTCCTCCCTCGCCCGTTACCGTCGGCGCCATCCCAGCTTTACGTCTATGGATCTATGGTACCAGTACTATGTGTTTGAACGCATCGAGGCGCGTATAGCCATACGACTACGGGTGGCTCTGCTAGGCCTTCCCGGAATCGTCAATGATTAATCTGGAATTTACTGCTAATTTATGCCTGAATTTCGGCGGATTTTGTCACTGCGCTGCACACTGCTTTCGCTCTGTTACGTCTCTGTTCAGGCCTCTGTTGTTGCCTCCGTTCTCGCTTCCGTTCTCGCTTCTGTACGCACCTCTGTTCTGCGTCTTGTCTCACTGCTGACCTGGCCACTGCCCTCTCTACGCGCTACCCTCGTAGGCAGCAGAATACACACACATCCAAATCCTTCGAGGCCAGCGTTGATACGCCTCACCACTTGTTCGCACCACTCGCTCACGGCGGACTGCGAGGCAGAGAACGAACCCGACTCGCTGGGTTCTTACCGTGCAAGATCATGCGGGTGGGACCCGACAAACCCAGGCTAGGCCCCTCGCTCTGCTTGGACCAAGCCTGCGAGAGGTGTCTCTCGAGGCAAGGCTAGCCTTCAGCCCGTCCGTATCCCGGAAACATACGGTCCATACGTAGAGTACCAGAGTACCAGAGTTCTCAGAGGTACCGAATGTTCCCCGATGCCACATCGCTGCCACATCGCTGCCACATCGCTGCACGTACCTTTCCAGAGCTACCACTGTGCTGCGCGTCGTACTCCGTCGCAGACTCATGGCTGTTGACTTTGTGGAATTGAAGGCTCGGAACACGACACCGGAACAGCGGGGACGTTGGCCAGTCTGCAGTACTGGGCGCAAGGAGAGGCAGAGAGACTGCGATTGCCCGCAGCACAGAATGTAGACAAGCCTCCGGGCCTCGACGAGATGGAAGACATTAGAGTCTGGCACGAACCCACTCGCACGAAGCGGAAGCGACCTCCAACTGGCGCGAGGACATCGTATGTGCCAGTGCAGCCGAGCCAGTCCACAGCATCGCCGTCGACTGCACAGGGGCGAGGGCTCTGCACTCCTCCCTCATGCATGTGCCGGTGGACGTCGCCTTGCGAGGACAGGAGGGTGCTGGTGCTGCGACGTACCTCGATCCGATCGCATCACCGATCCGGTGCAGTCGCCAAGCCAGCGAACAAGAACGAGCCACTCAGCGCTGGTCGCCCTAGTGAGTATGCATGTCCTCCGCATGGGAACTGGCGCGCTGGCTGCGGCTCAGATCCCAGGCCGCATTGCAATCGCGCGATTGGTGCACGAGCGCCCCTGTCGGCAGAGCCCTGGCTACCCCTGCGCCATCGCGTTGCGTCATCGCGGCGGCAGTTGCATTGTTCAAGTGCATCAGCGTCAGTCGAGGAGTGCAAAGCATTGAAAGCACGAAGCGCTGGATCGGTGGAATACGCGACACGACCGAAGCCACCGAAGACTCGGAAACGCCCGTCTTGAAGGTCTGGCTCCGACTGATGGCCGATGCAAGTCCAAGTGTAGGTAGGTTAGCTTCCCCGGCCAGCCATTTGACTGTGCCAGCGGGGGGGGTGTTGAAACTGCACTACTCTGACTCGGAGATGGGCTCGGAGACGAGGGAGTGAGACTGCCACAGTCAGAGTCAGAGCCAGAGTGTCAGTCAGAGTCTCAGAAGGAGAGACGACGAGGTGGATGGTGAATGTGAGATTATTGCCAGTTCTAGTAATCTAGTAACAACTTTATAAGTCGCATCCGTGTTTCGAAACAAGGGCAAACCTATCCAACCACCAACAGCGAATAAAGAGTGTGCGAGAGAGAGCTGAGAGAGAGCTTTGAACTGGTTTTAGTGCGAAAACAACCCCACCTAATTTATGTAGACCTATAGTTTGTTGACTTTTATTACAATTATTTCCTAATCAGATATTACCCAGGCTGATCATTTTCAAAGGACGATCCTAATGAAAATCACCTGTGCCTGGGCCGAGGCAAGGGAACGCGCTGTATCGGGGCCCATTGCGTTGATTAGCATTGACCCAATTGATATTATTAAATCGATTTGAATTAGCATTATAAGTAGTTACTATTCCTTGAATTAGGAATTGGACTAATCTGACTCAACTTCTACTTGCTACTGCAGTTGACCGCTTGCGCTCTCTATCCCATCCTGGGCAGGTGCTGGATCTGGCTAACCCGCATCTCGTAGTAGTGGTCCAGTGTCGTCGTCGCCGTGTTCCTTCTCTCGGCCTACCATCCAGCAACTACACTTACGGTACCAACGTTTTTACCTTTACTACCAACTATACTATACTCCATCTCGACTCTCCCTTTTCTTTAATCACTCTACTCACTACCATTCTTACTCTCATTGTCACCATCATCATCATCCACACTCATCGACTCTGAGGGCTCGTCCATCGCGTCTAAACTTGCCCATTTCTTGCCTTGCACCGACTTGGAGAACCACGGTCCCCTTAGCTCGTTGATCATCGATCTCTTCCAGCGCCCACCAAAACCTACGTCACTTGGATTCCCTCCCTTTTCACTCTCACTACTACTCTTCGTCTCATCCCGACTCTAGAACTTGGCATATTTCCCACACTTACCATCCCCCAACACCACCCCGGGACAATGGCTACCGTCACCGCCATCCACACGTTCGTCGCCGAGCACAGCGACGAGCTCGAGTTCTCGGCTGGCGAAAAGATCACAGTCCTCGAAAGGGACGACGCGTTTGGTGATGGTTGGTGGAAGGTGCGTGTCAAACTGTGCGCGTGTAGCAAAGCAAAAGCAACGGATGCGAGAGAGTGTCCGTCAACACCGAGGTGACCACGCGGCGGTGATGTTGTTGGTGTTGACTACTTTGACGTGTCTCATTCCGACTTCGTCGCCGTCACCCATTCCGGCGCCCATTCCGGGCCGTTTGGTCACCATCGCGGCATCCGTTCTCACCATGAATCCGTCCTCGCCATCTCGCTTCATGTCGTTGCTCCCTGAACCATTCCATCCACATGATGCTGACTTCGTTCTCACAGGGCCGGAACGAAAAGGGCGATGAAGGTCTCTTCCCAGCAACTTACATCTCCGAGGAGCCCGTGGATGTCACTGCCTCTGCTGCTGATGGTCCCGATGGCGCCGCCGCCGGCTCTGCGGGACCAGCACCAACAGACGCGGCATCAGCACCTTCCGCCGCCGCCGCCGCCACCATCATCCCCCCTGTTTCCACCGCTCCCATAGCGGCCCCCGCTGCGGCCGAACTCGACTCGCGCTCCGGCTCGCCCATCCCTGTGCCCCCTTCCCCGAAGGCGGCTGAGAGGATCAAGGCGGTCACTCCCCCTCCGACCGCACCCGACGCATCTGTCGTCTCGAACGGCCTCGCATCGCCCTTTAGCGCCCCGACGACAACTGCTACAGACGACGGCCCCGACCGTAACAGTCTCCTCGACATTACAGGCCAGCCCTACTCTGCACCCTCTGTTATTGCCGCCAGCCGAGGCAACAATGTTATGGGATCGACCATTGGTGAGGTACAGGAAGCGATCGACACAATGGGAGCGGGCCCGAACGCCAACGCGCCAAAGGGCGTGCAGCTCAAGGATCCCCAAGAGGCGCAGCGCGAAGCAGCGTCTGGTCTTGGGGACGACAAGGACGACGATGACGAGGCTGTAGGCTCGATTGGTATCGCATCGGATGCCCGCGCCCGTCTGGCCGAGCAGGCCAAGCTTGCCAACGAGGAGCGCGAACGCCAGAACCAGCGTGACAGCGGTGCTGTTGCTGACCTGATCTACTCGGACGAGAGCGATGAGGAGGAGCCTTCGCCGCTTCACGCTCGCAGCCTCAAGGGTCTCTCCAACGGCTCGGCTCCCAACGGCGGTGGTGCTACAACTTCTCCTCGGGACACCATGTCTTCGCCCCAGAAGCCTCTGATTCCTCAAGACAAGGCCAACGACGCGACTCCCCTGGCGTCGCCTACCGCTGGGGTCTGGGCTGCTGGCCTCAAGCCCGGTGGTGGAACAGGCTCGAATGAAGCTACCCCACGTGCCCCTGGTGCTTCGGCCGCCCCTGCTTCTATCGCGGCATCTGCCGTACCGACCACTGCCCTCCCCGCGTCTCAGCAGCCTTACGGCCAGTCTTCAGAGCTCAACAACAACCACAACAACAATAACGGCCACAACAACAACCACTACGGTGCCGTTGCTGGTGCGGGTGCGGCTGCGGCCGGTATGGCCGGTATCGGTGCGGCTGCGGGGTACACGTACTCGCACTCGCGAAATGTCTCTGGCACGGGTTCCGACGCTCCTATTCCTGGAAAGCGTTCCTCGTCCATGACTAGCACCGGATCGCCCGCCCTAGGCTCCCAGGCCCGCCTGTCGGGCCACAACGCGCCGTATCCCCCTGTGGAGACAATGGCGGCCAACCCTCCCGCTGCTCAGACCGCCTTCCCTACCTCCACCGACTCGTCGTCCATCACCTCCAACCCCAACAAGTCGGCGCCGTCAAGCTGGACTGTCGACGAGGTCGTCGAGTGGGCTCACAGCAAGGGCTTTGACGACAGCATTTGCAGCAAGTTTATCGAGCACGACATTTCGGGTGACGTGCTGCTCGAGCTTGACGCTTCGATGCTCAAGGAGCTCGAGATTCCGCAGTTTGGCAAGCGTGTGCGCATCGCTGCTGCGATCAACGAGCTGCGCCGTCCTACGTCCGCCATGTCGGGAGCTTCTCCTCACCCTGGTACTGGCGAGCACCGTGTCTTCTCAGCCCCGCCGAGCGCGTACGGCAACGCCCAGCAGACGTCGGCTGGCTCGTCGCCAGTGGTGGTGGACGACACCCACGGCGCCTGGGGTCACGGCCGCAAGGTCAGCATGACCCCGTCGACCCCGGCTATTGACGAGGGCTCGGCCGTCACTGGTCACCCGCCTAACGGCAACGGTCAGCCTCGCGCTACCGCCTCGCTGCCTGTCAGCCCCGCCAGCCCGAGCAACGGCCCCGGTTCCGCTACCATCGCCGGCTCTGCTGCCGCCGCCGCCGCTGCTTCTGCCGCCACCATGGCCAGCCTGTCCAAGCGTGACTCGTCGTCCTCGCTCGGCGGGCACAAGAAGAAGGCCAGCGTCGACAAGTCGGACCGTCTCAGCTTCTTTGGCCGCGCCCGCAAGCAGCCAGCCCCCGCGCCTTCCCTTTCGGGCAGCAACAGCCTGTCGCGTGCTAACCCGGGCAGCTTCTCTGGCAAGCCCACAACGACCATGACTGCCGCCCAGCCCGAGAGGCGCACGTCGAGCGGACCTGGCACCACCGCCACCGTCGGCGGCGCGTTAAGCAAGATTGGCACCCCCGACAAGACTGGCTACCTCAAGAAGCGTGGCGAGCGGTACAACACCTGGAAGACGCGCTTCTTCGTCCTCAAAGGCTCGTACCTGTACTACCTCAAGAGCGAGACCGAGGACAAGGTCAAGGGCCGTATTGACCTCAAGGGCCACCGTATCATTGTCGACGAGAACACCAACCCCGGCATGTACGGTTTCCGTCTCGTTGGCCCGCACAACGAGAAGCCGCACCACTTTTCGTCTCCCGAGCAGGGCCTGATTCGCGACTGGATGAAGGCGCTCATGAAGGCGACGATTGCGCGCGACTACACTGTCCCCGTCACCTCGTCGTGCAACATTCCCACCATCCCGCTCGCCGAGGCCCAGGCGCTCCAGCCGCGTCCCCCGAGCCCGTCGCAGATTGACGCGACACAGCGCGCCAACCGCCGCGAAAACGTCAACCAGCTCACACCTCGCGACGCCAGCGTCTTAATGAGCCTGGACACGACCTCGAGCGCCGGTAACCGCCGCATGACCAGCCACGGCTCGCTGGCCGCCACCCCCTCGCGCCCCAGCAGGGACACGCGCCGTGCCTCGACGTCCAAGACCAGCGCAGGTCGCCCGAGCGTGAGTACAAATTGTGTTTCCATAGCTAATTCCCAGATCGCGTCGTACTACCCGCCCGAGGACGACCACCACGCCGACCTGATGCAGTGGGTCAACCAGGTCCTCCCGCCGCAATACCCGCGCGCGGCCTACTTCCCCAACTCGTTCATCTCCGGCGAGGTCATCTTCCTCATTGTGAAGCACCTGTCCGGCATCGAGCCGAGCCAGCCCCTGCCGCCGAGCGCGTTCGCGCGCGACGCGACGGGCCAGCCCAACGTCGAGGGCCTGTTCGCCATGATGGACTGCGTTATCGATGCCGGCATCGACAGCGCGGGCGTGAGCCTGAACGAGATCCGCGCGGGCGACCCCGCCGCCATTGCCACGCTGCTCGACAGCGTGCGCTCGTGGGCAAACGAGAAGGGCATCGCATAGAGAGTGAACTGAGAGGCAACTTGGCGCAAAATACGTTCTTCGCTTGCCTCTTCTCTGTCCCCGACTCTTCTCCCTTCATTTCTTCATCTCTTATTTTTCTTTCCCCTTCCCTTAGAGTATAATGTCGCGCTGCCTGTTTCGCACGTACGTCTATCATATCGCAGCCGTGAGAAAGGTCATGTCCGAATGCAGTAGAATCAGAATCAGATCAGAGCCAGAACATAATCTAAAGCACAGCGACAGGTGGTACTGATACATACACGGCAGGCAAGCACGCTGCAACTCTACAATCTACACGCCACTGGCACACTAAAAGTCTGCGCCGGCGCCGAGCATGAGCTCCTCCTCGCCATACTCCTCGCCGTACTCTTCGCCATACTCCTCCTCGACGTCGACGACCTCGTCGTGCTCCTCGGTCGCGTACAGCTCAAACACCTGGTCGCCCTCTGGGCCCTCGACGACGTGGTCGAGCAGGTCGCCCGCAAGGTCTGCCGTCAGCCCAGCCAAAACGCAAACTTACACTGCACGGTGCGTAGGTCGACGGCGGGGTCGTACGTTGTGCTGCTGAGGGTCTGTACCGTCGCGCCGTCGACTTCCGCGTACGCCATCGTGCCGAGCGCAGTGACAAAGACGTGCTGCACGCCGTTGAACTCTTTCGTGCTCCCCGTCTCGTGCAGGCGCCGCCGGAGGTCGACGCCCTGCGGCGTCCCGCCCTTGAAGAGGTTGGCCTCGATGTCGTCCGCGGACGGCTGGGAGGCGCTAAACGACTTGAGCGTCGGCGCGGGGTATACGAGGTGGTGCAGGAGGATGAGCGCTGGGAGCAGCAGTTCGAGGGGGCTGAAGGTTAGAGGCATTGTCAGCGGTAAACCTACTTGTGCGTCGCGGATGTATGTGCGCGAACGCCCCAGAGACGCGTGCTTTCTCGATGCAGCACGGTGAGGAGGGAGGGGACCAGCATCGAGTGGCCTGTAAGCAGAACAATCGCGTCGGGATCGTGCTTTGATAGTGTAAAGAGCGCGCCAAGCGCGGCGAGCGACGACTGCGCAAACTGAGGGTTAGAGGAGAAGACGATTCAAACCCACCTGCTCTGGCGTAAACTTCGGATGGCCATGGGCGAGGAAGCGCGACACGCGATCGATGACGGGCACGTCCATCGCAAACTCTTCCGACGGGAAGAGGATCGACTGAAAGTTGTCTTGGTCTGGGGTCAGCTATATGCGCACGACGAGGCAGCTCACAACATGAGGCGACGACAAAGAGATCCAGACCCCTCGCGACGACGGCAGGGACATCGGACTGGATGAGGTTGAGCAGGAGCACCGAGAGCTGGTCCGCGATCCTGAGAGGTTAGAGGTTTCCCGTACAGCAAACCTACCAAATACGCTTGGCGTCCGCGAGACAGAGCGCCTCGCCGAGCTCGACTACCGCATCAGCCATCTCGATGCCAAGGCCGTGGTGGGCCTTGTTAGCTTCCCGGAAGACGGGAGCGATGGCGCGGGTGACGAGGTATATACTGTTGGAGATCTCCTTGGCAGCGTCGAGGTTGGAGGCCACGAGAGACGGGAAGAGCAGTATCGTCGAGGAGATGAGGCGCATGGCCCAGATGGTATTCGCGAACTGGGGGTCAGAACAAGTCAAAGCAGTCGAGCCTACCCAAGGCGGTATCCACTGCTCCCACGGCACCGACTCGTCCTGCCGGTTCGAGTCGAACACGCGCGTCACGGCAAGCATCTCGGCGTAGATGCCCATCACGGAGGCGCTGGCGTCGTCAAAGTCCTGAGACGGATCGGAGCAGACGCTCAGCAGTGCCTGCGCAAGCACATCCCACGGCCGCAGTCCGCCAAAGTGCTCGCCGATGGGGTTGCGGGAGATGCGGACTAGCGTTGTGGTCGGCTCGTACTCGTCGCCATTGTCAAAGTCGGGCGAAAACGCGTGGTGTGTCATGATGTGGTGCACCAGCTGGCAGGTTAGCTTACTACGCGGATGGCACCTACCTCGGCCTTCTGATCTCGTGGGGCCTCGACGACCATCTCCTCTCGCGGGAGTGACGCCTCGCCAAAGTCTGGCCGCCAGTCCACCATCTCGATATCGGCATGCTGACTCTGTTGTTGACTCTGCACGGGCGACTGTAATGGAGAAATGACAATGGGCGACGCGGGAATGGACCCCGAGCGCTGCTTCTTAGGCGTCGTCGTTGGGCTGAGTGCCTCTGTGCGCTGGCGCTTATTACGGTTCACGGTGGGCGTCATCGCGAAAGCGTTCGTGAGGCCATCGAAGCGCGGGGGCGGGGGAATGTCGCGGCCTGGAGGGTCAGGAGCTGTGAATACACGATCACCCACCTTTGCCCTTGGCAGAGTGCATTAGCGGTGCGGGAGTCACCGCGTTCTTGTTTTTGAGCGGCGAGCCCATCTTCATCGGCGTCGCGTGCCGCTGCGACGCCATGAACTGGCTCTGCTGCCGGGCTTTGGACGCCGATGCGAGCGCGTTGTGGTTCTGCTGTCAGGTTTGGCCACTGCGTTTATAGCCTACGCTAAACACCGCCTGCGTCCGCATGCTCTCCACCCTCTGGCGCGACTCGACCTCCTTGTCCTTCATGCGCTGCTCGAGGTCCTGGTTGCTCTCTCTCAACCGTTTGATTTCGTCCTTGAGCCTGTTCTCCGACTGTGATGATTAGCCGAGTTGATGCGCCGGCGTTGACAACTCACAATCTTGGCGTTCTCGCGCACCATCTTGGCCTGCCCATTAGCCGCAAACAGGTCCTGGCGGAGCTTGGCCACGTCGTCGGGCTCGGCCGTCTCGGACTCGACGCGTTCCCGGAGCTGCTGGAGCTCCATCTCGAGGCGTTCGCGCGTCCGGCGCTCCTCTTCGAGCTCGAGGGCGACGCGGCGCGCAGCCGCCCCGTGGCCCTGCGACGACGAGGCCTCGCTCCCCTGCGACGAGATGGGCGGCAGCCCCCCGCCGACGGATAAGCCGCGCGACAGGCTGGCTCCGCCAGTACCCAGGTGTGCGCGCGGGAACACCTGCTGGCCGATAGATACCGAGCGGGCGAGGCCGCGCGACACGCCGAGCGTCGGTTTGCTCGGAATGCCTCCTGTAGATGTCGAGGAGGTACTGCGCGCCAGCCCGCGCGCTCCTGGTACAGCTGCGTTGCTCCCGCGCGCGGCCTCGATCGCCTCCCGGCGCGCCTGTGACCCCGGCAGCGGCGCGCCCTTTGGCTCGGTTGAGATCGACCGCGTGCGCTGTAATGGCTTTGGCGCGGGGGCCGCCAGGCCATACTGCCCGTTGGCATTGACCATGACGTCTACGGGCTCGTCGTAGCTCGATGGCGCGGGCATGAAGAGGGGTTCCTCCTTTACGTACGCTTCGGCACGCGTCGCGTGCTTCCCGCCCGCCTCCCACCCGAATCCCGAGCCAGTGACGCGCGGGTTGGTGTTGAGCGGTCGCGGCGCTCGTGCGGGAGCAGGGCGCGCTCGCGGACCCGCAGCAGGCCGTGCAATGGTGTGGTGCTTCCGCGGCACCTGCGAGGCCGCGATGGCCTGCTCCTCCAGCGCGGCGAGGGAGGCAAGCGCCGTGGGGTCGTTGAAGAGGTCGTCAAAGTCATCGTACGGATCGGACGCTGGTGACATTTTGGAGTATGGCGCGTCTGCGGTCAGTGGAGGAAGGCAGGTCGGGGACGTAGCACCAACGCCGCATGTCGTTGCTGTTCGTCCCAGCCGAGGTAGATTGTTATATACACTGTGCTGGCGGGGGAGGCGCGAGGGGACAGCTGTTGATGGTGACGGTAGTTGGACTGATGACTTGAAGGCTCACTTTATGGCTGTCTTCATGTGCTCGCTGCTCTGCTCGTGATGGCACCCGTGAATCAAAACATATCCAGCCGTGGGAGACCTGAAATCGGTTGACGCGACTTTTGAAAAGCCGCGTGCAGTACACGCGAGGACCATGCGACGGTCGGCTCGCCAACAGTGCTCAGCCAAGAGCGAAATGACGTACCCCCGGCGTCTATCCAGCGACTGCGGCAAATTAGCGCCCAGCCAGCCAGCCCAGCCAGCCAGAAGCCAGCTAGAGTCAGCCAAACGCGGCGTCGTCCCCGAGGCCCCGATACGCACCTGCCAGTGAATGAGAAATAAACGCCGCCAGCGGGTAGAGAAGCAAAGCAAATACACTTTTCTGTTTTCTCTGTTCGCGTAGCTCGGTAGATTTATAGATTGGGGAATAACTTGCTATCTGATTAGCAATTGGTACACGGGCACACGTTGGCAGCCAGAACCTCTATACTGCTCCGGTCAAAGCCGCTAGCCGCAGCAACACACGCTGTGCACTGTGCAATAGTCTATACAAGTAGTATGGTGCCTCTTGATGCCTATCTGATAGCGGTGAGAGATGTTGCTCTGCAACCCCAACTCGCCTCTCCTTTCACCTGTAGGACTTGGAGCTCAGTACCAAATCTATAAATACTAGAACACCCGTACCCTGTCAAAAAGGTTGGCCCATCATCACATCACATCACCCAACTGGCCAACTGCTCTAGTCACCGCACTGATATCACCGGATTCCCCAGTTTTCCACTCAAAACGCTAATCCTCCACTTTTTGGACTTTGGCTTTCCGTACTTTTTATCAAGTACCCCACATTCCTCCACTCTTGACTCCTCTCTACCAACGCTCAACATGTCGCTGCTCCGCAAGATCGCCTCGTCGGTCAGCCTGATGACGCACGGCAGTCCCGCCCCGCCCGCGCCAGACCACCACGACCCCTCGCGCGCCAAGGAGAACATCAAGCTGGCGTCCGCGCTCGAACGTGCCGACATCCCCGTCAGCTTTGCTGACTGCGCGACGTGTGCGGACCCGTGTCCCACAGACGCCAACGGGCATGCGAACGGAAATGGCAATGGGAACGGGCACGGCACGGTTGCGGAGATTGGCAATGCGTGGGACGGCAAGACGTACGACGAGTACATTCTTGAGAAGTACGGCGAACTCGGACCGCTGCCGCCGACCGTCGACACGGACTGGGAGAGCGATCTGCCCGGCAGCGGGGGCCCGCCCGTCGGCCGCGTCGTGGTCATCTCCACAGGGAAGAGCAACTGGGTCCGAGACCATACCGTGCGTTATATCTATTTTCTGCCCAGAAGCTGACGCCAAGGACGAAAAGGACTCGCTCTCCCACCAGGTGAACGAGTACATGTCCAAGCTCCCCGCGGACAAGGCGCCGAAATCCAAGGGCGGCGACCCGCTCGACCCCTCGAAATACGTCCTCCCCTCGGCCTTTCCCACGCCCTCGACCCCACTCACCAAGCCTGTCAAGACCCTGCCGTCGCTCTACTCGTCGTCCCTCATCACACAGTCTGACGACTGCGAGGACCAGATGTGTATCGTGTTCCCAGACTGGAAGGCCGTGCTCGAGGTCGAGAACTCGCCCGAGGGAGCAAAGGCGTTGTACGACGGTGTGCTTGCTGGGACGCTCGGACGGGCCGGACGCTTGTTGCAGAACAACGGCGACGGCGTCGAGCGGAAACGCTCCTGGGTGCTTCCTTATCGTGCTATTGTGCTGCTCTGTGAGGTATTCTTAGTCCCGCGGCCGCGTGGCGCCGCAGCAGAGCCACCGCCACTGAAGGCGCCCTACCGACTTACCTACAGTACGCTGACGTCAGGCTCGCACAAGACTCGCGACAAGCGCTGCCACATCGCCTCAGGCCTTCTGCGCCCGGCACTCATCACCTGTCTGGAGAAGAACAACATTGCCGTCGACGAGACAGGCGCCTCGCTCAGCCGGCTGGACGGGCCGCCACTAGAGGAGCTCGAGGGCACCGACGCGGAGCGCGAGGCCGAGGTCGGCCGCCGCATCGAGGCCATCGAGAGCGTGCACGGCGGCGACTGCGGCGAGGTCGGCGTCTTCAACATCAACCATCTCGGCGGCCACCGCTATGCGGGTGTCATGCTGGTAAGCACATCCGTCATGTCGTCTGCAGCCCACTGACACCTCCAGATCCTCTTCCCGTCAGGCGCGTACCTGTCCTACGGCCGCGTGACACCACACGAGATCCCGCGCGTGGTCGAGGAGACCATCCTGCAGGGCAAGGTCGTCCCCGGCCTCCTGCGTAGCGGTACCGGCCTCGCACGGCCCGGTGCGACCGGCAAGGAGTGCGGCTTCCTCGGCTGGTAGAGGAGGTGTACCTTCCGAGACGCAAATGCCTCGCGAATCCGAGACCCGGTAACGCGTCGGAATATCTGCGCGTTGGTTGTCACCAGCGCTGCTGAGCGCGATCGCTCCCTGCTTATATGCTCGCCTCCTTGCCATTACGAAGACGACCACATGCAGTGCTAGCATGCGTGTCATACGCACAAGGGCGGACGTCAAGACATGGCGAGGTGGATAGACGGAGGAATCATATCAATAGCTTTTCTATGTACATCCTGGGGCCGACATGTAACGGACATTGACCGTTCTCCGTCTCGTGTGCTTGTGTCGTAATGTCAGCATGGACAGCGAGCGTGTTGATGTTGCTCTTTCTTCTATCTTCGTCATCGCCAGCTCTTCGCACTCGCTCACTGACCCCGACACCGTGATCGCAGCACCCTTGCAGCAGCCGACCGCCACTGCCCACCCTTCAGCCTCCAATCGCACAGACACAGCCCCAACCCTCCACCGCCTCCCACCAACCCTCACAGAGCTCCCCTCTGTCCGCTTCACACCAGCGTCCCAATGGCCACGCCCGGCCACCGCGACCCCCCCTCCTCGCCGCTCCACCCTGCCCGTCCGTCCAAGCTAGCAAAGATGGAGGACGCGATCGATATATCCGAAGCGACCACCGCGCTGCGGTGGCCCAGCAGCACCAACCCCTCGTCGCGCGCGACGCCGGTGCCTACGTGAGTAGCCGCAGTGGGTGTGCTGACAAGCAGTGGACGGCCGGACGCGAAGGCCAGGCGGTATGATCGCCAGCTCCGGTGAGTGCGGCGTAAGTTGTGTGGGGGGTTGCTGACGCGTCTTCCTCGTCCTCGTCTTCCTCGTCTTCCTCGCTTTCTCCACTCATTATTGTCCTTATTCAGTCTCTGGGCATCGGCAGGCCAGCGCTCCCTCGAGTCCGGCCGCATCCTCCTGGTCGGGCACGACGCCTCGGGCTGCCAGACGCTCAAGAACCTCGTTCTCCCAGGTGAGCTATTGCACGTCCGATCTAGCTCACACGCAGGCATTCAGCACTTCACCATTCTCTCAGACGCGACCACCACGGCAGCGGATGTCGGCACCAACTTCTTCCTCGAATCGGCGAGCATCGGCAAGCCTATTGCTGTTGAGGAAGTCCGGTGAGCTGGCCCCCGGCACTCCTAGCTGACAACAGCCTTCTGGGCGAGCTCAATCCCGCAGTGGACGGAAAGGCTCGCGTTGCGGTGGGTAAGAGGTTATGTCTATTACTGACCCGCCAGGACGCCATGCAGCTGCTCGAGAACGAGCCCAACTTCTTCCTGTCGTTTACGCTGATCATCGTCTCCAATGTCGCGCCCCAGGTGGAGGAGAAGCTGGCAGAGCTCCTGTGGCATAGTGAGTTATCGTGATTGATCCGCACTAACTCTCAGCCTCTGAGACCGTTGGCCAGCCAGACATTCCCCTCGTGTCCCTCCGCACGTCGGGCCTCATGGGCCGCATTCAGGTGCGGCTCCGCGAGCACTGCGGTGGGTTTACCAAATGCAGCTGATATCTAACCCTCAGTGGTCGACACTCACCCCGACACGACACACACGCTCCGCATCGACGCCCCCTTCCCCGCCCTCGAAGCGTACGCCCGCGAGCTCGACCTCGACGGCATGGACTCGCTCGACTACTCACACGTTCCCTGGGTCGTGCTGCTCGTCCGTGCCGCCAGCCTGTGGAAGGAATCTGTGAGCTGCCAGGTTTCTATGGAGCTGACTTTCAGCACGATGGCAAGCTTCCCTCCAACGCCGAGGAAAAGGCCGAGTTCAAGAAGATGCTCACGTCGTGGCGCCGGAAAGGCGACGAGGAGAACTTTGACGAGGCGCTCGCGCAGGCGTACCGCGTCTGGTCGTCTTCAGGAGTGCGTTAGGAGCCGTGATGTCGCTAACGCTCAGCTTCCTTACGACGTGACCGAGTTGCTCAAGGAGCCGTCGGTCTTGAATGTCTCTCACAACGTAGGTGGCCCCGTCACTCCCACCTAACCTGCAGTCCAAGAACCTCCACATCCTCCTGCACACGCTCTCGCGCTTCATCGCCGAGGCCCCATTCCTGCCGCCCGTCTCGCCCTCGCTCCCCGACATGCACTCGAGCACTACATCGTACGTCACGCTGCAGAACCTGTACAAGAAGCAGTGCATGGACGATTTGGAAAGGTTTGCGACTCTGCTTCTGGAAGTTCTCAAGGAGGCCGACCTGCAGCCCGAGGCGATCCCTGTGGTGGAGATCGAGTCGTTTGTGAAGAACATTGGCGGTGTGGATATCATCAAGGGCACCTCGCTGCTCGACGCCAAGCAGTACGAGGGCGGAATGAAGCAGGTCATTAGTGGGTCCTTTCCCCGTATATACCTGACCCATCAGCCGACGAGTTTGCGTTCGAGGCTGAGCCCACCATCGGCAACTGCGTCCTCGTTGCACTTCTTGCCTCGGAGCAGTACTACAAGGCGTTTGGCCGCTGGCCCGGCTCGGAGGCGGGCGACGACACGGCCATGGACGTGGCTGAAGTGGAGCGTTTCGCGACCAAGGCTCTCTCGACCGTCCACATTGATGCCGGCGAGCTGCCCGAAGAGCTCTTCAACGTCATTGGCGAAGTGTAAGCTTTCTGATAGTTAGTCTCAGCTGACATCAGTGTGCGCGGCGGTTTCCTCACGCCGCCAACGACCGCCGCCTTCTTCGGCGGCATCGCCGCGCAGGAGGTCATCAAGCTCGTCACGAACCAGTACAAGCCACTGGACAACACTGCCGCCGTGGACCTGATCAAGAGCAGCGTCGAGAAGTTCAAGTTGTAAGGAAGTGATCTAGATGGCATTCCATCATGCGAGTCATAACATGTATACAGTGGAGGGATGGCAGTGGTGATGTATAGACTAGAGGGGACGTGGGTGACGTGAGGGTGCGGAGCGGACGATGTTGATGCGGCAGCTTGAGGAGGTTAAAGGCGCCAGCTGGAGGTCGAAGGCGCCAGCTGGAAGTTGAAGACGCCAAGCTAGAGGGTGTGACGCATCGCGGGACGGCCTTCGCGTGGCAATCGCAGGAGTCCAAGAGTACGAGAGCGAGAAAGGGAAATTGCAACAGTGCGATTGTGGGGCGAGATGTGGACTGGGGCGAGAGTGGACGGAGAGCGAGGAAAGACCGGGCGGGACGCGGCTGAAGAGCAGGCCGCGACCGACATAGCGCCGTCTTGATTAGAGGCCAATCCGCTCTTGGGCAGTCATACCCGCCCTGCGCCGCCGGCGCTCCTCGCCCTCCTCGTCGCCCTGCGCAGGGGGAGCATAGCGCGCAGTAGAAGTGGACGTGGGGGTCGTGACCGCGGCGGGCGGCTTGGTCGCAGGGTGAGCGTGGCCAGCGGCGGCAGCGGCAGCAGCAGCGGCGGCCTCGAGATCCCGCCGCCGCGCCTCGATCTCGGCCTGGAGGACCTTGACGTCGGAGGCGCGCAGGGGGATGAGGGTCGGGTTGGAGCGGATCATCGTGGGGTGTAGGTGGGGGGTTATGAGGTGGGTGTTGATGAGAGGGAGGAGGTGGTTGATGGAAGAGAGCAGAGGCTCGGATTCTTATACGCGAGGAAAAGTGGTCGAATGTGACTGCTCCGCTGTTGACGCTATTGTTTACTCGAGAGACAAGAGAATGCACAATGCCGACTTGCAATGTCTTGAGTCTGTCTGTTGTCTCCGTTGTTCGTCTCACCTCGCCTCATCTCTCTGTTGTTGGGTGGCGACCCGTGCCTGAAAAATACTCCCGCTTCTCGGTGCGCGACTGACTTCTGGATGAAAACAACAACAAAGCCGGCCTTCTGGACGCTTGTTTCCAACATTTGCTCTGTTTATCGAACCGCCTACTATTGTTTACTGTCTCACTACACCCAACACAGCATCAGCACAAACGAATATCGACAATGACGGCACTCATCGTGCACCCCACGGGCCTCTCGCTCGGGGCGCTGCCCTCCCCGAAGCCGCTGGCGCTCCCCTCGCGCTTTCCGGAGAACAAGCAGCCGCACGCGGCGGTCGGCAACAACATCTACGTGTATGCGGCGAACGGCCCCGTGGGGTGGGAGTACGACCGGGCGGGGCGGCGGCTCAGCGAGATGAACGTCGGCACGGGCGTGCACGGTGTCGTCTGCGTCGGTGCCGCCGTGGGCGTGCGCGTCAGCGACGGCGTCAAGGTCATGGTGAAGAAGGGGAAGAAGTGGGAGTGCAGCCGCGAGTTCAAGGTGTGTTGCAGCTACTGCAGCGCTGACGACAGGTACCCGCCGGCGAGGTGCGCATGATGGGCGAGGACAGCACGCTCGTGCTCGTCGGCGACGAGGTGTGGGTGTACGACATTGCGACTGGCACGCGGACGATTCTGGACATTGATTCTGTGAGCTTTCCGTTTTTCTTTAAGCTTACACGCAGCCCACGGTCTGTGCGATTGCGAAGCACAACGGCCTGAGCCTCGTCGTCCCTATGGGCGAGGGGCTCGAGTGCGTTCCCCTCGACGGCGGGAGGCAGCGCGCCGTCAACTTCCGAGGGAAGGTTGCGCACATGGCTGCAGCGTATGGCAAGGTCGCTGTCGCAAACGAGGACATCGTCTCCGTCGTCTCGCTGGATGGCAAGTCGGTGGAGCGTGTCGCTTTTGACGGGGACGTGGATAGCGTTGCGTGGCTCGACGCCGACACACTGGTCGCTACTGTCTCTCGTGAGTTAAGCTTTGGGCGTCTTCTAACTCGCAGAAAAACTCGTCATGCACGACATAAAGTCCGACACTACCACACCCATGAAGACGGATCCCGTCGTCGGCGTGCACCCCGTCCACGTGAGCTAGGGTCTGCACTTCAGCTGACATCCAGGCCCGCCCAAAGTCCGACCGCGTGCTGAGCGACAGCCACGTGCCGAATCTGCAGAAGACCGAGAACCCCAAGGCGGACAAGGAGCGGCGAGTCGCCTCAGCCGACTCTGGGAGTGACGCTGGCAAAGCGAAAGAAAACGCCAAGCCCCGGCCACGCGCAGTGTCCGGCAACATGGGCCCACCACCGCTGCCCCTCCCGAAGGCCAAGCCCATTCCCGCCATCTCCCGCGTCGCCGAGCGGCAACTCCCCCTCGCCACGCCGTCAAACCCCATGATGGCCCGCCCCGCACCAACAGGCACAGGCGACACGCTGCGCCTCCGCCCACCCACAGCCGACGACGGCACTGATGTCCCCTCCCCAGCATCCACGATGGCGCCGCCAACGCCCGCAGCAACATCATCACCTGGCTGGGACGCATTCGAGGAGATGCGCCGCGAGATTGCCAATCTCCAGATGGACATGCTGCGCATGGGCCGTGGTCTGAAGGTGAGTCTGAGGTGGAGTTGTGCTGATATATAGAATGAGATACGGTCAGCAGTCGCGCCGCTCGTGGATGAGCTCCGCGCGAGCCGCGAGACGATCGCGCAGCAGGCGGCCGAGATCGAGCGGCTGCGGCGGGGTTTTTAGGCTGCAGTAGTTGTATACTATGCACGGGTTGTTTGTTATATGCATCTCGGGCGCCATCGCCTTCCATCTCAGATCCAGCTACTGGCGATTGGGCCAAATGTCAGTTCCCGCCCGCAGTCTACAGCGGCTGTTCGGGCAGGTGCTGTTCCTGATTCATGTCCACAGCCGACCATGCACCAAACGCACCAATCATGCACCAATGCACCAATCCACGCGAGCACCCACTCGTACCTATCCTGACGCCTCGGTACCTGCAAACACCTGCAATGGCGCCACCGCAACCCGATCGGTGACTACCGCGGCAGACGGCAGACGGTAGACCGTCGGCTTTCTCGCGTGCTTAGCGAGCTAGCGCAGCAGAGGGATCTGAAGGTGGCAGAGTGGCAATGAGCGGGAGCCAACAGCCGTAGGGGAAGAGTGGGCTCTATGGCGCTACACTGCGCAAGGCGGTTAGAAGAAACTCCGATCTCTGCACCAAGCACGCTGAGGACGCAGCGACGACAAGTAGATTTAAGTTACCGGTCTCCCCCGCCGCTCATTGGCCCACCACCAGCAAAGTAAGTTTTACCTTTCTGGAGTTATTCCCAGATCTCGCCGACGAGATCCTGTCGATCATTTTACGGAATGCAGCCTAGAGGGCCAAAGCCCCACGCTCCCGCACGCCCTAACAATTCATGGCCGAGTCTTGGGCTGTGGTTGATCGATGGTGGAACCATGAGTCATGCGCCAGGGACGATAGTGGGACGGCGGATGGTGTTCACGTCGGGCGAGATTCATTCCGTGGTCCGTGGCTTGTGCAAGCTCAATATGTGGCTGGCTGGGGGCGGGGGAAATGCCCGTCAGGCTCGTGTCGGTGCTCTTTGTTCTGTCCTTGGCGCAGTGGGAAGTTGCGAGGTGAATGCGCATGCAAATGCCTGTGAATGCGCACGTGAATGGATCCTTGAACGATGCCCGAGATCCAGACAGGGCCGCTCGTGCACTGGTGAGACCTCAATGCCTGGCGTGGGGCCAGCTCGGGGGAGGAGGATCGTCGTCGGTCGACACCGCGCCACTACTGCGTCACCGAAACCAAGGAGACAAAATTTTCCGGTCTGCAGAACCGCTTAACCACAAGCGCGACCCTGTGCACATCTCTGCATGAACGCTAACCATGTCTTCGTCATTCGCCTGCGAGGCAGGCTGCCAGTGCAGTGGCGTTAGAGTTCTCATCCGAGTCCGAGATCTCGGCCACCGCCCAAGATGGACAACACCAGTAGATACTCCAGCGGGAACGATTGTGGCGTCAAGGGACTGGACGATCAATTCAATCCCAGCGTCTGAGGAAACCTTGTCGTCTAGGGCTTTTGGAGCATCCCAGGATGGCAGCTACGCACATTGCTGCATGCAGAAGTCCAGAATTTACAGCGCGGCGCAAGTGAATGCAATGTGCATTGCAGGAGAGGCGCAGAGAGAGGCACAAAGGAGGCACAGACGGGTCCAGGATCCTGCACTCGAACGTAATCTTCTCAGTGGCGCTGGCTACAGTACGACGTAAACCTTCCACAAGCGCGCAGTGTGCGATAGCAAACATGATGCGATTATCCTGGATAATCGCTAGTCAATTCATGTGCTCGTCCTGTGGCAGTATCCCGGAACCCCGGAGTTGGCGGAGATGGCCTCGAGCAAACTCCCATCTGTAGCGAGCCCCAGACCGTGGCAGGCCGTGGAGCGTGGAGCGATAGGACCATGAGGAGCATGAGTAAGACAATCAGCGGCGGCGGCTCGCCGCGCCTCGGGCCTCGATCCAGCTACTGCTGAGAAAGAACGTCGAGGCAAGAGGCAAACAGACAGATGGCCGCAGTATAAAGACCTACCTCCAACAGGCAGCGGCAGCTGTCCCATCCCCCCCCCMCCCCCCCAACCACCATGCGCCTCATCTCCTGGCTCGCAGCCTGCCTTGCCGCCCCGCTGGCCGCGGCGTACACGATCGACAACGCCATGCTCGCCAACAGCGCGCTCCAAAACGCTCACCTCCACAAGCGCGCAAACCCCACCACGGGGTGCACGTGCTATGGCTACACGTACCAATACGACAATGGACCGCAGTGGGTGAGTGAAAAGCGTCTGAGCAGCGTCGAGGATCCCCGCGTGCAGTTGCTGACCGCCAGAAAATGCTCTTCAACTACGGCTTGGCTGTCCCAGGCGTCAGCACGACCAACCCCGTCGGCTGGTGCTTCAACAACGGGGTGATGGACACGGCGGGCGTGAACCGCATCGCGACCGCGCTGCAGGGCACCGTCAACACGCCATATGTGAACATCTCGTGGGCCAAGACGTACTGCACCCGCTCGTGTGTGGGGTGCACCGCCGCGCAGTGTGCGACGTCGATCGCGAATGGCTTTTCCACACTCGTAAGTAGCCCCGCCCCCCTCCCAAAGTTCTTCTCCTCTGACAGGGCCAGATGTTCGCCACCACCACCAACTACCTCTCGCCGTGCACGTGGCCCGCCAACAACTATGTCATGAAGGACTGCAAGTGCGGCTTCACATGTAACACGGGGTACACGGCGTGCGGGATCAACTGCATCAACACGGCGACCCAGTCGTGTGTCTCGGGCGTGCCGGTCACGAAGAAGGCGCGCCGCGGGCTTCCACACGTCTGCCCCGAGGGATACCGGCAGTGCCAGGTGCCCGGCGGCGGCTTCGAGTGTCTGGACACAAGATCGGACATCGAGTCGTGCGGCGGCTGTCCAAGCTTTGGCAGCGATACAATCAACCCAGGCACAGACTGCACCGAGCTCCCAAACGTTTCCGCCGTGCAGTGCATCGACGGCGCGTGCCGCGTCAACGGCTGCAATCGCGGCCACACCCTGTTGGGCGGGCACTGCATCCCCAACATTGCCATGCAGGCGGCGGCCGGCAGTGGGGGCGTCGTCGTACCGGAAAACTCGACGTGCTCGTCCTGCGCCCCCCTATAGACTTGGGACTCTGGACTTTGTTATATTTCTTCTCTAGCATAGACTCTCAGCACCTGTATAGCACCATCAGTTAGATGCCAGCTTCATTATCATTTTGCGGACAGTTGTTGCAGAGCACGGTTCACTGACTGTCATCTCGGAGGTGCATGCGTCCTAGACACCATGTACCGGGAAAGCGCCTCGTCGCACCACCACTTTTCCTCCGGCTGTCTGCATGCGGTCAAACTTCCAGGGCGGACGTCTGAATTGAGCAGACTAGACCCAGAAGTCGTACACCCGGGTGGACGGGTCCGCCTCTTCGCCATAGCAAGGGTGGACCCCAGAGGACACAATGGCTGGCTTCGGGCGTGGGATGTCGAGACATCGAAAAGTGTATGGGGCGTTGCTCTTCCTCTCCCTCTTGTGACATAGATGGGCTGACACCGGGTCAGCTTTGCTTAAGGGGGTATGAGCTCTGGTCATATTGCCATTATGTCAGTAAGTAGGGGTTGACCGTGAGCAATGTGGGAGATCAAGGGTATACCTATCGTCAGCTGTCAGTGAATCTCGGTCTCTCTCAAGCGCAACTTCCTCCCACACCCGAGTCACAAACGTGAGCGCGACGTGACCCTCCAGCCCTCCGCATTCGCATCCCCTCGCACTCCCAAGCTCTCAGGCCACCCTCTGTTCTTCCCCTTGTCCGAATCATGCAGTGGTGTCATCTCATCTATCCTTCGTCTCCTATGCCGTGGCCTTCTTGAGCTTGGCCTCAATGTTCGCAGGCAGCACGGGGATGCCGTCTGTGATGTTAGTGGGCACCTCCGTCGGCGCAGGCCGCGCCTGCGACTCACACGTCAAGCGGTCCGCGACAAACTTCTTTGCGAGGTCGGGGCGGCCGAGCTTGATGCAGCGGCCTGGGATGTTAGCGTGTACTGATACCAGAAAAGAAGGGCTCTTTCAGTCTCTCGACCTCAGCTGAGGCAGCCTTGAGCTCCCACCGGAGGGCAGTTACTGCGCCGAGTACGCAGCCTGCACGATTGCGCTGAAACCTCTACCCGCCAGCTCCGTCTCTACTCACCAACAAGCTCCGTACCCGTCTGCTCCGTGACACGCATCCCCGACACACGCCACGCGCGGAGCACCTCGTCCAGGCTCTCGAGCTCGGCGGCATCAGTGAGCGAGATGACCTTGCGGAGCTCGCCGACGCGGACGGCGTTCTTCGCGAGGATGGCGTTGGCGTACTGCGCGCGCAGGGCGGCGCGGCCCGAGGAAGAGGTCTCGGACGCCTCAGCGCCGGAGAAGAGGTCGTCGTCCATCTCAAAGTCCTCCTCGATCTCTGCCGGCTTGGCCTTCTTGGCGACTGGGGGTTAGTGGGAACGGAGGGATAGGTCGGGGCGGAGGGGAGAGAGAGGGAGCTGGGCGAGCAGAACGGGGCAGGAGGGTCTAGACGTACCGCTCGACGAGGAGTGGAGGGCCCGGACGACCGAGACGGAACGGGGAGCGACGGCGCGGCGGAGGGCGAACATTTTGGCTAGAGATTAGATTATGTCAAACGGTCAACAATCGTTCCGATGTCGGTGGACAAAAGTCGGTTCTTTGACTTTCATCTTTTCAGGAGTGTGGATGTGTTCTGAAAAAGTCGGGTGCCGCGTGGTGTAAGCGTGAAAGTCGCGTGAGAGTAGCGTGATATCAATATTGCTTCCCCTGGATCGCTGGTGCTTGCGCCGAGTTTGCACCAGTTCATTCCCTGGGTGTATCAGAAGTTCCTGAACCCCGCCAAACCAACAAAACCGCCATTGTGCTAGCTTCCGTTTACGTGTCAAGTCTATACGAGTCTATGAGAACAACCACCACCACGCACATCGTCGTTGTGAGTCTCTCATCTCTTACATCGCCTTTTTTTCATATCTTTCCGCTTTCTTTTCTTCTTTCTTTTCCTTTTCTTTTCTGTAAAGCAAAGCACTTTGATTGTGCACACTTGCACCACAACACTCTCTTCGTATGCAGTCGACGACACATCGACGGACGCATTACCACGACGACGACGATATAGCCGACCCGCGTCCGTGGGAGACGCGCGTACCACCATCAACCTACGGTTCGGCTCGAGACAAGTCGGCGTCGGTAACGGAAGGCGACCTGCCGCTGTTCAACATGGAGACCGAGCTTAGTGAGAAGGAGAAGGCGTCGCTCCTCCCGCCGGACGACCAGGGCAAGTGGGACAAGGGCCACGGCGCTGGGCCGGGTGTCGGTGGGCGCCGCGGGCTGCCGCCGAGGCAGCGCGTCGATGGCTGGGTGAGTTCTGGCAGCGAAGATGAGCGTGCCCATGATGTGGCCATTGTTGCAGTTACTGCGGTGTGCTGCGCCGCAGCTACCCGCACTGTCACGACCATTCGCTAACATCCCAGCGCGGCATCTACCAGGAGCACGAGGAGCTCATCTGGGTTGGCGTCTACACTTTCCTGTCCATGTTGACACGCTACTGGCGTATCGGTGCCGCCAACTTTGTCGTCTGGGACGAGGCCCACTTTGGCAAGTTTGGCTCCCACTATATCAACCGTGACTTTTACTTTGACGTCCACCCCCCGCTCGGCAAGATGCTGGTCGGTCTTGCCGGTCTCCTCTCTGGCTACAACGGTGGCTTTGAGTTCAAGTCAGGTGTCGAGTACCCCGCCGATGTGCCGTACACGGCGATGCGTGTCATTCTCGCCTCGTTTGGTGTCGCCCTCGTTCCCCTCGCTTGGATGACCGCTGGCGAGTTTGGCTGGTCCAACTATACTCGTCACTGGGTCACCATGTGCGTCTTGTTCGACATTGGATGGCTCTGCATTTCCCGTTTCATCCTCCTCGACTCGATGCTCTTGTTCTTCACTTTTACTACCACTCTCGGCCTCGTCAAGTTCCGCAACCAGCGCCACGACCCCTTCGGCGACGACTGGTGGATCTGGCTCATTTTCACCGGATGGTCGATTGGCTGTGTCTGCTCCGTCAAGTGGGTCGGCATGTTCGCGACTGCCCTTGTTGGTCTCTACACCATTGAGGACCTCTGGGACAAGTTTGGCGACCTGTCCATGTCGTTCCGCACCTACGTGAACCACTGGATCGCGCGCATCGTCTGTCTCATTGTCATTCCTTTCTTCGTCTACGCCGCCTGCTTCAAGGCCCACTTCCTCGTCCTCAACCGCTCGGGTCCCGGTGACGCCCAGATGAGCTCGCTGTTCCAGGCCCACCTTATCGGCAACGACTTTGCGTCGTCTCCGCTGGAGATTGCGTACGGATCTAAGATTACGCTCAAGAACTTTGGCTACGGTGGTGGTCTTCTCCACTCGCACGTTCAGACCTACCCCGAGGGCTCTGGCCAGCAGCAGGTCACCTGCTACCACTACAAGGACGACAACAACAACTGGGAGGTGACTGTCCCGTGGAACGAGGAGGTAGACGAGAGCGAGACCCGCTTCCTCAAGCACGGAGAGGTCATTCGTCTGGTCCACACTGCCACTGGACGCCAGCTCCACTCGCACCCTGTGGCTGCCCCTGTCACCAAGGAGGCGTGGGAGGTCTCGGGTTACGGAAACGACACCGTTGGCGACACCCAGGACCACTGGATCGTCGAGGTTGTGGACGACACTCAGCGCTCCAAGTCGGAGATGGAGGACGCCCGCATTCACTCTCTCACCACCCGTATGCGTCTCCGCCACAAGGACCTCGGCTGCTACCTCCGTGCGGCCAACGCTGTCCTTCCCCAGTGGGGTTTCAAGCAGGTGGAGGTGTCGTGCACCAAGGATAACAACCCCAAGGATGTCCACACCTACTGGAACGTCGAGTCCCACTGGAACGACAAGCTCCCTCCTGGAAACGTCAAGCTCTACAAGTCGCCCTTCTGGAGGGACTTTTCGCACCTGAACGTTGCCATGTGGACCTCGAACAACGCCCTGGTTCCCGACCCCGACAAGGAGGACATTCTTGCGTCCAAGCCGTTCGACTGGCCCTTCCTCCACCTCGGTCTCCGCATGTGTGGCTGGGGCGACAACCAGATCAAGTTTTACCTCCTCGGCACACCCGTTGTTTGGTGGTTCTCGTCGCTTGCTGTGCCTCTCAGCCTTTGCATCTTTGGATGGTACATCCTCCGCATGCAGCGCCACTACAAGGAGTGGGCTCCCGGACAGTGGGAGCAGTGGCTGTACGTCGGCAAGGTCGCGTTCTTCGGCTGGTTCCTCCACTTTGCGCCGTTCCTCATCATGGGCCGTGTCACCTACCTCCACCACTACCTCCCCACTCTGTGGTTTGCGGTCCTCATCGCGGGCCACCTCCTCGACCTTTGGTTCTTCAGCAACCCTCGATTCTCGAGCCAAACCCGTCTCATCCTCTTCGCCGCCTGCGCGGGAGCCGTGTTCCTCAACTTCTGGTGGTTCAAGGATCTCGCCATTGGCATCCACGGCAATGTCAACGACCACAAGGGTTGGCAGTGGCGTGACACTTGGAACGTGAGTGAACATGAGTATGGAGTAGTGCTGACAGTGTGTAGATCTACAACCGATGATCCATCTCAATACCAACTAGTCGTAGTAACGACGACTTTCTCTCGTACCAACGATGAATGCTATAGATATCACTTGCGCACCCACATCTCAAACCTGTACTTGATGCCCTTCTCCTCAATCTCGCCCTCGGGCACATCCCATCCGACCCATTCGCTCAGCTCCTGATGTGATGCCTTGCGCCACACGTCGTCGGCAGTGAAATCTGACAAGAACGCGTCGCAGGGAATCTGCTGCAGCACACGCGTGAGGAGGATGCGGTCACAGTGTGTCGGCAGTGCCTGGTTGTACAGCTGTGCGCCGCCGATGAGGAACGTGCGGTGTGTCGAGTCTGGCAGGGCAGCGAGCGCCTCTTCCAATGACGCGTGCGCGCTCGTGTGCTCGTTGCCGTCGACATTGACGCCGACGCGCGAAATGACCTGATTATGCCGCGCCTTTAGCGGGCGGAACTTGGCCGGAATACCGTCCCACGTCTTGCGGCCCATGATGACCGCGTTGCGCTTGCCTGCGGGTACGCCTGCCTCCTCGCCGGTAGTGACTGGACGTCAGAGATGTCAAGTCGGGTTTCACTCACCGCGCGCAAAGTACTTCATCTCGCCGGGGAGACGCCACGGCAGTCCGCCCTCGATGCCGATCCCGCCGTCCAGTGTTGCGGCAACGATTGCGGTGAGGCGGCGCGGGGAGGTCATGGTGTTGGTGATGGTGTTGATTTTGAGGATGCATCTCAAAAGTCACAAAGTCATTCAGAGTCGCGTCGCGCGTCGGACATTGGTGCTGGATGTCTATTTACGTAATGACTTAAGTGGGCGGCCGGTTAAACTTTCCACGTGCGATCGCCCATCATCCCTGTCGGCGTCATTGCTGTCCACCCCTCAATGCTGACGAGTGTCTTGAGATCATCAACATCCATCCCACCCATCGCAACCATGCCCGTGAGTGGCTTCGGGAAGGACGGGGGCTGCAAGACCACACTGACAGCAGGCATACCACTCGGCGTTCAACAACGACCCGTCTGTCCAGCAGGCGGGCAACATGGCCATGCTGCCGTTCAACCACACCAAGGCGCGCGGCTCGGCGCCGTCGGCCGGTATGTCCTGATCTCCGAGTTGTGCTGACCGCCAGCGGATCCGGCGCAGGTGGACATTATCGACGAGGCGCTCGACCTGTGAGTCGACCGCTGGGCACTGCTGACTGTAGCTTCCGCGCCAACTGCCTGTTCCGCAACTTTGAGATCAAGGGTAGGTGGCTTTGAGCTGTCCGACCTACTGACACCCAGGCCCCGCGGACCGCCTGCTCATCTACCTCATCCTCTACATCTCCGACTGCCTCACCAAGCTCGCTGCGTCGCCCGGCCGCCCGTCACCGACCTACGTCGAGGCGCAGAAGAAGCTGCAGACCCTCGCCGTGGACAACTTTGCGCTGCCCGGCGAGCCGGGGTTCCCCCTCAACCAGATGTACCGCGCTCCGGGGTCGCGTCCCGAGGCTGGTGAGTGAACTGAGATCGGATGGCAGTGGAGATGAGGGGAGATGGGCCTGTTGCACCGCCCTATCTACACTACTTGCCCCGCGCAGTCCGCAGCACTGACATTCCAGACGCCCTCCGCTCGTACCTCGTCCACGCCCGCACCGAGATTGCCCTCCGCCTCTGCGACCGCGTCTACCCCCAGGAGCAGATCATGGGCGCCGACGGCCAGCCGACCGGCCAGCTCGGCCCACGCTTGGCCAAGCCCAGCAAGTGGTGGATGTCGTTCCTCAAGCGCCGCTTCATGGGACGCTCGCTCGAGGCGTAGTGATGGAGCCCGGAGAGTTGGAGGTGTCGTGATTGCGAGCAGGAGGCGAGAGTGGATGGGAGCTGCTGGGGAATGTGTCAAGTCTATTCACCCCAGTGCCCTCTGCGCTCGCCCCTGTCGACCCCATGAGAACAGTGAGCGGCGGAGCGGACGAGCAGACGTTGGGCCGTTCCCGATTGCACTTATCCAGCATGGCAGCCGACTCGCGACTAGAAGTACCCGAATGCAAGGATTGTACCCCGAGTCTCGGCGAGAGCTTATCTGCTGAATTGCGCTGTGCCGCCGGATGCCCAGCGGGGCATTCTCTTGAACAGGATCCTGCCCATTGTTGAGACCTAACAAAAAGCTAACAAAAGGTCCATGTCTGACACAGGAAACGCACGAGCCATGTCGACGACGCCGGACGACAGGAAACCCGACATGGGTCGAAACACGCCTGCTCGCTGGTTGGTCAACGCCCCACGACCCTCCAGCCCTTGTCATGACCTTTGTGTCCGCGCACAGTTCGCGACTGATCGAAATGTCGCATTGTATCGGCATATCAGCGCGGCATCACTATCGTCCCGACGTCGTTGGAGAGGGAAAAGAGCTGACCGAGATGATATAAAGCCGATGCCGGCGGCTCTTAGCTCTTCACAGCACAAACTCACAATCTTCCAGCACTCCTCTACCCAACCCTCTACACCGTCGACATGACACGGACGATCCGGCCCTGCCCCGCGAGCCCGAAGAAGGGCCACGCCCACGCCCACACGACGCCGCACACGATGGCAGAGGGCACGCCGACGCCCGCCCACTGCCGCTCGCACGCGCACGCGCAGAAACGCGCGCACTCGCCTGCCTCCCCGCGCTCGAAGCGGAGCAACACCTCCCCCGACCTGGTCCTCTGCAGCCCATACGACGGGCTGTGCGACCACAGCCACATCCTGCATGCGCACCTGTGCACGCGGCTCGGGGTCCTGTACCCCCGCACCGCTGAGGAAGTGCGCGAGTTTGCAGCCACGCGCCTCCTCTCGCGCGACACGCCGCACGGGCACGAAGGGGTGTGGGCGCCCCTGCGCTTCGAGGACGGGCCGAGCCTCGTCGCGGGCGCCATGGACGCGCGTGTCCACGAGATGTTTGGGGTCGCGTACCGCAGCTACGCGCTGCTCGTCGACGAGTGTCCCGACCACGAACACAAGATCTAGGCCGGCTGATGGCTGCCATGCCGCCCGGCACCGCGTACGCGGTAATAGTTAGTCCGTGCTTCCTGTAGATAGGAGGCGTATAGATATGTATAGACTCAAGAGTTGGGCGGAGTTGATCCACCGCGTAAACGCCGAGAGCAGGGGCGAAGGCTCGAGCACCATCCGAGACGGAGCGAGAGAAGCAACTCATCTTGCAGTGCACGGTTGTGAACATCTGATTAAGCCAGTGGCGGGTGCATACATGACTGCATGCTTCTGTCCGTTGTGCCGATACAGCCGGCGCGGCGGAGAATCGCAAGCTCGTCGAGACGAAACTCATGCAAAGGATGAAATTACGACCACGCGTCATGACACCGCCCAATCCTGACATCAGACGCGCATCATAAACCTCCATCCACACCATCCACCATGTCAAGCACACAACCGGCGGCCACGCCAACACGCGGCAAGCGCTCCAGAGACGAGGAGGAGACGAGGTCAGCAAAAGTAAGTGATACCGTGCGTGTGTGCTGATACCAGACCACCCAGTCGCCTGCCATCACGCCGCTCCGCAAACAGGTCTCTCCCCAGGAGACCACGCCGAGCAAGCCGCACGCGAGGACCAAGGGGACGCCCAAGGCTGTGCAGGCCACCGTGTCGTATCCGACATAGCGCTGGGCGAGCGGGTGTTCGCGGCGCTCGGCCATCGGCGTGAGGAGGGACGCACGGCCGGGGTGCTAAAGGCTGAGCGTGGAGATTGAGTAGAAGTAGGACCGACTGCTTAGTATCGACCGTGCGACCGTTCGCCGGCCGCCATGACATGTTGTACCATACGAGACGAGCGATAATGCATGCGCTCGCATCAATCTAACTGTACATGCACCAAATCCAAGACCAACTGCATCTACTCCAGCACCTCCCTCCCTTGCAGCACATCCCACGTCGCAACCAATCTCGGATCATGCCTCTCGTCCTGCCATCGGCGCACCTTCTTCTTGTCGGCGATGTAGGCCTTCGCAAACGCCTCAATCTCATCCCACGGCATGTCGGTGACCTCCGAGACCGCCGTGCACCCCGGATCCTGGAGAAGCCTAAAAGCATCGCGCACCCAGGTCCGACAAGTGAAGCCCTCCGGCGTCCCCTCGGGCACGCGCACGCGCCGCACCGTCTCGCTCAGGGCGGCCATGTCGGCAACATGCGCAACAGTCAGCCGCGCAATGAGCATCCGGTAGCTGAACACCGGGGAGGGCATCTCCTCATACACCCAGATCTCGGTGCTGCCGTCGTACACGTTCTTGACGTGGAACGCGGTGCCCTGTGCAGCTTTGTCGAGCGCGATGGGCGTAGTGACCAGCGACCAGTGATACCTGCTGTCAGCTGCATTGCGGGGACACATACGTTGGCGCTGAGCCGGGGCACCCTGCGCCGCGCGCGTACAGCGCGACATGGAGGAGCTTGTCGGCCATCGAGGACAAGCTTGATGAGAGCAGGCGCGTGATCGATGACGTCGGTCTGGAGGGGTGTGTGATCGACGATCAGCGAATGCGCCACCGAACCGTTCTATATGGTATCGTTGTGAGTGAGCGAGAGTGTCAGAGACATGGAAAGAACAAGAGATGCGCTAGACGGGGCGGAGCGCGTCTATGGCGGTGCTGGCTACCTGGCCGAATCGACGCCCTCCCGCCAGGAACCAGAGTAGTCCGTCTCCACTGCCAGACCCGAGACTTGTACCATTTCGTTCGCTGCACATTGTGGGACTCCAACCCCCCTTCGACAGAGTCAAGCTTCAGTCGTACACAAAGTCGGCCCGGCATCATGTGGTCTGTCCGACGTTCTGGTCACGCCGAACGACCACAAGCGGCCCCGTTGCGGCGTCAATGAGCGAATGATATGGCCGCACCCTGCCTGTCTCCGGTGGTGCAGACTGCTTCATCTCCCTCTGTCTAGTGTACAATCCTGCCGGCCTGTCTCCTCCCAATCTCTCAACGTTTCTGCCCGTCAGCTCAGCGCTTCTTGAGACTAGTTGATCACTTACATCCCGCGACGGCGGCAGACACGGCCAGCACGACGACAGCGACGATCACGCTCCACTTTGCGCGCAGCCGCTCGGCGCCCGAGGGGTTGATGCAGACGACGGTATTGTTCGGCTGGCCCGGGGTGACCGTCTCGTTGGTGCACTTCCAGAACGAGTCGAAGAGCGTCGTGTTGAGCTCGCACGTCGCGTGGCGCAGCGTAAAGTGGCCGTGGGTGACGTTGCAGCAGTGCTTGATGACCGTGTAGTTGGGCGACACGCAGTAGGCGGGCTCGACTTCTTTGGCCATGGTGGTGAGATTGTGGGGGGGTGGGGAGGGTGGTATGGAAGAGACGTCGGCTGAGGATGTTGGGTTTTGTAGGTTTACGTGCGGTACGTCATTCGATCAACGAAGCGAGGTCAGTCGTGCAGAACGGTTGCAGTAATGAAGCAACCTAGCAACCTCTCGTACTCTCGTATCGTGGCATGCGCCGCGCCGAGTAACCGAAGCCGAAGCTTCCATGCCTACTCTGATAACTCTGCCAGGCTCTTTCTTCCTTTCTACTGCAGGCCTGGGCAATTCGAGGACCCAGACCATTATCAGATATTCCCACAATCTATAAATAGACACCGATCTCTGAGCGACTCCCATCGACCGTGATCAAACATCTCTACCATCACGTTTTGCCCGTCTTATCGGCCGACACAATGCCACTGGGCAGACTGGCACCAGGTGTGCTGACCACCTACTGCGCACAGGCTGTGCTGCCGGAAGTGGGGAGAGTGAGACGCGTTATATTTAGACGGCAGTCGGCGCCGAAAGAGGCTGGCGGACATGATTGGCAGTCCCCGTCCTCTCAGTCCGAGATCGCTTACCAGGCAGACAATGCCGACCCTTCTCATATACGGGTGCGAGATCAAGGCTGACGGCGACGACGCGACCGCAACGGAGGACAAGAATAGCGCTCATACTCCTGCCGCTCCTGGTCTAGAGCGCCACAGAGGACAGGGCGGCATGGACTCCTGGCATTAGCAGCAATGCCAGCAACACTCGCTACCCGGAGAATGGCGAAGGAGATGGCCTCCGAATGATACAGAGAGAACAGGGACCCACACTCGCGTCCGCTTTGTCCACTCCTAGCAGCTACTACTCCTGCTGGCAAAGTTTCCAAGTGACTCGCAGCGCTCACCCGGGGAAACTGGGCCCCGTCTTGAGAGGCAGCGGGACACCAGGTGGGCAACGAAAGGCACAGCTTACCGGACCTGCAGCTGGTTCAAGTTTAATACCAGAGCAGGCCGAGCAGTGGATCGCGACTGACGGTCACGGCTAAGCTGGAACGATTTCTCTCAAACGACCAAGTCGACGATCCTAGTGAGCAACTTCGCTGGGACTCTGAGGAAGCTTCTGGCTAGCATAAGCCCAGATGCTACGAGAACGACACCAAGGGAAACGCCCAACGCACAGACCGCGTCCCCGTTCCTCGTTCCTTCTCGACGCGAGTGGCACCACTGCGACTCTGGAGTTCGAGGCACCCGGTGCTCGACGTCATTCACTCTTCAAGCACTCGATGCCACTCACAGTTCGGGTGATGGTCCTTGTCGTATTGACGGGCCCCGAGGGTGCCCGGATCCCGGATTAAGTGGAACAGACGAGCATCGACGACCACCTCAACGCTGTCTAACGGTCTACACAGGCACGCGGTGGCGCCGTCCGTCCGCAAAACGCCAACTCGGCTCGCCGAGGAGAGTCCAAGGAGCGTCCGCGATTGGGTCGTTTCCCTCGGGGACGCAGGGGCTCCAGAGGCGGCGTGCGGTGGGCTCTGGTGGCGGCAGACACTGGCGAGGTGTAATTCGGTCGCAACGCAGGACGGCAGTGGACGGCGCCACACGCGTTACGAGTAAGCATGCCCTAGTCTAGCTTGTCCGTCCTCTTTGTTGAGATGGAATTGTTGTTCTGCTTTCACTGTTCATGTCCACTGCTGATTCCAGAATAATTCCTCTAGATCCCACTCGTCAACGATTGCGAAGCAAATGGCCTCCCCACGCTTGCTTCTCGGTGCGGACTTTTCTCGGCAGCGCAAGTCCTACTCAAGATCTCACACAGCTAGCTCATTGACTCTCATTGTCACCGCGGTGGCCCCTGGCCAAGAGATCCAGGCACAGCCCGCTGGCCGAGAGGGATGTGTCGGCTTGGACTTTGGATGGTATAATATCTCCACTGTCTTCAAGGTCGAGTGCTTGCCCATCGATCTGTTCTTTTTCCTCGCAGATTCCTCGCTCACAACCCCATCGGGACCTCACCACTCACCACCAGCTGGACCCGCTTCTGCGTCGTAACAGCGTTTTTTGCAACAATCAAGTCCCGGCTGTCGCGACGCACGACACATATGGAGCTCTTCCACTGTTCATTTTAACCGAGTCCACCACCCAGTGGACGGCCATGTAGTCGCGGATGAGTAAGTCAGCTTCCTCTCCAGTCATCAAGGTAGCAAGTCAGCAGGTGCAAGTGAGCCTCAACCTCCAGCCTACCCCACGGGTCAACCGTGTCACTGACTTTCATCAAAGGCCCCCAACGGCGCGGCCTTGAGGCGACGCGCCACCCGCTTCCAGCATTTCTCCTTCGTTCGATCTCTCGCCCGAGCTCCTGTCGCAAACGGTCGGCATCGCGATGCCGAAGGTGCCGACTCAGTGACCTGTTCCACCAGTGGCCGCCACCCTGGCGTGTGGTTCTGACCACGAGAAGTGGCGGAAGGGTCCCAATCTCACGTGACTAGCATGTGGCGCTCGTGTGCGCTACACGCTACGAGACGCTTGTGGCGAAACACTCCCCAGAAAAGGAGATGCCAGAGCCACAACTCACAACACTCTGGCATATTCTCACTTGAGCTCGGCCGACGGCGAATCCGGGGAGTCTCGGAGGAGTGCCGAGAATCCATGGCCCGCCCATGCTGGACGGGGCTGAGGGCGCGGCACGGAGGCGGCGGCGGAGAATCAGTGGGTCGAGTGGCGAATCTCAGCCTGTGGTCTGACATCTGACGAGTACGTGCCGCCGCGGAGATGTCTAGACGGAGGGAAAGCTGGGAGTGGTGGGGAGTGGGGACGGAGAGGTCAAAGGAGAAAGTATGGGAATGACAGACGGGGTCGGGCTCCCTCCAAGCTGACCGGAGGTGGCGGGCTCTATGAACTCGGCTCATTCCAGTCGCGTCGGTCGGACTCGACTACGTGATTGTTTGCTCTTCTGTTTCTCTGCAGCGGCTACTTTACGAGGAGACATTGGGACTGAGGAGGTTGGAAATCAGGAGTCTGCCACGTCCCACGTCGAGAGCCGAGGTCGCTGGCTTACGCGTTATCTCTCCGGGGCCCGCCTAACTGCTCTGATTTGCTGGACTTTGGCGCTATCCCTCTCTGCCACATTTGCCACCGTGTGCTCTCCACGCCTCGACTGCGCTGTTCGGCGATGGAGCAAAGTCACACAGATCCGCCACTTCTCTCTGACACCTGGGCGAGCGGGGCTCGTCTCTGCCGAACCTGGACTGAGACAGACTGCTCACAGAGGACAGTCTGACTCGAGCAGGCTCCTAGTGTCCTTGCCGGAGATCTAGGAGGTCGTCCACGTCGGGTCTCCCGACAACGAGCCTGAGCTTTGCAGCTTCTGCGCCTAGATTTGTTTCTGAGGGACTGGATTCCGGTAAAGATCCAGTCCATACTATCCCCGCAGAGTGCGGGCGTACACACGTAAGCCCGCGACCTGCAAGCTTCACCACCTTTTCTCAGCCTTTCTCAACTTTTCTCATCCAATTACTCCACATTCGCCACCAACCGCACCTTCTCGAAGATGCTAGCATGCTCTCGTCGGAAGCTATTCCGCCGGCCCGCAGCTCCATTGGTCCCTGTGGGCTGCAGGCGGGCCGGGCAAGGCAGCAAGGCAGCTAGGCAATTCGACAAAAATACGGGAATCACAGTGGCGCCGGCGGCGCCGCCACAGGGCCACGAGCTCTTTGGCCGCTGGGCCGCTGGGCTTGTCCTGCAGCCAAGGACCTCGCGGCACGCAGGTCGGCAGACCTGGCCCTGGCGGACTGGAATGCGGATGGACGACAATGGACGCCCGTTCACCCGAGGCGCCGCCATGTGCGCCAGCGCAGTCGCCAGCCACCTCCGCTCGGCCGCTCGGGACCTGCAGTGCGAGTGCGTCCTGCCTGCCCCTGGGTCGCATGTGTCTGCGTCGCATGCGCCGAGGTGGAGTATTAAGTGTCGTGCGTCGTGCTTCGTCGCCGCCCTGCAAGGCGCCGGGCCGCCGGTGATGAATACACTGGACCCACCATCGGGTCGATTTCCAAGCACCGCTTGCGCCGGAACTTGTCTTGTTTCTCGGCGTATTTCTGCTTCCGACGAGGCGGAATGGAAGCGTCGAATGCCTACCGCGGAACGCGCACACAACACGGCACGCGGCGCGATACTGATGCATACACCTGTTTGTTCTCGGCCTAGCCTGCCTTGCATGCATGCAAGTCGCCAGGCGCAGGCTGCTTGCAGCGATCCTCCACTCTCCACCCTGGCGCCGCCACAGTAGACGCCACAACGCCTAGCATTCCGCAAAATCCCATTTCGCATGACCCCGCCGGACCCGTCCGACAGGTCTGCTTCGCTGCAGGAGCGTGTGTCCGCTGAGCGCGCTGCGCGAGGGGCAAGGGGGCAGGAAAACTCAAGTCCTGCAGGCCGGCACATGCAGCTCACACAACCGCCCACCCGCCACGCCGCTGATCGACGCTCAGAGACAGACTCATGCCGTGAGATGTTATCCCTCGTCTCGTCTTTTTCCCTCGTCGCTTCCTCTTCCCCTCTGCTTCCTTGGTGCATTCCTTGGAGCTGTTACAAGGCCGTGAGCTTGCAGCCCATGCGTCCCAGGACCATGCGCTGCAGCTACTCCCCCTCACTGTCTGTAACATACCACGCCACGCGCCACCGCGACCATCACCTGCCAGCCGGTCGACGGCAAGCCGGCCAAAACCGTTCGTAACCTGTCTCCTCTGCGCATCCCTAAACTCTCCTACTCGGTCTTGAGCATTCCATTCCTCGGAGGCCCTCTGCCAGTCACAAGCCTCAGGTGTGTGTGGTACAGCTAGTCGCTGCTCGCCCTAGGAGGGGGCGCTTTGCAACGGAGTTTCAGCAAAGTCGATACAAACGATATTATAACTATCCTCAACCAGCATGCCGTTCTCCGCTCTTGACTACATCACAGTCGTCATTCAACACCACTCCTAGCCACTGCCTACCGCCCGTCCCAATGTCGCCCGGCCGGCGTTTTCGAAGCGCTTCACCAACGTCCGGCTCGAAGCGGCCACGGAGAGAGGAGCATGAGCCGCCGCAGCGTCCCGAGAAGATCTCGCGCAGGTCGTTGGATCACTTGATCGTCAGCAGCCCCATTGTCGAGTCGCGCTTCACCTCGCCGCTGTTTGCGCCGGATCTGCCGTCGGGGTCCAGGTCGCGTCAGAGCCAGTCCCACAGTCCGGACATTGTAAGTCGTTGCCGCGGGGCGTTCTGACGCGAGGACAGCGTTGGAACCGTTCGTTCGACTCGCCTGATGGCGACTACTTTGGTTACAAGCCTGTTCCTCTCAGCAACCCCCCCTCTCCTACGAATTGCGGCTCAGTCAAGGCACTGCTCAACCACAGCTACTATCCCCACATCATGGACATGATTCTCGCCCACGCATCGTGGGACGTGCTGCATGCATTCCGCTCAACCAGCACAGAGTACCGCGACAAGGTGCACGCCATCCAGAGCCGGCAGCTCATCTTCTTCCTCGCCACCTCTCCCCCCAACGCCATCCGATCCCCGCACGGACGCGTCCCCTCGCTCAAGATATTGCAGCACACGGACTGGGACGACAATCACCCTGTCATATCAAGGATCTTCTCTTCCACCCGCGTAGTTGACATCATCGGCCAGCCGCGAGACCATGTACACGCCAGCCGCGCTTTTGATGTTGCATTCCGCCAGCGCGACATTGTCCTCCGCTTTCACCCTACGCACCATCTGCACGACGTAGACCGACCCGTAGTCGCCCGCAAGGTCGTGCTCTTTGGGTCGTCTATACGCAGTGGGTGGAAGGTCCTCCCGCCACCCGACTATGCGCAGGAGAAGACAGTCATCAATCTTCGGGGACTCAACAGCCCGCAGGAGCTTGTTTCTGCATTCCGCCGATTCCCGCCGTCAACCGGCGTGCGCGAGGCGA
Source organism: Apiotrichum gracile (assembly GCA_001600335.1). NCBI lineage: Eukaryota > Fungi > Basidiomycota > Tremellomycetes > Trichosporonales > Trichosporonaceae > Apiotrichum > Apiotrichum gracile. The sequence continues at coordinate 3,126,134 of BCJO01000003.1, read as the reverse complement.
CCATTGTGTTCACCCACTGGGGCGCCGACATGGGATACACCGTCCCAATTGAAGATCTCGAGGACATTCTCGACCCGCATCAGCTGGCTCTCAAACGCCTCACGGTCCTTGTCGATCTCGCGGCTGGGCTGATTGTGGGCGGCTGGCTATTCCCCAACATGCCTGCAGTCAAGCTCACTCTGGTTGACTTTCACCAGGTGCCCGCGCACCAGTTCACGCTCGATACCAGAACTAGGGAGCGCGAGGAGCAGGACCAATGTCCCGTCGTCGACTCGCTCATTGGCCGAATCAGTGAAAAAGTTGCCCGCCTGGTGGACAAGAGATTGCCACCGTCCACAACTGCGCCGGCCGAGCGGCACGCCCTGGTCGAGGCGGCACTCGCCAAATTGCATGTCGTCACCCTGGACGAGTACGCCTCGCATCTCGCCGATGACGACGAGCTCGAGCTCGACACTGTCCAGCTGCGCTACAGCTCTCCGCCCCGGCTTTCGTAAGCTCAATCACCATAAACTAGAACCCAGACACAATTAAAAGTACACGCCCCGCAAAGCTCCCTCCTTCCTGCGACAGTCACACACGCACCCACTGTATTGCACGGACACTCCCACCTGATACCCCCGGCGAAAGCCCATACCCCGGCCTGTACGACCGTAGACACTAGATGTAATCCATACCAGCAGCAATTCTGTTAATTCAGCCACGGGAGAGAGGTACTGTATGTGTGGCATCAGCCACCGATCCAGTCGGCCTACGCGACAGACACCCCCGAGTCTGTGCCACCTTGCCGATCGCGTAAGCCTAGCCGCACCGGCCAATAGCACCCACATTTGCCCGCTGAGGGCCACCCACGGCCAGCCTCAAATAGCACAACGTCTCTTCCCCTCAGCAGTGCCACAGGGCGACGTTTGATCGTCCTTGGCTCGGAGTCACTTCCGAGTGTGCCAGCCGTGACGAGCGCCAGTGACGAGTCCAGCCCTTGAGGTGGATTTTATCAGCCACACTTTGCGTGCGAGGGGGTCTGGCGAGGTAAACGAGTGCGAGTAAGTGGTGGGAAGCTTTACCGGAGGTGCTGCTGCCGATTTGCTGGAACAGTTTGTCCGCCCGACCTCTAACGCGCAAGAGGGACGCAAGATCAACGAGCCCTCCGACCATCATCGGCGCACCCGACCGACTCGAGAGATAGGCAAGCTGAAGCCGTCAACGAATGACGTCTCGTTTCCCGGCCCCACACTGTCTGAGATCCCCGCCAGCTCCTGGGAAAGAACAATACTGCGCTGCCGAGAGCCTGTGCGGGGATCTGCGGGTGCCCGAGTAGCGAGATAAGCAAGTCCGCACCTACTCCACCCTTCGCCCCCTCCCCAGCCACCTCCCCCCCTCCACCATGGCGGTGGCTGCGACTAATTGCGGACGCCAGAGGGTCGAGGGTCGGCAGATCGGCAGGTGCGACAGCGCCTAAAGGCAGGGAGACACGAAACGCGCACAAAAACAAACAAACAGCACACTGCCTGCGTTGCGTAGTGGACCGCATGCCACCTCGTACGCTCCCGAGTCGAGCGGTGATCGGCGGGGGACGTGCGCATATTAACCGCCCCAGTCCGGAACTTGTCAGGACGCGGAACATGAACAGAGTTGTGAGGACCTGCTATCTCCGGCTGAGAGGAATGATATATACGTCCTTGGTCTGATGAGATTATATTCAGAGCTCCACGATTTTACAGCGCTGTCGCTGGTGGACCACACTCGTCCGGTGCTTGACCCGGAGCGCTCATCGGGGGTGTACCTGTAGACTGTGAGCAGTCAACGCCTGCGCCTTACCCAGCGTGTCAGCACACGGCTTGTGCGCAGTGTCAGATAAGCAGCGAGAGCCCTGCCACGAGGACGAGGTCCGCGCTGCCGAGGTCACCAGGAATGCCGTCGATGGGCGCGATGTCTCAGTGCTGTGAAGCAGAGCATTCAACGTTCATGGAGTCAATGACTCAGGTCGCGAGCAACCAGAGGGTGAGGTTGTTCATGTTGCGCCGGACGAGAGATTGAGCGTTGGCACGGCTTAGCTTGCTGGAGATGAGGACTCCTTGGTGCCGGTGTGCAAGCGATCCCTCATTCGGGAGCACGGAGACGACTGATGCCGTGCTCACATGGCCAAGACATCTCCTCTCTGTCTCTCTCGCCATGTGAAAGAACACTCTAGCACCTTCCACGACAAAGCCTCAACCCCGAGTCCGCCTCGAGTCCGCCTCAACTTCAAGCGGCCACGGCAAGCAGAGCCGCGAGGCACGTGTTGGCGCCGCTTTCTGTGGTGGCTCGCGTCAGCATTATGACGCGAAGCATACCACTCTATTGTTTGACAGCTGAGGTCTCACATGCTGCATGTGACCTCATGACCTCCGCTTCCGAGCGATATGCGAGCAAGGCGCCGTGAGGGCGTGTGAAGCTCGAGACGAGGCAGCCTCAGGGGGCAGCCGGGCGGGGCTGCCCGCCTGATCCGCCACCGCCACGCGGCGATACCGACCCAGCGGATGTGGCGCCGTCGGGCTGCTGTCGGGAATAACTATAGACCTCGACCTGGGATGACAGTGATGCAGTGATCCCACGGCCGTACTGGTCGCAAGATGCATGTCCTGACTCACTGTATGAGCGACTGTCAACCAAGCCGGCCAGGCCAGGCCCGGCGGAAGCAAATCCCAGGACGGCCGGAGTGGAGGCCGATCACTTTTGAACTTTAGTACCGATCCCGCAATCCGAGATTCAGTTTGACTCCAGTGTCGAAATGTTCCCACCGTTCAGCTCGGCGGCATGCACGGACTTGCGCTGGAGGCAACTGGTGGCGAGACTACATATCGCATGGGAGGTCTCATGGTCTCATGGTCTCACCCAAAGAAGCAGTAGTGCATGTTGGCTGCGTGGACGGTGACGCGGTGTGAAAATGCACGGTTGTGAACCCCGAGAGGTGAGGGCCGGAGGCGCCTCTCGGAGTATATCCGGTGCCGAGGGTGACATGAGTTTTCAAGAACACACACAGAACACACATTATGTATGCATGTGTTTTGTCCCGGATCTGCATGTCACTTCATGTGTATTGTCTGTGTAGTCGTGCAGGTTGTTGACGCGTACATGGTGATGCAGAAGCGCGACGTGAGACACATGCCGCCCCTTGAGACAAACGTGCCAATCTACCAGCTCCCATCGGGATTCCAAGTCGGCAGTCACAGATTCACTTTCGGTAGCTAGTGCCTGTCCTGCCTGCCTCATCTCCGAGTTGACTAGACCGCTGGTACCCCGTGATATCATGCATCGCGTTCAAGCCCTGTTATAACTCCGTAACGCCGGGGCCGACGGTCGGTGGTGAGTGGTGACTAGAGGATTGTGTCATTGCCACACTCATGGCCTCGCCACTGACATTGACACGGTTCGGCGCCCTAGCCCCTCCACTTTCACCCAGCGCCCAGCCCAGTCTAGCTCGTCCATCCGCCCCCCGCCCCGGTTTCCCCCACATCGTACCCCAGATTTCACCACAACCTAGCATGTTAGTGGCAAGCGGCAAGCGGCGGTCTGCGCCCTCCCCCCCTCATATCCCTCATATCCCTCATATCCTCCCATCAACTGACCCAAACCCGGACCCAAACAAAGAAGCCTCACCCAAGTTGCAAGTAACCAAAATGCATACTTCCCCCAAATTACCCGTACACAGACAAGGTTGCGTTTGGTGTCGTCTTTTTCCCGACGCAGCACAAAGCGCCAATGCCAATGCCATGCGCCAAGGTCTTGCTTGCAAGGTGCCACCAAAGAGAAAATGCATCAAACCCTCCCCCCCATATCCTCCCATATCCCCATGTTGTGTCCGTCTTCGTCGTCGTTTACTGTACACTACGCCCCCTTGGCCCCCGATGCACCCGTTACTCCCGGTCATCCATCCGCGCGCACCTGCGCACCTGCCCGCTTGGCCCCGTCAGTTGTACACAACGCTGCTAAGGCTGCTAACATTATACTCGATACCCCCGCGCACCAAAATCGCTTTCTTCCCCCCCTTCCCCCCCTTCCCTCGCCTTCCCTCCCCCCATCGACCTCAGCCGCTTCCATCGACACCGCTTGCATTCTCCCGTCGACGGCGACAACGTCTCCCAAAGCTCGCCAACGCCACCAAACGAATCGCGCACCGAGTCACCGAGTACAAGTACATCTCCCCCCATCCATCTCTTTCTCTTCTTCTCTTCATCCCTCAACTCTCCCCCCAGTTTCTTAGTTTTTCAGAGCACCCAACCAAACCCCCGTCAATCACATCACACAATGGGTAAGTCGAAAAAACACAGCCACCATCACTCCACCCTTGCTCGCTGTCCAACCCGTCGCCGAAATATGCTCACACGTCACCCAAACAGCCCGTACCAAGGTAAGAAGAACCCTCAAAAAATGCATACAACACGACCTGGGATTTGAGTAGACGTCACAAAAAGGAAGGCCCAAAAGGTGTAGCAGCCACCATACAACCACCCCCCACCCATGCATAGCAGCACCCCGCCACCCAATCACCACCAAACAAACACCCCGTGCATCCACCCCCACCACCCCTCTCAACCACCAATGCATGCGTGCTCGCCATCATCCATGCATTCGTCGCCATCCACCAATCGGGCCCACCCATGCATAGATACATTCTACCACCATACAACCCGCCTTCCTTTTCTTTCTACATTTCTGCTCATTGCTTCTCGACCACCAACACCACCCATGCATTGCACCGCCTTCCTCGCCGACATCTACTCTCCCAGTCGTGCTCGCCATCGTCCATGATCTAACGCCCCCACAGCAGACAGCCCGCAAGTCCACCGGTGGCAAGGCCCCCCGCAAGCAGCGTGAGTTTACTTGACAGGTCTCATAAAAGTACATGTGCTGACAAGCGTCCTCTTTGTTGCATACCATACACGATGTACTTGTCCACGTCGCCTCTCCCTTCCACGACACTATCCGTGCCTTCTTCATCGACCGCCGTCTCACCCAATTCGGTATTCCACTCTGCGTCTTCCTTTTCTCCCCGCTCTTCCCTCCGTCTGTTCCCGCGTAATGCCCACACCCACACCCACACCTTGCACCAACAGTCGCTGCCAAGGCCGCCCGCAAGTCCGCCCCCACCGCCGCTACCGGTGGTGTCAAGAAGCCCCACCGTTACCGTCCCGGTACCGTCGCGCTTCGTGAGATTCGTCGCTACCAGAAGTGAGTCAAATGATACATATCAGAGTTCACATGCTAACAATCCCAAGGTCGACTGAGCTCCTCATCCGCAAGCTCCCCTTCCAGCGTCTCGTCCGTGAGATCGCCCAGGACTTCAAGACCGACCTCCGCTTCCAGTCCTCGGCCATCGGCGCTCTCCAGGAGGCTGCTGAGGCTTACCTCGTCTCTCTCGTACGTATTGCATATTGATACCTCGGCTTGCTTCCCTCGCTCACACCTTCAGTTCGAGGACACCAACCTCGCCGCTATCCACGCCAAGCGTGTCACCATCCAGCCCAAGGACCTCCAGCTCGCCCGCCGCCTCCGTGGTGAGCGCTAAGCGCTGGTAGTTCTCAAGTCACTGCACACTCCGCTGTGCATGGCTTTACGGCTTCTGGTCTCGCGGCCTTAGAGTCGATTCAAGTTACGACTCATGACTCGTCATTTCGTTTTTCGCTCTTCCCAATTTTACATTACCTTTCTGTTCACCATGGCCTAGCTACCCACTACGCCTACGCGCGCTCTGCGCCTTCGTAGCCCGCCTATGAATACTGTATCTCTGTACATTGTGTTGCTGTTCTACATGAGTCTACTGAGTGTTGCACGTTTGGGTTGTGCTACATTATGTGGTGCAGCGGTGACCCACTAACTGTCCTTGTCCTCGCCGTCCTTGTCCTGCTGTGCTGCCTCCTCGGTGATCTTGCTCCTCAGTGCAGAGATCGCGCCCAGCATATCCAGCAGCGCCGCTGCCTCCTGTCGTGTCCCATACAGGCCGAGGTTGGCCTCGCCCGTGTTCGCCGGCCCATCAGACCTCAGCGTCGCAGCCAGCGGCCGCGGGATACCGTCAACAGGTGGCGGGCGGAGGACGCTCGGCGCCGCGCGTGTGCCGCGGAGGTAAAAGACCGTCTGGCGGAGGACGAACTGGATTTTCTGTCCGTCAGCGCGCTGGTGGGCAGAGGGCGGCGACGAAACCGCGGACACGACGAAACCGCGGACACGACGAGACAGCGGACGGACAGCGGACCGGGGCGCCGGCGTCAAGTCGCGTAGCGAAGCGAACGGAAGCAGCCCTTTGTGCCCCCAGCCGCTGGCCATAACGCTGGAGCTGGGCACGCGCCTGTCTCCTCGCCACCACCGCGTACAGCCACGCAAGCACTCACATCCAACGTATTCATATAGTGCTCGACGGCATCGCGCGCCGCGACGCCCTTCTCCTCGTCGGCGGTCGCGGTCGGCGAGACGAGGTGCGCGAGCACGGGCTTGACGTCGAGGAGCAGGTCGGGGATGGCCTGTTGTCAGAAACGAGTAGCAACGGTGGGAGGCAGCAGGGGGGCAGGGGAGGAGGGAGGGGCGGGGGGGGGGGGGGGGGGGGGGGGGGGGGGGGATGGGAGGCGGAGGCGGGGACAGGTCTGGAGGGTTGGGATGGCGCGGCGACGAGGGCACCGGCGACGACAGCGACGACAACACGGCCGCTGCATCCTCCCCTGCTTCCGAGCTCTGAGCTCCTGACCAGGCTCTGCTTGTTTATTCCGAGCTGTAACGATCTGGACGATCACCCTCCCCTTGCAGCCATCTCCCTCCACCCGTCTCCATCAACCCCCCACCCGCCGCATGCATACACGCACCTTCTCCACGGCCGCCAGCGCATTCAGCAGCGAGTCAGTGTCGAGCGCCTCGAGGTCGAGCGGGTCGTGGTGGTCGCCGGTGTCGGACATGGTGGCCTATGGTGGATGTGGAGGCGGCGAGTTGGTTGTTGTGTGTTGGGTGAGAATTCAGTCTGGGCGAGTGGGTTGTCTCCAAATGCACAATGAAGCTGACGCTTGTTTTGATCCCAGTGTCTAGGCCTGGAAACGCAACAGAGAGCAGATAAAGAGTGTTCTGCCTCTGAACAGGTCTCATCGTATGCCCGTATGCATCCCCCCATCACCCTTCGCCTTCGCTGCATGCTGCGCACTGCTCCGCCGAGGACACAAAAAGATCGGCTGAAGGAACCTAATCCTCCTATTGACGAGAGTGGGATTCAAACCCACGTCCGAAGACTGCGGAGGTTGTAACACCTTAACACAGCGCCTTAGACCGCTCGGCCATCTCGCCGGGATGCAATTCTGTTTCAGCGCATGATCGGCACGCGCATCGTAATCGGCGGGTGACGTCCGAGATGACTGTATCAGGCGTGCCTCCACTCTTTTGTTGTTGACATTCTGCACCTCAACTGCTATCCGGTATCGCGGACTCGACACCCCTGCACAGTATAATGACGACCCAAGGTGGTCCGGAGGGTACGTCCGCGCGCAGGCATGGCTGACAGCAGGCGAGCCCGCTCTGCGGCTCCGGATCACCCACATCATGAGCTCGATGGTGAACCCGCTGCCGAGCCTTCGGACGAGCTACGTGCCGTCCTCGCTGCCGTCGGCGGTTCCCGTCGGGCTGGTGCCCTCGCAGCTGCCAGTGATACGCATCTTCGCGACGACGCCCGCGCACCAGAAGGTGTGCGCAAACATCCATCTCGCGTACCCGTACTTCTACGTGCCGTTCCCGATGGACTCGACCGCGCCGCTGCGCCCCGAGCGCGTGGTGGGGATATGCCAGCGCTTCGCCGTAAGCCTCAACCACGCCATCTGCCTTGCGCTGCGGCAGAACCCGAGCGGCGCCTCGAACGCCGCAAACTTCGCCGGCGGCACAGACGCAAAGCACCTGCACGTCGTGTCCGTCATCCTCGTAAAGGGCGTCCCGTTCTACGGCTACCACGTCGGCTACTCGTACTTTCTCAAAGTGTCGCTCGCGAACCCCGCACGCATGCGCATTGCGACCGAGCAGCTGCGCAAGCCCGTCGTCCTCGGTCGCGAGTGGCAGCCGCACGAGGCACACCTCTCGCATGTGCTCCAGTTCATGTGCGATTTCGACCTGTACGGCTGCGGCGCGCTGGATCTCAGCGGGGGCACGTTCCGCGAGCCGCTCCCCGAGGGCGGCAGCTCCGCAGACGAGGGAGTGATCAACACCCTCACCGTCCTGCCCGACATGCTCTACTCGGGCAGCCTCTCCCCGCCGCGCGACACGCACACCGAGCTCGAAATCGACGTCCTCCCGCACCAGATCATGAACCGCAGGCGGCTGGCCGAGCGGCAGCTGCACCACGACTTTGTCGAGCTCCTCCACTCCCCGCTGGATCCGGAAGAGAAGCTCGTGCCAGCAATGAAAGAGCTGTGGCAGGACGAGCGGCAGCGGCGCGCCGCAAAGGGCCTCGGCACGAGCGAGGCGGAGATGCTCCCCGTCAGCGGCGGCGGACGCGGCCGATCAATGACCGAGCTCGGGTATAAGTCCGACGACGGCGAGGTGCACAACCGCGGCGGCGACTGGAAGATCTCTGACGAGCTGTGGGAGATGATCGAGGAGCGCATGGGGACAGAGCGCGTGCGGAGGGGCCGGCTCACGTTTGACCGCTTCTCGGGCGACGTGCGGAACGGCAAGAACGGCGAGAAGGAGAAGTACGATCGCGTGAGTGGTCTCCCTGTCGCGGTGTTAACTCCCAGTGGGTTATGACGACCTTCGAGGCGGTCTCGGCACACTGGCCGAAGCAGTACCGCTCCCAACGGCCGCGCAAGAGCCAGGCATTTGTCAAGCGCTCCTCGCAGGCGGCACCCAGCTCGTCGCCAGTCCCATCGTCGCCTGTGGTCGAGGACGACGACGAAGAGGACCCATACCAGGTGGTTGCCTCCCAGTCGTCGTTACGCGGCGGCATCGAGGCAGAAGTGAACGCCACAGCCGTGCAGTTCGACACGGCAGACGACAACGAAGACGACGAAGAGGCGCAGCACGAAAAAGCCGCGCGATTACATGCGCAGGAGGGCGAGCGGTTCCGCGCAACGCAGAAAGCGCCCGAGGACGAGTTTGACGATGCGGATCTCGATGCGCTCTTCGCGCAGACCGTAGGTGCTGACGGAGACGGGACGCCAACAAAGGTCGGCGGAACGCCAGCGAGAGCGGCATCTACTCCGCGGAGAGAGGCCACACCGCACGCGCACCGCAAGACGCCCTCGTCTAGCATGTCGACCGCGCGCCGCGCCCAGCACCGGGTGGAACAAGCGGGTTTCGGGGACCTGAGCGCGCTGGAGCTCTCGTCCGTCGCCATGTCCTCGCCGAGCGACAACCCGTACGCGGACCCCCAGACGCCGACAAAGAAGGTGCCCAGAACGCCGAGCAAGACGCCGTCCTCGCTCGTGCGGAACATCTTCTCCCGCCCGCGCGGCTCAGAGACGCCAACGAAGCGCACATCGCAGTACACGCCCCACACGCCCGGCAAGACAGTCGTGCTCCCGCTCCCGCAACGTGCGGCCATGTGGTCACCTTCGCCCGTCGAGTCGTCGCCCCCGCAGCCGCCGACGCCTACACAGCGCCCCGGTCCGAAACGCACCCTTTCCGAGATCGTTGCGCGATCGACCGCCGAGGCACAGCCAGTCTCCAATGCCCAGCCCGACCCGCCGACGCCGCTTGCCTCGAAACGCCCGCTGACCCCTATACCTATGCTTTCTGCGACGTATACCGACCCGCCAAATCCTGATGAGCCGTCGTCGCCTACGCCGGCTGCTACACGTCCTTCAACACAGACGACCAAACCAACGCAGCCTTCATCAAATGGTCGGGCGAAGAAGCGCGTGCGTCTCGCAAGCCCCTCTTCACCGCCCGCGCCGACCCAGCGCCCGCCCTCGTTTCCGATAAGCGGGAGCTCAGCCAACTCTGGCGCACCCGAGCTATCGAACAACTCGTCGGACGTGCTTCCCACGCACGGGTGGACATTTCGCGAGCCGCCCCCCTCGTGCCGCGAGGTTGTGGACACGATGGAGCAGTACGGCCTCGACACGGTCGAGTACCACGAGCCATTCTACTCTGACCCGGCCGATGTGCCCGCGCGTCCGAAGCTGTTTGCTGGGCGCGCGTTTCGCGTCAAGACGAACAGTGCCGCTGGTCTCCCAGACTTTGAACACTACGTGTCGCCCGCGACGCCGAATGCGTGGTTGAAGACGCGACAGATGCGACCTGTTCGCGTACTACATGGCTGGGAGTGGGCTGCCCCGCCCCCTTCTATGCGGGAGGTGATAGCGTACTGTGAGAAGGAGGACGCCGAGGCGGCGGCAGTAGCTGCCTCGCAGCTCGCCGTCCCCACGCAGAAGAACCGGTACGGCTTCAAGCTGTCGCAGAAGAAGTCCCAGCGCGAGCAGCAGAACATGTCTGTGCTCTTACTCGAAGTCTTTGCGCCGTCGCGGCTGCAGCTGCTGCCCGATCCGGAAAAGGACGAGATGGCGGCCGTGTTCTACTGCTTCCAGAACGACCTGCCCGATCTGCCAGACACGACGCGGCATCCGGGGTACTATGCGGGGTATGTTGTCGTCGACTGCCCGCAGGTCGACTCGGGTGGGCGGCGCGCGCGCATCGACGGGATTCCGTGCGAGTACGTCGACAGCGAGCTAGACCTGATCAACTGGGTCGTCGACAGCGTCAAGGAGTGGGACCCCGACGTGCTCGCCGGCTGGGAGCTGCACAATGCTTCGTGGGGATACCTTGCCGCGCGCGCGCACCACGCGTTTGGTGAGTAGCACATATTCTGACGGTTCTGACGGCAGGCACCTCGCTCACGCAGGACCTCTCGCGGCTCATCTCCACCCCGTTCACGCGCATGGACGCGTACTCTGAGCACCACACGTCGACGTTCAAGGTCACCGGCCGGCATGTGCTCAACATCTGGCGCATCCTGCGGGCCGAGGTCACGCTCAATGCGTACACGTTTGAGAATGTCGTGTTCCATGTGCTGCACCAGAGGTGAGAAATGATGCAGTTGTGTGGCTGACTTGAAAGGGTTCCGCATTACACTGCGGGCACGCTCACCGCGCTGTGGAAGAGCAAGTCGCCAGAACACACTGCGCGCGTGCTCAAGGTCTTCTTCCAGCGCGTGGTGATCTATGCCGAGATAATCGACGCCGCCGAGGTGATATCCAAGAATGCCGAGTTTGCGCGCGTGTTTGGCGTCGACTTTGACGCCGTCATCTTCCGCGGGTCGCAGTTCAAGGTCGAGTCGTTCATGTTCCGCATCTCCAAGCCGGAGAGCTTTGTGCTCGTCACGCCGTCCAAGCAGCAGGTGGGGCTGCAGAACGCGCCGTTTGCGGTGCCGCTCATCGCCGAGCCCGAGTCGAAGTACTACCCGCACCCCATCATCGTGCTCGACTTCCAGAGCCTGTATCCCTCCGTCATGATTGCGTACAATATCTGCTACTCGACGTGTCTCGGCCGCGTGGAAAAGTTCAAGGGCACGGACAAGTTTGGCTTCACCGAGCTCAAAGTCGCCGACGGCGTGCTCGAGCTCCTCAAGGATTATCTGACTGTGACGCCAAATGGCATGATCTTCGTGAAGCCGGCCGTGCGCAAGAGCCTGCTCGCCAAGATGCTCGGCGAGATCCTCGACACGCGCGTCATGGTCAAGAACGCCATGAAGGGCGTGCGCGGCGACAAGGCGCTCACGTCCATGCTGAATGCGCGCCAGCTCGGTCTCAAGCTCATGGCTGTGAGTGTGTACAACAGTGGTACGCTGACTCCAGAACGTGACATACGGATACACGTCCGCGACATACTCTGGCCGCATGCCGTGTATCGAGATTGCCGACTCTATCGTGCAGACGGGCCGCGAGACGCTGGAAAAGGCGCAGGAGCTCATCCACTCGCGCGCCGACTGGAACGCGACGGTCGTGTACGGCGACACGGACTCGCTCTTCGTCGCGCTCCCCGGCCGCTCAAAAGACGAGGCGTTCAAGATCGGGCACGCGATGGCGGACGTGATCACGGCCACCAACCCCAAGCCCGTAAAGCTCAAATTCGAAAAGGTCTACATGGGCTCCCTCCTCATGGCGAAGAAACGCTACGTGGGGTTCAAGTACGAGCACCCCGAGGACGTGCACCCCGTGTTTGACGCAAAGGGTATCGAGACCATCCGCCGCGACGGCTTCCCCGCGCAGCAGAAGATCGAGGAGGTCTGCCTCAAGATGCTCTTCCGCGCCCAGGACCTGTCCGCCATCAAGGAGTTTTGCAGGCAGGAGTGGACAAAGATCCTCCAGGGGCGCGTGAGCGTGCAGGACTTCATCATTGCGAAAGAGGTGCGGCTGGGAACGTACTCGTGAGTAATACTCAGCTCGTAGTGTCGAGTGCATACTGATGCCACAGGGAGAAAGGCGTCCCGCCCCCCGGCGCCGCGGTCGCCTACCGCCGCATCCTCAAGGACCCCCGCGACGAGCCGCAGTACGCCGAGCGCGTGCCGTACATTATCAGCAACGCGGAGGGGCGGCGCCTGATCGACCGCGCGCGCACGCCCCAGGAGATCCTCGCCAACCCGACGCTCGGGATCGACGCAGAGTACTATATCCGCAACCTGCTCATCCCGCCGCTGGCGCGCATCTTCAACCTCGTCGGCGCAGACGTCGAGCAGTGGTACGACAGCATGCCGCGCACCAAGCGCGTGGGCAAGTACGCGGGCGCGAGCGGGACGCGCATCGACGCGCACTTTCGGTCCACGCACTGCGCGGTCTGCGGCGGCGAGACGAAGCGGAGAGGGAGGGGCGTGCTCATGTGCGGAGAATGCGCGGCCGAGCCAGACGTCACGGCCCACACGCTGCTGGCGCGCGAACACGTCGCGCAGGCCCGGATGGCGGACCTCCAGCGCGTGTGCGCCTCCTGTGCGGGCACGCCTGTGGGCGATACGGTCCTCTGCAGGAGCATCGACTGCCCCGTGACGTACGCCCGGACGAGCGCGGAGAAGGACGCGGCGGAGGTCGGCGACGTGCGCGCGCTGATTAAGAGTCTCGAGTGGTAATTGTTGTATTCTAGCCATAGCCATGTATTGCACTAGTCCTATGCCTCGCGCCAGCTCTACTCGTTGCGTTTCTGTGCTCCGCTCGCTCCGCTCGCTGCATTCATCACGTTCATTCATCGTTCCGACAACATACGCACTCGTACAAGACCACGACTACTGGTTTTCAAGACAACGATTATCTACACTAGAACAGACCCCCATGCAATGCTATGCACTGACTTGCCTCTCGTACACCCCTACACCCCTACACGCCTCTACGCCATGGACCACGCGCCGCCCTCGCCGCCTCCGTACCGCCGCAGATCCCACTCGACGACAGTGCGCTCCGTGCCGGCATACAGCCAGTCACCCGAGGGGTCGAACCCGATGCCCGAGATGCCCGTGTTCGAGCAGTCGAGGCCCGTGCGGCGCGGCGTCGGCGGCGCCTCGCCGGGCATCGTGTGCGGGACGGGGATGACAACGTGCGTGTCAAAGGTGCGCGCGTCGATAATGTGAATGTTCGTGTTTTCTTCCGAGAAGACGAGCAGGTCGCGCGACGAGCCCTCGGGACTGAACTTTACCACGCGCGCGGCCTCGCGGCCCGACGAGGAGGACACCTCGTCCTGCTGCAGGTGCCTCGGCGTGTTGTGGGTGTCGTGCGGCGACTCCTTGGACGGGCGCGAGTAGAAGAGCGCCAGCGGGCGCGAGCTCCGGTGGTCCCACACCGTCACCTGCCCGTCCTGCGAGGCGACGGCAAAGCGCCGCCCGTCCTTGCTCCACGCAGTCGAGAAGCACCAGTCCGTGGCCGCTTGGCGTCAGCGAGTGCGCGGCGAGACAAGCAGGACATACCACTGTACAAGCCAATCTTACGGAACTGCCGCCCGCCATCAATCACTTCATACAGGTACACATCGTTCGAGTCGCCCACAGTAACCATTGTGCGGAGGTCGGGTGACAAGGAAGCTGAGAGTTAGAGCAGTTGCGGGCACAGAACTCACCGTGGTTGACAGGCACCTTGAAGCGCGTGCCACCGATGAGAGACAGCTTGCGCGGCTCGGCACCCGCAGAGTGGAGCCTTTCGCGGCGCGCAATCTCGGCCGCCCGTGCCTGTCGCAGCTGGATGTTGCGCTGAACGCGCGCTTGTTCTTCACCCTCGCCAACAGGGTTGCGGTCGCGGTAGGCACTATTACTCTCGCCGAGGTAGCGCGTGCCGCGGAGGGATAACTCGGCCGTGGACGCCATGCTAAACGTCTCGGGGTCCTGGGCCAGGAGGCCCTCGTTCAGTCCAATGGCCTCGTAGCCAAAGGTGGAGCCAAACAGGGTGCGGGGCGGGGGGACACGCTCGTCGGCACCGATCAGCCTGGTTCTATCCATCTCCGATGACTGCGTCTGGCGCAGAGCGCTCAGTGCTGGCGCAGCCGACGGCGACTGCCATTCAGAGGTATGCCGGGACAACTCGCCGTTGGGGCGCAGACAGAACATTTTCACCGTCTTGTCGTTGTTGGACACAAGGATGCGGGGCATCTCAACCCTCTGGTGGTGGTGCGACGCACCGGAACACGTAGAGTGGACGCTAGCGCGGCGCGAGGTGACATACTGGGGTCCAGAGCGGCTGCGTCCGCCGCGGACGGGAATCCGGGGCGCGTGACCAAACGGCATGGTGTTTGGATATGTCGCCACCGCGGGGGACTGCACCTCGTCATAGTCTGCGATCTCGTTCTCCGAGTCGTCGTCCTCCTCGCCAATCAGGTCCATGTCCGACTCGCTCTCGTCGTCGCTGTCGCACTCGTCACACGACTCGGTCTGGCGCCGGTCGTACCCCGCGTGGGCGGCCTGGCACTCGGCCTGACGCTGCGCCCACCCGTTCGGCCACGAGGGGAGAATCGCAATGGCGTTGTTGATCCAGCCGCTGGGAAGGTGCATGTTGAGCTCGAACGGCTTGACAATAGGTGCACGCCTGAGGGGTCCCTCCTGCGGCAGATCGCACATGAACAACTCGGCTTTCTGCCCTCCACAAGCAAAGATCGAGCCACTGGCGAACGTTAGCATGTACAAGTGGGCGGCGGCTCACTTTGTGGTCATGCACGTCGGGGTGAAGCTGAGCTTGAACAGTTCGCGGACGGTGCTCTGGCGCGGCTTGCGGTCGTCGGAACCCTCAGAGGGCGCAGCGTCCTCGGGGCTGTTCCAGCGCTGCTCGTAGATTGCGCTCCGGGAGGGATACAGCACATGACCTTTATGCAGCGGCAGGATTAAGTCGCGCAGTTGGGGATGGAAGATGGTCACCTGCGCTGGATGAATGCTGGCGGGGGCGAGGCAGATGTCTCGTAGCTCCGAGTGGTTCAGCAGAGCGGCCGGCGTGTCGCTACCAACAGTCAGCGGAGAGTCCGTTATCGGCACCGGAAGGGAGGGTGTCATGGGCCAGCCATCTGCAGAGATCTGATAACCGCGATAACGGGCGAGATGCGATGGATACACAATCGAATTGATCGCAACTAGACTGGCCACGCATCGATGACCAGCAAGCACTCGCACACCACACGAATCACTCTAGGCCAGCACGCGCAGCATGCTCATGCTGATGCTTGTCACGATCATGGCAACGACACCGACGACACCAGGAGAGGGGTGACGCACCGAGTCATGCTTCCGTGATGCAGGGCGTAGTCCGGCACCTGTCGGATTCGGGTTGGGATTCGGGTTCGAGTCGACGCAGGCTGTTGTCGTCGAGGCGAGCAGTAATGCAAGTAGACGAGGTGGAGCTGCTCAAGAGTCAAGGGGAGAGACTATGTATGGATAGATGGATAACGGTGCAGAGGAGAAAGAATAAAAACCGAAGAGATAGGACAGGAATGTGTTTATCGGCGCGTGGAGCGGCGTGGTAGTGGATAGTTATGGCGGCAACAACTAGATGCAACTCAATACACACTACATACTCTTCAAGTCTAAAGACCTCGTGACCAAAAACACCCAGCTCCAGCTCCAGGCCAAAGTAGCGCAGTCGCCACCCGCCAAAGGAAATACATACCACAATCTGGCACTACTATATTCTTTATTCATGCATCACAGATAAGAGCAACATGCACCATACGCCTCCAAATGACTCTGCATATGCATTCGTCACTGATGCGCAATCTAACCATCTAACCATCTAACAGCAGCAGCATGGCAGCACTGACAATGTAGATGGGCGATCACGGCCAACAGCGGATGACATTGTTTCCCATGCGATATGACGTAACTGATCACCAGAGTGCAACAACTTCCCCACTCCGCCCCCACACACTCACACACTCCTCTAGGCCCTGAGACTGGCTGGGTGCATCCCATCCTCCACTGTATCGGCGCCGCGACAGTGACGGTGATGGAGAAGCACGCCCGGCGCGCATCACGTGCATCAGAAGGGCACTCAGCGGAGCTTGCGGCCCGCTTGAGGCATCGTGCCAGGCGCAAGGTGGCAAGCTCCGTTCTGGCGATGTGTCGACGTCACCGCATGGCCGCCACCTTTGACCGCCAAATCCGCCAAAGCTCTGGATTGTTGCTCCTTTGTTGCTATCGATCTGCCCTGCCTCGCCATTGCCCCTAAGCTGTCCCTGTGGCAGCTCCGTTGACTCTTCGGCTCTTGCTGGACTCGGGGGGCCATACTCTCTACCCCGTGATTCTCTATCGCTCCTGAATCACATACTGTGGCTCTCTATTGTTCGGCTAAACCCCACTCTGCGCTCCTCCGAGCCCCGATACGGGGCCGATCCGAATGTCAATACGCGCAAGCTCATTCGTCGTACGCATACTCTGCGCGGTAACGGTACTGTCAACAAAATAAATACACCGCCAGAACCTTGCCATCATCCGCGTGCCGCTGCCAAGACTGTAAATTTTAGCAATACTGAGATAGTGCTCGTGTGAGACATGGACATGACTGCATGCTAGAGAGAGTGTGGATTTTACAATATGCAAGTGGACATGGGAGATGGATAGTTTACGACATGATAAACGTAGTAGTAACAATGGAGAAGATGAATTCCGTTTTATTGACCGATGGGCTGCACAAGTTAGCTTATGAGTCGACAGCAGTTACTCACAATCCACTGCCCCATGATGGCAACGGGAATTCCATATCGGTCTCGCCTGATCGTGATGCTAAAGCACGTCTTGATGACGCGGTACTCGTCCTCGTTGGTGGGGGTGGGGGTCGCGAGGCCTGTGCTCTGCTGCGAGTTGGCGGCTGTCATGGTGATTGACTGGGGAAGCGAAAAGTCGGGGACCGTGGACAGGGCGAGCGTCGGTGCGTGGGCTGGCGTGTTGTTCTGGGTCCGCGATGGCTGCGGACGCGTAAGAGACAAAGGGATCTTGAGCGTGCAATGTGTGTACATGTGACTCTGGCCTGTGGAGGTGTTAGCGCGTAAACAAAGAGTAACTCGCTCAGCCTCACTCACCCTTCTCAAAGGCCACCTTTCCGTAGCCTTCCCAGAACCGGACCGCGCTGTCCTCGTCCATGAGCTCGTAAACACACAACTGTCCGTTACGGAAGAGCGGTGCAGGAATGCCCGTCAGCTTGGCAAACTCTTGGTTTGCCTTTTGGATTTCGCCTGTGCGTCGCCAGATACACGAAGGAGTGTGAATTGATGCAAGTGCACGGTCGTATTGAAGCATGAGTCGCTCGTTGGCCTCTTCGACAAACACGAGGTCAAGGTCGGTCAGCTCCTTGGCGATGCGGCGGAATCGCGGACGGAAGCCCTCGAGCGCGGCGAGGATACGACGTCTGGACTCGGGCGAAATGGAGCTGCCCGATGGTGGTGGTGGAACAACAAGGCGCTGTTGGCTCGACTTTGATCCGCTCTTCGTTGGGCTACCTGGGCGCGAACTGCCCTCTACGCGTTCTGCACGTCCAGAGTCCATCCAGCGGTTCATGCGTTCGTACCCCTTGATATAGTCGTATGGTTTCAGGAGGCCAGCTTCGTACTTTGCGCGGATGACCTGGGTCAGTCGCGATGCACGCGAGCCGTCGGGCTGGTCGGCGGCAGCTAACAAGTACTGCTCGATGCGAGAGACGGCGGAGAAAGGCTCCTTGCTCTTGCCTTTTCCTTTTGCGTTCGGTTCGACCGTTAATGGAATGGCGCTGCCGTTGATGTCACCGCTACCGCTGCCGCTGCCGTTGCTGTCGGCAGGGTTGGTGTTACTGCTGTTGGTATTATTATTTGGCTGAGGAAGAGTCATCGGTGCGGGTTGCTGCTGGCCGTTCGAGTTGCGGACCACTTGAGAAAGAACGTCGACAAAGCCGCCTGGAAGAGTTGGCACACGCAGCGTTTTGAGCATATCACTGTTGTTGGGTCAGCCTCTGTTCATTTTAGCGAGTCACAGCCCGGCGTCGCCTTCCCTTGCTGCTCCCCTGGCCCTACACCTTCGCCCCTCCGAGGCAACCACAACTTACCTGAGGATCCCAAACTCGGCGTTCTCGGCGACTCCCCACCCACCGCTGGATATGCTGTTGGGGGCTTCGCCGCTGATGGCACTGAGGTCGATGGTGTCTACAGGCGCTGCAGATCCTCCACCGGTCCCAGCGTTCGTGTCAGGGAGTAGTGGCCAGGATGACGACCCGGCGTCATAGACGAGCTGCTGAGGTTGCTCAGGCAGCTGCTGCTGTTGCTCCTGGGGCTGGTGCTGAACAAAGTTGGGCTGGGCAGGAGGCTCAGTCTTGATCTCGGGGAGTGATTCTGGAGGAGCAGAACCCTCTCCCTTTTTAGCAGACGACGGAGGAGTTACGTCTCGGCAAAGATGTGCAATGTCGCGCTTAATGCTGAGTGCGTTAGAAGACAAGTGAGAGAACTGGGGGGATGCCAACTCGGCTTTAGAGATGCTCACCATCGTTCGCAGGGTCGCCCACCTTCGCAGACCATATGGCTGTGATTGTCAGCTGACGTCCTCTTTGTTGACATGGGGATGAGCCTGGACGCACCTTCTGCGGCAGTAAACACACGCCTTGCCACCTTTGCGTTTTGCTTTTTTCGACTTGCTGGCAGTTACGTCCTCGCTGTCTGAACGGTCGCGTTTCGGAGTCATGTTCTTCCATGCAGCAGAGTTGTTGTTTGCCTGAGCGGGTGGGGGTCGGTTGCCATTGCTGCTGCTGCTGTTGCCATTGCCATTGCCGTTGCGGGCAGTGTTCTGCTGTATCGGCCGCGCAGCGGATGACAGCATCTTTTGCGATGACGATGAAGAATGTTGATGTGAGGCTGATGATGATGAGGGTTCTGGCATGATGAAGGGCTCACGCGTGTGAGGCGAGATGGCGGCGGGTATTATACGGAGACCGGAGCCCTAACTCGAGTATCGGGTCATGAAAAGTAGTGCCGTGAGAAATCAGAGCGCGGGGGGTAGGGAGCGGAATGTGAAAGTGAAAAGGGGCTAGAAAGAAGGGGTGGGGCGTAGATGTTGGAGGGTTGGGCGAGTGGGCGAGGGCTGAGCGAGAGTGGTGGATGAATGATGATGAATGTGACGGTTGTGGTGGGGACGACGAGTCAAAAGGTGACGATGGAACTGAAAAAAGCGTCCAAACGTCCAAGAGCAACAGCATCTGTCATAACAAAAGAAAGGCAACAACTCTAAAGTGAAAGTAAGGGTTGAACTGACCTCTTTGGGTCATTACGTATTTGTTGCACTTTCTAATCAGCTTGACGCGCTAGTTCATTAGATCGGCTAGTTGGAATAGCAATACTTTAATGTAGCTAAGAATACCAAATACTAATAATTATGATGTGAAACATTTATATTACTGATTTTGATCCTTTTTGGTTTTGTTATTCTCTACTCGCGACTTGGCTTGTCAACCCGCCTGGGTGTATGTGCCTGTATAGTGGTTGGTGTGTGTGCCTTTGGTGGTTGGTGGAAGATTGTCGGCTAAGTGTATCCGTATTCTCGGATACGCTCCCCACCCGGGTTATCAATCATCTATTACAGAATCCCGAGCGATGCTTCCACGCTCTTGGCAAGCAAGGACAGACAATGATACAACAGCAACACTCGCAGCTCCTCCTCGTGGCGCCGTCCACATCGTCGACTCGTACTTGCATGCATGGCTGCGAGAAAGCTTAAATTTTCAAGTACACTAGAAGAGGACGTCAGTGTGCCTTTGGACCTGGCCCAAGCGGAGGACAATGGCGAGGGAGACAGGGACGAAAGCCACTCGCCGCCACGATCTTCGCCATGTTTGCTTATGCTTGCGCGACTCCTCTGGGATCGTGCTGTCCCCACGCTTTTGCACGCTTCTGCATGTTTAGCCTGGGACGACGAGTGTGCATACCGAGACTTTCGTCCTTGCCACGCTTGCGCTACCCCTATGCGGTCATGGCCACAGAGCCGCCGGCATGGAGGGCAGAGCATGGGCGAACAGCGCGAGCAGAGACAATAGAAAAGCGCGCACAGGCCTGAGCATCTGACCATCATTCCGCGCATGCGAGCCGGGCCCAGGCGTCCTGCGAAGCCTTGGCCTGGGCAAGGAGGTAGGGAGATGTGAGAGCGTGCAAATGGCCTAGTGTTGCAGGATCAGCAGTAAGCAGTGCCAGGAGCGCTTGGCGTTCCTCCCAACGCGAACCTCGGGCCTTTGCTAGGGATGGTAGATATGGTAGATGTTAGACCTCCCCGTCGCCGTGCTCACCATCACACGCCAGTTCGAAGCTGTCCATCTGCTCAGAGCAGGGAGAGCTCCACAGCTTGCTTGTCCTCCACAACTGTGCCACACCGAGTCGAGTCTCATGGCATCGGAACCACGAGTCTGGACGGGCAGTTGATCCGAGCTGACGGCAATCTTGAGCCGAGCCAGCGTCACTCGGATCGCAGGCTTAGAGCTTCTAGCTTCTAGCCTCGTAGCTCGTAGTATCGGAGGCATCGGAAGCCGTCCAGGTCGCTCGGAAGAATTCGGACCCCTCCCTGCCTGGATTCAAAAAGGTGGCTTGGGAGGAAGCTAATCCTCTCTTGACGAGAGTGGGATTCGAACCCACGTCCGAAGACTGCGGAGGAAATAAACCTTAACACAGCGCCTTAGACCGCTCGGCCATCTCGCCGGGATATTTTTTCGGTCTGAGGGATGGTCGCGTCGCTTGCTGACGGGCTTGGTGCGTTCGTCGATGGTTTGATGGATTGAAGGCTTGCTGGGGCTTGGGATAGGATGGAGAATGTGGGTGGAGAAGTCCAGTTGGACTAGGGACAATTTGGGTGAGCTGCGCGCTAGGAATCAAGTCCGTTGTAGCTCAGAGTCGGCGGGGTTCAACTGCCACCAGTGAAGCAGCTCCGATTTAGAATGGTAGTCAGCGACTGATGAGCCAGATTTAGGAACTACGGTTCATCTAATCCTAGCGGTCATGACAGCTAATGTTGTATTCGGGAAGTAACAAGACCCTCGCGATCCGACCTGCCGGTATCTTGTAGACATGCGTTCGCTCAACAACGCTTCACTTCCCCAGGTTGTGGAACAACTGCAGCGCCACAGTTCACTTCTCCTAAGCAGTCGAGAATGACCCAACAAAGGATTGAATTGTGGTCCGATATGTAGAGGTGCAGCTGCCCCAGTGCCCGCTCCCGAGGCTCCCTGGCGCTGTGCTCCAGAATCAGGTCGTGGATCTTGCATCGCCATCTTCAGCAGACTCCGAGGCGAATGGCGAAGCGCCCATTTCTGCTCCGTGCAACCTGTTTCGGGTGCACGTACAAGGCAACTATGGCTCTGATGCCCCGCACCGCCCTCAGCGCGACCATGCACACCTCATACATGCTGCTATACTGTGCTATTGTGGACTTGACCTGTCCTCGAGTCCTCTGAAACGCAGTAAGCGCTGCCACCAAACGACACGCGATTGACCGTGTCACCATGCTTAACCCACGTGCGAACCCTATTCATCAGCCACGCCGACATCAACGGCAACAATGCGCCCAGCGATGCAGACCCATCGATCCAGGCCGTGACTGACTGACTTTCTTGCGATCAATCTACCCATCGCTCCATCCCGTTTCCCTTTGTTGCTCTCACATCCGCCGTGCGCTGGACACAGTCGATACCGTTGGCCCAGAGAGAAACCTTCGACGAGACACTGCACGCAACTGTACGCGTCGTCCCTGCACTCCCAACTCTATTTACATCTGCACACCGACACCTCTACACCGACACCTTCCTCGCTCTCGACACCGACCCATGAGCACATAGCCTCCCCCGCCCCAAGACTGCAAGGGGCGACTCACACTCCCCAACAATGCCGAAAGCGGGGTACGCGCCGCTGGGCGAAGGCGCGGACGCCGGCCCATCGGACGACACGCAATTTGAGATGACTGCGCCGGTGGAGCGCACCGCGCTGCTTCCCGTCGTGCGGACGTCTGAGGCCGTGGAGCTCGAGCGCGTCTCGACGCCACCTATACGCGCCGTGTCGGAGCGCAGTGGCCGGTCTGCACCGGAACCCGCGGGGCGGAGGAAGAGCACCGAGGAAGAGAGCGAGGAAGAGTCGGACATTGAGGTGTTCCAGCCCGACCACTCGCCCGGCGGCGTGCACTTTGCGACAATGGCGCAGAAGCGCGCGCTCTGGTGGAGAAACGTGCTCGTCACCGGCATGTTTATCCTTACCTGGTGAGTCACCTTGAATGATGTGAGCTGACGAGAAGGTACACGTTTGCAACGCTGCTGTCAATGTACAACAAGTGGATGTTCTCGCCCGAGCTGTATGGCTTCTCGTACCCTCTCTTCGTGACGGCGTGCCATATGGGCGTGCAGTTTATCTGCGCCGCCATCATCCGATACACGCTCTCTAGCCGGTTCCGTCCCGCCGAGCGGCCGACGCGCCGGGAGTACGTGTGAGTAGACAAGAGTATGACGGTATGCTAACCTGCAGGCAGCGCGTCACGCCGACGTCCCTGGCTACGAGCGCCGACATTGGCCTGTCGAACTTGAGTCTGAAGACTATCACTCTCAGCTTATACAGTGAGCACACCCAAGATGCCCTATCTAATGATCCCAGCAATGTGCAAATCGTCTGCACTCATTTTCGTGGTCTTGTTCGCCTTCCTCTTCCATTTGGAAAAGTTCTCGCTCCGCCTCCTCGCCGTCATTTGTCTCATCTCGCTCGGCGTGTTCATGATGGTGTTCAACACGGCGGACGCGTCGATCCCGGGCATTATCATGGTCATCAGCGCGTCGGCAATTGGCGGTCTCCGCTGGGCCTTGACCGAGCTCGTCATGAGCCGCAAGTCGATGGGTCTTAGCAATCCCTTCGCGACCATTTTCTGGCTGACGCCGCTCATGTGCGTTACGCTCCTGGCCATCTCTGCAATTATCGAGGACTGGCATAAAATGTTCTTCGAGGACTACTTCTTCTCGCACTTTTGGGTTGCGATGCGGTCGACTGGTGTCATTGCGCTTCCCGGCGTCCTG
This sequence comes from Apiotrichum gracile, assembly GCA_001600335.1. Lineage (NCBI taxonomy): Eukaryota > Fungi > Basidiomycota > Tremellomycetes > Trichosporonales > Trichosporonaceae > Apiotrichum > Apiotrichum gracile. Next base: position 3,102,696 of record BCJO01000003.1, on the reverse strand, counting down.
GCATTCTCCATGGTCGCCTCCGAGTTCTTCGTCATCCAGCGCGCAGGTGTCGTTCCCCTGTCTATCGCAGGCATCGCCAAGGAGGTGTCCACGCTTGCGTTCTCCGCCTGGGCGTTTGGTGACAAGCTCACAACCCTGAATCTTATCGGTTGCGTGGTGACTATCCTCGGTATCGCACTGTACTCGTTCCACAAGTACACGAAGAGCATGCGGGAGGACATCAAGCTGGACGCGACCGACAACCCTATTGATGCTGAGGACGATGAGACGGCACCGCTCAACGCCCAACACAGCCGAACCCACTCCCGCGCGTTATCAACAGCGAGCACGCGGAGCTTTGCGCGGAGTACGCGCTCGGCGCGGTCGAACCGGAGTCGTCACTCGACGCACGGTTCGCTCGGCTCGCCCAGCGGCGTCGGTGTTCCGTTACAAGACTTAGACGCCAGCTCGGGGCGCGCAGTGACGGTCGAGGAGGCGCACGAGGAGCGCGTCGCGCGTCTCCGTGACGAGTTTGAGGGCTGGGACAGTGTGACTGTCAATTCGGAAGGCGAGAGTGAGGCGGACGACGACGAGGTGGCGCACCGGCGCGAGCAGAAGATGGGCGGCGGCATGCGGAATAGGTGGGACCGCTTCTGGGACGCGAGCATGTAGATGGACACGGACAGCATACAGCAACGGCACTTTTTTCTCACACACTCTCACGTTCACGCTCTCACCTCATTCTCACTGATAGCTATGTACTTGACGACTATGTTAGAGCGGATGGATTACAAGCAGGCTGACGATGACCATTATTGCATTGACCTCTACCATGCTGCTATATCCTGTCTACCCTAACTATGCTATTGATTCACGACTGATCACCTGCCCACCGGCGTGTGGTACCGACTATGCTCATGCTCCTCGAGCCTCTCTTCGGCTGTCTCGTCGCCATGTTCGAAATCGCACGAGAACTGGGGTACTCTCTCGAGCACGACCTCCTCTTCCAGAGCCTCCTGCACGATGTCCTCTTGAGTGTTCTGCGTGTTCTCCGCGTTGTCAATGTTCTCGCCCTCGGAGTTGACGTTCTCCACATTCTCCACATGCGCGACGCCAGGCTTCTCGCTTCCGACCGGCACCGGCGGGGCGCTCTCAGCCTGCTCCCCGCGCTGCTTGGAAGCATGCGCCGCCGCCATCTTGAGCCCGATATCGTCCGCCTCGCGCCCGGGCTTGGTGAGGCGGCGGATGCGGCGGCCGTAGATGCGCAGCAGGCTGAGATGAGCACTTGCACCTAAGATGGGTACTGGTACTCACAATGGGACAGGCACGAACGCGACGGACAAGAAGGCGATGAGCGTGCCGGCCCAGTTGGTCCCGAGGGCATTGTACATGTCGAGCGTGAACAGCGGGAGCACTGATGTCAGCCGTGTCGATGTGCACACTTACCGCCGCCAAAGAGCGAGCGCAGCACGGTGCCGCCCGCCATGACCGAGGCCGCGTAGGGGAGGTACGTGTCCACGAGGTAGTTCTGGCATCAGCGCCGCTATAGGCACGACTCACATTGCTCGCGAGGAAGAGCAGCACCATGCCGCACCCAAAGGGCACGGACGAGAGGACGGGCAGGATCCAGTGGATGTGCACGGGCACGCACGTCCATGCGAACCAGAACAGCCCGATGCTGCCGTCAGCAGAGTGTGGTTTTGCAACTTTACGGAATCATGATGGCGCCGACCATGGCGCTGCCGAGCCGCGCCTCGGGCGGGAGATAGCCCATCTTGCGGTGTTTCCGCGCATAGCTCGGGTTGCCCCAGAGGATAATGTACGCCAAACCCAAGTTTGAGCCCGTCGCCGTGCCGAGGAACGCGAGGCCGGCGATGCCGGGCGACCAGTGGCGGTGCACCTGGAAGACGAGGGGGKAGGAGGKGAATTGGAGCTGGGGTCAGATGTGCCCGACGGTGAGGCTTACGTAGAGGATCGAGAAGATGAGCGCCACACTGGGGTCAGCCACGCCCAACAGCTCACTCACTAAAGCGACAGGATAAACACAATGGGCTCAGTGAGCAGTAGCGTGAGCGGCACGCGCAGCTGCTTCTTGAACAGCCCGATCGTGTCGAGCGGCTTCTCAACATCCTGCGCGCAGAGGTACACCTGCCCCGTGGCCTCGGAGAGCATGCGCGCGCGGCGGCGGAGGAGTTTCGGCGCAAATGTCTCGGGGAGGAAGAGGAGCTCGATGACCCACAGCGCTGCGGAGAAGAAGGCGGGAATGGCCGCGACCCACTTCCACCCCACCGATTGGGAGAGGAACCCGCCGGCCTGGAGTCAGTTATATAATAAGAGAGAACGCACGATAGGACCAACAGCCGGGCCGAGGAAGGGCATGGCGGCAAACATGCCCATTGCCAGCCCGCGCTTCTGCACCGTAAAGCTGTCCGCGATGATGGCGCTGGGCGTCAGCTTCGAGCCATTCTATGCTCAGGACTTACCCCGAGTTGGTCATCGTCGAGCACCCAAACATGCCCGCGCAGAAGCGCAGCCCGAGAAACGTGTGCAAGTTCGGCGACGCACAGATACATGCGTTGAAAATTGTGTACGGCACAAAGGTCCAGAGGAACGTGCTCCGCCGCCCGATGACCTCGGAGCACGGCGCCCAGATAAAGGGGCCCACCGTGAAGCCGAGGATGTAGATGCAGGTCACTGGAATTAGCAAGCTTGGGTGGGGCAAGTGGCGCCGCCAAGATGCCACTGATCTTGCGCTGTCCCGCAATGTCTCGGACTCACCCATGATGTACTGTATACTGCTGTAGCCCGGCATGTCGTGCTTTATGCTGTTGATCGCGGCGGAGAGGATCGATGAACCCATGGTGACGTTGAATGCACCGGTTGCGGCTGTCTGTCAGCACACCATTCCGCTCTTCTGCCTTCTCGCAGGCTCTCGCTAGCCCTGCCTCACTTACCCATCATCGTGCACGCCCACTTATACCCCTCCGCCCAGTGGTACGGATTCTCGCGCTCGCCCTCCTCGTACGTGAGCCAGCTGACGGCGTAGGGATCCTCCGTCGTGCCCGCGCCCTTGTACGTGTGATTGACAATAACGCTCCATGGTGTGCGGTTGCATTTCCGGCGCCACGGCCGGGCGCGCAGCGTGCGGTCCTCCTCCGCTCGGGTGGAGGGCTTCAGCGTTGAGTCTGTGGACACCGTGCCCGTCGTCGTTGTCGAGAAGTCGGCGCGGCGCAGCCCCTCGGGGGCGCTGCCGCTGGTCGTCATGTGGCAGCGATGAGGTCGATCGCGGCGAGAGCGAGCGGAATGTCAAAGACGACAGCGAAGACAAGTACAAGTACAAAGACGAGGAACCATACCGCCCTATGCAGATGGAGAGATGCATAAATCCCTTGTGGAGCCCACCGGAGCTCCTGCGTTGTTGTCGTAGTCTGTGGAGATCAGACGGCAGTGACGGCCGTCGCATCGGAGGAGGCCGAGTCAGGGGGCGGCATTGGCTCGGCAAGTTTGAGATGCCGAGTCTGCCCACCTACTGGCTGCGTTCGTGCTCTCTATTTTGTGGCCTGCAGCGGCTACAGATTGCAGACTGCAGACTGTGTACGCCTCCCACGCATAGGAGCCCAGGCTGACGAGAGCTCGTTCCAGCTGATGGCCACTCCGGCCGGTGGCGGCCGGCCAAGCCAGGCACCACCCGATCCGCTCGCTGTGAGACACGGCCAATGCATGCCGAGCTCTTGCTGCTGAATCCTGTTGCGCTGATCGGAGCACCAGCTCACCTGCACACCTGATCCCCTGGGGCTTGATTAGCAGCGCTCCAATTCGATAACGGGGACAGGTACGGCGTACACTCGGCATCCACTCGGCATCCACACCCCGGGTCCAGTTATGTGGAGATCTTCATGTGGGGATTGATGCCCACTATGCACGCAACCTGCAGCGGCGTTCTGGAGAGATCTGGTTATATGTTATGTTCTGGCCTGGGATCGTGTGATGTTTTAGCTCTCTGTTTGATGGCCGATAAGATAGCACAGACGTATCTGATGTACAGCTGTCACGATGATGACTGACAGCACGTGGAGCGCCTCACATCCGTACTTCCGATGACGTCGCGCGAACACTATGCCCAAAGCAACTCCACAAACACTTCCATACACCACATCTCCCACCATGACCAACGCCGTGCACCCCATCCACACCTTCCGGGACTTTGCCGTGTCTGACCGGGACGGGATACCGGAGAACCGGCACCTGGTGCACGCGGCGGTGGTGGACGCCGATGGGCGGCTGCTGTGGTCTGTCGGGGACCCGTCGCGCGTGACGCTCATCCGGTCGGCGGCCAAGCCGGCGCAGACGCTTGCCATCCTCTCGACACCGGGTATAGCGCAGTACGGCTTCAGCGACAAGGACGTGGCGCTCATGTGCGCCTCGCACTCTGCCGAGCCGATCCACCTCGTGCGCGCAAACTTTCTGCTGAAAGCGGGCGGCAACACCGTGTGGGACCTCAAGTGCGGCCCGCACCCCGCCATCGTCGACCCGGGCTGCAGCGACACGGAGAACGCGCGGTGGGCGCGCGAGGGCACCGTGCTTACGGGTGTGCACAACAACTGCTCGGGAAAGCACGGCGCCATGCTCGCTGCCGCGCGCATCGACGACGAGGTCGGCATCTACCACCAGCCAGAGTCGGCGATCCAGCAGCGCGTCAAGGACGCCGTGGAGGAGCTCGCGGGCGAGGGAGAGGTGCGCTGGGCTGTAGACGGGTGCAACCTCCCCGCCCCCGCGATGGAACTTACCCGCCTCGCGCGCATGTTTGCGCAGTTCGCCGCCGCGGCGGATACGGTCGACAGCGACGCGGAGGCCGACGAGCAGACCCGCATGATGGCGCGCATCTTCACCTCGATGAGCAAGTATCCCGAGCTGGGGAGCGGGAGTAACCGCTTCTGCGCCGCGCTGATGCGCGCATACGCCGGCCGGCTGATCGGGAAAGTGGGCGCGGACGGGTGCTACGGCGTCGGCATCCGCGCGGGCGAGTACGACGGCCCCGGGTCGCCGGGCGTGCTCGGCATCGCGGTCAAGGTCGAGGACGGCGACCGCGAGGTGCTGTATGCCACTGTTGTCGAGATCCTCGAGCGCATCGGCGTCGGCAGCGCGCTCGAGCTCGGACCGCTGGATAAGTACCAGCACGTCGTGAGGAGGAATACCGCCGGAGAGGCCGTGGGGACGGTCAGCATGCCGTGGGAGCTCAGGAAGTGGTAGGCGGGGCATAGACTGTAGGACAGTAGAGGGCCTATGCTATAGAGTCGTCGATGATACCTGTCTGCGCTGGGATTAGCGAGAACAGTTGCGGGGAGCAGGCAGTCTACGTGAGCCACAGTGGCACTTCGACAAACACCTCTGAACTCGCTGCGCGTGCGACATCTCTTCTGCTGCAGACGCACACGCCACGTCTCTTCTGCTCAACGCTGGCCCTGCAGCGCAATCCATGCATGCATATCATCCTCCGCTTGTCCTGCGCTTCTTCCACACCCTCGGCTACTAACCCCGCTATCTCCACGTTATCTCACCCAGCACGCGATGACGTACTAGCCGGCGACCAAGGCGTCCCGGATGGATGCCGTTGTTTGGCTCCACAGTCGAGTCTGGGCTCTTTTGGATGACGAGTAGCTGAAGTTTGTTTGTTCTTGACTCTTCGGAGGTCGTAGCGAGGTCAAGTCTAGGATGTATGTCTGACTGCCCGGCCTCTTGCATCCTCACCATCGCCCACCATGACTCTCGAATGCGACGACGAAAGCCAGCACACGGCCTCACAGCAGCCCAGCGACACGGAGGGCGACGCGGGCGATGGCGAGGGGGACGCCGAGTCAAGCGCGGCACAGAGGAAGCACTCGGAGACGTTGAAGAGGCACGGCCCGAGAGACCCGGCGTATATTTCCGGCGACGAGGGCGAGGACGGCGACGAGGGGGCCAGGCGCAGGAAGAAGAATTCAGACGAGGGCGAGGAAGACACCACCGGGGACAAGGCGACGCGAGCGCAGCAGCGCAACAGCACCGACGAGGAGGCTGCCGTGGGGTATGTCCACCCCCCGTGCCGTCTGACAGCAGGGACACGCCGCGCCGCCGCCGGGGCCAGCTGTTCGCGCCGCGGCGGCGGATGCGCTACCGCCGGATTCCGTTCATGCTGTTTCCCATCGCGGACGACGACGGGACGTGGCACAAGCCCGAGGGGGCGGTGACGCACTGGCTGTCGCTGTTCTACAGTATGTTTGCAGTTGAATTTCGCTGACACCAGACCTGCTCACGGGATCGAGCCTGTCGGCGTTCTACTCGAGCCACGGGCTGCAGCGCCCCGCCCAGATCCCGAGCTACTTTGGGTGCGTGGGGGCGCCGCTGGGCTGACGCCAGGTACTACACGGTGGTTATGAGCCTGTGGACGTCGCAGCTGCACTACGACCTGCGGTTCGAGTGCAACGACGTGCTGCACCGCATGTTCAAGGGATTCCAGATCCTGCTGTTTGTGTACATCGCGTCGGGCAGTGGTGGGTGGGACCTGACTGCGCTCGACCCGCCGTACGCCGGCGTACCCGACAGCCCGACGCCGGACGAGGTGCAGTCGTCTGTTGATCACGGTGGGTTTGTCATGTGGCGTCAGCTGACGGGCAGAGGTGGCGAAGCAGTCCTTCCTGACCGTCAGTGTTGTCACCGCCGCACACTGCGGTCTCCTCGGGGTGCAGTATCTGATAGGTACGCCCCGCCCCGGCGCTGCTGACAGCAGTCTTCTTCCTCGGCCCCAAAGTGCACCGCCGCACGACGGCGCCGCGGTGGTCCATGGTCTCGCTCTCCATCGCGGTGGTGTTCTACATTGTCTCCGCGGCCCTGCCCGCAAACTCGGAGCTGCACGCGCGCGCCAAGATTGCGCTGCTGTACACGGGCATATTCGTGCAGCTGGCGGGCATCGGCGTGCAGGCCATGTTTGGCGTGCTCGTGCCCGCGCGCGAAGGGCATTTGTCAAGCCAGTACGGCTCGCTGTCGATCACCATCTTGTGAGCATTTCCTGTGGGGGAGCTGACCGCAGGGGCTTTGGGTTCAACAACTTTGTCTTGTCGTTCCAGGCCGCGCTGACGGGTATTGGGAGCGCGAGCGTGGGGTACGCGCAGGTCTTTCTCTGTACGTCTTCCACAGGACTGTTCTGACAGCAGGCATCGGGGTGCTGTACCTCATCTGGGTGTTCCTGTTCGCCAACTTCCAGAGCGACATTGACGTGGACGCGGGGCGGACGTGGCTGTGGGAGTGGATACATTTCCCGCTGCACCTCGCCATGCTGCTGCTGATAGCCGGCATGGTCAACTGCATCGCCATGACGTCGTGGAGCAACGGGCTCGTAAAGGCGTACGACACGTTCCACGACGCCGTGGTTTCTGTTCTCGACGGGACGCGCCTGTCGGGCAAAGAGCAGTGGCGCATCGCAAACTACCTCGGCAAGCTCGACCTCTCGCCCGACTTTATCTCAGAGTACAACGTGCTCGTCAACTATGTCGAGAAGCCGAGCGTGTCCGCCCAAGAGCGCAATAGCACCCTGCTGCTGTGGAGCTACCAGTATCTCGGCCAGATCGTGCAGACGACATGCTCTGTGAGTGCAGCTGATGCTTTCGCTGACAGCAGCAATCGTCCATCAACCTCCCCTCGTCCGTCACGCCGCTCCTCCGCGAGCTCAACCTGCTCGGCAGGGACGACAACCCAACCAACGCAACCACCGCGGCACAGGCGGCAGTGCTGATCAAGGAGGTCGTCAACGGCGTGCTGACGGATATCTACTCGGGCGTGCTGTGGATGTACGCTGCGGCCGTGAGTCCCCCTCTCAGCTCCGCTGACACCCAGGGTTTTGTGCTGATTCTCGCCGCACTCCGCTCCGTGGAAAGATACAAGCTCAAAGGCCCAGCAGGCTACGTCCTGCACGGATTCCAGTTCGCGGGCGGCCTGACGCTCTGCCTCCTGAGCCTGCTCGACATTGGCTCCCGCACCGTCTCGATGGACGACAGCGGGTTCATGCGCGGCCGCCTCATCTTCCACAACAGAATGTACCCGCTCGCGCGGAGCAACATGGCCGTCGCGATCGTGTTTATCGTCTACGCCGTCGTGCTCGCGGTCAGCATGGTGAGTGGCTTCTGTGTGTGGGCTGACGCCAGGCGTGCATGGAGCTCATCTGGTACTTTGGCCCAGAGAGGAGGGAGGAGAACGAGGTCAAGCATAATGAGAAGAGTGCGGGATAGTGTCGTAGATATGTAGAGAAGTACAGTAGACAGGATGAGCCTTTATTGACTCGGAGTGTTATCTGTCGTCTCGCGCCGAGAACATGGCTCGGCGTCGGCAACGTGCAGCGCTGTCGGACTCCGTCGGCGTTCAGACCTCTGCTGACCAGATATACACGCCCTACAGCTATCACCAATGCTCTACCACCTCCCCGGCAGGCCGCCAACTGCCACACCCACCCGATCCCCTCCCCCATGTCGTCACAAGCCCCCTCCTCACCATCACTTCTTGATCGTATAACGGTTAGTATGCTCGCTTGTCATCTACATGATCGCGGGAGATCGGGGTTCGATTCCCCGTCAGGAAGCTTTTTGGGCTCGGCGATGGCGACGGAGGACAGAGGGTGGGCGAGGAGGAGGGTCGGAGGAGGTCGAGGAAATCGAGTCGAGGGGGTGGTTCGGATGGCCTTTTTTTGGCCATGCATGCACACTGAGCATGCCGGAGCTATACACACAGCTACACAGCACTCTCGCAAACCCAACACCCATCTTTATGCATCGCCGACGCCGACTGACGACTCGGCGACTCGGCGACAGGGACGAGAAAAAATCACAGGGCTCCCCACACCCCCGCGTTCAGGACCGACATCCGCCACACCCGGTCCCCAAATGCTGTGTGACACTTACTGACGCCGAAAAAAATATCGGCCTTTATGCACCGAGTGGTTAAGGGGTGACACTCAAGTTAGTACTTGGCCCGAACGGGTTTGATTTGTCATGGCGCAAGCCGGCGTCGGTTCGAATCCGACTGAAGGCAGACTTTTTGGGTGCCCGCGAGAGAGGGTGAGCGGGGGCGAGCAGGCGGCGCTGGATGCATGCATGCGCGCGCTCCTATGCATCACTTGCTCATGCTTGATGAGTATGCACCCGGAGTCTGTGCATTACAGGAGAGAAAGGTGGTAATTGTGGGCTTGACGTGCGAACCTGGCTTGTTCGACCGCCACGGTTGAATAGCCGTAAGGGTGTTCTGCACCAGTGCCGCATCGCAGTGTTCACATATCACACAGCACTATTGCGGAAGTGAGGGTGGAGCTCTGTACTTGTTCGACCAGCCCTCTGCCGAGGGGACAATGTATACACGTAGCACGACGGGTGTGTTCCGCCCTGCCATCAGAGCCCAATCCGACCGCCTCAGCGTCACCATCTCCCGAGCTCGGCCCCGTCTTACATCCTCTCCTACCAAGACAATACTTATCCACCCACACTCACCCCCGACAGACGCACCAAGCTCCCTCCGGACACCAGTATTCTCCGTAGCGCCCATCCCAGCCCAATCTGCCGACGCACAGGCCTCCAGGCCCCGCGGGGGATTTGACGCGGCAGTCTCTCCTGGGTGGGGAAGTGAGGCTCGGAATGGGTGTTGGCGAGTGTCAGGTGGGGTGTGGCGAGGGAGTCGCGTCGTGAGTCGCCAGTGTCGTCCTCAGTAGCGGTAGCATTGTGAGTAGCGTTTACAAGAGCGTTGTCAGTAGCGATTCCAGCAGCGATGTCCTCTGCGGAGTGTGTCCATGCTGCAGCGTTGCAATGGAAGAAAGGAGGTCTGGACTCTGGCATTTATGCACGCCACGGAGACAGCCACGGTAGTCACCGACGCGTGCGGTCGGGTATAGGTGGGTTTAGTGCGCCACAGAGGCCGATTAGATACCCGGGCCAGCATGACTCTTGTCTGCTTACAACATTCTGCATTCTGCATCCAAACATGCTTTGCGGCGGTGCCCCATCGACGGCAGCGCAGCGAGCGCACTCGCGCAGACGGCGGTGTATGTGGATGCTTACGGGCGGTGTGGGCTGCGGGAATGAGAGTGCCGAAGCCGACGCTCCCCACAGGACTCGAGTGATTGGACAGATAGGAGGCATGCACAGTAGAGGTTGCTTACGGCCGTACTGTCTCCACCAGCTCTGGCAGCTAATCTCGCTCTGGGTGTGGTTACAGATTAGCCGAGAATACAACCAAGCGGAATCAAATGTTGGCTGTGGCCGGCTAAGTCACAGTCCGGGATTGAGGAATACAGCCAGCCAAGAGAGAGGGGTTACTGTGGGGTTAACGAGAAATCGTCATTCAGCACAGTACAGTGGTGCAAGTAGTCGGTATTCTCCAGCCCAGCTTGGATTGCAGCTACGTACCGCCGCCGTCGTCTCCACTGTCTCCACATCTCTGTTCGTATCTCCTCGTGCTCTTCTGCTCTTTCTCAACAACCCCGTCTAGGTTGTCCTTTTCTTTCCTTTAGCCATCTGTCTCCCCCCTCTCCTGTGTGTAACCGCCACCGTCCTCGTCCGCTGTACATCAAGCCCTAGCCAAATAGACTAGCAAGCCCGTTTTTTCACGCGTTTTGCGACACTTGTTCTTCCTGTACTTCTAGCACGCAGAAGTAGAGCAGCATGGCCGCCCCCGCCCCCCTCACACCGTTCGGCAACGCCCTCGCCGGTGCCCTCGGCGCCGTCTTCTCCAACGCGTGAGTAGTGGTTCTTGGGCTGCGTTTTGGGACGGATGGTCGGCATCGCATCTCACCGGATTCCGGATTGTTGGGATTCTGCACCGAGAAACGAGAAACGGGCCACACTCTGCAGCAAGCAGAATTTCCTCTGCAGCATCTGCACGGCCGTGACAGCTGCACTGGAGATTGGCCGTATCGCGCAGACCGTGCTCGCGTCGGGATTTTATGCCTCCAAGACATTACGGACAGCCACACCCGGCGACCGGCCGGGGGAATGCAACCCATCTCGCCCACCCGAAAACGCACCTACCTCCCAGCAGCTACTAACGCCGCAGCCTCGTCTACCCCCTCGACACGGCCAAGACGCGCCTGCAGGCGCTCCCCGCGTCGGCGATTGCGGAGCAGACGAACGCGATCGAGGCCGAGGATGCAAAGGGAAAGCACAAGAAGCGCGGCCTCGTCGGCGCTGTCGTCCACAAGCTCAAGCGCTGGCAGATGCTCGCGATGCTCATCCGCATCATCCGCACCGAGGGCCTCTCGGGCGCCTTCAAGGGCTTCTCGGCGTCCATGATCAACACCTTCTCGATGCGTGAGTACAGCCGTGGAGGCGACTTGTGGCAAGAGAGTACACTTGTGGCTCGGTTCGGTTATTATGGCCTCGGGTGTTGGCACCATTCCATATGACGCAATTTCTGACACGGTCACAGAGTTCGCCTACTTCTTCTTCCACTCGATGCTGCGTAACGCCGCAATGAAGAAGGTGCCCGGTGCGCTCTCGACCGGGTCGGAGCTCTCGCTCGGCGCTGCCGCCGGCGCGCTCGCCCAGATCTTCACGATCCCCGTCGCCGTCGTCGCGACCCGCCAGCAGCTCTGGCTTCCTCCCCCCGGCGCAACGGGCAAGGCCGCGCGCGAGCCTACCCTCTTCCAGACCGCTTCCGAGGTCGTCCAGGAGGGCGGCATCACTGCGCTCTGGACCGGTCTCCGCCCCGGTCTCGTCCTCACCGTCAACCCCGCCATTACCTACGGCGTGTTTGAGCGCGGCAAGGCGTGGGTCCTCGAGCGCACCGGCAACGCCAAGCTCTCGGTCGGCCAGGCGTTCTGGATCGGTGTCCTCTCCAAGACGCTCGCCACCGTCGTCACGTACCCGTACATTTTCGCAAAGGTTCGTCTCCAGGCGCGCGTCGACGACCCCCACGAGGAGCCCGGAACCCCCCACCACAAGTTCCACCACCGCGGCGCCATTGACATTCTCCGCGCCGTCTACAACGAGCAGGGCATCAAGGGCTGGTACCAGGGCATGTCGGCCCAGATCTTCAAGGCCGTCCTCTGCCAGGGCATCCTCTTCGTCTCCAAGGACAAGTTCGAGGACCAGGCCCGCTTCATCCTCGACCAGGCCGCCCACATCCGCGCCACCCACCCCCTCTTCAACAAGGTCTGAACCATTAAACCCACAAAAGATATTAAAACATTTATCACATATCAGTAGCAGCAGCGTCGTCTCACATCTTGTATGCAGTTGTTCAGCATGAAACGAGTTCCGTCGTAGCAGTGAGCTTGGTTCCTATTACCTGAAGCCGATCCGTCTGTTACACTTATATCCTTAGACGCTGCTCGCTCCGCTCGCAGCTCGGTCACCGCAAATGTAACATTTCTTTGGGGATATACTGGCTTGGAATGACTCGGCATGACATACACCCCAGCACACGGCCGGGTTGCCCTTGCAGGCGGGGTATCTAAAGGTTGGGACATTAACTGAACGACAAGGGCGTCGTCGCGAGCGTTCGTTCTCAAGTGGTGGGGAAAAGGAAGGGCAAAGTGTTGGTCGTTTTATCTCCGTCTCGTTCACAGTCTCACATTCTAGGCCAAAGAGTTTTCGGGGCGACCGCGGACGGGGCTGGAAATAACCTCGGCGAGCTCGCGCACGTTCGAGTCGGCGTTGGCGTCGCGGCCGTCGACGACATCGCGGATGAGCTCCATCGTGTTCTCGAGCGAGCGGCGACGAGTCGAGGGCGACGTCTTGGTCGTGCCGAGCGAGGCCTGGCGGCCGTGGCCGCGGCGCCACGACGCACCGCTCGAGGGCGAGACGGGCGACGAAGGGCCAGTCGTCGACGCGCTGATGCTGCTGACGCTCTCGGGAGGGGCGACGGGGGAGGTAGGCTGCGAGGCACCGGGGGAGACAACACCGCCCTCCTCAGGGTCGATAATGTCGGGAGGAAGACGCTCGTTCTCAATGTCGCTCTTGCGGCTGTACAGTGTTAGAAGCAAAAACGGGACGAGCAAGAGCAACTTACGCGTCATCGAAGCCCTGAATGGCCTCCTTGATGCCCTCGGCGCCGTTGGCGAGCATGCCAGAAGGAAGCTGGTTGCTGCCAGTGAGCGACTTGAGCTCGGACACACGCTCAGACTCTTCACGAAGCAGCGAGAAGACACGCGACATGCGACCGACGGCAAGAATCTTGTTCTTGATGACCTGTCGCCTCTCGGCAGAAACGTCGTCGACTGCTAGTCAGCGCTATACCTGGCACTCTTTTTGCATTACCTTCTTCATGCGACTCACTCTCGGGCTCGGGCGTCTCCGGGGTGATCATTGGTGTCTCCTCCTCCTCCTCGAGCTCCTCCTTTGTGCAGCAGTTGAGAATGGCGATAAGCATGTCGGTGACTGTTGTCAGCAGAGTTTACTCTCTCGTACCCACTCTTCTCGCCGACGAAGGGAAGGGACCAGGTGAAGACGTCCATAAAGTTGGGGAGCCAGTACGGGTGGGGGGTGCAGTTGAACTGGCGAATGTTCATGACGTTGGCCTCGTACTTGAGCACGGCGGCCTTGTTGGAGTAGACATCGAGGTAGTTGGGGGCAGAGAAGATGGTCATGACCGAGGGGAAGCCGGTCGTCTTTGTCTTCTTGTACATGCGGTAGCCTGCGTCCTGCGCCTCGTGCGCACGGATAATCGACAACAGGTTGTTGCGCTCCAGGAACTGACACGCCGCGTTGTAGGTGAAGAAGTAGGAGCATCCACGGACGTGGTTGTGGATAAAGTTCTCCGAGGGGTTCTTTTCGTTTCCAAAGTCCTCGAGCGGGTCGGCCCAGAGAATGTCGCACATGAGGCCGTGGGTGGGAGGCTCGCGGAATCGGTTGATCTGAGGGTTAGACATGTCAGGGTGGCTAGACTTACAGCGCGGAGGTCGTCAAGGGTGTGGAGCTCGGGCGAAAGACCACCGTGGATGCAGAGGAACTGCTTGTTCATGACAGCAGCGAGGGGAAGGTTGCAGAACGCGTCCATGCACGCGTTGTAGACGGCCTCAGAGTACTTGTGCTTGCACTCGAGCTTGAAGGTAAAGTAGTCGGTAAGGTGGCGACACTCGTGGTTACCACGGAGAAGGAAGAGGGTGTCGGGGTACCACATCTTGAGCGACCAGAGGTAGAGAACACACTGGAGTGAGCAGAGTCTTACGGCAATAAGCTTACCTCGATGGAGAAGTATCCGCGGTCAACATAGTCACCGAGGAAGAGATAGCGGGTGTCGGCCGGGTTGCCTCCGACCTCGAAGAGCTTCATAAGGTCGTACTGTCGTCAGTGGGTGCGGGTCAGCAGCAGCTCACGTATTGACCGTGAATGTCACCACAAACTGGGGTCAGCAGCTACTCTTACGTCCGTACCCACCTGTGATCGGCGCGTCGACCTCGAGAAGGTTGGGCTCCTGGCGGAGGATCTCGCCACCCCTGGGCGTCAGCGACGAAAGACTAGACTCATACTCACTTCTGGAGAATGTACATGGCCTGCTCCTCTGTCAGACGGCCCTCGCGGTAAAAGTGGTTCTTGAGGAACGCAATGTCGGGCTTGGTCTTGTCGTTCTTGGACCAAAACTGCTCGTCGGTGGGGAGGTACATTGCCGGCGCTTGAACCTAGGAGGTGAGTCAGTAAGCTGCGCCCGAGCCGCCGTAGAGCCACCGCCAGATGCAGGTGCAGGAGAGGTGCACCTGGCCCCCGCACCGCCGCGCAGGGCGCCGCGCCAGCGCATCGTGCACCGATCGCGCCGCCGCACCGGCCTCTTTCAACGACTTACGTCCTTTACCACGCGCTCGGTGGTGCTGACAATCTCGCCATTCTCGAGCGTGTGCTGGGTGAAGTCAATCTCGGGAATGACCAGGTTGGCCTTGTTCTGGATCGCCGCAATGGCGTTTGCCGTCTGCGTGGTGGGAGACGCCATGGTGGGTGGTGGAGTGGGTGGTGGTGGTGGAGGGGTTGGAACTGCTACAGCCTTGGCCTTTGCAGATGGTGCCGACTGGGAGATGGGACGGGACGTAGGTGTCGGCGTTGGCGTGGAGGCCGTGGAGGTGGTGGAAGGGGGGGAAGACGGAGACGAGGGAACTGGGGATCTACGTGATCCGGACCAGACCTGTTCTGTCGAGAGCGCGGTTCCCGTGGTGCCGGTTAGCTAGCTGGTTAGAGCTGTGTGTGTAATGGGATACACGCGTTCGCCTCTTGATGAAGAGAGGGAGGGGAACGATGGGGAGGAGGGAGAGAGTGGTGGCGAGTATGTATGAATAGAGGGGAGGAGAGACAGTGTCAAACGATAGAGGAGAGCGAGGACGACGACGAGGAGGATAGGACAGGAGTGCACGAGTACTCTACTTGGTGCTGACGCTACAGTGGCCAGTGGATGGGTTGTGCTGGTTGTGCCTGAATTGCTCGCTGCTTCACCTGCCAGGGGCAAGGGACAAGTGAGAGGAGTGTGGCAGTGTATTTAATTAGAATTAGTAATTAGCATTAGAACTTGTTTACAAGCAAGTGGTATAGCCGGCGACTCTATTTTGTAATGAATTCTATTTTGAATTGCAGTAGTGGCGAATATCCATTGTCCACAGACAGAGCTGGGTACAGTTGTATAGGTGCAGTGCATGCATGCAGGCTAAGGCTACGGGAACACGGGAGAGCCAGCTACTAAACGCCAACAACCTCGTCGACGCTATCATGCATGCACTTGTCGATATCAACAGGCGTGAGATATGCGATGATGCCATGGACGTCGTCGTCGGACACTCAAACGCTAGACTGTATTTTTCACGCGACTGGATCATAGACCAAAAACGTCAATTCCATGAATTCCACTCTACTGCTGGCTGGTGGTGTCACTGCTTCCCCGCGTATGACGACGCGTCACAGCCTGGGGAAGTAGGGCAAGGGTAGCAGTCCGCCACCTCCACCGGGAAGTGTTATCGCCGCATACCTCCGCCGCGTGGAATGCACGCGCATGATCCCTCCTGGCCCTTATTAGCGCCTTAGCCTGACGGCCCTGGAACGCTGGTCGCCGGACCATAAGGCCATTCATGAGCTGGCCGTCATATCCATCGACCACCTCCACAACCCACACCACAATGCCGACGGTCGAGGACTACTTTGACGACGAGACGGACCTGCCCCTCCCCTCGTCCTCGCGGCATCTGCCGAACACGGGCCTGGCAGGCGCGCTGCTAGAGGAGATTGGCGACGATGATTTCGACTTTGGCAAGCTCGAGGAGCAGAACCGCGGCGAGTACGGCGCGAACAGCAAAGCCCCCCCGCCGAGCGCAAAGGGCAAGATGGTGCAGCGCGAGGACCCCGGAGACCTCCGCCCCTCGGCCCCCGCAGGCATGCCGGGCATGCCTGGCATGCCCGCCATGAACCCCAACACGCCCATGGGCGGGTTCATGGGCGACATGATGAAGTTCCAGGAGGCCGAGGAGAAGCGGCTCGCCAAGCTCCAGAAGGAGTTTATGGGCGCCAACGTCGCTGCGGACCCGTCTGTGTACAAGAAGTGAGCGCCTCATTGACGCATTCGCTAACCACAGATGGAACACGGTGTACCCGCTGTACTTTGACGCCAAGGCGTCTGTCGCCGGCGGCCGCCGCGTCGCGCGCAAGGACGCCCTGTGGTGGCCCCAGGCCGCGTACGTCGCCAAGGCGTGCTCGGCCCTCGGCCTGCCGAGCGTGTTCGAGCCCGAGAAGACACACCCCGCCGACTGGGAGAACCCCGGCCGCGTAAAGGTCCAGATTGAGAAGGACGGCCGGTTCGTCAACCCCATCATCAAGAACCGCTCGCAGCTGTATTCCGCGCTGGCGGAGCAGATGCGCCGCGCGCAGCCGTCGCTCGTTCCGCAGCCCGCGGCCCCCAAGGCCAAGACCGAGGCGGCACCCAAGAAGGTGTCGAAGAAGGACAAGAAGGACAACAAGAAAAAGGGCAAGACCGCCGTCGTCCCCGTGCGCCCGCCTACGCGCGCGCCCCCCGCCCCCCGCCCCTTCCCGCCCCTCGAGGACCGCCTCCCCGTCCACTCGCCCATTACGCCCGCCGGCGTCGCCGTCTCGGCGCTCAAGCGCGACCTCGAGGCCGAGAAGGAGCAGAAGAAGCAGGGCCTCCTCGCGCCCGAGGAGGGCGGAAAGGAGAAGATGCCAAAGATGAAGCGCGTCGTCGTCCGTGGCGGAAGGCGTTAATAGTATCGCACCCCGGGTCTGACCTCGAGGGTGCCGGATCTGGAGCCCAACGCGCGCTCCACTTCCTGCGACCCCTTTCCTCGCGGAGAGGCTGGCGCTGTGACAATTATGCATTAACAACCATTGCGACCGTGAAAAACAGGGTATATCGGGGCATCACTACAGTGGGTATCTGGCGGGTCGGCAGTGTCCTGGAATCGTGGATATCTACAGGCGCGTATGGGACATGTGAGTTGTATGGGTACGGAGGCACTAATTGGAGAGAGCGGGATAATGGGGCTAGAGGCTGCGGTGCACCTCGCTAGGCGGAGACGGGTGGTACGAGCTGGACGAGTGGTAGCTCGACGGCGTGGTACTGATATCAGCTCACTCCCAAGACTACTACTCACCGCCCGTCTGACACTGGCACAGTGATAGTGAACGGCGGCAGGTCCGACAGCCTGTCCACGGCGCCCGAGACGACCGCGAGCTGCCGCTCAATCGCGTCGGCGAGGTTGGCCGGCCGGTTGAGGCTCGTGTACAGCGACCACACCATCTGGAGGTGGGTAAGCGCTGCGCGGACAGCGTTAACGTCCTCCGGGCGGTGCGCGACAATCTTGACCGTGTCGTACGTGCTCAGAGAGGGGGCGAGGCCGGACGAGGGCGTGTACGGCGACGACTGGAGCGAGTTGAGGGTGTCCGCTGGGGAGCGGGAGGACGTCGGCGGCGTCGCCTCGGGTGTCGATGGGTATGCCGAGGTAGGGTACGCTGGTGGCGGGTGGGTTGTGCTGCTCTGCGACTGGGATTGCGCTGGCGTCGACCCGGACGCCGCGGCAGCAAGAGAGCGCAACGTTGTCGTGTGCGCCGCAGCCGGAGCCGCACGGAGGGCATGCCCCAGCGTCGAGTAGTTGGAGTACGTCGACTGGCTCGCGGACGAGCACGTCGACGGCGTCCCGGAGCGGGCGCGGGAGAAGAGCGACGACGACGACGTGTCGCGCTTGTTCCTCAGCGAGGACGTCTCGGGCTGGTCGCGGCGGTCGTGCCGGAGGCTCCTGCGCTCACGCAGGTCGACGGCGGACATGATCCCGTGGTCGTGCAGGTTCTCGGTGCGCGGCTGGGGCACGGCCTGCTGATCGTGCAGACTCTCACGCAGGTCCTGGTGGCTCATAAAGGGATGGCTGTGGTGCTGGGAGATGTGGTGCTCGTGCAGGCTCTCGCTGAGCTCTTCCGGGCTGATGATGCCGTTTCCGCGGCGATCACTCCGGTCGTCACGGATGTCCTGCTGGCTCCTCTTGCGCTCGACGTTGGCGGGGCGGAGTTCGTGCGCACCGTCGTGGCTCTCACTGCGCGGCGTCGTACTCAGGATATGGTGTCCGTTCTCGCTGCGCCCATGGTCGCCCCGATGGCCCCGCTCGCGGTAGAATGGCACGTGCGCGCTGCTCGCGTGGTCCTGCGCATACACTGCGGGGGTGGTCTGCTGGCGGCGGACGGGACGTTCGGGCGGCGGGGCGGGAGTGGGGTGGGAGTGAGGGTGAGGGTGAGGGTGGGAAGTCGGGCCGGTGCTGCGTGACCGCGCCGTGTTGAAGAGGTCTGCGTGAGCGCAAGACAGAGTGGGACTCACTGTACGACCTCTGCTCGGCGCGCTCTCGCCCCACGTCGCGCTTGCGGATGCTCTCGGCTGGGGTCAGCGGTGAAGCGAGGGGACGCACTGAAGGACTTTATCGACTTTGTGGAGCCGCCCATGACTGATCAAGAGTATGGAGTGAGCATGAAAGTGGAAAGAGCAACTACAGAAAAGTGAAGAGTGACACCGAAGAAGCTATCGAGAAATATGCGCCGCAGCCTAACGCTCGCTTACACACGCGCTCATCACGCCGATGAATGCGTCAGGTCTCGCCGCCTCCTCGAGGGGTACAATCATTCGCCGATCGAGGCTGGCGCTCGCAGATCATTGGGCCGTCATCGCCGCCCCTTGTCCTCGTCCATGCGTCCGCCATGTCCTGATGATCAGAGAGACCTCTACACCGCGCAGAGATGGACTTCTGGAAAACTGCAGAAGTAGAGCAACTCCGCCGCCCAAGGAGCGACTAGCGCAATCTAACGCGTGGACCGATGTTCCATCCGACGATACTGCCCCGCCAAGGCTGCGGCGCGGCGCAGAGTTGCCACACGCGGGGAGACGTCCAAGTGCGTTGAGCCGTTAGAATTGTGTGTGCGTGAACATGCGGGTCCGTACTCTGTCTGTATGCCAATCTGTCCCAGGAGTAAGTCAGCTCACTAGAGCAGGAACCTGGGGAAGTGGTTTGGTCCAGAAGCTTTTGCTGGTGGCAAGATCAGTCCGAGGGGGAGCTGCGGAGCTGTAGCACCGAGTAGTGGCGTTATGTTGGTGCAGTCGCCGCTGAGCGTGGCCCGGCTCGCTTTGGCACTCTTTCTGTCGATGGAAAACGGTGAGAACTGCGTTTCGTCCACTGCTCCATTTGGCAACAGTTCAGTGACACTGAGAGCAAAGAAGCGGTCTGTTGTCCCAACTGCCATCAGCTGACGCCTACGCGACTGCAGTGCTTGAGCCCATTCGGATTCGCGGAAAGCACGACATGAACGTGCGACATTGCCGGCTCGCCACATCGCCACAACACATTGATGGCACGTAGCCTCAGGATGGGAGTGGGGATTGGAACTACGCGTGTGGAGCCGGTCCAGTCAACCACGCTCAACATCTTATGCTTATTCATCTCGTGATGGCGACACGAAACGTTGTTGGAGCCTGTCGTTGTCGGAGCCCGTCCACTTGTCTGGGACATGTCGAGTCGGACCATGGCCGCGAGTACACTTTATCCAACATTGTGCATTGTAGCCGTCGCTTGCTCAAGTTGGAGTGTTTGATTCCAGATCAAGTGATCAAACATAACTCCCCGAACACGCAGGCCTGCGAATGCGACAGTCGAGACTCAGACTCGATCTCGGCACAGATAACCACTGGCCGCCACAAAAGTGCGATCCGTTGCCACGGTCCCGTGCCTGGGAGAGCGCGCCTCGCTGATCCGCTGACAAAGACATGACGCACGCGGAATGGAAACTGATATCGCGCACCAATGGTGTGATGCAAGTTCTTGTTCGGCACCAATGCTTTGTGCTCTGTGCGGCATGTTTACCCCCCAATCACGCTCTCACTCACACTGAAACGTTCGAGTTCGAGTCAGAAAGAGCAGTCATCGGCATGTCAACTCCGGTGCGTAACCTGGCTTTCTCAGGAACAGGCGCGATCTGACCCCTCTCGGGACATTGCTCGGCCAACTGTCCACACCCGTTGCTATCAATGCCGAAGATGTCTAAGTATACTATCTGCGTTAGTCATGCTTATGCTTGGGGTGTCGTTGCCCGCACGCCGCAGAGCCTCAGCTCAGAGCGCCAAGCCCGTCTCGAAGCTTCTCCCCGTCGAGAATAACACTGATGAGTATCCGAGTATCGAGTATCGAGTCGGGTCAGGAAGCGTGGTCCTTGCTCGGTAACCAGCCCGACGCCCCGACGCCTCCGCCACAGCACTGTCCGAGTCCAGATCTCTCTCTGTGCCTCTGTGCCTCTGCTTTTGATTCCATATTCCCATTCTATCTCTCGTCGTCGGCTATTTCCCTACCTACAGTAGGTTTGTAACCTTAAAATAATCAACAGCTACGGATGTAGACGGTGCTCGCCGACAGCAACGGCAGCAACGGCTGAGTGGACCGGCTAGAGTAAGTAGCACATGCTGCACACTCTCCAATTATTGCGAATGGCGGCTGGCGTTGCGAATGAGGCTTTGTGATCATGCGGATATGCGGCGAGTCAAGCGGCGAACACAAGACTAAAGTGGAGGTGCGGTCCCGATCCCGATGCTTACCGTATACGCGTGGTCTCTTTTGTGATCTTTTTTGACTCCAACAGCAAGCTTGTTGTTGCCGTCGCTATTATAGCGCTAGTTATTGCACATCGAGCATCTTCTCAAACACATCAGTCAGTCGACACAGTCGACACAGTCACCTCGTCACCTGTCTCGTGGTCAACGACAGCGCTATATAAAACTCGAGCATCTCACAGAAGTCTGTCTCGCCACCACTAAAGCGAAACACAATACAACGATGCGACTATTCGGTTCGCGCAACGGCACCAAGCCCACGAACGGAAAGACCAAGGAGCCCAAGGATGTCACCGCGCGCATCCTGCTGCCGAACCACGGCGCGATCGTCATGAACCAGGCCGCGCAGGCCGACGGCGGCCACATTGTGCACAACGTCGCAGTCTTCAGCAGCCAGAACAAGGAGCTCACGGGCGAGCTGGAGATTCACAACCCGCGCGGCTCGGGGCGGAAACGCTGCCGCGCGCTCCGCATCCGGTTGCGCCAGGTGTCGAGGCTCAACATGGGCAAGCAGCGCGGGTGGGAGCGCGACGTGCTCTTTGAGCGCACAATAGAGCACAAGGGGGCGATCATCCTCGAGGAGGGCGTGCAGCGGTGAGTAGCGAGTGGGGGAATGAGTGGTTCTGCTTCTGCGGTTCTTGCTGTAAGCTTCGACGCTGACTCTCAGATACAAGTTTGCCATCTCAGTGCCCTACGGCCTGGCGCCATTCAACATCTCTCCGGTTGGCGACGTGCGCATCAACCTCATCGCCGAGGTGGACGGGATCACGAGCAGCCCATCATTAGGCTTGGACCAGACCATAGCGGAGGGGCCAAACGGGGGATACTGGGCGTACCGGCACTGGGTGGCGGAGAACGGGCGGCGTGTGTCGGGCTCGGACGAGTCGTCGGGGCACACCACACCCGACCATGTCGACGGCCCGCCGGCGATCAACATCCGCCCCATCATGACCGTGAGCTGGAACGACCCCGTCTCGTCCTCGGACGAGGAGATCCCCTGGATGAAGGGCTCGGTGTCCGCCAACCGCTGCATCTGCGTCATGTACAACCCAGACTGCTTTGGCAACATCAACAGTCTGCACCTGGAGAAGAACGGCGACGTGCCGGGGCTGGGCGTGTTCGACACGCGCTTCCAGTCCGACGTGTGGACGGTGTGTGCACTCCTGCGCACCTCGCTCTCCATCCCCGCCCCCGCCCCCGCCGCAGTAGTCTACTACATGCGCGTGCTCCTTGAGCAGTTTGTGTCCCTCAACTCGCCACGCGACTGCGAGGACAAGCAGCCGGTGACGGCCATGCAGCCGTTTATCATCTGGGAAACTGGCCAGCGACCGCCGAACAAGGGCGCAGGGCGCGCGCACCCGGCCATCTGGCGCGGCACCGCGGCCGGCGGCAGCGATACAAAGGGGCTGCACCTCACTGGTGTCGGGCGGTTGCCAAACGACGAGACAGGGCGACCGAGCACGCTCGAGGGCATCATCACGCCGCTGCACGTGTCGCACAAGCTCGTCGTCGAGCTCTTCTACTCCATGGACGGCGAGGACGTGTACGGCGCGCCGATCGCCAAGGGCCAGCCGGCGCCGGTGCGCCTGCTGCGCATCGAGAAGCCCGCCATCATCCCGTCCTGCGGCATCATCCCCGAGGCGATCGAGCTGCCGACATACGAGGACCACACGCGCGACACGTCCTGCGTATGCAGCACGTGCAAGCTCGTGCCCAACGACCAGGTGTGCCGCGCATGCGACCTCGGCTCCCTCCTCCGCCCCCGCCACGACCTGTACGAATTCGGCCCCAACGGCACCTGCCCCGAGTGCGCAAAGACGTGGGCCCAGAGCGACGAAAAGTCCAAATGGGTCGACTGCGCGTGCGGCTCGAGCCTCGAAAAGCTCGCAGACCGCATGGCGCGCGTCATCCCCGCCGACGTCGAGAGCGTCGGCGACTGTGTCTCCGCCGTCCCCGTCGTGCCCCCCAAAGTCGACTCGCGCCCCCCAACGCGCCCGTGTACGCCCAGCACGCCGATGTATGAAATTTAGTCGTAATGTTAGTCTTTGCTGTATTATAATAGGGTCATGCAGTTTGTGATATCAGTAGGCACGAGCGGTTGGCCGGAAGGGTAGCACAAGACTAACAACGCCAAGAAGCACGACAACACTGACAAAACAACAATCAACACAGTCACCGTCGTTGGTCGCGACCGGATCTCTTATACTTTAATGCGTGCGAGTGCTGGTTGCATGCAGGTGCGGGGGGCGCATGCGGATATGATTGTTGGTATTCACATATAATAGTACAGCTAGCACGTACTACCCCCTTCATTACCGCCAGCGACCGGTACATCGCCACATACTATAGCCTACGCTCGCGACCAGTGCATCGCACATACTATAGCTTACAAACCGCCTAGACAAATACAGTATCCGATACACTACGCGGCCTGCCTGGCAGCGGCGCTCTCCTCGAACTTTGCCTTCATCTCGTGGTAGTTTTTGTGCAGGCCGCACTCTGTCTTGCCGCTCTTTCCCTGCCAGCGGCCGGAGCGCTCGGCCGCGTCGTGGGCGGCAGTGGGGTCGGGGACGGCCGTGCTGTGCCAGTCGCCGATGGAGCGGTAGCCCTTGTCGAGGAGGGGGTTGTAGGGGACGGACCTGGGGTCAGTGGCGCTCAAAGTCGCTTGACTCACTCCTTGTCGACATAATCCTTGACTTCCTTGAACGACCAAGAGATAAGCGGGTTGACCTTGATGAGTCCGCGCTCGTCGACCTCGAGGACCTTGAGGTCGGCGCGGTCCGCGCCCTGCGACCGCCTGCGGCCGGTGATGACCGCACGCACGCCGAGGTCGGCATAAGCGCGCGCGGCCGGCTCGACCTTGACGAGGTAGTCGTAGCTGTCCTCATCCGTCTCCCAGAGCTTGGCGCCGTACTTTGCCTCAAACTCTGCGGCGGTCGCGGCGCCGGGGGGCGTGTACACGTGCAGGGGGGCGAGGTACGACTCCTCGATGCGCTTGGAGAGCTCGACGGTCTCGGGGACGTGGTGCAACGTGTCGAGGAAGATGAGCGGGACGATGTGTGTCTCCTCCCGATCCATCGAGATCTTGGAGATCATGTCCACCGCCGCGAGGCCAGTGAGCCCGAACGCTGTCGTCTGCCACAGGCCGTCCAGGTTGTCAATCGCCCAGATCAGCACCTCCTGCGGCGTCTTGCCGTCCAGCTCGGCGTTGAGCGCGTCCAGCTGCGCGGGCGTGTACTGCGGTGTGAGGGTCGTGGTCATGATGAGGAGTAAGAGACAATGGTCAGAGTGTGGGAAGAGTTGTCATGGACGGTTGTGCATTTAACGCAGTCAGTCGTATGGTTGTAATGGTTGTTGCTGGAAATTCCAGAGACTTGTGCTGACAATGACAATCACACCATTTCTCAGTCATCATCTCGGCTCCCATTCTGGAATTGTCAATGTGGGGTCCCCAACAGTCCCCAACAGCGGAGTGGTGTCTAATCTCCATGCCACGTGAAATTACCTAATCTCGCGTGCACCGCCCAGCTCCGTCGAGGTGGAGGGGGACGTGGCGCGGATGGAATGTCAGAGCAATCTTGCTTCGAGATTATTCAAGAGCTGTCCACCACGACGACTGACAATATCCCGTCGACGTGTTAGCTGGTCCTTGTCACCGCCTCATCACTCTCTACATCTGATTTAAACACGGGGTCATCTCGACGCGATCTCGACACCCCCACACACCACCATGAGACTATCCCAGGGTCTTATGCTCCTGTTCGCGCTCCTGCTGCCGGCGGTGCAGGCGGCGATCCTCGCGATCGACTATGGAGCCGAGTTCACCAAGCTCTCGCTCGTCAAGCCCGGCGTGCCGTTTGACGTCCTGCTCGACCGCGACAGCAAGCGCAAGATAAGCAGTGTCGTCGCGTGGAAGCGCGACGACCGCGTGTTTGGCCAGGAGGGCAAGATGGCGGTGAGTGACATCAACAACAACACGCCACTAACCCCAGGCGAGCCGGTTCCCCCAGACCAACTTTCCCTACGTCAAGCCGCTGCTCGCGTCCAACGAGCTCCCGGACCTCGACGTCTACCCCCAGCCCCCCGTGCTCACCGACGACGGCGCGCTCGTCTTCCCCCACCCCAAGATCCCCTCCCACGTCAATCCCGCCCCCGGCAGCGAGCACGTCTGGACACCGACAGACATTCTCGCGCACCAGATCGCCTACTACCGCGGCCTTGCTGAAGAGGTTGCTGCGCCGGATACCGTCAACCAGGTCGTCGCTACCGTCCCCGCCTGGTGGACACAGGCCCAGCGCCGCGCGTACCGCGATGCCCTCGAGCTGCAGGGCCTGTCGTGTCTCGCCATGATCGGCGAGGGCACCGGCGTTGCGCTCAACTATGCCATGACACGGACATTCCCCGATTTCGACCCCGAGACCGGCCTCGGCGAGAAGGAGTACCACGTCGTCTACGACTCGGGCGGACTCACCACGTCGGCGACTGTGCTCGCGCTGTACCAGACGAGCTACCGCCCGTCGCTCAAGTCGACGACGCTGATCAACACGACACACATTGATGTCATGTCGATTGGCTGGGAGGACGTCGGAAGTGTGCACCTCGACCTCGCCGTGCAGAAGATGATCACGGACGACTTTGTCAACCAGTCGGGTCTCAAGGACGTCCGCAAGGACGCCCGCGCCATGGCCAAGCTGCAGAAGGAGGCCGTCAGGGTCAAGCACATTCTCAGCGCCAACCAGGAGAGCAACGTCGCGATCGAGTCGCTCTACGAGGACGTCGACTTCCGCTCCAAAATGTCGCGCGCCAAGCTCGAGGCCAAGTTTGAGGACATTGAGCGGTTTACCCACCCGCTCAAGGACGCGCTCAAGAACGCCAACCTGACGCTCAATGACATTACCTCGGTGCTGCTCTTTGGCGGCAACACGCGTGTGCCGTTTGTTCAGAACGCGCTCAAGGACGTGCTCGGCGACAAGGAGGACCTCATCGCGCAGGGCGTCAACACGGACGAGGCTGCGGTGCTCGGTGCCGCGTTCTATGCTGCTGGTCTCTCGCGCCAGTTCAAGATGAAGTCGATCGAGGTTGCCGAGCGCAGCTTTGAGGACATTACGCTCGGTGACAAGGTCGTCTTCCCCTCTGGCTCGCACTTTGGCGACCGCAAGTCACTCCTGCTCGCCCCCGAGGAGGCTCTCGTGTTTGCGCAGGGTGGCGAGGATATTCTCAGCGTCACCTTCCCGGATATCGAGGCCACCGTCGCCAACTTTACCGCGCCCTCGCCTGTTGTGAACATGACCCTCCGTCTCGACACCCGTGGCATCTTCTCGGTCGCCAACGCGGCCCTCGTCTCGAACGAGACTGTCGCCGACTCTGACGGCGGCGTTGCCGGCGCGATCAAGGGTCTGTTTGGCAAGAAGGACAAGGAGACTGAGGACACCGAAACAGCCACCAACGAGACCGAGACCAAGGCCGCCGCCAAGCCCGTGCGCGTTCCTGTCAAGTTCCGCGAGGCCCCGACCGGCTTTAAGCTCTCAGGCGAGGAGAAGCGCATCACCAATCAGCGTCTTCTTTCGATTGCCACCTTTGAGAACGCGCGTGTCGCCCGTGAGGAGGCGCGTAACCTCCTCGAGGGCTACCTCTACCGTCTCCAGAACCTTCTTTCCGACGACGCCGACAACCGCGCCCTGCACGACTACGCCTCGGAGGCCGAGCGCAAGCATCTCGGCGACATGGTCGCGTCCGCGTTCGAGTGGCTGCACGAGCACGCCGACGAGGCCAAGATTGACGCGCTGCTCGGCAAGCGCACCGAGCTCGAGACTATCGAGGCGCCCGTCATCACCCGTTTCAAGGAGTACCGCACGCGCGGCCAGGCCGTGGAGAACTTTGGCAAGGCGATGCTTGCGGGCCGCGGCTTCCTCGTCGAGGCGGCCAAGAACCGCACCATTGCGCTCGACGCCGCCAAGGCCGCGCCGGCCGACAAGCCCGTCGCGCCGCCCAAGTTTACGCAGGAGGAGCTCGACACCGTGCGCGACATGATCAAGGAAAACGAGGCGTGGATCGACGAGCTCATGGTCATCCAGGCCGAGCTTGAGGAGGACAAGACTGCCGACCCGGTCATCTTCGTCAAGGACATTGACGAGCGCGGCAAGAAGCTCCAGATGCACGTGCAGCGCCTCGAGAAGAAGAAGCAGCCGCGCGCGCCCCGCCCCCCGAAACCCACCACCACCGCCGAGGAGGCCACAGATATCCCCGAGCCGACGGGTGAGCCCGAGGAGCCACAGGAGCCCAAGGACGCAAAGGACGCAAAGGACGCGCCCGAGGACGCGGCCCCCGACCACGACGAGCTCTAAGCTTATAGATAGATATTCCCACATTGCATGAGATGCGACTTGCATTACAGAGATCAGAGACCAGAGACACGATGAGACACGCGACGCGAGCCACCAGAGTGGAGGTGCAATGACGGAAGCAAATCGACGCGACTGAGCTCATTTCGATGGCTCAGGGGAACAACAAAAGTGACAAGCCAGGCTGTCGAGCCAGCCTTCTGATTTCTGACTTGTCTATCGCATCCTGATTTTGCCATTGCACTCCTTGTCCTCGCTCACATCCATCCACCGTCTCGGCACGACTCACGACTCTACGCTCCCCCCTTGCATCCCTTGCATCTTGTATCGCTTTCGGCTGCAGGCCGCACGACCCCCGACTCCACCCTTCCCCGGTCGTCCGATGGCGCGCACGATCGCGAACCCCGCCGGCCGCAGCCCCGGGAGCGGGCCACGGCGGGCGAAGAACACGGCGCGGCAGAGCACGGGCGGCAAGGCTGTGCGGAGAGATGGTGAGCAGCAGGCCGGGGGTGGAGGCGGCGAGGCGGGGGCTGGGCGGCATGGCGCGCGATGCGCCATGGTGCCAATGAAGGCGCCGAAGTTGAGAATGCACTTGCTGACATCCAGCACCCGGCGCACCGCGCGCGGCGCCCGCACCGCGCAAATACCGCTACAGGCCGGGGACGAACGCGCTGCGCGAGATCCGCAAGTACCAGAAGAGCACGGATTTGTTGATTGCCAAACTGCCGTTTTCGCGTGTGGTGAGTGCGGTTCGGCGGGGTTGGGGTGTGTTTGTTTGTTATTGTGCACTTGGTGCCGCGGGCCGTGACCTTTGAGCCGTATGCCGCCAGCCGCGTGCGCGCGGAGTCGACTGGATGACGTGTGGTTGCCTCATCTGTACGATCACTAACCCCAGGTCCGCGAGGTCGCGCTCAACCTCACCTCGCAGAGCACCAAGAACCTGCGGTGGCAGAGCAGTGCCATCCTCGCGCTGCAGGAGGCGACCGAGGCGTTTCTCGTGCACCTGTTCGAAGACGCAAATCTCTGCGCCGTGCACGCAAAGCGCGTCACGCTCATGACGCGGGATATGCAGCTCGCGCGCCGTATTCGGGGGCCGTGGGCGGGACTGGGATGAGACTGTGCGAGAGGAGTAGTTTCTTTTATTATAGTGTATATAGTTAGCAATGCAATTAGCATCTGTACCACAACACGCGGGATCCGCGCTCCGTTTGAGCTCCGCGCTCCGGATCAGTTCCTCGCTCCGCACGAGATCCGCGCATCCCAGCGAGGCACACTCCAAGTCGACAATCCGCGCGAGATTCACCATCTGCGATTCACGTGTGCGCCGACTTTCCACGAATCCACAAGATCAACATCCCTGCCACCAGGTGGCTACTACACAGCTACTCTACTATCTACGCTGTAACTACAAGTCGTGTCATGACGACATGGCGGCGAGCTTGGCCTTGATGCCGGGCGAGACGGCGTCGGCGGGCTCGACCCACCCCCGGCGCTCAAAGCAGGCAAACACGAGGTCGTAGCCCTCAAACTCGTAGCCGATACGGTCCTTGCGCTCAAACTCGGGGAGCAGGTCGAGGGCAGCGACCACGGGCGGGACCGGGTCGTGGTTGTCGCCAGTCGACGCAAAGAGCGTGATGCACAGACGGTTGGGCTGGAAAATGTCCACAACCTTGCGGACGAGCGTCTTGAGGTCGGGACGGCCGCCGGCGACCGCTTGGCCATCCGCGGGAAGGGGCACGTTGCACTCGAACGAGGCGTAGCTCCAGCCCTCCTCGGGAGTAACGTGGATGGTAAAGTAGCCGCCGTCGTTGGCGCCACCGCACGCAAGGCCAGAACCGATGACCGCGTTGGCAGAGTATCCGCACGGCTCGAATCCAAAGCTGTCGAGGGTAGTCTCGCTCGCGGGGAAGAGAGCGTCAATGCCAAGGTCAGCAGAGATGGTGGCTCCAAGCTCGTGGCCAGAGCGAGAGCTCGAGGGCTCCGACTCGGTCTCGGGGATGAAGAAGGGAAGGCGTCCAGCAGGAGTCAGGTGGCTCATGAGAATCTCAAGAGTCTGGTCCTGGTTGGGTGGCGCGGCCGCCGCGGGGAGCGAAGCAGGACGCTGCGCGCGCTGGTTGGCGTCAAAGTCGGCGACGTTGGGCGACGTGAGGTACAGCAGCCAGTGGTCGCGGTTGATGGGGCCAACAGTGTACGCCGAGCCCGAGGTGCCTGTTCAGCGTCAGAACATTCTTCAGGGGCAGGAAAACTTTTGTATCCATCTCCGCTGTACTCACCAAAGACGTTGTCGAGGAAGCGGACCTCGTCGGTCCAGTCGCGGTGGGGGCCGTGCTGACGCTCGGGGAAGAAGAACGACTTGCGCGAGTAGAAGCAGCTAAATGTTAGTGCAGCTCAGCGTTTGTTTACCCACCGCCACACGCTGTCGAATCCACAGTACTCGCTGGCAATCTCGAGAATGCGGTGAAGGCCGAGGAGGTTGAGGGTGGTGCCGCAGGTCTTGAGAATGATCACGTGCGGGGCAACGAAGAGAGACGACTCGCTGGGTGTGAGCAGACTGTGAGAGGTGAGTTCTCACCTGAGGAGGTACGCGTCAATCTCGTCACCCTCGACGACGCTCAAGACCTTGCACTTGACAATGTCCAGCATCTCCTCCCATACTGCGCGGGGCACAGTGCGGAGACCCTGGAAGGGCTCTCCGCTCGGGGAGTCGCCAGCACGGAGGACGGCATCGCGGGTAGCAGGAGTTCCGTTGCCGTTTCGGCTGTTGGAAGACTTGTGCTTGGGAAGGAGCTCGGGGGAGGGGGCAAACCAGACCTCGAGGAGCTTCTCGGGTCCTTCAAAGGGTCCAGGCGAAGTATCGGGCTCGGCAAGGATGAGCGGCGACGGTGGCGTGGGCGGCTTGGTGTGGGCCATCGATGCGATCTTGGCCTCGCTGGTGGGTACGGGCGCTTGCGGGCTGGTAGGAGCGCGTGGAGCAGCGAGCGGGGTCGAGTAGATCTCTATCGGCGATGCCTAGGACGTAGCTCGTGAGCTGTCGTCTTTTTTTGTTCTGTGGATTCTTTTTTTTTTTCCTTTGCACTGTCGTGCGGGGTGTGCGTTGCGCGACGAGCTACGTGCGAGCTGCGTGCGACGAGCGACGTGCGGACGGCGTACGGTTTACGGTACGGGCGGACGGGCGTGGCGTGCGTGCGACGGGCGGGCGACGGGCGGCGGGCGGTGACGCTCCTCAGGCTCGACGGCTGTGCTACAGGTTTTGGGTGGTGAGGGAGGGGAAAGAGGTGGTGCGGATGGGAAGAAAAAAAAAAAGATTGCGCGGGCCGACGATGGCGAGCCCGTCATTACACACAGCGACGAGCAGGGGTGGAACTTTTCTATTACAGTGGGATTAGAAAGGGACTTATGTCACGTGAGAAATAGTAATCAGGTCTAATACGAATTACATTTGCGGGATCAGATGTCCGCTGGGACAAATATTATTCCCATCCCACCTGTGTACAGCCCAGCCTGGGCCAGTTCCAGCTCCAGGGTCGACACCCACACTGGCTGGTCACGCGACCACCGCGTCATAGCTGCCAGCTTAAGCGCACCCGCGCTCGCTCTCGTCATAGCTGGGTCTGGGAGAAGTCGTGTGCATGCATCCATCTTGATGGGGTTCACACTGAATGGAATGCGGGATGCTATCTGCCCAGTATGTGCAGATTGCGGGGGTCGTGGAGGTCAAGTGGGCTATCTCTGGAATACGCCACGGGCGTCACTGCCAGCCATGTTTGACGTCGCTGTGGCACAGTTTCTCGGTTTCTCGGCGTGTTGCTTTGGTCGTTTATCTCGCTTACGGTATACGTCTATGAGTAATGCTGCGCTGCTCTGTGTCACATACTTCGTGTAAGGTATGTTTACTCAAGAGGTGCAGTGGCTGCCACGCTCAAACTCCAAATGTGGCGCCAACTCGATGGGTCTCGAGCGAGTTGCTCGAGCTCGTTCAGCTCGCACTTCGGCCCTTCTACCTCCCCTCGCTTCTCAACAAGCTCACAGTGCTGCTCCCCTGCAACTGCTTAGCAGTTGATTAGCTGGTAGAACTAGTATTGAGAGATTCATTAACTATGAGGCATCGAAGCTATCTATTAAATTTGGTGTGATCATCGTCCTGTTGTTCTAGCGACGGATGGCGAGGATGCCATACATCGCCAGACGATAAACACAGATAATACAAACCAATATGCCTGCATATCCGCCGATGTTGATGCCGCCGAACTCGAGGTAGTTGATAACGTCCTGGCCGGAGACGACACACTGGCCGTGCTCGGCAATTGTGGCGGCGGAGGCCGGGTAGACACACGAACAGCTTCCGTCGGGCAAGAATGCCGAGTTACACTTGAAAAGCTCGCCTACGAAGTCGTTCTTGGCCAGGATCTCAAAGGCGAAGGTTTGGTAGTCGAGATAATGAAAACTTTTGGAGCATTAGCAACGTAGAACGGCGTCGGCGACGTCGAAGCGGCGTCGGACATCATCGAGAAGATAGAAAAAAATAATTATTTAATAATTTTTTGATGATTTTTGTTTTTGACTCACGAGTAGTACCAGAAGCGGGGGAGCGAACGGCCGCGAATAAAGTAGCCCTGGACACACATCCAGAAGCCGTTCATGAAGGCGGCAAGGGCAAGGGCCGCGATGAAGATGGGGACGATGGCGGAGATGAGCATTGCCTGGGTCTCGGCGGCGAAGAGGGCCAGGAAGAGGAAGGCGAGGAAGCGGAAGAAGTGGCCTGCCCCCGGGTGGAGTCCGATGGCCCAGTAGATTATGAGGGAGAACAGGAGGGCGCAGAGGAAGAGGAACGGGAGGGTGACGAGCGTGTTGGCCACCATGAAGGGGAACGCGCCGTAGAGGCCGTTGCGGCGCTCGCGGAGGAAGACGGAGCGCTCCTCGAGGAACGCGGGGATACCGGCGACGGACATGAAGGCGAGGAAGGCGACGGAGAAGAAGTGGACGGACAGACGGTCGTTGATCTTGGCGTCCGAGTCGCCGAGGCGGATCCAGATGGTGGCGAGCAGGAAGCCCATGCCGGCGTACATGCCGAGACGCACACCGTAGGCGAGGAGGTTGCGCGAGTAGTTGAGCACCGTGCGCTCCATGAGCGTGCCGGTGACGGAGATGTAGTGGCCCATGCTCTTCTTCTTGACGACGCGGTCGTCCGAGAGCTGCACCTTGCCGTTGTCCTCGGACGAGCGGAGGTGGGCGTCGGCCTCGTTCTGCGCACGCCACAGCTGGTCGACGACATCGCCCTTGGCGTCCTGGTCTCCAAAGTCGGTGGAGACGAGGTCGAGGAGGTGGTCGGCGGGGTTGTAGTACTCGGGGATCGGGTGACCGATCTGGGCACAGCGCTGGGCGGCGTCGCCAAACGAGCCGCTGAACGCGACCTTGCCCTTGGCGAGCACCATCATCTGGTCAAACTGCTGCAGGGTCTCGATAGACGGCGCGTGGATAGTCGCAATGACGATGATGCCCTCGGCCTCGGCGATGCGGCGGATAGAGGTCATGACCTCACGGGCGGACGCCGAGTCGAGACCGGAAGTAGGCTCGTCAAGGAAGAGAATGCGGGGGAAAGTCACAAGACCACATCCGACAGTCACACGACGCTTCTGGCCACCGGAAACGCCACGCTGGATCGGCGTGCCGATCTTGATGTTCGCACAGCTCTGGAGACCGAGAGCATTGATAATCTCGTCGACGCGGGTGCGCGTCTCCGCGCGAGTAAAGTTTGACGTGCTGAGGCGCGACGCAAACGAGATGGTCTCGCGGACGGTAAGAACACCATAGTCTGCTGTCAGAACCATCTCTCTCTGCCCACTTACGCTGGTCGTCCTGCTCGACAAAAGACGACACGTCGGACATTGTGGCGGCGTTGAGCTTGCTTCCATTCAGACGTGCCTGGAATTAGCTTGGGCCTAGGCGCGATCGGCAGATCGACGTCTTCTTCGCCACACTCACCTCGCCACCGTCAAGAGCGCGCTTGCGGAACGACATGACGTCGAGGAGCGTCGACTTTCCGGCGCCGCTGGCTTGTTAGTATCCATTCGGCGAGGTATCTACGCACGAAGGACCGAGAATAGCGAGCATCTAACTTGTCAGCGGCGACCTCCACTTTTGTGCCACTCACCTGTCCCTGAGAAACCTTGACGGAGACATTGTCCACGAGGCGCTTGACGCCCTCCTTCTTGTCCTTTACTTCGTACGAGAGGTTGTCAAAGGTGACAGTCGAGCCGCGGGGGCCGAGCATCGAGTTGGAGCTGTCGAGGGGGACCATGGGTACGCTGGACGACATGTTGAAAAAGGACAAGTGTTCTTGTTCTCTCGCCAGAAGTGACTGTTTATATCCACGGCGTGCGTTTCCGAATTCACAGCTCCGGCGTTTGAACTGGAGAGAATTCTCGAGACGGTGCCGTTTTCTGAATCAACGGCGTTTGAATCTTTCCAGCCTGCACTATGCTGCAGACTGCATTCCGAATGTCAGCACCTCGACGGCGTATGCTTTGGCAGCACTATCAAGCATTGAGTTCGAAGATGTGTTCTTTGAGGTGTTCTCCGGCGAATGGGTCTTTCGGGGAACAGCTCGCTCCCTTCTAGAACCACGGAGACAGCGTGGCCTCGAGCTTGTATTGTTTGGATCGGACATCGGACTCACCGTGGGACAGATGGAAGACGGCGTTTGCTCCTAGTCGGAGTAGTAAGCAGTAGTCAGCAGAAGGTGAGATAGACCGTCCGTTCCGAATGACAAGTCAAAGTGTTCTGATCAGAGAGTTTACTGTCAAGAAGAACATTCACATCCTATCTTTGTACAAAAAGTCCTCACCCGGTGATCTACAGAGCAACCGATGTGGAGGCTATGCACTGCGGCTGTAGGTGAGCTTCAGACGCGCTTGGGGCTCTGAAGCGGTACGAGCTGCAAAGCTGCTGTGTTGTGGCGAAGCGTTCCCACGCCTGGAAGGGCCCGATTGTTTTTTTGCGCCAGCGCAGCCAGGCAGCCACCTGGCTTGCAGTTGTCTGGAACAGATGCTCGGATATGCTGGGGTACAATCTGTTCCGGGAGTGCCTGTTGACTGGCTGGGCGACACATCGGTGCCGTCACAACTCTTGCGGTTCGGTTTGGAAACGCGGAGCTGATACGACGATACCATAGTGGGCCGGGGGCGTTGCGAGGGTGGCACAAGAGCTGACAGCTGACAGGCTATGACGAGTGGGCTGCAGGGAGACAGCAAGACGCCTTGCATTCCAGGCAGCGACGGCTGCTCCTAGTGTCCCAGGTGCAGCTCGGACAAGTGGCGTACAAGCCTGGCGTATGAGAATGATCTAGACAACCAGCAGAGTGTGAAGCCTGGAAAAGCCCAAGATGTGTCCGCAAACAAGCATCCTCTCGTCTGGGATGGGATGCGTTATGGTTGCGGGAAAAGTCGTTGGGCTAGGATCGACGTGGCTTCCCGCAACCATGGTCAGTCACGAAGCAATGGTATGCACCTCGAACATGGCACATGACGAGAGAGTCGAGATCCTTGTGCGACCCGGAGCCGCGGTAGACAGACCCGCACGCACATGGAGCACGTTGCCACCCAGTTCATTCACGTAACCCCGAGGGCACTGCACTCTAAATAACGCCTCGGGCTATCCGGGGTCGAGAGAGCCATAATAGCGTTACGGGGTCAGTGGCTTTTGGCTTTCGGCATATTGCGGCAAGGTCGCAACCAGGTTTTTAAGCAGTAGTCATGAGGTCGGATCTGATCTCTAACTGATCTCTGATCTGATCGATATGGCTTGGTGGCTGCAGCCACAGGCGTAAGTAATGCTCCTCCACAGCCCGTCGCATGTACCAGTGCACCATGGACCGAGACACAGCATAGAATGCATTGTCTTCATCGTTCTCCCCATTTTTCAAACGCCGGTGAATGCTCTCAAACAAGCCTGCTCTGTGCAAAAAGTGGGGTTGGGGGTGTTGCAAAACGGAGGCTTGAGGCTGGTGCTTCAGGTTCGAGTGCCATCTTCAGGCGGCAGTAGGGGGCGTTGGGAGGCTTGCGAGGACAAGGCACGAGACTGTGCGTCCAGTCCAGTACGTTGGGATATCATTCCGACCCACTCGCTCATGTCCAAGTAGTAGTACGTATCCCATGGCTATAGGAACAGCGAGGTACAGACGAGCGGTTACAGAGAGAGTAACATGTATGTGCAGTGTCGAGGAACAGACCCGGGCTTTGTTTGATGCATTGATCGGGTCCTGGTCTGCAGATTCCAGTCGCCGTTTGAGACAGTCGTCGTGGTATGTCTTGTCTTTTACCCCACCATTCGCCGTGTCTGGGCCATGCTTCAGTCTCCCAACATCAACGCCTGCACTTTAACCATCTGCTGAACATGTATGCATGTCCCAAGGTTACAGATGGTTACCAACACCCCCAGCAACTGGCCCAAACCGTAAAACCCACGGCAAAGTCACAAAGTCATCGACCTCGCGGAGATGCCGTACTTGAGATTGTCTACGTGCACATGTTTGCCTCCTTGTCCTCGCGGGTGCCGTGACGTCTCGACAACCGCGAGCCGAGGTCAGTTTAGCTCACCCCGTAACGCTTTGCCCTTTGTGTAGGAGACTTTCCAAAGCCAATATCGCTCGGTTGCACTGCAGGCGGCTCGGGCTTGGCGGTACGGTAGCAGCACTGCCGTGCAGCTCAGCAACGTCTCCAGTCGGTCCTGTCCTCTATGCCTCTTGGCCGTTTCGCGTCGACTTGTTAGAGGGAAGAGACGCACAGGAGCCGCGGGCTCTACTCACTTGCCTGCCACACCCGAGCCTCGAGGCGTCCACGGACACTTGACCGGCACATAAGGTTACGGCGCAACGTTAGCTTTGGTCGCTGTGGCCCCCGGCCGCAGCGTGTCTTTGCTCGTCGGGCACCAAACGGAGACTTCCCTCGTGCTCCCGCGGTCCCGCTCTGGTTGCCCCGACCCCCGACCTCACCCCCCACACCGCAATTAACAGAGGCCCCTCAGCGCCGCGCTTTTCCTGTCGTTTCGTTCAATGAGACGTCGTCCGTCATGCGGTGGCGCTTGCAATTGCAGCTACTGATGGCCTGCGGCAGCTCAGACGAGTACTAGCCTACCATATGCCGACACACGCTTCGCACGGTGCAATCCCCCATTGGGTCCTCAGCGGCTGTCCGTTGCCACCTCATCTTGGCGTCAGCGCCGCCTGGCGTCACCCTCCTGTCCACCCCTCATGCGCCTCACGGCATAATCAAGGCGTAATCACGCCCTGGACAGAAGGACAGTCACTCATGCGAGTCCAGCCT
The DNA here is from genome assembly GCA_001600335.1 of Apiotrichum gracile. Taxonomy (NCBI): domain Eukaryota; kingdom Fungi; phylum Basidiomycota; class Tremellomycetes; order Trichosporonales; family Trichosporonaceae; genus Apiotrichum; species Apiotrichum gracile. The sequence goes on along the minus strand of BCJO01000003.1, from coordinate 3,065,987 downwards.
ACTGAGACCCGGTCTTGTCGATGGCCCCGAGCTCTCACGCTTCCCGCGGGCGTATAACAACCTAACAACTGGTTGAGTGCTTCTGCGGACGCGCACTCCTCTGCTGCTCGCACTCGCATCCCCAGAAATCGAGCAGCAGCAGCATAAAAGTGAATCGATCATCTTCTTTCTCCCCCATACCCACCCCATACCACTCTTGCTTCTCAAATGCCTAGCAGCTCGCTGATCAAGGAGATCCGAAAGGCATCGGCCGGCGAAGGCAGCGTGGTGCACGGCCCGTATGGCCCGCGCCGCATCACCTATGCCGACTGGGCGGCGTCCGGGCGCTCGATTTCATTCATCGAAGACTTTATCACCAAGGAGGTGCTGCCCATGTATGCAAACACCCACACCGAAGCCAGCGGGACAGCACGACAGACGACACGGTTCCGCGAAGACGCCCGGGCGATCATTGCGCGCGAGGTGAATGCTGTCGCTGGCGAGGCCTCGGTTATCTTCACTGGCTCGGGATCGACAGCGGCAATCAACAAGCTCGTCGCAATGCTTGGACTCCATGTTCCAAAGCAGCTCGACGAAAGGTACAACTTTGTGGCACAGATTCCTCCCGATGAACGGCCAGTCGTCTTCATCGGGCCGTTCGAGCACCACTCGAACGAGCTGCCATGGCGCGAGTCGATTGCCGAGGTCATAGTCATTCCCGAGGGCGAGAACGACTCGATTGACCTCCATTTCCTCCAACGCGCGCTGAAAAAGTACCGCCACCGACCGCTGCGAATAGGCTCCTTCTCCGCCGCCTCCAACGTCACCGGTGTCGTCTCGGACACAAAAACAATCACGTCCTTGCTGCACCACTACGGCGCACTCGCATGCTTTGACTATGCGGCGGGCGGACCCCACATGAAGATTGACTTTGGCAACAAGGACGCAATCTTCTTGTCGCCACACAAGTTCCCCGGAGGCGTGGGAACACCAGGCATTCTCGTCGTGCGCAACTCGATAGTCACCAACCGCGTCCCAGCTGTGCCTGGAGGCGGCACTGTCGACTTTGTCAACTTTAAGACGCAAATGTACACCAAAGATCTCTGTCACCGAGAGGAAGGCGGTACACCGGCGATTGTCGAGTCGATCCGCGCCGGCCTCACATTTCAGCTCAAGGCGGCAGTTGGCAGCGACAAGGTTGCCAGGCTCGAGCAAGCCTTTCTCCAGAAATGCCTCAAAGCCTGGAGCTCAGACCCGAACATATACGTCCTCGGCAGGCCAAACGCCAAGCGCGTCTCGATCGTCTCTTTCTTGATCCGTCGCCCAGACAACAAATACCTCCACCACAACTTTGTCGTCGCCCTGCTCAACGACCTGTTTGGCATCCAGGGCCGCGGCGGGTGCTCCTGCGCAGGGCCGTACGGCCACCGTCTCTTCCAGCTCGACGAGGTACGGTCAGGCAAGATCATGGACATTGTCGCCGACGACTTGCAGGGCATCAAGCCCGGATGGGCCCGCGTGACTTTCAAGTACTTTATCTCTGAAGCGACTGCCAGCTATATCATCAATGCCATCCAGCTCATCGGAAAACTCGGCTGGGCCCTCATGCCGTTATACACTTTCAACCCCAAGACGGGGCTTTGGGCACACCGCAATGGGCCATCGGAGACACCCCTCGGTCTGACCGAACTCTCCTACAAGACGGGCAGCCTGCAGTGGCGCTCGCGCACCAAAACCGTTCGCGAAAGCGCAATCTCGGACTATCTTCAAGAGGCGACTGCAATCCTCACGACTGCAGCGCGGAACGCCAACCCCGCTCACTTTTCTGAAGAGAACACGCGTGTGTCCCCTTTGTTTGATGAAGTGAGGTGGTTTGACCTGCCGGCCGTCTGCCTGGCAAAATCGGGGCCCAGCCGGTCTGCCAAGCCGTCTATGCGTATGGCCGAGCCCAAGATCACTCGCCCCCTACCTCAAGCTCCCCCCGCTCCAGCGTCTAAGTTCGGCAAGGATGGCAAGGGCAGCCCAGACCGCCACTCCTACTCGCAGCTCAGTCCCGCCTTCGAGCACAAGGTGCTCAAGTCGGACAAGCGGAGAGTGGCCCGCCCCTCTTTGGCGTTGACTATAAGGCGGATCTTCAAGCCGTCGGCGGATCGCGAACCCTCCTCACCCGAGTTTGACATCTCGCATGTCCTCCCATTCGCGGATTCACCTACCTCGACCCCCGGAACTCTGCGACCGCAGGAGCTGTATTTAAGCACGTCAGAGCGTCGGTTGTGACGGGTCGAATAGTTGTTGTTGATAGAAGGGACCATGTAGAACGTAAGATATCTTAACTGGCAAATGAGTAGTGCAAAGCGTATCTGTGAACTCGTCGTTCTGTATCGAGCTCCGCCAGTGACGCCCGAGCCCAGCATGAGCCCAGTCACAGACCTGGCGACGCGAGTGCACGCTCCTAGTCTTCGTCTCTGTCTCTGTCTTATAGTGTGCGACTTGTGTCGTTGTCCGGGAGCATCGCCTGTGAATACTCCGCTCATGGTGGTGATCAGTCAAGAGTGGGGCAACGAAGCCCCACCTGGTTACGAGTCGGATACCGACGTGTAGGATATGTTCAGAGCGGCTGAGAGGAGCCGGGCGGAATGAATAGAGACACTACTCCTCAGACCGTGCGGGGCCCTCAGCCTGTTCGGGGATCCAGAGTTCTTGAATAGCTTAAGGCATGTCTTCCATGCCCCACAGTGACATGGTGACCTTGCCAGCTGGTGACAATGGTGACTGCGATGTGGCTCCATCGGTGCGGCGGACGGTGGGGTCACAGATCGTCCGCTGCGTCTGAATGGCCAGGCATATATGTTGATCTAATTCACAGAACAAGAGGATAGGGTTGTTGTAGTCGTGCCAGCAACTATCCTTGTTGACAAGCTTCAAGCTCAAGCTTTAGAACACCAAGCAAATCCTTATGGCCAGACTCACGTCGTAGTCGTAGTCGTCGATGCAGTCAGTAGCTTACTAGCTGAAGCGGATTGGATGACTTTTGAAAGCCGAGCCACAACCAGTTCCCTGAAGCGATGGAACAATGAGAAACACAATGTCGCTGCATTTCCTTTTGTTCTCTTTTCCTACTCTCGAGCTCTTGACCGATTCGTCCTTTGATTCGCTCCTCGTTTCCCCTTTCGCATCCGCACCTCTCCACTTTCTCGCGTGCACCGTTGTCACAGACGGCGCATGCTCCACACTGTCCCTTGCACGAAGCAGCGGCGTGAGATTCGCGATGCGATGGCGAGGAAGGTGTGCGTCACGACCTCGATCGCTCGAGTGCCTCGGCGTCACTGATAGGCAGGCCGAACGTACACACTCCACGCCCAGCGCCGGCAGCGCCCTAGGAGCTGACATGCCATACTAATGACACGCGCACGCATGCACACACCACTGACGCCGACATGGAGGTATTGCGCAGCCACTCTCTGTCACTTGGAAGCGCGACGTGAGACCCTTGCAGACTTAGGGCTCAAGGACGCTCCTCGGTGCGCCTCCGCACGCCATGGCGCGCCCGGGACGAAACGGCGCGACATGTCGCGCTGCGAGTGGAGGGTGCGACACGCGTTCGGCGACCTCCGGAGAGCAGATTCAGGCAAGTGAGTGTACGACCGAGGGTGTATTCAGGACGGCGGCTGGGGCGGAGGAATGTGACCTGAGTGTTACCTGCAGGATCGCCAGCCAGCCTCGACGCATCACCGCACACGCTCCGCGCGGCTCCGTCGTGTGCCGTCTTCACGCACTCCTGTGGCGTCTCGTGCATGCGCCCAAGGGCGTTGGGGCGTTTTGAATCCCAGATCTGGGAGTTTTTGCGCATTGTCTTGCCTCGTTCCCCCCTGCGAGACCTGGATTCTTTCCTCGCGTCGTTTTGTTCTGCCAGACCTGGCGGCAGCTGGCTGCAGCTGGCTGTTCTGGTTTGATACTCTCGACCTCAGGAATGCACATACCTGGCGTACTGGCGTTTTCTCCGCCTACCGTCTCCACGCCTCGTTCCCTGCCATGATCTGGTCTGAGCTGGGGCACACTCTTCTCAACGAGTCGAAACCTTGCAAAACGGCTTGTTTCGACCAGCTGCTTCTTCTCACGTCCGCCACCGCCGCTCGGTGCTCTTTTGTTGCCGGGCGACTGACCTGCGAGCAGCAGTGCTGCATCGTGCTAAGTCTGCCTCAAACAAAGAAGCGATCAAGACACAATAGGAAGGCAGGCAGCTGGATGGGGTGCCGAACAGATCGCCCCGAGCCCGTCGCGGGCACGCTTTCACATGCACGTCCGCAACCGCCGACGGTCGACGCCGTGGAGAGTATCACAGTCAACACTTACCCCTGGTGAGATACGCTGTGCTTGCACCGTTCAGCGTGCCCTGTTGGGGAGATATGCGAGAGGTGTGCGCCATTGGAAAAGTGTCATGGCTAAACTCGACTGTTTCGGCGGCGCACAGAGCCGCTATTCAGTACTCACTCGCTGTGGCTCGCTACATGCTGCATGCTGCATGCCTCGGGGGTATGGCCATTCCTGAGCCACATTCCTAGCTTCTGCAACAAGCAGGATGGCACTGCTGTCAACGCTCCTCTCCGATGCAGAATGCGCGATACCCCGAACAGGGCGAGCAGGGTTGGATTGCGCCTCGTGTACAACCAACAACCCTGTAGACCTGCAAGTCCCGTACGCGGCAATACGCCTTGCAGCGTCATGGCGCCTTGATCGTTTGGGAATGGCGACGGAGACAGCGCCAGACCAGTGAATCACAGTGAGCGAGATCGCTCGTCGATGTGGGAGGCTTGGAGCCGCCCCTGCCCATCCCTGCTGCAAAGACCTCTTGAGACCATCCCACCTGCTCATTGTCCTCGCCACACCCTCGCCGACTCCCCATTCGCCACTCGCCGCCCGCCCCCACTCATCATCCGACATGCACACCACACTCTGCCCACCCATCAACTAGCAGCAGAACAACACTTTCAATAAGCTTGCCGACAGCCACTACTGCGCTCTTCGCCAACATCCTCGTTGTCGGGACATGGTACTCGACGCCTCTTTGATCCAATCCCTAACCGCCGCCTTGCCGATGCACATCCAACCCTAACGCGCAAGACACGCACAGGCCACCAAACCACTTTGTCTGGATCCATCCTTTGTCGTTTTTGCGGCCTTTTGCCGTTTTGTCCTTGTTCTCCATCCCTTTTACGTTGCTCCGAACCTCGAATACTCGGCACTCTCGAACACTCAACATTGTCATTCATTCTCCATCTCCCACCCTCCCTTTACAAGATACACACCTCGAGAGACTGTGCACAGAGCACCTGGTCCACGCCCCTCGTCTCCTCCCCTCTCCTGTCCTATCCTCCCTCCCCTCCATCCTTTCACGCCCGCCCACGCTCCTCTTGCCGACGCTACTCTTTACAAGAGAATACCGCTTAGCCCTGTCCGGAGAGCGACTGTGAACGCACTGATCATCGTGTTTCAAGGTTGGCGATAACTGGCTCTCCCTCTTCTACCTCTCTCTTCGACACATCTGAAAGAGAGTATACAAACTCGGGAAACGCTTGGACCCGACATCTTGACTCTCGACAATTGTCTCTCGCGCCCATTCGTATCGTTTACAGCGAGCTTTGCGACAAACCCTCAGCGCCCGTCTCGTCTTGTCTCGTCTCGTCTCACGTTTGGATTTTCTCTCTCCTCCTCCCTTTACACTCGTCAAACGTATCTCATCGTCCTTTTCTCAAGCTTCTCTTTCTTCTTCATCAACTAGATACAGACCACCATCATCGCTATCACTTCTTCTGGAGCTCGGCAGCGAGTTCGACACCAGCTGCGACACTAGCACTCACTGCTCAAACGCAGTGCGCTGAGCAATTTACATAACTTGCATCCACACACTACATTGCACACGCAAAGAAATCTGTAACACGGCACACACGCGCTTGCAGCGTTCGTTCGCCGCCCTCGTTACTCATCCTTTGTCTCGTCACACGTCACATTTCTATTCTACCACTCTTCTTTCCACGACCACAACGACCACGACCACTGGCGACGCGGCTTGCATATAGCTTCGCCACCACCTGACCTTGTCCTTTCCACCTTTGCCACCACCGACGTCCTTTTCTACGTCTCCCAACCTTATTATTCCTGTCCTTCCCTCCTTTAGACTCGGCCTCGGCGCACCTCTTTCTCCTACCGCAAACCACAAGCGACAGGACTTACAATGTCCGGACCACAGTCTTCAACCTCTTCTCACTTGATGAAGACGACCCGAAGGGGTCGGCCATTCGTCAAGGTGAGTTGACAATAGCTTTACACTTTTTTTTGTCTGTTCTGGGCTGACACAGTGTTCAGGACACGCACGATCTATTCGCTACGCTTATTGTTTCGCTCAAGCTGGACAACCACCGCTCCTTTTTCAAGACTTATCCGAACAGCTTTTCGACGTAGGTATCTTGTTGCAGTGACACTGGAGAGGGCGAGAGAGAGCAAGCGCCCGAGAGATGGAGAGAGTGGGCTGCGGAAACCGATGATGAGTCGGAGGGACCGTGCGCTCCGGAAACCGAAACTGTTCTGGCGCTGACAGCGACAGCGATGAAGCATGCGTAAACCTTTCGTCCCTCAAGTTCTCTCAGAGCAACCGCTCTGCCGACCCAAAGGACCCGTCGCGCATTGTCACGACCACAACTACGACCACCTTCTCCATGTCTCGTGAAATGGCAAGGGGTGTTGGACAGCACCTCATTGACGCTCATCTGATCGAGTGCGCCACCGACCTTTCATCAGGGGTTTTCAAAGAACGTGGCCTCTTCATGCTCACCCCGAAGGGCTTGCATATCCTCGAACGTTTCATCACCAAGAACGGCATCGCCGCAGACCACCTCCTCCGTGTCTTTGCGACACAGCCGATTTGCATGAAGCTTCTCCATCTTGAACGCCGAACCCAAGATGACGAGATTCTGGTGACCAAGAATGTGTTCGAGGTCTTGTTCCGTCGTTTTGTCGGCCGCGGACCGAATGTGTCTCGGTTGAGCGACGACGAGCTTCTCGCGCAGTACCACTCGCGTCCCCACTCAAAGGCTGCCCCCCTTCCTCCCCACGAGGAGTGCGACCGCACTCTGGGCATTATTGTTCGCAAGCTGCCCGCACCAGCGCACGACCCCAAGTCTGGTCACGAGTACCACTTCACCGCCGTTTCTGGCGTGGACTGGCTCATTGACTTTACAACAATCGTCGGTATCGAGGAGGCTGCCGAGGTGCTTGGCCAATTTGTTCGTTATGGCTACGTTTGTCTTGTCAGCGACAAGGGCAAGATCAAGGAAGGGAACATGGTCGTGACCGTGCGCTCAGGTGGTGCAGGAGGTGGTGCAGGAGCCATTATGGTGAGTGTTTCGCCGCCGCCACCCTTTGTGTTTCATTCTGATACTGACATTCCTTTAGCCTGAAGCAGAGTTCCGTGCGACAGACAAGGCCATTTACCGCATCACAAAGGAGGGTCAGCTCGTGGCAAAGTGGGACCAGAACAGGCCAGCAGCCAAGCCCTCATCCACCCGCACCGCCGATGGACCCTCGCTCGAGCCTTCTCGCGCCATTCCTACAAAGTCTCTGGCCTCTGCCACCGATCTTGGTCTCATGCGTCGCGCATCTCTTTCAGACCGTATGCGCTCAGAGTTCCTCTCCGCCGAGGCGGAAGCCAACATTGCGGCCGCAAAGGACTCGCACACTGCTCGTCTCAAGCAGATTCTCGAGGAGCCTGCTCTTCGCTCGCTGTTCCGAGAGTTCCTTCGCGCCAACTTCTGCGAAGAAAACCTTTCGTTCTGGCTCGATGTCCAGGACTTTAAGCGTCGGTTCAACACTTCGTCATCGGCTGCCGCCGCCCCCGGTGCCCTCCCCACACAGCGTGGACAGGGTCTGCAGGCAATGGAGAAGCACCAGCAGGACCTCATCTCCATGGCGTTTGTCATCTACAACAGTGAGTCGTGTGATAACGTGCCAAGCTGACAGTAGCCTACCTCGCTCCCGCTTCTCCTTGTGAACTTAACATTGATCACCAGCTCCGTGGAGAGCTCATCACATACATGAACGACATTCTCGACGACCCCGACGCAGCCCAGGGTGGCGAGCTCATCCCCGGTGTCGGCAACTCGCTGCAGGCCAGCCAGCTCCAGAACATGGTCTTCCTCTACGAGCGCATCCAGAGCCACATCTTCCGTCTCATGGCGACTGACTCGGTCCCCAAGGTGAGATTACTACCGCAGCATTTTATTGACTCTTCAGTTTGTCAAGACTGAGCGCTTCCTCAACCTTGTCAGCTCGATCTTCCAGTACGACGAGACAGCGGCGGACGACGCGATTGCGGCCAAGACGGCTGGCCTCACCATCTCGCCGACAAGCAAGCAGGTCGACGACATGGGAAGGGCATACATGACCATCTCACAGGCGGCCAACGACAAGCAGCAGCAGCAGGTTATGGGCAGCGTGCAGACCGGAACGGCAAAGTAACCCTCTTGACCCCCCACACCAAAACCTAGACGCTCCCTACTTTTTTTTTTAACTCGCTTTTCTAAAACTATACTATTCGTCGTCGTTCCCGTCGGCCTTGTCGCTTCGAGTGATCGCCCTTGTTGCATTTGCACTCGCCCCTGTCCATCCGCCGCCCAAGACCCCTCCCTTTCACCGCTTGGGTCCTTGTACAAATAGCCCATCTGTTCACCCGTACCACCCGCCATTGCCCACCCTCGCCATCACCCACCCACCACGCCCGTCGCCGCCTGCCTCGGTAGAGACCTGACATGATATGACCCCCGTCCCGCCCTATCTGATCTCCATGGAGAGCACCGGGATCGGTACCTAGCCGCTCAACCCCCTCGCATACCCCTGCAGCCAGGTTGCCGATCTCTATCGCCCACTCTCCAGAACGTTGCCGCTATCCGATCTTCACCGCCACCCCGTCGTTGCTGCCCCTGCGATGTATATATAGTTGATGCATTTCTTAGCAATAACGTAGCGTAGTGCCGAGAATAGGATTAGAATAGGCATTGTGCATGTATGTTTGTGAGTTTTGTGATGGAGTTTGTGTGATGGTTAGCCTGCCGCCAATCTGGCAGACGACAGCGGCCGCACTGCACTTGGGACTCTCCCACCTTCTCCGCAATGCCGAGGCCTCCGCACGGCCCCAGAACTGACACGAGCGATAGGCTTGGCTTCAAACCACCCCTTCAGCCCAGACCTCCCAACATGCTCCACTCACTCCCGTGCCGCAGCCGAAACACCAGCGCACACCCTCAGCCCACAGCCCTCAGCCATTCGTCGCAGCCGAAACTAACCCTATCGCTACGAGCACGGCACACGAGCACAGCACAGCACAAGGGCACACGTTGTCTGTTCCTCCAATACCAGCCGCGTAAGTTTGACCAGAGCGTCAGAGCGTCAAGGATCGCCAGTTTCATACGCCGGATGGCCGAGCCGAGTGCCTGAGCGCTCAGCTCCAGCCTCTGTCTGCCGGACGATCGTCGCCTGGCCGACTCGTCACTCCCCCGATCTCGGGCCAGGTCATGCCGGCGTGCCCAGACCGCTGCCGTAGTGGGCTGGCCGGGCTGGACGGCCGCCCGCGTTGTTCCTGGCAACGCAGCCCAGGCGGTGTTAGCACGGTCACCGTTTCAGTTGTCCGTAGGTTGAGTGACAACGGTTCAGCTGTTGCATCCATATTACGTTTGGCGATTCTATACGGGCGAAAAGTTTGGCGTGTCCGCGACAAAGGGGATGTTGTCCGGACGGGGATACTCGCCCAGCATGGCCTCTGCGCCCATGGTGATGCCGGGGAGCATCTGGTTGTACACCTCTGCGAGGCGGAGGTGGTTGCTCTGGGGGTCAGCGGGATCGTATCGGGGTACTCACGCTCTCGCGCGAAGCTTCGATGAGCATGTTGATCTTGCGCTGGAGGAGGGCGGACTTGCCAGGGTCGGACGTCTTGATGCGCTTGGCGTAGTGGTGCATCGAGCGGCCGGTGATGCACCACGTGCTGGGCCCCATGAGGCCGTAGCCGATGAGCTGCGTGTCGCCGGCGGCAATGGCGGCCTCGACGCAGTCGGACATTTTGAGCGCGGCCTCGATGCCCTTGTCGCACGCCTCGAGCATCTCGTCGGGCGACGACGCGTCCACCTCGTCCTTGCCGTACAGCAGCATCATGGCCGTGTGCATTGTCATCCACACGGCGTTGTAGCCCGACAGCTGGATCGCCTCGTCGCGGCTCGACGGCGAGAAGGCCGGCAGCGTCGTCATGAAGCGCTTGCTGACGCGCAGCAGGTGCGCCGTCTTGTCGGGCGTCGCGACGCCGGGCGCCTTGTCGAGCAGCCGCGACGCTTCGTACAGCATCGAGATTGACTTTACCCACAGACACAACAGGCTGTCGCCCGCGCTGCTGTGGAGACGCCCGGACATGAAGTCGTCCAGGCTCGTGTTGTCAACCAAGTCTGCTGGGGTGGTGTACGAGTCGCGCGGGAGGGGTGTCGTGATCTCCGTGTAGTCGATGCTTCCCGGCCAGTTCCACCCGATACCGTTGGCCCGGTCGATGATGTAGATGCTCCAGAACGTCTTGATGCGCTCGGCGCAGTCGGCAATGTCCACTGGCGCCGGGCAGATTGTGCCCTTTGAGCGGATGATGCGGACGCGCTCCTCGCGATCGTGCCGGGAAGCTCGGTCCGCGGGGCGGTGCTCTGGCGGCGCAAACTCTTCCATGACATTGCCCAGCTTGCCGATACCCGTCGACCACATGAGACCAACCGCGAGCGAGTTCTCATTCCACCCATCGACAAATCGACCAATGGCAGTGAGACACTCGCAGCGGAGCGTTGCCGCCACGACAAGATCAATGATGCGCGTGTCGAGGTTGGACAGCGCGTGCTGCGCCAGCGACCGCGACGAGGGAAACAGCGCATCACACGTCGCGAGGATCACGTCCCGGTTACTCAGTGTCGGGCTGGGGGATATGCAGAGGACGTTTGGGATCAGGGCCGCCACGAGCGCCGGGTGCGGTGGCGGGCCCCGGGCGCCAGTGAGCCGGTCAAAGAAGTAGACTGGGTTGACGAGTGCCTGCACCTCGCGAATGTGCGGCGGGCGCGCAAAGCATTGGAGCCTTTCTGTCAGACCAAGCAGAACACGCTGGACTCACAGATGCGCGACAATCTTCTCCCCAATCCCCTTGTGGTTCTCAATCACAGTCTTGTACAGCTCGGACGCGACGTCAGCCGGCGTCATGCCCTCCCACGGCCACGACGCGATGCCGTTCGCGTCTCCCGCCGCGGCGTCTGCGAGCGTCATGAGGTCCGGCTCGCGCCCCTTGTTGAACAGCTGCACGTCGGCGAGGTTGAACGCGTCGGGGCCGAGGCCGAGGAAGAGCTCCATGCCGGCCGACGGCGCGCTCGAGCCGCCGTCGCCGAGGAAATGCGGCTGGGCGGGGGACGTCGTCGTCGACATGTCCATGCTGGTCGCCGACGAGCCCATCCACGCGTTGGGCGGCGCGAGTGCCGGGCTGGTCGTGCTCGGCCCGCTCTGAGCGCTCGCACTCGCCCCACCCCCGCCGCCCGCATTCGCCTGCCGCTCCTGGTCCAGCCGCCGCTCGAGCTCGAGCAGCTTGTCCTCGAGCACGCGCACGCGGCTCCGCTGCTGTTTCTGCGAGTAGACGCACTCGCGCCCGGAGCGGGCACACGCGCGGCACTGCGGCTGCTCAGCCGTGCACTTCAGCTTGCGCCGCTTGCAGAACTCGCACGCACCGCCGCGCGGGAGCATGTTGATGCGCGAGGTCGCCTTGCGTTTTGTGCCGGTGCCGACGTGGTCGCCGTTGTCAGCGTGGTCTTCGCCATGCTCGTCGCCATGGTCGCCGTCGTTGTTCTCCTGACTATTTTCGTGGGCCGCATCCGCCGAGGCACGCTGGCTGGCACGCTCCGCGTCCGCGTCGACTTTCTGCCCCTCCTCCCCGGCACCCGGCTTCTCGCCCTGCGTTGCGTCGTCGCCCTGGAGCGCCGGGTCGATGGCGAGGTCGAGATGCTCATACTGCTGTGACTGGGCAAAGAGCGTGTTGAGCGCGGCAGTCGCCGTGTCGGGCGTGGGGTCGCTGTATATGTCCTCCGAGGCCATGGCTGCCGTGTCTGCGTGTCTGCGTTTCTGCGGTTTCTGCCGTGGATGCGATTTGCGATGCGCGATGGCGATGGGAGACAAACAATGGCGGGCAGTGGGGATGCAACTCCGCTTATTGCGGCGGGCACGGAGAGCAGTGCCCGTGTGAACTCGGCGAGAGGTACGGAGTCGATCACGTGATGCAGAAAGTGAGGGTGGCGAATAAGCCTCGTCTTGCGTAATGTCGGCTTTCACTTGCTTGCTAAGACGACATCGAGATTGATTTCGAGACGCAACTGCAAGTTATCAACCCCCCACTACTCTACAACATGGCAGACGTCCTCGAGACCGCGGTCTCCCGCCGCCTCGCTTCCGTGAAGAACATTGTCATCGTGCTGTCCGGCAAGGGTGAGCTCTTCGAACGGACAGTAGCTGACAACAGGCGGCGTCGGCAAGTCGTCATCGGCGGTGCAGCTCGCGCTCTCGCTGCTGCAGCAGTCGCCGACGACGCGCGTGGGCCTGCTCGACCTGGACCTGACGGGACCCAGTCTGCCGCGCATGGTGGGGCTGGACGTGCCCGAGGCGTCGGTGCACCAGTCGTCCGCCGGCTGGGTGCCCGTGTACGTGGACCGGGAGCGGCGGCTGGGCGTGATGAGTATCGGGTTCCTGCTGGCGGACCGGGGCGACTCGGTGGTGTGGCGCGGGCCGAAGAAGGACGGCATGATCCGGCAGTTTCTCAGCGAGGTGCGCTGGGGCGACCTCGACTATCTCGTCATTGACACGCCGCCGGGGACGAGCGACGAGCATATCTCGCTGCTGACGCATCTCCACCCGCTGTTCACTCCGACACTGGACCGGCCGACGACCCCGACGAGTATTCTCATCTCGACGCCGCAGACCACCGCGCTCAACGACACTCTCAAGAGCCTCAGCTTTACGCGCAAGCTCGCCCTCCCCGTCCTCGGCCTCGTGGAGAATATGGCAGGGTACGTCTGCCCCTGCTGCGGCGAGATATCCGACTGCTTCGGCCGCGGCGGCGGAGAGGCCATGGCCGAGCGCGAGGGCGTGCCGTTCCTCGGCCGCGTGCCGATCGACACACAGCTGGTTAAGCTGCTCGACGCCGTGTCAAAAGGTGAGATTCCTGGCGCGGACGTCGCCGACGCCATGGCTGGAACGTCGATCGAGAACAAGGACACACAAGTTCCTAAGGACGACTTCCCCTTGCTCGACAAGTACTCCGAGACCACCTCGTCCAAGGTCTGGACCGACATTGCCGCCGGCGTCGTCAAGCGGATAGACGACCGGCGCGACAAGATCAAGGCAGCGCTCGAGAAGCAGTAGATGGGGTTAGAGTGGCAGTGTTGTATGCATGTGCATGAGGTCAAGAGCAAGCCTGGAATCTACTGTACGAGATTGTAATCCCCCTCCCAGTAACAAGTGAGAACGCCACCGGCCTCCGAGAACTAGGTTTCGTCACCTCCATCGCTGCCCTCCACTTATCTTTAGATTACACCTGCATCTCTATGATCTACTCCACGCGCCCCGCGACAATCTCGAGAATCTCCCGTGTGCTCTTGCCGACATTCTCGAGCTCCTTGCTGACGGCCTGCCACACGGGGCCGTGGTGCGGCTGCGCCGCGACCGCCTTTGCGATGACGGCCTCCTGACGCTCGGGCTCGCCGTGCTGGCGCTCAAACTTGAGCCACCAGCCCCACGCGTCGCCCCAGTCGGGATCGGCCGTGATGGCGTTGCCCATCCACTGGCGCGTCTTTTCGATCTTGCGCTCGTTCCAGAACAGACGCGCGACGGCCGTGATGACGAGCGGGTGCTCGCCGGCCTTTTTGAGTGCGTCGACCGAGCGGCCCTTGCGCTGCTGCGGGTTCTCGAGGAAGATGGCCATTGACCACAGAAGCGGCGAGGTGGGGCACTCCTGCATTGCTGCGGCGTTAGTAACAGTTGCGGACTTGTGTGACTCACCTCGTGCAAGCAGCGACTTTGCCTGCTGCGTACCTCCCGCACGCTCCTCGATCTTGACGCTCTCGGCCCACAGCTGGTCGTTCTTCGGGCTGTGCAGGCGCGCCTTTTCGAGCAGCGAGCGCGCCTTGATGGTGACGCCGGCGGTCTCCTCGAGGCGCGCGGACAGGATCCAGAGCGGGACGGATTTCGGGCACGCACGCACGCCCTGGGCGTACGCCGCGCGCGCACCGGGGATGTCGCCCTTTTGCGTCAGGATCTGGCCGCGGATCATGTGCAGCTTGTCAAAGTTGGGGAAGCGGCGGATGGCCTCGGTGAGGGTTGCGAGCGCGTCGTCGAGCTTGCCAATCTGCCGCTCGAGCACGGCAGACTTCATCCACACGCGTTCCGTGTTGGCCTGCTGGCGCGCCTTTTGCAGAATCTGCTGTGCGGCCTCGACCTCGTTTGTCTCGGACGCAATCTTGGCGGCGGCGAGGAAAATCGACTCCGAGTCCTCGTTCTGCTCAAACGCCTTGGAGAGGATCTGCTGCGCGCCGACAACGTCGCCGCCGACCCACTTCTCCTTGGCGGCCATGAGCCACAGCACCTCGGCGGTCGGACACTGCTCGGCACCCTTCATGAGAATGTCCTGCACCGCGTCCGGTGTGCCGTGCGCCTTTTCGAACTCGGCCGCCTTGCGCCACACACCCGCGGCCTTGGGGAACGTCTCGATGAGTACCGCGAATACTGCGCGGGCAACCTCGTAGAATCCGCCCTTCTCCGCACGCTCCGCGTCCTCGAGCCACACCTCGCGCCGGTCCTCCTCTTCGATATCGAGGTGGATGGTGGCCTTGACGATCGCCTGCGCAGTGAGCGGGCTGCCATCCTGCTCGCACTTTTCTGCCTCTTGCAGCCACTGCTCGCGGGAAAGAATCGCCTGGTGCTTTGTCAGGCTTCCAACAGCCAGCTTCATCAGACGGTCGACCTGCGCGGCCAGTTTGCGGCGGACCTCGGGGTCATCCTCGACCTTGACGCCCGACACAGCCGACGGTGTCTGCTCGGCAAGACGGCCAGCGGCGATCCAGATCTCGTGCGAGGTGGGGATCTTCTGGCGGGCAGAGTTGAGCACCTGCTTGGCCTTGTCGGGTGTCTCGAGACGGGCAAGGGTGAGCCACAGCTCGACCGAAGTGGGAATGACCTCGACCGCGCGTGTGAGCAGAATTCGCGCATCCTCCGGGTCGTCCTCGAGGTTGACAGTCTCCTTCCACAGCTGGACAGAGTTGGGGATAAACTCGAGCGCCTTGCGGAGAACACGGCGCTTGGCGTTGAGGTCGCCTTCGAGAGAAGCCGCCTTGAGCCAGATCTTGACGCTCTGCGGCACGTGCTTGACGGCATTGGCGAGGATGCGCTTGGCATTGTCCGTGTCGTTGAGCTCCGCGGCGTGGAACCACACATCCTCGTTGCCCGGGCACTTTTCGCATCCCTCGGCAATAATCTTGCGGGCAGCGACGCGCTTTTTCGCGTGAACCTCCAGACTTGCGGCTGCAATCCATCCCGGCGCGTGCTTTGGATTACTCTGGATGAGGTTCTGGAGCAGCTGGCGCGCCTGCTTAATGTCGCCAATCTGTGCGTCGGTCTGCAGCACCTGACTGTTGAGCGCGGTCATGTAGCCTCGCGGGTCGATGGATGTTGATGTGCCGTTGGTCGAGTCCTTTGACGCCTGGTCGAGCTTGAGCGACAGCACCTTGTCACGCGCATTACCGATCGAGACAAAGTCGGTCATTGTTCCGTCCGCGTTGGGTGCTGGTGTCTCGGCGCCGTCGTTTGCGTCGATTTCTCCTACCATTGCATTCCGGTTGAGCGCGGACGTAAGCACCGAATCGGAAACCGTATACGTCCGTCCGTTCTGGTTCTCCTCGAGGCGCATGTTGTGCTTTCTCCGTTTTCCCGTCATGTTGCCCGCCTCGGGGATGGCCGCCCAGTCCGTGTCCTTGAGCTCCGAGAGCCCACGCTTCAGGTCGGCAAACTGCGTCTGGAGCTTGGGGTTGTTCGTGCGCTCCTTGGCAGCGGCTTCCGCCTCGGCGGCCTCGCGCGCCTTGCGCCGCCGCTGGTCCATGCGGTCGTCGACGCTGTCCCAGATCTTGTCCGCCTCCTCGTCGTCCTGCTCGTACACCGTCCCTGCGAAGAGGTTGCGCTCGTCGTCGGGGTCCTGGAACTGCTCTGGATCCGGCACCTCCTCGCCGCGCTTCGCCATCGCGTCCGCGATCGTCTCGGCGGACGGGCCCTCGCGCGCGGGACCGATATCGCTTCGTGTTGTGAATCCCGATGCTCCACGACCGAGACCCGCGACGTACGACGCCGGGGCGCGCATCTGGAGTGTTAGCTTGAAGACCATGTACACATCATAGCTACTCACGTTAAGGAAGGCATAGCGGTGCTCCTTCGGGATGCTCTTCACCGTGCCGAGGTGAGACATGGTGGCAAATTAGATGGAACGAGATGGAACTGCGTCCCGCGGCGAGTGTTTTGCCTTCTGAACCTCCTGGATCGTCTTTTGACAAGATGTGGCTATCGACCAGAGTGTAGGCGTTCTCCAACAGGATATGAAGGGGTTTTCTGTATGTCGCCGGCGATGAATGGGTCGAATGGGTCGAATGGGGGTCGAGTGCAAGATGAAAAAGGTTGTTGATGACATGCAACGAAGGTACTCATGTACTCACTTGCTGGGAGTATGGATTGTCACGTGACATCTCAAGTTCTATTTGCTTCCGTCGCAGGCATCTACAAATAACCCACACAGATAGTTGACTTTGTTGCCACCCAACCTAAAAACCAACATACTCCAAGTCACAGTTGGCCAGTGTGACGGCATGGGCATGGGCAATGATGGTCACCTGAGTCGGTCACTCGACATTTACTCGACTTATCACTGCTACAACTGTAACTGTACCACTGACTATACTGACAACTTGCTCTACATCTGCATATTCTTCTGATCATCAACCATCTAACGCGCATCACGACAGGGTTCATCCTCTATACCTCTAGCACATCCCCTCGTTCCCCTGTTTCCCACTGTATCCATCGTCACCCCGACTGTCCGTTGCTCCGCTGGTGGAGGACGCCCCCATGGCCACCCCAACGTCCCCCCTCCCGCACCCGACGCACCCGCCCTCGGCGCTGCCGAACCAGGAGGCCCCCGCGCCGTCCACGGTCGTCCCGAGCGTAGTGCTGCCGAGCAACACGGTCGTCGGGCTGGGCCTCGGCTTTGTCGCGGCGGCACTGTGCGTGGTAGGCTTCACGGTGCTCGTGCGCGTGCGGCAGGTCCGCCGCGCGCTGCGGCAGGCGCGCCAGAACGGCGAGCCGGGCATGCCGTTCTCCGAGATGTGGGGGCGGTGGGGCGGGTGGTGGGGGCTGCTGTTTGCGCCAAACGACACGGTGCGCACGTTCCGCCTCAAGGTGCGGCACGTGCCGCGGCCGGAGATCTGGGATGTGTGCGTTGCGGATGCGGATGCGCACAAGGATGAGCTGGCGGATCTCGACCAGGTGAGTGTTGCTTCTGGCGGTGCGTCGGTGCTGATCGTAGCCGCTCGCTGCGGGGCTGTATGGCAAAGAGCGGAAACTTGGAGTGTCGGTGCTCGTCGCCATGCCAGCGCCGAACTTGCCACCCCCGCCAGCAGGGGAAGAGGCCGAGCTCCCGAACGTCATGCTCGGCACAACGTTCTCGGCGTCACGGATGGACGGCATCGAGATTCGCGAGGAGGAGCACGAGGTCGCGCACGTCGTCGAGGTCGAGATGGTGCAGGCTTGGCATCCGCCTGCGGCGATCGCGGGCCCGATGAGCGGAGGGACGACAATGTGGACTGGCCCGTTCCGGCCGAGGCGGGGCCGAGCATAAAGTCAAGAAGGACAATGGTAATGTTGTGTTGAGTATATAATCGTCACTGTGAACACGGTACCCACCGGTACCCACCGCCGCCAATGCAAAAAAGTGTACATGTAGTCTCGAATGCCCAATAAAACACGCGTCCCTCTATGCGTTCATCATCGCCTCCTCGCTGTCCTCCGCGGCCTCGACTTTGGCGCGCTTAGCATCCGCCGGCTCGCCGTCTTCGCTCTTACGCTTCGTGTTGGGCTCCTCGGCGCCGACCTTGACGCTGCGGGCGCGCGCCGCAGGGCCCCAGTTGGGCAGCGGGTTCATCTGGTAGTTGACCGTCCGCCCGTCGCGCTCGTACTTTTTCGCGTCGGCATTCACCTCGAGGCTGACAGTGTGTCTGGTTGTCAGTTAGGAATACCGTTCATCAACTCACGTCATCTCCTTGCCGATGAGTGCCCGCGTGGGCGAGTTCTCCGAGACCTTGTCCATGCGCACGGGGTGTGTCTTGATCCACTCGCGGACGACGTCGTAGATGAACGCGCGGGGCGCGTCCGTCTTAATGGATCCCGACAGAGCGTGCGACCGCGACACCTTGTAGCCGGCGTTGAGGAGGGCCGACATCATAACCTTGGTTGGCGGGGGTGTGGCGTGCGCAAAGCCGGCAATCTTGTTGCACGAAAAGTAGAAGGGGCTCTCGAGCTCCTCCATCGCGAGGCTCAGCATGCCGTGCATGCGCGGCCAGGTGCCGTAGTGCTCCTTGTCCGCGTCAATGCTCTTGATCACGCGCGCGCAGAACTCGGGGTTGTGGAGCGGGCCCATCCACATGGGGCCCGCGAGGTGCTGCGGCGAGCCGCACTCGGCACACGTTCCCGACGGCACCTGGTTGGACGCCGCGCGGTAGACGAGGTTGGTGTGGCCCTTGGAGCCCTGGCGCTCGTTGATCTTGCCGAACACCTGTTCAACGGGCGTCTGGCAAAAGTTGCACGAGTAGATGATGCCGGTCTGGCTGGGAGAGTCAGTTTAGCCGCGGACAGCTTCAACTGACCTGGCAAGACGCTTGACCTCGACGGGCTTGCTGTCGACGCGGACAAAGAGACGGACGTAAAAGTCGATCGAGAGGGAGATGAGGGGGGTAATGTACCGGCCGTAGCGGGCGGCGGTCTGGGCGAGCGAGTTGAGCACAAGACGGAGGGCGACCTCGTGCGAGTACTCGGCGTTGACACAGACACCGCCGTAGTTGGAGAAGCACTTTTCGGGGTAGTTGCTGCCGGCGAGAACGGCAAGGTCGGTGCAGGTCACGGCGAGGAGGCCACCGTCAGAGATACAGCTGATGGCGGCGTCGACAAACGGCGCGGCGGTGCCGTAGGGGTCCAGGTCGACGACCGCAACGCGGTCCTTGGGCGCACGGCGCGAGTACATGAGAGTGCAGGCGTCGCCCTCGTTGACGTACACATGTCCGTTGCAGCCCTGGCGCCTACCCAGGTCGGAGGAGCTCGACGACTCGGCCTCGACCTCAGGCTCGGCAGCGGGAGCCTCGCCCTCGCTCTCAACAACCTCCTTCTTGCCAACACCGTTGAGCGCGACATTCGTCCTCATGGCGTCACACGCGCTCGGCGACAGGTCGTTGGCAAGCACGACACGGACATCCGGGATCTCCTTGGCGTAACGGATCGAACGGAGACCAGTCGCCGAGAGAGCCTCGAGGATGGTGATCTTCTTCGGCCTGTACTCGGGCTGCACAGTCAGTACACATCTTACTTGGAAACATACCTCTGTGGAAGGCCCAGCGTCCGCCTGCCCGTTCGCAGCGTCCTCCTCGGGGTTGGTCTCGACGGGCTTGGCCTCCTCCTTGCCAGCCTTGCTCTTCGCCTTGGCCTTGGCCTTCTCGAGGCTCTTGCGCCACTTGACCTCCTGCTCCTCCTTCCTCAGGTCGTTCCATGCGCGAATGACGGCAACAGACGTGTCGCGGTTGTACTCTTGCACGGGGTTGAGGAACGCCGTGTTCGACTTGGGCACGAGGATGGTCGTGGTGCGCTCCGTGTGGGGGCGCATGTTGTCGGGGATGCCGCCCGGCAGGGGGAGGGTGTAGGGGATGGAGTCCTCGGACATTGTTTTTTGTTTTGTTGGGATGTTGCCGAGCTCGACGACGGACGAATGTAGATTGATTGCAGCGAGGAGGCTACCCAGTACCCAGTCCAGGTCGTCGTCTCTCTTCTCTCCTTGATTTTCCCAAAAATCCAACTTTTATCCTGGCTGCATGGCCTGCATGGCGCGGTTCCGTCATGTCCGCCAGTGATCCAGTGGCCAGTGATCCAGTGAGCATATGGAGGCCACGTGGGGGGAGAATGATAATATTGATTCCGGCATGCTTACGTGTAAAGTAATGTTTACGATATGTTACAGTACGCGTCGCGCGCGGTGCGCGAGTAAAAGCAAAGAATAATAAATAAACTGGCTGGGGATGAAGCCGGTACGCGTCGGATTTCCTGTACAGTACTACTGGGCTGGTAATAAACGGGCCGTACGCATTATAAGCATTGAAAGGGCAAGAGCGCGAGCTGCTTTTGACAGAAGAGACACGGACAACATCACATCAACAACACATTCATTCACTGATCATCAACATTGTCATCTAACTCTTTTTTCTCCACTTCATTCTTCATTCTTCATTCTTCATTCTTCATTCCATCAACTCAACTACATCATCACCTCTGTCTCCTCCTCTACTCTCCATCAACCTCATCCACGACCTCTCTCTGCATTGTCAAAGGTCCTTTGTCAATACCAGACTCTCCCCCCTCGTCGCTTCTTGCCTTCCCCCGCGCGCCCCCGAGCTACTCGCAACAATGGTGCGTTTCTCGCCACCGACATCAAGCTATCCGTTCATCCACTGACATGGTCTCTCTCGCTGCCTCTCTACTCACCTTGATCAATCCACCCCGTGCAGTCTATCGTGAGCATCGCCCACACTTGACAGGCAACTAACGTCCAGGTCAACATCCGCAACATCGAGTTACTGAACAACCCGGCCAAGTTCAACGACGAGTACCACTTCCGTATCAAGTTTGAGGCCATTGCCCCTCTGGCTGAAGGTGGGTGGCGAGGGAAGGCGGCGGATTGGATCAAGTGCTAACTGCAGACCTCGAGTGGCGTCTAGTCTACGTTGGTTCGGCCAAGTCGGAGGAGTACGACCAGGAGCTCGACTCGTGTATGGGTGAGTTCACGCGTGCAGTCTACCATTGTGCTCTTGCTGACACTGCCTCCTTCCTTGACACGTGCGCTATTGTTTACCTTTGTTTCTTTCGCACTACAGTCGGCCCCGTCCCCGCTGGAGTCAACTCGTTTGACCTTGTCGCCCCCGCACCGCAGCACCACCTGCTGCCGTCGGTGGAGCCAGAGGAGATTCTCGGCGTTACGGTGATTATTATCACCGCGTCCTACCGCGACAAGGAGTTCGTCCGCGTGGGATACTATGTCAACACCGACTACGAGGACGAGGAGCTCCGTCTCGAGCCGCCGTCAAAGGTCATCTGGGACAAGCTCACGCGCAACGTCCTCATCGAGAAGCCCAAGGTCACTCGGTAAGCTTGTATTTATATCATCAGCTGACAGTAGATTCAACAACCCGTGGGACACTGGCATGTCGGACGGTGCCAACGGCGGCGCCGAGGTCGACCAGTCCATGGGCGGCAGCTCTGGTGTCTTTGACTCGCCCCTGCCGCCGCCTGTGCAGAAGGCCGCACCGTCAGGCGGCATGGACGTCGACGAGGCCGTTGCCGCATAGAGTTAGTTGTTGTGTGTTTGTAATGTCAGTCAGTCAGCAGCAGAGGCAGCCGCAAGAGAAAGCAGAGACGGCCATGTGCCGCGTGGAGAGTCTGTCACCCCCTTGTCGCGAGATACCCAGTAGCCGGTAGCAAAGTAGTGCTTTATTTCTACACTTCTAGATTGTGTGCGCACAGATGTACGACAGTGCATGTGGATCTAACCAGATTGAATGAAAAAAAAAGAGCAGCAGATATGGACGTCTATCCACAAATCACCTAGGCCTTCTTGCCCGCGTCCTCCTTGAGCGACACGATGCGGTTGAGGATAATCTTGTCGCCCGCGCGCTTGCCGGGCTTGGCGCCGGCGGCCTCGTCGAGACAGCCGAGCTTGGACTCGCGGTCGACGGCAAAGTACGCGAGACGCATGCCCTGGAAGCGGATGTTCTCCATGCCGACGAGCTGGTCGGCGGTGGCGACGGGCTCGTCGTGGGCGGCTGCGGCCTTTGCGTCGGCCGAGCCCGCGACGGCGGTGGCGACCTCGTTCTCGGCTGCGGCCTTCTTGGTGCGCGCGAGCGACTCCTTGCGCGCGTCGTCGATCGACTTCTTGGCGAGCTCGTAGAACGCCGGCTCGACGACGGCGTTGGTGAACACCTCGAGCGAGGCGGGGTCGACGTCGCCCTCAAAGTCCGCGGGGGGCGGGTCCGACTTGAACAGCGGGTGGAAGTAGCGCACCTCGTCGACCTTGATGGCCTCGGGCGCGTTGACCCACTGGATGTACGCCTTGGCCTTCTTGACCTCGCCAGAGTTCTCAAGGCGTGCCCGGATCTCGGTCACCTTGCCGGTCGCGGGGTCCGTGCTGAACGACGTGCACGTGATGGGGAAGGGGGCCTTGAAGAGACCGACAGTCTTTCCGGGCGCGAGACGGAAGTAGTCTGGGGAGTCCTCGACGCGGAAGTCCTCGGCGTCAATGTACACCTCTTTTGTGAACGACGTCTCGACGGTGCCCATGGCGGGCACCTTGGGGTGGAGCGGCACCTGGACAGGCACGCGGTAGTCGTCGGCGACGTTCTCGAGCACGACCTTGATGGGGTTCAGGACCATCATGAGACGCGGCGCGCTGTCCTCGAGGTACTTGCGGATGACCGACTCAAACTTCTGGAGCTGCGTCTCGGACAGGAGCGTAGTGACGCCGAGCTCGGAGACGAACTGGAGAAGCGCGCCGGGCGGGATACCACGGCGACGGAGGGCGATGATGGTGTAGATACGGGGGTCGTCCCAGTCCTTGACGAGCTTGTGCTCGACGAGCTTGCGGACCTTGCGCTTGGACAAGAAGGTGCCCTGGAGGTTGAGACGCGCAAACTCGTACTGGCGGGGCTTGTACACTTCCAGAGCGTCGCAGAGCCACTCGTACGACTCGCGTGCGGGCACAAACTCGGTTGTGCAGAGAGAGTGGGTAATGTTCTCAAACGAGTCACACAGGCAGTGGGTAAAGTCGTAGGTGGGGTAGATCTTCCACTTGTCGCCGGTGCGGTGGTGGTGGGCGAGCTTGACACGGTACGCGACAGAGTCCCACATGTACGGGTTACCGCTCGTCAGGTCCATCTTCATACGCAGACAGACGGCCTTCTCCGGGTACAGACCGTCCTTCATCTTCTGGAACTCGACAAGGTTCTCCTCGATCGGGCGGTCGCGGTGCTCACACGCCTTGGGGTTGCCCTTGGATCCACCGCGGTCCTCCTGGATCTTTGTCGCGCTACACGAGCAAACGTAACCCTTTCCACGACGAATAAGCTCGACGGCGAGCTCGTACAAACGGTCAAAGTTGTCCGACGAGTAGGTGATCTTCCACGGCTCAAATCCGAGCCAGCGGACAGTATCGAGGATCGACTGGAAGTACCGGCCCTCCTCGGCCTCGGGGTTTGTGTCGTCGTAGCGGAGGTATGTCCTTCCGTTGTGGAACTTTGCGTAGCCAAAGTCGATCATGATGGCCTTTACGTGACCAATGTGGAGGTATCCGTTGGGCTCTGGGGGGAAACGAGTGTACACCTGGCCGTGGGTGAACGCAAGGTGCTTCTCCTTGAGCTCGGGTTTGATCTGGGGGTTCTCTCCGACATTGTGGAACTCGGAGAGGAAGCCCTCCTTGAAGATCTTGGTGGGGATGACGGGCCCGTCTGTCGGCGAGACGACGGCGGTGGGAGTAGCAGCCTTGGCAGCGGGTGCAGGCTTTGCCTCCTGAAGAGTCAGACCCTGTTTGCACATTCTTCGGCTTACCTTCTTTGCACTGGCGGCACGCGCCTTGGCGGCAGCCTCTTTGCTGCCAAAGAGCTCGGTGAAGGTGGCGTCGACGCCGTTCTTGAGGTCGAGAGTGTTGGCCCACTTGAGGTCCGAGGCGCCGCTCTTGATGCCGCCAAGGAAGGGGCCAAGGTCAGTCCAGGATGTCGGCGGCTTGGGGATCGAGGCAATGTACTCCTTCAACAGCGCAGGAATCTGGTCGGCGGTAATGTTAACGCCTGCGTATCGTGTTAGTGCCGCACAGACAGTTATAATTCAGTTACACGCACCAACTCCAGCTGCCTTATCAAACGCGGCGGCGTCGACAGGCCCGCTGCTAGCCTCGAGGTACTTTACAGCGGCTGAACGTTAGCATTCCCTTATCGCCATCCAATTGTTTGCCACCCACCAGCAACCTGGTCCGGCGACTTGAGGTCGCCACCAACAATCCGGTCGACGACATACTTGCGCGCCTCCGGGGAGAGCTTGGCGCCGACCGCCGAGAGCTTGACGAGCGCGTTGGCCTGCTTCTCCTCGAATGTCTTGCCGGACAGACCGTACTCGTCCACCAGAGCCTGGAAGGCCTTGCCAGACTTGGGCGTGCGCACGAGCTCGGTGGCAGAGTTGGTGCTGAGGCCGAGCGCGGCGAACGCCGAGATGAGCGCCGCGTTCTCGGGCTTGGTCGGGTCGAACTTGGGGGGCATTAGGTCCTCTTTTGTGAGAACGGTGGGGGTGTGTGGGAATGAGTGATAGAGTGTTGAGAAAGCTGATGACGATAAAACGAGTCGAGCTGACAAGCAGAGGCCCGCCAGCAGCCAGCAGCTGGACATTGTCCTCGACTCGCTCTCCAACTTTCAGTACTTCAGTGCTGATCAGGTTGGGATATAGAGCCACGTGGAAAGAAAAGACCTTTGTACACGTCATAAATTCTGAATCTGATAACGAAGTCGTTCCCATCTTGCTCACCGGCTCAGTGTCCGTCCGCTTCATCTCGCATCTCGATATCACCTTAGTCAATAACAACAACAACAACAACAACCCTCCCTTCGGCGCCATCCTACCTCCACCCTCACCGAGGTGAAATCACATCATGCCGCCCCGTGGACAGGCATCAAAACGGAAACGCACCTCCGAGACCGAGGAGCCGGAGGAACCTCGCCGCCGGTCCTCGGGCCGCGTTAGAGGTGAGTCGGTTGTGTACACAATAGTTGTTGACAACACAGAATCGAGTGTGGTGTCCGTGAGGCGATCAACTCGAGCAACCACCGAGCAGCTCGAGCAGTCTCCAAGCGCCTCTCGCGAAAGCCCACCGCCGTCACATCGCCAGTTTGCTCGCCGGACAGGCGCACCGTTACCGCCTCCAGAGCCTGCGACCCCGTCGCGCGCTCGCGCCCGGCCTCCCGTCTCCGCTCCGGCTCCGGCGCCGACCCCGCGCTCGATCCCAAAGCCACCTCCGAAGCGCATGGTTGTGGAGCTCCCGTCGCCACCCAACCGCATCTCGCTCTCGTCGCAGAACCGCTCGCGCGCCCCGCGGCCATCGCAGGGAAGGTCGGGCCGGCAGTCGTCTGTCTTCTCTCTCGGTTCTGACGACTGGCAACCCACCGGCGAGGAAGACAACTCGGGCGAGATGGAGAGCCCAGTCGCCACCGCCGGGCCGGGTCCGCGCACCCGCGCCCACCGTGCGCTCCGGCCTGTTCCCCAGCCTACCGCAAGCATGTTCCGCCAGGTCATGCCCCCGCCGCCGGTGCCTTCCCAGGACCAGGACCACATTGGGCGCTTTGCGTCCCAGCTGTCTCCGGAGTCCGACAGCCCTCCAGAGACGCAGCCCGAGAGCCTGCCCCCGGCCCGGCCGGTGACAATCATCAATGGCGAGGAGGCGTATGTGATTGGGGACTCGGACAGCGGGGAAGACGAGTCGATGGGTGAGTTACTTGTGCGGATGGTGCTAACCCGTACAGGACGCTTCAGCTGTCTGGACAAGAAGTGCAGGTTGACGTTCAATTCGAAACGCGCGCTTGGTGGTCATCTTCGCGAGCACGCGGACAAGATGGATCCGAAGGAGGAATTGAGTGACTCGTCAACACCGGTCGCCGCGAAGAGGAAGATTGCGCAGTTGGAGAGGAAACATGTGGAGGAGACGGAGCGGCTGGAGGACAAGGCGACCAAACTCGCGGCTGAGCTCGCCGACGTCCGCTCTCAGCTGACGGAGAGCGTTGCTCGGTCTGCTGCAGCGCTGCAGTCGTCTTCCCAGAACGCAGTTGAGCTGAAGAGCAAGGATCAGGCCATCAGCGACCTCGAAGCCAAGCTTGCCGAACGTGACACCACGATCGCCACGCTCCAGAGCAAGGTCGCCGCCATGGAGGAGGTCGACGCCGAGCTCGAGGCCCTCGCGGCATCCCAGGCGTCAACCGATGGCGAAGCGCCTTCCCCCGAGATCCAGATCAAGCTCCTGCAGAAGAAGGTCAAGAAGAAGGTGTCGGCACTACGCAACGCCGAGTCGGACGTCGAGTTCTTCCGCAGCCAGTACCAGAACGCATCGACGAGTGCGCTCACCGAGGTGACGCGCGCCAACGAGCTCGAGGCCAAGGTGAAGAAGCTCGAGCAGCAGCTCCAGGTCGGCCTCAAGCAGCGCGACCTCCACTCCCAGGCGATCGCAAAAGAGGCCAAGGCTGCGGCGGACAAGTACAAGCAGCAGCTCACGCTCCTCCTTGCGCAGGCGCGGCGGACGGACGACGCGGTGCGCAAGAAGGCGGCCGCGTACGAGCGCCTGAACACTGCCCAGCAGGAGCACGAGAAGGAGCTGCACGCTGCGCGCTCGCGCGCCGACGACCTCAGCAAGCGCAACACGGAGCTGCGCGACCAGGTCGCCCTCCTCCGCGGCCGCATCACCGGCGCGTTTGACACGATCGAGGAGTCGGACGACGAGACGGACGACGACGTCCCGCCCGTCCGAGCGCCCAACCCATACCTCGTCCCCGCGTTCGCGCCGGACAACAACTCGTCCCGCCCCTCCCCCGGGCTGGCGGACACGACGCTCGCAGAGGGCGGCATCGAGATGTTCCGCTGCAAGTGGGAGCTTAAGGAGAGCATGTGTCTGGAGATATTCCACACGCGCGACGTGAGTTCTGCTAGCCAACTGTTACTGACAAGCAGGAACTCGAGGCACACGGGCTCGGCCATATCGAGAAGCTCGCGCTCGAGCTCGTCTAGGGGAGGCAGATACCTTGTATGGCGATACCATGGGCGAATACCATCATGTAGCTAGTGGCGGTGGGCGGCGTAGCATAGAGCACGAGGCTACAGCGTTGATCATGTAGCGAGTACCTTGTGACCAAGGCATGGAAGCTCACTCTGATCGTTAAGACACCAGAGTAGCAGCATGTGCACGGCAGCACAGGAGACAGCTGACACGGAGCATCGTCGTTGGGCCCTCAAGACTGACGTGACACCCATACATGCTGGTTCTGTAGACGCAGATTCGACATTTGGGTGGCAACCCGGGTCTCCCCATCGGATTTCTACAGAATCCACAAATTACGCTCGTGACGGAGTCCGTCCGATCCCATCTACGCCGGAGCGGCGCAATCATGCATGTCAGTAACGGCATCCGGCATCCGGCAAGCATATCAAGACGGCGTGGGACAAAGCCGGTGCGAGCGGATACCCCCCACGCTGCCGCCAACCCCGTGGGCGGGCGGATGAATACGATCGCCTAATGAGTGCCAAGGCAGGCCGATATCTGCTTTGCGTATACTGGGGGCCGATGACAAGGTAGAGTTGGGCATTCAGAAAAGCTTATAATATTACTGTACATGGTACACAAATCTTGCCGACGCGGGCGCATTCCGTCGATCTGCGCCGTGCGCCACTGATCGGGTCCGGCGTTCGTCCTGACTGCATTCATCATTTTGCGTTCTTCTTCTGCTCCGACTTATCCGAGGCGTAAGGTTTGGCCGTGTGGCCGAGGGCGTTTCTGGGTGCCCTTGCGGTTATGGTTTGCTGGATACTTTGGGCCTGGGAACTAAACTCTATGCGTCTGGTGTGCAGGCACGCTCATGTTGACATACTCGCAGACGCCGTCTGAGAGGGTGTCTCTGCTGCTGCTGCTGCTGCTTCGTGCGGAGACACTCCCTGCTCACATTACTCCTGACTCTGCCAGCCCCTCACTGACCTGGTCGGCTACAAGACTCACATTGTGTACTTTACGTCCTACTTCCTCAAACGGTCAGTCAATTGTTAGCGTTACGCAGCAACATGCTCCTAAAGTGTTCTTGCTTCGCGCGATGACTAGCATCTCGGGCCCTCTTGACTATGGGCTTAAAGTATAGATGGACAACGGTACCCAGTTGCGTTCGTTTACAGCAACTGCTTTGAGCTAACCAGTGGGATGCTTGATTGAGTATAAAGTGAGGGGATGTGTGTGGTTGTGATTGTGATGGGGTATTATCAGACACATGAATGAATGGGGTAATAATAAGCCGATAGATCGAGAGAGCAGTAGGAGCGGACTAAAAGAGCGATAACGGCAGATCTGTATATGCCGCTGACCAAGAGAGAAGCGGGTAGTGGGCCGTCGAGGACCCAACAAGACGAAGGCAGATGGAACAATGAGGGACGAAAGAAGATGAGAGAGACAGAGACACGCAGAACCCAAGAGGGGAAAAAAAAAGAAAGTTGATTGAAGTGGTGGTGAATGATGGGGACGAGAGAAACTGTTCGATTAGGTTTCAATTTCCGAATCGTTTATGGAGTATGATGCACAGTTGTGAATGTTGATGGTGAGAGCCCGGAAGGTGATAATGTTGTTGGTTGTGAGGGGGGGGGGGGGGGGGGGGGGGGGGG